>WACJ01000521.1:1267196-2534393 GCA_008973525.1 Stenopsyche tienmushanensis
ATATTCGTATGCCGCCACGCCTAAGGATCCCATATCGAAGATATATCTGTTTAATATCATATCTAATTAAGTTTTCAGTCTTTGCCGTTTTTTTAGGTAAGAGTCTCATTTATGCACTGTTTATTGTCACTGTGATGTGGAGCGGGTTTGCAGATTTATCTGTGCTCGCACGCGGGTTCGTTCTGCTATCGGGTAGTAATGGATTCGAGCGGTAGGATGGAAGTGGTCGGGTGCGAATAGATATCGTATTTTTTATCACGTCGAAAGAAAGAGATCTGGCTGCGGGAAGGACGTCGTTCTTCGTCGTCCCGCGTTACGGTGAGCATCCTCCGTCCAGTGCTCCTAGTGCACAATGTTGGGTTGTGCATTTCCGTCGCTTGTTTGGAGATTGGTCGCACTTTAGGATTTCGTTGCTTTAATTTTCGATAAAATTGGTAGCCAAGCTCTGGGCATACCAGTGCCGTCTTCTCTTCTGTTGATTGCGATGTGTATTCTTCGTTTTTAGGTTTCTATCGCTTCATTAGTGCCGATTTGTAGTTCAATCACAAGACCGCGTTCTGATCAACTTCATCGACTTACCCGGGATTCCCATCTTCAACATGGTCCTCCAAAGTTTTCCCCGATTGATGTTGTCGTAAATCTTGCAGAAATCTATAGATATGTGATGAAAATCGACACCGTACTCCTATATTTTTGTAAGAATAATCTTGTATTAAAAAGTTAGATAAAACAATATATAATAAAGTAATGCTTTGCGACGATTATTACAACGCATTTATTGTTCTGAATTGCGCGTCACTTACCTATGACTTTGAAAACTAATATGCTTGTATAACAACATGATGCATCCGCTAAACGTCTCGCAAAATAAATTCCGCACACAAACAATGCTTATACTAATTCAATAATCTTAAAGGTTATGCACACAACAACTCACCAAAGTTTCATCACAATCGGATAAATAGTATAAGAGTGCATACGGGACAAACAAACAAACATACATTCATTTAAAATAGCTTAGGATAATTTAGTGGATTTCTTGCCATGTGTAGTACATATTTTTATAATTTCAGTATTTTTATAACCCTCCATCCTCCATCAAACGGTCATTATTAATAATTGTATCATAGATTGATGGAATATAGCTTATATTAAATATATTTTTAAAAGTTAGAGCATATCGACGAGACTTATTTCATAGAATTTCGTTCGTTTGTGTGATATACAGTCATCATCAATCAATTAATTGGGATGACACTTCAGAGGATGAATTGTTCAACTTGTTTTGCTCGTCCATAGTTATGTCTATATTAGATTCGTCATTAATAAGCCCCGTTACAATATCGTCCCTAGTCATCATATTCAGAATTGATTCTAATGTGTTAAATTGAATACATTTCAAAGCATGTTTGAAATTTATGAGCTTAAAAAATATTCATACTTCAAACCTTTGATTGGTGAGTTAAATTTTGTAGCGTACCTTTCCCTTACGATGGTACGTATTTAGTACACAATATGACATTCTAAAACCTCAGTATAGTAAATACACCACAGTAAAGGTATCTTGGTGGTGGCTTTATTCGATAGCATCGTTCTTTCGGTAAAATCTTTTAGGTTGGTTGTACTCATAACAGTCTTCTTCATTTATATGATCTTGGTTTTTATGCGTAGTTTTTCATTGCTTTTCCAAGAAAGACCACTCAATAAGAGATCTAACAACTTTTACGAATGTATTCACTGAAACAACCCTTACTTACTCTATTTTCATAAGTGCACCTCATATTCGCTAAATCCTTGTTCGCAATGTCTTTGCTCCATACATATTGTGCTGGAGGCGTTTCTTCGCATTTTTTAGCTATTGTCGTCAGTTATAATTCCGTGCTCATTTTCGCAAAATCATCTCATCGTACCAAAAAATATTTTTAAAAAAATGCTTCTCCCCAAAAACGCGGTTATAATGTTATTCAAACATAAACAACCCAAATTAATTTACCCACAGCATACCGGCCCAGTAACTTGGCTCGAGGCCTTAGACTGCTTATAATTTGTCGTTTAATTTAATTCGCAAACTCAATTTAAAGTTGTAATGGAAACATTTCGGCGATCTAACATTATGCCATTTTTACCATTTGAACCTTTCGATTTCGATAGCAATCGGAAGATGTCGCTGAAATGCCGTTGCTGAGATCGTTGAAAATATTTTTTTGCGCTTTCGAATACATGTATCAATTCAAATTCGCCGATTCTTCGAGCGCCCTAATTTGTTATTTGCGCCTATTATGCAACACGATGTTTAGACCTTGACCCTCCGAATGGATCCGTAGGATTGGCGGAGAAAATTGTTATTATCATGAGCTTTTATGCGTCATTAACATCTTTAGATGTTGGGGTGAAGTGCTAATCTTGCAATTCATGTAACCGGATCGCGAGGATTAATGACGATCCTTTGCGTACGCATTCCCGAAGATTTATGACGCAGGCGAACAGAGATTAAAAAAAATAGAAAGGTCGGGGACGCAATCTTCTTTCGGGATCGGTGAAAAAGTCCTGCGGGGTGAATGAGAACTGATAACTTATAGCTAGCCTTAGTAATGTTTAAGGAAGAGGCTCGTCACCGTCGAGTCTCGCAGTCAGTCTCTCTCTATCTGAAGTTGTAAATACATATCTTTGATATACCAGCTATTTTTCAGTTTATATTAATTCTGGGCTAAGGCGTTGTATTTTTTTTTTTTAGAAATCCATTTATTTTTTTGTATTTGTTTGTCAATAAAGTGTAGCACATGTGTTGTCGCTCGTTTTTGTTGTGTTTAGGCAATGCGTGTGGTACCCATCCTTTTGTTTTCTTGGGGAAGGGGAATATTGCATAAGACACCCTGGGTTTGATCCCAGAGTAGTGTCAGATTCTTACTGACTAAACCCCTCCCTTGTCCTTCTCTACGCTCCTGGTAATGTTTTCTACGTTGCTTTAGGAGGACAGGTTGTCTGGCCTTAAGTAATTGGCCCTATTCTAGTGTTGGAGAACCGCTCTGCGCTTTTTTCTCTTATTGCCCTCTTTAGCGCTCTGAATTTTTTCAACGTAATCGTGCCAAAGGTTCCAGTTCTTCATGCTTGTCATCATGCGACCATGTAGACCATGTTGTCAACGTTGAGCTCAGTTACCACGAGTACTTGTTTCAACGTTTCTCTGGAGTGTCCAAGCTTCACAGTCAGTGACGCTTGGCAGTGGTGGCACGCTGCAGATGCTTCCTTGCCAATCCGCTTCAGGTACGCACCGAAACATCCCTGTCCAGTGAGCACCTGATTCAAGCGGTAGGTCGTTTCACCGTGTTTTTGGGCCCTCCACCGGTTTACGACCAGGTTAAATCGTTGGGTCCATCTTCCCTTGTTGGACTGATCCCATCTCTGTTGCCAGGCTTCCCTCAGTTTTTAATCGTTTTGCCTGGAGGTCCAGTGGAAGGATTCCAGCGATCATGAGCACTGCTTCTTATGATACAGTTCTGTATGCTACGGTGACTCGGAGCGCTCCCTACCGCTGGACCCCGGCCAGCTTCTTTCTGTAGCTTTCGTATCTGAGTGAATCATGCCATATCGGGGCTCCGTACAGAAGGATCGAGTGTATTACTTCATTTATGGTACGTCTTCTGCACGGCTTTGGTCCTTCGATATTGGGCATGAGCTGTCCGAGCTTACTGGCCACCTTCTGCGTCTTCTGCGCAGCTGCTTCAATATGTTTTCTGAAGGTCTCGTGACTGACAACAAACCTTTTGACCCTCGGTCTTCTACTGCAGATCATTGCCTCCATGTTTTTCTGCCACCAGCTGCAGGCGATTTTCCTGCATCCATGCGTTAATTCTGTTTATGGGTTACCCATCCTACCCCAAAACATCTATCCTATTCGTTTTGCCGATGAGTTTTAAATGGTCTCAATAAGATCTCACCATTGGCAACATCAGTGTTTCACAGGTTTTTATGGCATTCCAATCATTTTTTTTTAATAGCAATACACTTAACAATAAAATAATATTTGACGAAGCTCTAAAAAAATAACTTACAAAGATGTTTCCTTATTATAGGATACAAACACAATATTTAAGCTTCCAATTTAGGTCGGAAGGTTTTTAATTGAATTTTCATTAGCTAAGGAGCGCTTTGTTTGCTTTTTTCTGCTGATTGGTTTTATCAGTGGAATGGATCGTCTCACAGGAGCGTTATCGGGTATTCAGAAAACGTCGCAGTTTCCCCAATTGAGTTTTTCTTTTTTTTTTTCAATTTACACGGTGACCTGTGGGCGAACGTTCCCCAGTCCTTGCTGGATATTGCTCCATTTCTTTTCATTACCTTTGACCGCTTTTCAGCAAACATCTCTCTCAATTTGAGTCGGGCTTAGTAAATGTCCACATTAACCGAGCCGTCGGAATTGCCACGGTATTACACAATAACGTTAACTTTTTTGATGGCTCGACAACACTTTATGTGTGTGGATAAAGAACGCATTAACTCCGCCGATCTTCTTTGATGAAATTCGGGATTGTGTTTTTATATCACGGGCTGAGGATCATGCTCCGGGCATACTTTTTTGTATTATTAATATGTGATATTTCAAGACAGAAAGTCGTTGCTTTGACTGAACAATTTGTGAAGTTAATTATGACATTGTTTTTTGTCGTTTTGTTGTACATTTGCATTGTCAAGTTCGTCTGCCAGTTGAAATATTAAATCTCCGCTGAATTCAGCGGTTGTTTGCTTATACAGGGTGCGGCGTTTCATTATTTGAAACTCGCGTCCTGAAGCGACAGTTATTCCGAGAAGGGTGGGGTGGCGTTCGTTCGAAAGATCAGGACCTAATGCTAACATTTTCTCTTATATATATAATAGGTTTAGTAACAATCGTGCAGTGGTCATAGAGGAGCGTACGTTCGCCTTAGAGGCGTACTTTTTGTGTTATTCTTTTTTAAATAAGGTAACTTTCCTGCTGTACCCAATATAACATCCAAGCATTTATGCTAGCTAAATCTTAAGTACTTGAAGTTGCCTTCTTGTCTGGTTTTCTTGATCCCAATTTGACACCATATTTCTGATTTAAAAACGCCCAGCGTATTGAGTTTTATTTTTTAAACATCTTAATAAATTTAAAAAATTCAGACTATTTTGAATAAATTTAAATATTTTTTGCCATTTTGACTGGTGTGGTAGCTCTGGTGTTAAAGGATTTTCCCATTGACACGATGGAATTCACATTGTATTTTAAACAGATAGGAAAATCCTGATGCTGAATGTTGTTAAGGGTTGAGGTCACTTTGTTCCTCGAGGTCATAGCCCTGACCCCTCGTTTCTGACTCAACAGGCTGAAACTCACCCCGCCACTCTCGCATCGAGCCTTTCGCCCCTATGTTCTGGGCCCTTGCAGTCCTTGACCGGAGAGATTATATTCTGATCTCTTTTCTTTCGAAAATACGATTAAGTTAAGGATGGTGGAAAAGCGGATCAAATGAAAAGTCTTTGTCCGACGATGCGAACGTTGTACTTCATTCGCCACAACCACAATAGAAGCTACGAACTAAGCTCACCATCGATTGGCTTCGTACCATCACACAATATGATGAACGACCTCTTTCGGCTTACGTAATCGACCACCCATCCATTGAACTGTGGAAAATTTGCATTTGCGCAATTATTTAAGATAAAATTCTCACATGACTAGCATAAAATTACGTTTACCCTAGTTTAAGCGTCGATAGAACCAGTTTTTGTATATCCATATAATAGATTGTCCATTCGGAAATGTCGTTTTTTTTCGTACTTACTTTTTGACCATCAGTTGTGTCTCAGTCATCCCTTTGTGGTATACTATCGTAAATGAGCCATTTCTCATCACTAGTTACAATGCTATTCAAAAAGGAGCGTTTTGTTGCATTCGGTCGAAGCGTGCTGTACCCATCCTACCCCATAGCACCCACCCTATTCGTTTTGACAATGAATTTTAAATGATAAGGTCGATTTATGTGTCCTAGCATATGCATGTATACCACATGTTGTCCTGCGGGATCATTTATGAGCTTTGAGCAATTCTTGTTCAGGGTTGTCACAACACATTTATTTTTATTTTTTGTTATTATAATATTATATACACGTATATTTAGATTTGTCTCAATTTACTAACATTTTTTTTCACAAACCATTCTGACTAAAACATACCAAAATAGATTCAGTTAACATAGCTAAGATCGTTCAATCACCTTGATATAAAAAGAAGAAACATAGCGACTCACCGGTGAGTTGTCAGCGATTAAGTGATTTAAAAAATTGGCTTATAGTATTAATTTATGAATAATAAAAATGTTTCTATCTTGAAAGTGTTTTTAGCTATTTATACTCATTGACCAAATATACTGTTTGAATTACAGATCAGCAATCGATAATGAGAAGGAAACGAAAGTCGCTATTAAGAAAATTTCCCCAGTTCGAGCATCAAACGTATTGTCAGAGGACGCTAAGAGAAATTAAGATTTTGACGAGGTTTAAACACGAAAATGTAAGCTGTTGAATAAATGAATGCATATAATTTTACTCTGCTTTATAATACATAAATAATTTACATCGTTACAGATAATTGACATCAGAGATATTCTACGAGCAGTGACAATAGACCAAATGAAAGATGTGTATATTGTACAATGCTTGATGGAAACGGACTTGTACAAGCTGTTAAAGACACAGGTATCGTTTTATTTCTATCGATCAATAACGTGAATAAATAATCGTTCGTATCGCGCATTGATTTTTGTTTTGTATTCTTCAGAAATTGAGCAACGATCATATCTGTTACTTCCTTTATCAAATTTTACGAGGTTTGAAATACATACATTCGGCAAACGTTCTGCATAGGGATCTCAAACCTTCAAACCTTTTGCTCAACACGTCTTGCGATCTCAAGGTATGCAATATTTTATTTATCGTACGTGATTTGAATTGATTGTGTAATTAATCTGTGATTTTGTTTTTTATAGATCTGTGATTTTGGCTTAGCGAGAGTGGCTGATCCTGATCACGATCATACGGGATTTTTGACTGAATACGTGGCAACGCGTTGGTATCGTGCACCTGAAATCATGCTCAACTCAAAGGTAATAAAAGATTTCGCCCAAATGTTTGTATGCAAGCAATTAAAATATAAGATTCACAATTGTTCCTTCCTGACGTCATACTATTTTAATAGTTTTTAAATAAATAAAATGTTCATGTAATTAACTAATTATATTTGTGTTTATTTACAGGGCTACACAAAGTCGATAGATATTTGGTCAGTGGGTTGTATTCTTGCCGAGATGTTATCTAACAGACCGATTTTCCCTGGAAAACATTATCTAGATCAACTCAATCACATTCTTGGAGTTTTGGGATCACCCAGTCCAGAAGATTTAGAATGCATTATTAATGAAAAGGTAAATATGTCCCGTTTTAAAATAAAGCTTCATCCAAATGTGACGTCTAAATGTTTAACACAGTAGCAGCATTTCCAGTAACATCTTCAAAAAAATGTGGCCCGATGATTCCATTTGTCCAAAATGCACACCAAAAACAAAAACTATTTTGGGTATATCTTTCCTGAATAGCACGAGGATTTTCGTCACCACAAATACGATAATCCGTTCATTAGTTTGAATAATGTACGCGTTGGTACACTTAGTGGCTCGGAATGTGGCCCAAACCTAAACATGCAGCGATACGAAGCAACTATGTTTCATTTAGTTAATTGTTTTAGGTGAAGATATGTAAAAGAACTTGGGCTTGTTTATTAAAATTGGATATTCAATAAGTATTTATTGTATGTAACGTTACTTTCAGAATAGTGTTAGTCGTGAATACAGTAAGTTGAATGTGGTTTATAGACAGTTTACTCCCACTTTACTTTGATATGTCCTAAAACGGTATCAGCAGACTGGCCTCTACACAAAAAAACCTGGAAATTATGTCACAAGATGCACATTGGCTCGTGATGATCGGTTTATCATCTTGGAAGTCCTGCAAAATCAGTTCCTCACCACCGTTGAGATCAAGCAGACATTACCGATTGGACGAATGACAAATGGAGCAAAGTTTTATTCATGGATGAGTCCAGAGCGGCTTTGAGGGCTCCAGATGGTCGTTAAACTTCAGAAGAAGTGGAGAGCACTTTTTTACCATAACTACAAGACAAATTATGATCTTTCACGGGGAATCTGTGATAGCATGAGGCGACATAAGTTCTGAAGCGAGCTAAATCTTAAGTTTGGGCTACTTTCCGTGCCGCCGAGTGTATTTGTATAACTGTCCATGTCATTTGAAAAGACGTCATGTCTAAAAATTATACACATTTGGATGACGTTTTATATTTTTCGTTCTTCAGAATAGATTATCAAAATTTAAATCAATTTAAATTATAGGCTCGTGGATATTTGGAATCGCTTCCATTCAAGCCACGCGTTCCGTGGACACGCTTGTTCCCGACGGCTGATCCTAGAGCTCTCGATCTCCTCGAGAGGATGCTGACTTTCAATCCTCACCGCAGAGCTACAGTGGAACAAGCTCTCGCCCACCCTTATTTGGAGCAGTATTATGATCCGCTCGATGAGGTTTTTTATTCATTTTCATTAATTAAAGCGTATTTAAAATATGTCATTATCTAACGACGTGCATTTAATTTACAGCCGGTAGCCGAAGAGCCGTTCCGTTTTGCGATGGAATTGGACGACCTCCCAAAAGAGACATTGAAAAAGTATATATTCGAGGAAACTTTATTGTTCAGACAGCAAACAACATAGTGTGTTTTCCTTCTCACGTCACACATGTCTGCCGCCGTTCAATAATCAATGGAATCATTACACCTTCTATTTAATTGTAACTCAAATAATTTGTGAAACTGATGAAATATAAATCAAAGCCTCTTGTAATTATTTAGTTATGAATGTGGAAATTAAAAATGATGCGCATTGTTTAATAATAATAAAAAAATAATAATAAAATGAATTAATTATTATTTCACTTCTCTGTGTATTTAAATGGAATTTATTTAAATCCGTTTTTGATCAGTGCAAATATTAATATGTTTTATATTAACGGTGTTACTTAGTATTCTAAACGACGATTAAATTTAAAATCGTTTCAATCAGTTAAAGTCAGATAAAATGTACTATAAACACTATCGCCACCTTAAATAGCTAAATTGTACTGTTGCGTAATATAAAAATCGTATCAGCACTTTTGGAACGGTTAATACAAATTGTTTGCATTTACATATTTACGCTATTATTGTACTTCTCCGATTTATCCGTTTGGCAATACTTGGGTGATGCCGTCGATACGAATACTTGTAATTATATATCAATACTGATTCCGAAGCGAGTGTCGCCATGATTGTATTCCGTTTTTGTCGTACGTAAATGTGATATTTTTATTACTGTTGTATATTCTGTTCACTTTGTTGCATTGATTGCAAGCATAATAAAACCACCACTATATGAGAATTTTCTTTTTTTCTTGTGATTCCAACAAATTGTGTGTTTCTCATGTATGTGATTGTGTATTAAAGCTTTGCTACTCGGCCGAAAGACAAAGAGTAGCAAATCGATTTTAAGATTCATCGTTTATTCAATTGTGATTCGACGGAAATAAATATGTAATTGTATGATGAAATTATTCATGTTGATAAATAATTATTTTATTTGGGGATCACTCGACGTAAAAAGAACCATGTACTCTCGGTTTTCTCTTTACATATTGTGTATTTTATGTATTTTCCGAGCATTTTAGGGCCGTCATTTGAAGATTCGACTGTCGATGTGCATAAACTATTTTGCAAGTATTTTAGAAGTGGCAAATTTTATTGTTAAGCCAACAATATTTACGTATTTTAAACAGATTTTAAATGTATATTGCCAGCCAAATCGAGCATTCATAGGCTAAATGCTAATATCACGCTGATCGCCTCAACAGAACGGATCGGGTATTAAGATAAGATTTTTTTTTAAATTAGTCTCGTCTGCGACATAATTTTAACTGTTCACAAATTAATATTACTAGATATTAAATATTACATTATTATCCGATAAACATGAATTGATGACAATTGTGCAATTGGGATCTAAATTAAATGTAACCGAAACGAATGATATCCGATTATAATCAGATAGTCCGGTCGAAAACGTCGTTTTTTTAAACGAAGACAGTTAAATTCAAAAAATGTATTAATGCGTTCAACGCCACGTCCATTTCATTTATATTTATCTGCATATCGATTCGTTTCCACGACTAAAAGGTTTATCAATTTTTCATCCTAAGATGAAAGAATTCCATCCGGGAATACTTCCACTGAATATTGTCCGATGAACCATCAGCACTGGCCAATTCCTCCTCGTCTTCTAAAGCCACTTGCATATGCATCCTCGTTATCGGAGCTTGAACTCGATGAGATTTCGTTTATAGTCTTGCAAAACTTATTACTTCCTCGTCACTACTCACCTCATTTTCAATCGTATTTTTACAGCATCCAGCAAATATTTTGACGGTTAAAAATCACCGATATGCTTGTCAATAAAAGCATACGTTTTAACCGAACGAAGGTTCTACGGTGAGCGCAGCAAAATCTCCAACTGTCTCCGAAAAGCAAATCCAGCGTCTTATTGTTATTGTTACGTATTTCTATAACGACTTCCAAATGTTAAATTTACGCTCCGACTATTCGAATTTGGGCCCCAACGACAATGATTCGCGTTAGACGATTAAGCGTTGATTCATTCCATCGACACAATGTATTCTAAATCTCGTTCGTTATGGTTCGACCATATCGAAAAACTTCATAATAGATTATCCCTTTAAAATCCCACCGTATACTCAAAAAAAAATTTACTGTTAGAACCGGTTGAGGGGTTGGTTTCTTTGCCTGAACCTTTGAAAGTCATTGTTTTTAACGCTTTTGATTCAAATACGGCACCCACTTTACATCCCCATCCCACAAGATAATATAAAAACAGTTCTTTATTGATTAAATCATGATTTTTCCTATTTAATTTTGATAAAACGACATTTTCGACTGGATTATCTAATATAGTTCATATTTTTCGCCGAGCGTGATTTTCATAAAGTCCTGCTTTCATAGGTAAGCTTTTGACGACTCAACCGTGCACCATGCGTTGATTTTGATATCTCGATTTTATTATAAACGTGTATTTGTTTTAAATTATGCTACTATTCGATCCCTGCGTATTACCCGACGGCATGTTTCGCTTTTTCATCCCCGTGAATTGATTGCGCGTCGATTCAAACGCGCAAGCGAACGCTTCTCGTTTATTAAATGTCCGTTCACTTCCAGCATGAAAGATCTACGCTCCCCGTCGTGTGTGTAATGATATAAAATCATTTTAACATTTATTGTTGTTATTCTAAATTCTTAAGCAATGTTTATAAGGAGTTATATATCAACTTTATCAATCAATATTTAATACTTCTATTTTTATTAATAGGTGTTAAATATATATTATATTTAAAAGAAGAAAATCAAATTCATATTAATGTAATATTTTAAGCATAGTATATATATATATGATATATATACGATTAATGTTTGAAAATGTGGCCATTTATCATATTGACAAATTATAACTGCTCATCTAGTTTGTCGTTTTAGCTCATTTATCGAAATAATTTTGGTCGTGGTCAAACATATGAACGTCGAGGAAAGCATATTGATTCATAATCATCTGTGATTTTATATCATTGTAACTTAATTAGAAGGTTTCAGCAAGAACACAAAAGTATTGTTATTTTGTATCGAACAATTCTTTGTGGTTGCTCTTATTTATTTAATTATCAAAGGTTGTGATAGTAAAATCAATGAAATATTTTCATCGGGTTATTTTGATATTTCTGTGATTGTATAATGAATCGATCGTGTGTGGCAATGTAGAAGATGAATTTTGACTTGAACTGCTTGGTTTCGAATTATTTGTGTCCTTGCTGTTCCTGCTAGGCACTTCTGAATGCAAATTTAGTGTCAAAAATATTATTTAGTGTTTATTGTTGCCATTGTTGTTATAACTCATGTATGGTGTTTGGATAAGGCATAATGTTATATAAGCACTTATCACCAAAATGATTGTGATGATTATTAAACGGCATTTGATATATATTTTAAATTAAAGTACTGTAATAAGCTGAAGTCGGTATGAAACGCGGCTGGAAAAACCAAATGTGATTTAATAAAAAATAAAAAAAAGAAAGATAAGTATTGTACATTAAAACTCTATGGTCGAATATTTATACCGCTTGAAATGTTGAAAATCAAGCGTTGGTAGAAATTCAATTCAATTCGTTAATTTTTCGGCGTTTTTGTAAACAAACAAATCTCAAAAGACTGTCATGATCTGATGTATTATGGAAATTTCAATTAGTCGAGAATGCGTGAATATTCAAATGTGATGGATCATCTTAGCGACAAACATTTAATTTAAGAAATATGTAATTAGAAGGATAATTTTAGAAATTATGTATCCAAAGACCATCATGAGCATACCAGTTTAATCGTTCCATTTGAGGACTTATTGTACAAATAAAGTATTATCTATATGTATGACATTTTTTCAATTTCAACTCCCTTTTCCCTGGATTAACAACTATATTCCTCAACAACGAAGATTCAAACACGCCTTAAATCATATACAATAAATACCGAAAGTGATCCTATTTATGGGACACTATTATGGGTCTTCCGTTTAGAAAAGTTAAAAAAATAAATTACCGGATGAATCAGCTGGCCGTAGGAGGCTTAACACACTGGATAACGACGTTCTTTGAGATTTGATGGATATAAATCCAGGTCTTTCAAGTGATAAACACAAAAGCAATGGGTATTCATATGTGTAATCATTTTTCTCTTAGTTCCATACAGCATGTAACAAGTTTGTATATCAATAAATGAACCTTTACACTGTTGATATCACACAATATCAAAGTTTATTTTCATGTAAATTAAAGAAATATTCATATGATGGAAATATTATAAACAACATTAAACCATATATGCAGTCTTAACGAACATTGTTGGAACATTTGATACCCTTTCTAAATTCTATATATTGTTGACTTTGTATGATTTTGATGCTTTTTATTTCAGGATGCTATGATTTTTAAATAGAAATTATATGATCACGCAATATGGCACTTATTTTGTCGTATAACTCTGCTAAGACTGAAGAAACGTCTCCGTTTTGATGTAAATAGGCGAAAATTTAATGCTAATATTGAATTTTATTAAAATAGGTTTATTCGTTAACTAAAAAATAATTACAAAGACTTCCCCAAATTACATAGTCATTCGTTAGCATGTCGTTCATATGTTAAACAAAGAATTTTTACTAGACATTACAAAATCAGAAACCATTTGGCAAACTGTTTCATCGAACATAATGAAGAGTGGATTTTTGTAACGAAAAGTTTTTCCTGCACGTAATGTATTTTTCCAGTAAATTGAAGAACGACGAATTGAAGACATGTTGAAGAACGCTATTTGAATAAAGATTCCAAGCAATTTTATGTTGCGTTAAGCCCATGAAATATTATAAAATTGTTTATATTGTGTTCGTTATTAAATACGTTAAATTATAATATCTACGGCATGAACGGCCGTCGATCGCTGCTTAAATATATAATTTAATTGCATAAACGTGACGACCTTTGAAGGTTGCGTGAACTAATCAGTCGTAAATATATGATAAAATTTAATAACACACATTCATATCCCGCTTTAAGAAGCCACATTTATAATTGATTGAACCATTTGAATATATAATGTCGATTTATTACGTATGAAATAAATAAAACTATATTGGGAGATTAATTTAATTTGTCATTAAATGCTCGTAAATATGATTTATATCAAGAAAAATTTAGTCAACGATGCAATAGATTGAGGTCAAAAATGTATACGAATTGAAGATAATGTAAAGTTAATTTTGTGATTTTGTATTATTTATAATTAATAACGACGGAACGCTTTCGTCTGCGATAACATATAATTTTGATTATTGCTTTTGGAGCGGATCTGATGATGATCCAGATCGCCCTACAATTATAAGAATGACAGTATTGGCTACGGTTTATAATTAATATAAATGAAAACCTCGTTTCATTGAACTAAAACAATTTAATCTATTAAGGATATGTCCCGGAGTGATTACGAACTGCCTCATAAGTCCGGCTAGCAGAGAAATCGACCCTTCCAAGGTTGGAACTGGAAGCGATGAAGATAACAGTTCTGGTTCTGTTTTGTATTTAATTCCTTCAGTGATTGTTTGATATTTCATAATTACAGGCAATAAGAACAGCATCTTGATATTGTGCTATAGTTATATGGTGCTATGTTATAGCTTCATAATTTTTATTTAAATTTTAAATAGTTTTGCATTAAAAATATCGTATAAAGTTTTTTATTAGCTCACGATGTTGTTTTTATATTATTAAGTTGCATGTAAGAAAAGCAATAAATATATGGAATAATATAATGTACGGTATCAGTTCTTTCTTCAATTTATTCATTTAAACACATTCACAATAGAAATTCATAAGCTGACAATCTCAACAATGAAATTGGTTATTTTTCTTACAACCTTGGTAAATAAAATTTAAATAATCATTATTTTAGAACACTTAAAATTATCAGTTATTCAAGCATTTTTTCATTTTTAGATTTCGCTAAATTATGTCTTCAGCACTGGAATAAGTAATAAATTTCCATTTTATTGTTACGAATCATCCTGTTATTGTGTAAACCAAAAGTATCAAATTTACAATGGATATTATTCAGAATTATTTTGTAATGAATTAATAAATATATTTAAATATTTCAAATATTTGCAGACAGTCCATCAGCAGTTTGTGGGAATTACCAAAGCGGACAACGCCATTAATTTCCAAGCTCAGATGTGCAATCAATAATCTTGTATATGAAGCTGACGAAACCCAATTTGCGATATTATACGCGCAAACATTATGGACCGTCGATGTATTGACGGATTTTGATGCTTCAATATCGCCGAGCTGCGTTTATTCAGACGTAAATTATTGATCATCATAAGTGAATATATTTTGAGTATGTAATTAGATATTTAAAATATATTATTATGCATTCAGATGATAAGCAAGAGCCTTGAGCATATGAAAAGTGATTGTACATCCAAATTAAAGGAGGCTCTTATCGATTATGGACGTCTTTGTAATTACGCTATAAATTATAGCATTGCAGTTGGATTATCAGCAGCTGGATGTCCTGTTAAAATGGAGGATTATAAGGTATATGCGGAGCATTTATTAGCATTCAAATAAAAAGTAAATTTGTTATAAGTTAATTGATACATACAAAGATGGATTTTTTAAACTGTTTTTTTGTATAGACGTGCAGTAAGAAAATATGTCCAATCGAGAAGAGCTTTTACGATTTTATTTCATTGAATTCAGTAAGATTTCCAAAGGAAATAAAGGAACTGATAATAAGTTTAAGTAAATCACCAAATGTGGATGATCGTATTACTGCCCTTGCGGCTGTTGCTTCAGCAACAGATATCAGCGTCAAATTTTTCATTCAACATTTAAAGAAAAAAGAATTATTAAAAGTAAGTATATTTGTAAATGTAAAAGATAGGAGCTTTTTTTTTCGTTAATTAGTATGATTAGAATTATTAAAAAATGGTGGTTTCTAATTTGTAGACTGTTCAGTTGAAGTCCTGCTCGTTGGATATTCCATTAATGTGCTGTTCTCTACGCAAAGAGGAAATAACGAGACGTTGTAAAAAGCTAGGAAGATTATCAGATAAAATAATTAAGATTATGTTAAGAGAATGGCATAATTAAAATATTTTTATCAATGATATAATATTTTGTAAGCCGAGTAATAAATATTATTTTGTTTTTAAATGATATATTTACCGCAAAAAACATATATCTACATTATTTTTCATCTACATATGAATCATTCACTATCATTAGATTTCCCATTTTTTCCATTCTCTGAAATAAACAATATATTTAATTTAAATTGTCATACAATAAATATTCAAAATAATTTGAAAGCAAATCGGTCCCGAATCGACTCAATACTCACTTGACTTGTGGCAATTTTTTTTTCTAATACAAGGTCCACCTTCATACGCTCTAATGTAGTTAGGATTACATTTGCAGCCACCGAAACAACATTTTATTTGACAACTGGGACTTGAGCTCTTTTGCGGGTCGGCACATGTGTCTTGACACATTTCGTTAGCACAATCGTGCCAATGGGCATTACGTAATCTACATACTACAAAATTAAAATGATATAATTATATATAATTAAGGCATTTAAAACAAAATATTGCAAAAATAAAATCAATTTTTTATTCTCACTTTTCGGCACTCCTTCGTTCCCACAGGCTCTAGCTTTATGTAAGATGTATGCTAAAATCACATAAACCAGTGCTATTCGTATGAATCGAAAATCCATTATGTATTTCCTTCAAGCTGTGTACTGTGAATACTACTTGTTTTTAATTTTCAGTTAAATATATATATATATATATATATACTAATACACAGAATAATTTTGTCAATATGCTATAAATGCTGTATGATCAACGTCAAAATACATCTGTTACATCACATAAATCTTATTAAACAAACTACTATAATTCATATCTATGATAAATATATGCATTTATTGTAAATAGATGAAAGTATGGAATTAAGATTACAAAAATTATTCAACATACAGAATATATAATTCATGTATATTCTCTAATTATGGGATTATATGCTTTATCTTTTGGGTAATAATTAAAGACTTGGATGTTTAGAATTATATTTGAAAAGATTTTTGCATTTATATCAGTTCATGACATCGAAAAAATGCTAAATTTCTTTATATTTATGGTTCATTCAATTACTTCCTTTTTTTATCTTCGATGTTTTCCGCTTTATCACTTTCTTTCTTGACTGTTTTCCTTGCTACAAGTCAAACATATACGTGTTATTAATATACGTTAACAAACATTTAACAATTTTATATCAGAAGACAACCTTATCAAATATCTTTAATGTACGATTTTAAGACTTGTTTTGTTAAGAAATAGTTTCATACCCTATTTAATTGGCGATACAAAATTAAAATGAAAAGGAAACAAGCAGTTTTTAGTCAGAGCCACTGGAAATACCAAACATTCCTTTTTATATTCCCGATAGAAAATTTACTAATATTCGTTATAAAAAGAGTGCATATTATTATCGACTAAAAACTGGCAAATGCTTAGTTATCTAAATTTGTCATACAAGATTTGATGAGTCAACTTATGTAACTTACTCCAGTAACGACAATCTTTTCTAGGAATGCACGGTCCATTGGGATATGCTCTTATAAAGCCAGCGTTACATGCACAATCACCGTTACAGCATCTTATCTTGCAATAAGTACTTTTCATGGGTTCGTCACAGTTGTCTTGGCATACAACATTAGCACAATCATCCCAATGGGCATTCGGTAATAAGCATACTGTAAATTATAATTAAAATATAGTAAAAAGGAATATCTTCATACATATTTAAAGTGCATTTATAAAACAATAATAATTCTTATTGTATAAACAATAAAACTCACTTTTTGGTTTATTATTTTCGCCGCAGGCTTTAATTCTTTGCAAAATACATGATAAAATTATTAATACAACAGTCAGCCTTATCAATTGGAAGTCCATTTTGCCCGGCAATGCTTACCGATTCCATATATTCCAAAATATATACATAAATGGTATCAATATGCAAACAAATTAAAATATTCTTATTTGTCAATGTCAAAAAAACATCTGTTACATTGAACATTGTGTTGAGTTGAGAATTTTGCATTAGGGCACTGCAAGAATGCCTTTAAGAAACGTAGAACTGCTCAGTGGTGAATATTTTTTGAACCCTCGGTAATAATAGATGAAACTTAGATTTGTAACAGAGACCCTGAATCTAGAATATAATCTATACAGCATAAAAACGAGACTATCTTAAAAAATCTAATTATGAAGAAAATACCGGAAAAGCCATAATAGCAACGGTTTTCTGGGATGATAAAGGACATTTTTTGTTTATATCACAAAATCATATTAATATTATAATGGGAACGATTAGTAATGGGAGACTTTGGCTACAGCAAAAGAAATAAAAAGGGGAAAAAGGCTTATTAATTTTTGCTTTCAATATAAATATAAATAGCAAATAGGAATGAGGAGTTACCCTCGATATTTGAAAGCGAAGAAGATAAAAATAACAAGAAACTAGAGATAATTCTAAGAAAGTGCTTCAAAAACTACAACAACGAAAAAAACACACTAAAAAGAGAAACGAAGAAGTCCCAACACACGAAATTAAAAAGTGGAAGACAGAAAAACATACTTAAGAATTAAACCCATTATTAGAATCGAATTGTAGTAAATTCATTATGGTCTAGGAAAGGTTAGACGATCATACGAGCTGCCAAGACGAACAGTGTATTGATCGACCAAATGATGTGGTGGTGAAGAAAATCCACAAAATGGTATCGGATGACCGTCAACTTTAACTGTGCGAGCAAGCAGACATGGCAAGCCTTTCAAAAAATGCTGTACATCGCGTATTGACTGAAAATTCAGACACGAGAAAGCTGTGCGCAAGGCGGGTGCCGCGTTTGCTCACAATGGAACAAAAACAGCGTCGTTGAGTTTTTGCATCAATTCATAAGCATGGATGAAACATGTCTGTGTGTTCAACCGGTCCGCTTTTCGGGCCGCTGACATGACGAATAAACGCCTCGCGATCGAACGTCATACCCGAACATGTCTACAGAACGATTACAAACTCTCATTACGAAACGAAGTTGTCTGAAGAAGACTTATTGGATGAGTCGAAAATATTGTTGTCTTTATTTTATTGCACGCTTATGCTGGCAGGGTTGGCCTAATGTTTAAGCGATAATGAAGAAAAGTAGGATTAGACAACTTAACTGGGTAAGTATTTTGCGCCTCGAGCCCATGTTATGTACCCCTTCGATGTGATTGTATCACGCATTTATTTATATCCAATCGTACTGCGTGCCCACCCACATCTTTTCCAATCCTAAACACCTGCCACCTATTTTCCCATACATCCCTTAAGTTTTTTCTCATGTCTTACGATCTCTATGCAAACCATAATTTCACCTCCTTTACGACCCTTTGTCTTTTGCATCCCTTCAGTCTTTTCCCATGTCGTATGACTTCTATGCAAACCATAGTTTCAACACTTTATTACATCCCTTAAACCTTTCTCACGCCACGCGACCATCATGAAAACGCATTTGGTTGCTATTCCGTTATCTATTCTTCGCATATACTGCCGGATGCATAGCGATCCCTTAACCCTCGTCACATTTGACTCTTCCTGGTCATTACAATGACAGGATTTATTAGCAAGTTTCATTGCTTCTCTATCTAAAAGTCACCTGTCCTTTGTCTTCTCAATTCTGTGTCTCTCTTCGCATTACATGGCTCTCGTGTCGCTGTTGGGCACCTCTATGACCACACCCTCAAGACACGTAACGTCATTTTTGAACACCCTTATTGGCTAACTGCATTGAACTTACCCCTTCCCTAACTTCCAGGTCCACAGCCCTTATATACCCGACCGCATCTCCGATCAAGGCTCTTCGCTCTTCTTTCGTTCGTTCGTCCAGACTTCTCCGACTCTGACTCGACAGTCAGTCAGTCATTTTTCATTTCATCATGTAACTTAACGAGGACAGTCCTGAAGGACTCATCCTTCGCGGTTGTGAATTAAGGCCTTTGTTCTTTATCGCTATATGTGTGTTCTTGTGTTATAAATAAACTTAGTCACTGTGTATAATCAAGTTTCATTAAAACAACCTTCAAGATTTCCTGCATTCTCCCGCAAACTTACACTCAACAAGGAATCAACCTGCCTGCACAGAATGATCATAATAAAATTGGGGCAGCCGGTAGGATTTCCCTGTCCAGCCGCTGTCCGTAACACCCAATTGCGCACGTAACGGGCGCCTGTTTTGCCTGGGGGTACAAAAAGGAGAAACAAAGAAAGTGGCCAGAGAAACTACCATGGCAGCCTCGATGGGACAGCTCCACAAAAGGCCGGTGGACACATTAACTAATATCAAACCTGGAATTGTGGATGACCAGACAACATGGCCAAATGTGTTACCACCTGACCCAGATTCTCACCAGGCATGGCTGCTTTAGTAACTAGCTTAAGAGAATAGGAAAAGAGACAAGCCCGGAATTCCATTATTATAGGGCTGGCAATGATGATGTTGCGCACACGGCATTCATCTGCCCAGCGTGAAGCGTTGAAAGGGATACCCTATGCGAGGAGCTGGGAGCAAACTCGCTCTCGTCCAACAACATGATCCCTTCATTGTTCAAGGATGCTAGGGCATGGAATGCGTGGTGTAGATACACAAAGTGCGTTATGCAGCAGAAGGAAAACGCCGAACGTGTGAGGCGAAGAAGTGCTTCTAAAGCACCCCGCACTGAACAGACAATAATCCACAAGCTGAATAGTTGAAGAACCCAGGAAGGACACATCACTGCCACCCTATTGCAATACTTAAACCTATCGGACCGAAGTCGTGAGACAAAGACGGATGTCTTGCGTCTCATCATACACTCGTGCATCCATGGCAAAGTTGTGCCGTAAAGGTACCCATACACATCTAAACATTCTCAATATATTTTAATTTTTTTAATAAAAATTCGTAAATCTTCATTCTTACTATTCAACAAAAATCGTATTCTAAAGAATCTTTTAACCGTCATAAAATTTAGGTATAATTAACTAAAATCGCTATTGTCGGATAAGCTATCAAGCTCTTTCAACAAAGATAAAACGATTTTCGTTCGTGTTGTCTTGAGAGCTGGCGTTTGTTTTGATAATTAAGATACTCGCATCATTCTTATTGTTGATCAATTTTGTTATTCCTCCTTGACTGTTCTAGAGTGTCGTCATCAGCCGAGTATCATTACTCCTTTGCAAAATCTACTCCTTCAGAAATAAACTGGCAGGCTTGTACGGTAACTCTGTACTTTTATTTTCACAATACAATTATAGACAAAAATAGCTGAACAACAGAAAGCAGATGCCATGCAAATTAAATATTAATTTATTGAGCCTGGTTCAATATCAAACTTGTTACATGCTGCGGCAGCATAGCGTGTATGCTTTCCGGTTTGAAATGGTTAACTGGTAGCCGGGTGGCAGCAGAAGAGGAGGGGGGTTTTAGTGTATAGAAATCCCATACTACCACAAAATGGTGGTGACTTTTGAATTTTTTTACATTCGTTGAAAATATTGTTTATCATCGCCTTTGTGATAACATCAATCTACAATAAATCAGAGTTTTATTCACTCATAATAGTACATATTTCTAATTGAAATTATATAAATACATACAATAGTTTTATGGGTAGGAAAAAAAATTCTCATCTTAATATTTACTTTTTACAGTATAATTTATGTATTGGTGTAATTTTCTCGTATGTCTTTAAAGGTGGCATCTGTTTTGCATATTGTACAAATAACGTAAAAATATAGCAACAAGCTGCAATATAAACAATAACTATAACATAATTTTTAAGAATATTTTTCCATATATAAGCGTTGCAACATTAAGTGTTATGCGGTTATTTTCTGTTGTAGAGAAAAAAAAATTGTATTGTGTATTTTAATACTTAAAATTGGCGTGCCTATAATTCTTCTCAGAAACATAAATCCACCACATGTAGCAATAGTAGCAGATTTTTAGTGAAAAAGATAATGAATACTATCATTGAAACTACAGTTTGAAATGGAAAGAAGATGTGTCTCAATGATTCCGACTGATATGCCATTCAAATTGAAACGTTTGCCAGTGCGAGCATTAATAAAGCATAGGGACACACAGGGTATGCGTGCATGCTTCTCACATGGACAGCTGTATGTAGGCTGCTCACGCCAAAATCATTTATTATCACACGCTACGCACCACACGGAAAAACGTTGTGTATCCAAAAGCACTTCATTAGCACGATCTTTGGGACGCGAAAAAAAGATAGAAAGTCTCCTGCCCGACAAAAAGAACAAAGTGAAAACGAAAAATCAGGGAGCTTACTAGATTGAACAAATCAACAAAAAAAAGAGTAAAATGGTCAAGTATAATAAAAACTTCGTGCATCTCTTAATCAGGTCGGTATCCTGCGTTTTGCGCCCCAAGCCTAGTTGCGTCCGTGGCAGGTGCCTGCTTTGCCACGCCTTAGTTACGTGTGTCCATAGCTCCCACATATAAAAGGACGTATTGTGTGTCATGAAAAGCTGACGCTTGACAGCATCACTGCATTTGTAGATTTAAATGGCTCTTCTCTGCCTGTCTATATCGGCATCATCTCTGAGCATCATTGATGAAATGCTCGAGATACTTAAATTCTCGCACTATTACGAGCCGTCTTTCCTCGATACACACGGATGGTACGTAATCCAGGGTGTAAACCAAAATTATCAAATTTACAACAGATATTATTCAGAATTATTTCCAAATGTAATAATAAATATATTTGAGGTTCAATTATTGCAGTCAGTCCATCGGCAGTTTGTGGAAATCACCAAAAAAGACAACGCCATTAATTTTCAAGTTCAGATGTGCAATCAATAATCTTATAAATGAATTTGATGAAACGCAATTTGCAATATTATATTCGCAAATATTATCAACTGTCGTTGTATTGACAAATTACGATGCTTTTAATATCCCCAGGCTGTGTTTATTCAGATGTAAGTTATTGATCACCATAAGAGAGCGAGTATATTTTGAGTCATTAGGTATTTAAAATATATTACTATGAATTCAGATGATAAGTAAGAGCGTTGAGCGTATTAAAAGTATTTGTACATCCGAATTAAAAGAGGCGCTTATCGATTATGGACGTCTTTGTAATTACGCTATAAATTATGACATTGCAGTTGGATTATCAGCAGCTGGATGTCCTGTTAAAATTGATGATTATAAGGTATAGGCGGAACATTTATTAGCATTCAAATTAAAAGTACATTTGTTATAAGCTAAGGGATATGCGCAAAGTTGGATTTTTTAAACTGTTATCTTGTATAGACGTGTAGTAAGAATCGAGAAGAGCTTTTACGATTTTATTTCATTGAATTCAGTAAAATTTCCAAAAGAAATAAAGGAACTGATAATAAGTTTAAGTAAATCACCAAATGTGGATGATCGTATTACTGCCCTTGCGGCTGTTGCTTCAGCAACAGATATCAGCGTCAAATTTTTCATTCAACATTTAAAGAAAAAAGAATTATTAAAAGTAAGTATATTTGTAAATGTAAAAGATAGGAGTTTTTTTGTTCGTTAATTAGTATGATTAGAATTATTAAAAAATGGTGGTTTCTAATTTGTAGACTGTTCAGTTGAAGTCCTGCTCGTCGGACATTCCATTAGTGTGCTGTCCTTTACGCAAAGAGGAAATAACGAGACGTTGTAAAAAGCTAGGAAGATTATCAGATAAAATAACGAAAATTATGTTAAGAGAATGGCATAATTAAAATATTTTTATTTCAATGATATAATATTTTGTAAGTCGGGTAATAAATATTTTGTTTTTAAATGATATATTTACTGCAAAAACATATATCTACATTATTTTTCATCTACATATGAATCATTCACTATCATTAGATTTCCCATTTTTTCCATTCTCTGAAATAAACAATATATTTAATTTAAATTGTCATACAATAAATATTCAAAATTATTTGAAAGCAAATCGATCCCGAATCGACTCAATACTCACTTAACCTGTGACATTTTTTTTTTTTAATACAAGGTCCACCTTCATAAGCTCTAATATAGTTAGGATTACATTTGCAGCCACCAAAACAACAGTCTATTTGACAATTGTCATTTGAGCTCTTATGCGGCTCGTCACATGTGTCTTGACACTTTTCGTTGGCACAATCGTCCCAATGGGCATTACGTAATTTACATACTACAAAATTAAAGTGATATATCATATAATTAAGGCATTTAAAACAAATCTTTGCAAAAATAAAATGAATTTTTTATTCTCACTTTTCGGCACTCCTTCGTTACCGCAGGCTCTAGCTTTATGTAAGATGTATGCTAAAATCACATAAACCAGTGCCATTCGTATGAATCGAAAATCCATTCCGTATTTCCTTCAAGCTGTGTACTGTGAATACTACTTGTTTTTAATTTTCAGTTAAATATATATATATATACTAATACATAGAATAATTTTGTCAATATGATATAAATGCTGTATGACCAACGTCAAAATACATCTGTTACATCACATAAATCTTATTAAACAAACTATTATAATTCATATCTATGATATATATACAGTAGAACCTCCATTATCTAATTGGGGATGGAAGTAGTCCGGATAACGAAAAATCCAGTTAATAGAAAAAGAGATTCGTTATTTACCCTTATTTAAGAGTGTGAACCACATTAGAAGATTGATTTTTTAGCATGTTTTTTAACAGAGTAATTATAATTTGTTTAAACTCAGATGTTTTATTAATATTTTGAAATACAATAAAACTAATAAATCTGAAATAAAAATAATAAATTTGAAAAAATCACAAGATTGTAAATCTATCTAAATTTATTTCATATATTCCTACATTTTTTAAGTACATTCAGTAGCTCTCTAATAAAATAAGATCATTTAATCAATACCCTCGCGTTGTTTCCATGCCGATTTAAGCATGTCAAGTTTCTTTTTTTTTCGCAGATGTTCTTTGCTCTTTTTTTCTTCTCTCGCTTTAATTTGCGCACTCACGCTTTTATCACCGTTGACTAAATTATCCAATTTTTGAACTAACATCTCTCGAGCATTCTTCCTATTATCATCTTGCGATCGGCTGGAATGACATTTTATTACTATACCTGAAAATAATGACATGTCATCAAAATTTAAAAATCACTTAATTCATTAAACATACGGTCGGAAAAATGCAATATAGATTTTAAATTACCAGTGGGCTTGTGAGTGAGAACGACGCAGTTTGAATTCTTATTGACGGCAGACCCTCCTGGTCCACTGCCGCGAACAAACTTTTCCTCTAAATCGCTTTCATTTATGGAAGGAATCAGAGAGCGATCGATAACATGTTTTAATCGAATGGATGAATAAACGGAATAAACTGTGTTAATATTAAGTTTCAAATGATGTCCAAATATTGAAGGTGATATAATCATATTTATAAAACTAGTCCTTTATTCAGCAGTTGTTGTCCTTTCTGTAAAATAAAAATATTTTTGTTCAAGCATTATAAGAAGGTAAAAGCATCTCGCTGTGCATTATCCATTGCTGTTTTTTCTATTTGTTAACCGAAATTGTTAGTTCAAAGATTAAGCCATGTTGTGTAATATATAATAAAGAAGGCATGCTATTGGTCTTGTGCATATTGTAGTACACTCCAATCCAAAGCCACGCCGGAGCCTTTCAAAATAACAACGAGAGTTAGATGAGATTTTAGGCTCCGAAGCCATAAAATCCAATTGAGAGGTCATGAACGTGTACAGCGAAGCATGGATCATGAGGTTCATCTAAAACCCGCTATCTCTACCGGGCAGGCCGTGACACAGATACCGACTCATGGACTGAATGCCAATAGACCTGTAGGAAGACCTCAACTATGCTGGGCAGATTGAATACATCGCAAGTCTGTTAATAAGAATCCTACAAGAATCATCATAAAAGTCTATCATGAGACAATTTTAAATTGAAAAGTTGCTCCCAAGACAAAAAAGGTTGGGCACCCCTGATATAGGCAGTGAGGATACGAAAACCTTCAAATAACTTCGGGAAATTCAGCCGTATGGGGATGAATTGTTCATGATAGAGTACATTGAACACAAGATTAAGATCCGAAAAAGAAGACAGATAAATTGATTTATGACTTAATGACTTAACCAATTATTATGGTTTGGCAATTATTAGAAATTCAGATTCTGTGATTTCTATCAAAAATGCTATTAGGGTGATCACAATCACTCGACAGATGCACGGCAATTGTTCGCCCAGACCTGACTCGTGGTGCAAGTGGAGACGCGCAGAAACAGACAATAAATTACATAATTTCAAACACAAATAACCACTTGCAACTGAGGTTCAGAAAGGCTTCGTCCGATATATTCAGATCTATCATCAGACGATCTGTTGTAACTTGAACTGGCAGCTTTTGTTGCCCCATGTATTTTCAAAGGTATCATTTCCCTACTGCGTATGATGGAAGTGATGGGCATCACAATTGAACCACGAGCATAAATAAAAAGCTGATGGTGCACATTCCCGCAGCATCAAAAGAAGCAAGATTGGGCCAAAGACTGGAGCAGTCAGCTGAAGATTTTTTGAAGAAACGGAAGGTATCCTCTATGCTCCTGGCACAGCAAATTAGGTGTAAGTATTAAAATTTTCATTTTATTCGCACATAAACATTAGTTCAACTTTAAACGCGTTTTTCTCGTCCTTTTCCAAGCTCACACAAATAACCTGTATTGAAAAAAAGATTAAATATTCTCAAATATTTATTAAAAAAATTAAATGGTTAATAACAATTGTGGATTGTCCAATTGCAGATAAATTTTATTAATTCTTGATGATAAATACCAAATCTGTCCCTCAAATAATTTATGGAAATTAACTCAAAAATGTAATAAAAACGTACAACAGCATAATAAAAGAGCATAATATACCTTGAAATTAAATGTAATATCCTCGTTGTCCCTCAAATGTTTATTTTGTTTAAATTCATTAACAATCCTCTGTTGATAATATGTTTTATCCGTTAAATGGAGCTGTTGGCCGTATCTCAAAAGTTGTTTGTACAATCTGAGTACTTCGCGCTGAGAAGGCATAATGACTGAAAAATGAGATGGAGATTAATGTAAGGAAAGTGGTCTGAGAAATAAAATCTATAGGAAGAACGATATGAATGCCGATTTATAGACTTGGCCAAACAATTGCAGTTATTTTAGGAACGCAGAAGTCAGAAACGCGTTTAAAATAGCCCCTAATGCTTTATTAAATAATTTCAATAAAAGCAACATTCGTCATTAGTATTTTAAAATATGAATAATTACTTACTAACAAGATGATCAGTAAAGTTGAGGTTATTTTATAAATAAATACCTACAGTTGAAATGAATGTGACAATCTTAGGGAATTAGTAAATTGATATTCATTACATAAATTTTTGTTGGTTAATGACGGCAAATAAAACACTAAAACAAAAAAATGAGCTAGAAAAAGTTTTTACTTCACAGCATGAATGACAACCGACAGCAACTTACGAACGAGTGTTGCCAATCCACAAATATCAATTGCTTTGACATATACGGATTTCATATATATAAACTGCCTAGCATTGCTCCAAGTCTTCATTCTGTTAAAATCTCATAGCTAATCTTATTTTAGCTTGTTAAACTGTTTTACCACATAGACTGCTATTTTTTTAAATTATTAATTTGAGTTTAGGTTATTATTTTATTTAACACAACGTATTATAATATGATGACTTTTTATAATATCTTCAGACTTTTGTTTGCTGCGATTTAAATGATCTTAAAACAATCGTTTGATATTAAAGTCGGGTAGGTTATCATAGTTACAATTACAGCAAAATAATGATTAGTGAGTTTATAGATAACGATGACAGTAAGGTGGAATATGTATAAATCTGAAAAAACCGGCGAAAGAAAATATTTTTTCAACTGGCAACACTAAAAATTGAAAATTTAGTTTGACAGTTCCCAATGAAGGACGTTTTCAGCTAAGTTGACTTTGAAAGCGATATATACACATTAATGATTCAAGAATCTTGCGGGAAACTCGCTTGCCATTATTGATAAATGTGTTAAATCCTGATTATCGATAAATTGTAGGATGTTTTTATATGATTAAAATATAAACAGAAAATGCTTAGTATAAAATTTATTATATGAAATATAAACATTATTAAAAAAATTAAATAAAAAAGAAATACAAAATCAATAGTTCTGTTTTTATAAATATATTATTTTCATCACACAATAATAAGCATTTTTATTATACAAACAAATGATAAAATATAATTTTTAAATCTCAGATAAAAAATAGAATAATAAAAATAGCATATATATCCGACCCTCTTTTTGCATAGAGGATACGTTCCGAAGAGAAGGTGTCCATATAAAAATCATAAAAATAGCTTATTAAGCATTAGGAATTAGATAAAAATGTTTTCGGAGTGTTGAAACGTATTCAGATATTTGGATATTTTTTTTTCCAATTTCATCAGTAACTTTTATATATATATCTACTAAATGTTTTGTATTACCGTGTTCTGTTAAACATTTACAAAGTGTCTGAATAAACAAAGATCCAGTGACTGGGTGCCGGTATGCCAAAGAATTATCAACTGTTGACCAAAATTCAAGTAAATCAGCTTTTTCAGGTACATTACAGGACCCATCTGGTTGAAGCTCTTTTGTTAAATTATCTTTTTCATGTGTATTTTCTTCACACTCCTTATTTTTACTTTCACTTGTCGTATTTTCTCCTCTGCAGGCTTGAACTAGTAAAATTTTTGGTATACCAACTAAATTTCCTGTGAGAAGTGAATCTTTAATTTTATTCTTCGATATAAGATTACCATCACTGCCAAACACACCACTGCTATTTCCATGAGATAAAATACATACACCAAAAGCACTGTCCTTATCTTCCACATAATTAGTGTATGTATTAATTGTTTTTAAAACATCCTCCGCTTTTAGGTCATTAAAAATGACAATCTCGAAACCATATGAACTCCAGCATTTTTGTAATTCTATAACATCCATCTCTGTTCCTGGTCGGTCGGTTAATTCAGGTTTAGTTTTAACGAAAGTTGTATGGTTGAATATTAGAAACCAACCCAATGAACCTACATCAATTATTGGATATTTTGATATTTCGTCTTTTTCATTTAATGAGCTTGTTTGAGTTGTAATGTTTGTGTTATTTACAAGTTGTACTATTTTGACGGAATTTAACATACCATGGAGCGACGAGAAATCGTTCATTTTCAGGAAATCAAAAATAATATCCAATTTGCTTATTTCTTGTGTCTGAGTGCGTTTCATCTCGGGAGATGACCAAGTTCCCACTTTTATGATCTCATTCTTCATCATGTGTAGTAAAAATAGTTCCAAATAATCAATCCAATGACTCTTGTGTTCTTTAATAGCGTTCTCAGGATTATCAAGCACATTCCTGATGAAATTTTCAGTGTCGTTTTTTAAGAACTCTTCGCACATACCGAACAGAACTTTCTTGACGGGATGAATAAAAATTGACTTGTCTAGTTGATTAGGTGAAAAATGATCTTTTACCTGCTGGAGATCAAAATTTAAGTCCTTAATCTCTCTATAAGCTTTGATGATCGCCAATCCTTCGAGTAGGGTTTCTTTCCAATATTGTTCACCACCCTTGGCCCAATCTTCCAGTAAATTTATACGAGGTGAATCCTCTTTACAACCATCGACGAGCATTTCCAGTTGATCAATGGCGATATTAACGTCATCGTACAGAAGAAAGACAAGAGAAACTTTTTCGCAGTCGGTCAAGTTATCTTCAATGTCAGATACCGTCTCCAATTCGATATCTCCTGTGCTGATGAGACGATGAGAGTCAGCTATTTCACTCGAAGGTGAGGACTCAACCTTCGCCATATTTGTAGCCACACCTAACACTAGACTGGTGAGACTGAGATTGATAAGATATAATATCATAAAGATAGCGACGCTTAGAGTACTTTGAGAGGTTTGTTCGGCAGTAATAAAAAAAAAAAACGGCAACATGTAAGTCCTTTGATACTGTAATGAATTAAGACAATGTTTTCAATTATCCAAGTGCATTATTGAATCGACTTGATTTGCCAGGCAAGCTGACACGTTTGAACACTGAAAATTGGGGTGCCTATCATTCTTCCCGAAACCCAAATCCACCACGACTATGCAACGTTACCAAGGTTTCAAAGACGATGCACATTATCATTGAAGCTACAATTTTAAATGGAAAATGTAAAGAAGATGTAGTTTCCGAATGATTCCGACAGATATGCCATTCGAATTGAAAGCGCAAGCACCAATAAAGCACAAAAGTAGTAAAGGACTAAATTCGTATGTATGTTTCTCACAAAGACATGTGGTGGGAAAACCTTCTCATTTGTTCACTTACGGATCTTACGGAAAAACTAAAAAATATTGTGTAACGATAGGAATTCTCCTGATCAACAAAAAAAGACAAAGCGAAGAACAAAAATCAGGGAGTTAATGACATCGAATGCATAGAATGCACCATGTCGTATACTGGAAAAACCAATAGACAGTTCGTCCACAGGGTGACGGAACATCAGAACGCAATCTTACGAATGGATTACAAATCGACGCTAAACGAACATATCAACAATTGCAAAAACCATAGAAACCTTCGGCGTCAGGATTGTGAGAGAAGCAATAGAAATTGAAAAATGAAGAAACTCTTCAATCAACAGAAGAGACGATGGCACTAGCACAGGGGTCGGCAACCTTTTGAGTCGGAAGAGCCAAAAATTACAATTTACAAACTTCAAAGTGTTTAAAGAGCCACAATTTTTTTTCTTGCCAATAATAAATAGTACTCGTATAAATAAAGTTTTTTGGTAAAAATAATCTATTTATTCATATACATATAAGTAGTATTTTTTAACAACAAATTAGATAATATATATATGGTATTATTAGATAATCACTTATTATTTAAGTAAAAAATCAAAACAATTAAACATTTACTTACAACACTAACTTGTACTTCAATAACAAACAATTAAGCAAACAAATTCAATGGGAGTGATGGTTTTGCATGATTATTCAAGTAGAAAATTTAAACTTTTCTAAACAATGTAATTTATACTTAAAAATAAATAAAACAATAACATACATTTGAGCAAATAAATTTAATAGGAGTGTTGGTTTTGCATGGTTTTAGAAAGTTTGGATACATTTGGCTCATAACTTGTTGTTTTAAGTTTCAAACACGGCTCTAAATTTTCATTTGTTAGTTGGCTTCTTACTTTACTTTTAATTATATTTATGCAAGAGAACGCTTGCTCGCACGAATATGTCGATCCGAAGATAGTCAGCACTCCAAATGCCAACTTCTTCATCTCACTGTAGCAATCTGGAAGATTATTCCATGCGTCGAATATAAGTGTCTTAACTCGCGGCATTTCTTTTAAAACTGTCCACTTTTGTTCCTCCAACTCTTCCAACTTGCTTTTCAACTCTGTAAAATTTCCACTCCACAAAGCTTTACTTTTTAAATCGGACAATTGCATTTCTAGAGATTCAGTATCAACTCCAAATGGCTCAATGTATTATAGATTTCGTTACTATTTGTGTTGAGAGGACTTACTATGAATGCTAGAATGGTTTTATTGGTTTTGAATTGCTGAAATTTGTCAGCAAACTCATCTTTAATTTTTTTTTATAACTGTGCTGAAGTAATTCGTTTCAACAGTCGCAATGGTTTTATCGCGATATTGCTTTAGACATTAAAAATGAAGTAATTTACCATTCTGAATATCTTCTGCAATGATAATTAATTTTTCTTCGAAACAAATCAACTCTTCTACCAAAACATAGGCTTGGTTTCCCTTTCCTTGCAGTTTTCGATTCAGATCTTTTAATTTCGCCGTGATATCCACCATAAAGTAAAATTTTTGCAAACATTTGTCGTTCTCTAATTCAGGGTGATTAATGCTTTTTCGTTGAGGAATGTATTTATTTCATTCAATCACAAAGCAAAACATTTCAACATCTTACCTTTGTAGCCATCGCACTTTATTGTGAAGAAGGAAGTCGGAATACTGAGTGTCCATTTCGTTCAAGAATTTTTTAAACTAACGATGGTAGAGTGCTTTTGACAAGATGCTATTAACAATCTTGATTACCAAAATTCATGACCTCAACTATTTCGGCCGGAAATGTTTGGGTACAAAGCGCTTCTTGGTGTATTATGCAGTGAAACGTAAGTATTTCGTGATTTATTTTGCTCTGAAGAATCGTTATTATCCCTTTATTTTTTCCTGTCATACTTCTGGCTCCATCAGTTGCCATCGAAACGATTTTATTCAAATCGATCTTATTATCTTCGAGGCATTTTTGCACGTTTTTCGCTATATCTTCCCCTCTAGTTCGTCCCGAAAGCGGTAGCAATCCTTGAAGCTCTTCTTTTGGACCTTGAGAAGATAAAAACCTGATAAAAAAGGCAACTTGTGCCGTGTCTTTTATGTCGCTCATCAAGAATATCTATAGCAAGTGATAAGACTAGGGAATCCAATCCCGAGCCAAAATTTCGATCCCGGGATTTCGGGATTCCATTAAACAACCCCGGGACCAGTCCCGAGATCCCGGGATTGGGATTTTCAATATTTTAAGAAATTACCTTGATGAATTTGATCAAAAATTACTAATCAGTCCATTTGTTCAATATAAAAAAATCACTTGAAGGCCAAAGAATTTTATTTATTTAAGAAAAGATAAAAATACAATTAAAAAATAGATAAATAAAACACTAAAAAATTCAAATTTTATTTTGAAAATATGCCCGAAGTAACATTAAACATTAGTGTTTCGTCATTTAGTCTGGATCTGAATTTGGAAGTCAGACAACTTGCTGCTGAAAATGCACGCTCAGCCTCCACACTCGTTGGAGGTATCGTCATCAGATATTTAAATGCTAGTTCGAGCTGATGATCGCGTGAGCCCTCATTTTCGTATAACACCATCAATGTGACTGATAAAATTCTTTTCTGCTGAGACACGGACTAAAAATCGCAAAATTCCCGATTTCCCAATTTCCCGACAAATTATTTATTTCCGTCGCTGCAGATAAATATTTATATACTATAATACTTTGATGTGATTTGTAATTATATTACGGAGGAATACAAAAATTCTGAACCCCGTATCTATTATATTTCATATCGATATTCCCATTATTCGTCGAGGTGTAGTAAATACATCACCGGTAGGGAAAGGTTACTATAACATTTTGAAAAACATACATGTACGCTATGTATGTATACATAGATTAGACAGTCACTGCTCTTATGCGTCGCCTAAGTTCGCAAATTAGTAATTACGCCACTGTTTCCAAGCGTCCAGATTTCGTCGGGAATGTCTCGATTTGGTAGCCTTCGTCGTGTTGGTGAGGTGTACGATTTCTGTTAGATAAAATTTTCAATCCCGGGATTTTCGGGATTACGTTTTCTAATCCCGGGATTCTTAAGTACCTAAAACTGTCCGGGATCCCGGGATCCGGGATCCCGGGATTGGATTCCCTAGATAAGACAGAAGCCAGTTAAATGTCTTCCACCTGCAAATATGTTACATTTGAAGATATTTTAGCTATTCTATCTTGTACTGATTTAGCGGATAGTGGCTAATCTTTGATTTTTTTCAAGATTTCTGGTTTGTTTTTGAAATCACGAAACAGTTCTTCAGATACACGTATGAAGCAATCTTTGACATACTCACCATCTGTGAATGGTTTGCCTTTTTTTGCAATTTCTAATGATATCGCAAAGCTTGCCAGATTAACACTACTTGTAGATTGCGTCCAGTTACTTAACATGGGACTTGATTGCTGTTTTTATTTTTGGAGCTCGTCGACAACTTTTTTTCGTTCTTCGTCGGCTGAATATTTACTAGCAAATTGAGTATGTTTTGAATTGAAGTTTCTCTCTAAATTTGATTTCTTATTGTGTGCAAGTTTTTCGTGGCAAATGAGACAAGACGGGAGGCCATCTGTCTAATTGTACACAGTATAGCTCTGCTGTGACAGTTTGGCCAGGTTTTAATAATTCGTAGTCAATTCCGCTAAAAAAATCCCACCAAAAACAAAGGAGGACCTTTTTCAATGATAATGACGGTCGAGGGATAGAAACAGGTACTTGAAGAAAGCCACTGTTTTTCCTTCTCGGGCTGTTGTTGTAGAGGACCCACTTCTCATCCCCAGTACCGATTCTTCTTAAAAATGGATCGGTTCCATACCTGAGCAATAGCGATAAACAAATGGTTATCCGTTGTTCCAAGGCCGTTGATGAAAACTCGTTCGGTACCCAAATTCCCTGTCTATATTTCAGGGCCGTAACTAGGGTATGATGCGCCCGTGGCAAGAATCAAAATTGCGCCCCCCCCCCCCCCCATTTTCGGACGGATATTTTCAATACATTTTTTAAAGGTGATAAAATAATGTTTAATATTTTGACTTAATTTTATTACAACATTGCTACATTAAAAAAAGTGCTAATGTTAGTTATAAACAAAATGGCGTCGTTATAAGATATTTCATTAGACTTTTTTTTATTGATATCAAGAATTTGTCGGATTTTTTCTATTGATCTGAAAACAATTTTTTTAAATTTTTATTATGTGCAGGAGCAGAATATACCTATAAAAGTATATAATTAAAAACTAAGTAGTTTTTTTAATTAAACTTTTATATATTCTTGACAAATTTTACCCACAATTTTACAATATTATAGTGAGAAACCACCTAAAACTTCAGCCGGGTCAGTCAAAAACAGCCGTTTTTGAAAATGCAGTTTCGAGAAAATGTCATTTAACCCATCGATGCACAGTTACCGTCAAATACCGTCATGTGTTAGCAGATAATACTTGTTTATTGCGCCAGAATAAGTTCATGCATACCGTCTTCGCCGACACTTCAAATCTTATCTCACACCGACGAAACTCATCAAAATGAAAACAAACTTAGGTGGCTCAAAAATTCTCAAACTTCTCAAAATAAGATAAATTAATTTTGATAAATAATTTGATTTTTGCGATATACCGACTTGAAGTACATACATATTATAAACATCAAGTACTAAAGTAGTAAAAGTTTTATCGCATTCTACTTCCAATATATTTTACTTTGGTCTGTTTTTATGCGGATCTTTTTTATGCGATTTTGATATTATGCCATTTTAAAAAATAATGGAACTTATCCTTCATTTTTCTATAAAGAACAAAGCTTTTTTATGCTAATACGCATAAAAAAGTCTAAAATTGTCGGAAAAATATATTTGGGAAGAAATGACTATCGGCGAAAACGAAGAATTAAATTTACAAAACATTAATACTTTACAGTCCGTGCGTTTCGCGCTAAGCTTCGCTGAAAGTCCAGGCGATTTCGTAAGAAATTCATGAAACTCTACTTCTTTCGTAAAATTGATATAATTCTTAAACCAGCTAATAGATTGAAACGAAATTTTAGTCGTGCCTACAAAAGAGCTTACTGCACAGATATATTTAAACAAAACAGAGGTTTTCAATGTATGGTGCGTGTATCAGCGCGACAAAATGCAAAAAGTAACTTTTTGATTTGAATTATATAAAAAGGCATTTATCAAATGACACCCAAACACATGAACAAAAAATAAAGGCAACATTCAGTTGACGGCACTAGCATTCCTAGATTTTGGCTACCAATTTTACCGAAAATTAAAGCACCAATGACCAGCTAAAAGATCTGAAAGTGTAAACAATCTCCAATGAAGACCACAAAGCAACGGCAATGGACGAAGGATGCTCACAAGGAGCACAGAAGTCAGGCATTTATTTTGATAATTAACGAGCACCATTCTTATCGCTGACCATTTTTTTTATTCCCCCTTTTTACTTCTTCAAAAGTAAACTGACAGATTTGCACAGCAACTCATTCCTTTTATTTTCGCAACACAATAATAGGCAAAAATAATTAAGCAACAGCAAGCAGATGCTATGCATGTTGGACATAAGAAATTGAACATTTTTTTATTGATTTTTTTTAAATTAATTTGGACTTATGTATTATGTTTTAATGCACCTATATCTTGAGTCATATAAAAGCAATTCAAACAGAATACTCGCGCGCTAGTGCAACCATCACGACGAGCGCGTGGGAGCGGGGCGCCGCCCGGGGGCTCTGCCCCGAGAGCGCCCCCGCTCCGACGCTTTACATCAAGAGAAGCCAACTTTGGTGAATAGATTCACCATTATTTTCCAGCACGATAACGCGCGACCTCTGTTAACGAAATTGAAAAAAATTGCATTGAGAAAAAAACCGCAATAAATTGTAAGAACATCTAATATTGACATAATTTACATTTACTTACTTATTAGTGTTTCTCGTGTATTTTTCGTTTGGACGAAAATGAGGCAGGGGCGCACTGACCGAGGGGCGCACTGGCCGAAGGGCGTAGGTGGTGTTGGTGCTGATGAAGCAATATAAGGAGATGATACAACGAGCGCCGAAACACTTTTTTTCGGGTATCCAAAAATGACTAATCGGGTCGACACTTAAAATTCTTACGAGCTTCATCGGGAACACTGATTATCCATAAAATTGGATCACCGCTAAAGTGGAGATAAAGCATCGCTAATCAATTATTGTATCATGTTGCTTTGAATTAATGACATCGATGGTGTTATCTATCTCGAGCCAATTATGAGTAATGAAAGTATGTACATATTATCTCCAAACGAAGAATCGGGAACCCCATGAGAGATATCGAAAATGACTCATTGCGAATCTTATGTCAATTTACGTGTTAATGCATTTAGAGTAAAATGGTCAAGTAAAATAAAAATCACGTACAACTCTCATCTCATCACGGGTCGGTATCCTGCGTTTTGCGCCCCAATCCCTGTTGCGCCCGTGGCAGGCGCCTTCTTTGCCACGCTCTAGTTACGACCCTGCTATATTTTATCCCGAGTCTTTTTAAACGGTCTTTTACTGTCGACCAAGGATAGCCGATGTCTAGCGATAATTCTGTTATTGTTTTTCGAAGATCAGATTCTACCAGAGAATTTAATGCGTCATCGTCGATTATCGGGTATTATCCTGATTTTGGTTTATTTTTCAAATCTCTGTCGCCACTTTTGAATTGAATTGAATTTTTGAACCATCTATGGCATTTTCGAATATTCAAAATGTTGTCATATGTATCACAGATGCTCTGGGTAGCTTCTTTTGCTTTTAATCCTTTATCGAATAAAAACAGTAAACAAGATTGCAAATGGCTCTCATCAATTTCTGGCTTGAGAACATTTTCACTATGGCTAAAAAAATATAAAAATATTTGAAAAAGTAAAACAAACTGAAATGACACCAATCTTGACGTATTCACTCGACAGCAACCCGAGGCAAACTGACGGCAAAGACGCAACAAAAAAAAAGACATTTCTTTCCGCTTTATCTAATACTTACACTGAACGAGGTATTTTTATAATATAAATATAAATAATAAATGTCCAATGTAAAATTTATTACACGAAATTTAGATATAATAAAATTCAACATAAAAAAAAATCAATGCTACATCTTTTCTTAATAAATTACTTTTATCAACCAATACGTGTTATACTCGTATATAAGTACCTCTTTTCACTAGCAAATCGTTTAATATATGATAAAATCTATTCTTTTAACTGCCAATGAATCATCAGCGCATACAAATTCGACACGCCGGTGCGTCGTTGGCAGTTAAAAGGTTAAACCTAAGATTTATTACATAAATGTTTACAAAATTGTGTTTTTAAAAAATGAAATATTTTCACAAGATCTGTTTTATTGACACAATGGTATCATATAGCTTATTTACATTGAGAACCTTTTAGGTATAAACATTTTCGAAATGTTGAAGTATGTTGGGATATCTGGCGGCCTTTATTTGCAATTTCTTCAGTAACTTTAGTAAATACGTCTGATAAATGGTAATTATTACCGTATTGCAATAAACATTTACAAAGAGCATTAATGAACAAAGATCCATCGACTCGGTGCCTATATGACACAAATTCTTCAACTGTTGCAAAAAACACAATTAAATCAGCCTTCTCCTGTACGGGAGTGTTCGGTGGTCCATCTGCTTCAAGGGGTACATCTGAATTATCTATATTTCTTGATTCTTCTAACTCATACCATTGCATCTTATCATGTCCTCTGCAGGCTTGAACAAGTAAAATTTTTGGTCTATCAATTAAATTTTTTGTTTCAAGTACATTTTTAATTAGACCTATCTCTAAATGTTGACCATCACTGCCAAACACACCTCTGTTATCTCCATGAGATAAAATACATACACCAAAAGCACTGTGACTTTCTTTCACAGATTCAGCGTACTCCTTAATCTCTTTTAAAATATCCTCCGCCTTTAGATCATCGAAAACGATCGGTGTGAAACCATATGAACTCCAGCAATTCTTTAATTCTTCCACATCTTTTTCTGTTCCACTTCGGACCTTAAATGCATTATTAATAAAGGTTTTATGGTTGAATATTAGAAACCAACCCAATGAGTTTTTATCAATAATTGGATATACGCCGTCTTCCTCGGTTGATATGCCTTTTTCATTTATAGAATTTGTACTTTCAGGTGCATTTTTTCCATCAATTTTTATAAGGGCTAATTGCCTGTCATTTAAAAAATCTATGACAGAATTCAATGCATCATGAAGCTGAAAGAAATTGTTCGTTTTCAGGAAATTACAAATAATATCCAAATTGCTTTTTTCTTGTGTCTGAGTGCGCTTCATCTCGGGAGGTGACCAAGTTCCCACTGTTATGATTTCATCCTTCATCATGTGTAGTAAAAATAATTCCAAATGATTCTTGTGCTCTTTGATAGCAATCTTTGAAATATCAAGCACATTATTGATGAAATTTTCAGTATCTTTTATTAAGAACTCTTCGCACATACCGAACAGAGCTTTCTTTACGGGATGGATAAAAATTGACTTATTAAGTTGATTAGGTGAAAAATGATCTTTTACCTGTTGGAGATCAAAATTTAAGTCCTTAATCTCTCTGTAAGCTTTGATGATCGCCAATCCTTCGAGTAGAGTTTCTTTCCAATATTGTTCACCACCCTTGGCCCAATCTTCCAGTAAATTTATACGAGGTGAATCCTCTTTACAACCATCGACGAGCATTTCCAGTTGCTCAATGGCGATATTAACGTCATCGTACAGAAGAAAGACAAGAGAAACTTTTTCGCAGTCGGTCAAGTTATCTTCAATGTCAGATACCGTCTCCAATTCGATATCTCCTGTGCTGATGAGACGATGAGAGTCAGCTATTTCACTCGAAGGTGAGGACTCAACCTTCGCCATATTTGTGGCCACACCTAACACTGTGATGACACTGAGGCTGATAAGATATAATATCACGAAGATATACTTAGACAGTTGATAGAAATTTTTAAATGCAGTCACTTTTATACAATTGTTATCAAACCTTAAATAACATTATTCAAATAATCACAAATAACTTTTTTTAAAACACTCTTTCAGGCCCTTATGTTTCATCCTATTGAGAAATCGATTTACCGATGTCGTTCCAATGGATTCTATGTTGAGTATGAAGTGATATGTTTATCTTTAGTATAGATTATAACAGTTTGAGTACTACGTCAAATTTCACAAATTCTTATCAAAAATGCGTCGCAAAAAATTACTAACCATAACAAGCAAATTTGGTAGCACGCAAAATAAAAAAAACTTCATAAAGTAAATCGAGTTTTTTTGTTGTTTAAGAATAATCGCATATGAAACTATTACATACAAAATAAAATATATGCAAACACGTCGAGTATACTTTTTTTTTAATTGTATCGTCTATATATCGTCACGCCGCATTTTTGGCAATTCCTCGCTAAAATGTAACGATGCTTTTCACTAAAACGTTTAAATTAGGTAATCATTTTTTTAGTTGAAGAATCGATCAGAAAACTTACAAAAGGATTATATATCTATGCAGCTGTAATAATAATTACAAAATGCAGAAGGCAAATACACTCAAACATTTTTTTATGTAACTTTGTTGTGCGATTTCGAAGTTATGCGGTTTTTTTTAAAGCAATTTCTTCATTTTTTAAATTCCATAAAGAGTTTTCATCGAGATCTTTTGGATAAAATATAAAATTAATCTTCAACGCTAACCTAAATTTGAAAAAAATTATAATTTGGGAGTGTTTAAATCATATTGCATCTGCTATCGATGAATTACGACCACGCCCTTTATTCTGGTTTAGATTTTTGAAAAAAATGCTTTTGTTTTTTTTCCATTTTTCCAATTTATTGACTTTTAAAAATACTTTTTCCAAAGGAATTTCCAAAATTCCAACTAATTACGGAGCTATAGCTATTTTAGTGACGCGGTGATTAAGCCGGTCCTACCAGAATGAAATCTTTAAACGCGTTTTTCTCTTAACTACTTTTTTCAACGCGGTTGACTCATGTATCATATCTCATGTTCTAAATTGATTTTCTTCAAATTTGGTACAAACCTTTTCTATATAACTCTCTATTGTTTTTACCAGATTTAGGTCAAAATTTAATTTTTAATTTAAAAAAAAACTGAAAAAATAAGACCAAAAAATGACTTTTTTTTAAACAGTCGCCATTTTGTGAAAATATTTTTTTTATGTAGGGACATCTTTACCAATTAAGAATTATATTGTTTAGAAAGAGTACGTAGAACAATGATGTCACTGACACTGGGCAGCGAGCGATTTTGAATTACATATATCGAAAATCGCAAAAAAAATCATTCAGCGATGATAGCTTAATTATTTCTCTAGTTAATGTCTGGCATTAGAAAACCCTAAAATTTTACCAATAATGCGAGACATCCTTAAAATGTTACCAAAAATGTTAATAGCCTTAATTTTTTATTAACTTTTTTTATGCGATTTTGGATATATTTTATAAAGCTGTTTCAAAGTTATGCGGTTTTTAAAATCCACGGAACGCATCTTCACTTTTTCTAGAAGTATACAAACCTGGTTCCATTACAAATTAATACAATACAAATGCAAACAAATTTGTACTTCATTTTAGATATTTATTATCCAAAATATAATAAATGTGCCCATACTTTAATTTAGTTTATCATATTTCAGTTGCCTTTGTGTGCATTTTTCCTGTGTGCAATTGGCTTGTATTCATATTTCTGGATAATAAAAACCCGACAAAAAAGGAATTAATATAAAGAAATCCCCCCTGGAAATAGAAAAATAAAAAAACAACGATGGAATCTAAAAAATCTAACTTTCTATTATAATTATGAAATATAATATTGAAACTGTGTTTTTCATGACAGTATTTAATATTTTTATTAAAAATATATCATTATAAAAATTCGATATAGAGTTGAGCTTTTGTTTCGCTGATTTCTTAATTTCAAACTATGCATTGAAGTAAATATATATGATGACCCCATCGAATTTGCAAGGGTAGATTGCAAAAGTGGCTTTTGAATGTGAGCTATATTGACGCCGCAAGAAGTCATTTTTTTATTCACGCTTTTAGTGTTATATCTTAAGTAGAAGATATACATATGATTGTAGTATAAATAAAATATGTCAGATATAAAATATAAACATTTATAAAATTCAATATAAAAAGATATATATTTTAATTTAAAAAAAAGCTTATTTTCGTTTTTATAAAATCGAAATAGCATCATGAAATATTTCAGGACATTTGTATGATCAACGCTAGGTCTTCGGCATGAAAAAATAATCTCTAGGAGATAATTTGAAGAAAATTAAAAGAGTATTAAAATAATATCACATTAATGCTACTAAAATAATTTATAAATATGTAGAATTAAAAATGAAAAACATAATGTGTTGCACAAACTTAAATTACAACAATAGCATTTAGCTTATTAAGCATTACGTTTTAAATAAAAATATTTTCGCAATGTTGAAGTATGTTCGGATATCTGTAAACCTTTATCTGCAATTTTTTGATTAACTTTTGTAAATATATCTAATAAATGGTTTTCATTGCCGTATTTCACTAAACATTCGCAAAGCACTTGAATAAAAAGAGATCCTTCGTCTCTGTGCCTGTATGACACAAAATCATCAACAGTCGCACAAAATACAACCAAATCAGCTTTTTCAGGTATGGAGTACGGTTTAAGGTATTTACTTAATTTATTTGTGATAACTGGTTTTCTTCTGTTTAAGTAATTCATCTCATTCTCTTCTCTGCAGGTCTGAACTAATAACATTTTTTCAAGATTTTCATCTAAATTATCTGTAATACAAGGATCTATCGTATAATATTCCATCATTTTTCTTCCTCTGGCAGCTTGAATTAGTAAAATTTTTGGTTTATCAATTAAATTTTCTGTGTGAAGTGAATCTTTAATTTCATTCTTCAATACAAGTATACCATCACTGCCAAACACGCCACTGCTTACTCCATGAGATAAAATACATACACCAAAAGCACTGTGCTTATCTTCCACATATTCAGTGTACCTCTTAATCTCTTTTAAAACATCCTCCGCTTTCAGATCATTAAAAACGACCGGCGTGAAACCATATGAACTCCAGCATTTTTCTAATTCTATTACATCTTTTTCTGTTCCTCGTCGTTCAGTCAATTCGGGTTTACTTGTAACGAAATTTTTATGGTTGAATATTAGAAACCAACCCAATGAAGTTACATCAAGGATCGGATATATATTGTCTTCTTCGTACAATACGCTGGTTTCATTCATAGAAGTTGTACTTTTAGATACATTTTCTGCATCTGTTTCATTATTGGATGTGTTATTTACAACATTTTTGATGGAATTCAACATATCATGGAGCGACAAGAAATTGTTCATTTTCAGGAAATTACAAATAATATCCAAATTGCTTTTTTCTTGTGCCTGAGTGCGCGTCTTCTCAAGAGGTGACCAAGTTCCCACTGTTATGATCTCATTCTTCATCATGTGTAGTAAAAATAATTCCAAATAATCGCAATGATTTTTAATAGCAATCTCAGAATTATCAAGCACATCCCTGATGAATTTTTTGGTGTCTTTAATCAAGAACTCTTCGCGCATACCGAACAGAGCTTTTTTTACGGGATGGATAAAAAATGACTTATCGAGTTGATCAGGTGAAAAATGATCTTTTACTTGTTGGGGATAATAATTTAAGTCTTTAATCTCTTTATAGGCTTTGATGATCGCCAATCCTTCGAGTAGGGTTTCTTTCCAATATTGCTGTTCACCACCCTTGGCCCAATCTTTCAGTAAATTCAAACGACGTGAATCCTTTTCACGATGACCGACGAGCATTTCCAGTCGCTCAATGGCGGCATTTACGTCATCGTATAGAAGAACTGCGCCCTTGAGATGATAAGCGACTGGAGTCGCATGAACAAATTAACGTTCTCGGCCTCCAAGTCGCAAGGACTCATGCTCAGGGGTCGGCTTAAGCGATCCCCTCGGCCTCGAATGGGCGGTGACGTGGTCAAGTTTGTGAACTCGGCCCCCTATCTGGGCATCACTCTGGATGACTCCTGCGGCTTCGTGATTCACGCCCGCCGCGCGGTAGAAAAAGCGGCAAATGCCTTTGGTAGACTGTCGAGGATTGCGGCGAGCGATTGGGGTATCAGAGGCCGCCCCCTGTTGACTGCGTACAAGGGTATCTTCCTCAGTATTTCAGCGTACGCAGCGGGAGCATGGGCGCACAGGGTCGGCATCCAGCTGGTGAAGCAGATTCTGCTACGAGGCCAGAGGTCGGCTTTAATACTTCTATCGAAGGCGTACCGTACGGCCTCGACCGACTGTCTGCCGGTGCTGGCGGGCGTCATGCCCCTGGATTTGGAAATCCAATGTCGAGCGGCGAGGTTCCTCGCAGAAAACGGTGAGACCCCAGAAATCGGCGGCAGGAGCATCCCGATCGACGCAGGTTCCTCTGACGCGCTCGGCGATCTTCGTCGACGCGCGAAAGAGGCTTCGTTAGTTAGCTGGCAGGAGAGGTGGTCCGAGTCTACTTCCGGCCGCCACCTCTCAAAGTTCTTCCCCTCGGTTAGAAACCGCCTGCGTTGCCGCTGGGTCGTTCCAGATTTCTGGACGTCCCAGTTCCTCACAGGGCACGGGCGCTTTAGGGCTTCGTTGTATAGGTTCAAACTATCCCCGGTTTCGGAGTGTCCATGCGGCGATCCGGATATGGACGCAGACCACGTTCTGTGGACATGTCCGGGCATGGCGTCCGATCGCGAGGCGCTCTTTCGTAGTGTCAGCGGCCCGAAAGTCGGGCCGGTTGGGCACACAGACCTGGTGGCCACTCCCTCCTCATTCAGGGCATTCAGGGTATTCTGTAGCATTTTTGGACAAAAATGCGTTCCTGGGGGCTACTATGATCCCATCGATCATGATAGCACCCCCAGCGGCTAGCTCAATCAGGTGGCTCGCGCCAAGAGCGTCGCGAGCGAGACTAGGCAACCCCCCCCCCTCTCCCATAATGTATATATATATATCTATTATACTTCTTTCTTTTATTTTTTTTTATTTTTTTAATTTTATTTATTCATTTATTTATTTATTTTATTATTATTATTTTATTTTATTTTTTTCTTTTTCAATATCTATGTATATATTTTAGTTAGGTCTAATTGATAAATTCAAGTACCTAGCTAGCTTCCCCCCGCGCTTAGAGCGTAAGTGGCCATCGGTGTTGAGAAAGAGTGGGTCCTCGCAGACAGTATAATTTCAGGTTTTGCACCTTGGGTGCACTTTTGTTGAGCGGGCTGGCATGGTCCCGAATAGCGGGACCAATAAACAGCTCGGGTAAGAGGTGGGTCACTGTCATCGTATAGAAGAAAGATAAGAGAAACTTTTTTGCATTCGGTCAAATTATTTTCAATTTCAGCTAACGTCTCCAATTTGATATCTGCTGTGCTGACGAAACGATGAAAGTCAGCAATTTCATATGAAGACAAGGACCCACCGCACTACATATTTGTGGCCACACCTAACACTGTGATAACACTAAGGTTGATAAGATGTAATATCATGGAGATATATTTTGGCAGTTGGCATTACTTGGTAAATGGGGTCACATTATCCAATTGTTGCCAAAAAGTTAAAACCAACCGTTTGTACTGGGCCTCCTCCCCCCAATTGTCCAGGCCCGGACATGCAACGTCCCAAAGTTGGGTTTATACCGTGCTAATGAATTGCTTTTGGTTATACAATATTTTTCCGTGTGGTGCACACCGGTTGATTATAAATGAGAAGGACGCAAGCAGTCCACACCCAGCTGTCTATGTGAGAAGTATGCACGCATACCCTGTGTGTCCATGTGCTTTATTGATGCTCGCACCGTTTTTAAAAATAATTACATTAAGTTAATTAATTGAAAATTAGTTACTTTTAAAAATATATTAATTATGGTCGTTTATAACAACCGAATGCTTAGCAAGTATTATATATAACAAATCGACGGTTATAGTGCAAGTGCAAATAAGTTGACATTTTTTATTGCAATCGGATGAACGGTATGGCAGCGCATTAAATATGAACAAACAAAGATTTATTGTTATATATTAGATTATTTTTATCACACAATAATAAGCATCTCTTTACAAGAATATAGTTAAACATGTGATTAAATGTAGTAAATGGAATATTAAAAAATATAATATATACTTGGTCCAAAGAATGCCGTGCAAAAGCAGAGGTCTATACAGTAATTATAAAAACGGCTTATTAAGCATTAGGATCGTTTTAGATAAAAGTGTTTTCGGAGTGTTGAAATGCATTCAGATATTTGTATATTTTTTTCTCCAATTGTATTATGAACTTTTCTAAATATATCTACTAAATGATTTGTATTACCATATTTCATTAAACATTTACAAAGTATCTGAATAAATACAGATCCATAGATTGGGTGTCTGTATGCCAAATAATTATCAACTGTTGACCAAAATTCAACTAAATCAGGTTTTTCAGGATAAATATCAGGTCTTTCTGATTGCAGCTCTTCGTCTGAATTATCTTTGTCACATGTTTTTTCTTCACACTTTTTACTCGCATGCATCGTATTTTCTCCTCTGCAGGCCTGAATTAGTAAAATTTTTGGTTTACCAATTAAATTTTCTGCGTGAAGTGAATCTTTAATTTCATTCTTCAATACAAGTTTACCATCACTGCCAAACACGCCACTGCTTTCTCCATGAGATAAAATACATACACCAAAAGCACTGTGATTTTCTTCCACAGATTCAGCGTACATCTTAATCTTTTTTAAAACATCCTTCGCTTTTAGATTATTAAAAACTTTCGTTATGAAACCATATGATCTCCAACATTTTTCTAATTCTATGACATCTTTTTCTGTTCCTTGTCGGTTGGTTAGTTCAGGTTTAGTTTTAACGAATGTTTTATGGTTGAATATTAAAAACCAGCCCATTGAAGTTATATCATAGATTGGATAGTTTGCTATATCGTCTTTTTCATTCAATTCACTTGTTACATTTATAGAAGCTGTACAATTAGATGCATCTATTTTACTATCGGATGTGTTATTTACAAAATATTCGACAGAATTCAACATGTCATAAAGTTGAAAAAAATTATTAATTTTCAGGAAATTAGAAATAATATCCAAATTGCTTTTTTCTTGTGCCTGAGTGCGCGTCTTCTCAAGAGGTGACCAAGTTCCCACTGTTATGATCTCATTCTTCATCATGTGTAGTAAAAATAATTCCATGTAATTAAAACGATTTTGAATAGCAATCTTAGAACTATCAAGTACACCCCTGATGAAATTTTCGGTGTCTTTTATTAAGAACTCTTCACACATACTGAACAGAGCTTTCTTTACGGGATGAATAAAAATTGACTTATTAAGTTGATCAGGTAAAAAATGATCTTTTACCTGTTGTGGATAAAAATTTAAGTCCCTAATCTCTTTATAGGCTTTGATGATTGCCAATCCTTCTAGTAGAGTTTCTTTCCAATATTGCTGTTCACCACCCTCGGCCCAATCTTCCAATAAGTTCATACAACGTGAATCCTTTTCATAATCACCGACGAGCATTTCCAGTCGCTCAATGGCGACATTGACGTCATCGTACAGAAGAAAGATAAGAGAAACTTTTTTGCATTCGGTCAAGTTACTTTCAATTTTAGATAACGACTCAAATTCGATATTTCCTGAGCTAACGAAACGACGACAATCAGCTCTTTCATATGAAAATAAGGCCCAACCCCACGCCATATTTGTGACCACACCGAACACTGTTATAACACTAAGGCCGATAAGATATAATATCACAAAGATATATTTTGGCCGTTAGCAGAACTTTGTAAATGGGGTCACTTTACCTAATTGTTGCCAAATTTAACATTATTCAAAAGGTTAAAATTAACCGTTTGTACTGGGCTTCCTCCCCCCAATTGTCCAGGCTCAGACGTGCGGCATTTTTTTAAAGTTGATTAGACCAGCAATAGCCGAGGCCTTTCGACGGATCTACTACCACTTGGTTCAAAATCGCGTATTGCCGTCGCTTTTTTTGAAAATGTAGTGATTGTTTAATAAAAAAATGGTGATTTAATTTTTGATAAAATTTGTAGCCATGTTCTGACTTCCATCGCTTCTTTGGCAGTTCTGATGCCGAAGTTATCCACATTTGCTATGGTTTTTGTTCCAGCAAAATTGATATGATGTTCGTTCGTCGTCTTCTTGATATTTGATTTTATACTAAAGAAGAAGATTCATGAATTTCCAACGAAATTGCCCGGACTCTGGGCGAAGTTTAGTGCGGAGTTCTCGGACTTTTTGCGAACCTAAGCACGGAACTGTGTTACAATGTTAATGTTGCAGAAACTTAAATTAAAACATAATATCATATTTACGATATGTAATTTTTGTTTGTTTGTTTTTGAGATTTTTAAAGACATTTTTAATATCATTTCGAATTTTTCTTAAAACTATTATATCATTGTATTCAAATCCCTTTTGTTGAGCGTAATCTGGCAATGTTTCAACACAATTCAACGCCGTTTAATGACTAATATAATCACTGGTACCTTCCCTTGTAGTGCTCTCTTGAGAAAAAAAGAACCGATATCCGCATCATCCATGCACTCAAAATCTGGATGATTTAAATCAGAGTTCCACAACCGGTGGTTCCACAACCAAAAGGCTGCAGGGACTTTCCATGTATGCCAAATTTCAAGAAAATCGACATGAAAAATATTAAATCATAACATATCCTTCTCCATGCAGAAGTGAGGTGGCTATCGAAAGAAAAGGTCCTTTTGCGTCTTTTTGAATTAAGGGAAGAAGCAAAACATTTTATGAGAGAGAGACTCAACCCTACTAAAATGTTTTTTGGACGAGGAATGGATGAATAAACTCGCATACATGGCGGACATATTTAGTCAAATTAGAGACCTTAACCTTCCTCTCCAGGAGTTTTGCACAAATATTTTCAAACTGAGAAATAAGTCCATGTCCAACCTAAGAAATGTTTCCATATTTGCAAGAATTTTTCATTGCTGCTGATGTCGACAGGAAAAGTGTTTTAAATGTAATAAGTCGACACTTGAAGACACTGGTACTAAAATTGCATCACTATTATCCCGAAAATAAGGATCCTCTTAAAGGATATCTTTGGACTAATAATCCCTTCATGGAGGACATCATTTCATGTACTCTTACGAGTAGAGCAAAAGAACACTCAATAGAGTTGTTTTCGGATGCCACTCTGATATTCAGACACAAAACATTAATATTGCCTTGGTTTTGGATATCATTGAAAGATGAATATCCATATTTAAGCTGTAAAGCTATACATTCATGCAAAATATAGTTTTCATTAACGCCCTTAATAAAATCGAAATAAAAGAATAGACTAGACGCGAATGCAGCACTTCGTCTATCAGAGACAGCACTGTAGCCAAGAATACCCAATGTACGAGTTAAATTCAGAAAGTAAGTGTACTAGATTTTTATATTTTTTTTTAGAAAAAATGTATTTGAAAAAATATTACAGGATATTGTTGATACATTTGTTGACTATTTTTCCATTAAATTGCCATGTCGTTTAATGTATGTGGTGAGTCGTGGCACAAGCTTTTTTATGCCTTCCTCGAAGAATATTTCCGCCAGTTTTTTTCCCCACTTCAGAACTTCTTCCTGCACCTGCTCGTCGGCAGAAAAACTAATTCCACCCATGTGTGACTTCAGGGAGGTAAAAAGATGATCATATGAAGACGCCATGTCAGGGGAATACGGGAAAGCTGTTCAAAACATCCCAACTGAATGAATTCAAGATCGACCTGTGTGAGGACGGGCGTTGTAGTGCAACAAGCACACTCCTTCTTTTATTTTGAATGCTCCTTTTGAGTTTTATTTTTAGGCTATTACAATATTGTTACCTTCCAATTCAAGTCGCTTCAAGTCAAGCGGATCACAGCACGTGGCTCGCACTTGGTGGGATTTCTTACCGACATCTTTCACGCAGTTGGACATTACAACATGAGTTACGTACTACCGTGCTTTTGCATTGCTTGCTCTATCAGGAGATACCCCTTTTTCACTGTTAAAAAAAAAACAATAAAACCCACTTAAAAAAAAAAATACACTTACTTTCTGAACATATCTCGTATTAGCAAAGATGCAACAACAGGTTTTGCATTAATTTGTTGAAAAAATCTATTATTTCTATTAAATTTTGATGTATCAGACTGTTATATGTATATTTGTTAGTTAATCTGTCACAATATAAGATTTAAAAAATATTACATGAATAACCATTTTTATTTCGGTATTAGTGGTCCGCAAAAAAAATAATCCAATTTTTACCAGTCAGCAGATGTAAAAAAGTTGGGAAACACGATTGAGTCATCGCTCGGTTACATAACGACCCGAAAGCAGAACGGACCCGCGTGCATGCTCCCCCGCTCCACGTTATGCAGCGCTACATTGATACTATAACGCCTTGGTCCATTTGTTATGTATATCAGCAGTGCATCTCACTTCTGACAATAAAATTTTATATTATTATGGATCGTCTTCTTCATCAGTTGGTCTTCAAATGAAAGCGTATTTATCGGTTCGATGTATCTTTATTTTCACTTTAGTTATACAACAAATACACAATTACGATAGTGACCCGAAGTCTAAGTGCTGTCGCAAAATGCGGATAGAGGTTGTAAGAATTGATATTAACTTGGCGAGTGGATGGAGAATAATGTCTTAAATGCTAATGCTAATGCTAATGCTGCTGCATCGTCGAGGTAACGATTATATATTTTAAGGGTTAAGGGCTTACTGGTGGGGTACCAGCCAATCAATGATCGGTGACTTGACGATGGGAAGCGAGTTTTTATGAGGAAATAAAGTTTTCAGTCGTTCAGTACCACGATTATGAACAAACAATAGTGGTCATTTTAAGCATCGTGGGACAGGACGCAGCAAGAAATAAAAGTAGACATAAACCGTATTGATTATTGGTAGTAAACTTTTAGGATTAGAATTTTAAGCATAAGAACAAGGGTAAAGCTTGTTAATCAATGAACAATACGATTGTAAACGAATATAAGAAATACGCTCTAAAATGGATAGGGGAGCGTAGAATAAGACGCATTAAAATAAACAATGAGTCGTAAAAATTTGACATTAAACAGGAACATGGTCTCAATAATGTACATTTCAATTTTAGATAGATTCATGTGATTAAGTTAGCAATCCAAAATAGCGAGTACATAACACATTGGCTGGATCAAATATGTCATATTAGGGGTCTATCGCTTGTTCTAGAACCCATTTAATTTTGAACCAATCTTCAAAATTTCCCTGTCCCTATAATAATCGACAGGAAGATTTTTCATTTCAGTTCCCTTAAAAGATCAAAGTTTCTCTGCTCTCCCAGTTACCAAAAGAATCATTTTGTTTAATTAAAACATGAGAACAGGCACTTGCTTTGATAGTTTAATTTTCCTTTTCGCTTAAAGAGTTTTGTTTCTTTAATCTTGATCTGTGTATAAAAACACCTCATAAACTGTTCGAGAATTTCCGATACATACATATTTCTGATTCAAGAAACTCGCATGCCATGAGAAATAGTTTTTCTATTCACACACTTGCTGCTATATCCTGATTATAGATAAATTGTTAAAAGTTTTTATATGTTTTAAATACAAACAAAAAAATGCGTATTATAAAATTTATTATATGAAATATAAACATTGTTAGTAAAATTTTATATAAAAAGAGATAAAATATCAATAGTTCTGTTTTTATAAATATATTATTTTCATCACCCAATACAAAGTGTCGATCGCTTTCCCGGCATAATCCACTGAAGACCGAACACTTGGCAAATAAATAACAAATCGATGCTTGTAGCGCTATATTTACATTAGCAACCACCAGATCAATAAGCGCCAATATAGTGCATACGCTAAACGACTCGCATAACAAATTGCATAGACAAACAGTGTTGCTTATGTTATTTCTACAAGTGTACACAATACGTTGATAAAGTTTTATTGCAATCGAATGAACGGTATGGCAGCGCATTAAATACGAACAAACAAATATTAATTTTTATATATAATATTAGATTATTTTCATCACGCAATAATAAGCATTTTTTCACAAATAAATAGTTAAACATGTGATTAAATTTAGTAAATTAAATATTAAAAAATATAATATACACTCGTGCAAAAACAGGTGTCTATACAAAAAATTATAAAAATGACTTATTAAGCATTAGGATCGTTTTAGATAAAAATGTTTTCGGAGTGTTGAAACGCATTCAGATTCTTGGATATTTTTTTCTGCAATTGTATTATTAACTTTTGAAAATATATCTACTAAATGATTTGTATCGCCGTATTTCATCAAGCATTCACAAAGTGTCTGAATAAACAAAGATCCATGGACTGGGTCCCTGTATGCCAAAGAATCATCAACTGTTGACCAAAACACAATAAAATCGGCTTTTTCAGGATAAATATTGGATTCTTCATTCAATACGCTTGTTTCGTTCATAGAAGATGTACTTTTAAATGAATCTGTTTCACTATTGGATGTGTTATTTACAAAATCTTCGACAGAATTTAATACATCATGAAGCAGAAAGAATTTGTTTAGTTTTAGGAAATTATAAATAATGTCAAAATTGCTTTTTTCCTGTATCTGAGTGCGCGTCATCTCAAGAGGTGACCAAGTTCCCACTGTTATCATCTCATTCTTCATCATGTGTAGTAAAAATAATTCCAAATTATCACAATGATTTTGAATATTAATCTCAGAATTATCAAGCACATCCTTGATGAAATTTTGAGTGTCTTTAATTAAGAACTCTTTACACATTTCGAACAGAGCTTTCTTTACGGGATGGATAAAAATTGATGTATCGAGTTGATCAGGTGAAAAATGATCTTTTACCTCTTGGAGATCAAAATTTAAGTCTTTAATCTTTTCATAAGCTTTGATAATCGCCAAACCTTCGAGTAGGGTTTCTTTCCAATATTGTTGTTCACCACCCTTTGCCCATTCTTCCAGTAAATTCATACGACTTGAATCCTTTTCACAATGACCGACGAGCATTTCCAGTCGCTCAATGGCGACATTGACGTCATCGTACAAAAGAAATATAAGAGAAACTTTTTCGCAATCAGTCAAGTCATTTTCAATTTCAGATAACGTCTCAAATTTGATATTTCCAGTGCTAATGAGACGATGAAAGTCAGCTATTTCACATGAAGACGAGGACCCACTCCACGCCATATTTGCGGCCACACCTAACACTGTGATGACACTGAGGCTGATAAGATATATTATCACGAAGATAAATTTTGGCAATTGGCAGAATTTTGTAAATGGGGTCACTTTACCCAATTGTTATCAAATTTAACTTTATTCAAAAAGTAAAAATCAATCGTTTGTGCTGGACCTCCTCTCTTCAATTGCCTAAGGCCAGACGTGCGCCGTCTTTTTCAATTTGATTAGCTCAGCATAGCCGAGCCCCTTCCGACGAGTCTACTGCCACTCGGTTTAAAGTGCAAGATGGCTCCGGGGTGTCGATATCCGCGCCACGTGACCTGCTCAAGGAAAATGGCGGGTTCGGACGAAGCTAGTAATTGACGCTTCGCAGTACGCGATTGGACCTCATGGCTTCGGAGCCTGAATCTAAGTTGTTCTCAAAAAAATTCCTTTCGAATCTCTCAAGGCAATACTTAAAGAATAAACGTATTTGTGTTTTAATTTATATATTCTTAATTACGATAAAAAATGAGTATATGATCGCGCTTAGTAATTATTTAAGAAGTACATTAAGAATACAAATTTACTTCTTTCCGATATTTCGAGTCTCCTATCGGACTCATGGACGCGGAATAGCTGCCGGCGTCTTGATGCAACTCCTTGTGAACTTATACCGTCAAGTGCTGCCAATGCGAGAAATTCGGTCGTGCATTGCCGTCGCATTTTTTGAAATGATTTGCACTTCCTATTAGTTTAGTTTAGTCCATATGGTGCATACCGTCTGATAATAAATGAGAAGGAAGCAAACAGTCCACATACAGCTGTCCATGCGAGAAGTATGCACGCATACCTTGTGTGCCATCATTAGGATACATCTCCTTGAACTTTTCCATTCAAACTGTAGCTTCGATGATATTATTCATCATCTTTTTCACTGAACCACTGATACCGTTGCTACATGTCGTGGTGGATTTATGTCTGGGGGAAGAATTATAAGCACGTTAATTTTCAGTGTTAAAATACACAATTCAAATATATTTTTTTTATATAGAATGATAAACTAAGTGAATATTGTCCCTATGTTTTGTTCGTGTGAATTATATTGACCTGTCAATATAATTCAATTCAAAAAGTAGCTTTTGCATTTTAGCTCGTTGACATACATACCACATATTGAAAACCACTCTTATGCTTAAATATGTTGATGCAGTAAGCTCTTTTGTAGGAACGACTAAAATTTCTTTTCAATCTATTGGCCGACTTAAGAATTATATTAATTTTACAAAAGACGTAGAGTTTCATAAGTTTATTACGATATTGCACATGCTCTGGGTAAATTTTAGTGCGGAATACATGGACTTTCGTTTAAGTTTAGAGGTAAATACCCAGAATATAAAGTGTTACATTTTGTAAATTTTAATCTTTGTTTTCCCCGAAAGTCATTTTTTCTCTAATATATTTTTCAGATCAAGATAGCACCGATTATCGTTCTTGCAATGTTGGACATTGCAAAACACGTCGGGTATTTGCTTTTTAAAAATGTAAAAAAATACATTAATAATCCATTTGTTTATTTTTAATATAAATACACAATTATAAACGATGTGATTGAGGCCAAACATGGACTTTAAAAGCGACTCGAATATATTATGATGTGTTGCTGTTGTCGCCAAACAAATTGATCTAGGTATGAATTTAAATGATGACGTTTGTGTCGATCTGATTCCCGGCAAAGTCCACCGAAGACCGAAAGTTTGGCAAGAACATAACAAATTGACGGCTGTTATGCTTTGCAACCGCCAGACCAATATGCGCAAAAATGGTGCATCCATTAAACCTCTCGCAAAACAAATTCCGCATATAAACAATGGTTGTGCTAATAACCTTCTTGAATTCACGCCCAATAACTCACCTAAGTTTCATCACAATCGGATGAATGATATAGAAATGTATACTCCGCAAGCAAATTCAATAATAAATTAATTTATAAAAAAATAAATATAAATAGATATGGTTTTAAAAATGCTAAATAAAAAAGTAAAATATATTGTGTAATTACTCCAGTGTTGCAGAAACATAAATTAAAACAGTAGCATTTAGCTTATTATTAGAAGATGTCCATACAAAAATTATAAATATAGCTTATTACGTCATTATAAATATGCAATTATCAATCAAAATAATTGTATGAAGTTAAAATCAGGTTTGTTATCATATAGTTGCAATCTCAGCAAAATAATGTCTAGTGGATTTGCAAATAACGAAGACTGCAAGTGAAATATATAAAATTCTGGATGATTTTATTAAGCTGACGAAAGAATTTAGTTTCTGAACTAACAACACTGAAAATTTAAAAAGTTAATTTTGATAGTTCCCAATGAAGAGGATCTTCAGCTAAGTTGTCTTTAGAAGTGATTCATAATTATTTCTGATCTAAGAAACTTGGGGCAAACTCACTTGCCATATAAGTAGTTTTTCTATTCACATACTTGCTGTTAAATCCTGATTATTAATTAAAGTTTATATTTTATATGAATTCAAACAAAAAAATGCGTATTATAAAATTTATTATATAATATATAAACATCATTAATAAAATTCAATATAAAAGAGGTAAAATATCAATAGCTCAGTTTTTATAAAAATATTATTTTCATCGCACAATAATAAGCATTTCTTCACAAGCAAATAGTTAAACATGTGATTAAATGTAATAAATGAAATATTAAAAAATATAATATACACTCGGTCTTTCTTTTGCATACGTTCCAAAGAGTACCATACAAAAAAGAGAAGGTGTCCATACAAAAATAATAAAAATAGCTTATTAAGCATTAGGATTTAGGTAAAGATGTTTTCGGAGTGTTGAAACGTATTCAGTTATTTGGATATTTCTTTTTCCAATTTCATCAATAACTTTTATAAATATATCTACTAAATGTTTTGTATTACCGTGTTCCGTTAAACATTTACAAAGTGTCTGAATAAATAAAGATCCATGGTTTGGGTGCCTGTATGACGGAGAATTATCAACTGTTGACCAAAATTCAAGTAAATCGGCTTTTTCAGGTATAACTTCAGGCCCATCTAAATTATATTTGTCATATGTTTTTTCTTCATACTCCTCTGCTTCCTCTTTTCCTCTGCTGGCTTCAACTATTAAAATTTTTGGTTTACCAACTAAATTATCTGTGAGAAGTGATTTTTTAATATCATTCTTCGATATAAGATTACCATCGCTGCCAAACACACCACTACTATTTCCATGAGACAAAATACATACACCAAAAGCACTGAGACTTTCTTTCACAGTATCATCGTGCTTCTTAATCTCTTTTAAAATATTCTCTGCCTTTAGATCATTAAAAACTACCGTCGTGAAACCATATGAACTCCAGCATTTTACCAATTCCATCACATCTTTTTCTGTTCCTGATCGGTCGGTTAATCTATACATATTAGTTTTGACGAAAGTTGTATGGTTAAATATTAAAAACCAGCCCACTGAAGTTATATCATAAATTGGATATTTTGATATATCGTCTTTTTCATTCAATACACTTGTTTCATGTATAGAAATTGTACTTTTAGATGCATCTGTTTTACTATTGAATGTGTTTTTTACAAAATCTTCGACAGAATTCAATGCATCATGAAGCTGTACGAATTTGTTCATTTTCAGGAAATTATAAATAATATCCAAATTGCTTTTTTCTTGTGTCTGAGTGCGCGTCATCTCAAGAGGTGACCAAGTTCCCACTGTTATGATCTTATTCTTCATCATGTGTAGTATAAATAATTCCAAATAATCATAATGATTTTTAATAGCAATCTCAGAATTATCAAGCACATCCCTGATGAATTTTTTGGTGTCTTTAATCAAGAACTCTTCGCACATACCGAACAGAGCTTTTTTTACGGGATGGATAAAAATTGATTTATCAAGTTGATCAGGTGAAAAATGGTCTTTTACCTGTTGTGGATAATAATTTAAGTCCTTAATCTCTTTATAGGCTTTGATGATCGCCAATCCTTCGAGTAGGGTTTCTTTCCAATATTGCTGTTCACCACCCTTGGCCCAATCTTTCAGTAAATTCAAACGACGTGAATCCTTTTCACGATGACCGACGAGCATTTCCAATCGCTCAATGGCGGCATTTACGTCATCGTATAGAAGAAAGACGAGAGAAACTTTTTTGCAGTCGGTCAAGTTATTTTCAATTTCAGCTAACGTCTCCAATTTGATATCTCCTGTGCTGACAAGATGATGAAAGTCAGCAATTTCATATGAAGACAAGGACCCACCCCACGCCATATTTGTGGCCACACCTAACACTGTGATGATACTGAGGCTGATAAGATATAATATTACGAAGATAAATTTTGGTAGTTGACAGAACATTGTAAATGGGGTCACTTTACTCAATTGTTGCCAAATGTAAAAAAAAATCATTTCCCAAATAGTCACAAAAATATTTTTTTATTAAAACGACTGTTATATCTATATCTTAAATCTTTCAGGCCCCCACGAGGGTAGTCATTTTACCCAACTGTTGCCAAATTTAACAGTTCAACAACAACCAAAATTTCACCTTTAAATCGTCATAAGTTTTTAATCTGTGGTCGTAATAGCGCGAAATAATAGTGTTGCGTTTGAACTCTCGCCGTCTCCAGAGGCCCGCAATCTTCGTCGCGGCTGCCTCATGCAGTCCACCACGAGGGGCGTCTCGAATCGCGGGGTGCTCCGAAGGCAAGACGCGCCCGTGGGCCTCTCATCTTAGCCTGAAGGGCCTCGACGAGAAGCGACGGATCTCCACCCATCACCACCAATGGGGCTCCACAGCCCCGAGACAAACTCGCAGATATGCGACGGAAATTCGTATTTAACCTCCGCAGAGGGGCGGTTCTTTATCACCGACTGCTCATTCGACAAAACCGAAAAGGAGGAATTATCAAAAAGTAGAGGGAAATAATTAAAATATTATTGAACTTTAATAATTAAATTTATTTACCCTTTTGTGACACAGCTACGATCACGAGGCAGATGCTTCAGCTGGTGTGAACGCAGCGCGAAATTAACACATGGTGGCAAATGAGGCTTGCACGCCAACAATCAACAGTCCGCGAGGCTCCCCCAAAAAAAAATAGACAGTCTGTTCATCCTGCAACTCTTAGGATCGGTCGCAAGGTCTGAACATCATAAAAAAACAGCCCGCTTTGATGACCAAAAATCGATAATTAACCGCAAAATTATAATTTTTATTTATTTATTTACCTTTATATTATTATAGTTACTCAAAAAGAATCGCGAATTATTCCGATGCTACAAACTGTTTTTGTATTTTGCAATGTATTTTTGTTCTAAATATATAATTATTTTATGGAATTGAAACTAAGAACTATTTCGAACTTATTTTAGTTTTAAAAAGTTTTCTCGGTTATGCCCTTTCCGACGATATGCTACATGTCATACAAATCGTTCAATAACTCGTTAAACTTGAAAATAAAGTCAACAAAATGAAATAAATATAATTTATACTTTTCCTTTATATATCATTTAATTTCAAGAAATACATTTATTATCGAAAAAAAAATACATGTCATTAATTCTATCATTCCAAATTAAACAAGATAACTCTTTCAAATTTCAAACGAGAGTTCTAGAATTATTCTGTGACACGCCGGGTACCAACTAGTTACTGACAACTTTCACACTCACTAACTTTTTTTATTTCGGGTGGGACCTTCAGCGCTATAAGAGAGCCCCGGCCACCGACAACGCTTGCCGCCATTTTTGTCTGTCCTGGGCCTCCTCCCTCCAATTGCCCAGGTCTAGAGTCCATGACCTCACAATTTGACCTCATGACTTCGGTCAGAGGTCTCGTCCCGGAGGAGTCCGAAAAAATTTCTTTCAAATCTCTCTAGGCGCATCGCGTCGCGGATGGTCATAGTTCATGTTTCACCTCCGTAAACCACTACCCATTACATTGTATCATCATTCCATGGATCTGCGTGTCCCGATCTGCCAGCCTCCCTCATAATTGCCTCCAACGCAATATTAAAAGAAACGGGGAGATGGTATCCCCTTGTCTGACTCTCGTTGTCACCTCGAAAGGCTCCGACTGGGCACCGTTGGAGCGTACTATAGTTTTTTTCCGCAAGGAGGGGAAACGTTTTATACACACTGCCGGGCCCGTGCTCGACATTTTTTTTTTCTTTTTCTGTGGGCGAAGAATCTTCCACATTGGAATTGAATATTGTTTTCCACATTGCTTCAGGAGGACAGGTAGTCTGACTTTAGGTGAATGGCTATTATTGGAGAGGCTGTTGCGCTCTGCGTGTCTCTCTTTCACTGCCCTCTTTGGCGCTCTTCGTATTCGCATAGAATCTCTTCTACGTATTCGCGCCAAAGATCCCAGTTCTTCTTGCTTTCCATCATGCTGTGGACCATGTTGTCGACGTTTAGCTCGGCTACCCCGAGTGCTTGTTTCAGCAGTTTTCTCTGAGGTGCCCAAGCCTCACAGCCAATGATGGTACACTCTGCGTCGTCGACCTCCACTTGGCAATGTTGGCAATTACCCGACCCGACTGGCCCGTTGGTCCGACATTAGTGTGGGATTAAGTAAACCCACTAAAGCCCCTCCTTGTTTACCACCCGTCGTGCCTGGCCCAACCAAACACGACATCCCGGCTATTGCGCTCTCCTCGCTTACCATTTATGTGGTGTCTCCCCCCCCCCCCCCCGTTAGAGCCGTTAGAGCGGCTTGACGTTTGATCCTCTCGGCGTCCTCCTCCTGAACGCGATCTCCTCGGAGCCAGCGTCCCGTCAAGTTCCCCCAGACCGTCCATTTCCTCGCTTACAGCATCGAATCCATCATCTCATTCTTCGACACTCTTCTATTCCCTGTGAAGGCACGGATAATTGCCCGCTCTTCCTCTCATGCTTTACATTCAAACAACGTGTTCTCTGCGTCATCCGCCTCAGCCCCGCAGTAATGGCACTCAGTAGTCGCATTTTTGCTTATCCATTTCAGATAGACTCCGAAGTAACCGTGCCCAGTAAGGAACTGAGAGATGATAGTTCAGTCGTCTGTGTCTCCTTTCACTCCACTTCCTTACGTCGGCAGGAGGGTGTGTGTCCACTTGCCCTTCTCAGAGCTGTCCCATCTTATCTGCCACTCTGCCATGATCATTTCTCTCACTTCCCGCTTCTTCGGGCTTTGCGCTCGATCGCCAGCAAATCAACGGGAGCAGCCCCGGCAATCATCAGTATCGCGTCCTCAGACACTGCGATAAGCTGCCGCGACTCACAGAGCGCACCTTCTTTTGCATGCCCGCCATTTTCCGCCTGTACGCCGCGACGCTCATCGCGTCCGACAAGAGGGGCGCAGCGTACAACATCGTCTTTACACGGCCGACAACAGGAGTTTCCTCCTACTAGTCTTCGAACCCCCGACGTTCGGCATCAATCTGGCGAGCTGCTCCAAGGTTTTGCTCGCCTTCGCCGACGCCTTCCTGTTGTCCAGCCAGATTCCAAGGTATTTACACACGGCACCTCAAAGCCCTCCGACGGCGGCAGGTACAGTCGCTTCTTCCTCGTGAAGATGGCTTCAGTCTTTTGAACCGAGAGTTGCAGCCCAGCCGTTCTCGGCCACCTTTCCACACGTCGAAAAGCATCGGTGCAGACCTTTACAGATCTGCGGAGGTTTTTCCGATGACCATAATGACAATGTCATCTGCAAAAGCTACTATCTCACACTTATCTTGGAACTTCGTTCTTAATAAGTCGTCATACATGATATTCCACAGTGTCGGATCGAGAACCGAACCCTGCGGAACGCCCTTTGTCATGTCTTGCGTGAAGCGCGCATTCGTCGTATTATATTCCAATGTTCTCTCACTGAGATAACTCTCCAGCAACGTCATCAGTTAACTGGGTAACCGGAAGCGCTCCCTCAACGCTCTGAGAATTAAATCCCATCACGCCGAGTTGAACGCATTCATCACATCCAAAGCCACTATGATGACATGCTCACTGGCCCTCACAGACCCCCCCCCCTCCACGCTGTGCGCACAGGAGTGTATTATATTAACAGATTCGGACACACACATCCTCGACAGCTTCAACAGCTTATTCGGGATTCCCATCTCCAATATGGTCCTCCAAAGTTTTTCCCGGTTGACGCTGTTGTTATGTACTTACCTCTCCTGGTACATTCCTTTTCTATTCCTTACTTTAATTATTATCATATCTGAATATCATAGAATAAATAGTCATCCCGATAATCTTGCTATTGCCGCCAATAAACAAAAATTTCTAATAATCAGTCAAACAATCAGTCTAAATAATTCTCCTTAGACTTTAATCAGAAATTTATCAAGCCAAACAACATGGATCGCCAACCATTAAATAAATTATTTTATTTATAGAGTTATATTGACCAAGTGTTGGTATAGTGGCTTAGATCCTGGACTCTTGTTGCAAAGGTTCGGGTTCAAATCCAGATTGTGGAAAAAAATTTTCACCGTACCAACAAATTTGGGAGATCGGAAATATTAATATTTCTGATCGATCGTCTCGATCCAGGTTTACCCTGATTTCCTGGATTAGAAAAAGTAAATTCTGAGGCGATTAATAAAGTCGTGCAGGGACGCCCATGAGTGAGTAGTTGAATTTGCAACAATAATTAAATTATCATTTATATATATAATGATAATTTCGCTACTCACTCATAGATTCTCTCCTCTCCTACCTTTCCAAATAATCCTATCCTTACTTTACCACGTGTGGAAGGCAACGGGAAACCACCACATTAAATCATCTCCCAAGTAAGATCTCCTATGGAGATCACCCTATATCCGTTATCGGATATGACACATCAAAGATTCATGCTTTGATGGACGTCATAAGGACTTAAAAAAAAAAAAAAGAGTTATATTAATCTACATTCTATGTCAATTAATGGTTGCCTATCTATGAGCACTCATCACGTGTTGGTTCTTTTCCGTTGTACTATACTATTTATTTTTTGCATAGGCAGATAGAATATTATTCAAATATCAAAATACATTAACAATATCCTACTTTTATATCTCATGTTGCAAAATGAAATTTTATATTATCATTGTCTAAAACTTGTATATACGTATATAATATGTTAACTCTTGAGACTCTGGAGCAGAGCTCAGAGAGATCACTTTTCGGATCGTTATTATACTCGCCGTTTGTGTCGCAGCACTAAGACTGAGGGCCACTATCCAAATTGTGCATTTTGTATAATTCACCAATAAACGTATCTATTACTAAACGAGCTTTCATTTCTGAAGAAGTACCAGGGAAGAAAAGGTGCACAGTAGATAATACTGTCATATGCCTTGCAAATGACATCTATAAATACGTGGCGGAAATCGACACCATATTCCCACATTTTTTGCGAGAATATTCTAACATTCAATAATTGGTCCACAGTGGACCTGCCCGGTCTGAAACCGCATTGGTACTCCCCGAGAAGTTCCTCCACGATGAGAGATAACCGCCCGATCAGAGTTCTTGCGAACAATTTGTATCCAATATTCAGAAGGGAGAAGGGATATGCCCCTGTAGTTGGAGCACACCCTTCTTATGAATGGACCATATTTCGGCTGTCCTCCATTCAGAAGGCATGACCTCGCTCTGCCTTATTAACGGAACGAGCCCTTATAACCTTCCCAGTAGAGGGCGTCCTCTCCATTTCAAGAGCTCCGCCGGGACGCCATCCACCCCCGCGGCCCTCCCTCTCGGAGACCACGCAAGTAGGCTTCAAACTCAGTCAGAATCGGAGGAGTAGTTACAATATTATTAATCAATGCCTCAGGTTGTTCCTCCAGGTTTACCGGCACACCGCCGGGAAGGCTTTTAAAATGTCTTCTCCAGCACCCGAGAACATCCTGTACCCCGATCAGCAAAGCTCCGCTCTTGTTCCTCACCATGCTCGAACCAGTCCAGTCACCACGACATATATTAGGTGAAGCGGAAAGAAATGTCATTTTTTTGTTATTCGGAGAAAAAAAATATTTTAATAAAAGCTTTACAATATTACTCAATTAAATAATTTATATTGTTATTAATAATCGCCCTCTACAGATTAGGTAGCTTTTTAATGCCTGCTTCGTAAAATTCAGCCGGTTTTCCACTAATGTATGAATCCAAATGATTTTTCTCTTAGTTCACAGAAGTGAATTTTTTATCGCGAAGCGAATGTTCTAATGACTTGAAAAGATGATAATCTGAAGGTGCAATGTCAAGAGAATATGGTGGATGTTGCAGCACTTCCAAATCCAGCTCCCTTATTTTGTTCTGCGTAATCCTTGCTGCGTGTGGTCTTGCATTATCATGCTGTAATATTCTTCTTTGGTTGTTAACTAGCACTGATCGCTTTTTGAACATTTCCGCTTTTAACCTATCTAATTGTACACAGTATAGCTCTGCTGTGACAGTTTGGCCAGGTTTTAATTATTCGTAGTGAATTACGCCAAAAAAATCCCACCAAACACAAAAGAGGACCCTTTTCAAGGATAATGACTGTCGAGGCGTACAAACAGGTACTTTATTTGAATAAAGTCACTGTTTTTCCTTCTTGGACTGTTGTAGAGGATCCGCTTTTCATCCCCAGTAACTATCCTTTTAAAAATGGATCGGTTTCATACCTGGACAATAGCGATGAACAAACGATTATCCGTTGTTCCAAGACCGTTGATGACAACTCGTGCGGTACCCAAGTCTTTTCAAATGGTCTTTTACTGTCGACCAGGGACAGCTGATGTCTAGCGATAATTCCTTTTATTAGATTATACCAGAGAATTTAATGCGTCATTATCGATTATTAGAGGTCGTCCTGATTTTGGTTTATTTTTCAAATCTCTATCGCCACTTTAAAATTTTTTGAACAATCTATGGCATTTTCGAATATTCAATATGTTGCCATTTGTATCACAGATGCTCTGTGTAGCTTCTTTGCTTTTAATCCTTTATCGAATAAAAACAGTAAACAAGATCGCAAATGGGTCTCATAAATTTCTGGCTTGTGCATTTTCACTATGGCTAAAAAAATATAAAAATATTTGAAAAAGTAAGACAAACAACAGAGCTTCAAAATGACACCAACCTTGACGTATTCACTCGACAGCAACCCGAAGCAAACTGACGGCAAAGACGCAACAAAAAAAAAAGACATTTCTTTCCGCTTTATCTAATACTTATACTGAACGAGGTATTTGTATAATATAAATATAAATAATTAATGTCCAATGTAAAATTTATTTTTTTATTATATTTATAAATTACTTTTATCAACCAATACATGTTATACTCGTATATAAGTACCTCTTTTCACTAGCAAATCGTTTTATATACGATAAAATCTATTCTTTAAAGTTTAAACCACAGACATAAAATTTATTACATAAATGTTTAAAAAATGGAATATTTTCACAAGACTTATTTTATTGACACATGGTATCATATAGTTTATTTATATTGAGAACCTTTTAGGAATAAATATTTTCGGAATGTTGAAGTATGTTGGGATATCTGGTAGCCTTTATTTGCAATTATTTCAGTAACTTTAATAAATATGTCTAATAAATGGTATTTATTGCCGTATTTCGTTAAACATTCGCAAAGAGCATTAATGAACAAAGATCCATCGACTCGGTGCCTATATGACACAAATTCTTCAACTGTTGCATAAAACACGATTAAATCAGCCTTCTCCTGTACGGGAGTGTTCGGTGGTCCATCTGATTCAAGGTTATCATTATATTCTACTTCATAAGATACCATCTCCTTTTCTCCTCTGCAGGCTTGAACTAGTAAAATTTTTGGTCTATCAATTAATTTTTTTGTTTCAAGTAAATTTTTAATTACATCTATCTCTAAATGTTGACCATCACTGGCAAACACACCTCTGTTATCTCCATTAGATAAAATACACACACCAAAAGCACTGTGCTTATCTTCCACAGATTCGGTGTACTTCTTAATCTCTTTTAAAACATCATTCGCTTTCAGATCATTAAAAACGACCGGCGTGAAACCATATGAACTCCAGCATTTTTCTAAATCTATTACATCTTTTTCTGTTCCTAGTCGTTCATTTAATTCAAGTTCATTTTTAACGAAAGTTTTATGATTGAATATTAGAAACCAACCCAATGAAGTTATATCATAAATCGGATATATACAGTCTTTTTCGTTCAACAAGCTTGTTTTATTTCTAATAGTTGTACATTTAGATGCATCTGTTTTACTACCGGATGTGTTATTTACAAAATATTCAACTGAATTTAATACGTCATAAAGCTGAAAGAATTTATTCATTTTCAGATAATTAGAAATAATATCCAAATTGCTTTTTTCTTGTGTCATCTCAAGAGGTGACCAAGTTCCCACTGTTATTATCTCATTCTTCATCATGTGTAGTAAAAATAGTTCTATATAATTAAAACGATTTTGAATAGCAATCTTAGAACTATCAAGCACATCCCTGATGAATTTTTCAGTGTCTTTTATTAAGAACTCTTCGCACATACCGAACAGAGCTTTCTTTACGGGATGGATAAAAATTGACTTATCAAGTTGATCAGGTGAAAAACGATCATTTACCTGTTGGGGATAATAATTTAAGTCCTTAACCACTTTATACGCTTTGATGATCGCCAATCCTTCGAGTAGGGTTTCTTTCCAATATTGCTGTTCACCACCCTTGGCCCAATCTTCCAGTAAATTCATATGACGTGAATCCTTTACACAATCACCGACGAGCATTTCCAGTCGCTCAATGGCGACATTCACGTCATCGTATAGAAGAAAGACAAGAGAAACTTTTTCGCAGTCGGTCAAGTTATTTTCAATTTCAGATAAAGACTCAAATTCGATTTTTCCTGAGCTAACGAAACGACTACAGTCAGCTCTTTCATATGAAAACAAGGCCCCACCCGACGCCATGTTTGTGACCACACCTAACACTGTAATAAGACTAAGGCTGATAAGATGTAATATCACGAAGATATATTTTGGCAGTTCGCAATACTTTGTAAATGGGGTCACTTTACCCAATTGTTGCCAAATTTAACATTATTCTAAAAGTTAAAATTAATCGTTTGTGCTGGGCCTCCTCCCCCCAATTGTCCAGGCCCAGACATTCGGCGTCCTTTTCAATTTGATTGGCTCAGCTTAGCCGAGGCCTTCTTTCGAGGATCTGCTGCCACTCGGTTCAAAATCTAAAGGACTTATGAACGCGGAATAACTTGGAAGTGCTGCCGATGCGTGATGTTGGGCCGTACATTGCCGTTGCTTTTTTTGGAAATTGTTTGCACTTTCGATTTTATTTGCTTGGTTATTGGTGATTTAATTTTTGATAAAATTGGTAACGAAGCCCTGAGTATGCTAGTGCCGTCTTCTCTTCTGTTGATTGCAAGATATATTCGTTTTTCGACTTCTATCGCTCCTTTGGCAATTATCTGGCCGAAGTTATTCACGATTGCTATGGTTTTTGTTCCAGCAAAATTGATATGACGATCGTTCAACATAAAATATTCGGTTAGCGCCTAGTTGTAATCAAATTGCATTATTGCGTTTTGTCACCCTGTGGGTGATCAATCTATTAATTTATTAAATATGCAACATGATACAAGCGCATCTTAAGATCTTCCTGATCGTTTTTCACTTTGTTCTTTTTGTCAGGCAGGAGACTTTCTATCTTTTTCCCGTCCCAAAGACAGTGCTTATGCCGTGCTAATGAATTGCCTTTGGATACACAATATTTTTCCGTGTGGTGCATACCGTCTGATAATAAATGAGAAGGACGCAAAGTAATCCACACACAGCTGTCCATGTGAGAAGTATGCACGCATACCCTGTGTGTCCATGTGCTTTTTTGATGCTCGCATCGGAACCTGCACACGTTACAATTCGAATGCCATATAATTGCACAACATTTTCTCTTTTACATATTCCATTTCGCTTTTGCATTTTTATTTTGTTAATATACGTACCACATATTGAAAACCACTGTTATGTTTAAATATGTCGATGCAGTAAGCTCTTTTGTAGGAACCCCTTAAATTTCGTTTCAATCTATTACCTTTTTGTTAAGGATTTATATCAATTTTACGAAAGACGTAAAGTTTCATGAATTTCTAACGAAATTGCTCGGACTCTGGGCGAAGTTAAGTGTGGAATACTTAGACTTTCGGTTAAGCTTAGTGGTAAACACCCAGAATATTAAATAAATTTTAATCTTCGTTTTTACCGATTACCAACGACGTTCTTGCAATGTTGGGCATTGCAAAGCATGCCGGGTATTTGCTTTTTAAATATGTAAAGAAATACATTAATAATCCACTTGTTTATTTTTAACATAAATACACAATTATAAGCGATGTGATTGAGGCCAAACATGGACTTTAAAAGCGACTCGAATACATTATGATGTGTTGCTGTTGTCGCCAAACAAATTGATCTAGGTATGAATTTAAATTATGACGTTTGTGTCGATCTGCTTCCCGGCATAGTCCACCGAAGACCGAACATTTGGCAAAAACATAACAAATCGACGGCTGCTATGTTTTGTTCGCCTTAGCAACCGCCAGACCAATATGCGCCAAAATGGTGCATCCGTTAAACGTTTCGCAAAACAAATTCAGCACACAAATAATGGTTATGTTAATTTTAAAACATTCTTGAATACACGCCCAATAACTCTCCTAAGTTGCATCACAATCGGATGAAGATTATAGGAATATATACTCCGCAAGCAAATTCAATAATAAATTGATTTATAAACAGATTTCATTTTTATATAAATAGATAAGGTTTTAAAAATGTTGAATAAAAAAAGTAAAATATATTGTGTAATAATTTCAGTGTTGCAGAAACATAAATTAAAACAGTAGCATTTAGTTTATTATTAGATGCCCATACAAAAATTATAAAAATAGCTTATTATTTTATATATGTTATTATAAATATGCAACTATTACTCAAAATAATTGTTTGATATTAAAATCAGGTAGGTTATTGTAGATGCAATTACGGCAAAATAATGGCTAGTGAGTTTGCAGATAACGAGGCTTACAAATTGGAATGTATAAAATTCTGAATAATTTTATTAAGCCAACGAAATAATTTATTTTCTGAACTCGCTGCACTGAAAATTAAAAAGTTTATATTTCCCAATGATGAGGGTCTTCAGATAAGTTTACTTTGGAAGTGATGTATATTTCTGATTCAAGAAACTTGCGGGAAACTCGCTTGCCATAAGAAATAGTTTTTCTATTCACATACTTGCTGTTAAATCCTGATCTTAATATGAAATATAAACATCATTAATAAAATTCAATATAAAAGAGGTAAAATATCAATAGCTCAGTTTTTATAAAAATATTATTTTCATCACACAATAATAAGCATTTCTTCACAAGCAAATAGTAAAACATGTGATTAAATGTAATAAATGAAATGTTAAAAAATATAATATACACTCTGTCTTTCTTTTGCATACGTTCCAAAGAGTACCACACAAAAAAGAGAAGGTGTCCATACAAAAATAATAAAAATAGCTTATTAAGGATTTAGGTAAAGATGTTTTCGGAGTGTTGAAACGTATTCAGATATTTGGATATTTCTTTTTGCAATTACATCAGTAACTTTTATAAATATATCTACTAAATGATTTGTATTACCATGTATTGTTAAACAATAACAAAGTGTCTGAATAAACAAAGATCCATCGACTGGGTGTCGGTATGCCAAAGAATTATCAACCGTTGACCAAAATTCAAGTAAATCGGCCATTTCAGGTACATTAATAGGCCCATCTGTTTGTAGGCCATCTAAATTATCTTTGTCCCATGTTTCTTCTTTACGCTCTTTATTTTTACTCTCATGCATCGTATCTACTCTGCAGGCTTCAACTATTAAAATTTTTGGTTTATCTACTAAATTTTCTGTGTGAAGTGATCTTTTAATTTCATTCTTCGATATAAGATTACCATCACTGGCAAACACACCACTGCGATTTCCATGAGATAAAATACATACACCAAAAGCACTGTGCCAATCTTCCACATATTCAGTGTACCTCTTAATCTCTTTTAAAACATCCTCCGCTTTCAGATCATTAAAAACGACCATCTTGAAACCATATGAACTCCAGCATTTTTGTAATTCTAACCGAACAGAACTTTCTTGACGGGATGAATAAAAATTGACTTGTCAAGTTGATCAGGTGAAAAATGATCTTTTACCTGTTGGGGATAATAATTTAAATGCTTAATCTCTTTATAGGCTTTGATGATCGCCAATCCTTCGAGTAGGGTTTCTTTCCAATATTGCTGTTCACCACCCTTGGCCCAATCCTTCAGTAAATTCAGATGAAATGAATCTTTTTCACGATGACCGACGAGCATTTCCAGTCGCTGAATGGCAACATTCACGTCATCGTACAGAAGAAAGACGAGAGAAACTTTTTCGCGGTCGGTCAAATTATTTTCAATTTCAGATAACGTCTCCAATTCGATATTTCCTGTGCTGATGAGACGATGAAAGTCAGTAATTTCACATGAAGGCGAGGGCCCTCTCCACGCCATATTTGTGGCCACACCTAACACTGTAATAACACTAAGGCTGATAAGATATAATATCATGAAGATAAATTTTGGCTTTTTGCAAAACTTTGTAAATAGCACTCTGACCTTAGTCACACATTTTGAAGCATTGATTTTATCATGTCGTTCCAATGGATTATACCGAATTAATTCTTATTTAATTCAAATTTTGTTCTACTATGAGCATCATCGATGTTTCTTAATTTTATTTGAAATATGTGTTATTTTAAAAAGCTAAAATATAAATAAATACTAATATGACTTTCGTTTTTGAGCTATATTGGCGGCACTAGAAGTAAATTTTTCTATTCACACTTTTAATGTTACATCATTAGTAGAAGGTGTATTCTATGTTTGTTATATAAATAAAATATGTCAGATATAAAATTTATTATATAAAATATAAACAACATTTATAAGATTTAATATAAAAATATACTTATTTAATAAAACTTCTTTTCAAAAATATTTTTTATTGACAATGTGGGTCTTCAATATGAATAAAATAATTTCCTTGAAATAATCAAAAGAGCATTAAAATAACATTACATTAGAGCTAATAATATAAAATTTATAATATGTTATAAAAATTTTGAATGAAAAAAGTAAAACATTGCGTAATAATTCCAAATTGTCGCAGAAATTTAAATTACAACATCAGTTCAACATTACAAACGTTTTAAATAAAAAAATTTACGGAATGTTGAAGTATGTTCGGATATCTGTAAGCCTTTATCTGCAATTTTTTCAGTAACCTTTGTAAATATATCTAGCAAATGTTTCTCATTGCCGTATTTCATTAAACATTCACAAACTATTTGAATAAACCAAGAACCATCGATTTTGTGCCTGTATGACACAAAATCATCAACCGTCGCACAAAACACAACCAAATCAGCTTTTTCCGGTATGACGGACGGTCCATCCGATTGAAGATATTTGTCCACATTATTTGTGATGATGGTTTCCTTTTGAATTGAGACTTTCATCTTATTCTCTCCTCTGCAGGCCTGAACTAGTAAAATTTTGGGTTTACCCAACAAATTATCTGTGTAAAGTGAATTTTTAATCAAACTCATCTCCAATAGAACACTATCGCTTCCAAACACACCGCTGCTATTTCCGTGAGATAAAATACATACACCAAAAGCGCTGTCAAGTGGCTTCACAAATTTAGCATACGTCTTGATAGTACTTAAAATATCGTCACTGTTTAAATCGTTAAAAAGTATCGTCGTGAACCCATACGAACTCCAACATTTTTTCAATTCCATCCCGTCTTTTTCCGTGCCTGATCGATATGCCAAATTGTCTTCATTTTTGACGAAGGATTTCTGGTTGAATATTAAAAACCAACCCAATGATGCGCTATCATAGATTTTATACGTATCGTCTTCTTTGCTTAACGAACTAGTTTCATTAATGCGAGTTATACTTTTGGATGCGTTTTTTGCGTCTGTTTTATTATCATAATTGAATTGCAAATTGCTATTTATGAAATCTTTAACGTTATTCAATATATCATGGAACTGAAAGAAATTGTTCGTTTTCAGGAAATTACAAATAATATCCAAATCGCTTTTCACTTCTGTCCGAGTGCGCATCGTCCCGCGAGGTGACCAAGTTCCCACCGTTATCACCTCATTCTTGATCATGTGTAGTAAAAATAATTCCAAATAATTGCAATGATTCTTGTGCCTTTTGATGGAAATCTTGGAATTATTAATTACATAGCTGATGAAATTTTCAGTGTCTTTTATTAAGAACTCTTCGCACATACCGAACAGAGCTTTCCTTGCGGGATGGATAAAGATTGACGTGAGGAGTTGCTCGGGTAAAAAATGATCTTTGACATGTTGGAGGTTAAACTTTAAATCCTTGACGTCTTTATAGGCTTTGATGATCAACAATCCTTCGAGTAGCGTTTCTCTCCAATATTGTTCACGTCCCTTAGCCCAATCTTCTAGTAAATTCGTACGATAAGAATCATTTTCATATTGGCCGACGAGCAATTCCAGTCGCTCAATGGCGACATTGGCGTCATCGTACAGAAGAAAGATAAGCGAAACTTTTTCATAATCGGTCAATTTATTTTCTATTTGGGATAACATGTCATATTTAATATCTCCCGTGCTGAATAGATAATGAGAGTCAACCTTTCCATTGAAAGACGAGGGCCCACCTCTTGCCATATTTGTAGTACTGCGAAAAACACTTCACATTGTGATGACATTTAAGACGGATATATTTTGACAGTTGATAAAACGTTTAAATTGGGGTCACTTTTATCCAACTAGTTTTCTGTTTAAAATGTTATTTAGATTGTTAAAAATACCCTTTTTATTTTTAAGCGGCATAAAATTTATATGGGTAGGTTTTTTTTACAACATTTAAATTTTTATGTCATATTGCTTTAAAAATAAAAAAGGGTAGGGAAGTCTTCAATAGAATCAAAATTTCCTTTAGAAAATAAGACAATGTAGAAAATAAATAATTAATCTAACTACTCCAAATATGGGCATCTCAGGTAAATAATGTATGAAAGTCTATTAAATTATTATATACATATTTCCAATTTTCTAACAAATCTTTGTCCTCGACGTACAGAATCCTTTTAAATCAACTTTATTATATTAAAAACCTATTTATTATTTTATTAATATGCCCATAAAACTAATAAAGTATGTCTTAGCATTTTACGGACAGTTTCCCCTGTATTTATAACTAGAATATTTTACAAATTTGATTCACCTGTAAATGTTTTTAAAGTGATAATCTTTAATTTAATCATATTTTTTGGACATTATTTTCTCTTTACTCATTTCTTATTTGAGTGATAACTAATTTTCTTTTATTATAATGAGACTGGTTCTATAATATAAGACTCAAAAGTACTTAAATCCTCTAAAAATTTGTTTGATTTACTTCGATAGTGATATTACATTGAAATTTCACGTCACAAAAGTCACATAATTCTTAAGCTCCAATGTTTATGCTTATAAATAAAAAGAATTTAAAAGTGCTACTAAAACTGGATTTTTTATTTAAATACACAATTCCTTGGCATAGACAACAGTTTCCTGTATCCATTTTTTAGAAAATGCTCAATATTTCTTAAAGCAATGGAAATATTTATTATTAATGTGATTTTTTACTGTAAAAAGGATTGCTTTAAATCAGAGTGGTAACAGTTTTCAACATTTACTAAAATTCCTATTCGCAAACTATCCAATGACGACCTATTAGGGCAAAAAGATCCATTAGGAATATACAGGAAGATATGGAAAAACCCAAAATTACAATAAATACATAGGTAGAGTTGATTTAGCCGATTAATATGCTTTAGAAATTAGATTAGAAAGACCCTAAAGTGGTGGAGAAAGTCGTTTTCATGAGGATTAGAAGTTTCCATTATTAATTTACATACGGTAGGCGTCAAAATGAATTCAATGTTTTTCTTTTATTAATACTTCTTTCCAACGTTTTCCGGAGATGTTGAATTTCATACATATTAAATTTACGATTAAAAAGTTTGGATATTGGGATTTATTGTAGGAATCAGAAAGAGTAACTGCATTGGGTCAATTTTGGTTAGTACTTTGTGTGACCACCTTTTGCCTGGACTACGACTGTGGTGCGATTTTTCTTGCTTGCTTTATTTTCTTGGAGGTGTGTTTCAGGTCATTGTTATGTTGGAAGACGGTTGACTCAACGCCTAAGTTGTAAAATGTTCAGGTAGTCCTGCCCCAGAATGCATCCCATAATCATCAGAGTTCATATTCCCCTCGATAAGGGTTTTGTATCCTACTTCTCGAGATGTACAACAGCTTCAAATCATGATTGATCCTCCTCCTTGCTCGTCGGTAAGGCAACTTCCTTTGCACTTACAGCAGTATTGGGGTCCATCAGAACAAATTCTATTGAACTTGGTCCTCCACAGTCCAATAAATGATTATTAGAATAGATTGATGGTAGATGTGTGGTTTACTTTTCCAGGTTTAAGTCCAGGAGATAAAAGACAGGGAATGATCTGCTTTTGGAGCATTCCTGTCAAAATTAACTCAATCAACTTTGTCTGTTTTTTCGCTTGTTTGAGCGACTGTAATATCCAAACCTTGTCCTTATTAATCCGATACACATTACTATTAGATGTTAAGAATTTAACTTCTTCAAGTCAGTGAATACTGAGATCGTGACCAATTAAAAACATTGGGTCAATTTCGATGCCTACTATGTATCGTACAAAGAATGGAGAGCAAAAAAAAGGTCACTCGTTGGAGACTTTAGGGCTCCCAAGAAATATCACAGAACTAGACGGGGAACAGCATTTTTGTACACCACATTTTATTTATTTACGCTCGAATGAAAAACGAGGATTGTGCTGTTTGTGCTCCAACAAGAAAATCAAAGGTGGAAGTAAAGAAACATGCTACAACGTTAAAAGGAAAAAAAGCACAAGTCACAAAAGGCATAATTTTATTCATCAAATACAAAATATCTGTTACAAGACTAACGGCCGTTATAGATAAGATACATTTGCTGCTCGTTGCATTTTTAGAGTTTTAAAAATAAAGTCTAGAATGAATGCGAAATGACCTTTTCTAAACCGCGGTGAAGAATGCCATAATATAGGGACAAATAAGTAGAGTATGATATAATTATAATTCACAATCGCTTGGTTAATTTTAATTTTTTAGTCAGTGTGCTTTTAATGGATGGCGTGGGCTTTCTATCTGCGACTTTCCTGATGATGTAATTGAATATCTTCAATATATCTTCACGATTTCCATATCTATTTACACAATAACAAAGAGCGTGAACAAACCAGGTGCCCGCATCTTCCCCGGCAGAATCCATAAGCGAAGACGTTATGGTAATCAAATCAGATTTATTTGCATTTAATTCATCGTCCATTGTATCGCATTTTGAATCTGAACGGATTAAAACATTATCGTCATGATTAGTATCAACAGTACTTTCACTGCGATTGGGGACATTTTTTAAAGTCGGTTTGCATTTTAAATTTATTACGCACGCTTGTATTATCAATATTTTTGGTTTCGACGTTAAATCGTACATCGTCTCTTCGATGTCGTAAATGTTAATGCTTTCACAATCGCTTCCGAATAAATCATCTCCGCATCTATGAGTCAAAATGCAGACACCAAACACACTTAGATTCTGATCGTCGGTATTTTTAGCGTATTCATTGATAGTATTCAAAATGTCTTTACTGCTTTTATCGTTAAAAACTTTAACGTTGAAACCGTAGAGACTCCAACACTCGTGTAGCTTTTTCACGTCTCCATCGGATCCGATTCTATCCTTCAGACTGCTATATTTTTCCAGTGAAAACGTTGCGTTATTGAATATTAAAAAAAATCCAACTTTATCCGCGAGTTTCATCTGATAAAATTCTGAGTGGTCTTGATTATGATCGATTGAATTGAAATAGAGCGTATTTGAAGTGTCGTCTACGTAGTTTTCCGTCAGGTATTCGTTGACTTTTTTCTCGTGATTTTCGAGCATTTGTTTTAAATCGGCGTATTTCCTCTCCATGTATTTAACGATGATCTGAAAGTTGCAGTAGGGATTTTTGTGGGATAAATTCGAATTACAAAGCGGCCAAATGCCGAGTGATATGATGTTCTCGCCGAGTAAATTTTGAAAAAATACTTCGAGGCTCGTATATTTATAATCGTTATTGACAACTAGAATGGCGTCTTCGTCTTTGAGAATATTATCTATCAGCTCTTCGCTATCATATTTAGTCATTTTTTTGCATACGGCATACAGTTTCTTATTCACCAAGTGAATATGTTTAGTGTATTCAATATTGTCCGATTGAAAATCACGTCTTGCCATTTTCAAATCAATTCCAACTTGTATTATTTCACTGTATGCTTCAATAATCACGAAGGCTTCTATGAGTGCTTCTTTCCAATTTTCTCCATAATTGAAAGCCCAATTTTTCAATTTGTTTGTTAGATGATTGGTTTTATCGTCTTCTTCAATTTCCTTTAGTTCTTTTGAAGCGGCTGATTCATATGATTGCAAAACAAAGAAAAGAGCCACTTTTTCATAAAGTTCCAAATTGTTTTCAATGGATTGAAGTCTGTCTAAATTCAATTCATCACGAACAGTAGTCGGTAAGATAGACATCTTGATGATACTAATCTGAATTCATCCATCTTATGTGTTATCTTGTTTTTATCACATATATATAAGCCTTAACATTAAAGATAAGCTTTAGCTCATAATGCAAAATAAATTAGTAATTAGTAATCAATATTAAACTACAATTATGGGGATCTTAGTCATTTTTGAATCATCATCTCTAATAACCCTAGATCACTAATCCAAGTATTCCAAGACAATTTTTGAAGCATTCCAATCATCCCTTGCTAGCTTCAACATCTTTTTTTATCTCCTTGTAAAACAACTTTGATATGATTAATTTAATTCATGTTATTCATCCATTGAGTCTTCTCCCGATAGTCGGAGGTAAAACGACTCGGCGCTCGATACGCTTTGCGAAAGTAATTCGTTTCTGTGATACGTTGAGTTCTTTCTGTGACTTGTCGGCACCCTCAACGCCGGGGACCCACCCCTGCACTCTCCCCCGCGCAAGTTCATTCGTACGCTCTGACGAAACGCCGACTACACTTGTATATAAAATTCGCGAGTGACGCCGAAAAACATTGTTTTTACGACATCTGCACAAAAAATGGAACATCTTCACCGCGTCACTTGAGAGGAACTACAACAAGGATAATAACGCAAGTAAGATCATAATAATCCAAGCTTCCAAGATAAGTGAATTAACAAATACTCGCACACATCCGCCTCCTACTATCACATAAACGCGGGAACACTGGGAGCAAAATGCTTTTTCGACTGCTCCCATAATACAAGCTTGACTATAAAACTATTTGATATGGACCAGACTATTTGATATTACTTGATACCTGACTTTAACCTATTCGTTTCAGCTATGTCTATATATTTTTTTCCAGTTACTCCCAGTCTGACCGATTAAATATTATTTGATTGTGCCCGGTAGACACTAAGCGTCAAAGTTCGAATACTGTGATGCGACATAACTACCCCTTGCTAATACAATTTGACTAATACTTTTGCGGCCTAACCACATTTGACTACTCCTAACTATTATACTTATACGATTTTATGTATTTTAACTATTGGCCACTTGACTAGTACCTTTTTACAGAGTAGATACTTAAATACTCTTCTAACAGCAAGCTGATACCCAGTTTATATACTATTCATTGCTTTTTATACGAATCTTAACTTGCATGTCACTCGTTGTCTCTTGCATGGTCTTCCCTACTTAGCAGTATGGAACTCGAGGAACCTCACCGGTTCGGATCCGAGAGGCTCTAGGAACGGAGCAGGAACAAGAAGAACACCAAGAAGACGGCCTCGAGGAGATACATTTGATGATCTTTACTTTGCAACGAAAAACAACATTGTCTTCCGTTGACTTCTATATCGTTTTGTAATCGCCGAACTGAGAGGGGCAACCTGAAAAAATGGCGAAACCACTCAGTTTCGAATTCGCTTGGGTAAGTTGTACGGTGACGGGGAGACACCCTCAGTTGGTGTAGGAGCGAATCCGAGATGCACTTAAGCGTCACGTATGTCTTCACCCTACCCCGGCAACGCCCTAGCGAGGAAAGGGGGGACTGGACTCCTTGTACTCCAGAAAGCCCTTTCCAGTAGAGTCAAAAAGGTCGTCTAGAGTAGTTTTCCACCACCTCCCTATGAAAACTACGCAGTCTTTACAAACCCCCCAAACTCCTTATCGAGACGTTCGCGAAAGTGTTCGTCAATACGTTCACTCAGGATACCCGTTGGGTGAGCGTTCAAAATAAAACTCGGTGGTAATGCTACCTTCAATATCGAGCGAATGAGGAGGTGAATGTATGATACAGACGAAATGGATGTAACCCCTTTCCTATGAATGGATATTGAAGAGGCCCATAGTTCTGTAGTGGACTGTTAGTGGCTGCACTATGATGATGATGATTCATCCATTAATATCAACATCAAGTGCAACAGATTGAATTTTGTGATTTTGAAATTGTCAACAATTTCAATTTTCTCGGATCTCTCATCTCCAATGATACAGAACGCCATGGAGAAATAAAAAGAATCACAACGGCCAAATCAGCAATGATTCAAATGACTAAGATTTGAATTGAGACGTGGTACTGGAGACGGATTTTAAGTCTCGTGGATTGAAAAGCCGGAATCAGGGGCAAATAGAGAGGAGTCATACCCTTGGCCAATAACATAAGAGAGGTCAAAATCCATTTTTACGAGAGATGATCAGCCATGTTAGGATTACCTCGTTTAATGCCGTTCCATTTAGCGCCGGGACTTATCGAAACAACTTCCGCATTAAGCGGCGTTTTACCGTATTTAAAAGTATCTACATATGATGAATGTTTTTTAACAAAAGTGTAAAAACAACAAATAGTATCTTGGCGTACGAATTATTTATTTAAATATGATAAATTTACACGGCACATAAAATTAAAAAATGTTTCAGCTAAAAGCTGAAAATCTTGGATCCTGATTTTGGTCCTCGAATAAAATATCTAAAAAGTATGAGTAAAAACACTCCATGTAAGATTAGACATAAAAGAAATGATAATTGGAATAGTAGCAGAACATACAACATATCACTCAATAAGTTCGTAGGATTTTCACCCTAATATACCTCTGTCGATTCAGGACTCTCAATAGACGTACACCATCTTGACTTGGCCTTTCCTGGTATAAGATATCAGTAAGACTCTCCTAACAAAGTTAAATGCAAATGGCTTGGATTCGGCAGATCACTTGACTCTATTTAGGGATCAAAATAGTTTTGGGATGAAATTAAAGAACCCATAAGAGCTCTATAAATACCCGAATTACCAAAATACATGTCTTGGGAAAATCCCATGATGACATAGTTACATCGCTCCTGAAAGACAAAAGCGCCACCGAACTTGAATCAAGACTTCAATTCCACAAACGGTTTATGACAGGTATTAAATTGAGTCGAGTTGGGCTCAAAAAAGAAAAGGGAGACCGAGACATTATAAAATCTTCTCAGCAACAAGACAACAACTACTATAAGTTCTTTATTAGAATGTGAACAAAAGACGCACTGAATTTGACTAGGCAGGTAGGCTAAAAGTATCCGACCTAACGTATAGATGGCAATTCCTTATAAATCTTTATTTTCAAGATGCTACATTGTTTGGCTATGTAAGTTAGCCTCTGAGGGAGCTTCCACAATCGTACAGATCATAGAAAATGTCGCAAAAAGCTCTACAAGAGGACAAAGTGGCCACAAAGTATGTGTGTCCAATCGGTCCGCTTTTCGGACCGCTGATAGGACGTCTCGCAATCGGACACCATACCTGAACATGTTTAAAGAATGATTACGTACTCTCATTACAAAACGATGTTGTCCGAAAAAGACTGATTGGGTGGGTCGTTAAAAATTTGCAATCACTGGATCGCCCCAATATTTAAGCTTTAACAAAGAAAAGAAGGATTAGACAACTTAGTATATGTAGATCGGACAGACGGCGTTTGACAGGTCTACACACCTGTTGGTGGTCTTCAAACAGAATGTTTTCCACTGCTTTTTTAACCCCACGGGAAATGCTACGCACAGTGTCCAGGTATCTGTCCTCCAGAGGAAGCGAGGTGTATTTAAATTCAAAGGAACTACTATCCGAAATCATTGATGCCACGAGTCCAACCTCAGTTTGAAGGATTCTGCAGCAGATGACATAATTTGGTATATATTATAAAAACGGACAGAGTCAATCAGTATTGATTAATGTAAAATAGAACGGCCAAGTAAAATAAAAACCATGTGCAACTCTCGACCGGGTCGGTATTTTGCGTTTTATGCCTCAAGCCCAGTTGCGCTTATATCGGGTGCATGCTTTGCCACCTCCTTGTTACAGCTGCGGTGCTATTTCACACCCATTTTACTGTCCATTGAAAAATGCCTCTTAAACCTACACCTGGGCCGCAATTCCCAGGCGCTGTTCTGAGTTTCTCACTCTGCCACAATTTTCGCAATTCCATCAAAACGCATCATACGAACTTATTGAGTGACGTGTTGCTTATTCCTGTAATTCAAAAAAATATTATTTTCTTAATTTATCATGGATCGGAATGTACGGTATTTTGAATAACTGTAATTTTTTAGTTAGAGTTGATTTCACTTCAGACATTTGATTTCTATCCAGATTCCCCATTTTAGCTACTTTGCGATTAACATACGTGAATACGTCTAGTAAATGTTGATTTGCTCCAAACTTCGACAGGCAAAAACATAGTGCTTGAATAAACCAGGTGCCTTTTTTACTATTCCTATAGGATAGATTTTTCGCAAGCGTAGAATTGAATATTAATAGATCTTTATTGTCTACGATTGTTTGATCGTTGGAAGCGTCGTTATTATCATCAATATTGTCATCGTCGACGTTTTCATTCGGCATTTTTTGCTCTCGGCAAGCTTGAATCAGTAGAATTTTAGGCTTTCCTTCAAGATTTTTGGTGCACATACTTTTGATGATGTCGTTGACTTTCAAGCTGACACCATCGCTCCCGCACACTTCTCCGTTTGTCCCGTGCGATAGTATGCATACCGCAAAAGCACTGTCTTCTAGCTGTTTAATATTGTTTGCTTTTTTACTGATACGCATTATGATTTGATCGTGGTTGCTATCATCGTATTTTATTACTTTAAATCCGAACATTGACCAAACATTAGTCAATTCTATGACGTCATATTCCGTGCCTTTTCGATCAGAACACACGCCAGAGAATTTTTTTTGATTGAAAATCAAAATCGTTCCAACTGCGCTTTTATTTATTATTTTATAAATCTCATCTATATGTTCGTTTTCTCCATCAGGATCAAAATATTCATCGCTGAATGTGTTAAAGGTGTCTTTTACGTCATGTTTCTTCAAGTAAAGGTTCACTTCAGTCTCGTGAGAGTTGAGAGCATCGATATAAATTTGATATTTGTCGCTTATTTTGTTTGTCAAACACGATAAGTTGCAATAAGGATTTCTCTCGATTGGATCTGGACAGAGTGGCCATATGCCAATTGCGATAATATTTTCAGCTATCAATCCGAGAAGAAAAACCTCAAAATAATCGGAATTATTTTTTTTATCCACAATCAAAATCGTGTTTTTGTCCTCGAGAATATCATCCATCATTTTTTCGCGGTCGTGCTGGGACAGCTCGTTACACAGCGCCGACAAAATCTTCTTCGTACGATGGACGTGTCGAGTTCTTTCTAAATCCTCCGGCGAATAATAATGAATCAACGTTCTGAGGTTCAAATTCATCCTGATCAATTCGCTATAAGCTTTGATGATGAGCAAGCACTCGACGAGTGTTCCCTTCCAATTTTCTATTTGAGCGTTGCATTGCTCGATCCACTCGGCCAAGAGTTCGTCCGGGGTCCGTTTCAACGCGTCGCCTTCTGAACGATCGATTGCTTCGATCAATCGTCTTAGAGTCCATTCGGGATCCGTCGGAAGCAAAAATAAGAATGAAACTTTTTCATCGATTTCTAAATTTGCATCCAAATCCTTAACAACATTCAACTCTAACAAATCAACGCTAAGATCCATCGGCTCGATTTACGAACTCTTCGCGAATATTTATACAAAGATAATTATTTTGAGTGCCAGATTACAATTGATTGATGAATGTATTATCTGATAAGACCGCAATAGATAAGTAAGACTTTTATTATGATAAAGAGTTGCCAGTTTTTTTAACGAATAATTTTATGAAAACATATACATATTAACGATAAAATCGTATATCGGTAGATCAAAAATACGATCTCATTAAATCTTATTGGATGCACGTTGAGAATTCAAAAATGTTTTACTAGGTAGCATCATATTGATTATATTTACTGGGATTCTTATATCAAATATCGATTTGAAACTGTATTTTAAATAAATTATTAATAATATGATTTTCGTAAAGCATTACAAATGAGAAATATATGCAACGCGACATGTTTGAGTTTATAAATAAAGCATATATGTTTGTCATGCTGATATAACGATTGTATTCATTGTTTTTTTAGGATATCATTTTTTTGAGATGTACGTGAATGCACATAATTGTTCTTTATAGTATTGACATTAATCTGGTATGATTTGTCACATATAAAAGCGAATAATTAGAGATATACCACAAGCGCGACAGGTCGAAAACATGTGGTCCAGATCTAGTCGCTTGACGTCGACGGCGTCATGAACGATCCGTTTTGCCATCGTCCGTTATTCAGGATAAATATGCTCCATGTGAATGCGTTTTGTAAGACTGCAACGTTAAAGATCATCTTGAATTTAATTATCATTTGAATATAAAATACATTTTGAACGTATAAATATTTATATACGAAATGACAATTTAAATTTTAAAAAAATTGTTCGTTATTAATTATTATTTTGTGAATGGATGTTATCGAATTTATTTATTTGAATAGAAATTGTTCCAGTAAAATAAGGTCTATTGATAGATAAAGCCATCGGCGATGAATTGATATTTTTAAATTTAATATTAAAAATAAATACATTGTAATGCGTTTTTTTTAAATGATATGAACGATATTCGGAAATTTGAATTTAAAATGATGGGTAATGTAAAAGATGCGGGGGAAAAATAGAAACGCAGCAAAAAGTGAATGTAGAAATGAAGATGGTTTTGGAATAAATTGTAAATCGCGAAGGGTCGGACGTGTCGCCGTCGATGTCGGCGTCGGCGTCGGGTTTGCGGCGGCCATAGTATCGATTTTGGAGCGAGGAGCGCGGGGATCGGAGTGTGGGGAGCGAGGGGAGCACGGGGAGAGGAGAGAGCGGGGCAAGCGGGGCAAGAGGCCGGCATGGCCAAGCGCGCGGCCGAGGAGGCCCCGCCGGCGCCGGCGCCCCCCGGCCAGCCGCCCATCAAGAAGGTGCACTTCGAGCCGCACCTCATCGGCCCCGTCTCCACGCTCGAGGAGATGGACATCAAGGTGCTGCAGTTTCAGAACAAGAAGCTCGCGCAGGTATACCGGCTCCCGTCCCCGTCTCCGCCCCCGCCGTCCCTCGGCGGCTCCCGACCTCCGCGACCGCCTCGTTAACCGCCCGACGCTTCCGCTTTCAGAGAATCGAGCAGAGGCATCGTTCCGAGGCCGAACTGCGACAGCGCATCGAGCAGCTGGAGAAGCGGCAGACGCAGGACGATGCCGTGCTCTGCGTCGTCAATCGCTATTGGAATCAACTCAACGAAGACGTCAGACTGCTGCTGCAGAGGTTCGACGCGGAGACCGCCGACGAGTCCGAGAACAAGAGTGAGTCCCCCCCCCCTCTCTCCGCGCCCCTCTCGTGCGCTCCGATCTCACGTCATCGAATGCGACGCGTCAGAATTTTCCGCCGATTTCGGGTTCAATGCTCCCCTCGTTCCTCATTTTCCGACTCACTTTTTGTCTCTCTTCTGTCAGATGAAAACGAAGCGACGACGTCGTTCCTCATGCAGCTGTCGACATGGGACAAGCAGGAGCTCGAGGAGCAGCTCGCTCACAGGGTCCAAGTCAGCAAACGGGCCGTCGGCAAAATTTTGCAAGCCTTTGATCGGCTGCAGCAGCGAAACGAGAAGATCACCAAGGCGCTCAGCGGAGAGACAAATGATGGTAATTACCTCCTCGTCAATTCTAAAAAATATTTGCGCTTCATTGATACATCTAAAATCAATAATAAATTATAAACTATTATCATATTAATAGTAGCATATTTATCATTAGGATGAAACTTTCAAAACATATAATACAATGTCTTGTTAAATTCAAACATTTGACAAATGGTGCATTTAAAAAATATGAAATTTTCGAAAACCCTATGTAAATATCGGGTGTGTGAATAAGTTCTCGCCGATTTTTTTCTTCGTGCAAATAAATACTTTATTTTAAAATGATAAGTCAATTAAAGTATTATCCATCACTAGCCGCGACTTTTGCCTATTTTTCTGGCAGCATTTGAATTCCACGTTGAAAATACGACACGTCTTTTGGGACTATCCAAGAATCGACTCATTTTTTGGTGTCTTCATAAGAAGCGAAATTCTGCTCATCCACACCGTGAGTCATGGATCGGATAAGTGGTAATTGGAAAGAGCATTATCGGGAAAATACGGCAGGTGGTGTAAAACTTCCCATTTCAACTTATCCAGGTAGGTTTTGACCACTGATGCAACACGCAGCCTAGCGTTGTCATGTTGCAAAATCTCCTTGTCGTGTCTTTGAGCATATTATGACCGCTTTTCCTTAAATGCTCGGCTCAAATGCATCTATTGCTTTCAAGAGAGATCATAGCATATCCGCTTTTCTTCGCCAGTTATGATACAATGTACAATACCTCTTTTTACATGTGAATAGACGCGACGCCTTTTCACATCTTTCGCCTTCAAGTCGTCGTTCCCAACACTGTTCAATCAACTCCCAATGATTTTGAAAGTTCAGATTGTGTTTTGACATGGAATTTCATCAAGCAATTTGTCATCTTCAAATTTTTTTGATGCGTCCTCATAAAAATAATTATTTTTGAAGTGATTGAACCGAAATCTGCATATTCTTTCCGCCAGAGCATGATCAACATAGGTCTTCACAAGGATTCAATGTGCTTCAGCTGCAGATTTAATTCGAATAAAGTCATGCAGTAAAATTCCTCATAAATACGGTTTACTTGGCACAAAATTTGATATGTTTATGCTTTTACAGAATGACGCACACTAATTTGGTTAAGTTTGGTTATAGTACTGCAGTATAGATGCGTCATCATTTAAGCTATACGTACACAATTGTTATACCGTCGTCTGATGTAGAAACGGCAGGAACTTATTCACGAACCCAATATTTGAATTATTTATGAACTTTTTCCTTTCAAACAGAAGGCACGGGCAGCGAAGTCGCACCGCCCTCTCTGGAAGAACCGGTGCGCGCGATGAACGTCGAACTGCAAGCCGAAAATCGGAGGCTGCAAGCTCTCGGTACCAATCTGCACGAACGCCATCACACAATGTCGCTCCGAGTGGCGGCGCTCCAGGACACGCTCAACGGGCGGGACACTGAAAATGCAGAATTGAGAAATCAAATTGATGAGACTCAATACGAATTGATGAAGGTATGATCTGCTATGGTTTTCCGGTCGCGGCGAAAGTGTGTCATTGAAAAGTCGGTAAATATGAATTGATTAATCTTACAACGCGGATATGAACATAATCATGTCTGCTATGAAAACTGAAAAAACAGTGTTAAACAGTGAACAGTGAAGACTATGCAGAGAGGAGCGTTAAGTCTGTCATGGAAATTTTACGCGAGTAATTGATATATAAATTTAGTTTGAATCGATAATCTCGATTATCCAGACTAATTGGGGATGAAAGTAGTAAAATGTCTGGATTTACATACATATACACATTTAATTAATTATTTTTTATTAAAAGAATCAATGATCGATTTTGGCTTTAAGCTAGCTCTTCTTTTAGAAGTTGTCAAATCGTGAATACTCAAATAAGATATATAAGTTGTCCTGAATTACATTCTTCTTGGTTCTCAAGCCATTTCATGGTGACATCTAAACACTGGAAAGCTCCGGAATGTGTAGGAACAATATCTCCCCTTTTGCAGGCAGATATTTCTTTAATTATTTCCTCATCATTTAAAATTTAGAATCTAGGATCGTTTGCATTGCAATTCAACCACTTGGTTATATTTTCGTCGCAGTCAGCACATATGGAATTTTGTACTATTGCTTCTGCAATGTCTCCTATATGAGATTCTACCGTGTTACTGGAACTTACTAATGATCTTTTCAAAATTTTGATCAAAGATACATTAAAGAATTCCAACTATCTGCTGCGATGTAGCAACAAACTTTTAAATTAATTTTTTTTTTGGAAGCTGATAACTGTTTTTTCATTATTTTCGTCTGCTAGCAATAATCATTGGAAGCATCTGATTTATATATAAAGGTTTGAATGTTTCTGATCCATCGGTCGTATTACCAATGTATAATTTGGTGGAAGAAATTTTACCGTAAACATTTCATCGATCTGGTTTAAACTTTCTATAGATGGGTGAGACGGTTGTCTAGTAATAATAATGTTTTCTCTCTTTTATCTCTGGAGTTTTGATATTTTTTCACTTCTGGTATGAACTATTTTTCATGCCATCGTTTAAAAACTTCACCATTCATCCAGGCTTTCTTCTGATGATCATATTCAATCAGAAGACTTGATTTTTCAACGACAAGCTCTTGAAAAAGTTCTACTGTATTTATCATTTCTTTGATTCATTCTTTTTCGTTTTTGTTAAATATGATACAAATATCAACTTCATGATGCGTTTTTATTGGAATGACAATTTTTCTTATATAAAGGATAGTACAAAAACCGCTCTAATACAGGAAACAAATGAAAATCCAAAGGATTGAGATCTTAAAAATAATTTGGATGCAATAGTAACTCTCATTAAATGTCCCTGATTTTTTTAATGGTAATTTTCGCTGAATGTAGAGACATTTTCATGGTGCAAGATGATATTATGCCTGTGGATGAGTTCCGGACAAGTTTGATCGCTAACAAATGTTTATTCACAGTTGAGTGAAGTCTCTCAGTCAATCTGTCAAAGGAAAGACCTGATTTTGTCTCCGCCAAATTTCGTAGATTGTCTTTATCCAGTGTTTTAGGCCTCCCATGATCTGATTCATCCAACAACGAAAAATAGTCCAATTGAAATCAGGCAAATCACTTTTGTTCATGTTCGTTTCCACCACAATACCACAACTGAGTGGTGAGAGTAAATAAGTTTAATTTGATTCCATTTTGAGGGTTTCTTCCTGTCAAAATTATACATATCCAGACAGAAAAACCGGTCAGAATAACTGAACAATGACTGTTTAAAAGCGTATAGCAAAATTATGTTCAGGAGTAATTGTTTGAAGGTGGTTTGAAACTCTCTTAAGATTTATATTAGTACATTTTTAGCAGTCAAATGTCAAAAACAGTTTGTAGCCTAAACTATCAATTATATTGCAAGTTCTTTAATGGTTCCATGTAGATTAGCTTCACAAAGTTTTCTAATTGAATGTTCTGTCTTTTATCCAGTTTTTGCCTTGCCAATGTGGGATACATTCTGGGGAAAGTCGTGATAAATGGGGGATCGTTGATTAATCACTTGGCCGTTTCCTTCTAACAGCCTCATCCATTGATTGTGTACAGGAAGGGTCTTTTCAATGATTTTTAACAATTAAATTTCGCACGGCAACAACTTTTAAGATGTCATTTTCTTAAGACGTGATGTGACAATCTAATTCTTGCAGCTCTTCATTTGCCAAGGGTTCGACGTATGATTTAAGCAAAGTTTGAACATCATTTACATTTAAGTTTTAAATATCTGGAAATGACTAGAAGACTAATTTCTTCGACGATATTGTGAATATCATTTTCAATTTTTCCCAAACGATGCTTTGAGTTTCTCAAATGACGACAGATTACCTGTACATGGCTTGATTTGAACTTTTTTCTGCCTGCTCATCATAATCTAATTTAAAAGACTAAATTAATATACTATTATTATTTATCTTGAAAAAGCCGAATTCTCAGGGTTCAGTAATCTTCATCGCAGACTGTACTCTCACAGTCTCTCCAGTTGGCGTTGGTATACTCAGCGCGAACTTTCCAAGACCTACGGCAGCAGTATACAATCGTGACGTCGGCGAGTAGACTTCAATTGGGAGCGAATTTCGAAGATCAGATCTTCATGACTGTTTTTATTTGTTTTACTTTGGATCGGTGGCGGTTATTAAGTGTAAACAGACAGCTCTTCTAAGGGACTCTAAACCGAACTCCATCTCCCGAATTCAAATTCCGGCTCGAATTTAATTCTTATCGAAAATATCTTTTTTATATCCGACTACCTTATTATATTTTTGGATGCTTCTCGAAGCTTTACATCCGCTTTGAATTCCGTGTCGGTCTGAAGAATGTTCTATTGTTGTGAGAATTGAACACTTGTTTCTGTCATCATTTTCATTGCATATGGTGGCACGTGTAATATTTCTAGTGGTGTAGTTATCTGAGTTTTGCCATTTTTTATGAAAATATTTTTTTAGAAAGTGTTAAGATGTATTTGTGCGAAAAATATTATTTTCATTATAAATAAAATTGTATCACATGAACGTTTTACTATTTGCGTTTATCAAATTTCAGGTCAGGTCGAGAAATGATAAACTAGAAAATCATTTAGCAGAAGCTATTGAAAAATTAAAAAGTTATCATTTAGTCGGCAGTACAAATGCTAGTTGTAGTGGTCCGAGTGCCAGCGGCAGCGTTCAGCTCAATGCTGGACAGATAGAAGATTTACATAAGGAAGCCGAAGAACTTAGGGAGTTAGCGAACAATCGTTTAACTGAATTAGACCGATTACATCAGCAGCACAGAGAGTCGCTCAAAGAAGTGGAGAAATTAAAAATGGATGTATGTATAATGGCCTTGTATTATTTTGAAACGTGAATAGGTTTTTTGATTTGTTTCTATTAATTAGATAAGGCAACTTCCGGAATCAGTGATTGTGGAAACGACAGAATATAAATGTCTGCAAAGTCAGTTTTCCGTTTTGTATAATGAATCAATGCAAATGAAAACGGCGCTCGATGAAACTAGATTACAGCTACAGAATAGTAAAAATCAACACCAACGACAAATAGAGATGATGGAGGTAATTAATTTTTTATATAATTGTGACGTCGTGCATGTGACGGGTGACATTTAAATGTTAATATTTCTCTTTATTACTTAGAGCGAAGAACTTGCGAGACAGAAGACTCTCAGAGGTGAACTTATTCAACTTGAAGACGTTGTTGGACAACTTAGGAAAGAATATGAAATGTTACGTATAGAATTTGAACAGAATTTAGCAGCTAATGAGCAAACTGGGCCTATCAATAAAGAAATGAGGCATTTAATAACCTCGTTGCAGAATCATAATAGCCAATTGAAAGGGGAGGCGCATAGATATAAAAGAAAATATAAGGATGCCACTCAAGAGATTCAGAAGGTATAGTGTTTTCTGTTTGTTCCATATAATCATATTCATTTTGTAGAATTCATTCATTCATGCTACGTTTATCACGTTAAATTGCCCGATAACTGTCAAATAATCTTATTCTTCTAAAAACTCCATGAATTTGATTGTAAAGAGAAAGGGCATTTTTAATGATTTTGACTGTTAACCTTCTTACAGGAATAGCTACTAAGACGTAAAAAAAAATTAAAATTAAATTAATCTCTTAGATGATAATGGATTGTCCAGTTGAAAATGTCGTTTTTTTTCATATTTACTTTTTGACCATCAGTTGTGTCTCAGTCGTCTCCTTCCGGAAAAGTATTCATATACGCTTGAAAAAAATAGGAAAGATCATAAAACAGGGGGTGTGGATATTGCATGATATTGACGGGATCAAGACAGTGCGTGCGAGTTGTGTCATGATTTAATCGATAAAGAGATGAAACAACCGTTTTTACACTATTTTGTGACCGGAGATAAAAAATGGGTGTTGTGCTCAAATCGAAAACGCAAAAGACAATGGCTTTCAAAGGGACAGGTTGAGAAATCAACTCCTCAACTGGATGTATCAATAAAAAATCTCATGTGATATAAAATCTCGTCGTTTATGAGGATGATGTGATTAATCGTATTAATGTGTACAAATGGTGTCGTGAGCTTAAAGCTGGCAGAAAGAATGTTCATGATGAACAAAAGATTGGGCATCCCTCAATCTTGACTATTGATATGGTGAACAAGATCGAACAAATGATTCATGGCGACCGTCGATTGACTTTGGACGAGATGAACACAATGTTTTCAGAAATCTTCTGTATGAAATCATTGCTGAAACACTTGGGGAATGTGGTTGTTGCATGATAATACACGTCCCCATACAGTCAACGCCACAAAGCAACTCTTGGATTCATTTAATTGGGACGTCATCGACTACTTTTCTCACAGTTCTGATCTGCCACCTTCAGATTTTCGTCTTTTCATCTCTCTGGAGTTGTTAATGGGTGGAAAAAGGCTTTCTATTGATGATGAGGTCAAAAGTGCTGTAAATCAATGGGTCAAAACATCGGGGCACCAGAAAGTTTTGAATTTGTAAATTTTTCATAAATATATTGCCTTTACTCTTCATTTCCGAACGGGCCTCGTGTGTATCTATTTTTACTGTTTTTATGTTAATAGTAAAATATATGTTTGGTTGTAGTTAAAAAAAGATTTGGAAGACTTGAATGGTACAACTGCGAATACAAGTACAACCGTAGGAGTGACGTGTCCTGTAAAGGAAGAAAAGAAGGAAGTATTAAATGCAACCAACGTCACGGGAGAGGTAGCTCAACAAACTCCCCCATCGAGTACACCGCCAGCAGAAGTACTAAATGTTAAAAAGGAAGAAAACGATACTCACGAGGTTTGTACATTCGTTGGTTCTATTTTAAGACCAGACTTGCATTCTGATCACTCAGTGTAACCGCATCATTGTTTCGTTTGATTGATTTATTTAGAGTGATGACCCAATCGACTCAAAAGATGGTATCGTTAGCAATCAAGGAACTAACTCTGTGACTACAGACGGTGTAAAAACAGCTACACCTCATGCCAAAGGGAATTCAAAACCAAAAGATAAAGATAGAGTTGATCACAATAGAATGAGTAAATCCCAAGAAGCTGAAATAATCAAAGATTTAAAACAACAGTTGAAGTAAGATAGCTTATATTTGTCCATTTTAATCCTTTTATGTGTATAGAAAATATTTGTGTAATCGTATATAGACATTGATTAACTCGTTTAAACAGTTTTTTTCTTGTAGCTTTCTCACAATTATGCCATGAACCTCCACATTAGTGTATTTCCGAAGTCTGATCTCATGCGTCTTCAAAGTCTTCTTTATTTCCTTAACAGTTTATATTTTAAGGTCCTAATGGATGTCACCATAAGAGCATACCAAGAAGCGTTTATTATATGACTGAAATGGATTTTTTTTTGAGAAATGAATGAATGCAAATTAATTGTACGATCACGCTTGTATCACGAGCGCTTATATCAGCGATGTATCACGCTTGGTTTCTTTTTTTTTTCTGCATTACTCATGTAGCATACTTGGTCCATGCCGCCCATGCCCTGGTATCTTTGAGCATTGTGGGAACTGTAGTGTCTGGTGATAAAAGAGTAGTTGCTGCTAGCTCATGGTATGAGGTGTTTCTTTTAACGTTTCACATTAAGTGTTAGATGACACTTCAGTCTTCTTGCCTATTTTACATAGGCTTTCTTCTGACCGTGCTCTTTCTGATCCATTATCCCAGGTCTAGGATCAGTCAGTGTGCCCACCGTCATTTTTATGGAGCTGTCCCATTGTTCCTGCTACATTTCTTAAATTGTTATATAAAAGGAACATATATATAAAAGATGTAATAGAGTTTATGATATTGTTGAGAGTGAAACATGAAAAGGCAGTATGTAGCCAAATGGATAAAAGAAGAATTGTATATGAAAAGACCAAGAAAATTACTAGTACTTAGATCTGTGAATCAAATTAGAAAAACTTTTGAGTGCAGTGAATGATATTTATTCAAGATTGTGATGAACAGAAGTAAATTGCTAAGAGTCGTCCTGCAGTGAATTCCGTTGGACAGAATAATGTTGACTTTTATTTATTATTTCATTATAAGATTTATGTATTTTGTTAAACTATTGACATGTTATATTGATGCGTAATTTTTGGTATGAAAAATAACTGCATATAGCAGACGTGTCCGCTAACGCGTTTATAAATGTCATATTTTTAATTATTCAAGAAGACTATCTTTCCAATATTAATTTAAGATGATAATGTTTTTATTGCCAATAGAAATAATTTTAAAGTGCTTTACTGCATAATCACTTTAATACAGTCAATCCTTCTATAGTGTCGAGAAACAAAATGCTATAGAAATTTAGGCGCCCATGCAAAATGTATGCGTGTTTACTTTGTTAACACGCGCAAAGGTGCATTGACCTTATGTATTTTATATATAGGCTTATGTAAAAGACGTTGCAAACAAAATGTATGCTATAGGAGGGTTGACTAATTGTAAATGCGGAGGAAATAGTTTTCACTTTTTTCGTATGTCATTCTAGAAAAGCTGTTAATGAACAAAAAGAGATGAAATTGTTATTAGACATGTATAAAGGAGTTAGCAAAGAGCAAAGAGATAAAGTACAGTTGATGGCAGCCGAGAGGAAAGCTAGGCAAGAACTTGATGATCATCGACAACAGGCAAGAAGAGCTCAGGTGAAACACATTTCATTAACTCTTTGCACTCGGCTGTCGGAATATGATCGACATTGTAAGTCAGTCACCTAGTGACTTCAATGCCAATAAAATATTGGCAAATCGATAGTGTGATGGGTATACTGTCATTTTTTAGATTTTAATATGAATTTTATAAACAAACATTTACAAAAGCTAAAAGTAGTTATGTATTATATAAATATACAGTGTAAACTTTATTGTTAAAAACTATGAAATCATTTTAGATTTGTGATTGATTTATTAAATTTAAACCAATAAATAACTTTGATATTGATTGAATAATGAAATATTTTCACCATAAGTAATACCATATTTAATGGGAAAATCTAAGAAATATCATTTTTATTATAAAATTGAAATAAAATTAACAAATCATAAACATTTAACAATGCAATATTTTGTGTAATAATTGCTGCAAGTAAATAAATAATATATGTTTTAAATTCTGTGTATATTTATATAATGCCAGGAGTATAAACTCAAAAATTGCTTTGAGCTGTTCTACCTGATGAAAAAGGGTTTCGAGTGCAAAGAGTTAATTCTAAGCTGACATCAGAAATAATAGCATTTATTTGATTAAACGAATATATACTTTTTACCGTCATTGACTTGAGGAGTGCTCTTTTGATGTTAGCTACTGGAAATTCAGTAATATAAAAATGAAATTGAAATATTTGGAAGTTCAATTTTTCTATTCATTTTTGTGTGGATCTAGAAATGGATATTTTTTTGTGTCGCTTATTCCCGACTCGAATATCGATTTTTACATCGTGAAAATTTACAGGAAAGCAAAAAAGAAGAGAAACGAAAACTTGCCGACGAGGATGCGATTAGAAAAATTAAACAATTAGAGGAACAAAAGTATGAATTACAGAAACAAATATCATCACAAAAACCGGCGGGAGATGGTGCTTGGCCTCCCGGTACATTTAGCAGACCTTTTGCTGGATCACATGTTCGTATATCTTCTTTTTTTTGTCAATATCATTGAACTGCAGGGATATCCAAAGTAGGGATTTTGAAGTCTCGTCTTTTTCAAAGTCCTGAGATTTCCTTGGACTTATTTTCTCTTCAATTACGTACAGATTTTTTTCAGTTATGTAAATATTTATGTGTAACGGTGAAAATATTTGTGCAGATAAGGATATTTGTCCTTCATATAAAATCATTTGATAAGTTTATAGGATGACTAATAAAACAACAACTTTTTTTTTAATAAACAATGATTTTTTGATTCCTTCAAGATACATTCATTCCTATGCTTCACTAACATTTCGATTCCTTTTTTTTAGAACTTATTTGTTAAAAAATTTGAGGAGGCTATTCAATGTTGCAATTGACTTGTGACACAGTGTCTTAGTGAAAGAGCACTTTTTTTTCCTTAATTTGGGCTGGATGGTCACACTATCAGCACTATCTCTATCTAATCTTTGACTCTGTTCAATAGAGAAATAAATATCCTTGTTTATGCCCAAACCATTAGATATCACAGTTCCTTAAGGATGTTTTAGTGCCCGCTTAAAAGATCTGTTGACTCGTCCTGGTACCTTCATGAGATGGGTTGCTCCAAACAACTCGTAGCAGCCGCCTTTAAAATATAATCATAACCCACATTAAATAGAAACCAACACAATTACGCCCTCTGCTGGAGACCCTCAGTTACCGCTGCACATCTATACTGTGACTCGTGCACAATTATACAGCTTAAATAGCTGTGTAGCTGAACTCTCTACCTATCTTTTTACATCTTTTCGAACTTCCTTCCTATCTGTTTTGCGCAATGCGCTCAGTCATCAGATGGATCCGTATGCAGTCCTCTCGGGGCACATTAAATTAGTCGTACACTAGACTAGTATCGTTAGATACGGGAGCTGTTGCAGGCCCTTCCTTCTTCCTTCCTCCTTTTTTTAATTTAGGGTCATGTTTTCGCAATTCCTTCCATCTAAATACACTAATAACACCATAAAACATTCTCTATTGATGGTTCTTCCTTTCTCAAGGTAATCAATTAATAAAATACCGCACACATCCTGAAACATGATGTCGGTGAACGATCGGTGCGAATTTTGACCAATGGTCAAAGGTTTTTTTTTGACCAATGGTCGAACATGTGATGATGCAGCATATGCATCACCGGCCACGAAAGTGTTAAGATGTCAGTTATCTCACGCAACCAATTTACGATCCGCTAAAACTATTTTATAGACTTTGTTTTCTTGACATATGAACTTATTGCAAGTTTTTTCAATTTATGTTTATGAATGTTTGTTTTTGCATTGATGTTGTTAGTTGTGAACTTGTCAGAATTTGAACTGAACTGATTGCGTCGTTCCAGATGTATCTTCTAATGCCCAATATCTGAATACTCAATAAATAAACATAATATTTTCATTTCAGAAATATATGTTGTATGTATAACAACGATTATGATCACAGTATTATGCAATCGCGCTTGTTTTTTCGTAAGTCAAGGATTGTAATGCAATTTTTTCGCAAAATATTGCTTCGATTAATTGGCAATGCATAAAAAATGTTTCTGTGTACAATTAGTTAGATTTTTTAAATATATGTCTGTAGTTACTGTAAACTTCTATATAATACAAATTGCTGCGTAATGCATGAACCGCGTTATACGGGAGTTTTATGAAGGCTTCCATGTAATACAGATTCATAAAACACATAATGCATCAAGCGCGTTATACGGAAGTCTACTTTATTTGTGATCTAAACTCAGTTGGTATTTTACTTGAGTTAGTATATACTCTTAAGTTATTATAATTTATTAATATGAATTGGGTTGATTAAGATTGGTCAGCAACCTCATCTGTAAGTACAGAGATGTCTCATGTAAAAAACATGTTTTACGCAAATAAAAAAACATTTTTTTATATGCAAATGTAGATTTTTATGATAATTGTAAAATTGTAATTGCAGGAAGAAGAAGCACTTTTAAATGAGATGGAAGTAACGGGTCAAGCTTTTGAAGATATGCAGGAGCAAAATTCTAGGTTAATACAACAACTTCGTGAAAAAGATGATGCCAACTTCAAACTGATGACGGAAAGAATCAAAGCTAATTCACTACATAAATTACTTAGGGAAGAAAAACAATTACTTCAAGAACAGGTATGGTATATTATTATCTATTTGAGATATTAGGCTTATTTAAAGGCAATTCCAGGCAAGGCATCCCACCGGTTAGGGGAACACTGGTTTAAACCACCGATGACACTTGTTTATTTTCTGAAATAAATAATAACAAAATTTACTCCTTTACTGGACCGTGTCTCGAAGATATTTTGATTACATTTTTGTTCCTTAATGTATTGAATCCATTTGCTATTTGAAAATTGAAATTCTTGTTTAATTTTAAAGGTGAAATTATTTGTTAAATTTTCAGGTATTAACACGAGATCAACAAATTGAATCAATGAATTTAGTTACTCGGAAGTTAGAAGAGAAAGAAAGACTTCTGCAAAATACACTGAGTGCTGTTGAAAAAGAGCTTGTATTACGGCAGCAGGCAATGGAAATGCATAAACGAAAAGCGATAGAATCTGCCCAATCCGCTGCTGACCTAAAATTACATTTAGGTATTATTTCGTTTGTTATTTAATATTCTATTGGGACCTTTTAAATGTTTACAAGTGTTTAGATTATCAATGACTAGCTTATTGATATCCTATACTTTCAATAGACTAATCAAATATTCATCTCTTTTAACTGCCAACGACTCACCGGCGAATTGCATTTGTACGCGCTGATGAGTCATTGGCAGTTAAAAGGTTAAAGAGTTTTATTGTGTCAGTGAGCTTAATTTAGTTATATGTATAAATATTTTCTTTTTGTATAATAATTCAAATGGTATTTGCTAAATAATACAATTTTTTTTACAGAAAAATACCATGCACAGATGAAGGAAGCGCAACAAGTTGTCGCTGAGAAAACTAGTGCACTTGAAGCAGAAGCATACAAGACTAAAAGACTTCATGTAATAATTTTTCATAAATCAATTAACCATTATCAATTTTTAAAGATATTGTTGCGTGGACGTAGAGTACATGGCAACGAAAACTTTTGTATTTGTTAGTGGACCCTTAAATTTAGCTTTGTGTTAAATAATTTGTTAAAATTCGTGCGCATTGCAAGATGCATAGCATCTGATATAAATATCGTGTCTCAGTGATAAGCAGTGGACCTTCAGCCCCGCTTTCGAAATAAGACAATAGCAATGAAATGCGGCCTGGATGTCTTCATCTAGCACCAGAATTAGCGCAACGGTTAGACGGTTACATTCGGAACTAAGACGCTTGCGAAATAATTATGCTTAGATGTTTGATTGATGGTATTAAAGTGCCGACTTCGCAAGCCTAATAAATCAGATCAGAATTCGGAATCTGATAATTAATCGGGCTTATCTTTATCAAAATTTGATCTATCGTGGAGATTTTTACAGCGTTGGATTCCTTGAAGCCCAAGAAATCTAGTCGAAATAATTACGGGATGAATACGAGCAAGTTGTACCGCATAAACGGGAAACTTGATCGGCAAATCTTAGAAGCCGATTTACTCGCGCCGCAAGCGTGATATATATCCAAAAAATTATCTGTTTGTCCTGGACGAAATCTGTGAAAGTTTGGTGGAAATCGCACAAGTAGTTTGGGAGATAGGGAAATGCAGGTTTCCATAGACGCTATTGCAATGGTGGCTGGGTGAACTTCCGCCGGTCGGCTTCTGATGATGCTGGTATGTAAGGGTCCATGCCCTTACTGGGTCCTCTTCTTTTTGATTTGGACTCTGGATGAGAGATATCCTTGGAGCAGCGCTGGATTCTTTGGTTGCAAAATCCAGGACTCTGAGATTGAATTCTGTGCTTAAAATCGTCTAGTGGGTTGCCGCCGCTATCACCGTGCCTGCCACTCTCACACGCTACCTGTCACCGTACGTATGCATACCTGCCGCCCCTTGTTTGCTCGCAGTTTGCCGTTGTGCTGTACATGCAGACTTTTCTTTGAACTCCTGTGGCTTTAGTTTCGGACTCTTTCGGTATCGGATCAAATAATCCTGATGGAACTGTTGTTGGTCATTGGCGTTTCGTTGACCAGGTAGACTGACACGAACACAACAACGAAGGATTCTGATCTCTGCATGTCAAGCAGGGATCAACGCATCAATATCTTTTACAAATTGCTTGTATATATTCAGTCTATTAACCTTTTTGATGGATATTTTTGCGTATTATTGTTCGGATTCAACTGATATAGAAAGTGTGAAGAAATTAACAAGTATTATGTGCTATCAACAGTGTTAAGGTTTATTTATTTATTGATATACAAGCTAAACTCGCACCGTGCAGTCCTGAGAGAAAAGTGGATTTGTGTGGATGATGAGCTAATATAGCATCCACATTTACGTCAACTCTTAAAGGGTCAACGCATTGGTTACGAGAGTCACAATGTGCTTTGACTGCTGCGGTTAGGCGTTTGCGGCAAAATTGCAAAACACATTTTTACACAAAAATTGTCTTATCTCTTAAAGTAAAAGGGAAATTTTAACCAAGAGTTAGTGAACTTATTCAACTATTGATTCTTCTTCTTTGTGTTGTATCCTTCATGTCTGAGAATCGTGACGTTTGTGTCAATCATAGTGTCGACTGTTCTCCAATACCCTCTGTGACCTGCAAAGTGTTTGAATCAATGGAAAGTCGGTGGGACTCCTGTTCTGGTCGGATCATCGGATAGAAGCTCTTTCTTTTCTGTGGCAACCTTCTACATGGCCTTTCGACATTATTGTCTGCTCTGCGTGCGATGTGTCTAAAGAATTGTAAGACACGTCTTAAGCATGTGGTTTTGACAGTCATTGGGAAGATAGTGCAGCGGTTTCCCGTTGCCTTTTGTACCGCAGTAGATTTTATTTGGAGCGGTGGTACTGACTCGCCACTGCCCTGAGGTTGTCATTTTGTTGTGCGATGCTTTATAGAGTGAGTCTTTAAAACGAGATTCCAGATTACAGAAAAACAGGCAAAGGTAATTGGTTGGACTATGTACTAATTTGCGGGGAGTTTGTATGGCCACATGCTCTTACAAGCAACCCCTCTTTAGTGCCGAATAATCCTGTAATTTTTGCCTTATATAAAATTATTCACCAAAATGAATTTATCTTATTTAGAGAAGTTTGAGTCTTTGAGTCACTTATGTTGATTTTCATTTTGATGAGTTTCGTCAATGTGAGATAAGATTTGAAGTGTCCGCAAAGATGGTATGCATAAACTTATCTGGCAAAATCATTATCATTATAGTGCAGCCACAAACAGTCCACTGCAGAGCTATGGACCTCTTTAATATCCATTCACAGGAAGGGTTTACATCCATCTCGTCTGTATCATATATTCACCTAGCAGGTCTCCTAAATGACCGTATTGACAAACGCTTTCACCACCGTCTCAATAGGGAGTTCGAGAGGTTTGTAAAGACTGAGTGGTTTTCTTCGGGAGACATTGGAAAACTACTCTAGATGATTTTGATTCTACTAAAAAAGGCTTTCTGGAGTGTAGTCCCTCCTTTCCTTGTTAGGGCGTTGCCGGTATAGGGTGAAGACATACATGACGCTTAAGTACATCTCAGATTCGCTCCTACACCAATCCTGTCCATGTGCAACTTATCCATCTGACGCAATAATCAAGTATTATTTGCTGACGCATGACGGTATTTGACGTAACTGTGCGACAATGTTCCTGGGTCAATTGAAGTCGCATAAAGGCCATGTTTCTGTTAGTGATGAAAAATTGACCACCACGGGTTCTCATGCAGAGTGGTGATGTTTTCAACCGACCTTGCATTTCAAATCAATTGATTAATTTGGCTATCAAACGTCCAATAATGTGTGGTATTTTTCTCGGAGCCCTGAATTTGATCATTTTATTATTCAACACTTAGTAACAAATTTCGATTGTCCATATTGAAACATCCTGTATATTTTATATAAATTATTGAAAAACTTATAATAATTTAAACTATTAATTGTTAGACTGTAAATCGTATTTAATATGTTATGTATTTTATGAATATGCATTATATAGGAGTCTATTGTATTTTATTATTAATTTTTTTAATGACATTTTGTAGGAGGAGCTAGCAGTCTTACGACGTAAGGCGGAGCGTATGAAGAAGATGGAAATGGCCGGAAGCAGTATGGATGAAGTTTTACTAGAAGAAATAAGGGAGTACAAAGAGACGTTGACTTGTCCTTCATGCAAAGTGAAACGCAAGGATGCTGTTCTTTCCAAATGTTTCCACGTCTTCTGCTGGGATTGTCTCAAGACACGCTATGAGACCCGACAGCGCAAATGTCCAAAATGCAATGCGGCTTTCGGAGCCAATGATTATCACAGACTCTATCTTTCTACCTAAGGTGTTATGTCAGCCTGTTTCGGTGATAAGAGTGAATTGCTAAGACTGAGGAATCTACGTGAGTTGAAGAGTGTATCTTATTATGTCTTGAATGGGAGAGAGCGGAAGAGTGTCTTCAGTTTGTATCCTTGCATGGATATGCGAGTCTCGTTAAACGAATGCTAACATGGCTTATACAATTGTTATATTAACAATTGAGCTGCATAATATTTGATTTTTCGGATGATTTTTTTTATATACGTCGAGGTTGTCTTGACTCTAGAATGTGTTTTGTATATATTGCTTGAACATTCTACTAGCATTTATGAAAATTCTAAAGTCCCGTTTTTGTCATTTTTTTTTACTAGCATTTGGAACTTTAATGACGACTGAGGTTTTCTATATTATTTTTTACACAATTTTATGCTGAAATATATTTGCCCTAGTAAGATCATTGAACCCATTTATGTTTGTAAATACAGGGGACCCTACTAAAATAAATAATTATAAGATTATTTCGAGTATGCATATAATTTACCATAAATTGTTCCTTCAGAAGTTGAAAATATCCAATATTTAGGATTATTATTGTTTTTGTAGGTGGATTTTAATTGTTTTTCTTATATATGAATTTATTTGATTGTTCACGAAGGCGCGGAGTTCATATATATTCTTGAGAAATTGTCAAATACACACGCTCTCGGCGCTCACCTCGCCGGCTGATTGATTGAAATGAAAGTCCGGATGTTTATTATAAGAATAAAAATAATTGGGAACGCATTTGAAAAATATTTTTAAAAGTATCCTGTGTTACTCAATCGTAGCATGAAAGTAATTAGTTATATAATTGAATGTTATTTGTGGTACTGCTATTTATATATTCATTTCTTACCCGCTTTTTAAATCGTTAAATCTGAGTAATATATTTCTACGAAACGCATAGCGATTCATAAATATTTCTTTTTGTTAAAGCTACTAATAAGGAGTAAATCATTATTAAGTTATTTAATGTTCAGCTTTAATTATGATCGATGGTAATAGAAATAGTTTTATTTTTTTTTATATGACTCTATGACTGAAATTTGTGTTACTGTTTCTGTAAAATACATTTTATAAATACAATTTGGGAACTTTCAGCTCGAACACGTTAGCGCCATTATTCTTATTTTGTCATTTGACGTTTCATTTTATCCTTTTGATTGATCGTCGCGCGAGTTATTAACGATCTAGATGAAAAGGGAGGTTTTTAAATTCGTAATGATAAAATCTCCAATGTCAACGGCCATGTTAGCCCGAATATAACGTATATTTTGGACAACGATTGAATAAAAATTACGCAGTATTGTATATAATCTAGTCCTCAATTATAAAAGTGAATTATTTTTGTAGAAGAATATTTCAGACAAACGTAATCGCGTTACATTCGGATTTATGTGGTATTTTTCATATTTCGGGAAGATCTTTTTATTAGTATAGTGAGAATTGATCTGTTATTTTGGGTAACGTTAGGTCTATCCACCGGAAAGTTCTGTCCGTTTTTAGACTTCGGTTTAAAGATCGACGGGGCAGATTTTCTGCATTCTTTTTCCTTATGCTTTTTAACCCCAGTTATCATCCGGTCTAAGAAGGTTTCAATTTTGATCCGTGCAAGCAAAGATGATCAAATTCTTTTCACTTTATTCACGTGGCTCATCTCGAATATTTCCGCGCCAATCCTAGTCTCCGAATATGGTCCGAAATGCTCTGTTGAGTTGAATCAAATCTTTCCATAATCTCCGATGTTATTAAAAAAAGGATTTATCTGAAGGTTCTATCAGAAACTGTACTTTCATCAGACACTTTAAACAAATTTCTGCGCGCTTCCGTAACATTTCTTGTCGGAATTCATACTGCGGTGTTTAGTTAATTTGCTAGCTCAGTATTCAGTGATAAAAACTCGTTGAAACTTGTTGTAATCGGAACGGACAGAACTTTCCCGCAGACCTAATTATTATAATCTCATTTAACTAAGCCTTTTTAATATGTACGCGCGCGTTTATTGTTTTGCACTTTGCCAGGACTGACCGCAACGAACATCAAAAGTTGAAATATCTCTCGATTTATCGTGTTTTCTGAAAACTGCGTCAATCATGTTTGTTTGGAATTTATCGCCGTATTTAGTATGAACGGATCCGCCGTTAAAAAATATATTTTTCAGTATTATACATGTTAATCCGCTTGCAATAATCGGATCATTTCTCATTATATGGACTCGACGATATTGTATTTATAAAATTTTATTTTGATGCGCGTTTTGAACCGTTTTGTAAGACAAATATTTATTAAAGGTAAATGTCATTTTAATTGTTCAATGTTTATTTAATCCTCGCCGTAAAAAATAGCATATTAAGTGTCAAAATTACAGTGAATTAAATGTAAGTGTTGTTATTTATTAAGTTATTTGCAGTATTTTGTGCACAGTGGAAGAACCTATCGCAGATCATTGCGCGACAGTGTATTATAAATGGATGGAGCAATGACTGCGTCGTCGTCGTTGGTGTATTGATTTTTGCCTCTTTCGATTTTTTGCTAACTGGTTTAACTTGATTTTCGAATATAATATAATATTTAAAAATAAGGATATTACACAAATATATTTTTACTGTGCAAATGTGAGTAATCATTTTTTTTTTTTTAAATATATGTTCATATTGGAAACTCAGCACTCGCTCCGATTATTTTATTTTAGGTGCATATTAAATCAGAATACCAAATAGAGTTCGCTGTCTGTATCAATTTTACAAATATGTAATGAAAATGTAATGTAAATAATAATTTTATTTTTAAATTGAGAATTTTCAAAGTATCTAATTTTTTACTCTTAACGTTGTTCTGCTTTATCAACTTTATTTTTTTATAACTGTCTATGATCAAACTGGTCTTATGCATACGAGATAAAATAGTTTAATTCAAGCCTAGATTAAATGTCATTTCATTCAATATAACATACGGGATGCGTTCATCAAGTAATGCGTACAAATTCGTAATTTAACGTATGGCGTTTCCATGTTTGCGTGATTCCTTTTAAGCGAGGAAATGATAAATCGATGATAACGAAACATGCGTTGCATTTTCGTTGATTCAAACGACTTATTCCGTCGGAGAACTTGCAATTGAACGCACCCCGTGTGACGTCATCACACATTGTTATCGTTTACGTTTCTACTTTTGTAAAAGTTACGACCGCCTATGATGTCATGACGGTAAATTTATATAGTAGGATATGTTGTTTAATTTTTTTTTAATATATATATGATTATGAGAATCCAAATACAGTTCTGCTTAATTTGCCGAAAGTCATTCGATTTTCATCCGACTTTACGTGTAATTATTTATAATCCATAATATTGTGAAATTTCTCCCGATCAACAAGAGTATAATTAATAATTTTTTGCCGGAAATTAATGTCATTTAGTGCTTAGCTGACCGAAAACAATATTATTAACGTATTTCATCGAACATATTACAGTCATTTTAGTTATTATGTTATTTTATCATATTCAATTAATCGTGTATTATAAATGTTTTTTTTACGTACGCAAACGAGAATTTAACCGATGGTTTTGCAACGATTTTGAATCTTAACCGCTTTGGTTTTGTCTAAACACAATAGGACTGTTAAAAAATCGATGTCGTTAGTCTTTTAACAAATTGAATCTAAAGCATATTGTATAATATTTTTTCTCACAATCATGTGAAATTGTTGTATTCGATATGTCTTATAGTTGTGTCTCATTTTGTGTTATTGTAACATTCACATAAGACATTTATTACATAATTTTCTCCATATTTAATACGGATATCCGATTATTAAATATTATGCGTACCGAAAAGTCTTTGATGATTGTTTAATAATGAAAGAATCCGCATTCTTCCTCTTTTTGGCCCCACTTCACCAGACCAATGTGTGCCAACATGGTGCAACCGTCAAACGTCTCTCAAAACAAATTCCGCACACAAACAATGGTTGTGCTGATTCGATAACCTGCTTGTGTGCGTGCCTAACAATTTACCAAAGTTTCATCGCAATTGGATTGGTGATATATGAGTTTTGGTGCGTTCAAAAAGTAATGCGTCCATATTTATAAAAATCATGTATTGAACATATCTGTGTTCCAATGTGATTCCTTTCAAGGCTGTGAAACCAACGAGGTACGGATCCTGATCAGAAAATTATCGACAATGAAGACGCTTTGGTATGGCGCGTTGTCGTGTTGGATTTTCCATGCGTCTTTGTGTTCAAATCAAATGTTTTCGTCATGTTTAAAGTCGCTGCCATCCATTGAAGGCTCAACCGTCGGTCAGTCTTCAAACAATCGTGCACACGCGTCACATTATCGTTGACTTGTGTCATCGAAGATCACTCCCGGACCGGCCGAATTAATAGAAGCATTTTTTTGGCGGACTTCTCAAGTTCAATGCAAAACTTAATGGTGTTACATTGTCTCAAAAAGAGGTTCACACGAACGGAAGATTGTTTAAAGAACGCATTGTAAAAAATTGGGTGCATTACTATTTGAACGCAGCCTTTATATATATATATATATACATTTAGGTCTGCTTTTATGCGATAGATACAATCCACAAGGAGTCGCGTATAAAAAATTCGCATAAAAAAAAATTTGAACTTTATTTTTAAAAAGCGCATAACTTCAAATCAATGATCGCATAAAAAAAGTTTATAAAAAATCAATATAAATAAAATCTATAAAAATACACATTTATCTCAGAATTGTTTTACTAGTCTATTTTAATTAATTGTAGATTTTTTTTTGTGCGAATTCGCATAAAAAAGCTTTATCCTCTATAGAAAAATGATGGATAGGTTCCATTATTTTTGCAAACCGCATAACTTTAAATTCGCATAAAAACAGACTTAAGTGTTAAAAAGCGAAAAGAAATGTCAATTTTTTTTTATTTGGAGAAAAAATGTATTTTTATTTCCATTATTATTTATATTCGCCCTCCACAGATTGGGTGGCTTTTTAATGCCTGTTTCATAAAATTCGTCCGGTTTTCCATTAAAGTATCCAAATGTTCCACGTGAAGTGAAAAAAAATCCCACCAAACACAAAGAAGGACCTTTTCCAAGGACAATGACAGTTGAATAGGAAGAAACAGGTATTTGATGCAGATGCACTTCTCATCCGCAGTAACGATCATTTTTAAAAATGAATCGATTTCATACCTGGACAATAGCGATGAACAAATGGTCATCCGTTGTTCCAAGGCCGTTGTTGATTTCAAATTCCCTGTTCAGCCGATGTCTAGCGATAATTCCTTTATTGTTTTTCGAGTATCAATATGTCGCCATATGTATCACAGATGCTTTGGTTAGCGTATTTGCTCGACGGCAAATTGACGGTAAAGTACGCAACCAAAAAAATTGACATTTCTTTTCAATTCACCTAATATATGTATATAGACCAATGAGTTTAAATAGACGTCTATCAAAATCGGCAAAGATTTATCGGTACGCCTAATATATATATATTTTACGCAATGTTTTCTAAATCAATTCGTTCGTATAACGATTTTAAATGTGTCAATCAATAAAAACATGTATGTGAATTCAAATTCAATTAAAAAAAAAAACAGATTTGTAAATACAGCAATTATATTCGATACTCTCGACTATTTGTCGTTGATCAAAAATTTTCGTGTTCTACGATTTAATCGAAGGGAAGCATTCTTAAACGATAAGATCAATGTTTTTGTGAATTGTTTGTATATTATATTTTATATCGCGTCGAGACGGCCACACGTGCTTCTTAATGCGCTATATGACGGATCCTAAATTGTTATAGTATTATACGATCATTGCGATTTTATTGAATAGGTGAATAGATTATGTGTATATCTTTGTTCCTCGATATCTGTCTGTGGGAAAACCTTTATAATATGTATCGAACAATACGACTCTCGTTAAATGCGAAGATTTCCGGAATCGATTGCGGACGCTCGGCTCGGATCGGATCGAATCATCGAGAGATTTTTCATTCGGTTGTTCAATTTTAACATGTTTTTATTTCGCGCGGGTAACGAAATGCCCTATAAATGAAAAAAAAAAATGCAAACTTATTTTTAACATTCCATAGTTTTTGCGTCTGCGAATTCGCGTCAACGCGTCAATAAATATATTTTCATGGAAACGCTCTGTAAAATCAATTTGGGAGAATAGTAAGGATAAATTTGTCTAGATTATATTTTTGGAAAGTTGTCTTATTAAAATTTCTGTATTTTAAATTCTCTGCGCTAAAAACTGCGCTTTTATCCGCCGGTTTTAGTTCAAAGACTAAGTTGAACGTCATCTGGAAAATAGCCGTTGATTGATAAAAATAGCGTCGTCGATGCATCAATGCCCCGGATTATATTTATTTTAACGGAGTTTTTCATTCATTCGATCGTTGCTTTGTATTGATGTAAATAGTTGATGTTTAATTTTATCCGGCGGCCCTCGGCCGCCTCGTCTACTCGTTTGTGTTTCGTTGTGGGTTAGGGCAAGTTAGCAGCTTAATATGACGGCAAATCTTACGGTATACATGGTTCGATATACATACTTCCATCGTGGATCCCGACTCCTGTTGATGATGAGGCATTATTTTTATATTGGCATTACTTGCAGTATGACCCGGGTGACGTACGGGGTACATTCTCGATTAAATTTAGTTTAATTAGTAAATGTATCAATAGAGAAGCCGTTGAGAAATTCGAGTACGCAAAAGAATATTGGTTATGATTAGTACATTTACAAGAAAAGAGCTTGTCCCCCAGCAGTTTTGCTGAAGACATTAGGAATTTGTAATAAATTAAAATAAATAATAAATTTATTTATGTGTAAAATTTCATCAAAGTTCCATTGAATTTATTCCAGTGATAATTATGAGGAGTAGATGGATTATCTTTATTACATGTACAGTTATAAGTTTATTTACGTTGACTGTTGAGATCAATTGTAAAAAATATTTCCAATACATCATAACTTAATACAAAATATTAGAGTTTTTTTTTATTTTTGTCACATTTTTACACATATTTGATTATTTTATTATACATATGTAATTTTATTCTCAACTCGTAGAGAAGCAAAACACTAATGCGTTGAGAATAAGACGAGATCCTCAATTTGTAAAAGGTGGGTGTGATGAATTAAATTTTTAAATAGAACATGAAAAGGATTTCTATCTTTATTTATATATTTAAAATAACAATTAAATCAATTAGTAATCTATGTACTAACATATCAATGTTATGTGTACACAATTGCTTTTATTGCTATGGAAAATAAATGAAATTGTTTAAAAATATTTTAAAAAATATGCCATGTCTTGAGTTTCTCTTCATTAAAATATATAAGAGGAAACGGTAATTAATTCCGCATGGATTGCTAAAAACATTTGCAACAAATAAACCATCAACAGCTACATTTATAAGGCCAATAGTTATTTTCAGGGATGAACCGTGATTGTTCGCGTTATAGTGCTGGAGACCTGGACAACTGGAGACTCAATAAATGGCAGGATGTAATAGCAGCGGCAGAATTTTATAAGCGTCGTATGAATAAGATATGCGCGCACATCGTCCTTATTTGCATCCGGAAAGTTCAAGAAGTTCATGCATAATCCAATTTTCTCGTCTCGGATGATTCATTTCAAACTAAAACGGCGTGCGTCGATCTACAAGATTTTGAAGAGACATTTAGTCAACGCATTGGCGGACACGTCTGCATTATGCACCATTTTTTATATGACAAACGATTGCATAATGCAGACGTGTCCCCCAACGCGTTAATGTCGTTTTAATGAGATCCTTGAGGCTGATGCTGCAAAACTAAGTGTTCATACCCTTTATGTTTATCTTTGAAAGATACCGACATATCTGGTAGAATTCCTCTCTTCAGCTGCTGCCCCGGCTACTTATAAGTTCCGTAAGATAATCTGGTACAGATGGCCATGGATTCTGAGGGTCCATACCTTTAGGTTCTAATAAGTCGGTGTATCCAGCGACCTTTTATGCAGGTGTTCATCTTGACTGCAAAACCGTCAGGGTGTGTTCTTTCACATGTCCTATTTTTTGGGCGTCATTTGATACCGTGCGGGATGCAGCAGTTACATTGAGTGCACTTCTGCGCTGAACCAATGGCCGTTTTGAGCTTAATCCTTTAAGTTTTTAGTGCATCCACCCATATTGGATGCAAAACAGCACCGAATGGACAACTTCGTTGTACAGTTTTCGGTCCTCCGATATTCATCAGATATACGTAGCATTGAAACTGCGTCTATTTCAATATTTACATAAGGATTTAATAAACCATCGGCTGTTACAAGTATTTACAGTCAACCCTCCTATAACGTCCACTTTGTTTGGTACGTCTTTTACGCATGCGCATTAGTCATGTGCACATGTTAACAAACTAAACGTGTATAGGGGCTTAATTTTCTATAGCGTGATCTCGATGCTATAGAAGGGTTGACCATATTCCGAGCATTAATTAAAAAAAATATATATAAAACCATGCAAATAAAAGACTTCATCTCAAAAAAACTTCATTTTATTTACAAATAAGAATCGATTATCTCAACCTACAACTGTGGCGTTTCGACAATCCTTAAAAATACCATCACATTCCGTCAAGTTCGTTTTCACCATCCGTTTTCATTACAATAAAATCGTTAATTCCTTAATAAATAATGGCTGATTAATCATAAAGGATGACTCATGATGAATTCTCAGATATGCAAAATTCAATAACGCGTTAAAATCAATCGTTACCGTTTTTTTTTAATTAAAAATATATGATCTGAATTTTGCACAAAAATATGCGCGCACACGGACGTACGCGTGCGAATCGTGAACTAATTTAAATTGGCAATGTATATCGAGAGTCTTAAATCTGATTGCCGCCGTATGTGCAAGATTTAAAAAAAGGAACTCAAAATTTAATTTGCAAAATAGCAAAATCATCAGTCAATGAATAAAATATACACGAAGAAATTAGCAATGTACATATGATTAATATGAATTTATGTTATTCTTATTGTTTCAATTTTATATATATATATACAAATTTGATCAATCAACACATTACGCACGGAAGCGTATTAATATTTTTGCCATCACGTATGTAATGTGTTTTTATTAAAATCGCACAATTAAATTATTCACAAATTGCAATAAAATAAGTGTTAATATAAAACAAAAATATAAACATATCTAAACTGAAAATTCTATTATAAAATCAAGAATATTTGATGTATATTTTGATGTAAATTTTATATTTATTCTAAAAATTATTTATACGAGTGTCGGACAATCGCGCGTCTACCCTCAGACTGAGTCTAATTAAAATTGTATCATTCAAACGAATATGAGCCCTACCGAGTGTTTAACATCGGACAAAATAACATGTTTTACATTTTGATGGGTTAAATTTATTTCTAGCCTCCGAAGAATACTATCCTAGAATATATAGATATATTTAAAATTAAATTCAATAAGCGTGAGGATATCGATACGTCTAAATAAAACTTCTCGGCCGTAATAAGATTTACGCCATCGTTATGGCTTATCATATTGCATGATAAATTATGAACCCCGTCGTAGGAATACGTTGAAATAAATATGCGGTTGTTAAAGTGTTAACGATTGTGATGAAATTAACAAGTGATTCGGGATTGTGAATGCATAAAATGAGGAGCAATGAAAGATAGGTCGGGGTTAGTTTAATTGGATGTCTTTTAACTTGTAATAAACAGTCAAGAGAGTTTTTATTATTCTTATGGTTTTATAACATTTATATGTGTGCGTTTAATTGAACAATTATATTAATGTACATGTATTTATAAAAATAATTTATGAGTAAAATCACACGCTCAAAACGAAGCCTCGTTAACCCTCGTTTTGAGTCGGTCCAAATAATTTATTTGTAACATATAAATACGAGTATTGCGTTCGTTTCGATTGCAAAAATTGAATGATCTTCGTCGTGCGAGTCTGATATTATTTTCCATAGCTTTGGCAATCGTATTCTTTTATACACTCAGCAGGCATTACATTCAGAACAGTGTTAGCCGCGCTGCGAATACAATATGGTTTATTGATATTCCTTCATTTAAATTTTTTTATTGTTTATTTTTTATAAGGTGCCATTAATTTGGATTTCAGAAATCCTTCAGATACTAATGCTCAATGTGAGTGAGCGGACGATAACATGAAGGATGAAAGAGAGAGATTTACATGTTAGAAGACTGGCATAAGGACCAGAACTCCTCAGGAAGCATTGTGTTGCTCGATTAAGATTCATTATTGGAAGTCTGACAGATGAGCGGAACATTGTAGAGGTTCTTGAAGAACATATTGTGCCTTATGCGGATTTAATCGGCCGTGATTATTTCTTATTAATGCAGGACAACATCCGATTCAAGCTAAATATTAAGTTTGGGCCGCTTTCCGTGCCGCTGAATGTATATAGTTCAAAGAAACCGAAACCCGGATGAATATATTATCGCCGATATTATTAAACGTAAAGGTATTGTAATAGAGCGTAATTTAGAGCAATCAATGACAATGTTAATTTTAAATAAATACATGGTCCATATTAAAAAGTAATTTCTAAATTTCAATGTGAGATCGTCGATAAAGTAGTCTAGGTTTTAAACGATAAAACCGATTTATAAGGAATGCTAGCCAAAGTGAAAAATCAAAACTAGTGCTATATAAACAAAATGATCCGTAATCGTGCGCGTGTGCTATTTTACATTACATGCACGTCGTTGAATTGACACAGAAAAGCTTTTACGTTGTCCTCGTCGATATTGAATCGCGCTCAAGCGGCCGAGTCGATCGGCTGGGGCGAATTGACATTGCAATCGGACAGACTCGGCAACGAGTGCCTCGGACTCGTCTGTTCTTCGACGGAACACATTTGTGAATTTGTAGGGCAATTTTTGGGGCACCATTTATCAGGATCTTTACAGTCGCCGTTGCACCATTCTTTCTCCGCGTGGGAATCTATCCTCGAAATGGGTCCGTTGTCTTCTTCGTCCTGCAAAATAAAATAATTGAAGTAAAAAACCATTTAATTTACATCAGTACACATTTTTATATACGAATTAAATACTACCGACACGTTAAATCCGTATATATATTTTATAAAAACGCATTCCATGCAATTAATTTTAATATATTATTTAATTTAATGAAACATTGCACAATGTCAAGGTTTTAAATTTATCATGTGACTGTCGTTGTTTCATTTTCGTTCAATTTTTATACAACTTTTTGTATTTGTAAATATAAATCGTTGACTTTATGTAACCAAACATGTATTTTTTCAATATCGATCACTGCGACCAACGATCATTGTGCAAAAATCATCGACAATATTGAGGTGCATTTTGATAGTATTCAGATTTTTAAAAAGAAAATAAATCATAAGGAAGATACCCAGACATCGGAGACTCCTTTCGTTATGGAAAATGTTGGCTCTTATGATTTATCTACATGTTTGAATATTCACCGTCCAACACGTGGCAAATTATTCGACGTCTACGCCTCGATAGCGTTTTCGGTTTGATATTTTTTAAATTTAATTTGGGTTCATAATTTTTTGCATAAAACTACCTTGAGCGTTTCGTTTAAGTTTTGAGCCAACTGTGTGATAGAGTGTATTATCATTTTCTCGCCAACGTCCCCGACGTTTTCTTCCGATATGTTGATAAGTTTCTCTCTAAAAAAAAAAAAGCAAAAATAGGCATAAATAACATATCGATGAGCGAACGCAGCGTACTGTATTTCTATTTACTTGTTGGGTTTTGGAACGGAACTGCAGACGTCGTTCGACGATTGAATAATTTTGAGGGTCTTCAAGAGCTTGGCGACCAGGTTGTCCACCATTATGACTTGGTCTATCACGGAATTGGACATGTTGGCATACGCGTCCAGATCTCTCTGATTGAGCATGTCCTCGGACATGCTGCACTCCGCTTCCGACTGCTGCCTCTGCAGTATGGCCTGGGACAGGTTCTGGAGGGAGTCGTGCTCCGAATAGCCCATGTTCAGCAGGTCGAACGTGTCCATGTCCGGACAGTAGGACGATTCAGACGCTGGCTTCTCGTCAGGAATGGCGGGAGAGAGCTCATCGCCGCTGAAGGTGGTTATGTTGTGGAGAGAGTTGAAAGAGTCGTCTCTGTTGTCGTTCCGCAGCAGCCTGTTGTCGTTAGGCTGCGAGGCGCTCAGCATCGGAGGAACTTCGTCGTGGGCGCCTTGCGGAGCCCCGCCCGAGACGAGGTTGTGCGAATGGGTATCGGGCACGGGTACGTCTTCGAGAACGTTCTCCATCATCAGACAGGGTTCAGTCTCGGAGTCCAAGAGATCAGCTGAATTTTCGTCTGAAAAAATTGAGCACACGGAAATAAATCACAGAACGACGGCAAAGCTCGGAGAGACGGGGAGGGAGGTTTTCGCGAACCGTCGGAGAATCTCGAGGAGTGGAAGGGCGGCGGCGGTCCGGGCAACGAAGCCGAGGGCGGCGCGCGTGGAAGCGGACTTCCCGGAGAACACGCCTCGCTGCTGGCGCTTCTGCTGTATGCTTCGTTGTGAAAGATGACATCCTGCAAAATATAAAAACAATGTCAAATTGAAATATTATATGGCGCATAAGACGCCGGTGATCTCGAACACTCACTTCCAGATCGTCGGGCGATATCGAATAGGAGACGACGAGGGCTCGCAGCAGAGTCTGAAGCCTCTGAGCCAGGGCGGGCAGGGCGGCGGGAGCGACCTGCGAGGGCCTCGTCGCGGCGAGGCGAGCCCTCGCGGCCAACATCTCGTGGCGTCTCTGCTCGCTGATCCTCACTAGCAGGCGACATTCGCGACGACTGCGCGCGATCTCGCGCTGCAGCCTGTTCACTACCTCCTCGCTCTCCCGGAGCGCCTCCTGCAGGGTCGCCTTTTCCGCTTGCAAGAATTCCTGCAGTTCGCTCGATTCCATTTCAGCCTCTTCCAAATGATCTTCCAGGGAGCGATAAGCTTTCATGCTGCCGTTTAGTTCCTGAAAAGACGACGAAATAATGAACGCGAGCAGAGCGAAGACTCGATGAAGAGAGAGAAGCGCGTGAAGAGCGATATATAGAACAAAAAAGACAGAGGGCTCACCCGCTGCAGTTCTCTGCACGCGCCGTGCAGTTTGTCTATTTCCTCTCGCTGCTTTACCACTACGCTCGCGGACGTCCGCAGCTGAGACTCGAGTAGGACGAGGCTGTCTCCGCAGCCGCCGGACTCTCCGCCGAGCATGCTGAGCACCCGTCTCGTGTTACTCTGCAGCTCCTCCTGCGCGGCGATCTTGTCCGCCCGCTCCTCTTCGAGACCCTTTTCCACGGCGGCCAGCTTCCCCGCCTGCTCGTCGCAGTGGCTTTGCAGCTTCGAATTGGCTTCCGTCAGCGACTTGACCTTCGCTTCGAGCCGCTCTATTTCCCTATTCCGGCAGTCCGCCTGGACGCCCTTGCTGACCTTTCTCACAGGCACGAGATCGGTCCTGATCTCTTCGATGCCGACTCCGGCGAGGGCGCTCTCGACGTCGCTCCCGCAGAGCGCCGTCTGCGCTCCCGTCTCGTGGTAGATCCTGATTTTGGTGGGCCTGCTTTTCGGATAAGGCGGGAAGGCCCTCAGCGGCGGGGACTCCCCGTCCCGCGCGACGGACCTCCTGAGGGTGCTCGAGTTTCTGAGAGAGTCTCCGCCCGACGCCCTGTCCCTCCCGAAGACGGAGAGGTCCGGCGAGCTGCCGCGCTTTCTCCTTGGGAGGGTCGCGTATTTGTCGAGGGCCGACTTGGAGTCGTCGACGACGCGCGACTTCGGGACGGAAGAGTCGAGGACGACGCGCACGGCGGGCGCGCTCGGGAGTCCGGGCGAAGGGGGCCCGCCGGGGGTGCGGCACCGCGCCGAGGAGGTCTTGGTCGCCTTCACCTTCGGGGAGGGAGACTCCCTGCAGACGAGGGCTAGGGAGTCCGGGGCGGCCCTCGGCCTGCTGCGCGGGGGCACCGCGGGCTTCGGACCCGTCGGAGGCGGCGGCCTGTCCCCGGGGACCGACTTCTCGCGCGACCTCGCTCGCTCGCGCGTCGCCAGGGCGGGCGCCCGGGGCCGCGTCGGCGCGGGCCTCGGCCCCGGGGAGGGCTTCGGCCGGGGGCCCGGCTCGGCGGCGGCGACGGCGACCCTCTTCTTGCCGGCGGAGAGCCTCCTCGGACCTCCGCGCGTGGAGCCGCTCCCGGTCACCGAGGAGCTCTCGCTTCCGCCTTCGCTGGTTCCGTCGCCGGCGACCGCCGACTTGAAGTCCTCGAGGCGGTCCCCGTTCCTGCAGGATAGCGCGTCGAGGGAATCATCGCAGCCGGAGCCGCAGCTGACGAGGCTCGACGCGCAGGAGAGCGCCTCCGGGGCACCGCTGCTCGCGTACTCCCCGTGGGCGACCTCGACCCCGCTGTCGCTGCCGGCGGTCGCGACGCCCCCGCCGGCGCCCCCGCTCGGAGCCTCCGCCGGCTCGGTGCCCTCGTCCCCTTCGACGGAAGGGATCGCGGACGAAGCCACGGGCGTCGACTCTTCCTCGCGGTCGGGAAGCTCCCCGACAGGCGCGGCGTCGTCGTCGCACATCGCCGCTCTCTAGGACGACGGTGTCATCTGAAAAGTCACAAGCGAAAGACTTAAGAGATGGCGAGCCACATTTATACAGGAGTTTATTTTATTTTACTTTTACTCTATGTGGATTTCACAGCCCTATACGAGACTGATAATTTATTTCACCATTTCCGTCTATCTTGGGCCTCCTCCATTCCATTGCCTAGACTCAAACATGGGGCGTCTTTGTCAACCTGTCTATCCTAGCATAGATGAGCTCTTCCAATTAATCTAATACTATTCGGTCTCGAATCTAATGTGGCACGAAGAACTCTGTGTTACATGACCTGCCCAATGCAGACGACGGGTCCGAACGAAGCTGGTAATTGACGCTTCGCCGTAACATGTCCATGACCTCTCGTGCGGACCTCATGGCTTCAAAATCTCAGATTTTGTTGCAGAGAGGACCGAAAATCTTCTTCTCTAGAGGTGAAACGCGCCGCGAAAGATCATGATTCATGTTATATCCCCCGTAAACCACTACTGGCCTTATCAATGTTTTTTAAATTGTAATCTTCGATTTTGCCGATAGTTTTAATTTTCTATTATTGAAAATGAAGAAAATTACATTTGTACAGTAATATACGCTTATAGATAATCCTCTTTTCTAACACTGGTTAAACTTGAAACATTATTTTACAAAGGAGTAATTAGATTATTGTATTTATAGTCGTCAAGTGCGAATGAAGAAGGAAAGGTCGAAGAAATAATGCCAAGACCACGAAAAAAAATGGTTTTGTTGTTTATCATAAGTCCATTCCCAATCAATATCCCTTTTGCTCCTTGTTGATTCCAGATTTCTAATTCAAATTTATATTGCCAATTATTTCCTTTTGTCTCACGGTTTGTTAATGTTCGGTGTCTTCTACTTGTTAGAATTTACATAGTAACTTCTTTGCAATGTTTTTCGTAAGAGTTCTGTTCAATAGCTGATAGCAATGTGCAAATTTGATGAGCAGCTTCATCAATAGCCACATGCGTGACATGAAAAATATGTGCGTCCACAATGCATCGTTAATTATAAAATGATACCGGTGTAAGAAATGAACAATGGTAAAAGTGAATCGCTGGGAATTATCTCGATTTCTTTACTAGAGGAAACAACTCGGCAATTGTCTCCGAGATGAAACAGGAAAAAAGGGGTTCGTAACAATGAGCATTTTCTCGGCTTAGACGCCGTGACCTTCCGTTTCGTTATCATCCATAAAAAAGGCACCACCGAATATCTCTCAGATTAAACGAAGCACGACGAAGAAGCGACGTTTCCGTCCTCACTGATATATTGGAATACGGGGCGAGGCCTCGTTGACATGACAGTAAATAGTGATGTTGAGAAACGACGCTGGAAGTTCTAGTCGGAAGATTCATCATGTGCATCATCACATCATTTCGTGTTACACATCACATCTCCTGCACACGTGCCCGTTGCACAAACAAACAACCATGGCACCATCAATTCGATTTCTACACAATCGAGACTAGTCGAGGACGATGAACTGCGTCGTAGACCAGCGCTTCCACTCTAGCAAAAATTTGACCACCGCCAGGACCAACATATTCCATTGAACATCAAGAGGATGACCTCGGATATAAAAATGTTTTACATCATGGACAAACAAGACAAAGCCAAAGTGAATTGATTTTATGGCAAAGGTCATCATGATTAGCATAATTGCAAAGCAAAAACGAAATAAACAGTATCAAGGTTAGCATAGACATCCACCATATCCAGATTTACCCAGATTCAAGGTACCACCCAAAGTCACGAATAACATCTCATTTTATCTCGGTTTATACTCATAAAATCGATCAGTCCCCTGTACCGATTCTTCAGGAAAGACTCAATACTTCATAAAGCAATGGAAATATTTTTGGTCAATCTGAGATGTCAAAAGTAGTCTGAACCACTTTATTGGGACGATTCTTTCGGTTTACTAAGAAACGCCCAAATATATTTGGTAAGGCTAACTATAACTAATGATTTAGCATATGTTATTGTGCAGAGATCATCTAATGGATGATTTCCGCCGGAATTAACCCATTTCCGGAAATCAATTATGCAACTATTTCAGCTTAAAACTATCAAAATCCATTATAAACGCCACTCCTCGTACGAATTCACTGTCGGTACCAAATAAATGCTTTTATAAATCATCGAATTAAAACAACAATAATGGGAACGACTCTTTAATCGATTTCACCTCAAATTAATGGTGCTAAGGATTGGCTTTCTGCGAAGACGGATCGTTTTTATTATGGTTATCAACGTGGTTGTTAAAGTAACGTTCATTATAACTTATTTAATCACTAAGAAAGGACTTATTTTTTTGAAATCATGATTTAAGGTACAGTGACATCTTCCGTCTCTCTCCAGGTGTAATGTGTTATTTTAACGGCGCCATCTCTTGTCGCCCTACGGAAACATTGCACCTGCATAACAAACGGATCGCTTCTTGCGCATGTACCGTTGTCGGTTGGGTGGTGACGCGCAGGAGGCGGGAGTCGGGAGAGTCATCGGTTGGCCTTGGCTGCGGGAGGTCGTCCCTCCTGCAGCCAAGGCGTGTGGAATAAATAGGTTATTTACAGAAGAGAATCTTTCTATTTGATACCCGTCTATTCCCATCCATTTGTCCAGCAACATCACGGCCCGATAGAAGAACGGACCCGTGCGCTAGCGCGGTCATCGAGCACGTGGGGGGCGAGAAGCCGCCCGGGGACTCTGCCCCCGAGAGCACCCCCGCCTCAACATTACAATACTGTGAGGCTATAGATGTGCGCGCGTGTCAAAATAAGTATTATTGGATACAAACACATCACTCAATAAGTTCGTAGGATAGGTATTTGGGGTCGTTTTTTAGCAATTTTTTCGGGGAAAAAATCCCACGAGCTTGTTGAATGATGTGCTACGTGAAACATTCAAATATGTCTTACCAAATAAGAATAAAAATCGTTAGGAAGTTCCACTTGATGGTATCATATTTGGCTCAGAGAATTCTGCAAATAAAAAAAATAGTATGAATATTTATTATAGAATTTATATTATAATAAAAATGTATTTATGTTATTCAGTATGAATATATTGTGTACAGCTGTTTGAGTTATTTCGCTTAGTCGAGACAACCAAATTTTATTATGTACTGTGGCACGCAGGGCGATAAAATTTTATTAAAAGATACGCTTTATTGTATTTTTTTTTTCAAAAATAAATATCGTTTTGAATCATGCCATTTATTGAACGACGTCAACAATTATTAAGTTTGATAAAAGTTGGATCCAAAGCAACGATCTCTTAACTCTTTAATTAGTGAGGTAATTTCTTTTCTTTGGATATGTTCATGAAATTTCTTGGGAAATTCAATTGAAATGTCACAAAACAATATGAAATTAAGTGTAATGATTGACATTTTAATTTGAATGAATTATATTCTATTAGAATTACAAGGGCATTGCAAATGAAGCGCTATGGAGCGCAAAATTCCCGATTTTTCGACAATTTATTTTTTTCCGTCGCTGCAGATGAATACTTATATACTATAATACTTTTATGTAATTCGTATTTATATCACGGAGGAACATAAAAATTCTGAAGCCCGTATCTATTATATTTCATATCGATATTCCCATTAATAGAGTCGAGGTGTAGTAAATACATCACCGGTAGGGAAAGGTTAATATAACATTACGATTACGTTTACTTGTCCCGGGATTCATGAGTACCTAAAACTGTCACTGGGATTCCGGGAATGATGGAACTCCAAAGGGATAATCTACCATGAAGTCCTTCCATGTGGTTGAACTATAGCGGATTTATTGTTCACAATTAGAAAGTTTAGAGTGGCGTTGAGTACGAATAGGTCAGGCAGTGATCAATCGCCGCCAAATTCTTTTGCAACATGATGATGCGCGACCCCTTAAAAAATATGTTTAATAGATGAGAAAAGGTTGTATTTGCTGAAGGAGAATACATTATATCGATAAAATGATTTAATTTTTTTTGTTTGAATTTAGCTCCTTCGTTTAAAAAACGACATTTTCGCCCGGACACTCTATTGCATATGAATGTTATAATACTATATGGAAGCCACATGGTGTAAATGTTGCGTCCCATGGACCGTTCGTGTGCCTCAGGACGCGGTTTGTGAAATGAGGGGTTGTTCAAGTCCACGTGTGCGATACGTGTCATCGACCACTTTGTTATATGAACACATAAAGACGTCTGCGATATAACGTCGAAGGACGAATTCGGGCAGTAATAAAGGAACACGAGAAGAATTCATAAAATTAATCCAATTCAACGAAAAAAAAAGGTATAAAAAGGGATGTATCGTTGAACATTTATCGATGGGCGGTTTGAAAGGCAGGGTTGTAAACATATAGGTTAACATTCTGGTTTAATTAACGAGATTGATCTCGATATCAATCAGGAGATGTGGGGGATGAAAAAATATCGATTCACATAAATAAGAATGGAGTAATCTGCGCTGAAAATATCCACTTTGTTTCATTTTAGAACTTCAATTTAAATCAAGCTGCGTCGTTAAGTATAGATTTTGCGGTTAAACCGGGTTTATATCGTTGCTCCGAGATGGCGCTACGTGTCACACAGCGCATGCCACGATGAACATTCTGCACGGGCGATTTGATGGTTATCTCGCGCGGCGACGACGTGAACTGGACACCAAAATTCTGCGATTTAACGCCTTTAGACTTCTTCCTTTGGGGCTATCTTAAAGCGTATAAACCGCAAACAATCGATGCCATCAAATTCGACAAAAAGAACGTCATCCAGCGAATTCAGACAGATTTATGCGACGTTATATCTCATACTAAATGTCATAAAATATTATTTCGAATTAAAAAAATGATTTGCATTTTAATTATGTTGTGTATAAAAGTTCTTGTTTTATCAGTCTGTCAATGACGTTAGCTATGAAATGTGGAAAGGCGTCGCTCACAATAAAAATGTTTAATATATGATGGCAATCATTCTTCATCACATTCAATATTATCAACATTTTTATAGCGCATGGATCGACAAAGCGCTTCATTTTCAATGCCGTGCTTTTATTTCTGACATCTGATGATCTGACCTAGATTTTTTAAGATTGGATTAAAAACGAAGTGCAAAATTTTTCTCCATTTAAATAAAAGTATATTGAACATAAACGATGAACTTATATTTGCAAAATGTTTGCCCCCTAATGTGACATCATTGATCCAGCCCATGAACTGAGGCGTTATATCATCAATCATATCGTCAGTCTTCTGAAAAATCTTGCTGATTGGATTGGAAAATGACTATACACGGAATAACAATCTTGGCCCAAAGTAAAGCCAATAATACTTGTTCAAACATGGAGAAATATTCTTCCTGGCATGGAAACAGGTTTAATGCATTCTGAAGAGAATGAAGCCTGCAACTAGTCCCGCAGTTAAACGATTGGACTCATAGCTCAATCATATTTGGTTCAAGTCCTACAGGAATGGCTGGCGACCACATTTTTAAAAACGTATATGCGCCATGAAAAACTATGTCAAAATGATTGGCAATGGTCCCTTAAAAAGGATTGCTAAAAGTCACCTCATCATTATCATCAAACGACAAAATGAATAATTACGCGTTGCGCAACAGATGCTTCTTCTTGGTCACGCAGATTTTGTAACTTAAAACTAAAAACTAGCTAAGATAATAGGATAAATAAATATCATTCGCGACTTCATTTGGCACGAGCCACCTATGTAAGTTAGCCTCTGGGGAGCCTGCGTGATTGTAGAGATCATAGAGAATGCAGCAAAAGGCCTTAAAATAGAACGGAGTGGCCACAAGATCTTTGTGTCCAACCGGTCCGCTTTTCGGATCACTGACATGACGAATGAGCGCCTCGTAAAGTAGAAATTAGAATGGCCAAGTAAAATAAAATGTGCAACTCTCGACCGGGTCGGTATTCTGCGTTCTGCGTTCCAAGGCCAGTTGCGCCCGTGGCGGGCGCCTGGATTCGGATTATCCGTGTCCTTTCTACTCAGAATTAACCCGGATAATCAAGAGTATACTGTATTTATGTAGAGATTCATCACAAAAATTATCAACAGATGACGACAAAATGAACATTAAAATCGTAATAGAATTTGTCCGTATTCGATTGAAAATCATCAGGTATGGGGTCTTCTTAGATCGTTGGTGGTCTTCTTAGAATTATAATAAATAATAGAAAGCCACATAAGTCCAAATATGTAACAAATGCAACAAGACACGCATGTGTATTGTTTATATTTGTGTGCTATCAACGGTGTTAAGGTTCATTTATTGATATACAAGCTTGATACACGCTGCGCGGTCTTATGTGGACGATAAGTACGAATGTAAATATAGTTCCGCTTTTTTTAATTTTATACACTGCCAAAAGCCATTTTCTTTATTATTTCATTTTAATAACCAAGTTATTAACTAAATGCGACTTCAAGGTTCAAAGGAATAAAGAAAACAGAGGAGATGAATGGTAATTTATCATCTGGAAGAATTATGTAACTTTCGCCCCTTAACTGCTTCAGCAGATGCCATCGCCTGGCACGAATCACAAAGTAAGCAACATAAATCAAAGATTCTCAAAGGGCGATACCGAACAATGTTTGTCCAAAAATGGCGCTCAGAGAATGTTTTTCGCAGACAATAATTGTGTTGCGAGTTATTCCGTTGACCTGTACGAGATCATGCTCCAAGGTGACCACGGGTCCAGCTGAGCTGACCCACTCATCCAAGTAGTCCTTCACGGTCGTGATAATTTAATGATCTTCGCCATGAACCAAAAAAACCCCATTGGATAAATAATGGATACATATACAGTATCTTGTATTGAAAGCTGACCACTTGTAATTTTATCATTGTCGTATGATTGGATGATTAACGGCATTAATAAGATAATACGGTCTGTCTGCAATAAAATTATATACAATGCATATTGGCGCCAATGTTGAACAAACGTCAGATTTTTGCACAACATTTACGCAATTGAGGAATGTCGAAAAAAATACATTTGAGATTACAACGATCAATAACGGCAGGTCGATGGTATGTAAAAGCAGGTCAGAGCAATTGTTACAGCAAGTTACAGACTGATACACGGGTCATAGGTTGTCGATTGCTGCCTAGACGATTACCGACACCGATTGTTCCATGAACAAACGACATAATCTTATATTCCATCATGCACAGGTAGTGTATGCATTGCGTGTGATTGTAAATTGAACGCGATACCATGACAGTTACAGGCTCTGTTGCATTATGTAAGGATCGAGAAGGAGGAAGACTGTCAGGAGAAAATGAAAAGCTGCTCGTCTTGGTCAAAATATTTATTTGCCTCGGATAGAAAGACACTCCAGCTGCGAGACTGCTGGGAAGCCGGCGGAAAGAATACGTTTTGCCGCAGCCAAGGCTATCGGTCGATTCTCTCCCCTTCTATATTGCGACCGTGAGAATATTTCATGGATGTGACTGGAGGTTCTAATTCCGAATCAAAATTTCGATCCCCTGATTTCGGGATTGCATTAGAACATCCCGGGATTTTCAATAGTTTAAGAAATTACATTGATAAATTTGATCAAAAAATACTAATAAGTCCATTTGTTTAATATAAAAAATAACTTGAAGGCGAAAGAATTTTATTTTTTTTAAGTAAAGATAAAATTACAATTCAAAACAAGATAAATAAAACACTAAACAATTCAAATATTATTTTGAAAATATGCCCGAAGTAACGTTAAAGCATCGAGTGTTTCGTCATTTAGTCTGGATCTGATTTTGGAAGCCAGGCAACTTGCTTGCAAATATCTAAATAAAATTCCCGATTTCCCGACAAATTATTTATTTTCGTCGCTGCAGATGAATACTCATGCACTATAATACTTTGATGTGATTTGTAATCATATTACGGGGGAATACAAAAATTTTGAACCCCGTATCTATTATATTTCAAATCGATATTCCCGTTATTAGGGTCGAGGTGTAGTAAATACATCACCGGTATGGGAAGGTTAATATACCAATTTGAAAAACATATATGTACTCTATAAATTTATACATATATTAGACAGTTACTGCTAGTTACTGGGCGTCGCTTAAGCTCGCCAATTAGTAGTTACGTCACTGTTTCCAAGCGTCCAGATTTTTGAATATTTTATTGAATATTTCTTACATTCATAAAATCGGACATCTCATATGAAACTATACCTCAGGTGAAATGAGATAATGGGAAAATAAGAGAATCAAATAAACAAACATATTTTCTCAATTTTATTTTGGCATGCGAGTAGCTTACTCGTCCTTATTTTTTTGACCAAGCTTGAGAGCCTCTGAATAAATTATGGCTTGGTAGGCTCATCGAACATGTAAAGCACCATTTTGTTGTAAACATGGACTTTGGTGTGGGTTACACATCCGCCCTTTCGACAGATATTGTTTTTACATTTTTGGTTCAAATATAATATCCACTTTTCTTTTATAGTTATCAGATTTGTCGTCGTTGAATCCAACTAGAAAGACTTTTCACACACATTTTTTGTTTGGCTGTTTGGTTACGCTCCGCTCACGGGAGAGGGTGGACAGTCGGTCTTTGAGGTTGGAGCGAGCGCGCGCTTGCTTATGGATCTTAGCTTTTCAGTCCGCTCTACACGTGGTCTCAAGCAATAAACCACGTAACTGTACTACTGTGCCTTTCTTCAAATAATTACTAAGCGTTTGGGGTATTGCAACACATGTCGAGTACTTGCTAGTCTATATAAACTTAGGTTTGTTTTTATGTGGATGTTTTTTATGCGAATTTGAAGTTATGTGGTTTTAAAAAATAATGGTTTTTACATTAGCACAACCGTTATTCGTGTGCGGAATTTGTTTTGCGTGACGTTTAACGGGTGCACCATTTTGGCGCATATTTGTCTGGTGACGCGCGGGGTGAGAGAGAAAAAGAAGCGCGCAAAATGCGGCGGAGAGAGGGATAGTCGCTAGTTATTAATAAAAACACAAACACAGCATTGATTCGAATGATAAAGAAAGAGCATTTTCGCACATTGAGTGCGGATATCAGTGAATCGGAGACAGAGACGGAGAGTATGTCCTACGTTTCATCATACACTCGTACATCGATGGCAAAATATTGCGATCCATAGCGATTCATTTTTAATGGCGTGCTTCTATTTCTAATACAATATTATCATTTATTCAAATCATTATTTCAAACGTTACATTACACGATCTCTTTTATTCTTTTGTCACGCTTCAATTAAATTTCCAACCAAGTTTTATTACGTGCACAAAGAATCAGTTGTATTTCCATAAAACAATACAATATTTGAATCATTTTTTTTTTTGATAAAGAATCATCACATCAATTATCATATGCATATGCAAATTCAAAACTATAACAAATGTATGATTTCATTGTTAAAACTGAAGAGATACATGTGTATTTCTTGCGTTTATGCGAATAAATGAACTTTTATTGTGTGCTATCAAAAATGTTAAGGTTCATTTATTGATATACAAGCTTGATACACGCTGCGCGGTCCTGAGAGAAAAATTGATTTGCGTAGACGTTCGAAACTATTCGTACGTTTCGGCAATGCAAATATTGCTTATCGACACCTGCTGGAAATGAAGGTTCAACTTAAAAAGTAGTTATATGGAGTAGAAGTATCTTGTGCAGAACCAGTTATATATGAACGTAACTTTTTGCTGCGTTACATCACAATGTAAACGAGCGCTTAATTATAAACATAGCTTTCTGGTCAATTTTTTTTGACGGTCTCACCGAAGACGGCGCTGATTTATGGTCGTAATGAATATTGTATCAGCCACGACTATGCATGAATTCCAAGCCCAATGTGTAAGTTCAAAGCTAACAACCCCCCTGTGGGACGACAGCACTTACAAGATGGAAATGGGTCAAGCAATAATATCCGGAATTGAATGCCCGTTGACCTATACATTTTAAAAGTGTGCCATTCATTACATAATTTGGCGCAAATCTTGATCGTGTATGACGTTTTTTTTAAATTCAGCAACGCGAATTAATACAGATAAATTATGTCGTGCTCGGTTGTAAAACCCAACCCAGATAAATTAGGTGTGTCGGCGTACGTGGCTACGAGTGTGTAGTATTTCGGGCCATTGCTACCCCACAGGACATTGGGGTAAGTATCCCCCTGTTTACATTGAAGCATTCCATTCCGCATATGGACTCGGGTAAATACTTCCATTTGCCATTCAATTAGACAAAAAGACATATTCGTAAATATATTATGACAACCGAGTTTGGCAAGCTGGAACGCTTTCGCGTATTGACAGTAGAAAAATAACACCGATAATGTATTATGCGGAATAAGGGAACTTATATTTTGGATGTGGAGATGTTTTTTTATCTATTTTTAGGAAGCGTACAATACTAAGTCGATAGCTTCAAGCATACAAAGTCTCGACCCTCGTATAACACGGTTATATGGTTTCATAAAAATATTGTCGAAGTTTATTCAATACCATTACATAAAAATAAAATAATTCGATGGGGTGATTTTCGGTGGACACGCAGAATAAGATCCTCAAGCTTTCAGCTAAAATCTTGTATATTTCAAGCTTTGTTATTTAACCCTTTGGCATCGATCGTCCCTTTTGCGACGACAGCAGACCCGCGGTAATCCGACAAACTTTTCGTGCAGGCAGTATTCGGATTGTCGAATTTGTTGGACTATAGAGTACTGTCCTAGACCCCTTGTAGTCCGGAACTTTTTGGAAGGGAATACTTGTAATCCAAAAAATCATGTACATGATGGGATATAAATAGATAATACAAGGTTTAATGTTACAGAATTAACGTCATAAATACAATGGCCATAGCAGTGATAAAAAAATAAAAAAACTGGTACCGTCATCAAACGTATTCCATGACAATTTTTGTTATCTGCTTGTCCTTTTTGTATTTTCAGGGTCCAGAATCACACTTTTGCATTTTTACATTATGTAAGTTTTACCGTGGACTAGTATTGGGATGTCGGATTACACGGGGTGCCGGATTAGATTACCGCTCCCATGCGCTCATCGGAATGGCCACGCTAACGCATGGGTTCGTTCTTCTATTGGATCATGTACAGCCGGACGGATAGATGGGGTGGATGGACGTCGAACGAAAATACTCTCTTCTCTAGGTAACTTCTTATTCGGCACGAGAGGGAGAGATCTGGCTGCGAGAAGGACGTCTTCCTGCAGTCAAGGCCAACCGCCGACTCTCGAAAGAGAGACGGACGGACGCTGTTAATCCAGCGAATTAAATTCGCCCAGATCAACAGCGCTATTGCATGGGGATATTAAATCGTAAATCTAAAAAATACGAATTCTTTAGAATATTTTAAACAGGGCTTTTAGAAACTTCGAGGATCGACTTAGGGTCATCTAGAAAGTCCGGGTCACGGGTGTTTATCGGCCATTTTGTTCAGTCACAGTAAATTCTTCCGATGGAGAGGTCGTAGCGCGCTCCAACCGCCTACATCATCATCCGTTTTTTGATTTAGCAGAACAGTACCACTGTGAATATCCATCGGAAGCTCGTGGAATTTTATGGCAGTGATGTGATGAGTCGATAACATGATTTCATTAGTGATTTCTGACGAACTTTTGTTCGAGTTGTTTGGGAGATGGATGTCCAGAATGAGTTTTGCACAGGAGGGAGAAGCGTTTTCTGGACTCTGGCATACAAAAGCTGATGCCCCGACTACAGAGAAATGTCTCGATCTCGTTATCCTATTTGCATTAAGTTCTGTTTATCCAATGGTTTCAGCGAATCAATTGTGCAAAGCAGATGAATACATTTACGATGGTTTAGACACATATCGGAATTCATGGCGGAATGTCAAACAACTATGCATCTTTGATCACATTCGTGTTAACAATGAACAAGAAACAAAGATGAATGACATTTAGGTCATATCTGTACGAATTTAGTATCAGTATTGATCATAAATTTTGCAGGAATTATAAAAAAAGTTAAATATCGAAATCTTACTTTAAATCCTGTATTTGATTTGATTTTCTATTACGTAAAGTTATATAGGGTTATATAGATTTATATTTTTATGGAAGAAGAGACGTATATTATTATATTTGGAGGGTTGAATTACTATCCGAAATTCTCAAAGTAAAGCAAAATCAGCATTTCTTAAATATTTGATTGGTTGGACTAAGTACTAAAAATATTAGCCAAAAGCAAACAATGTTCTCCGCGAAGGATGTTTTAAGCAAATCGACATTTCCCGGAATAAGGTGGAAAGGCGATGAGTGGGTGGTGGGAAAAAAAACATGATCTGATATACTCGAGGAAGGAAAGTGTGGGAATTTGAGCTCCACCGAAGGAAGACAGCCTCGAGTGTCTAGAAAATCTGTGTTGACGTACATAGAGGACATGAAAACTCAATTTCATCTTACGACGTCGTTATACAACTTATACTTTTAAAAGTAGACTCGTCTATTTAATACTCTTTTTCAGCCAGATTGATGTGTACTCAGAGCAGTCGCGATTCTAACGTACTTAGCGTTCAGCAAAATGGATATCGTATTTCCTCGGCGGCTCCTGAGGGCACATCAATGAGACATCGGGAGACGTTCTGGCCAATTTCTGCAATCGTGACATTTGTTCGTTTATTTCTGTTAACAGTCGTGTCAGCCAACTTATATTGATTTTTCTTCAGCTAACGACCTTGGCTTAAACGGAAGGAAACTACCGAGTGGGGTAAGTGAATAAAAAAAAACATCATAACAAAACTTTACAGTCTTCCAGAGGCCCTATTGTGAGAGCATATAAAAGACGCCAAAAGAAAAGGAGCCCGAAACAAAAGCCTTTGCGGCTTTTTAATATGTAAAAACGTATGCAAATTCCTGAGAAATAACATCGTGTCTTCGAAGAATGTTTTCGGCTGGAAAGATGAAAAATCTGGATGCCTCCGGATGGGGAATAACAATATTGGACGAATCAAAAAGATATGACACAATGTAATAAACTCTTGAAGCGAACAAATTGACGGCAATCGTTCATGTTTCGGCTTTAACAAGTTTGACTTCAGCAATTACTCGGGAGCTCCCGAGGAGACGGAAGACGCGACGATGAAGAGGATAAAAGATTTGGGATAAAACCTGTTATGATGAGTTTTTCGGACGCATCAATCATCCGTGAAGAAGAATCGTAACCGCAAATAAACTCATCCAAACCACGTACACACTAGATACGAGTTTAATTCGAAAAAATGGGATCCGACAGTATAGTCAAACACAAAGTATCAAGGATATGACAGAAACGCGAAGAGACATATTGACTTTATTATTTTATTTTTTATTAACCCTTCGGCATCGGGTTGTCGCTTTTACGGCGGTTGAATTTGTTGTGCTGGTCCTATAAATATCATTCATGTGACTTAAATATGTAAAACTAGTGATTACCCGGCATGCGTTGCAATGCCACATCTCGCATAACAAACAATATTTTTACTATGCCTATGTTATTCCCGCAAGTGTAAGCAATAAGTTGACAAAGTTTTATCGCAATCGGATGAACGGTATGGCAGCGCATTAAATACGAACAAACAAACATTGTTTTTTACATTATTAGAAGACTATGCCTATGTCACTCGCGCAATCCTTAACAATAAGTAGACGAAGTTTTATCGCAATCTGATGAACGGTATGGCAGCGCATTACATACGAACATAGTTCTCTAGCTTTTTGATTACGTCATTGAAAAAAAAAGGCGAGATCATTTGATTGGACCCAAAAGTTTTATGAAAGTTTGAAAGTTGAGAAACAGTCCACTGTAAAAATGATGGCTACGGTATTTTGGAATTCGAAAGTTATTTTATTGATTGATTTCCTATATGATAGATAGACGGTGAACGCAGTTTACTACTTCCAGCTGCTAGATGATGCTAAGACTGCTCAAATGAAAATGAATAATTACGCGTTGCGCAACAGAGGCTGCTACTTCTCTCTTTTATTCAGCGACGGGATCAAAAAGCTTCCTATCCGATGGAATAAACGTATTACTAATGAAAGGAACTATGTAGAAAAATAAGATACTTCCATTTGCATTTTCATATATCACTAATAATTTTGTATAACAAAATTCCGGGTTATATTTGAATCGTCCTCGTATTGTATAGAATCGGGATGCCGTTATCGATGACAAATTTAAAATGGTATAAGATTTTTCAAAGACTTGCCGTTGTTACGCTGGTGTCAGAAGTGCGATACTTTAGCATAGCGTTGTTACAGATGCCGCGCAAATTGTTGCTATTGCTCCAGCGTACTGGATTTTTTTAATCGAAAACAATTTATGAATGGCAATGGAAGGCGCATGCGTACCAATGTAAAAAGCGTGTAATGCGTACAAATAAATGTAACAACATTTATACGAAAATTATTCAAATGCCTCAACAAATTTGACATGCAAACTAGTCATTATATCACGACACATTGAGCGCAGTACGTTTTAGAAACAAATTACTGAATAGAACTGTGGAGTTGCTAAATGCATAACGACGTGGAAAAAAAGCTTTATGGTTGTTTATGGAAATAAGAACTCACAAGACACTGTCGCAATGTGCAATCAGCGGAAATTGAAAAAACTGTGATCATTTCAAGACAATTCAATTGCGTGGGAAAAGTCTTGCCGAAAAATCACGTTGAAAATAATCATTCATAATAATGCCAAGATTGCTCAGTACGAAAATAATAATTTCAGAGGTTCAAGGTCACACACAAAGAAAATTAAACCTCCATCGGAACAATGTATAGAATCCGTCTAAAATTTCAAATGTTTATTTTGATAAGAATGTACGCTTCAAATGTCGGCGGCTTCGTATCCAATTTCCCACATTTGAACTTAGGGGTCTTTTATTTCCACGTTTGACCTTTAGCATTCCATCCGAGGGTAAATGTGCGAAAATTTAGGAAGTCTACCGTTGTTATTTCGGCAATTTATCATTTGAATAAAATCACAAATGTCAGGGTTGGAGGGATTTAGCTGGGGGTTAAAATGTATTAATGCTCAATGAACGGAACGCTTGTAGCGCAATTTATTCGGAAATCAAACGTGCCGATCATCTTAGACACCGAGAGGCCCATATATAATGTAAGAAATATGCAAATATATCAATTTCAGACTCGGAAGGGATTAATGGAAAGGGGGAAATCAACCCCCCTATCTAAATATCATAAATATGCCAGATATTTGTGCGTTAAAACCTAATGCCATCGGTGTAGTGTTACGTGAACAAGGCTTAATCCAGGCAAAAATTCAGCCGGGAAGTTGTGGTAAATTATCATAATTTAATCATGGTAAGTGTGGGTTGGTAAATTTCGAACGTTGTATGATCCAGAAAGTAAGGTTACAACATTTAATCGCCGTCGAGATCGATACATTTCTACAGTCGGGGCACCAACTTTTGTATGTCAGCATCATAGGACCTCCACCGCCAGATCTTTTTGGAGTTTGGGGTTAAGTGACACACCCACATCTCATCCCCCGCAACAATTGAATCCAGAAAAGCTTATCTCTTTTGTGTTCCCTGGATCAACAGCTGCAAATTAGCGCGGTCAAACACATATGGAAGAACAGGTAAGGTCTGGAAGTGGACGAAGCATTTATCAACGCCGAAGAGATAGCTGAGAAAGATAACTGCACCGCCCTAAGGAAATGGACCACAAGCGCTGCCAATGTCGAATGGCAAAAATATGGTTGGTCACACGATGTTCTTGGACGTCTCAGTTCCTAACGGGATACGGTCGTTTCAGTGCCCACTTCAGGGAATGAACCTTGCGGATATATCGGATTGTCCTTGCGGAGATACGCGCCTGGACGCAGATCATATTCTGTGGACATGTGCGGGCATGGCTTCTGAAAGGGAGGAGCTTCTGTGCCATGTGATGGACCCATGGGGCACAAAAATCTGGTGACCCATCTCGGTGCCTTTAGCGCCTTCTCCACATTTTGCTCTAGTTACTGGACTGGACCGATCCACAACGCATAACTCAACTATGCACCTCCAGTGGTAGCCCTCAGCTAACGCCGGACATTTCACGCGGCATACACAACACAAGCATAAGCAGTCGTGTGGTTGAACCTTCCTTTCCTCTCTTTCCTACATCTGTTTCTCTCTTACTGAAACTGTAAAGGTCTATTATGACCTGAATTTTTGCACAATTTCGTCAGAAATCATTGATGGTCTCCCATTTCTTGCTCCGTGGTGAGTATCAAGTTCGACTTTCTTTAAAAAAATTAACCTACTTGGTGACATGTTGTTGATTCGTCACATCACTACCATTTACCTCCACGAGCTTCCGATGGATATTAGTGGTGGTGTTTTTCTACAAAGTCAAAATACAGGTTGAGCGCGCGACGATCCTCTCCATTGGAAGAATTTACTGTGACTGAACAAAATGGCCGACAAACACTGTGACATCAAACAATCTAACTATTAAGATCCCCCTACACGCCAGGTGCGCCAAATTCGAAACAAAAGAAAATCCACAGGAACCCTTATAAACCCTACTTTCTAGATGACCCTCGTAAAACACAAAATTTAAAATCATTCTAATCACACGGACTGAACATGATCATTTCCAGCGAAAAAATAAGTTTCAAAATCGTCGAAATGTCGAATTAAACTTTGCTTTATTATCAAAACTTTTTAGCATAAATTACGCCATGATAACGAGTTTTCTATGGCCATGGAATAAAATTTATACGAAAATAAGCATTGAACTTTGTGTATTTTTTAATTTTTCGCCATGTCGAAAGTTCGACCGAAATAAGTCAGCCGAAAAATAATCAAACTCTTGAAGAATGTTATGAAAGTTTTGAAAGATACGAAAAATAGTATTATACAAAGAGCTACAGCTCGTGCAAATATGAAAATATTTTTAACCCACCCCGGGCGAAACGAGGGACATCATGTACTCCCAGATGTACCAAAATACGGAGACCAAAATCTTATCAACTGACATTTGCATTTTTGGGTCGCTTTGGGCGGCTTTTGTGCACTCAGCTGACTGCCGTACCGCATGTAAAAATAGTTTTCATCGTGCTCAAACAGCTCTGAACAGCGCTCCGAATTGTGGACGCCTTGTTGTCTTTGATTGAGTGTGAGCAAATGCGGTACCCACTTCGAACAGAGTTTTCTCATTGATAAACGTTGATGCAAAATGGTGAATACACTCTCTTCTGGTAGCCAAAACTACTTTGTGAACATTCCATGAAAAACTTCCTTTAGGTAAAATATTTAAAAACTTCATTGTTTCCTTCCGTAATATCGCCTTTTAAATTTTGATGTCATCTCAGCAAAATTTTCATCAACTACTTATTTCAGCAGTAATCTTTGAGTATACTCGACATTAATATCGTTGGAGAATTTCTCTCAAATAGATTTGACAAGTTGTAGTATTGCATTCATTATGTTTTCAGTTGGCTCGATTAGATTTGCACGTTGAATTAACTCTGACATAAATATTTCCAGCATTCACTCAAACGTTGACGGTCTTATTTCATTGATGGGATAAGTTATGATGTTAATACCCACCAAAATTGTAAATAATTTCCATGCCTCCAAGAGTTCGATTGAATCGTCGTCGACCTTATTCAAAATCCATTGCAATGATGCCCTGATCTAACGGTTGAAGTAATGAAGTCGTATTGTAGAACGGAATCGTGTTGTAGAAATACCATGCCATATTATATTTAGATTTTTATTCGTTGTACTTAAATTTTATTTTAATGTACCGCACATAATACCAAAACGTCCAAGCATTATCCTGTTGGAAGGAAAATTGTTTATTAACCTTTATTCTTCTTGCGTAGTTGCGGTATTTGAAGTAAATAGCGCTTTAAAAATAGCACGATTATCTTATTTGGACGAAAAACCTCTTAGCTTTAAAGTCGTTGCTGTGTATAATAATAACCAAAGTAAGTCTAGTCTAGTCTTTGTTGCCATTTTATTTGGCGCAAGTCAATAATATAAATTAGCCTCTGGGATAGCTTCCGTGATTGTAAAGATCATAGATGGCCCCGGGTATGTATTTATCACCGAAAATCAACTCAAAAAGAATGCGGAGTGGCCACAGGGTCTATGTGTCTAACCGGTCCGCTTTTCGGACCGCTGACCCGACGAATAAACGTCTCGCGATCGGACGCCATGCCCAAACATGTCTACAGAACATGGTCAAAACAATGGACAGAAAAGGGAGAATCGACTTCAAAGAAGGCGAAGACAGTTACATCTGCAGGTAAGGTCATAGTCCTGAGTTTTTTTTAACTTTAATTGATTACCTTTAAAAAGGAAAAATGAAGATTACCAATATGAAAAGGTGGAGTCGACGGTTGATGGCTATTTCGAGGAGCTCGACAGTTCTCACTATAAACAGGGTATCGAAGCTATCGAACATTGCTGGATAAGGTGTATTGAGCTGAAAATAGACTATCCTTATATATCGCAATATTTTTACCCAGAAGGGCTTTAGATTGTTGTTTGCATTCCATTTCGGTATCATTTACGACACACTTATGTAAGGATCATTGCTTCAATACAGAATAAAGCTCGCCGTAAAAAAATATAACAATGCCAAGAAAGAGCAAGCAAAAAATATTATCGAGTACAGCAACAGTTGATTACGATAATTCTCACCTGTTATGAGCGAAATGTGCCGGTGAAAACCCTTCGAGGTCGTGTACAAAGAAGGCCATCTCGGTGATACAACAGGTTACATAAAAGAAAGTTTCGCAAGAAGAAATTGCTCGAGTCGTAATGATCTGCTACATTATTGTCCAACACCCGGATTGATTGTGTCCTTATTTCAGCACGAATGCCGTGTCATTGCGCTATTATGCCCACTTCTCCGCAGAATCCGTTCGGCTGGATGTGATCTCATAATCCTGAATGGATGTAGGATGAGGTAGAATTCAATCTCGTGTTTTGGGGTCGATTGCATTTGTCTGTGTCCACCAACGGCGACCTTCTTCATCAAAAGCATGTCAAACCAAGGATATGTTTTTGCGGCACCAAATTTGTACAGTCCCTGAACTCAAACGCCTTCTTCGTTTGATGATTGCATAAACTTGGTGAATAATTAAAATAATGATATATATCAAGGGTGTGGCTTCATTAGACGTGTGTTTGAGAGCGCTCATCAGATAAAGTATCTACAGCAAGATAACTGGAAGCCAGCTGGAAAATAGCGAAGATCGAAACAAGGTAAGGATAAATTACACTGTATAATTTTAGTAAAAGTATTTATAATTACGACGACGATAGTAATCCTCGACCGTTTCACAATTTACGATATATCGTATCTCAGCACTCTAAGGGTTAAGCGCATATTGGGAATATATCGCTGGAAAGATGGCGGATAAAATTGAATTCAGGATGCAATTTTGATATCGAGAGCGCCCCGAATGAGAATCGCTTTTGCAGATTTAAACGCCACAGCGATTTCACGCCCTCAAACGTTTAAGGGCTACAAAATATTGAATAAAAATGAAATCGACGAAACGTGGACAGAGATTTACGACGGATATTAAAAACGTAATCTCGGCCATATGTAGTAACGGCTTTGGAGTAACGCGTATTACAAAAAATAATCAATTCCGGGACCCTTAGATTTCGGGGCCCTAAGTGAGGTCTTATCCGGATAATACCAAAATCCGACACTGGGAATTTATGGCCCTTTGATTCCAGCGGACTCTGATAATGCTTTATTTTCGGATTTGTTCAATCGATGGACTGAAATTACGCGATTGAAATAATATTCCGTCAAGTTCGTAATTGCTGCTTTGGGAATGAATTATCGGTACGATGTTTGAAACAAATTACCGACGCCGGATAAAAAGCTTACAGATAATTTATTCAGTACAACTTTCCATTTTCATAGTCAGTTCAAAACAAAAAAAAAAACATACATTTTTATACAATAAATTACATAGGCTTTCAATCCCCAATTTTATGGACCAAGTCCATGCAAATAGTGCAACTGGCCATGGGCAAGATTTTAACTAAAACTTACTTCATTTTGGATTCCGGGGTGTTGTGACATACCCACGTCTCATCTCTGTCACGATAGAGTTCAGAAAAACTTCTCCCTCCTGAAAATTCGATAATCGGTGACTGGGAAATCTCGATAGAGGTGAACGCTTCAGACGCGCTCAGCGATCTACGTCGTTGCGTCAAGAAAGCGGCATTATTTAGTTAGCAGGAGAGGTAGTCTGCGTCTGCGGTAGCACTCGAGGTAGCTGAGCTCATGGTCCACAGCATGATGGCAAGCAAGAAGAACTGGGACCTTTGGCGGGATTACGTTGAAGAAATCCTGAGCGCCAAAGAGGGCAGTGAGAGAGAGAGATAGGTGCAGAACGGCTCTCTAACACTAGAATATGGCGAATTACTTGAGGTCGGACTACCTGTCCTCCTGAAGCAATATGGAAAACAATACCAGGGGGGCGGAGGACAAGGAGGGGTTTAGTCAGTAAGAATCTGACACTATCCAGGGATCAAACCCAGGGTGTCTTATGCAAGATTCCCCTGCCCCAGGAAAAAAGTTTGCGTCTCACCTCTCACGTTTCTTCCCTTTGGTTAGACACCGCCTGAGATGTCTCTGGGTCATCCCGGATTACTGGACGTCTCAGTTTTTCACAGGACTCGGGCGATTTAGGGCCTCGTTGATTACGTCTTGACTTTTAACGATTTCTGAGTGTCCATGCGGTGATCTGTTCATGGACCGCGCGTTTTTTTTTGCGTGCGGAACCAAAAAAGCAGGATTCTATGGAGGATAATTCTGTAGTTTACTCCTTCATTTGCTGATAAATATAGAATCAATGGACAACTAGCTGGCATCTGGATTTAATAATAGACATCTAAATTTGGTTAAAGTAACTCCCTCCAGAACTGGCAGCGAATTCCCCATATCCTCTAAATTCCCTGCAAATATTTGAAGCAGGAGAACGTTCCCAGCAATACCCCGTGATTAATGACTTTTACGCCTGGTGCGTATTTTATAATTGCATGTGCAAAAGAAAATTGAAAGATTGAGGTGCTCTTTCGATGTGTGAGTGGTCCAAAATTCGGACCGGTTGGACTCGAAAACCGTGTGGTCATTCATTCTAGTTTTAGGCCTTTTTGTAAGAGTTTAGGAGAAAATGCATCCACGAGATTTTCTACGACCTACACTGAGTCGTAGAGGCCTTTCCTTACGACTCAGTGTAGACTCAATTCTATACTGTAACCAACCAGTCTCACGACGATAATTTCGCATTGGTTCTCCAATTTTTTGCACAAGTTCGTCAGATATCATTGATGGTCCCGCATTTCTTACCTCGTGGTGAGTATCAGTATGGCGTTCCCTAAACAATCTTACTCATTTGGTGACAAGTTGTTGGCTCATCATATTACCACCATTAACTTCCACTAGCTTCCGATGGACATTAGCGGCGGTATTGGTCTGCAAAGTTATAAAACGGCTGAGCGCGCGACGACCTCTCCATTGGAAGAATTTACTGTAACTGAACAAAATGGCACCCAAACACGCGCGAACAAACAAACTGACCGTTAGGATCCCCTTAAACGCGAGGTGTGCCAACTTCGAAACAAAAAAAATTCTTCGGACTCGACGAGCCCTTATAACCCATATTTTTGTTTAAAGACATTTTTAGTTCTAAAGAACGTTCCCACGGAAGCATGCAATACACAGACAATGCACGAATTTAAATATAATAAAAATATAATCATTTATTTATGCAAACGTTGCATTAAGTACAATGGTGCATTGAAAATATGAACAAAAAATAATTCCGAGCGCTGAAAAAATTTTCTTCGCATATTCACTAGGAGGGTGGCGCCGAGGGAGATTGGGTGGTCTTTCAGAGGCAGGCTTCATTGTTTCGCACAAGAAAACGTATCCACTAATAGAACCACAGCTAAAATATCTCATTGGAAATATTTTCATAATATGCGGAGACCTTTCAATCGAGCGCTTTGGACACGCAATATCAGAATTGTTTATAGTAGTTTTTCGCGTGAAATGTATCGTCGGTGTTTTTATAAGAGACGAAAGCAAAAGTTTGTAGCGATCGTATAATTGTGCTAAAAAAACGAAATTACTTAATTTATTGACCATACTATGATGGCTCAAAATGGTTGGAATATTTTTTTAATATAAATCAGCATTAGGAAATGAAGCCAAAATATATCTCAATAGTTCAAAACGTCCTGTTTTTGGACGTGGAATCAAAACGAAAAACAAAATAAACGACAGTTGGCGATGTGGCTATCAACCGAATAGAGTGAATTCTAAAACGAAATTATGTAAGCAGCGACAGGAAGAAGGGTTATATGGGTTCCAATAAATCTTCGGATTCAATGACACTTCTTCCTGCTCGAGAGCGTTGAACAATGACCTATAATTAACATTATAACGGTTGCTTGTATGCATGATTGAACATTTTTCTTCTTGGCTTCGATCTTGACGGTTGCAAGGCTTAAAAGTCCGAAGTGGATCAATGATTATTTTCAATTAATCATCCATTGATAAATGTAGTGTGGGTTTTTCGTCTGATTGGAAAGCTGAGATGACGCCCTCGCCCAAGATCGATTTATGACTTTGAAAAATAGAACACAATTGTCTGAAGGCATTGTAGGTTCAATCAATGGCACGAATACTTATAATCATGGCGTCGAGTAAAGTTAAAATCATGTTCAAAAATCAACTTCAATTTTGTCAAGGCAAATGATTTTTTAAAGCCTAATTTATACAGTTGTAAACCCTAAAATTATCTATAATATATATTCAATTTATTAAGGGATACATTTTCAATAATAGAATAAAAAATACTCGAGCGCTACGATGATATGTATTTGGTACACCATATGAAATTTTGAAAAATTCTGTACCCCGTATCTATTATATCTCACATCGATATTCCCATCATTAGAGTCGGTTGTAGGAAATACATAATGGCCAAGGAAAGGTTATCTTACTTACTTAACACACATTAAACGGGTGCGCCACCAGGAGAAAAATATTTTCATGTAAAAATTGATATAACTTCAATACCCACGGTAATCCGACAAACGTTTTGCAAGCAGTGTCGGATTGTCCAATTTGTCGGACTATAGAGTACTGCCCCGAACCTTTTTAGTCCGGAATCTTTTGGATAGGAGTGCTTGTAATTATTATAGAATTAACTTCATAAACACAATGGTCATAGTACTTATAAAAAATAAAAAGCTATTAACGTCATCAAACGTATTTTTAAAGGGCTGTATGAGGCAGTCGCGACGAAGATTGCGGGCCCCTGGAGACGGCGAAGGATTAAAACGTAGCATATTCATTGCTAGCTACAAAATCTTCTTTTTTGTTATCTTTTTGTAAAACAATATTGCTTTCATGGTTAATATGTGCTTAGAAATAGGCGAGTCTGTTTCTTTCCTAAAGAAACCATTTTCTCCACCTCTAGATGTCTAGCTTTCTAGAACTTTTGAATGTTTTCGCGGTTCTTTTTTTGTATCATAAATTATGGATCGTCCTACGCCGAATGGATGGGAATAGACGGGCGTCGAATTGAAAGAATATCTTTTCTAAATAACTATTTATTCCACAAGAGATAGAGATCTGGCTGCAGGAGGGACGACCTCCCGTAGCCAAGGCTAACTGACGACTCTTCCGACTCCCACCTCCTGCGCGTCACTACCCAACCGGCATCGGTGTACGCGCAAGAAGCGATCGGTCGGTATGCAGGTGCAATATCTCCGCAGGGCCACAAGAGATGGCGCAGTTAAAATAACATATTGCACCTGAAGAGAGATGGAAGATGTCGCTGTTGACAGCGCTACTACGTGGGGATGGTAAATCGCCCATGCTACAATATGTAACATACTTGTATTAGGATGACGGACTACAGGGGTGCCGGATTGGACTGGAGTCGAATTACTGCGGGTCTACTGTACTATCAAATATGTTTAAGCTAAAATTTGACTCAATACTGAACACATTTTTAAAAACATATACGCCATGAAAAATCATGTCAAAATGGTTGGTAATGGTCCCATAAAAAGGATTACTAAAAAACACATAATATATATATATATATATATATATAACGCCACTCAAAATATGTCAATTTTCTTGTATTGCCAAGAAGGTGTAGTACGTGTTTCGTCGCTTGTTTTTGTTGTTTGCAGTGAAGGCGTGCGATATCTATCCTACCCCATAGCACCCATCCTATTCGTTCCACGGGATCCACGAGGATCCCAGTCTTTGCGTTTGTTTGCCATAGAAATCGGTAGCTATCGAGTGATAATATGTACGTATTTTAAAACGATATTTTCATTCGATATCCCTGATATATGAAGAAAATTTGAAGCAGCGAATGGCTATAAAAACGCTGTGACTTGTTCTGGTCATGATTTGGACCGCAGTGATGCAGAATATCATATTTTTGTCGCATAAATTCTAAAATGCTTCAGTAACATCGATCGTGCAACATTTATATTAGGTAAAAATGAAATTCGATGCGCAGTTTCCTGCCGTGAAATACTTGTATTTTTTGCAATGCAAGCAAATTGATGAATCAGTATTATATAAAAGTTTGTTTTTATCAAAACGCGATTCAAAAAAGTTTGTTTGGCGGTGGTTACTCGATGTTGCTTGTATGTACAAGGATAAGTCGCAACAAAAATCAGGTTTGCTCTATAAATAAATAAGTCGTTTCTAGTAATAAATCGCAAAAGCCGTCACGGACGTTAAGCAGATTTTAGGGGAAAATAAATATGAAACGGCTTTATTGATTATGCAGTCATTAATAAGTTCATAGGTCTTCGTGTCTGTTCATAGATCGCATGGGGCAAGGTTAGATCTTAAATATGATAAAACGGTATATCGTAATAGAGGAGGCTATTCCAATATTGGCTTCTAATTATGAAGCAAAGTGCTGATCCACTGCATCCGTATCGGTCCAGCGATTCTCTCACGGTGTTTGCTGTCAGCAACGCCCTTTACGCTTGCATGCCCATTGCGGGGACACCTCTTCAGCTTCATGTCTTCATGCACCGACTGGCCATTGACGTCATGTTCCACCATCATCTGCCGTTTTTCCTGGATTGTATTTTGCTGACGTGGATTTGAAATGATGCCAAAAGAGAGACGATAATTAGGTTAGCGTCGCTACCCTTTTGTAGACGAGGGGTGGTATACAGTCGTCAATTAGTGTGGCCATCAGCGTCCAGGCGACATCCTCATTAAACCAATCGCTCCACTCAACTCATTTATGTTCAAAATGATTGTGAAAGCTATCCACTTTTGGATTTATATAATATAATACACATTTCCATGACGAATTGATCACAATCTAAAACGTAGTTGATATGCTTATCTGATGAATGTTAGATAAACTGCATCGAATTTCAGAATAACTTAGCATTCAATCGAAGTAATGCATTTTCATTAAATTAAATACTGATTACGAATATACAAAATTGAATTCATGTTATAAAAATAGTCAACTTTTCTATTAATCTCTTCTGTTTTTAGTGTCACTAGCTGATCCGTTAGAATTTATAAACATTTTAGGCGTACATTGATGGGATGATTGGTTCTTTGGTTCAAATTCTTATAAACTGTGACGGCGCGTTGCTGCCACAGAAGTAATAATTCTAAGAGTATAGTTTGAAATTTAATAATGAATACATTTATTGAAATTGAATGATATATAAGGGAAAAGTATAAATGATATTTATTTAACAAACATACAGACATTGATTTTTATATATAAGATCTACTATAAGCTAATTGTACTATGCCTATATTATTTGAGAAAGTGCAAACAATAAGTTGGCGAAGTTTTATCGTAATCGAACGAACGGTATGGCAGCGCATTAAATACGGACAAACAAACATTGATTTTTATATACATATTAAGACTATACCTATGTTACTCGCGGACTCCTTAGCAATAAGTGGACGAAGTTTTATTGTAATCCGATGAACGGTATGGCAGCGCATTTCGAACGAACAAAAACCAATTCTCTATGTTATAGATGCTATTAAAAAACTCATCATAAGTAAAATGGTCTGACTAGACCCTTGACAAGTATGGGATTACTAAAGATAATATAATCATATACTATTAAAGTTCAAATTATAAAACAACAAGAGCATTGCAAAGAAAGATGACAAGCACTTGGTTGTATCATTCTATTTTCTTTGTTCTATGTTCTTATCTGCTCGAGGGCAGGGCTATCACATGACTATTTCCGCTTATCAATGCATTAACACATAAATATATTTCTTAGACCAATATATCCTCATATACTTTATTAAAGGACGAACTGTATTGATTGAAGGATTTAGATGGGAATGTGTCTGGTTATCAGCAATTTGTATACCATATACTGTCCTGCGGGATCATTTACGGCTTTTGAGCATTTCTTGTTCAGGGTTGTCACAATACATAATGAATATTTTTTGTTAATATCACATGTACGCTATTAAAATTGATATAATTCAAACACAAAGTATCATAGATTCTTATAGTTTATTTAGAATTTTAAAAAATAGCTTTGTTAACAGTTTCTTTTATGAGTGACTGGTTTCGATCGTTATACTCAGGCGATCATCGCCGGACTAACTAAAGCATGAAATTACATATTTTATACATACAAAGTTAACTCGATGATGTTTATTTAAATAGACATAACAATGGGTAATGAATTGAAAAAATCGATTAATCAAACCAATGAAAATTTGAACGCCTTATACATTATCAAGTTTTATGTAAAAACATAGCAACTAACTGTTAGAAACAATTTATTTAATATTTAAACCTTTAAGAATCTAAATTCCTCCATAATTACAATTGGGACATACAGAGTACTCCGTGCTCTTAGTGACTCCCGGTGAGGTCTCTACAACCGAACAACGCGACGAAGACAACGCAACGGGTTCGAGAACGCCATTTAAAGTAATTTTATTTAAACAATTTATGCCATCATTTAAATGTTTATATCAAGGAAAAAATCTTGAACAACTTACATATACACTTGGGTTCGTTTTTATGCGATTTTGAAGTTATGGGGTTTTCAAAAATAATGGAGCCTATTCATCGTTTTTCTATAGAGGACAGCTTTTTTTATGCGAATGCGCATTAAAAAAATCTAAAATTAACACTAGTGCGAGTTACAACCGTTAAAGTGAGTTAAGTGCATAGGGCGATGTAAATAAGAAACTGGCAATTTTGGATTACTTGGCGAATGGACAAAATTCTACCGAGAAACACAAATCTCTCAACCCGGGGGAATCAACCATAAGAGCAACCAAAAAAAATAAAGTCGCCATCAGAAAATCTATCATCAATGGTATAAAATTAAGGTCAAAATTTACATCGCATTCAAGAGATTCTTTATTGGCAGCAGAATTAAAATTTCAGTATAAGCTTAACTTTTCCTTTATCGTGTTAAAAAAAATACCCGCACGCTACCATGATATGTATTTGGTACACCGTATGAAATTTTGAAAAATTCTAAAGCCCGTATCTATTATATTTCATATCGATATTCCCATTATTAGAGTCGTAGTAAATACATCATGGTGAAGTAAAGGTTAAGAATTGCATGTCTCCATATCATGAACTGCGTAAAAAATTAATGGTTAAAACAGAAAGATGATGAAATTTTAATGTGTTTTTATTTATATACCTTTTTTATGCGATTTTTGGTACATTCGATCACATTGATTTGAAGTTATGTGGTCCTCAGTTTTTTATATAGTTCAAACTTTTTTTATGCGAATTTTTTATATGTGACTCCCCGTGGAACGTGTCTATCGCATAAAAACAGACCTAAGTGAATATATATATATAAAGTAATAATTAATTAATAATAATTTGCATACATTATAACGGTATGTTATTAGATGTATCGAAAAGTTTTTATTATTTTCTTCATTACTACCTACTATTTCCCACAGGTTTTCGATTTTTTCAATTACTCGAGGATCTGTTACCCGATTTAAATTTTGAAAATCAAAATCGGGTAACAGATCTCATATGCTAAATTGTAGCGTTTTGATTCAAGAAGGACTTTTTTCTTGCCAAATTCATACCGCAGGAAGTTATATATCACCGTGTTTGGATTCGTAAGTCTTTTATGTGAGACCCAAAAGTAGACTTTGACGAATAACTTCTTTTAGGAAAAGAACGATCGTTAACGATGTGGGTTAAAAGAACGGCCGGCGAGAATGTGGAACGAAAAATGTTGGGCAAGGAAATATGAAAACACGTTGACACCGAAGCTTTAGAACTAGAAAAAGAACAAGGTGCAATTAAGACATCAACACGGCACGCACTGACCTCCATCTGTCCTTGAGGAGTCTATAATTTGCAGACAAAAAAGAGATTGTTGAGTCGCCACCATGGGAATTAACTCGTCCGGGTGTTTTTCTTCGGCTGCTAAATACGCCAGAAGACTTTTTCTTCGTCGAAGTCGCGTTGTTTTGGTCTTTTTTTGTGGCACCTCGACCGAAAGACAGACGTCTTAACGGTTTTTCGAGGCAGATCGTCACTGAAACGACACCACAATGAACAAGGAAGCTGAACATCTTTTATGATATTTCGGTGCAAGAATTTCATGAATGCTTTCTTCTTTTTTTGGTGTGATGCTAAAGTCACAGCGTGATGAATATTTATTGTGACAGTTTGTAACATTTAAATGTGTGTTTATGTCCGTTGAGGCGGAAAATACCATACAACTCGTGCTTGAAGACAAAGGACAATGAAAATAACAATTATGATTATGACTGTCACGAATTTCCCTAAACATCAATCGATGACTATGCTTTGAGAATTTATTAAGCCAAATCTGCCACACGCATCGGTCTGGACTTCAACCAAGAAAGCATGTATTTTTAGCGCTATTTATGCTAATTATCGACATTGGATTTAAAGCAACCCTATAACTAATCATGGATGTTACTTTATAACAGTGGTTTTGATGCTATAAACACTAGGAATAAGATTTAAACCATAGTTATGAGCACTGGGTATCAATATAACTTAATGAAGACACGCTTTGACATTTTTAGTTCCAGCAAGAGTCACGATTTCAAACTTATCAAATCCCTAGCGAATTCAAGTTTCAATAAGTTTCTGCTAACCTTGACTCATTTGAAAAGTTTTTATTTCCCATAAAGTCGTATCGATCGATAAATGTTATACATCAGTAGTGTTTCGCCATTTGATAGTTGATGAGTTCGGTATTAACACATTCTAATCCGCTGTGCTTCACACAGATTAACTGCATACATAAATATAACATTGGCTATGAACATGTGGTGCGCATATCAGGGTGATAAAACCCAAAAGTGATAAACCTAATGTAATAAACATAGAAATAATATTGATATTCTTGAATTTGATACTCGCGCGGATAATAAAATAAGCGTATCGGGGCCAATCATAGAAAATTGGAGCTAAAAATAAAAACAGGAAGAATTCGAAACTCACACGTGCCATATCCGAGGGTAGGCTCAGAAGTACCCGATCTGACGTATATATGGCAGTTTTTGTTTTAAAAAAATACACTGAATAGAAACTATCTATCCTATAAAGCTTAATTTGTTTGGCAATATAATATCAATATCAAAGTCAAGCTAGATTATATTCTGGGGAAGTCTGCTGCTTCCCCAGAAATACAATTCAAAAATAGATGAATAAAACACTAAACAATTCAAATATTATTTTGAAAATATGCCCGAAGTAACATTAAAGCATCGATTGTTTCGTCATTGCACATTGTCAGGCAACTGGCAGGCAACTGTCAGGCAACTTGCTTGCAAATATCTAAATAAAATTCCTTTCTGCTGAGACATGGACTAAAACTCGCAAAATTCCCGATTTCCCGACAAATTATTTATTTTCGTAGCTGCAGATGAATACGCATGCACTATAATACTTTGATGTGATTTGTAATCATATTAAGGGGGAATACAAAAATTTTGAGCCCCATATCTATTATATTTCATATCGATATTCCCATTATTAGAGTCGAGGTGTAGTAAATACACCACCGGTAGGGAAATGTTAATATACCAATTTGAAAACATATATGTACTGTATATATGTATATAAATAGATTAGACAGTTACTGCCCCTAGGCGTCGTCTAAGCTCGCCAATTAGTAGTTATGCCACTGTTTCCAAGCGTCCAGATTTCGGCGGGAATGTCTCGATTTAGTAGCCTTCATCGTGCTGGTGAGGTGTATAATTTATGTTATATAAAAATTTCAATCCCGAATTCCCGGGATTCGTGAGCACCTAAAACTGTCCGGGATCCCGGGATTGGATTCCCTAGTCGTGAGGATGATTCAATCGAGAGTTTGGCAATAAAATCGAGTTTTTGGGTCGATTCATAGCCACGGATGAAACATGGGTCCATAACTTTACACCTGAGACAAAGGAACAGTCAAAACAATGGACTGAAAGGGGAGAATCGGCTTCAAATAATTGAATAAAGACAATTCCATCTGTAGACAAGGTATTTTCATTAATTATCTACAAAAAGGAAAAACATATTGAAAATCGCTGGGAAAAGTGTTTAGAGCTCTAAAGCTGTAAGAAGAATATTGAGAAATATTTTTGTTTGTGTTTTTGTTCGGTCCGATAATTCTGGAACTATCCTTGTAGTATCAAAAACATAGAGCGCACACAGTGAAATCATCAATACGCATTTTCAAGTGAGCGGACCAAAATGAGTTAAATCTGTATTGGTCAACATCCGGACCAAAGATGCTGACGTATAAAAACTAAATGATATCGTTTTGTGATATGCAATCGTGCAAGATGATTTACAACAATGTTAACAATATTGTATTCTTAACACCTTTTAGGCGGGACGGCTAATAATTGTTTCTTTGCAAATAGGATAGTAATATAGTGTCACGTAGTGGGGGACCCAAGAATATTCGCGTACTATGAGACCTTATGTTTGAGCTCAGTTTTTGTCCCAATACAGTGACAGAAACAACTTTGTAACATTATTTTTTTGTAGAATTATTGTTGCTGTCAATATTATTTCCATACATTTAAATCGGTTGATTGAAGCTTAAGGGATGAACCGAAAATGGGAGAACCTTCCAATTTAGATAACTATGCACTAAAATCCCTAATCGAGTCAGATCTATGGCAAACAACTGAGGAGTTTACAAATGTAGTCAACCCTACTATAGCGTTTGTGTCGTTTTTTAACACACAACGTACACATTTTGTATGGGTGCCTTTAATTTCTATAACGAGTCTCGTCTAGTCAAAATTAAACGATTATGAAGCGAAAAAGTAAATATCATAATATTTTGAATCCTAAGCTAGGATATTCTAAATGTACACCAAACAATGATCATTTGATTAATTGAAAAACGACATTTGAAATGGAATGACCCAATAATACGAGGGAAATTTCAATAAGCGATCCAGCTGATTAAATAATGATCATGATTCAAAATCGATCGAAGACATGCCCGATGCATAAACGTGTTATTACCGTTAGTGACGTCTGCATATTTTATTATTTTTGAAATCTACCAGACAGTCGTATTCTTCCTCGTAAACTTTCCCTCAATAGCCATAGCATAAACAGGAAACCAAGTTGTAAATCGAATCATTGGTCAGTATGAAGAAACTGGTGGATTCAACAGCCAATATATAGCCTTGCATTCTGATTTAATGTCGTATGTATCATTAAATAAACGTGTGAATGCAGATTTTTTGCATAAAAACTGGATATCAAATGTCAGTTTGTCCAAATATTAGAATCGTAAATGTGTTCGTTTTTATGGAAGAATGGATGCTGAGGCGTCGCGGCGTGTTTGTATGCTTGAGTTGGTACGGCAACCTTGAAGTAGGGTGGTTTATGAATGCGGCGCTTTCTGAATAGACACGTGTATCGCTCGAACATTTTGGTTGTTGAATAAATGCTTTTAAGGTGTTCGATGGTAGTGATATTTATTTGACTATTGAGAATGCAGCACGTCTTGAGCCGTGTCTGCACTAACAATGAGCATACTCATATTTTTAATTAACACGCTCATACATAATACATGGCGATCGGGTGTGAGTTATGGCCTCAGACTCTGTTTCTAAATTTTCGAGCTGTAACAAGAAATACATGGCGGATGCATCTTAAAATGTCAAGAATCCACAGTAGAAAGCGCGGCTGGTTTATGACGATTTCGGTCAGCAAAGAAATAGACAAATCCCACAAGTCGTGCGGGTTATTTCGGTATTCCTGGAGCTGGAACGGGAGACATTCCTCGGTTACCTTGCGATGTGTAAAAGCGCCCTATGATCGATTAACGACGGACACTTCATCGAAGCGGTTGTTGCACGATCGAGCCGCAGCGCACCGGTTAAGTGATCGTGGACACAAATAAGGCGTGACTATTTAATATGTGGTTTTTACTTTCACGCTTATGATTTGATAAATCGGCAAGCAAAAAAATTATTTCTACACGCACAAGTAAATCTGAAAGGAATTTCCGGTGCCCGGGAGAAGAAAGGAAGGACGCTGATTGCTTGCGACCGTGAAAACTAAATCGGTTGCTGAAGATTCGTTGACTCTGAAGAACGATGCGCAGGAGTCCATGGATGTCTATTTTAATTGCTGGATTATTCTGAACCAGCAGAGCTTGTCCATTATTTCTAGCTTCCATCGTACATAAACTCCCAACAATCAATATCTCCCCTAGGACAAATGGGTCCGATGACGTAGCCTTGAGTTGAAAAAAATTTAACATTTTGTGGAAATTATTCAGTATTTTTTAATAGAACGGATACTACAAATTTGTCATCGTAGACTGCATCTAGAAATGAATCAGAGAAAATTCTCAACGCTAGAAAATCTTCATGTTCCCAAGAATCGAATTTATTTATACTATGTAACCCTAAACGCTTCCAAACATGATTCAAGCTTATTATGTGTGAAAAGTCATAGATATTACTCGATAACGATTGCTCATCCTTAATAATAGAATGATCTAGATCCAATTAAATAAAGATAGTGCCAAAAATACGTGCCGTTTTTAAACTTCTGTTTAGAAAAGTTATAAAGGAGCGTAAATTTTATAATGGTATTTTTTGCAATAATTCCCATGCAATGGTGCTGTTGATCTGTGCAGATTTTATTCAACTTCTGACACCATGGATCTCTCGTTTTAGATAGCTTTTTTATTAATCATGAGAGAGAGAACTGGCCGCGGGAAGGACGTCCTCCTACAGCCAAGGCTATCCGACGACTTCTCACGACTCATCAACAAGCAAAAAATAGGGACATTGAATGGGATTTACTATTGCATCAACCTAATTCTCCTGAGATCACTCCTTCAGATTTTAATTTGTTTCCCGTATTTAAGTATTTTTCTTTTAGTAAAATGGGACGTATTTTTGGCACTATCGCATAGGGAGTTAACCCGAAGTCTATCGACGAGCGGAGCTACAAAACTGCATTTCATTGTAGAACACGATTGTTTGAGAATTACGTTGTCCATGTTTTTCGACATCCAATAAAGCTTTAAGCTGTCGAAGTCTTATTCTAGCACATGCTACAAAAGCAGAGGGATGCTTTAGAAAACGCTCGGAATTGTCGAAAAGGGGTGTGAAATTCCTGTTCGTTGAAATACAATATGGAGAATTTTTGAGCATTCAAATGCTGCTATAAAAATAACAAAGATGTGTCGAATACATAAGAAGATAGATACAATGTAATTTTTAACAGGATCAAAAATATTTCAGTATGATGGATATTTAATTTAAAAAAAAATAGAATTTCAAATCAATATGTGTTACTATGTCTCTCAAGTGCGACGTTCGGATTTATCCCACGCCGTGTAAAATGATTTCATACGATACATGATATCTTAGTGCCGTTGAAAATATATGTCATTTTTAAAATTTTATAAAAAGCCAGTAGTAAAATTTATAGCTAAATTCGACTTTGTTGTAAATTTGATATATTCAATTAAATTGTGTTTTAGGACCACAAAGATATACATTTTTTGAAATTATTAAATCTGATCAAACAATAACGGCGGAAATATATTGTGTTTGTTCAAACAATATAATTTTTTTCCTGTGATAAGTCTCAATCGGCAATTGTTCGCATTCAAACATTCACACCGCATACCGATCGATCGCTTCTTGCGCGTGTACCGTTGCTGGTTGGGTAGTGACACGCAAGAGGCGGGAAAGTCGTCGGTTAACCTTGACTGCGGGAGGTCGTCCTTCCTACAGCCAAGGCGTATGAAATAAATAGTTATTTACAGAAGATAGTCTTTCTATTCGACGCCGGTCTATTTCCATCCATTTGTCCAGCAACATCACGGCCCGAAAGAAGAACGGACCCGTGTGCTAGCGCGGCTATCCCGACGAGCACGTGGGACTCTGCCCTCGCCTAAACGTTACACTGGTGTCAGAAGTGAGATGGCCGCGCTAGCGCTTCGCATGGTTTTATATGTAAGATTAATGTTGGTTTCAACAAATTTTATGTTTCTATAGTGTGGTTCCTATTTCGACACTGTTTAGAAGGGTTGACAGTGCACGAATTTGCGAGCCATTCGTTCATAATTTCAAGCAACGCCGTCGTCCGTGTCAAAGGAGGCCATATCCAACATTCATAGAAAATATTTAATAACGACTATTATAATTGAAAATTGATCATATTATCGAATGTTACACAATACATGATTGCAATAAAAAAATAAAATGCGATCAAGTGCAGGCATGAAACCAAAGAAAGTGACCAACGAGCGTTCCACGAAATGATTTGTGGCACTAATGGATCAATTTGTTGGGCTGTACTTTTAGAATCGGTTACGCCGTTTTACAAGAAATTTATGATTAATGAATCGCCAAATAATTTCTAATAATACATTCTGATTCAATTCTGGACACATAGATTGAACCTTCATAAAAATGTATGAAACTTTCACGTGAATTGTTTACGCGGAACAATTTTTTAATGGCTTCAACGAGCATTAATTTGGACATTTTACTGTGTAATATTGCGTTTTTAAGCCTTGTCGACAAAAACTGTGACGAGCAGTGAGTGATGTCAAACAAAAAAAGTTTCTAGCGAACAAATGACATCTTCAACACGCCTGTGTCACTTTGGACAAGCAGTGTGAATGATATGGAATGAAAAAAGATGATTCTAGCTGAGCAGTCTTCAGTCAACGCTAGGACAAATCGATGCATTCAAATGATTTTTTCTATGTATTCCGAATGGATAATTAGTAAGCTTTTGCAGTAAAATGCGATATGAATGAACGACCCACATTCTAAGTGTCAAAATGCTTAATTTTTCGAATATACAATAACGACAGAGCAACAAAAGATGGCTAATGAGGCGCGTCGAAGTCGTCTCGGTTTAACGACTCTTCTGCAAGAAACGTGGAAACCTTTTCGGCAGCATTCACTAAAGTCGCACTGCGGCAACTGAAGAAGTTCACAGACACATTGAGTGAATAACAAGTCACCAAGACCATGTACGGAGGAGGCTCTTGCAAAATTCATGCCAGATCCGCTTTCAGAAGCTTCTTAAACAACAGCTCGAGAATTATTTCATCGTTCGAAATTATCGAGTGGCATCACGTAATCGATTTATCGTCCTTTTGTGCAGATGAACGTACCTGGTGACTGCTTTTTTTAATCTTGCGCTTCCCAGGTCTGATGATTCGGAAGTGGCTCGTCAACAGTCTGAAAAGTGAAATTAAAATAAGTACACATTGCCACTAAATTCATTTTTAATCTTTTAATCATCATATCCAGATATTTTAAGGATACCGAGGATTAAAACATCTTTATAGGATTGTTTTAAAATTCAATTGGATAGGTTTTTATGCTGATCAAAACGACATCGTCTGTCCACCGCTCTCTAGCTGGTTTTGACCATGCTTGTAGAAGTGGTTCGTCATCAAAGTCTCGCAGTTGGGCTTCTCTTTCTGAGTATCATCTTAAACAAAGCGAGCTGTTCATTAAAGCGCCATATTGGGATGTATTGGTCAGAATGCCTTATTGGTATTCTCAGTAAAGTGAGACTAAATAAACATCAATCAATTTCAATTTTTAACGCAATTTCTATTATCTCTAAAATTTTTGGCGGTTAAAAGGTAAAAAAATAAGAAACGGCCTCTTAAATATATTTATATAGCATCCGACCACCATCATTCACTGAGCGCGGGGAGCGCCACCGCTTCATGTTACACTGGTGTCAGAAACGGCGGGTCGTTAAGATGTTGACCTGTTCTGGATGAGAGGGATAAGATATGCTGAAACATGAGCAAATGAGAATAATAATAATGTGTGGTGACAATCATGAACAAGAAATGCTCAATACTCTCAAACAACATAAAATATAGTTTAACCCCTCGGATGTTAAGCAACGATGTATCACCGACTGTGAAACTTATAAGGACTGCAAACAACGATTGCTGTTGGTTTCATAGCCCTTTGAGTAGTGAGCTAATTTTAAATCATCATAAACATAGATGCTATATTTGTATGTCCGCCACTAATCATCCGTACAAATCCATTTATCTGTCAGGACCGTTGCGGCGTATATGAAGTTTGTATATAAATAAATAATTACTATATATAGCTAGCACACAATATTCGGTCATTTATTTGCGTAATTATAAACAATACACTTCAAATTGATTAATTGTATCATTCAAATACCATTATTAGTCGATAAATTTGAGTCAACAATCTATACAATCGTACGATGTACGCAATATACTCTCTCCGTCACTGTCTTTCATTCACAATCTCCGATCTGCAAGATACTCTTTTTGTTTCTGTTTGTCTCCAAACGAATCACTGGAATTCGGACACAATCTGTCTTAGACGGGTCCGCCAACGTGTTAAAACAAGCATCTTATTAATACATTAGCCCAATGAAACAAGACAGAGAAAGACAGAAAAAACTTCTGTCTAAAAACATTGTAATAGCCAAATTATTGATACTATAGTCTCTTTTTAGATGCAATGTGCTATTTTAACAGAGCCATCTTTTGTGGCGCTGCGGAAAAATTACACCTGCAATACCGACCGATCGCTTCTGCGAGTGCACCATTGCCGGTTAGATGGTTACGCGCAGAGAGGCGGGAGAGTCGAGAGGAATTTTGTTTTAGGTTATCCTTGGTTGCGGAAGAACGTCCTTCCCGCGGTCAGATCTCTATCTCTCGTATGAATAAAGAGTCATCCTGCAGCCATCCTGATACAAAGGCCTCCTTTGTATCAGGAGCAAATATTTATGTATAGATATTTTATCAACAATTGAAAAATTTATAGAAAACCGCTCAGCTTTAATTAAAACCGGAAAGGGGTGATTATTCTCACCACAATATGCGCATGAAACGATTTGGAACGTTCAATTGAACCATATTTCATATGTTGCTCTATAAAATAATAGATTAATTCCTGTTATCCACATTACATTCCAACCCTTTTATCTACTTTAGATAGTCTTTCACGCGTCAAGATACGTCCATTTTTAATCACACGATCTATTCACTGTCACTTAGAACGCCTTTATCTTCGACTAACATCACGAGCTTTCGTTCGTATCTCATCACGCACCCCAGACGTGTCAATAAAACGCAAACTTCTATCAAGCCAACGCCAATGGTATTAATTTCCACGATTGATGGCGTTACTCCTGTTTGGCCGAATGCTCAAAATTTGAGTGAACTTGTGAACTACTGTTTGTACTATTTTAGATTAGAGTAATTCATTCGAGCAGGCCACGGTTCAATGGTTAATAGGCGCAGTACACGTTTGTCGCAGTTGACGGTTTGAATGTCACACCACTCGTGTGGTCATTGTATATAATTAATGCGGATAATGAACTTAAACGGTGGTCATATCTGTTTAAAACGGGCAGAAACTGCTGGACCGAGTGTGTTAGCGAATGCATTTTGTTAAATCTTGGCGCATTATCTTGCTTACAAGCAACATAGGAAGTGATCTATATTCAATCAATCAAACTGTTTGAGAGTCATACTATTAATCGTTTCGGTAATAGTACTGGCAATTAACAGCAAATGAAAGATAATTACAATCTAGCATAAATAAGTTTTAAAAAAATCGTTTTTGGTTGAAGTTGTAATGGAGCAGCGAACGGGCATGAAAGGGCGAGGACCTGCTCAGGTCATGATTTGAGTGGAAGTGATCGCCGAATTACATTAATGTATAAATATCTAGCTACGTCTTCTGTCTGTAGTTTTCGAATTCGCTTTTTTATGAATCTTCTCCAGTCCAGGATCGAAATTCCCAGATCAACTATTGGCAACGACACGAGGTAATTGCGCTCATTCTTTTCCTTTGAGATTTGAACCTGAATAAACTTTAAAATAACCATATCAAGACATTGCTTTTTCTCGAAACGATGCATGCTTGGGATAAAACCGTCGCTTATACGAGGCTGTAAAAATTCACGAGCGCAATAAATAGTTAGGATAAATGCGCATCGCAAAGGACTCCAATATCCCGTAAGACCTCGATGATTTAATGGCATCTCGCATGGTTAAGACCTGTCGCCAAAAAAAGCACTCCAACGGCCGCTGTCGAGGAATCCTCCCGTTGACAAAAAGGCAATTGCTCGTACATTCCGACGGTCCCATAACTGGATGCTAAAATGGGAACCACGGTCCGGGATACGACAACGTCTTTCCGCGGAGAGGATCTCGTCACCGAGACATTCATACTTGTGTATATATACCGCTGAAACATCCGAAATATACACACAAAGTTCACCAAGTGCAAGAACAAGCTCGTTTTATTGGAATAGTTCGGTCAGTGGTCGGAAACATTTTCGGCGAAACGCGCTGAGATTCTGACGACGCGCTCGTAAATGTATTTTATATACACTGGAGAATTCGAACACATATTTTGCGGGAAGTCTTTGGAGCCACTTTACGAAAAACCAACGCGGAGATGTCCGCTACGATTGTGAACATTGATTAAAATGGCTCCACATAAGATGTGTTAAATACTAAGAATGGAAAACAGGGGAGAAATACGATTCTATACTTTCTATTATTCTAACACTAGGTTTACGGGCGGTTAAAAATAACAAGTTAAATAAATAAACACTATCGATAGCACATAATATTCGGTCATTTCTTTACGCGAAGAAATCGATATTATTATTGGTCGATAAATTTGGTATAACGATCTATACAATCGAGCGATGTATGCGGGGAAGCTCTCCGTCTCTGTCCTCCGAACTGCGCTACGTTCTCTCTCTGTCTCTTTATGTCTCCGAGCTCAACGCAAAAGAGTAATGTTTTTTTTGGGTATTTCATTTCGAAGCTTAAACTCCATTAAATTGACGAGTCCCGTAAACCTAGTGTTAAATTGATATCATGTATTGCCTCCTCTTGCTCAGATAGTGCATTTAAATGGTTTTGTTTCTATACGGATGAGACAAATATTATTGGTTATTTCATAAATGCCAAACCATCGAGATATAAATCCTTAAAAATATCTTCGCATCAAAATGAATTCCGATGGATGCTGGGAGGTAGATAAAGATAAAAAAAATAGTACAAAGAGCTCGATCGATTGACTACAATTTCTTAGAAAAAAAATCCTTCGAACTTATTGAGTCTTCAATCTTGATTATGGTCTCGTTGCGGCTTGTGAAACGACTATATGTGTCGAACAGGTGATGCTTATTTAAGCCATAATGTTCCCAATGGCAATGTTCAACGATTACTTAGTATGGGCAAGCTTGCTGGTTTTCCTATCAGTGCAATGGGCTACTAAGTATCAGGATAAATCAGGATATGTAGGAGGTCAAATGTTACGGTTAACATGGTCAGCCACATCTGGACCGTGGCATGTAGTGTGAGCAAAGCAATTTTGCTGAAACATGTAAGGCTATCCCTGAGCTAGCATCCTATTTGTTTACAACCCCCAATAGACTGAGAGCTGGCAGCATTAATTCCCGATTTACCGACAAATTATTTATTTCCGTCGCTGCAGATGAATATTTATATACTACAATACTTTGATGTGATTCGTACTTATATTACGGAGGAATACAAAAATTCTGAACCCCGTATCTATTATATTTCATATCGATATTCCCATTATTAGAGTCGATGTGTAGTAAATACATCACCGGTAGGGGAAGGTTGATATAACAATTTGAAAAACATATATGTACTGAATATATGTATGTATACATAGATTAGACAGTTACTGCCCCTAGGCGCCGGCTAAGTTCGCCAAACGTAGTCCCGAATTTTTCGGTATTACGTTTACTAATCCTGGGATTCACGAGCCCCTAAAACTGTCCGGGATCCCGGAAAGTTTTGGACTGGATTCCCTACGTAGGACTCATCGAATTGCTGAGATTGTGTTATTACATGATATATTTATTTAATATATTGATTGATGTCAATGAATCGATGATACTTTTGACATTCATTAATATAATATTTCGATTTGATTTACGAGGGTGGATAAAAATAAGGATTTGGGTTGCCTTGATGACTTTGAACGATTATTCTACTTACATATTTGCAAATACAAGTAATTGGCTCTACATTATTCGTCTAAAAGGCATTAAGAACAGCTGATGTATTTATGAAGAAAATTTGGATTTAAAATTTGACAAACACCGCTGCATCTTTGCGCTTCTAAAATACGTTCTTAGCTTTTAAAAAAGATCAAAGCGTTTATATAATTTGCCTTCAGGCAGATGGTTTGACACGATGGAACCAAATATAACTTATATATATATATTAAAATATTGATTAAGACATTTATATATATATAGCTAAGAGGGATGATATTAGATTTGAGAGGCCATTAGGGCGTATGATCTTCCCACCGGGGAAAAATGTTTCGCAGTTATGAATAGCACCTGTTACCTTTGGACCAAAAACGATTTCGTATAATTTGGAACAAAATATAACACAGAATTGTTTCATCGTTTTTTTTTTTTTTTGAGTTCTTAATTTTGAAGGACGAGGGGATTCTATGGCCATCTCATAAATTGGTGGCATTTGACGAATTTTCTTAAGCACAGAAGAATAGAAAAAGACAATGCAATAAAAATAGGTAAAAAGAGATGGCTGAAAGTTTAAGGAAGACATAAATTCGAAATGTCGAATGGAAGGTAGGCAGGTAAAATGTCAGGTAGCGCCTATTGTGACATCGCCGTCTGCACGTTTGAAATTGGACAACTCTATAACAAGGAACGTTCGAGGTGCAAATAGCACATGATTTATTTGGCAAGTACATCTGTTTCCAGCGAGGCAGGACGTTTCGGAAGATGGCCAGAGCGGAAGGACAAAAAACATACAAAAGTTGACGGTCACGATCAGACCGAGATCAAACACCGACTGACGAAAGCGTGATGAAGGATTTTGACCGCAAATACATCTACGTGGTCATCGACACATTGTGGTCTTGTAAATCATCTTATTGTATGTCCCAAAATACATCTAGGACATTCATTTCATGATCAACTTTGTTCTGAAAAGGAAGAACGCATGGTATAGGGGTATCGTCATAAAAAGTCACTTGACATTGATTGGCATCACACAGTAAAAGCATTTCCAGTACCATCTTCGAAGAAATGCCTAATGATTCCATTTGGCAAAAAAGCACACCAAACAGTAAACATGTTTTTGGGCGTAGACATCTTTCCTGAATAACACGAGGATTTTCATCACCCCAGATAAGACAATTTTGCTAATTGATGATACTCGGGTGAACTTATATTGATATGGAATGAGGGTGTTTTTTAAACAATGTAGCTTTCCTAAGAAGACGTTGGAAAATATTCGAGTATTTAGTATTATACGAGCAAAATGAACAGACAGACATACAGTATTGGCTTAAAATGGTGGTCAAGGAACAGATGCTTAACGGAAGTTCAACAGAGAACAGGCTAAGAATTCATGTGCTTTCTCTGAGATACCGGGAGAGCAACTTCAATTCTGGGATAATCTTGGTAAATCGAGACTTTTGAGAATGATTCCGAGTTTATATAGAGTGCCAACGTGCTCGTCGATTTGGCCGCGCTATTGCACGGGTCCGTTCTTCTATCGTGCTGTGATGTTGCTGGCCGAATGGATGCGAATAGACGGGCGTCGAATAGAAATAATCTCTTCTCTAAATAACTATTTATTTCATACGCCTTGGCTGCAGGAGGGACGATCTTCCGCAGCCAAGGCTAACCGACAACTATTCCGACTCTCGCTTCTTGCGTATCACTACTCAACCGGCAACGGTGCACGCGCAAGAAGCGATCGGTCGGTATGCAGGTGCAATGTCTCCGCAGGGCCGCAAGAGATGGCGCTGTTAAAATAACACATTGCACATGAAGAGAGATGGAAGATGTCGCTGTGAACAGCGCTACTACGTGGGAATGGTAAATCGCCCACGCTACATATGCGATAGTAATTTTCATCTGAAGCTCCTAATTTATTTAATGGTATTTCTCATTGAATCTCGCGTTGCCGTGGTGCAATATGATCCTGTGTCTATTGATGACTTCTGGACGAGTTTGATTGCCAACAATTGAGTGAGTTGATCCACGTCTTTTAGCTAATCAATCAAAGGAAAGACATAGAAAGACAAAAAAAATTACAAGTCCAGACGGCAAAACTGGTCAGAATAAACTGGTACACTGTCTTACTTATGGGGTCGCTATCTTCATTTGTCTTGTTTGTACGCAAACCCACGATTGAAAGCACTTCAGCGTGATTGCGTGATCGATCGAGATCGATTGCGGCGCATTCCGTGATAACGGTTCCGACCCTACGAGTCGGCTGCGATGAACGACGGAACATGTTTATGACTTTATTCGTTCGGTAATAGAGGTCGAAATGCGAGCGAGCAAGTGATGTCGATGTTGGTCTTGGCGTTTTGATTACCGCCGACTCCTTTTTTGAAAATCAGCCGCTATTTTGACAATCTGCTATTGTTTTTGATAATTCGCCACTGGTGTGATGACACTTCATGGAAGGTCGGGAGTGACGTCATGATCTGAGTATCACTACTCCTTTGCAGAAATCTATTCTTGTGTATAGAAAATCTAAAACTGATTGGCTTGCAATTTATCCAAGATTTCCTTCTACGTTATAATAATTTTTCTAGACAGAAGTGTAAAAACGGCACTGTATTTTTGGCACTACTGATAGTTTATACAATACATCAGCAATTTTAATATGAAGACAATGGAAAACATGGAGATGACTATGTTAATTTTACTGGAGTATATATAGTCCAGTTCCTTATAATTAATGATATAATTTATATGCTATTAAATAAATTCTTTAACGATATTTATGCAATTGACGGCTGTCATTATGACATGACATTAAATTCAAGATGACAATCGTAAAATATTGATTCGATCATATTTGCTGCGATGATGCAATTATATGCAATTCTTAATTAATATAAGTACCATATATTTCCACATATTATGTCAGCATTGAGCGTTTCCACCGAAACACATACAACAGAAAGCAATAATTAGATAGTGAGATGCATGATATTTTTGCAGTAATATTTTCCATCATCATATATTTGCAATTGAGGAAAATTATAAGCATTTACTATGGATAAAGCAGATGCCCTTCTCCTATTTATATTGCAACAAACATGTCGATATTTGCGAAGAAAGAGAAACACTGTGGAATTGAGATGCAAAAATCATTTTTTTTTAAATTGAGATTTGGTGCTAGGGCTTCGAACCGGAACGAAATCGAAAACCGGTAAAACCATTATTTTTTCCCGGAACAAAAACCGTTATCGAACCGATATAAATGGTTCTGCATTGTGCTATTCAACCATGCTTGCGCAGCGGAAGTATGACCAACGCAATTAAGTGTTTCCAGGCCGTTGCAGAAAATTAAATAAAGGGGGCGAGAAATGACTCAGCCATTGAATCCACACGAGGGTGCTCATAAAAATCCTCACAACTGGAATCACGATCGTCCAATTAAATACGCATCGTGGGCAAACTAGAATGACCTTTTAGGCTGTCATTTAAATAGATCGGCAGATTTGTGGTTTAGATTAGCAATCCAGCCCACAACCGGTACAAACGAGAATCGGCAGAGCGACGCTATCAGCTAAAATGCGACCACAAACACGATGCACTCGTCGGCTGCATCCACCACCACTGCTATTGTGGACGAAGCCAAAAGAAACACCACCGCTTCTTCATCGAGCAAATTCAATTTAATCAAATGGAAACCGCACAAAATGAAACAATGCTACATGCATAAAACAATCAACATTGAAATATTTTAATGAATCTTCACACGGTTAACTCGAATTGGGATTCCGACGCGATATAGAAAAATAACTGCTTAATAAAATTGCTTTCCATCTACACATTTGAGAAAAACACACAACACTCATAATTGTTTGAATCGTGTGTTGTTTCTCATGCATATTTTATCTCAGCCGCCAGACTAAACACACTCAGCAACAAACCGAAGATTATCTGTTTGTCCAAGGGAAGAGTTATGCATCAGCATCTCTTCGACGGTTCAAAAGTGCATTTCAAGAGCTCGAGTTAATTTATAAACGACAGGATTGAAAACAATATACTTTGAATGCAATAAAAGCCCCTGAAACTGCAAACGAAAGACACCCTCTTACTGACTAAACAATACGGCGAAATATGACAACTGTCCAAATCCCATGCATCAGCAACCCCCTTGCAAAAGTCTATCGAACAAGCATTGCATTTTAGGCTTTAAAAGCTTTCAAAATCATACGCATATTATAGCATCGATGGGCATATCGTTGAAATTTACGAGCGTTTCCATATTTAAGCACGCTTTTTTTAAATTTATTTCCACGCATCTACATTAGCATAAATATATATGTTTGGATTACTTTGAAGATGTTTTCAAGATTAAAACTATGTAACAAAAATCAGATCAAAAAGTGGAATTATTTGTGTAATTATTCCTATAAAGTTGATTATTTCTCATTTTGTTATTTTGATATTGTAAGTAAACAAAACGCAGGTCTACCGTGATGATGTATCATATTTGCCGACATTTATAAGAATCTTTGAGATCTGTAAATAAATCTTAAACGTAATGCTTTGAAAGTTGCAATACTTAAATCATTTTTCCGAGCTACAACTTCAACCACATCTACCGGAATCCCTAACCATCTTGTATCGGAAGTAGACGACGTTTATTTAATAATAATCAACATAAACTACTTGTAGACAAAATAGCAGCTTTGTAGATTTTAATTTAATGTCGGTACGCCAAGATTATTAGAAAAAATAATTGGATTTGCAAATCTGAAGTGTTTATACAATCGTTTAATCTAATCTATAATCCTTCTTGTTATATTTCCTAACAATTCATTAGATTCGACGCATATCCATTGTTATACGTTTGTAATTTAATAATATAAGTTCCTTTGTTAAAAATTTTAATAGTGAAAAAGGGAATTCTTTGGGTTCTTTGAATAATACAGCGAAATACTGAAAGTTTCTGGGATATACGATGCTTTGAAGAGGCTTAGAAGGTAATATCGCTCCTAAGTCTATTTAAAAAATACATATTAAATTTTAACTTTCCATCAGAGATTATATTCCCATCTAAGAAATTTATGGAGCTAACTTTTAGCTCTATGATACATTAATTTTGTTAAAGTCCAACGGTTATAAAGTCGGATTTGTACTTTTATTCCAAAATATGAAGTTTTAACGAAAGTTAACACCAGATCACGTAAGATCTTGTTGGAGTTTCTTATGAATATTCAAACGTTGGTATATAACCCGCCGAGTCAATAATCATTTTTGATTATGAGGACTTTGTTTTGTAATGGATCAATAAGATGTTGGAAGACAATAAATCTTGATAAAAACAAGCATGTGATCCAATTTAATGGTGCGAATTCTTTATAGATGTTTTTTACGAATTTAAACAACAAACAAAAAAACGATAACGGAAGATTTATTTGATAAGATAATCCTCAAAAATTTCTAATAACATGTCATAAAAATCTATTGTTATATATTTAAGTCACAGTCTTATTAACCTTTTAATTCCCGCGTTTTAACATAGCTTCTACCTCCCATCTAAAACGGCTCAGCATCTAAATGACTCGCTGTTTCTGACACCAGTTTAACGTGGAGCACGGGCGATTTCCGGTCCATTCGCACGCGGGTTCGTTTTGCTATCAGGACCGCGGTGATGCCGAGCGGTGAGATGGAAGTGGTCGAGTGATGATAGAAATACTGTCGTCTTAACTTTTTTTATTTATGGAGAAAGGTTACAGCTATTAGCCTACGCCTTGGCTGCGGGAAGAACATCTTCCCGCAGCCAAGGCGAACCGATAACTCCCTATCTTCTGCGCAGACGAAAAACGGTGCACGCACAAGAAGCAATAGATGTTGAGCTTTTCTTGTTTGGGATTATCATAACAAATTGAATATTTTTTGCTAATATTTTATACATGCCATTAAAATTGATTGCTTATTTAAGTGTGTCTCAATTTACTAATAATATTAATAAGAACAGTTTTTTACAAGGCATTCCGACTAATACATGGAAACACCAAAATCCATTAATATGTGAAGACATTTTTGGATTCACCAATAGGTGCCCCTAGCATAATAGTTTTTAGTTCAATCCTAGGTTCAGCCTTATTACTTGCTTCTGAATAAGGAAATTCTGAGACGATTAATTAAGTCGGGTAATTATCATTGTTGCTATTTTAATTATCCTCTCGTTAAATATCTTTTATAAGAGGAAAATTCAGAAAGTAAGTGTACTAGATTTTTATATTTTTTTTAGAAATAGTGTATTTGAAAAAAAAATACAGGATATCGTTGGTACACTGGTTAACTATTTTTCCACATAATTGTTATCCCGTTCAATGCATGTCTGAGGCGTGACACCAGCTTCTTTATGCCCTCCTTGAAGAACTCTCCCACCAGCTTTTTGTCCCACTTCAGAACCTATTTCCGCACCTGCTCGTGGGTTGAAAATTTAATTCCACCCACGCGTGCCTTGAGAGTGGTGAAAAGATGACAATCTGAAGGCGCTAAGTCAAACATCCTAATGATTCGAATGAATTCGAGCAAAATTATGCCTTTTCGATCCTAAAACATCAATGAACCACCAATTGCGGTTTTGATTTTTTTGGCAGACGGGGAATTGGTGTGACAACTCTCTTTTTGACTCAGACTTGTTATTACAGCCACCCATATATTGGTTCTAGTCACAATAGAACTCGCGGGTGCTATTAGACCGCTCGCACTTGGCAGGATTTATTACCGACAACTACATACTATAACGTGAGTTTACGTACTACCGTGTTACAGCGATGCTCGCTGTCAGGAAACCCCTCTTCTACCACTCAGTATTGCCAACTCTTAAAAAACACAGCCCGTTATGGTCACAGTACACTTACTTTATGAACGTTATTTTTTGATTTCGGTTTTGGTTTCAGTTGCGTTCCTAACATTTATATCGGTTCGGTTACGGTTTCTGTTCCGGCAAAAATAACGGTTTTACCGGTTATCGATCTGGTTTGAAGGCCTGATTATAAACCGATCATCTACTTCGGTACGATCTGAAAAGTGGGTCTGGAAAAATGAATACAAATCTAACTGAGATGAATTGATTTTTTCAGCTTTTACAAGAATGTTAATTCATTATCGTGTAATTATTTTCGCTTTCACACCATCAATCCACCATCGCTGACTAAGTTCATAATTTCTAAATTTGATCATTGCTCCCTGCTGTATTATTGATTTCAGGCTGTATTTCTAAGTTCGAGGCGTGCGATAGAATAACCGTCGGCGTAATGCGAAGTTCCCACAATATGCGGATAAAATACGATTCAATTTAAATGAATTATGTACAGTCTTCTTGCCTTTTTTGTCCACTATGAATTTTATTAAATGCCACGGCAAAAAAAGAGTCTGAAATCTCGAGATTGTCTCGACGGATTGAATAGGGCACTATGGGGAACGGGATGTGACCTTTTGAATACCAAATGTATATTTATCATCTTGCTGCTCCGATATCGCCCTCGAGCTATTGTTTGTCTTTATCCCTTGATGAGATCCAAGACGACAATGTTCAAATTTGAACAAATCATTTTAATCTTGGAATTAAATCCAAGTGTATGACGTCTGAATATTTGGACGTCGTGCGAAAAGCTCCTTCTTGTGCGAAAAGATAATTAACGCACGTCCAATACGTAATTGAATCTACTCGCACGATGTAAATATTTGTTCTCCGCTTTTGTATTTTATCTTCCGTTGTCCTGCTAATGCTGCCCGAGACTATCTTCATCATCAATTAGTCAATGAATTAGCTTAATTTGCCGACCATCGAAATGTTCGTACTTCATTCGCTCGCCCTTTTATAGCTCACGTCGAGAAGTTTGTGCTACAACTTCATTATTGTGATTTGGGGGATAACATGAGGGTGTTGAACGAAAGCTCGAAATTAAGCCGGACAATAAAAGCTTTTGCTCGATCCATGATCTATTTATAAAGTGATTCATGAAACCGTGGCGGTGTTCGCTTCGAGCTGATTCAATTGTGCGCTATGACAATTTGAAATTTAGCAAAGCTATCATAAGGCAAGCAGATGTGAAGCGACTCCCATGTTCTTGTCCATTCATCGCGTGTATCTTCAAATGGGATGTTCTAAATTTGTACCATGTCTTCCATGAATTTATGTTCGCAACCATTGCAGAGATCGAAGCTTTCATTCACACTAAAGCAGAAACTTTCAATCCTTACTGGGTTTCCGATGTTATTTTATTAACTGTTCCAAATTATCGTAAATTTATGATTTAATTACTTATATATAAACGCCCAAAGCAAAATACAGCTTTATATGTGTATCTTCAGTTTTAGTAATAAAGGAACGCATTTGGATTAAGCTTGAAATCGATACATTTGGGACCCATAATATTTTCTTAAATAGGATAACTTCTGACACCAGTGTAACGTGGACAACTTCTATAGCTGAACTGTCGGGGCAAAGTTATCTTTGTCGCGGGCTGCACTTCATAACCCATTCAGTTGGTGATGGTATCTTCAGCGCGAGCTTCTGATGACCTATGGATGTCATGTCATCCGTGACGTCGGCTAAAAGTACTCGACAGCGGGGTGGGGGGATTTAAGAAACGAAATTTTCTTTTCAGCATGTTCATTAATGTCCGTTTACATCACAGTATCATGCTGAGTTTTATGCATATAATTGATTTACGTGGCTTTTTAATATTTATAATGATTCGATCTAAGAAGATCATCTTATCTATTATAGAATGAATGAAATCATAAACGTGTTCCGTCGTTCATCGCAGCCGACTCGTGGATCAGGACCATCGATCATGAATCGCACTGAGGTGCTCTCTTTGATTTTATTTTCGATAGCCATCCTAATAGATTACATCGCGAAGACGAGAAACTGAAGAGCACGAATGACGTTCATTGATTCATCAGCTCGAAAAGAAAACAATGGAGAAACGTTGATTTCATTCAAAACCTGCTCTTTCACGCTTGTAGACATATCTGAAATTCACCTCTGAATACTGTTATTGAATTAATTCATTGTGTCTTCATCTCGTTGGTTTCTCCTACATTAATAATTTACATCAACAACTTAAAATGGATAGCGTAATTTTCATTGGAATTAATTCGCTTGCGATAGTTCGTTCGGCATGCATTTTGTTGATCAAATCGATTTTTATTACTGATTCTAATGAGTAAGTCTGCGTCGTAATATAATGACATGTAAGACACGTGAAATATATTATTAAAGAAAGCAGTCAACCGCTCTTGTTACATAGGTATTTAAAAGTGATTGATGGATAGAAATTTAAGGCGGATTATTCATGTATGATCATGAATAATAAATTTTGATAGTCTGAACGAAATCGGACACCTAAGGAGGCATAACCAGATTGACAAGACGGGATGGAACATTCGGAAAAATTTGAAGGCAATCATGGACGAAAATCTGATTTTTAAATAGAGAAACATACGAACGTTAGCGTGTTGATGACTTGGATGGCCATTTGGAAGTTTTTACGTTAATGACTAACGACCAGATTGCTCCATGGAACGTTCTTTTATTGCATTCGAAATGAAGCAGCAACAAATTAAAGCCCAAGAGAAGCATATTAAACTGTCATCTCGGAACACAATAATGCGCCACTTGACCCGAACAATTGAAAATAGCCTGCACGGTTTGTATAAAGCAGCAATAGATCCGCAAATATTTGACTATTTAGGAATATGGCGAGGTATTTTAATTACCGCTTTTGAAATCGGAAGGAGAATAATTCAGAAGAGTTATGCGCCGCTTGACAAAAGAAAAGATTCGAAAGTAACGTCAAGAATTTTGAACAAAGACGATTTATTCATGAAACAGCTGAGGAATTATTAAAATTATATAGAAATGATAGCAGGTCAGTTCGGATGTACTTCAACTTGAACGTCTCGGACGGAAGTGTTCCGGTTAAAAAGCGCTGAGAAACGCCGAAACCATAACAATGGAGGTGTCAAGAAATTTGATTGCCACAAAGAGATCTCAACAAGATTAGATGCTCATGCGGCACTTTGCCATTGGCGACTTAATTTGCAAATTTGCATCAGATTTAACCCGCTGATGAGTCGTACATTAGTGAATCGGTGACAGGGACGGATGTCTTGCGTCTCATCATACACTCGTACATCGACGGCAAGGTCGCGCTGTAAAGATACCCCTACACGTTTAAAGTCTCAAATATTGCAAATAGCGATCCATAGCGCTACTTATTAATATTAAAATTTATTCAAATCATTATTTCAAACATCAAATTTACGATCTCTTTAATGCTTTTGTCACGTTTATTATTTAATTTCCGATCAAAAAGCTGGACAAATGGATGGGAATAGATGGGCGTCGAATAGAAAGACTCTCTTTTCTAAATAACTATTTATTTCACACGAGAGAGAGATCTGGCTGCAGGAGGGACGACTTCTCGCAGCCAAGGCTAACCGACGACTCTCCCGCCTCCTGCGTGTCACTACTCAACTGGCATCCGGGTGTGTGTCACACATCTCATTCTACTATCCTCAATCTGTTTCAGTAGACAGGTAATAATTAGTTATAGGCTGTTCGAGCGGCAACTCATCTCTGTGATTCTGGTACTATGAATGACCGAGCCGATACTAGTAGCACGGGGAAGGGGTTGAAGCCCCTGCAAGTTTGGACTTGTCCATCTTGTAGTCCTCTTCAAACTGAAGTTGGACTCGTGGGGGTAGTAAATTCGTGGATAGTATACCCCTTGTTCTTTAGCATAACCCGTCTTCATCCAACTTCCTTTTTCCTTCTATCCAGCGTACCTGCGGGTACATACAAAATTAGAAGCTGTTCTCCTTGTAGGGACCTCGCCTCCTCTGTAGGACGCGGAGTGGAAAGGTCGAGCATCTGGAAGCTCTTGCGTGATGCCATCAGTTGCTGTCTGTCACAAGATGTTCAAGTACCCAACTTGCAACGGTGCACGCGCAAGAAGCGATCCGTTGATACGCAGGTGCAATGTCTCCGTAGGGCGACAAGAGATGGCGCTGTTAAAATAACACATTTCACCTGAAGAGAGACGGAAGATGTCGTTGTTAATCTGGCGACTTAAATCTGCTCAAATTAACAGGGCTATTACGTGGGGATGGTAAATCGCTCACGCTACAATATATTAGGTACAGGGTCCTCTTAGATTCATAACAAGTAGTAGAAAACCACATTAATCCTTCGGATGGTCTGGCCAAACCATTTTGCTTTTGCGATCAGTTTTTTTTAATAGAAGCTATGTATAGATCTTACCAAATATCCCTGAATATGTCCATTGAAGGGTTTTACAAAATTAAGAATCTAAAAAAAGTTCGGGATCTTTGTGTTTCGAGAAAAAATTCTATTTTTACACATAGAGTCAATGAAAGTGGTGGTTGAAAGTGGACCCACACTTTTAAAATGGAATTTGTATGAGAAATGACGTCTTTCTTCATGTTCCGTAAGGAAATTTTAATCCTTTCGTGCCATAAAATATTTTATCATATTTCTCATGTTGACCTACATTTTTACCTATGCAGTATGAAATCCTTTCTCATCATACGTTTAGATAAACTTATATTTAGTATGGTATTTTTCTTTTGCCTGTGCTGCAGAAAAAGTTTTTACACCATATGTCTGTTAAAACCAAATGGTGGATCTGTGATTCAGGAAATGGATATCCTTTTAAAGGTGTCCTGTATATTGGAAAAGAAGAAGAAGGCCAGAGAGCAGTGAACTTGGGTGAAAAGAGTGCTACTGGAATTAATGGACAAGTACAAAGGAAGTGGGAGGACGATTATTGCTGACAACTTTTTGTGACATGGAAAAACTTCAACAGGCAGGGCTTGCTTTTGTTGAAATTATCCGCTGGAATAAAAAATGTATTCCGATAGAAATGTTGCCAAAATGTCGTCGTCCAATATATTCATCCGTGTTCGGATTTTCAGACAATATTGCAGCTGTTTCATACGTTCCGTCAAAATCAAAAGCTGTTATCCCATTGTCAACTGTCCATTATGATACCGAAGTTGTTGGAGAAGCCCAAAAGCTACAGGTGGTGTTATTTTACAACAAGCACAAGGGAAGTGATGATGTTACGAACCAGATGCTTGGGGAGTATGTATATATAAAAACGGCAAACTAATGCCCGGTGCACACGAGGCTGGTTTTCAAGCTAGTGTTGGTAAGCTGGGAGGGTGATCACTCTAGTTCCGTTTTTGAGCTAAAAAATATTTATTTTATAAATTCTAACGGATCAGCTGATGACATTAAATGTAGAAGAAAATAAAAACTTAAAATATTGTTTATATGTTTACGCGAAGAAATTAACGAATATTGTTTGCTATCGACGGTGTTAAGGTTCATTTATTGATATACAAGCTTAAATCACGCTGCGCGGTTTTGAAAGAAAAATGGATTTGTGTGGACTACAAGTGGTCGACATACGAATGTAACATCGAAGGGTTAGTAATATAATAAAATTGTATTTTGCAAAGAAGCTAATGCAATTAGTCCAATAACTCTTTGATCTAATTCGTGATGATTTCTTATGCGACTAAAAACTGATGTCATCAACTGAAATTGATATAGAGTGGAACGGCAAACAAGATCGACTTGAAATAAAACTAAAAGCAATTCCATTCGATAAATATCATATCAAAGTCAAATTTAAGCCGGTTGAACAGAAGGCATAAATAATAGCTCGACGAGGCGTGGAAACACGATAAATGAGTACCGCACGAACGACTTAAATTTTAAACCCGGTTTAAACACAAAGCCCCATAATATCATTTTAAGATTAGACAAAATTATATTTTGATGATAAAACGGTTATAAATCGCTTGCAGTGTCTCCGTGTCCGTTGCTCAAATCATAGACATGCAACGCGCATGCGCCGTGCAGCCTCTATTGTGTTTTGTGCGTATGTGTCTATACGTAGCATAAAACAACCATAGTAGCTTGCATATTTTATTATATATTCCACAAACGCAACTTCGAGAACGCTTTTGAAGGGGTATGAGGGGGTTCGATTGAAATTCACTGTTCTGTTTAATATAGGCGTTTGTTGATGATTGCAAACAGCTTCCTAGACGAAATTTATTAATTTCATGCATCAGTTGATCAATCGTCCGATAAATGTTCTTCTGGGTATTGAGGATTCGTTTCTTTTTTCCTGACAATGGATGTAATTTGAGTATTTAGCGAACAGCTGGACCGACGAATTCAAAATAAGAGGACCCAACCGCCATTATTTACGTCTAGACGTCAGGCTACTTCTCACTCCAGTTTCATCGCTCCCCTTCGTTAACGATGAGGTCATCTCTCGAAGAATTGAGTACCTCTCGTCTGCGACGGTTAACGAATCAATATCGTCTTTCGTCTGAGAGATTATTTAATAAGATCGTTGTGCAATCATCTCGGTCAACTTTGCGTGACTTGAGAAGGTGGATCGCGGGCTCTAATTGAAACGAGATGGACAAGAATGGCGTGCTCGAAAATACTTCCGACACAGTTGGCTTGGTGCACGAACACTTTTACAAAGAAGGGATCGAACCCAGTTTAATCCGGTCACTAAAACGAGCCAAGCTGCGATTTTAAGCTCGCAGCCTATAAACAATTTCCACTTTGTTCGGTCCATAATCAGCCGAAGATAGAATCTAAAAATGGACCTCGCTCAAAATGGGATTATCGGCCAAGAGTTCATCAGCTACCGGAGATTGCAGCCCATGGAGCGAACAATATTTTTGTTCGACAATAAATAAGAAATTTGGACAATTTTTCATCACATTGGCGTAAATGAATAATGATGCTGAGGATGCTTCAGCGGAAATGGTACACAGGGTGACATATCGACTAACAATGGTCTATTGTCAAGGGATGATAAATATATTTATTACGCAATAACATTGTATTAATCTATAAAAACAAATTTAATATACATATACACATAATAAGCCCTTTTCAACACTACCCTTTGAGCTTTAAATGAAGATTTTTTAGCTTTATTTTTTTTAACATTATTAGGACCGCGTTTTGTTCTTATATCATTATACTACGAAACAAAGGCTTTTTAATCAGGGGAATTGCTAAAAAAAATGAAGATTTCCATCATAGGGGTGCATTATACCAATAAAAGACACTAGGAGACTGGGACTTTTAAAGACAGGAAAAGACCGGACCGCCCAAAATCTACTGTTTTAATAAATTTTCTGACGGCTCTTCAGTTGGTTGCAAAATTGAATAAAACTAGATTTTTTGTTTGTGTGTCGAATTGAGTTCATATGGACTATATTGACGTTGAATAAACCCAAATTAAACAATCTAAATAAACCGAAAAGAAATAAAAATCGTACAGAAACTAGCGAGTACTCGGCATGCGTTGCAATGTCACACGCGCTTAGTAATTATTTGAAAATAAAAGCAGCTAGTGCAGTTAGGTGATTTATTGCTTCAGGTTACGTGTAGCGCGGGTTGAAGGGCTATAATCCAAAAGCATGCGCGCGTTCGCTCTCTCGCTTCGAAGACCGACTGTCTCCCTTGCTCTTGTGAGTGGAACTCAACCGCTGTATTGCGCGCACATCTTTCCTCTCCCCGGACCTACTTAACTTCACCAGGCTAATATGCGCCCACATGGTGCAAACGCTAAAAGTCTCGCAAAATAAATGTTGTACACAAACAACGGTTGTTCTAATTCAAAAACCTTCTTGGGTTCACTATCGTATGTATATGTAAATGTAAAAAATGCAAAAATATGATTCTGGACTGCCTAAATCTTAATGAATCTTTTTGTAGTGAATAGGACGTAAGACGATCCACAATTTATGATACAAAAAAGAACTACGAGAACATTCAAAAGTTCGTCCTCTACCATTGATTGTGGGTTAGGCAAGGGGCAAACTTTCAAGAAAGCTAAACATCCAAAGATGAAGAAGCTTTGTATATGTGCTTTGTTTTTCAGGAAAGAAACAGGCATACACTTATTCTTGGCCATAAAAACAAAGAAGACTTTTATAGCTAGTAAGGGATAATTAAAATGCTTCAAAAATCGTCAAGGAATACCAAATAGTTTCGGATTACAAGGGGTCGTGGGCAGTACTCTATAGTCCGACATATCCGACACTACATTGCGACACGTTTATCGGATTACCGCGGGTCTGCTGTATTCTTTAGTAAAAATTGTCTGATAAACAGGTTAGGGTGTCAACAGAATACATTTTCGTCGCATAGAACAAAATGCAACTTGAGCGTCGGATGGCAGAACTTTCCATCCGGCACACTGTCGATCAAAACGATCTAGCTGCAAGTTCAAAGAATTTATACTGTTACGCAGACGACTCACTGCTAACTTCGAAATCAATCCCAACACATACAGACATTTGTTATCAAATAGCATTTAGCACAAGCAAAAATTCTTCACATTCATTCGCAAAAAAAAAAATTATAAAAGCAGCCGAAAGTTAATTACGTATAGAAATCGGTCAGCGATTTACAAGCGTTGCATAAGAAAAGAAGCTGCTTCGCTATGATGATTCGCTTCTTCTAATGTGTATTTTTTCAGCAATAAAACAGTTACATCATTGCCTGAACATATAATCATTAAATGCTAAAATATGAGATCGGCTGACGTTACGTCACGATGGATAAATGGGACATTATCATGCCGCGGAGCGATTTGGTCTTTTAAAAAAAATATATGCACCAAAAGAGTAAACACACGATACAATGAGATATAATATCAAACCTCAAAAATGCGAAAACATTTCAAATGTCGCATGATTATTAGAAAATATTCTCTTTGAGTCATAGGAAAGTTGATAGATAACATGCGATAAGAAAACCGTCAATGTCTTTTATTTCATGTGAATTTATTTTTTTATCGTATGACACTAATCAACAATATAATTTATGTTGCGAATTGGCGCCAATTTTCTATAAATCCAATGTATGGGTTATAAAAGCGTAAATGCAAAAAGACTTCTTTTAATAGCAACTATGTTGATTGGCAGAAGACATCGTTTAAATTGGATTTTTTAAGATGAGGATGTTGGACGATTTTAACTTTTCCCGGAAGAGTTATAACATAGTGAGAAGCATTTAAGCATCGGGTAGACACTCGTCTTAACTAATATATTTATTTAAATCGAAGAAAGATCGCAGCCACGAGATAATAAGCTAGTCGGCGGGAAGAATCTGATGTCCCGCGCCCAAGGTTATCGGTCGACTCTTTTTGTTTTTTGCGCGTCTAGCACTGGCAATACACACGCAGGAAGACAGAAAGGGGTCGCTGTTGATTTGGCGAATTCAGCAGCGGTTTGGCATAATCTTATGCTTCTGAAATAACTTATTGATCCTCTAATATTTAAATTCAAATCATTTCATTCGAAAGTGGACGATAATGGAATACAAAAATCTTCAAGGGAGATTGCTTACGTCTTATAACGAATATGATACATAAAGAAAATAACGAAAAGAAGGCGCTGCAAGGTGGAGAGACACCAGAAACATAGTTGTTTAGATATTTGTATCCTTGAATCTTCTACAAAGAAGCCAGAACCGGTTGCTAGACTTCAAGAGCAACATCTTCAAGCTGAAGAAATTTGAATAAAGGTCGAGTTATCCCAACCAAAACGTTCTACAAAGGGCTGTGACTCAGATTCACTTTTTATTGTTGTGCTGCTTTGTTAAAGCACAATCGGTTGTGTATAAAGAGGTCGCATTAAAAAAATGGCGAGTTCGCGTCGGACCATTTTACCCAACATTTTACCTCAGTGTCTTAGACTTGGCACACAAAAGTCATGAGTTCAGAAAAGCTTCTCTCTCCTGTGCAAAACGATCCAAAAAATTCACGCGGGTGGTAATGTGATTTTGACGGTGCTTTGGTGTAAAAATTCTGGGCACCCATTTCGCACATAATTTCTTGTAATCAAGTTTTTTCAACAAAATATCACCAAGGAGACTTGGTGAAATGTCAGAAAATTCTTCAAGAATTTCGCACTTGCTTGCTGTACTTAAAATGTCAAAAAATTGATGACCGCGCAGATTTCATACGGGCGGTAAGTGTGGGGAATGCGCGACGACCTCTTCATCGGAAGAATTTACTATGACTGAACAAAATGGTCGACCAACACGCGGTACAAATCAACTGACCGTTAGGATCCCCTTAGGACTTTCGTAGATTGATGAAACGATTTGTAACGTTTGATGCGGGGGCGCTCTCGGGGGCAGAGTCCCCGGGCGGCTCCCCGCCTCCATGTGCTCGTCGATTTGGCCGCGCTATTGCACGGGTCCGTTCTTCTATCGGACTGTGATGTTGATGAACGAATGGATGGGAATACGAAGGGCGTCGAATGGAAAGACTTAGACTTAGACTTAGAGGGACGACCTCCCGCAGCCAAGGCCAATCGAAGACTCTCTCGACTCCGGCTTCCTGTGCGTCACTCCCCAACCGGCAATGGTGCACGCGCAAGAAGCGATCGGTCCGTAAGCAGGTGCAATGTCTCAGCAGGGCCACAAGAGATGGCGCTGTTAAAATAACACATTGCACCTGAAGAGAAATGGAAGATGTCGCTACTACGTGGGGATGATAAATCGCCCACGCTACCAAATGCACTAAAACATGAAGTTCTACCAAATGTCAACGTCTTAGTTCGCCTTTCAATGACTCATGCACAATGTTATTACTCCACGGTTATCGCGCAGTATATTGGCTATTTTATGGCGTTGTTTTAACCCCGGTAGTACGTCATCTCCCAGTCTCGTAAAACGTACAACGTTTCGGACAACACACCCTGAAAACGTTGGTTGTTAAATTCGTGTGCTTTTTAATTCCCATTGATTTGATTTGACTCCTATTCAAGTTAATTGCCATTCAGGAAGCACGTCGAGCAGTCTGAACGAACTTTTGTATTTATTTTTGTGAGACCATTTTAGTTCAGCTTAGATCCAGTTTGATGACTAATTGAATGATTGCGAAGCTAAATGCATGCAACCCACAAAGCTTTCCTAGACAAAGTTTCATGAATCCTAAGCTACACGTTCGCCCACTTGATTTCAAATAATTTACATCGAAATCTATGCCAGCTGCTTTTCAAATGTAACATGCAGTCGACCCTCCTATAGCGTCCACTTCGTTTGTGGCGCCTATGGAATTTTGTAGAAGGGTTGCAAAATGCATGATTGTGGGCGATAGTTCATGCAGCACTCAAATATGAATGAAATCGGATGCACCTTCCAATTCATTATATGATATTGAATTTTAGACATTCAGAAGCAAAAGCACTTCATAATGGCTTCTGAGCCATGAATGGACTCCTTCCAAACAACCCGCCGTATTATGCCTTTCATAAATAATTGTTTCGAGGTGAGTATTCGTGTTAAATACAAGTTAACAGGTAGACATCACGTTTTAGTGGGTGTGACCTGTATTTTAAGAGGCATAGTTCGTTTACCTTCGGAATGCAAGTCGATTTGCACAATAATAGTGCAGTGAGCGAGAAAAGGTCACGAAACTGCAACGAGCGTAATAAATCGGTGCAAATTTGCTTTCGAAATCTTTCTTCGACGTCGTTTCGATTTTACGACGCTGGAAATTGGCGTTGGAGCTGCGGCTGAAGCTCCGGAACGATCCTGTGACCTCATCCAGGCTTTCCACTTGTTTGTTCAGCTAAGTGAAATGTACATAAATTTAACGGCAGGTCGGTGACTGCTATATTTTTATGGCTTGCATTTTTATGTCCACATTGTAAGATCGACGTGGATCGATTTTGCCTTTGTGACGCAATGATCAAATTGACAATTTTCTACTGAACAGTCCAACTAATTTGATTTCCTGCCATCATTGCTCTATGAAATCTCTCGAGAATAGCATTAACGATGCTTCCGGTTAGATCACGTTTTTATTGCATCAATTCCGAGGCAGATTTCATAATACGTCTCTGCCGTCGTTCCAAGAAAATATGTTTAAAATATTCATATTTCTTATAAGCCAATATTTGATACTACTTTATAAGGCTTAAGTTTTTCCAGGGAAGTTTGCTCTTTCGTTTACAACAGTAAAATATTGGGTGGCAGAGTTTAAACGAGGCCGTACGACCTGCCAAGATGAACATCGCAGTGGTCGAACACGCTAGAGATGTTGAAAAAAATCACAAAATGGTATTGGATGACATCGACTGAAAGTGCGCGAGCCAATAGATATGATAGCCATATCAAAAAGTGCTGTATATCGCATATTGCCTAAAAATTTGCACATGAGAAAGCTGTGCATATGATGGGTACCGCGTTTGCTCATAATGGAACAAAAACAGCATCATTGGCGAGCTTAGACGACGCTTAGTGGCAGTAACTGTCTAATCTATGTATACATATATACAGTACATACATGTGTTTCAAATTGTTATATTAACCTTCCCCCACCGGTGATGTATTTACTACACCTCGATTCTAATAATGGGAATATCGATATGAAATATAATAGATACGGGGTTTAGAATTTTTGTATTCCTCCGTAATATAATTACGAATCACATCAAAGCATTAAAGTATATTAGTATTCATTTGCAGCAACGGAAATAAATAATTTGTCGCTAGGTTTCATAAATTCATAATGAATAATTCCTTGAATATCCCTACAAATGCATAAAAGAAATTTGCGGGTCGTCAGTCCAGGTTTCGGAGTCGGAAATGGTTTTTGTCCCAGCGAAAGCCATTGACGTCACGGCTTATGTTGTCATAAACAATCCATTTTTTATCCCCAGTTACAATTCGTGTGAAAGGGACGAACTTTTTGTTTTGACAACAAAACTTTGTTATCTTTGTATAGTTCGTGCGGCATCCAAACCCTCATTCGATTCATCTTCCCGATACGCTTTAAATGCACTTGAGCTGTCGACCATGTTAAATGCATCCTCTGCAATAGTTATTCGATACTTAATCGAGGATCTATTTCCACCATGGCTCTCAAATATGTCGTCATCAAAATTTAAGGGTTGTTTTTTAAATATCGCTTTAAATATGATGTTGATCGGTTTCGGGCTTTGATATTTTATCCTTACAAAAATGTGTATTAATTTACATGTTTTTAGTAGAATTAGGTATTAAAAATCGTTAAATATATGAATTCAAAGCAGTTTAAATGCACGGGGTTAAAGTATGCTTCTGGGTCGAGATGGAGTAGGAAACACTTGAATAAAAACTGTGCACAAAGACTTGACCTAAAATTGTCGTAAGTGGCGAACATAACTAGAAACGAGCTTATGACTGAATGTGAAAATATTTCAAAGCGATTTTTTGTGCGTCGGTGTAATCGAATTTTGAGACCAGGGTGAGTTGCAGGTCTTCATGTCCGTAGGGGAGCAACCCTATTCATAGAATTTCAGACATGATTAACATGGCGTTCGTGGCGTGAATATTTAGTACGTCGTTTCCAGCAGCTTTCTGATCAAACCGACGTCGATGGATGATTTTTTTATGGGTGCAAATGTGATTTTAAGTTCGGAAGCATTCCAGTCCAAAAAAGTCGATCCAAGTCCTCGTGTATGTATAACCAAATAAAAGGAAGAGGCCACGTGCTTTTTTCTTGGTGCGTGTATCCAGACACTGAAACATGTGACATCATAAAATGTTAACTGAAAGAATAAACAGAGTTTGAGGAGGCAATGCGTTGTCAAAACATTCATCTTTATGTTCTAATATTCGCCTTATGCCCTTTAACCCTTTGATGAGTATGCACTCACATGTTGCGGGCAGCACTTGTGTTTATTTATTCAAATTGTGATGTCAAACGCAAACAAGCATGTGTTCCTGCGGAAGTATCTGGATAAGTCCGCAAGAAAGCCTTGATCTTGAGGCCGGTTTGGAGTTCATGGCCCTGACGATCGATTAACGTCAGTTTGCATCTATCACGAGTATGGTGAGAAAACAACGGAGATGCGTGAATGGAATGCAATTGTGCAGAAATGCCCGAGGGTATTCGCGTGATTGGGTTCGGTTACTGTAAGAGACCAATTCCGGTTTGGTCCAACTGAGCCAAGTGGGATGAATATGAGTTGGCAGAACCCGCAATCAGGTTATTGCTTAACTGTTTGCTTCGCACATAAACGTTTAACTTATTTCATCTTAATTGACAAAGGCTGTGTATGGATCATCACAATCGCGAAAGTCATCAGCAAGAAAAAAGTAGTCCAAAAGTGGAACATGCACCATATGCGGGTACATTTCCTCAAAAAGGGCAACACACCGCTTTAACGCCGCTGGTGGACTATTGATAAATGGATATCTTCAAAATCAAGTTCATTCAGCCCAAACAATCTAGCTCAGCCGATTTGTTAGATCCCATTGGCTTTTCGAGCGAAAATAACGTATTTTTATGGCTCACTTATATCCATAAATACAGAAATCGGGCATTAATGCCTCCATGAATGTTATAAAACGAATTTATGATGGAAACACATTATCCACTCGATGAAATATCAGCTGAAGCAATGGACAGAAATAATTTATGGCTTCTGCCATTCATCAACAAAATGGAGATGTTAAAAAATTATATTGATGTCGGATGCGAAAGCAAGTAAGCGAAGGTTTGGTTTGCTACGAATAATAACAATTACAAGAATTTCTTGGACTAAACTATTTCCAATTTATTAGACATTTTTAGCGAAAATAGAATACTGAATGTAAATTTAGTTTATATGCACTTATATGCTCGAGGGAAGGACTAAAAAACTAGTTTTTGTTGTAAGCTTTCGATTTTTTACTATTGCATTTCTATCATTCACAATTTTGGACAACGAGTCTTTGTCAAAAATATCAAGTTCTGTAGAATAAGGACCAAATGTTGGTATACAGCAGACCCACGGTAATCCGGCGCCCCTTGTAGTCCGACATTCTAATACAAGCATAGTACATATGTCTGCCTAAATCGTAATAAATCTTTTTATAAGTTGGCAAGTACAGCGTAGGATGATCCACAATTTATGATACAAAAAAAATCGTGAGAAAATACAAAAGTTCGTTTTTACCATTGATTGTGAGCCAGGCAAAAGGTAAACTTTCAAGAAAGCTAAACATCCAAAGGTGAAGGAAGCATTGTATATGCGGTTTATTTAGGAAAGAAACAAGCACACACCTATTTCTGAACACACATCGGCCATAAAAACAAAGAAGGCTTTGTAGCTAGTAAGGGATAATTAAAATGCTTCAAAAATCGTCAAGGAATACCAAATAGTTTCGGATTACAAGGGGTCGAGGGCTCTATAGTCCGACAAATCCGACACTGTCTTGCAAAACGTTTGTCGGATCACAGCGGGTGTACTGTAGTAGAATAGGTCCGGGACTATTATTATAAAGTGTTCAAATCGAGTAAAGATCATCCAAATGTGATAGATGCCTAGATGTTTTCTCGTGTCTTGCTGGAAATGAAATATTCATTATCAAGACAAAAATGCGATTAGCATTAAAAACGATTTTGCTAGACGTTCCATTTAAATACAGAATTTATCTCAATTATATTAGGGGGACCTGAAAGTATTCGAATATTTAGCAAAAAAAAGTTCAATTTATTTATAACAAAAGCAGTATCGTCTTCTTTTTGTTAGATAAATACGTTTCTCTGCATATTTTTTAATTAAAAACTTCAAATCGTTCACAACAAACGTGTGTACTTATAGTTTCTCTCGGTTTCATTAATTAATAATGATTTTTTCCCCGCATATCCTACCATATGAACAAAATAACTTTCCGATGAAAAATAATGTTTAAATCTTTGCGGTCCTATGTCGAGTCTGGCTCGACATTTTGTTTCTACATTTTTCCCCCACTCAGATTTAAAATCATTTGATTTTATTTTGCATATCGTGTTTAGGACAGTATTTGGAAAGAAATATTGGTTTTTATTATACTTCATAGTGTTTAGCCTACCTGCTAGAGATACAAATGAAAGGGGCTGTTGCCCGGATAAAATCCTAAAACACAGGCAGTGACTCTTAACGCGCGCTTTCGTGAACATAATATACTTATGTGAGTCTAATATGTATGAATTTTTCGTTTAAGCAAGTAAATTGAAGCGCTATTTAAATATATATATTATTATAGGAATAAATTGCGATGTTCTTTGATCTGTGGAGCTCAATTTAAATTTCGTCCAAGGCAAATTTAGCGTATAAATGACATCTTTTCATATAAAGCAAGATGGGATGCTTTCATCCAGACAATTGGCCAATTAACCAGTTGTTGAATATGAGCAATTTAAGAGGATCCATACCCACCTCGATCCAGACAAAACTGTCCGCCAATGAATTCAACATTTTCTATGACGCTTCGGTGCAATCATCATCACGATAAAGATCGAATTTAAGATCACTTTTTGCGTATTGATCAAAATTGATGTTATTTTTACTCGTTGGTCATTCGGGACGGCAACCTTCGACGAGGATATTGCATCATCGTAGGAAATAGCGATTTGCATTGAACAATTCGAATTCCAGCACTTATATATCATCGTAGGCCTTCATTTTTCATCGATGTGAGCAAAAAAATATATATATATATATGGAGAAAACGAAAGTACCACATTTGAACGCCCGCTTCATATCGCAGTATTCCTGCTTATCAATCCGAATTAAATAATAGCCGCATTGCGGTAATAATTTAAACGGGAAGCTGGAATGCCGTGTTGTGGTTTGGTTCGGATGCAGAATTTTGCCAAAATTAAGCACAATTTATCCATTCAGCATATACTTAAATATGAATGGTCGTCTGGTTGGTTTGCATTCAAAATGTTTGAATTGCGAAAATCTAATTGAGAGCAATGTGGTTGTCAACAAGATCAGCCGAAATCCTTGGGGAAATGTCGACATTTTTCACATTCATCCATGAAATTCAACATCGAGTTTGAGCTATCGGATCAAACAAATGTAACACATTGTGAGCCGGAAGTCCACGCAGGGAGCAATATTTTATGACAGCAGTATAAACAAATTCAAAGTGAATTCTTAATGCTTCTAAATTATATTCAAAGTTAAAAGGAGGAGGAAGATCATCGAGAAAAAAACCAACTTCGAATTCGAGAAGATGATTCGACAAAGCGTCTACTTTTGGATGAACCATTACCCGCTCGCTTGCTTGTTATTTGAATATATGCGTTGTGCAGATTGTTCGACATTTTATTGATCACCTGCAACACCTACCTCAGTTAAACCTCTATTATCAAGCGAATTAAATCATAAACGTATTCCGTCGTTCATCGCAGCCGACTCGTGGATCAGGACCATTGTTACGGATTGCGCTGCGATTGATTTCGAACAACGCAACCTTCAAGTCGCAGCAACAAAAATAGCGACCTCCGTATGAAGCGCCCGTGGCAAGTATACCAGCCCATTCAACTAAAATGCACAGCAAGATGCAAAACTTGAATTTAATATCCATGTCCACAAGGACACGCTCACTCTCAGCTTCGAGTGGCCACTTGTGCTCTGAGCGCGAGGGAGAAATTAGCTAGATTTAGACAATTAAATAAGTTAGCCTCTAAGGGAGCTTCCGTGATCATACAGATTATAGAAAATGCCGCAAAAAAAACCTAAAAAAGGACGACGTGACCACAAGGGCTGTGTGTTCAACCGGTCCAATTTTCGGACAGCTGACATGACGAATGAGCGCCTCGCGATCGGACGCCATACCTGAAGATGTCTACAGAACGATTACGAACTTACGATTACAAAACGAAATTGTCCGAAGAAGACTGATCGGGTGGGTTGCTTAAATTTTACATTCGGTCAAAATATTGTTGGCTTTATTTTATTGCGGCCTTATATCGGTTGGAAACTCTTGACCGGGTTGGTATTTTGTGTTTTGCGCCCCGAACCCAGTTGCGCCCATGGCGGGCACCTTCTTTGCGTTCGTCTTTCGTTACGGCCCTGCCCGTATGTTGAAAAGTTAAAATTTAAGAAATGGCCTCTTAAATATCTTCAGATATTTCCTATTCGACAATCATGTTTTCATGCGCTTGGTACACTCACGCAAATTCGAATGATTATAGACTAGCATTGCATGGTTTATTGCTTTCGGTTACGTGTAGCGCGGGCTGAAGGGCTATGATCCAAAAGCATGCGCGCGTTCGCTCTCTCGCCTCAAAGATCTTGCGCGCACATCATTTCTCTTCCCGTAACAACCAGACCAATATGCGCCAAAATGGTGCATCCGCTAAACGTCTCGCAAAACTAATGCCGCACACAAACAATGATTGTGCTAATTCAAAAACCTTTTTGAATATACGCCCAACAACTCACCAAAATTCCATCGCAATTGGATAGGGACGTATACAGGACACATTTAAGAGATTGATGTTGAATTTCTGGAATACAAGGACTCCATTATTTAATTGAAAGATCCTGCCTTTCAGTTACCAAATATTTCAATTTGAGGAGTTCAAAACGATTTACAACCCAAGTATTTCTGGAGATCCCTACTTTTAAAAATTACAGGATATTTCATAAATACATTTGACTATTTTTCAGCGTAATCGCCGTTGAGATCGATATATTTCTGTAGTTGGAGTACCAGTTTTTGTATGCCAGTGTCATAGATCTCCAATATCACCGAGGAGACTTCGAGAATTTTCAGGGAATTCTTGTGTGGTTATTTCGTACTCGCTCTTCAATTTATTGCACAAGTTCGTTAGAAATCACTGATGATCTCCCATTCCTTTTCTTGCCGTGAATATCAATACGGCATTCACTGAACAATCTAGCCCATTTCGTGACGTGCTGTCGACTTATCACATCACTACCATAAACTTCCACCAACTTCCAGTGGACATTTGCGGTGATATTATTCTGCAAAGTAAAAACGGATGACCGCGTGGATTTTCTACGGCCGAGAGGTAGCGGGAGTGCGCGACGACTTCTACATCGGAAGAATTTATTGTGACTGAACAAAATGGACGACAAACATGCGGTACCAAAGAAACTGACCGTTAGGATCCCTTTTATATGCCAAGTTGCCAATTTCTAAACAACAACAAAAAAACCGGCCTCAGGAGCCCTTGTAAGCTTACTTAACTTACTGACTATAAATTCATTCGAATCTAAAATATTCGCTTAAGTACAATTCATTCGATCACTCAATAAGTTCGTAGGAAGTTTTTTTTCTTCGTTTGGGGTCGCTTTAACGCAATTTTTTTCGTCAAACGCTTCAATAACGCTGTATAAAATTCGCTATTGATGATTTTTTCTTTATCAAGGCAATCGATGAATATAATACCAAAATACAGAGGTCAAAACCTTACCAATTGATATTTGCGTTTTTGGTCACTTTTGGCGTCTTTCGTCTGATTGGAGTCTGAAATATAGTGATATGAGTTTCATCCATTATCACATACTGCATGAAAAAAATGCTCCAAAAAGCTCCAAACAGCGCTCTGAATTGTGGACGCGTTGTTACTTTTGATCGATTGTGGGCAAACGCGGTACCCACTTCGAACAGAGCTTTATTATGGATAATCGTTGATGTAAAATGTTGAATACATTGCTTTATGATATCTTCAAGGTATCAGCCATCTCACACAAATTAATTTAGGATCGATCAAAACTATTTCGTGGACTGTATTTTTCAGTCTACAAATTTATTGAGTGATACTTTATATCGATAAGAGAGCATATTGACTTCAGAAATCCATTTTAGATGATAAGTCAATCGGTGAAATAAGGGTTAAACATCATTTATCGACGATAAAAAAATATATACACTAATCAATCATGTTTATCATACATTTTCTTATCGAGTCCTCAGAATCAATGTTGGTTTTGTGATATTCTCGAGTGGTATTTTAATTATTTTTTAAAAATATAAACCTCAAACCATAAAATTACATCCTGTCGTCTGGCATAAAATAAGGATAATTATTTAAATTTAAATAAAACATAAATATAATTTAAATGTGTTTTATTAGCATATATTTTACTATTCGACAGGATATATTTATAGTCATTCTGCTTTATATGCAAAGAGATCCACCACTAAGCACGTACTTGGGGATCGAGCACTTAATTCGGAATTTGTTTGTATAGGAAATAAATACTAATGGCAATGCATTATATGAATTTATGCGAGTTTAAATAAATAAATATTGTATCGGATACATCCTTGAAAACGTTGTGTACATTTGGAGGTTAAATGAAGGGGCACTGGAATACAAGGGCTTGCCATACATTCGACATATAAAAGAACACCTGGAAGGACACGTGCGCGCATTTTTTTTTATATACGCGTACTTATTATATTAGGATTTATTCAATAAAAGCCCAAATTAAATTAAATCGATCATAAGATCCTGATGTTAACGTTTTTTAAATATGCTTTATTTTGACAGCCGTCATAACAACAATTTTATCGGGCAGCTTTTTGAATATTGTCGAGTATCGATCACGATCTTTCGATCAAAATAAGGTTTCTAGAACTCGAATCCTGATTGAAATTCGTTTGAAAATATTGATTGGACGGTTAAAATATCAGTTTTGATACTCACATGATGCTCGACGATCTCGTGAAAGCAATTACTTTCCTTAGTGCTCAGTCCTTTCTAAACAATCCAATTCCACACTATTTCACAGAAACGATACCGATTTACTGTATTTGAATAGAAATAATAAATCCACTAGAGTTATTCACTATCGATTGTGGTTAAGTCGCGGCACTAATTTATTGTTTTCAATAAAGGGACACGCTCGAAGAGATACCCTGACGACGACTACCGGTCAACTGAATTGAAGGGAAAAATAGCGCCTCACTGCCGCGGCGGCGACTCCAAGTACTAATTTGACAACCGAATTGACGAGTTGCCATTCGATAAAAGTGTACTATTCAATGCGGACGACGAAATTAAATATATTCCTATAAACCACAATATTATAATTTTGTATAAATATCATTCGAAAATGTTAGTGATTAGATAGAATTTGACATTAATTTTCTTTTTCTATATTATTTTTTTAAAACGAAAAATTATTAATATCATAGGCAATATTTTTTTTTTAAATTAAATTAATTAAAAAAAATCTATTTACACTAGTCAAATTTTAAACTCAATTATAATATTATTAAAGAATTATTGTTAAATGCATTTTGTCTTAGAACCGAGTGACAGAATACCAGTGTTGCCAACAACGGACGTTTCCCGCTTGGTCAGTAGGTAATCTGTAATTGAAAGATTAAAGTCATCCGGATCAAATTTAATGGTAACTAAATATATATGCATATTATAAACATCTTAAAAACCTGCATATTTAATAAATTTATCTATCTATTTATGGATACAAAAGATTCAGCTTCTATTATTGGCAAAGTTAAAATTGTGTGTTAAATCAAATATGAATCATTTAGGCTTTTAATCTGAGCTCTTTTCTATCTATTTTAAATGCAGATTTGTCTGCATGTAAAATTATATTAAATCAACGGCTTGAAATTATGTAGTTTTACTATTTGAGCATTGATGAAATGATATACGGCCTTTCGATTGTGACGCTCTAAATTTGTTAGGTTATAGCAGTCATGCTGTTAAAGTAACATCTGTCAAATTTGTTGTAAATTATTTAATAGGATATGGCAATTCACCTTGGAAATTTATAGCTTTGAATAATGTGTGTAAATCATCTAATTTTATTTTCAAAATTAGTGCTTCGGTCGAGAAGCGTTTCATCAAATATTTATCGTTGATGAATGGATGAATATATGTGTGAATAGTCAGATTTGGGACGATACCAATCCACGCGAGATACATCGGTACAAATGCATCCCGATAAAGTCACTGTTTGGTGCGGATTTTGGTTTGGCGAAATCATCGGTCCGTACTTGTTGCAAACAAAACGTCGATGACAAGAGCTGCAGATGATAAGCAACTTCTTGCGGTCTAAAATGGACGATATGGATACTGACGGCATGTTGTTCCAGCGGGGACAGACAAAAATGCCAAATAATGTAAGCGAACAAGTTCTTCAATAAAATAATATTTATTTTATTTAACTTAATGCATTTAAATATTAAGAGAAAACATATTAAACAATAAAAACTTATGGACAAATGAGGTAGACGCTTTTGTAAATACTTAAATTCTAGTTTTTAATTTAATTTATATAAATATTAAAGGGTTATATATGTAATCATATTACATCTATTTTGTACAATTCATTATTCGTGAGTGTATATATTTTTTTCACAAGAATGATAAAATTCTCTTATTTAATAATCACAGGTAGTACTTATTCTGTTTCTGCTAAAATTCTACGATCCATATAGAAATATTTCCATTAGATCTTTTAACAAATCGAGCAAATCGTAGACGACGACGATAATTAATGCGATATTTTAAGACGATTACATAAATTGTCTTCCGGATTATTTTTCATATGATCCCAGTTACGCTTAAAAACATGTTTTTATAAAAAAAAAAAAATTTAAATCATCGGAAACAGTGCGGAATATGGATATACATTTTTGTGTTTTTAATGAAACAATTTATGCTAATCCAAATAAAATATAATACAATAACTATTGTCTCTAATGACAATAATGTTTTGCGTTATCGAATGGAATATGTGAATTTTAAATATGCAATCAGTCTCACTATCTTAAACTTATAAAATTATTATAATAAATGTTTCATAATTTAAAATACGGCTATTAAAATAAATTAATAATTAGCATACAAAATGATATATAAATTAACAATTTTTACAATGCATTTTTTATTTACTAAATTACTAAAAATAAGTCAAAATTATTCGTTAAATATTAATTACTATATTACGCTTTATACAGTTTTATACTATTAATGTTAAATATTAATATGGTAGTTTATTAAAATAAATAAATATTAAAATTTCTGGTATTATGGAATGTGCTGTGAGAATATTTAGTTTATAAAAAAGGATAAATACTCTCTCGAGGCTTAATTACTATCTATAATTTTGTATTAATTGCTTAACAAATTTTATAGCGTAGTTCGACTCGGTTAATCAGAGAAACAGTTGTGATAAGTATAAGAATGCACCCTGTACAACACGTCTTACTTGGCCTTTCCTGGTATACAATATCGGTATAGTCCTTTTTTTAAATTTCATTAAGATATTGAAGTTATGGCTTGGATTCGGACGATCACTCGACTCTATTAAGGAATCAAAATAGTTTTGGGATGAAATTAAAGAAGTAATCGGAGCTCTATAAACACATCAGAGTTACCAAAATACACGTCTTGGGAAAATTCCATGATGATATAATCAACATGATGACGAACAACAAAAGTGCTACCGAACTTCAATCAAGAGTTCAATTTTATAAACAGTTTATAGCAAACGTAGAACTAAATAGTGTCGTATTGGGCTCGAGAAAGAAATGAGAGACTGAAGCATTATTAAATCTTTTCTACAAGATGAAAATTACTACTATAAAGTGCATGCAATTAATTCAGAAATCCATATGTGAGTTCTGCATCCGATTAGCCCTAAAGTTTTTAACATCCGATTAACTTATTATTCCGTGAGAATCAAACAAAAATTCGAATGTATGAACTAATTAAAATTGGGTATGCGGTTAATTTATATGCAATAGAAAAGGGGGCAAGAGATATACCAGAGAAATTTCCACAAGCTGCTTTTGAAAGTGAGCGTTATGTACATTGAAAGAGACGACTTAAACTTACATCTGGATTACAGATCCCGGGAACTGCTCCAGTTCATTCTGTTGAACAATGAACCCGGTATCCGTACGGTGAATCCATGAATACGACGTTTGTCTCTGTGGCGCTGGAGACAGGTTTTAAGTGGTTGCAGCTCTTCGAAAAGTCGAACTCAGACAAGAATGGAGCGGAATCGTATCGTAGTCAGTGGACACATCCTTGGCCAATAACAGAAGAGCTCACGATCCTCAGCACGAGGGATCTTTGGATTCTGGGCACACTGGGCAATTGTTTAGAAATTTATCAGCGTGCCAGAAATGGGAAGCATTACATAATATTTAATTGGAATTTAATAATTTAGATTTAATAAAAAACAAGCACGAAAACAAATGGTTCCTAGACGATATGGAATATAACTACACATTTAGGTACAACGTGGAAACCATTTTTACACAAACACGCTTTTTATAATTAGCATAGAACATAAATATTAAATACACTAAATGTCCTAACTTACATTGTACATATATAATATTTGAATGTGATTTATTTACAATACGGTATAAAATCAAATTTGTCATAAAGCTAATCTATATTAAATTGTTAAATTTACATACATTTTTAAAATATTAAAGCTTTTAGTGTGAACTCCTATACATATAAAAAAAATTGGCAATGTGACGTCGTCATGCGACAATTCTGAATCTCAATGTAAAAGCAAAAATATTTTTCTTATGATTGCACTGATGCTATTATGATATATTCATGTTAATAACGAGCAATCGTACAGTTCAATATGAAATCATGTAGTCGTGGTAATGTTACATGTTATTGGCGAGTTGGCGTTAATCTGCAATGTAATTTGTTCGTATAGGTGAAAAATAGAAAGTATGTTTTATAATTATAAGTTTTCATTATTTTTATTAATACAATTGACTTAGATATTACTTTGTTCATTTTTACTAACTTAAAGGAATTATATCGGTGTTATTGTTTTAAATGTGCAGACGTTTCCTATATTTCTAACTATATTAATACGCGGGTATATTTGCCATACGTTTAAGAATTTAATGCTACAATATTTTCTCAAATAATTCGGGCATATTGCACTCCGTTGCGGCGTGAGAATTTGTTTGGATTCTTAAAATATCAGGAACGAGCACGAATGCATACAATTTTCCTATAAGCGACAATTTTAACTCGTATTGATGTCCTCCTATAATTTAACTTGCGTTTAAAAATACCCTGTGCAGATGAATAAAAATGAATATTTTTAATCTAACGTTTAATTCGATTGTTGAGTGAGAAGATTTAGTAGTTCCGCATGTTCCATGTTATTTAGCGTTTGCATATCCACGCCGAGCGCTTGTGCTACGCTTTCCATTTCTAAACCAAAACTCTTCAGCATGTCCATAAAGTGGACTTCTTCCCCGGTATAAGGATCCACGAGTCTCGGACAAGAATGATTGCATTGAGGCCAACTACATCTTTCTATATGTCGATGTTCACAGCCAGATCCAGTTGTTTTGAAGCCTCTGAAAAATATACATTTTGATATAATTTCAATTGATTTATTATAATTGATATTTTTACAGATTTCACGACCAATAGTACACAGGGTGTGGCAGGGAAATTATTAATCCTCCACATTCCCTATCGAGATGTCGAGACGATGAGATCGTTACCCAATGGGTGAGCATTCTAAATGCTTTCAATATCGAGTGAACAAAGAGTTGAATGTATGATACAGATTATGATTGCATTGTAGTATTTTTATGTTTATTACCGTATTAACGATCGCTGTTGTCTCATTTGCCTTTCCATTAGTTGATGTTTATTTGGTTCGATTTTTTCCTCGTCCACATTCTTAGTTTCTACAATGACTGCATTGACGAGTATTCCGAATGTGTCGTTGTTTCGATTCCCCGTTTGGGGCAGGTGTTGAATGGAAAATTTGTTTTTGTTCCTCACGTGGCGTCTGAAATTCTGGCCGCTGTGATTGTTGCATCTCTGCTGCCATCGTCTATTTGGTTGGAATCTTTGGTTGTGTCTGAAATTGTTTTCGTCCAAACAATTTTGAATGTTCCCTCTTCTGCGATTCTGCTTGTTGTTGTTCTTGGGATTTGGTCTGCGATTTCCGCTGTTGTCTATGTTATTTTTTCTTCTTTGGCTGCTAATCCTCAGTTGTTGTAGTCTTGAATTATTTCGATTGTTCATCCAAATATCCTGATTATTATTTTCTGTAAAATTTAAATCTAATTTGAATGTTTTCAAATACGAACATACAAATGAATCTATGCTTAAACTAACCATTTTTATTTTTAACTTTATTTCTTTCCCTTTTGATAGCCGCACCATTATCTTTGTTATTTTTATCATCAATTTTTTTCCTCCGCCTCCTTCGATTCTGATTTCTCATCTGTTTATTTGATTCAATTTGTCTGTTAACATTAGATTTATGCTTATTTACATTGGTTCCTGAAATTTTACTAAAATTTTGATTTCCTCCGGATTTAACCAATTTTCTAGCTGGTTTGCCATTTGAAGAGTTTGAAATTGTCAAATGATTTCTGTAAACAGAACACGATTGTCATACAATTGTAAAATATTAATTTAACATACACAAGTCAACTTAATTAAATATTGATTTTACTTGGATTGTTTCTTCGTAGTAGCCAATTCCCAACATCTGAGGGCTTGAGCGATTGTAACATCATCGACACTTACATGGAGCCAATCACGTTTCGTCAGCACAGAATGTGAAACACACGATGGTGCAAATACTGCATTAACATCTCGGAACGAGGCTCGAAGAGCATTTCCCATACGATGTATGTAATCCCATTGTTGTGGTGTTACAGGTGCTCCGACGTTATCAGCCGTCATTTGTGCTTCATCGAATAACCATTGAAATACAAACAATGGTGCTGCAAAGAGTAATTGAAATTTTAAATTATTAATAGAACTTGTGAATATCCTTTATAAATAATACTAATCTAAATAGAATAATTAGAAAAAAGGCTTATTGTATTTTGTTTTTATATTTATATATTACAGGCCACGTAGAAGAGCTGCTTCGTCCAGATCAAGAGTGCCATCGGTCTTCTATTAGTACATTGTGATTGATACAAACTGAAGTCACGATCCTCAGTCATGAGGAACACGTCGCAAAAAATATGCAGTATTTAGGAGTCATGTTACATTACCTCTGAGAGTTGGATATGTTCTGTAGCCAAAGTAGCACCTCCAGGGTTCATCTTGATATAGATCAACGCAACGTTTTGGTAGTGATCCTTGCCATAAAGAATAACCTTTTTTAATAGCATCTACAGGAGGCAAAATACTAGGACTAAACGTTGATTTGCTATATTAAAGTAAAAAAAGTATTAATTAGTAAACTAGATAAATTTATAAAAAAAAAAATTATTAATGGCGATATGATAACTAACCTAAAGGGCGTTCTATCCAAAAACCAACCAGAATCTGAAATTCCTCTTACGGTAATATGTTTTAATCCAAGTTCATTGTGAAGGAGGTGTTGCACTGGGTCTAAATTGATAATCACCCCGGTGCCCCCCGCACTTGAACCGGCAAAAATTAATTGTGTAGAGTTTTCTAATCCCAGCGCTATTAAGTCTTTTATCACCTGAAATTTTTAATAGTTATCTATTGTACACTATAAATGAAATACATTTGTATATAATACAGGGTGCGGCGGATTTTAAAAATGTATGTATAGAGATATTTAAAAACAGTCTTCTGCATGATTGTTATCAAACGAGCTTTCTCTGCCGCACCCTGTAATAATGTATATTATTGTTTAGCACGTTGAATAAATTCTAAATTATTTTGTAGCCGAATAAAATACCTGAAGAACGATAAGTTTCCCCATGAAATGAAATGAATCTTTTCCGATTGTCAACGGTGATGTTGTTCCAGACCATGTATCACTGCTGCAATATGGAACGACGACGTGATTTGCGCTGTGCCAAAAAGGATTTTCGGTAGGATTCGGTGATAAAATTCCACCCACTAAAAAAATATATATATATTTAATATTTTTTGATGTATTTTAAATGTATTCAAAATGAATGTGCGCATGTTTATGAGATCAAAATTTATTTTATGTACCGTCTCGACTATCAGGCCACTGCGAAGAAGTCATAAGATGGCGTAGTCTTAACCAGCGGTTTCTGCATGATTGTTTGTCGAAGCAGTACCAGCCGCCTTCTAAGAAAACTATCCAAACCGGACTTCCTGTCAATGATTTTCTTAGGTAAAATCTATAATAAATGTATAGTGATATATTCATTAATCTTGCTTTGAAACAATTTAAATTTATGTGTGAGCGCAGCTATAAATTATTTTCAAAGGATGTCTGTGGTATAAATATAAATTCTTCAATATTGAGCCAATAGAAAATGTGAAATTTGGATTATATAATAATTTCATGAATTTTTATTTTAATTGTTCTTTCAATTTTTTCGTTAATATATTCAGATTGGACCCCAAAAACAGTATTTAACCAGACCAATACTTTCTTCATCCCTTTATTGATACATTTTATAATATACTAGCCGATACCCAACGCGCTGCCGCCACAAAAGTAATAATTCTAAAAATATCGTTTGTCGGTTTTATTATGAATATGAAAAAACATTGATTTTTATATATAAGATCTACTGTAAGTTAATTGTACTATACCTATATTATTTGAGAAAGTGCAAACAATAAGTTGGCTAAGTTTTATCGCAATCAAATGAACGGTATGGCAGCGCATTAAATACGGACAAACAAACATTGATTTTTATATATTAGACTATGCCTATGATATACATACATTATAATATTCTTTAATTAGTTTTCCGTCAATATTTATTAAATACCCAATCTTTCCAAAGTAACCCCACGCCACCATAATAATATGATTTCATTAAATATTGCGCCCAAGTGGGGCGCTGTAAGACGACTATTTCATTTGGATTATTAATGTAATGAATTTATTCTCGATATTCATAGTAAATTTTGGGCGGTCCGGTCTTTTCCTGTCGTTTAAAGCCTCGGCCTCCTGGTGTTTTCTATTGGTATAATGCACCCCGCTTAAAGGAAATCTTCAGTTTTTTTTCAACAATATCCCCAATTGAAAAGCCTTTTATAGTGTAATTATAAATACAGTGAAACCTCGATTTTACGTTTTCCAAGGGACCCTGAAAAAAAACGGTAATTGCGGGAAACGGTGAATGCGGGAAAGCTTCAAATAATAATAGTTTGACGGGACTATAAAAAATGAACGGTCCATCCGGGAAAACGTATTATGCGGGAACGGTTTATCGAGGTTCCACTGTACTAGATTTGTCTGTTATTTTTATTATTTTTCCTTACGTTTGTATTAATCCTTCGCAGCATTTTTGGTGAATTTCTTGTCATTAACCTTTTTTTTAATATTTCATATATTTTTACATCTTTATGAATATATTTTATTAAATATGAATCCTTGTAATTTTGCCGTATGTGATATTTCATAAAAGAATTGCTAAGATACATGGAATATTATACAGCTTTCCATTCAAGCGGATATTTTCGGAATCGAAGGTTGAAGTCGAGGCTTGATCACACACTGCAAGTGATTAGGCGACTCTTCTCTGTTGTTTAGTCATTTTATATAGCACTAGTGATTACCCGGCATGCGTTGCAATGCCACGCCTCGCATAACAAACTGCGTACACAAACAATATTTTTACTATGCCTATGTTATTTCCGGAAGTGTAAACAATAAGTGGACAAAGTTTTATCGCAATCGGTCGAACGGTATGGCAGCGCATTAAATACGGACAAACAAACATTGTTTTTTATATATTAAACTATGCCAATCCTTAGCAATAATTAATGTTTTTCTTTCGCGGTATACTATTGTTGATTTCTTGCTGATTTTTTTATTTGTTCTGGAAAATGCTTTCAATTTGTCAAGATAGTCCCTGTCAAGTAGCATTTCAATTCCAATAATTAAGACAAAGCTCGTATTCGCACCAAACCGAGTGGTGAGCGAGAGTCGCATTTTGAGTTGCGGCATCAAATCATATGGTGAGTGAGAGTCACCTCTCGAGTGCAAAGTGTTAATTAATAGTAGACAACCCGGACAGTGAAAAATAAATTAAATTACTTAGCTGTTGAATTGGGTTTATACTCGTTGTAAATAATATAATAAATCGGATGCTTGTGTAAGCCATAAATATTATATAATATTCTGTGTTAGGAAAATCTCAAAGGAAAATGTAGCAGGGTACAAAAGGTGATTTTAAAGATATGCCTCAGACGTATACAAAGGCAGTAAGCCTTGCAAGGCCTTTGTAAGCCCGACACCTGCATTGTGCTTTACAGAAAGCTTTCGTTTAAAAAAGAGCAACAGTTTCTGCATCAAAAGATACAAAGCTGGTATCTTTGCATAATGTTAGTTTAACGAGGAAAGGTATCGCATCTGGGAAATTTCCTACGTCCCCTTTAATTAATTGAATTAAACGTATCCTTTATGCGGACCTCGGCTTTCGAGGATTAATGGCTAAAAAATGAAAGCCTTAATGTCGCGATAAAAAACAAAACTCTGGCTAAATTTATTAAATTGTCCGGCTCGCGCTGGTATTGTGCGGTAATTTCGGGTCCAACGGGACTTCCGGGATATGAAAGCGTTCGAGATAGCGCAGTGCTATGGTTTCCATTTTAGCACTGTTCGATATTTATATTTATGGCTCTTTGATAAAGCCGAAATAAGTAAGAAAGCACCGTCGCTACGAGGAAACCATTTTCCGATACGGAAGATGGAGAGTACTCCAGTTTCCATCTTGGGACGCGTAAATCGAAACCGTTCTTTCGCAGCGGCGACATAACTCGTAATGTGTAGCATTGAGATTCAAATTTGAGCAAGCATATGTTGGATGCCACACATGAGCTTAAAAGTAAATTATCGGGCAGACCCCCCCCCAGGGGTCCTTTGTGCTTAAACATGAATAAGTGTGATGATTTTTTTAAAACTTTTTTTGGCGTATTTATGAGGGTTCTTTGCCCATTAGCGACCCTTAACGACCTGAGAGTACATCCACGACATCGAGCCTTGAAATGAGTAAAAATAGAGAACTCGATTCATATGCAGATAATAAGGGATCTATTGAATTTTTTTATATACCATATAGCAGGTATATAAACTTACTTAATTTTAATGATAAATTGACGTTCATTGAGCCCAAACTATGTGTTGCGTGGATGAAATGGCATCCATACGAAATGACATCTGTCGTCCTACAAGTACATTATGTCTAGTATAACGACATCTATCGTTTCTTGCGTGTGCACTTTTTTCCGTCCGCATAGAAGGTGGGGAGTCGTTGGTTAGCCTTGGCTGCGGGAAGATGTCTTTCCCGCAGGTTGATAGCTGTAACCTTTCTCCATAAATAAAAAATGTTAAAATGATAGTATTCCTATCAGAACCCGACCAGGATCTACCGACTTTGATGTTTCTATTCATCTTTATTGCCTTCCTGCCAGGTCTTGATGCGCCTGAGATACCTCGGGATCTTTATGAATAACAAGCTGACCTTACATAGAAAAAGCTGCACAGAAGGCGCAGAAAGTGACCATTGAGCTTGGACGGCTCATGCCCAACATTGGAGGGCCAAAGCCGTGCAGAAGACGTACTATAAAAGAGGTAATACACTTGATCCTTCTGTACGGAGCCCCGATATGGCACGAGTCGTTCAGATGCGACACCAACAGAAAAAAGCTCGCCAGGGTCCAGCGACAGGGAGCGCTCCGAGTCACCGCAGCGTATAGAACGGTGTCCGAAGACGCGGTGCTGGTGATCACTAGAATACCCCCACTGGACGTCCAAGCAAGAAAGAGGGCAACGTGTCCATACTGCCAAGCGAATACCAACGACACAGAACACACCATCATCGGCTGTGAGGCTTGGGCACCCCAGAGAAAACTGCTGAACGTTGACAGCATGGTCCACAGCATGAAAAGCAAGAAGAACTGGAACCTTTGGCGCGACTACGTAGAAGAGATTCTGAGCGCCAAAGAGGGCGCAGAGCGCCTATCCAGCACTAAAATAGGGCCAAGCAATATAAGGCCAGTCTACCTGTCCTCCTGAAGCAATATGGGGGCCAGAGGGCCAGAGAAAGATAAGGGAGGTGGTTTAGTGAGTACAATCCTACACTACCCGCGAAGGGTGTCTTGGCTTGTAAGAGCCTATCCGTGGAAAACTGTGGGTGCGAAGATTCCCCTCTCACAGAAAGTATTTTGTGGTCATTTTCGGACATAGTTTCCGGGGGAGAGGCACTCCTGTGCTGTGTCAAAGATTCCTGCCTTGAACCTGTCGGACACAAAGACCTGCTCCGGTACTTTGGATTTGAATTGAAGGGTCTTTAAAACTCCAGCGCGGTAAACGATTTGTCTCCGATCTTTCTGATTGTCCTTTTAAGATAGTATTTTACTACCTCTTTCCCCCAAAATATATTTTTATTTCACCGGTCACTCGGTTGAGCAGGATTTGGTCCTCTTGGGGACAGTTCATTTTTGCACAATCTATTTCGTGCCTTAGGTATGCGGGTGTCGTTGTGGGTCCGCATGTTCAGACCTTATGGTAGACACGACTAAAGTGGATGGCCCCAAACCATGTCCCAATATAAGCGCCCGACCGCTTCCATCCCACGAACGAACCCGCGTGCGAGCGTGGCCGTTTTGCCCCGAGAGCGCTCCCGTTCCACGTTACACTGGTGTCAGAAACGGCAGTTCGTTAAATGTTGCGTCGTTTTGGATGGGAGGTAAAAGATATGCTGAAACGCGGGCAAATCATTTCTAAATTCACTGGCAGTTAAAATATTAAGTTTATAGATTTGCTAATAAATGCCTCATTATAGTTTACTATTATTTAATGGGTCTTGTATAAATATTTACGGTTTTATTAATAAACGGAATAGGAAGATTGAGAGTCCCTCCTCAAATACGTACTACAACATCTTGAACGACCTTACCCTCTTTTCTTTGGGAATTCCAAGCTCGGATTAAGAGTGTCGGCTTTCCCAAGCAAATATAATAAATCAAATCTTATTTCACAAAATATGAGATATATTTCCTTGTCGAGAGTTTTGTTCCGAGATTATTTTTTGTCTGTTTTTACCCTTTTTCGTCCGAAATTCAATCATTTATGTGTGCAAATCTTTAGTCTTAAGATTATATGGGAGTTCAGAAAATAAAAATTTAATCAATCCAGATATTGGCCTATGCATAGGACACGTTATATTCTAATCAAATAATAAATATAATTTGTATTACTAACCCAGATTGAGTTCCATCGTTGCATACTATGGATTTGTTGCTGAGGAATACTTTCTTCAGCGATCTGTTATCGTTCCTGTATTCTTCATTTTCGGACGTCGATATAATTTTTTGTATGGAATTAGTCTCGAGCAACGGAGAAGACGTCCCAGAATCTTTATTGCTTTTATTGTCGTCGATTTCTGGACCATCTGTGGCGCCATCGAAAGTTGCACTATTGCTTTGGCTGTCGTGGATCGTCGAAGTATAATCTAATTTGATGTCATCTTCAGTTTCGATGAAGGTTGATGTTTCGTTTGCGGTCGATGTCTCCGCACTTAGGGTAGATTCTAAGGACGATAGCTTGGATAGAGGTGATAATAAAGACGAATATCTTTGGTTTTCTTCGGAGGTTTCACCGAGCGTTGGTAGATGTTTGGCGGTTGTGCCGATTACAAGGAACCAGAGAAGATAAATCTGGAAGAAATAAACGCTTAATTAGTAACAAATCGGAAGAATTATTCAACTATCTATTGGCAGAATCGGAAATCGAATAACAAGGTGAATTAGGTGAAATTTGATCAGAGCCGTAACGAGGGTATGAATCGCCCGTGGTATGTATCTAACTTGCGCCCCCCCCTCCCAATTTTTTGTTTAAAGTTTAAATAATAATATTATAAATACGATATATATTAATATTATAATGCATATTTTAAAATAATATATGAAGATATTCCCAAAAGTACCCCACCTAACGTATTGATGGTGGTTACAATTTAAAAAAAATGCTATGATAGAAAGTGTATGTTGCCTTATAGAGCTTCCATGTTCGTACATATCAAAGAAATGCCACAAAAAGCCCTAAAAGAGGACAGTGGCAACAACGTTTGTAATCGGTCCGCTTTTCGGATCGCTGATATGACGAATGAGCGCCTTCCTGTCGAACGCCATACCTGAACATGTCGAAACAAAACGAAGCTGTCCGAAGAAGACTGATCGGGTGGGTTGTTTAAATTTTATAATCGGTGAAAATATTGTTGTCTTTATTTTATGTCAGCTCGATCGGTCCAATGTTTAAGCGATAACGAAGAAAAGATGGATTAGATAACTTAGTATGTATTATAAAAATTAACAGAGTCAAGCAGTGTTGATTCATGTAATGTAGAATCGTCAAGTAAAATAAAAACCATGTGCAACTCTTGATTGGTATTCTGCGTTTTGCTTTGCCACGCCCTGGTTACGACCTTGATAGTAATGGATCCATGTTTCATCCATTGTCACATACTGCATTAAAAAAATCGTTTTTGTTGCGTTAAAACAGCGGTCTGAATTTTGGACGCGTTGTTGTCTTAGATCTAGTGTGAGTAAACGCGCTACCCACTTCGAATAAAGCTTTCTCATGGACAAATGTTGATGCAAAATGCTAAATACATTGCCTTCTGATTTATTTAAGGTGTCACCTTTGATTTACGATCGGTCAAAATTATTTTGTGGGCTTTTTAAAAATGTTTTCTGGAACAACAACAATAGTATTGTTAACGAAAATTTTGATAGCAAGTGTGAATTAAAAACACTACAATGTGACACAGTATTAATTATCTCGCATTACAGTTGTGCGTGATTTGAAGCAGCTAGTGACCTGAAAATGGCGAGGATATGCGATGGTCATGATCGTCATAGGTTGTCTTCCGCTCTTGATTGCGATATTTAACAGACGCCATATGATTTAGTTTATCGTATATTTACATTTTTTATGGAGTGCTATTTTAAAATGTTTCAACAGCTCAAAATGTATTGGTCTTCGAATGTCCTTCGAATGTTTAGAGGTGGAGGGGGTAGCTTTTCCGGATTCACAATATGTCCTTTTCCATAATCTACTTGTCATCCCCAGTTATCATCCACGAAAACAGAGATGTGCATATGATGACTTGATCATTCAAATTCTTCTCACTTAACTCATGTTGCACCCATCTTGAATATTTCCACAGCAATGCTAGTTTCCAAATATGGTTCGAAATAGTTTGTTGAGCTGAATCAAGACTTTCCGCAATCTCCGATGTTGTCAAAAAAGGATTTTGCTCTAACATGATCTTGAAATCACATATTTAAAATTCTTAGCACCATCTTCTGCATGTTCTATCAGAAACTGTACCTTCACCAATTACTTTCAATAAATTTCTACATATTTCTGTAGCAATTCTTCCTTGTTGGAATTCGTTTTAATTCATTTGCTATTTGCTAGGTCAGTATGTATACATTTGTCAGAGAACCAAATATGCCTCAAATGCATACTGTGGATATGGATGTGCATATGGAATGGACAGAACTTTTCGTTAGACCTAATATATACGTTGATGCTAGCGAAGCTTTAATTGTGTATGTATGAATGCAAGGATGTGTGAATGTGGATATTGGTCGATGATTTGCTATGAAGTTTGACAGGCTGCCAATCGAGACGCGGATGAGGGCCTCCAGCTTCCAGCTGATATCGGATGGACCCTCGTCAGGATGGATGCTGGTAGTTGTTGGTGATCGGAGTAACGCGCCTGTGGCTGGCAGGTGGCAACTTCCAATAATCCGTGGATGTGAGGTGAAAAAATGCTCCAAACAAAACGGTAAGAAGAAAAAAATCCCTTGTGGGTTTGTAGGAGTGCCGCCACAGCGGCTCCCTTTGAAGCTTATTATTTTTATTAGAGATTTCCTTTGGCGTTTGATGATGCCGCCTCTCCCAGGGCAGACATCGGGCCAGAAATCGCCAACCTTTCCGCTCCGCCACGCCACCACTTTCATATCATTTCACCCCCATCGTCCGAATCTATTCAGCGTATTAACACTGTTTACATTTGCACAGTCGATGATAAAATTGGTTCATTTTTATTTAACGAATTTAAATAAAATATTTAAGTGCGGAAAATCAAACAGGGTTGAGAATCACTGTGACGTGAGCTAAATAAACATGCTAATTGGCGGAAACCAAACTTACTTAGCAAGCTAAGGATAAACACGAAAGTGATTATTATGGCATCCTATTTTTATTTACTAGTCTAGTTTATATTATTTGAAAATCGGTTGAATTTTTTGTACTTTCAAGAGATTTAAAACAGTGGTTCTCAAACTTTTTTGCGGCAGAGTTATGAATCGATGAAAAAACATCGCCATACACTCAATTGAACGACACTGTTTTTGTTCTATTGTGAGCAAATGCGGCACCCATCTTGCGCACAGCTTTCTCATGTGCAAATTTTCAGTTAAAATGCGATACACAGCACTTTTTGAAATGGCCATCATGTCTGCTAGCTCGCGCACTTTCAGTCGACGGTCATCTAATACTGTTTTGTGGATTTTCTTCGCCATTTCTGGCGTTGTCACATCATTTGGTCAACCATTGGGATGTTCGTCTTGGCAGCTCGTACGGCCTCCTTTAAATTGCCACCCAATATTTTACAACCAGAATAGAATCTTTCCCGGCTTTGATATTGGACTAAGACCTTTCAAATAAATGTATGGTCATCACATAACGATGAGTGTCTTTAAACTTAAAACTTAAGTTTTAAAATTTATACGTCAAGTCGGACACATTTGGGATTACTCTAGTAGAAGCTACCTTCGTTTTATAATTATTAAAATCTCAATTCCTAATAATTTGACGCTCATTGAAATACAGTTTCTATAGCGTCCACTTATATAGAATTTTTCCTGTAGCGTTTGCGCTGCTATAAAAGGGTTGACTGTATATTGAAAATTATATTGAAATTTCTTCTCGTTTATGTTCATGATTCTTGCTTTCTTCCGTTTTTAAATAGGATTTATCCTTAACAAGTGATTCAGTATCAATTGTGCAATCATGTGTAATACAATATTGAAAGACAAACATTTTTTAAATTGAATGAATTTACGGTATGCTTAGACTTATCCGGCGCAAAAAGAAAGTATTATCTGCCGACGAATGACGGGATTTGACGGCTGTGTACGTCAAAGTGTTAACATCTTGATATTTATGCTCAATGGTATTCTAATATGATAAATGAAGGCCACAGTTGTATCAAAATAAAATCAAATAAAGGGTCATCCAAATTTGACGCCTAATGTCCATTATTTTCAAGAAAAAAATTGGTTTAACGATGAAGCTCATTTTTAATGGATTGATTCTACAATAAGCAAAATTACTATGTGATACCAATCAAGTCCTTGTTTGTAGTCTGTGAGACTAATGATTAGTGACCTAGTTGTTAAACATATTCATATTGATGGCTCATGGAGTGAGCATTAAAAAATATCGGAAATTAATTAACTTAAATTTTAATTATTACTGTATATTCCACATATATTTATGATGTTGTATGTTTGTCTATAAATCTGTAAATCTGTCATTGACACGGTACAAGTCGCTCCGTATGCAACGCGTATATTTAATCATCGGCTCTTTGATTATAATTTGTGCAGATCCAATCTGGCTGATGCAAAGGCTTGCTGCTGTTTGCCGTTAAAATAATGTCGTCTTAGTGGTTGCTGCTGTTGACGCTCGGGACTCGTATTCCCTGAGGAGCAGCAGTGTTTATGGACTCAAACAAGCTCCGGTTTATGAAGTTGAAAGGTTCTCGTTCGAATGAGGAGCGAGTGTGAACATTTCAGCTCTAAACGTTTACATACATTATGTCCCGGCTTCGCTCCCGAGCGAATATATGGAATGCATCCGGGAATCGGCGGCTCATCCTGATGCATAATACCGATGGCCCAATCGTGGAGTTTAATATAAAAAAAAGTGCATCACGCCCATTTAATGATCATCCCTTAAACGATTTTTTGTACACGGTGATTATTGTATTGATAGAAAGTAATATAAGCAGCCTTTTCCCCCCGAGTTGGTGCTCTTTACAAAATATATCAATCCATAGTGCCACTGGATTTGTACGCGATGTTCGACATTCAGTGGTTGCCAAACTTTAGATAATATGACTTGGAATATAAATATCGATCATCATCATCATGCTGCATCTATTTCATACAATCATCTCATATGCTCGATATTGAAATTGGCCAATGCCATAAGCGCTTAATAATTATTTGAAAAGAAACGCAGTGCGTGGTTTATTTTTACTATGCTTATATTATTCCCGCAAGTTTAAAAAGTAATTTAACAAAGTTTTATCGCAATTGGATGAACGGTATGGAAGCGCATTAAATACAGACAAACAAACATTGATTTTTATATATCAGACTATGCCTATGTCACTCGCGTAATCCTTAGCAATAAGTGGACGAAGTTTTATCGCAATCCTATGAACGGTATGGCAGTGCATTTCGAACGAACAAAACCCAATTCATTTTTATATATTAGATTTACGTGATAATGAGGCAGGTTCTATCCTTAATTTTGCTATTGTTTTGTTGGAGCGGGGACGCTCTCTAGGTAACTTTTTATTCAGCACGTGAAAGAGATCTGGCTGCGAGAAGAACATTCTCCCGCAACCAAGGCCAACCGACGACTCCCCTAAACTCCCACCTCCTGTGCGTCATCACCCAACCGGCAATATTCTTGAGTAATTTTAGAAAGTAAGGTTACAAGGGCTCCTGAAGCCGAGGGAATGTTTTTGTCTCGAAGTTGGCACAGTTGGCGTGTAGGGAAGATTCTAACGGTCAGTCTGTTTGGTTCCGCGTGTTTGTCGGCCATTTTATTCAGTCACAGTAAATTCTTCCGATGGATAAATATCGCGCGCTCCTACCACCTCTTTTTGGATTGTCTTTTAGATTCTGGAGTGTATTGACATATTCACGTCTTATCCACCGTCACGATGAAGTTCAGAAAAACTTCTTATAGCCGAATTTTTTCAACACAATATCACCAAGGAGATTTGGAAAAATGTCATGAAATTCTTTGTGTATGTTGTCACACGATTTTGCAGTATCTGAACAACCTGATCCATTTTGTAATATGTTGTCGACTCATCAGATCACTACCATAAACTTCCACGAGCTTCCGATGGATAATTGCGGTTGTATTGTTCTACAAAATTAAAAAATGGACGACCACATGGACAGGAGGTAGCTGAAATGCGCGACGTCCTCTCCATCGGAAGAATTTACTGTGACTGAACAAAATGGCCGACAAACATGTGGAATCTCTATTGAAAATTATTATTGTTTTTAATATGATTTTATATGCTTAAATACTTCAAATTGTATTTTTTTGTCGTAGGTCTCGAGCCACAGTTTGATTTGCTGTGATTTAGTGATGATTGAGCAGAGTGACGAGGCAGTGGCGCAGGGCCTCAGACCTAAAGAGCACCTGGCCCCGGTGAGCCGCCACCATGACCAATTTATGATTGCGCACGCATTTGCTTACCGTCGGCTCCTTTGAAGTACAGTCCAGGAAAGTGAAAACGACCGATACGTAATCATCATTTAAATCATAACAAAACGAGTCGACTTGCCAAAGGAGCATTCGCCCGTCTATGAAATCAACTCTGGGTCTACCTTCTAGTCGATCGTTCATTTTTTAGCGATTTTTTTCCGAACAATTACACATGGACAATGGAATGCTTCCTGGAATGTCGGATTGGTGAATTATTTTTTTGAGCTCCCTAATTGGGGATGGGTTGGACTATCCAAGCGTTTTACGGAAAATTTCGGTAAATAAACACAATTTAAGATTTCGTCGAATTTCCTGTGAATAATGACAGCGAGCCGTTGATCCAATTTAGATTCTGCGGTTTTCTGATCATACCGAAAATTTGTCGATAAAAAATACCACCCGCTACCTCTACTACCAGTGATTGGTCTCGGCGAAAAAAACAAAGAAACAAAAAACTCCCCTGCAATAAAATAACCAGAATGGAAACGACTGAGCTGCTACTTGAAGTACGCAAAAAATGGCTGCCAATATTTATTTGAACGTAATTATGATTGATGTACAAGATCGTAAAGAACTATGCGGCGAGTTTACTTCAGATGCCAATTGATAGGCTTAAAACACATGCATGGCCGTATACAGCCTGTATCGAAAGTCCATCCAAATAATACTAACCAGTCGACATTCAAACATCAGCTGAATGACCTGATCAATCTATATTTATAATATGACTGATTAAAAGCAAACGAATAAAATATACATAATTAATTTTAATCGATGCATAAGGAATTGCATGCATATACAGGGTTTAACGCCGTTTCTGACACCATTGTTGCGTGACGGAGCGGAGCGCTCTTAAGCCACCGAGATCGTGCGATTTAGCGCCTTTAAGCCCGATCCACACTATGGTGCCAGTAACGGTTCGATCTCGCTCCGATCTCGGTCCGATCAAATATTCTTACACAAGAAACAATCAGAGTATTCACACTATCGGATCGTTCCAATCCAGTTTTTTGTATGAGAATTTTTGACCGGACCAAGACCGAGAGCGAGATCGAACCGTTACCGGCACCATAGTGTGGATCGGGCCTTAGACTTCTTCCTTTGGGGCTATCTTAAATCGCAAGTCTATGCCAATAAACCAAAAACAATTTATTTATTCATAGTCAAGATAATTAACACAATCCAGAAAACCCGGTCAGATTTAAAACAGCGGATATTTGAAAGATGTTATATGCCATAAAATATTATTTAAAGTTGTTTAATTTACATTTTAAAATCAAGCGTCCCTATTTAAATACCCTATATAATAACTGTATCAACTATGGATATGTATGGTTCGGTGGTATCATTCTGGAACATAATTTGTTGTCCATCAATCAATCTCCTTGTGGATTGTTTGTATCAATTTGACCAATTGTGAGCAGTACTAATTAGAATCAATAGTGTGATTTGGTGGCATCGGCTCATGATGCCCTTCCAATCCCACCAGATAAATATAGGATGCTTATGTTCGTTAATGTTTTTTAATAATATCGGATTGAAATGTCACTAATTTAAACCCAAATAAGATAAATATGTTTATAAATTTTAATCATAATATAGGGTTTTGTAGTGCTTTTAAGGCCCTTGAGTATTCGGAACTAAATCGAGATTTCTTGTAGGGTAAAATGGCTTTTAGCCACTTATCAAATTTTGCATTATATTGCCCTCAACGTGCATCTCTCGGGGGGTTTATGGCCGATCCTCGATATGTGCAAATAACATTTTTCCATAAAATATAGGGCGTTATTTCGTAAATATGTCTTTTAAATTTAGATTTTATGGTAAATGTACTCCACATGTTTTCAGAGGAATAAATGCGAAAAAGAAATATGGACTCAAATTTAGTTTTGATGTGATTTTATTTTTTCAGCGTTCTCATGGAAGTATGATTGACAAACGACAGAAGACGATCAGTGAGTGGCTAAAATTTTTTTAAATTATTTATTGCTGTACAAATTTATACAAATGGAGTTCTTTTGATTAGGAAAAAAATCCATCGGATAGGAAGCATTTTGATTCTCACTCACTGAAGAAAGAAAGTGAGAAGTAGCATCCTCTGTTGCGCAACGCGTAATTTTTCGTTTTCTCATAAAAGAAGGTGTGAAATCAAATGAAATTCTGAAGAGACTTAAGGCACAATTCGGTTATGCTAGTAAAGTAAGTTCCTGTGTACGCCGTGGAGCTCGTCAGCGATTACCTCAGAAACCGGCGTGTCCATCACAACGAAACCAACACAGGGAAGAAACTGGAGATGGGCGATCCACAGGGGTCCGCTCTAGGACCCACCATGTGGAATGTTCTCTACAACAGCTTGCTAGAGGTCAAGATACCAGTAGGAGCAGAACTCATTGCCTTCGCAGCTTATTGCCAGCTCATGCCCAATATCGGAGGGCCAAAGCCGTGCAGAAGAAAAACCATAAATCAGGTCATACATTTAATCCTTCTATACGGAGCCCCGATATGGCACGAGTCGCTAAGATACGAGAGCTATAGGAAGAAACTGGCCTGGGTCCAACGGCAGGGAGCGCTCCGAGTCACCGCAGCATACAGAACAGTATCTGAAGAAGCGGTGCTCGTGATCGCTGGAATTCTTCCGCTGGATCTCCAAGTAAAAAAGAGGGCTTTGGACTACGAAGATCCCAAGAATCGCAATGAACACGAACAGAAACTGAGGGAAGCCTGGCAACGGAGATGGGATCAGTCCAGCAAAGGAAGATGGACTCACCGACTTATCCTGGTCGTAAGTCGTAAGGGCCCGGAAATATGGACTCACGGGGCATAGATGCTTCGGGACGTACCTGAAGCGGATTGGCAAAGAACCATCCGCTAACTGCCAGCACTGCCAAGCGGAGGTCGAAGACGTAGAGCACACCCCAGAGGAAACTGCTGGAATAAGATCAACGTCGACAACATGGTCCACTGCAAGATGGCAAGCATGAAGAACTGGGACCTTTGGCAAGACTACACAGAAGAGATTCTGAGCGCCAAAGAGGGCAAGGAAAAAAATTGGCACAGAGCGTCTCTCCAACACTAGAATAGAGCCAAGCAATCTAAGGCCAGACTACATGTCCTCCTAAAGCAATGTGGAAAACAATACCAGGGGGACAGAAAAGGGCAAGGGAGGGGTTTAGTCAGTAGGAATCTATCACTACCCACTATGGGTGTCTTGAGTCGCCTACGGGTGCGAAGAAGTGTTTGATTGGACCCAATAGTTTCGTGAAAGTCTGAATGTTGAGAAAAAGTATGCTGGAAAAATGATAGCTACGATATTTTGGGACTCGAAGGGTAGTTTATTGGTTGATTTTCTAGATGACAGATAGATGGTGGAATATAGCCTACCATTGCCAGCTGCTAAATGACGCCAAGGCTGCTTAAATGAAAACGAATAATTTCGCGTTGCGCAACATAAGATGCTACCTCACGCCATTTGTACAGCAAAATTCCGAGTTATATTCGAATTACTCTGAGAAAGTAATAAGTGGACGCTAAAAACGCCGCAAATGAAATGGACGCTATAGGAGGGTTGACTGTATTTCTAATACCCAAATTCTTTTTAATACGATGAAAAAACAATCTATAATCTGAATTTGTAATCAAGCCTTTTACCGGGAGTTCAAGGAATAGCCTACTTAAGTATTGATTATACAACTAAAAGGACTTTGATATAATACATATGATTCCTCGAGGAGCAAAGTTTTCCTTTAAATCAACTTATGAAGATTGTAACGGGATGAAGGCTCTTCGAGGAGGAAAAATAGTAAATTGGTTGAAATATATTGACGGGGGAGAAGGAAAACTCACTTGAATAATAAATTTGCTTTTAGAAAAATTGGTTTCCCCCATTGAGGAGACCATCGTTCAGTAATTTTATTTTCGTAAGGTAAACAGGTTCGGGAAGAAAAGAAACACCCTCGAATTGAAACTTTTTCCGTGTATCTCATAGGGCAGGATATTTCAAAAGCTTCCAGGGCACTAATGATTGTGTTCGAAAATAGATTTCGATCTGTGTAATTGATTGATTCCTTCAAGGAACAAAAGTCTCGGGTTTCCTTTATATCTCGGGTCCTTTGTATCGCCGTGCACTAATAAATTTTATTACGGAGTAAAATTTAATCCATTACGTTATATATATTATAATCACCTGTGTTTCGTGGATTAAGGGATTTTCGACCCTTAATAAAGCGGCGGAAAATAAATAAATTTCGTGCGATAAGCTGAAGGATGATCGGCCCGGGCGATTCTTGTGGATAAATACGGAATTTATTTTATTTTATTTTAAATTATTGACCTCTAGGAATAACTGAAAATTATTTCGTTTCAAATACGTGTTTGAATTTTATATAAAATTACTGTATTTGATTGAATCGTTTAGGTTTTGTGTATCGTTGAAAATTGTGAAAATGTGCAAGCACTTAACAAGGAATCCTCAATGGTGCCAGAATGCATTCGATTGCAGAATCAGCGCGTTGAAGTCTTATATAAAAATATTTTAAAGCCAAAACTCACAATTGGGCACATTTTATGTGGATATTATACAGGGTGCAGTAGGGAAATCCCCTTATTTTTAACGCGCCCTGAAGCGACAGTTATTACAAGAATGGTTGGGTCGGGCTTATTCAAAAGTACGAGACCTAATGTTTTGTTATGTAAGTTTAGTAATGATAATGCAATATACTGTATTTAAACCGTTGTTGAGTAATCGCGCATTTATGTGTTCGAACATGAGTAACACAGAAAGAGTATTTTCTCACATTGAGTGCGGAGATTAGTGAATCGGAGACAGGGACGGATGTATTGCGTTTTATCATACACTCGTACATCGATGGTGAGGTCGTGCTGTAAAGGTACCCCTACACGTTTATATATTCTCAAACATTAAGCGTCATCGCATCAATTATTAACAGATGATGACAAAATGAATATTAAAATTATAATGAAATTCGTCCGTATCCGTATATTAAAAACAATCAGTTATGGGGTCTTCTTGGATCGTTAGTAGTCTTCTTAGAATTATAATAATAGAAAGCCACATAAATCAATTATATAATTAAAACTCAACGTGGTTATAAAAGTGATTCTATTTGAAACGCTATTGCAACAATATCAATTTATTGATATACAAGTTTCATTCATGATGCGCGGTCCTGAGAGAAAAATGGATTTGTTTGGACAAGCGGTAGATATACGAAGTAGACCTATTCATGCCTGCTTATTCAAACTACCCTATGGTTATCCCATACAAATACATAGAAGAGTGATTTTATTATTTGGATAAAGTTGCATTAATAAAAATATATAAACACGAATCATCTTTTATATAAGAACTAGCTGGTACCCGGCGCGTTTCTGCCACAGAAGTAATAATTCTAAAAATATCGTTTGAGATTTGAAATAGTTATTTTATTTAATTAGGAATGATAGAAATAATGAAATTTATTTTATTTCGTTGGTTTTATTATAAATTTGAACAATCATACAAACATTGATTTTTATATATAAGATTTGAGAAAGTGCAAACAATAAGTTGGCAAAGTTTTATCGCAATCGAATGAACGGTATGGCAGCGCATTAAATACGGACAAACAAAAATTAATTTTTATATATCAGACTATGCCTATGTTACTCGCGAAATTCTTAGCAATAAGTGGACGAAGTTTTATTGCAATCAGATAAACGGTATGGCAGCGCATTTCGAACGAACAAAACCCAAAACATTTTTATAAATTAGATTGTATCTCAATGCATTGCTTTAAATTATTAATACAGGGTATTTGTTTCAGGCATGAAAATCTGAGCAGGTAATCATACTTTGACAAGACCGTTAGCAACTTATGGGATTGAAACATGGACTTCGAGGAGGCCCATGGAATAGTTTGCGAAATGTTTTTGAAACCAAATTTCTGACGTCGATTCGACACGATCGAAACCGGGAAGCCATGGACATGTCGATCTTTAGCTTCGTACTTTGTTGCTTACTATAAATGCTTCTGAGCAGGGTTATTAGAGCCATCTTCTATATGGATCGAAATGAGAGTAGATTCGTTGGAAGCCTATTACTACCCTGGGCTTTTGGCATCGGTAATGATACAGTCAACCCTTCTATAGCGTCGTTTAATTTACTTTTTCAGTTATTGCTAACACTTTACGGTCCGGATGAGCGATAATTTGTGAATTTACGTTTGGATCAAAAACATGTTATATTTATTGTTAAAGACAATTTTGTAGTGTTCTCGATAATTTTGTCACGTTAATTAAACACCTCAATTAACCCTTGAGAGTCTGCTTCATTATCGTGTCTTGTCTCCCACTGTGTCGTTGACAGTTTGCTCTTTAGTAAATGTTCTTGGTTATTTGTTACGCGAAGATTTATCCACGGTTTTAGCCAAACATCACGTAATGAACATTAATTAGATTATACCGCCCTTTATAGTAACGCGTTCCTCGCGCCGGATAAAGTTTCTTGTATCACATCTATTATAATAATTTGGTTGGGTCGTTTTTGAAAATAAAAAAAAATGTTTAAATGGTTCCTGATGGTAAGAGGTGCCGCGGCTCAAGATGAGGCCGTCACCGCCGCATGACCCGGGATATCATCACGATCCAGGTCATGCATTGCGTGCCATCGTAAGAATGACAAATTATTCAAGAAATAAGGACGAAAAAAATGTGTAGGAAACCACATCTGGATCCGATGAGGATAATAGCGTGTAATAAACCTGCAATTTTACGGCTGATGAGTGGGATGCGTGTCTTCTGGATTGAAAAGGACCTTAAATGATTGACGTCTCACGCGCTACATTGTAGGTGCAACAATAGCTCCGGACCATTGTGTCGACAGGGATCTTCTCTAGGGATTTCTTTCTTCTGCAACAAAGTTGCCGCAATGCAAATGTTCCGATGGGAAAGTGCGCTAATAACTTTTCAGCTATTTCTATAGAATCATTGATATTCATATTCTTCGCATGCTGCAAGAGCTGGTGTTCTTCGGCTTACAGCCATCGGCCATTCATAATATCAATTTTATATTTCAAACATCCTATTACTTTCGCAGTTGTTTTAACCAGGGCTTCGAAATGTTGTTTTTTAAATTCGGTTTTTATACTGGACGTCCCAGTTCCTCACAGGACATAGTTATGAAGCAGACCACGTTCTGTGTACATGTCCGGGCATGGCATCCAATCGCAAGGCGCTCATTCGAAGTATCAGCGGTCTGAAAGGTGGACCGGTTGGACACATATACCTTGTGGACACTCCGTTCTATTTAGGGCATTTTGTATAAGTTATGGGAGGAAATACATCCCCAGGGCATTCTACGATCTCTATGTTTGCGAAAACCCTCACAGCGGATAGTACATACAGTTGGCTCCGTATCATGATATCACGAGCGAGACTAGAATCACCCTGTCTTATAAGTAAGTTGTATATATATATTTAGTTAAATTATTAATTAATTAACCAGATAAACGTTCTTGGAACTATTGATTTTATTGCACATCATATCCTTCTTGTAACCAACAAAGTATGCATGTTGAGGACCGATTGAAATCAAAATGTTATTCGCTCATGGATAACTCGATCGTCTTGGATCCACAAAAAAGTTGTGAGTTCAATAATAAGTGATTTTAAGCAGTGAGTAGCTGAGTACCTGTAGATAGTTAGGTAGGTTAAGCAGTTGGACTCACGATTCAAACATCTTGTAAATAGGTCATTTTTAAAAACATATAACGTCATGAAAAACCATGTCAAAATGGTTGTAAATAGGTTCCATAAACGGGATTGTTAAAAGCTACCTCAAAAACAAAGAGTATTTCAAAGAAAATGAAGATTAGTTCAGGTCATAATTTGAGTTTATGGTAGTGATGTGATAAGTCGACAACATGTTACGAAGTGGGTTCGATTGTTCAGAAAATGCCGTACTGATACTTGTAACAAGGCAAGACGTGGGAGGCTATTAGTGATTTCTGACGGATTTGTGCAAAAAATAGAAGATCAAATGCAAAACAACCACCGTATGATGCTTGACGACCTTCAAAAAAAAAAATCCTGACATTTCTTAAAGTCTTCTCGGTGATATTGTATCGGAAAAACTTGGTAACAAGAAGTTGTGTGAGAGATGGGTGTCCAGAATGCTGAAGAACCAGTACATTCCAGAATCCAAAAAACAGGAGACATTAAGAAACGCGCTGACGAACCACCAACAATCCAGGGACATTGGGTAACGCAAAAGGCAACAACCGTGACAAACTATTTGTGTGATTAATGCCAACATCGGCGGATGGAGATCGAGCCGAAGAAAATTACTCAATGAAGTGACCGACTCTATCCTGCTCTACGGTGCACCAGTTTGAGCAGGAATGGCACAGAAAGGCGGAAATAGATATGAAGTCTACAAGTTCTAGCAGGTACACTTCCCATGGACATCCTCGCCATGAAAAGGAAGCACAGATATTAGAAAAACACAGGAAAAGAGAAAGCCCGGGAAGAGACAATCCAACAATGGTAGAATCGCTAGGACATCGGAACCAAGGGAAGGTAAGAAGGACCAACACACCTAAATGGACCTCGCGCTAGCACGGTGAACTCACTTATCACCTGGTGGGGAGCGTGGATGAATTTCGCTAGTGAGGTCATGCGAAAGAAAGAAAACGGAGGAAGAACTAGAAGAGTGAACATCGGTTCGTAGAAAGTACCCTTGAAGCATTGCGAAAGCGGATTCCATGGGGGTCGGTGGAGAAAAATGGGTGGGAGTTTTAGTGGGTAGGAATCCCACACTACCATGGTTTTTAACCATAGTGTATTTTTTAAATATATTTGTGAAGTATCTTTTCAATTAAATACTAAATGTTGCGCGATCTTTGATGATTGTTCAGCGTGTGGCATGCGCGCGCATCTATGTTTCAATGCAAACGCGTCGCGCTCGCGAATTTCATTGCTTGCGCGGAATTTGAATAGGTCAAACGATTTGTCGGGGTTGTAATGAGGGATCGGAGCGGTTTGCGACGCCTGCAAGCCGATTCCGACGGCAGTGTGACAAAAACGTTCCAGTTGCAGCCCGAGGGATCTTTTGTGGAAGAAGCCGCATTCAAAGGGAAGCTCCTCTCCTTTCATTCAGCTCACAGTTCGAATCCACAATACAATACTACGAGTGTGCTTATTCCCTTAAATGGGATGTTCCATCGCCAAAATGATTACTGCTGCGTATCATCACGCCCCGCTCCCGATTAAATCGTCTCAATGAGCAGCCGAATAAAATGCTAATTCGGTAGATGAACGCGAGCTTTCGCCCGGGATAAAGTTTTGATCGCATTAATCATTAACGACGTACAAGTTGCTGACAATATAGCAAACATGGCCAAATTTACATAGTCATACGTGTCTTACGACGCTCGGTACTTAAAGAGTTATCGCATAATGTGAAGCTTTTGATCCGAACATTATCATACATGTAAATTAGACTCATGTGAATATTTTAAAGCTCTGCAAACATCAGTACGTTTTGTATCGTGCATTTTCTGGATTGATCGACTTTTTTGGATCGAAGTTGGAGAGCGGAACGATCCGCCGGACGGTCTTACGTGTGTGTTTTTTTTCGATTCGGTTTAATGTTTTTCCGAATATGAATAATATTGGAAAAAATAAATTTCGTGGTCATTATCATTAGGCAGTCGTGATGGATTTGGAGCACGATGCGGCAAGTGGCCGGCCCTAGTTTCTTCGGCTTCACTGAAGTTGCCGTATTTTTTTCTGAGGGAGCCCCTTTAAGAAAGCCGAAAACCTTTGATCTTGCCGACATCAAAAATTTCATCCTGCCTACAGCTTCATGTGTTTCTACCTGACGTCTCGAGCGCCCAACCGTCGACCGTCGAGCTGCCAATTCTCAAATACATTTACAATACCCCACATCCACGTCCTAATCCATCAATCAAGATTTGTCACCCAAAAAAATCTTACTGTTTGGTGTTTATTTTGGGCAAATTGATTCATTGGGTCACATTTGTTCGAAGATGGTGGCGCAGAAAGAGCATTCTCGCACATTGAGTGCAGAGATTAGTGAATCAGAGACAGAGACGGATGTCTTATGTCTCATCAAATACTCGTACGACGATGACAATGTTGTGCTGTTAAGTTACCCCTACACGTCTATATAATATCAAATATTGCGAGCCATCATATTAAATATCCAAATCCGCATGAAAACCATCAGGTATGGGACTTGGATCGTTGGTGATCTTCTTGGAATCATAATATATAGTAAAGAAAGCCTCTTTATACACTTAGATCTGTTTTTATGCGATAGATATGTTACACGAGGAGTCGCATATAAAAAAATCGCATAAAAATACTTGAAAGGTTCCATTATTTTAAAAAATCGCATAACTTCAAATCAATATGATAGCGGGATTTGACTGAAATAGTCTGAAAATCAATTTCTGGCAATGGCGTAATAAAACTGGTTTATTTTGATGCAATGCTGCATTCAATCTATCCAATTGTTGTTTATTCATTTAGAATCTCATCCTATTCGCAAAAGTATTATTTTTAATACAAAGCCTAAGCAAAATTAATAGTTATTTTTCTTGTACTACTACTGTACTTATCTACTGTAAGTTAATTGTACTATACCTATATTATTTGAGAGAGTGCAAACAATAAATTGGGAAAGTTTTATCGCAATCGAATAAACGGTATAGCAGCGCATTAAATACGAACAAACAAACATTGATTTTTATATGTTAGACTATGCTTATATTACTCGCGGAATCTTTAATAATAAGTGGACGAAGTTTTATTGCAATCTGATGAACGGTATGGCTGCGCATTTCGAACGAACAAAACCCAATTCATTTTTATATAATAGATTGAAAAAATATACATCTCCGTTCGATGGATATATCCATCAAATTGTCGTTATAGGGATAAGGTGGGTGATTTTTATAATCACAGATCGATACATTAATATAGATGCTTACACGATAAAAATTAAAATAGATTCTGAATGCAGACTGAATTAGGCTGTTTTGAAGATGGTGCATCGAAAAAACGACTTTAAATATGGGTATCCCTAATATTTGCGGTAGTTAATTATACATCCTATGGATTTAAATGTATGAATCGAAACGTTTATACGAATTTGTGTTTTCGCATTGCCTTTCGTGTTTGTTTAAAATGGGGAATAAGATTATTTTAACACTTTATAGTCCGGGCGATTTAAATTCATGATACTCTATTTCTTTCATAAAATTGATATAATTCTTAAACCAGCTAATGGATCGTAACGAAATTTTAATGGTGCATATAAAAGAGTTTTCCACATCGATGTATCCAAACATTACAATGGTTTTCAATCTGTGGTGCATATATCAGCGTGATGAAATGAAAAAATTGATTATTTTTATTTGAATTGTATGAACAGGCATTGATTAAATGGATTGGATGGTAAAATAAGATATATTGATGATTTGATTAATTGTTTAAATATTATATTATTCAAATTTATGAAATCAAAATAAGTCTTTATTGATGTTTTTTTTTTAAATTTATGGCACTCGACGTGAAGGTTGACGATCAATGTGCATGAATGACAGCATTTTTGCTCGCGCAGGTTCGTCAGATATGTGCACCTGACGAGGTGGGTAAGTTGTGTGGAAAAAATGTTGTTGGCGCACGCGACAATGTGACTTCGTGACGGTACTTACGAGTATCCTGATCACATCCCAGGATTGCGATCTAAGGAGAATCGACGTAAACAGTGGATCACCACAATCTCAGTCGCACTCTTTTTATTAGATATTTCGAGATAAATCTGAGCGGCTGGCTCCGTCGGGCGCTCATTAGGACGTTTGAATCCAGTGCAATAAATCAACGTCTTGCTGATGAATAAAGTCTCAAGTCGAGGAATCGAACTGAGAACGAGGAAGTGACTGGGCGTGAGCAGATTCGCGGACGGATTTGTCTCGAATTAACATTTGGATTGGGTGTAATTAGCACGTGGTCGGCGGGCATTAATTGATCTCTATAACAATATTAACAACAAACAAACGAAAAATAAGTCAGTAAAACAAGAAACTACTTTGATTTCAAAACACAACAGTAATAGCGGCGAGATGAAAGGAAAGCGGTGTCTTTCACCGATCTACAAGGTGTTTATGAACTACTACTATTTATTTTCACATACTTTACACACAATCAAATAAATATAGCTGCCAAGTGCGACTCGAGCGATAAGTAAACAATTTTTAACACGCCTCCACAAAATAAGCTGACTATTTCAAAACAATCCCAATTGCCACAAATGGCACATTTTCGATATTCAAACAACATATGAACCAGGCAATAATATTCATACGAGGCTCATCTCGAAAGTTCGGCCATTTTGTTCAGTCACAGTAAATTCTTCCAATAGAGAGGTCATCGCGCGCTCCCGCCATCGCCTGTCCATGCGAGATCCATCAAAAGCACATGGTAATTTATGATAGTGATGTGATGAGTGGACAATATAGATGATATTGTGTATGAAAAACTTGATTATAAGACGTTGTATGTAGGAAACCAATCCCGAGACAAAATTTCGATCCCGGGATTTCGGATTGCATTAGACCATCCCGGGATCCTGGAATCGGGATTTCCAATAGTTTAAGAAATTACGTTGATAAATTTGATCAAAAATGATTAATAAGTCCATTGGTTTAATATTAAAAAATATTTTGTAGGCGGAAGAATTTAGTTTATTTAAGAAACGATAAAAATACAATTCAAAAATAGATAAATAATACACTAAAAAATTCAAATATTATTTTGAAAATATGCCCGAAGTAATAAAGCATCGAGTGTTTTGTCATTTAGTCTGGATCTGATTTTGGATCCCATTTTTAGAATTCGAGGTGTAGTAAATACATCATCGTTCATAAAGGTTAATATAACAATTTGAAAAGCATATATGTACTGTATATATGTGTACATATATTAGACAATTACTGCCCCTAGGCGTCGCCTAAGCTCACCAATTAGTAGTTATGCCACTGTTTCCAAGCGTCCAGATTTTGGCGAAAATGACTCGATTTAGTAGCCTCATCGTGCTGCTGGAGGTGTACGATTTCTGATAGATAAAAATTTCAATCCTGAATTATTTGGGACTACGTTTACTAATCCCGGGATTCATGAGCACCTTAAAACTGTCCGGCATCCCGAGATTGGCTTCCCTAGTCATCTCAGGATCCAAAAGACAATTCAAAAAGAGCTGGCGGCGGAAGTCTATGATACTGGCATACAAAAAATTGCCGATCAAAACGATAAATGCGGGAAAACAACGCAACAAACAACATTCTACTCATACACATTTACAATAGAATCGAAAATTTGCAGCTATTAGTGACCGTGAAAATTTGATGACCGTCGCAGGTCATGTATTCTGTACATAGATAGAAGCGATAAATGCGGGAAATGAATGCTTACCATTAAATAAATACGTATGGTTTATTATTAATTCGCCGATTAAACAATATTTTTTTGCCATCCACTGCAAATATTTACAACCCGATCGCTAATGGCATTCGTATATGCATTGCAAACAGAGGAAAAACGTTGTTCATGATCTTCGACATGTCGAATTTGATAAGGTTTAAATATACAGCTGTGACGATCCATGCGGGAATTTATCGAAATCATTCAGAGCAAAATTATCGTTATATTAGAGGTGACCCAAGATTTAATAAAAAATGCCCATCCTATCCCATAGCACCCATCCTATTCGTTTTTCGATGAACTTTAAAATTTGTTTGCACAGTCATTAATGATCCCTAGTCTTTACGATCAATCTTCGATTGTTCACCGTGGATCTGATTCGATTAAGAATTTCATAATTTTTAAAAAATATAATTTATTAGTGATATCTGATATATAAAAATCAATATTTGTTTGTCCTGTATTTAATGCGCCTTCATACCGTTCATCCAATTGCGATAAAACTTTGTCAATTTATTTTTTATACTTGTAAAAATAACATATGCATAGTAAAAATATTGTATTCGCTAATATAATAATACAAATGGAGTTTTTTAATTTTACTACATAATTACTTTCATTAGAAATACATTTATTCTGTCGAATTACGCGTTGCGCAACATAGGATGAGAGAATTTTCTGAAGGTGAAGATGTATTGGATATCTGATAGTTTTACCATTGTAAATAAATATTAATGTGTAGAGCTTAACAAGTGTTTAAATTGGTTAAAGATATAAATTAACATAAAACTAATGAGGTGTTCATAGCTTTGAAATTGAATATGTGTATTTTAGAATATTCTGAATGTTAGGCCGAAACATCAATTTGTTTATGTTTAAGAGGCTTTGTAAACACCGTGTTTATTAACTAATTCGGCAAACATCAAACGAAGTTGAAAAAGCACAGCAGGCTCCACTTAAAGCGACTTGGCGGTGGGGGAACACTAGGTAAAGAGAAATCCTATGGATCGTTAGGATTTCAACTAATTGAAGGACTACTTATTTAAGTTACAATTACCCAGATTTAAAAAAATAATCGATTATTTAACCCTTTACTGCCCGAGCGCTCAAAATCCCAGAATCGACCAAAAAGTCCACAACAAAAAAAATTGAATCGAATTTCACAAGCACAAGCCTAATCGAAGCAACGAATGGCATTTACAATAAAAAATTACGATAATCATCGTCATCATGGACGTATATTGAACATTTCTGGAGATATATGTGTTTTCATCAAATTTTATTCGCAGTTAAATTAGATAAATCTCTCTCAAATTCTGGCAATAAAATAGCTAAACACCATAATAATTAAATTTTATTGATGCTCATAACTACCATATTACACAATCGCCATCATTTAAGTGCCATCGGACCGTCATATAATTCCCATGCGCGGTCCAACTGCTCAAAGAGGCACTAAAGCAATCAAATCTGTGAATTGTGAATAAATTAATTTCTTATTAAATGCCATCCATACGCTTGGAAAAATCGCATAATTGGTCATTATTTGGTTGGGGTCGCCTTTCAGGTGATCCATCAGGATCGTTAAGTCGCGGTAAATTCTAGTTTTATGCGAATTCCATCCAGATGATTCCGGGAACGATGAAAGAATCCTTGTATATTTCACCGATAGGAATTTTCATCATAGTTCGAATCAATTAATGCTGAGCATTTTCCGCATTTAAAGGCATAGTATCTAGTCCCCAGTGATCTGTAACATTTTTGCTTTGACAGATTCTCTATATTTTTATTTATTTTTATAATAAAAAATCATAAATATTCACAGGAGAGAGAAGCTTTTCTGGATTATATCGTGGCGGGGGATGAGACGTGGATGCGTTAAAAAGCATTGAAAAATCAGTCAAAACCTGTACGTCACCGAAACGCAAGGTCTGTTTAAAACATCGCTACGGTGTATAAGAGTGTACGGGTAACACTGAGGCAGTCAATTTATCGCCATTTACAAGAATTTGGCTTTTCTGCAACTTTATTTTGTACCGGGACTTGGATCTATATCCGTATAAAAGATTAAACAAGCATAGACGAGTACGAAAACCGGAAAAACCGTTATGTTTCCAGAAACAAAAACCGTAACGAAAACATATCGGTTCGAAGCCTGCTTCTTTTTGTTATGGATTTCATAAAGTATCTTAGCACACATTTATGACAATATTACGTTACGTTTTAAATCTGCAAGAAATGCTTTACGATCCTACAAAACAGTTTATTTCTCATATTGTTGTTTTGATATTATAAGCAAACAAAATGTCAGTCTATCACAACGATGTTCTTGCCGATATGCATAACAATCTTTGGGACATGTAGATAAATATTATGTAAATATTTTATACTTACAAGACTACAAGATGTAGTTAATATTGTAATGCCTTGAAAGTTGCAATTTAGCCACGTCTACCGAAGTCCTAGCCATCTTATATCAAAAGTAGACGACGTTTATTTGATAATGATTAACATAAACTAATTATAGACAAAAATGCAGCTTTATAGATTTTAATTTAATGCCATTTAGCGTTCTTTCAATTAATCAGTACTTTTTAAAAACAAACAATTTTGTTTTCTTTGCATTTTTTTAATGTTAAAACTTTTGAGAATATATCTCTCAAAGCAATTTCCAAAATTCTAATCATTTACGGAGTTATAGCTATTTTAGTGACGCGGCAACTAAGCCTGTCCTACCGGATTACTTTTTTCAGCACGGTTGACATGATATCTCAAGTTCTAATCAACTGATTTTCTTCAAATTTAATACAAACTCTTTATATATAATTATCTATCGTTTATAGCAAATTTATGTTAAAATTTTATTTTTAACTATTTTAAAAAAATTAAAACTTTTATAAAAAAAGATCAAAAAATTATGTTTTTTTTTAATTAAGCAATTGCCATTTTTTGATAATAATTTTTGATTTTTTTGAGGTAGGGACTATAGCAACATCTATACTAATAAGTATGTTTTTATTTTTTTAATTTCATATGATTTAAAGTGTTGTAATCGTGTCAATCAGGACATATCCTTTTTTATCAGGTTTTTTTATTATTTTTTTTTTAAACTTTTTGGCAGATTTCTTAGGCAAGGACCCCCGGGGATTTACAGACCCACAGTTTCGTAACATTAGCATGGATGATGAATAAACAAAATTGCATTTGAAGATGTATCAGCATGAAACAAAGTAAAAAATAAAAAGAAATAGGAATCACCTGTTTGGCAGAATCCATCTCGAGAGCGGCGTCTTCTTTGATGTTGAGCACAGTCAAATAAATAAAAGGAATTAACCTTAATTATTATGAATATTATTAGTGTCACTATTAAGTCGATAAAACGGAGACTCCAGTCCGTTAACGATTCGGTTTTAGTAGTAATTCAAGTTTATAGCCCTTTTTCACAGCATCCATAATAGTGTATTTTTTTCGAGAAACATTTACGTCCTATTATATATCTTGTCTGAGGGGCATTATTATTATTTTCAATTATCCTAAATATATTAAAACATGCTATATTTCGACTTTCTGGATGTGTTTATGGCATCACACGGCGCGTATATCTTTTTCTTTGAAACCGCGCTGAAAGGTATAACTTCACATTATTATTTTTTTACGACCACTTTATTGGTACGATAAGGGTTAAGAAATGTTTGCGGCGTTTTTGTGCTCGCGGGACGTCGATTAATCAGGCGTTTTGTATGAAAATCAATCCATTACCCGCCGGAAATGTGTTGAAAATCACCGGATTTAAAAATGGGATCGAACCAATCTAGAGGGATGAAGACGTTAAAAGCATTCCGTGTGAAACATTTGAGATAATATCGCATGCCAATGGTACCGGCTCGCAAGAGCCGGTTGTTAAATATGTTTTATTGAGATTTTAACGATTTGAATTTAATGTCTTAAATAAATACTTGTGCAAGTTTTCCAATCAAAGCCAACCAAAAATTGATTCAATCTTGGATGTTTTTAAGTAAGAGAAAGTTTTACTTTAATATTTTACTAAATCTGAAATTCAAAAACTAATCCACTGCACTTGGTTTCAATAGCTCGCAATAAATGCCTCCTTTCAAATTCCACCAGGCAAACAAAAGTGCTTTTTCATCATGAATGTTGACCTTTGGATTGGATATTGTAAATTGATCATGTTCTATCCATGACCTTTTTATTTTTGAGGTTTTATAGTACAATAATCTAGACGGTATCGTAGCTTATATCGACAGGCTTAAAACAAGAAGCTGTGAACTTATGCATCACCCTGATAGTTTAAAAGTAATTAAATTTGATACAGAAAGAGTTTTTTCGCGCATTAAGTGCGAAGATTAGTGAATCGATGAGAAGGACGGATGTCTTGCGTCTCATCATACACTTTTACATCGATGGCAAGATCGTGTTGTAAACGTATCCCTACACATTTATATAATCTCAAACATTGCATGTTAAGGTTCATCTATTGATATACAAGCTTGAATCACGCTGCGCGGTTTTGAGAGAAAAGTGGGTTGTTTAAACAATAGCAACTATATTTAATTCAGAATTAACTCATTAATCAAAGGATTTAAGAAGGGATTTGCACCGAGATTTGAAGCAATTGAAGCGAGCCGGTTGATGTAAGAAGCATGGAAAACAGCGATAATGTCCCGAATAAGCCAGCGCATGGTCACAAGAAGTTGTTTACAATCCACGAGGCCGGAGCACGATATTAATATAAAATATTTGAAGGAGCGTATAGCGGTTGATATATGCGAGATTACAATATTGAAGAATGATAGCGAGAGCAGCTGTGGCGAGTATCCAAGAAGCAGATTTATTCAAATGAGATTGAGTGGCGCCAAGGAAGTAGTCAGAGCGGCCTACATCAAAGCGCGACCAATCCAGTGCATACAAGCACGTGCTTCTAACCAACAACAACAACCACATGACTCACCACCCCAAAATCACCTTTCTTGGCGTGCTTTGGCTTACATGGATATTGCAGGCCGAATCTCCAAATGCAAGCATTCCGGAAAACCAATTTTCAATCACAACCTTTGAGCAACATGTCCCAGAAGTAGCCGACCCGACGTATAAATGGCGTTCGTTAGAAAAAAAAATCCATGATAAAAAATAGACACTATGTAAAGCTTATATTTTGTGGTATTTACTTAGGAGCCATCAATAGTGAACATTCTCAGTGAATTTATAAGCATGGAAAAAAATGGTCATTGCTATGTGAAGATCTCAGTGAAATTAATATCAAAGCTGAGCTAAATTCAATTTGGGAGAGTCTGTTCTTTCGGTTACAATTAAATAAAAATATTGGGTGGCAGAATTCAAACGAGGCCGTACGAGCTGCCACGACGAACATCGCAGCGGTCGACCAAATGAGATGACCATACCAGAAACAGTGAAGAAAATCCACAATTTGATATTGGACGTCCGTCGACTGTATGTCGCATATTGATTGACAATTTGCACATGAGAAAGCTGTGCGCAAGACGGGTGCCGCATTTGCTCACAATCAATCACAAACAGCATCGTGAGGATGATCAAATCGAATGTTTGGGCTTGTTTAGCATATTGAGTCAATAAAAGTAAATTTCGTTTCCTTAAATTTATTTGGGAATACTCATCCAGTGATCTGGGTGAATGTATCGTACGATCTCGATTAGAAATTCGGATTACTTGAGTTGCTTATCATGAGGGTTGAGAAAAAAGTGTATGAGGGTAGGCTGAAAACTAATGCACACATGCTTGTAGAACGCGAACGAAATGATATTCAGAAACGCGATAGAAGGCAAGTGGAAGTAACATTCCTACTCAGTTTGAGATTTCATCCAGGATCATCCAGATATTTCGAGAAGCACAAGTATGGAGATATGCGAGTTAATCAGCGTGCTGTTATCGATTTTTTTACTGCTGAAAAAGTGACTCCTACTGAAGTTCATCATCGTTTAAAGGCCGTTATACATTGGAAGAAATATGTTAGCCTTAAAGGTGACTATGCTGAAAAATAAATATACAAACAGCGGCACGGAATATGGCCCAAACGTAAACATAGCAATATGAAGCATCCATGTTTAATTTAGTTAATTGTTTTGATGAAGGTATGTAAAAGAACTTGTGTTTGTTTATTAAAAGTGGATATTCGATAGATATTGATTGTGTTTTGGCTTCTGTGCAACATTATGAAACACACAAGTGGTGGCATAAGATGCACATCGGTTTATCATCTTGAAAGTCCTGCGAAATGTGTTCCTCATCACCGTTGAAATTAAGCAGCATCTCCAATCGAAGCGGACGATAAGATGAAGGATAGAAGAGAGATTTAGGTGCTAGAAGATCGGCACGAGGTCCTCAGACAGCATCGTGTTGCTCGATTAAGACCTGCGAATATGCTGATTGGACGAATGACCCATTGAGCAAAGTTTTATTCGCGAATGAATCCAGAGTGAATTTGAAGCCTTCAGATGATCATGAGCAAAGCTTCAGAAGAAGTGGAGAGAAGAAGGAGGATCCGTATAAACACGTACAATTCTTTATAAAATTTGTAAGATTTACATATATGTTTGTTTCAAATTAAATATTAAGTTTGGGCCACTTTCCGTGCCGCTGATTGTATGATTTTGAAACTAGTTAACGCCTAGTTTTTTGCATTTATTTTTTAAATTCCGTCATTATTTGTATCCCAAATTAGGTGTCCATCGATGTGCTACACTTAAGCTTTAGTAACTAGCCTAGATTTTTATTTTTGTTATCGGGATTCGCATTAAGTCCACTAAAGCCGGACATAAAAAGGTCTCTTTGTTATCTTTATTGAAGCTTAGGGATTACTTTCTATTTTAAGACACTTAGGGCATCCGTAAACATTGAACTATCAACAATGGGCGCGCTAATTCCGACACTCGACTCTTTATTCTTCGAGTGCCCCAAATTGATAAAGGACCCTTTTAGCACGTCCCATTGGCGATTCTTTCGAAATTTAGCGAAAGGCATTTAGCGGCAGGGTTGGACAGTCCTGGCAGGACGATAATGGTCCGGTGTACAACAGGTAGCCGAATCGATTTCACGGTACGCCGCCCTTATGCAATATCCTGGCGATCTGCCTAATCAGGTTTACGACCGGCGAAGGATCCTTTTTGTCGTCTCCTAATGATTGCGTCGAGCCCATCTGCGTTTAAATACAATATAATGATCTTGTGAATACGATTTTGGTCCATTCGTAGAAACTAGCAATTATTACATTCCACTTTTGGTTGCATGCAATGAATCAGTTATCGGTCAAAGCTCATTCCGCCCGAGACACTCCTAATTACGCCGTTTCCAGCCCGAACTATCCAAGTCACGATTCCCATAACTATCAAAATTATGTTTTTCTTCGCTATTATCATGTTATATTTCCTAGAACTTCATTTGAGTATTCAAAATAGCGGAATTATTAAAAACTCATAGATAAATATTGCACATTTCCGAGAAGCAACTAATCCTTCCATAATTGAGCTTTTAATACATCCTGTTTAGACTATATGGCTTTTAACGAAACATGCCAAAATAATGCCTGAGTGCTCCACTTTTTTATTTCATTTATTTTTATTACACTCCATTTATAGGAAGCAAATTTAAAATGTACAAATGCGGCAAAAACCAGATCAAATGTTACCGCATTCACTCAATAATTTGTCCAAAATGCATTTTGTATCAAATTCAAAATATGATAGACGCTTTAATGATCGACGTTTGAAAGCTCAAACATTTGAAATTCAATAAAACGATACAAAATTGCATCATTTTTATAGCAAAATGGCTTTATTTGGAAAATATCGATCAGTTCATTCATCGTGTATTGATGAATGCACTTGAATTTGATCTAAAACTCTATAATATTAATAAAATACAAGATCTTATAGATAAATAGAAGATATTAAGACATATTATCTATATGTAGCAGATCTACAACAGATGAGGAATCCATGAATAATTTAGCAACGGCGAGTTGTCATTGAAAAGCGAGGATTTGCTTGGGTCATGATTGCGATTTTAAAATCTCAACAAAATATGTACAATAATAATCGTTTTTGCGCGAAACATTAACACTTTACAGTCCGGGCGTTCCATATCAAATTTCGATTGGAGTCAAAAATTCATAAATTCATTCTTATGTAAAATTAATATTATTCTTAAGCCAACCGATAGATTGAAACGAATTTATTTAAATAGTGATTATAAATCTGTGGCGCGTATATTATAAGTATACAATTCAGTCAGTTTAACGTATAAAAATTACATTTGAATCGTGCATTTGAACGCATTTTATGATATGTTTGTAAATTTATTTTAAATGCAATTTGCCATATTTTGCCGATGGATTTACATATATTTTATGCGTTTAAAATATTGACACGTGTCAATGCTGGCATCCCTAGAAAGAAATTCAATCGATATCGATTGCGTACGACATTTTTCTCGAGCTAATGTTGTGTAATCCTCATCGTGCATTAACGCGGGCGCCGACTTTAAAGTGTTAATTCGTTCAATTGTATCTAACAAGCCGCGATCTTTAAAAATGAACTACATCTGTAAATTCAGCATCATTCATCGAGTATTTTAAATTCTCAAAAATTTTGATAAATATGCAGTTAATAAATTGATAAATATTATTGAATTTTGATCGATACGGATTTATAGTATTTTTATGGTTTTTACCATGTAATATGCAATCGATTTAAACAGCTGTTTAGTTGTTGTGGGTTCAATAAGTTGTATAAAATAATTAATTTAAACGCGGGCTGTTGAATTAAATTCAAATATAGTCCTACAAATAGATGTTCGTATTATTAAAAATAATGGATAAACATTGACGTGCAAAATTATCGTGATGATGTTTCGACGGTTTTAAAAACTTGTATGCATTTTTACGATGCACAAATGCAATAAATTGTGCATTTCGCGATGGATTCGATTGGTTTTTGAGTTTCTGTCTTTAACGAATATCAAATTACGACATTTGAGCGCGATATTGGAAAGTTAAGTAGCAACAAGTGGACATATTTATGAATTTGAGGGACTTTATTGATGCTCGGATACTAATCGATTATTTATGTATGACGCACTGTTTATGAAGCATGCTTATGATGTGGGAGTAATATTTGTGTTGATAATTCAGCAGAAATTGCCAATAATAAATCATGGATGAATCGTCGGGCGGCAAAGCCGCCTTACGAATTCGGTTCGATTTGAATATTGATAATTTGGAAGTTCGTGTGGTAAATAGGAAAACGAACCGCCCGGAGCTTTAAATTTGAATCTGACGCCCGTCAACCCTTACCGTACCATTTGAGAAGCACTGATATAATTTCACAAGCACAAGGACACGTGTGGATGGATCCGAACGAGGCACGTGGACGACAACTCGAAGGATCGCGTCGAAAACAAACGGAGCCCCGACCACACCGTGTTACCTCTTCAAGAGGCGATCCTCGACTGTTGATGCCGAGGCAGTTCACGTGTCCAGATGAGACGGACGTATATGGATGCTGGAATCTGCCAACAATGCCTTCCTCTGCATCCATCATCAACTTACCATATGATCTTGCCTATTATCAAATTATCCCAAATCCATAGGGCATGGATTTTGGAATAAGTCAGACATACATCAGTACTCCATAATTGCATTTGAAGCATTGTTCGGATGCTATTGCAACACATAGAAGACATTCGCTACAAATGCTTATTTTTAATTTTTAAACGCAATCGACAATAAGTTTGGAAACACCTAGCATGCTCTCTAATTTTATACCAATTAATCATAACATATTTTTTATTTTTTGCATTCAATATTAGAACCCTTCTAATTAACAATATATCATAATGTGCACTTAATTTTTTATTCAAATGCAAAAATATATATTTATATAAAATATAGTGGGTATTTAAATTATCTAATAATTGCAAATTGCACAAAATATAATCTTTTTTTATTAAATGAGTGTTATGATGCATTTTGGAACGAATAGACGGTTGCAAAAAAGATCCAGAAGTCACCAGGACACTGAGAACTTAAAGAACAGGAAAAGACCGGGTCGCTCAAAATCTTCTATGTAGAAATTTGAATGAAACCAGATCATCTAATATGTGTTAATTTTTGTGTGGGGATTAAATAAAAATCGACGGAAATGTCACTCGAAAATACGAGGGTGATTCAAATGTAAACCGGAATTTTGCCGCACAAATTTATCAGTGGTGGATAAAAATACAAATGGTTAATTTTTTGCATTGTTTTTATGTATTTGTTTAAGACAATTGTTAGCTAAAAATTCGCTGTTGTGTAATATATAATAAAATAGGCTAGCCACTGGTGTAGTGTTTGCTTTATGCTGCGTATAGACGCGTATATACGCACGTAATGCAGGCGGGTACGGACACACTACAAATAATTATCCCTCTCTTATTCATATTTTTTAAATGTTCATTTTGTGCTATTATGTTAATGAGAATATGTTTAACAATGTGCTTATATCTTTTTTTTTACATCAATTAAGCGTTTCCAAACTTGTTGTCGATAGTGTGTTTGTGTGTGTGTGAACTATAATGAACAAAAATTGCCATTTAACAATTAAAATAACATTTTAAAAAAAGTAATTTGGCTCACATATTCTATTATTTAAATCATTTGCGGGTTTTGTTCATTTATTGTTCAGGGTTGTCACAACACATGATGAATATTTTTATTGTTAATATTGTATACATGCCATTATAATTGATTGTTTATTTAGGGCTGTCTCAATTTATTTATAAAAATAATAAAAACAATATTTTATAAGGCATTCACCACCACAAAATAGATTTAGCTACATAGAAAAGATCATTCAATGGGCAGCCCTTATGATCTATTTTGAATTTATTTAAAAATAAAGTGGAAAAACCTTGATCACAAATGTGTACTCCAACATAATAATATTTAGGTATTTAAAATTATTTCTTTACTGCGAATAAAAATAGCGACTCACCGGTGAGTCGCTGAATTTTTTTTGCGAATTTATGCATTGATCTAATTGCAGGATTATCCGATTATGGTCATCTTTATATAAAGATCAAAACAAGTCAATTAAATGGGTATATAGTACATTGGAAGCGAATTGAAAATAGAACTTAAAATTTTGGGATTTCCCTTTTTTAAGATTTGTACATTTAAACATGTTTTTTTAATTATTCGAGAAAAATTCTTGGCATTTAAATTTATTATGCTAAAACAAAAAATAGCATAACTGCTCTGAACATCAATAGACGTCTTTACAAATGGTTCAAGTTTGAAAGGCACAAATTGAAAAGGTTGAATATATTTTCTAGAACCTATTTAGCGACTGGCTGATTTTTTTTTTTTTTGCTTGGCAAGGGGGAGTTCTAGCCTTTAATTAGTTCTATGGGATCTATTCATATTTTAGGCGGCGATGCTGAATGCGGTCTTAACTGAAAAAAAGCTTTTGTTTAATCATGAAGTGTTTTGCGATTGCGGGACTCATCACATGGGCAGGTGGACTTGCGGTAGTCTTGACAAAGACTCCAACTCAGAGTTGAAACGTCGAAAAGGGCTTTTGTTTTCGTCGTATCGGCCGACCGATCTCCGCCTATTCGAACATAGGCCCTTTGACATTCTCGTTTTGAACATTTGGGGCGCTTGGGCTTTTATTCCAGCGAAGCCAATACACCAGACTTTATAGCGTAGAGGCAAGTACGCACTGCTTTTTCAAGAAAATTGGACTTGATAAGCATAGGCATATGAATATAAAATGATTTAAAATTTTGCATCTAAATGCATCTTTTACAAAATGTTTGTCGCATTTTTTTCCGTAGGAACGTTAAAGAACAATAAAATATCAAAGCTGAATATAAAACAGAGCACACACAATGACAGTCCATGAATGACCTACCTTATCATATCTAGAAAAAATCAAATTCTGTTTGGACGCCCCTCATGGTCTTTTTACCATCGGACCGCTGAAGAAGCGTTGAAAGGTGAATATAGATAAAAAATGAAAAAAGAAAGCAATTGCTTCACTTCATGATATTGTTTTTAAATGCGTTTATATAAAGATACCTTACCAAGTCCACGAAAGCTTTGATTAGTGACCTAATTTTAAATTTAGTTAAGCATAGATGCTATATTCGAATGTTCATCACTTTTCGTCCATTGAATATCGCGAAGCGTGAGTGAAGCTCAACACCTTTGACAATTTTGCAATTTGTGTGGCTCTCTACTATTTATTGTGATTCTAAGAAGACCACCAACGATCCAAGACCTCATATCTGATAGTTTTCATCAGGATACGGACAAATTCCATTGTAAATTTAATGTTTTTCTTGTCGTCTTCTGTTTATAATTGATATGATGATAAAAAATCGCATAAAAAAGTCTCGAATTAAATAGAAAACTGAGGGATGGGTTTCATTATTTTTAAAAATCGCATAACTTCAAATCATTGTGATATAATGTACCAAAAATCGCATAAAAAAAGTTTATAGAAAATTCATATAAATAAAAACACTACATATTTATCATGTTAAAATTGCTTTATTATAGTCTTTATTTGATATATTTTATTTGATAATCGTACAAATTATCGCTATCATACATTTATGCGTTGATATCATCTTTTTTTAAATGTAATCGCTGATTAACCCATTGAAGAGGAAAGACACAGTGTTGTGTCACAGGCGGAGAGAGTGTCTTGCGTACATCGTACTATTGTATAGTTACGTTAACCCAAATTTATCGACTAATAATGATATAATGAATCGACTTCAAGTGTATTTCATGCGAATTGTTTATGTTTATGCAAATAAATGATCGATTATTTTGTGCTATCGACAGTATTTATTTATTTAAATACAAGTTACACACACGCTGCGACGGTCCTGACAGATAAGTGGATTTGTACGGATGATAAGTGGCGCACATAAAAATATAGCATCTAAATTTATCATGATTTTAAATTAGCTCACAACTCAAAGGGTTAAACCATTAATTTTTTACTCAGTTCGTGATATGGAAATATGCAATTCTTAAGCTTTTGAGAAGAGTTGCCAGATTTAAAAACAATTCTCTTCACCCCAAACCTACATACACTCACATTATAATGGTTGTAATTTTAGATTTTTTTAATGCGCATTCGCATAAAAAAACTTTATCTTTTATAGACTTATAACATTATTATTGAAAACTGCATCACTTCAAAATCGCATAAAAACAGACTCACGTGTAAAAGAAAAGGACGTGCGTATTTTGTTTGTTTATTATTTAAATAAGGTTTCCAAAAATTATGAGTATACCAAAAGTAAATGTGTTTATGTGTGTAGATCAACAGCATACCTATTTTATTATATATTACACAAACACACCTTTAAGCTAGTAATTACGAAATTATTTTATAATTACATCTTAAGTGTGTTTTTAATTAATAATTTACGACAGATTAAACTCTTGCAAAATATTTTAGAACGGTGAGTGACTTTAGAAAAGCGAGGATTTGTTCAGGTCGCGGTTCGATTTGTCAAATAAATGTTCATTTATTCAATCGTCGATAGTCGAATTCAAACTTGATTACAGTCAATTCTCTTATAGCGTCCACTTCGTTTGCGGCGTCTTTTTTATTAAAATACGCAAGGTCGATACCCTTTCGCAATTGTGTCTTGCAATTATTATCAAATTTAATATGTATAAATTGTATATGGGTGTCTAACTTTCTTAAGCGTTTTATTTATATAGCACGGTCCCTATCTCGACACTATAGAAGGGTTGACTGCATTTCATATTAGCGAAATTTATTATTGGTGTTTGGATGTATACATTAGTTCTTCTTGCCGTGATATTACCTTCTTACCAAAGGTCCATTAGAAGGAAACATACCAATTCTATCCTAATTTAAATATAAGTAGAAGGCAATGGAATGTCATAGCCAGAATTTGTATGCCAGTGTCATAGATCTTCGATACCAGCTTTTTTTTTATTGCTTTTCGATTCCAGAAAAGCTTCTCCATCTTATGGTCTGTGATCTCCTACTTTTCTCTGGATAATATAAGCCGCTTTGTGATATGTTGTCGACTCATCACATCACTACTATAAACACCCGCGAGCTTCCGATGGATATTCGCGGGAATATTGTTTGACAAATTCAGAAAACGGATAAGGGTGAAGATCTTGCACAGATGGAAAGTGATGGAAGTGTACGATGATTTCTCCATTGGAAGAATTTACTGTGACTGAACAAATTGGCCAATAACAAATATGGCTCTGTGGTTGAGATGCTGTGGCCTCATCCTAAGGCTTTCATTTGCCTGCTCTTACGATTACTCTATTTTCGGGACTGATTGTGGAGAGAACAAAATGACCTGCCCGGAGATTGTTTTGAAGTGTGCGACATGAGAGACGAAAGATCTCCACGATAAGTCGTCTTTTCGGCAGATAGAGGCGGCATTTCGTGGGTTCTTATTAGATGACGCCATTGTCTTTCTAATAAGGTAAAATAAAAAGCATGTCGGATTTCTGGAGGCCTCGATAAATATCTAAACGGGGGCTCTTCGGGACGATTATGAAGATGGGGACCGCGATTTAGGGACGAGATCATAGTTAGCTCTGTATAAAGAAACACATTTGTCAAGCGGACAACTTATGTTACGGCTCTCGTTTTCTTTTTTATGTGACATCTCCCTGTGTCGGCGATTTTCATTTTTTAAACCGACTCATTGCAACAAGAATTCTCCGAAATTGAAAGACTACGTGATCTGAATACCTGAAATTTCTGATCTTTTGTACAGGAAATCAAAGTCTCAATTTATATCACAATCTGCTCACTGTGGACTTAACAAAATCATTATAAAATGATAGATTCGAAGAAATATGGACCAAACTAGTAACTTTTTTTTGTTAGATATAAACATTTTTCCTGAATAACATGAGGATTTTCATCAACCAAAACAGAAAACAATTGATCTATTGTTCGTTGTTTAATAATAATGAAAACATGATTAAAATTGTACTATCTTATACTAAAACAAAATAGCTTATATAATTTAAAAAATATATAATTTGTATATATTATGCAGTTCTGACATCTAAGCGTCATTTTTGGATGATCTTTTATAGACAATGGAATAGAATAAATATGGTTTTATTGTGCTATATATAACACAATGGAGGATCATAAACACATTTTTAAATACCGCAATTGTATAAAATACGATTGTTTTGTTTGGTTAGCAGAAAGAAGGATGGGTTTTTACACATAATGCAGTAGCTCACCTGCGGGAGGTGCATCAATGCACTTCTTCGGAGCGCAACAAACGATGCAAATTATCCACGATTCATTAGATGGTTAATCCTAATGGTTTTACGACGTTTTGTTGTAAAAATAATGAAAAACCGACCGTTCGAAGAATCGGCAACAGTCCTTTTCATCGCGAAGATGTATTCTCTTCTGCCTCATTGTTGTTCGGAATTAAATGGGAAGCTGTGAAGAAATTAGTTATGCGCCTTTCCCAGAACTTGTTCCGCTGTGTTCCTGGACGCTATTGTTTTTCCATCTTTTGAAAAGGCAACCGGGACGTAAATTTATCGGTTATTAATTTGCAACACAATGAAAATTGTTTTTCCCGATCGTACATATATGAAATGCACTATTCAATGCAGATATGTGATATGGATGCATAATACAGGGGACATTCAAATATAACCCGGAATTTTGCTGTACAACTTTATTAGTGATGTATAAAAAAATACAAATCTTCATTAGAAATGCATTTATTTCATCGGATAGAGAATGATGAAAAAAGATGCTATGCGAACGATACCGATGATTTCTTGCGCATATACCGTTGTCGCTTCGGTGGTGATGCGCAAGAGGTGGGAATTGTAAGGAGCCGTCGGATAACCTTGGTTACGAGAAGACGTCCTTCTCGCGGAAGTTCAAAGAGGTTATCTGAGACGAGAGACTTTATATTTGATACCCGTCTTCGTAAACAAAGGTGTGAATTCAAGTGAAATTTTGAAGAGACTTGAGTGATGTTACTCTAAGTAAGATCCAAGTGTTTTATTGAGCCCAAAAGTGTCGTGAAGATCTGAAAGTCGAGAAACAGTCTGCTGGAAAAGTAATAACTATGGAATTATGGGACTTAAATTTTACGTTATGAGAAAACGAATAATTACGCGTTGCGCAACAGAGGATTCTTAGAATAAATGTATTTATAATGAAGGGTGCTATGTAAAAAAATTCGTATTTATAAAAATCATGTTTAATAAATTTGTACAACGAAATTCCGGATTATATTTGAATGTCCCTCATAATTCTATATAAATTTTATACAAATTATTCTTGAGCGTTACTTAGGATTTTATTCTAGATTGTGTGTATTCCATAAAATTAAAGTCATCATCTTAAATAGATTTTCTCTATTAATTATTTTGATAATTTGAGGATGATCGTAGCTTAAGCTGCCGTCAATACCGATCGTATGAGGTGGTGAATATTTAAGCGAGATGTTTTTAATGTGACTTCTTTCCATTAATTCATATTGAAGTGTTCGTATGTAATTAAATCGATGCAATGTACCACAACGGTCACATTGGACATTGAAAAAGCCTTTGATTATGTGTGATGAAAGTGGATTAAATTCTCAAAAGTATATTTTTTTCTTTTGACATTTAGAAGCTCATATTTATGTAAATATGAACTGATTTCTATACAAACTAGTATGAAATTATATTTCTATAGGTGTTGGTTGGAGCGTCACGAAAAATGAAGCTCCAAAGGGCAGTCAATCGGAACGATAGAGAGAGTATCGCTTGTAATTTCTCCGTCTCCGTCGGATATATCTTATAAATGCTATGTGCATTTATCACGCCGTCTCCATTGTGTGCATTTATACGTAGTATAATATAAAGCAAACGCTAGACCCGTAGTGCATATATTTTATTATATATTACACAAATACAGCTTCATTATTTAATGTTCATGATGCAATGACATTTTTAAGACCATCTACGGTTGAAGTGGCACATATTATGATCTGAGTGGGTTCTTCATTTATTATGGGTACTCGCCGCTCCAAATTGCTTTTGTTTATTAACTTCTTATTTTACGACAGATATCTTATCAGATGTTTGATTTTTTGGGAATAGTCTTTAGAACTGGTTCCTTTGATGTACAAACTTTATGGTGTTTGGTGGTTAATGAAGATTTATTGTTGATGCTTATAAAACACAATAGGGAAATCCTTGAAGTAATTGATTTTTGTTGCTTTTGTAGTTTGTCAGTCGATTTTGGCCAAACCTCTGTCAAATGAGTAGTGGTAGCAATATATAAACGCGTACTTCGGTTAAGTAAGTCTGTTACAGTAACCGGCGGGCTTTGCACCGGTAAACAGGTGGGTAGATAAGTAGATATGGATAGCTACCTGTTCAATCTACATACCTCTTAACGAACTTCTTTAAATAATGGTGCAAAGATGCCGACAAAAGGTACCGCCAGTGCCGACCATTAACACCTTTCCGCCCTCAGGGCAAATTTTTACGAGCTCCGCTGCTTCGAGTTCATACACCAGGCGCTGCTAACTCGCAATGCCGTAACTGTCCTTAATAGGTTAAACCCATGCCTTCGCCTTCAACCTCGACTCCTTCATCCCTTCTCCGGGATCCTGGAAAAATGATCCGCTCAATCCCCGATCGGATGTCAACCACTGAAGAAGTGTTAAGGGCTTAAGTAAAAAACGATCCAATTAATGTATTAAAATGAAATAAAGCGCATTTTCGATCATGCAAATCGTATTCATATTGATTGTAAATAATAAAAATAAAATAAATTTCCAAGTAACGAACCCATATTAATATTAATAAAGGCGAATTAAATAATTGCTACATTGACGCATAGATGACTCTGTAAAAAATATATTATATTAAAATTATTTTATTTATTTTAATTCTGCATTAGAATTGTTTATTTAAATGTTACATAACATGATGTTATATATGCCAAAATAAAAACAAAAAACATATCATTGCATATAGGAACGCGCAGGGTGAGTCAAGCTTGTACACTCAAACCTTATTTTGTGCGACTTTTTTGTGCGATTTCGAAGTTATGCGGTTTTTTTTAAAGCATTTTTTAGATTTAATAAATAGTACGTATCAAGATATTTTAGATAAAATAGGAAATAAATCATCAACATTAACCGAAATTTGAAAAAAAAAAAAATTATTTGGGACTGTGTAAATCATATTGCATCTGCTATCGCTGAATTACGACCACGCCTCTTTATTCTGGTTAAATTTTTGAAAAAAATGAATGTTTCTTTACATTTTTCCAATGTTTTGACTTTCAGAATTTTCAAAATTCCAGCGAAAACTAATCCGTCATAGGACTTTGGGCGGCCCGGTCTTTTACCGTCCTACAAAGTCACAGTCTCCGGTGTCTTCTATTGGCATAATGTACCCATTCGACGGAAATCTAACTTATTTTAACATTAAAATACACTAATTTCACGATGTGATGATAGAGATATGAATCGCGATGCTTAATTTGGCTGATTTTGTCAATTCAAACATAAAAAAATGTCAGTTAAACTTCATATGGTAATTGAATTGGTAAAATGCGTAAGGTTAATGACCAAAAAAATTTGTATTCACAAAATTTTGTATGGATGCCTAGTTTTCTATAACGTTTTGTTTCTATAGCCCTATGTTGACACTATAGAAGGGTTGCTATATATCATCATCTTTTTTTGAATATCTTTCTGCAGACCTTTGGAAAATTTGTGCAAGGGTCCATGAAAAGCTATACACGTGCTCTGTACGAAAGGAAATAAAATAAAATCGCACTTCAAAGCTCTTCATCGCATCAAATCTTTATAAATTTCAGCATTCAGCGTCTCTTGGCCTCTACATATTTTAATGAGCACCCACGTAGATGAGGTCGTGGAACTAACTATATTGGCTCTGGACTTCTTCAACGAGCCCCGACCAACACATGACGTCAACGGTTAATTCAAAAGCTTTTCACGCGGGGTCCACCTTTGATACGCGCAACATTTACAAACATTTCCCACGGGCAACTTATTAAAGGCCTTTCACCCGTTTTAAGGTATTTTAATATGTTGATTATTTACCTTTTAACCGGAATTAATGCAAAAAGGTTGAAGGAAACATACACCATTTGCTTGCTCACAACGACCCTTGGAAAATGTGGGAAAATCCAAAAGTGAAAATAGGCTTGACCTGCTTTAAGATAAATTTCCCTTGTGTGTATTAATTTTTACATGTTTTGTTAAACTTTTAAAACCATTAACTAAAATACATACTGTTCAATTTTGAATATGGGAAATCCCGAATTTAAAAATTTTCCTCCAATTTATACCGGATATTTTCAATATAATTATATGTATATTTTTTGCAAGTATGGAAAAAAACATGCTGTCAAATATTATTAGTAAAAAAATACACAGAGTTATCATTATTCGATTGACCACATGCGCTCTAAGCTCGAGGAACAACTAACTAGATTTTGTAACTTAAAACTAAAAAAATAGCTAAGATATATTTATATATCATTTGGCGTAAACTATCTATGTGAATTAGCCTTTGAAAGAGCTTTTCGGATACGTATTAATTACCGAAAATGCTGCAAAAAAAACATAGAAAAAGGACGGAGCGCCCACAATATCTGTATGTCCAACCGGTCCGCTTCTCGGACCGCTGTCACGATGAATGAGCGCAACGCGATCGGACCGCTATAGTCCTGGTGGTAAAAGATTTGCTCGTATTAAAGAAGTCGAGGCGGCGATCGATGTCTATTTTGAATAGCTCGACAGTTCTTACTATATATAGGGTATCGAGTTGAAATATTGAGAATTAAAGATATATATATTTTTTCAATTTTTTGTAAAATATTTTACTTTGTTAGGTCGGTTACTTCTGGAACTACTTTCATAGTTGTATTCATCTTTGACAAATGCAGCAATCTCCACGGAAACATAAACGATAAACATCAACCAGACGATGTACTTAGGCTTCTTTTATTATTATTTGTCAACAGAAAGCAATAGCATAGGCCGCAGAAACATGCGTTCTTTCTGCCGGTTCATCTGTAGTCTCATATCGAACACCTTTTTGATTTAAATAAATATCCTGTTAAAATAAAATGAGCGCTTTTTATATACTATCTGATAATCTTTAACCGCCTGTTCAGCTGCAGCGGTCCGATAGCGAACGTACTCGCGTGCGAATTTATACATTCAACAAAGCACGTATGAAGAGGGGGACTACCTGAATGTGCCTCGGGGCTCCGATTTACATTATTAATGTTTAAAATAAGAACAAATTTTAAACAATTATTAATGATATTTAAATAATATTAAAAGCTAGTTGTGGAGTCCATATTTTAACATGGTGAAAATTAGACTAAGCACAAATATTGACCAGTCCACCCTGTCTACAATAGATTTGTAAGAAGAACATCCCTAGTGTGCAGATGGCATTGGCACCATTCCAACGCGCTCATAAAACAGAGCCTTAAAAACGGAAAACTGGACTACATTAGATTTCCTTTTCGACGACGGAAAAAACTGTTAAATATTAAAATTTTATTTATTGCTCAAAATTTTGCTTCCGTCGGAATGAATCCCAAATAAATCCGGATTGATTTTTCCTTCCTTTTTCCACACAGCTCCAGCCGTGTAAAGCCCCGGCCTTCCAAAGCCGCCCCGTCGGCTAAGAATTTAATTACGAGCATTTCTTCGAGATTTGTAGTTAATCTGCGATACGGCCGAGAAGCGACCAAAAGTACAGTACGTACATGCTGAGAGTTGAATAAGGGAACATGAAAATATTTAATCTTCATTAGTCTGGCTCGTTGTTTTCTCCGCGTCCTTTCGCTCGTGTGTTGATCCGGCATGTCCCTTTGCCTTTCGGACCCTTCATCAACCCCTTGATAAATATGTAATTTAACCCTGCTGCGGCTAACCATATGTAACAAAGCCTTCGAGCCCTTTAATATGTCCAACGTTCGACGTACACATACGCAAACTTTCTACCGTCTTACGAGTTTCAATTCTGCTAAACAAAGATGTTATCTTATGATGGCGTCTAATTACCATTTCGTTTACGGCAAAAATCATATTTACAGCTGAAAATTAATCACTTTGGAATAATTAGTGCGATATGAACTGAATAAATTTATCGATAATATAGATTAAATTTTCCATACATAAAGAATATATGAGGGCCATCAATAAAGTAAGCTTATAAGAGCTCCTGAAGCCAGAGGATTTTTTTTGTATCGAAGTTGACATACCTGGCGTGTCGGCCATTTTGTTCAGTCACAGTAAATTCTTCCGATGGAGAGGTCGTCACATGCTCCCACCATCTCCTGTCTGTGAAAACAATTCAACTGCGAATGGTCATCATAGAATCACTGGTAGTGATGTGATGAGTCGATAACATGTCGCGAAGGGGGGTTAGGTTGTTCGGGGAAGACCGTATTGATACTCACCACGTGGAAAGGAGTGGAAGACCATCAGTGATTTCTGACGAATTTGTGCCAAAATGTGAAATGAATACCGTATGATGCTGGGCGACCTTCATGAAGAATTTCCTGACATTCCTTGAAGTCGCCTCGTTGATATTGTGTCGGAAAACTTGGTTAAAAGAAGTTTTCTACGAAATGGGTGCCCAGAATGTTTTTTACAGGAGGGAGAAACTTTTTCGGATCATGATGAGGGATGAGATTTGGATATGTCATTATACTCCAGAATAGAAAAGACAATCCAAAAAGAGCTGGTGATGAATTTCAATTAAATATATGAATTTTTCGATCCTACATAAATGTTGTAGCCTTATTATGGAGGCCCTCTTTTTCACAAGAGGCAGAAAGCTTGCACTCCCACCCCGGAGGATCGCGGGTTGCGAATTTGGGGATGAAGATTGATGACAAGCTCCAATTCGTCATCCACACTGAAAAGGCGGCAGTGAAGGCGTCAGCATCGCGGAGAACCTGGTCAGGTTGATGCCCAACATTGGTGGCCCAAAAACAAACAGGAGGCGACTCTACAACGAGGTAGTGCACTCGGTACTGTTATACGGTGCGCCAATATAGATCGAGGCACTACAAATTGAAAAGGCCAGGCTCAACATGGCCAGAGTCCTGAGAAGGAGCGCAATCAGAGTGGCTGCTGCATATTGCACAGTGTCGCAAAACACTGTGCAATATGCAGCAATATGCACGCCGTCCTGGCACTGACTGTCATACCGCCAATCCACCTGCTTGCTTATGAGAGACAGGCAATACAGAAAGATGAAGATAAGAATAACGCTAAGCAGAGCATCATGGCGGTGTGGCAGTCTCGATGGGACAACTCCGCTAAAGATCGGTGGTCGGCAGTTTTGGTAACTGCCTATACAAAATAGGCAAATAGACCGGCCTGGAGTGCCACCACTACAGAGTGGAGTACGACTATGCTGCACACACGATATTTGTCTGACCAGCATGGAGCGCCGAAAGGGACATCCTACGGGAGGAGCTGGGAATCAGCTCGCTCTCCCCTAGCAACATGGTACCTTCAAAGTTAATAGATGCTAGGGCATGGAATGCGTGGTGCTAATACATGACGTGAGGGACAAATCGCTGCCACTCTTGTGTAATACTTAATTAGTAGCCGGTTGGCAGCCGAAAAGGAAAGGGGGGGGGGGTTAGTGGGTAAAAATCCCACACTACCACCAGAACGGTGGTGTCTTTTGAAGATTACCCCCATCGCAAACAAAAAAAGTTGTAGCCTTACTGGTTTGCCTTACTTTCTGGATGAGATTCGTATAAATAAATTAAATATACAAGGGCATCTTCCTAGAAGCGTTCTCAGAGATGCAGAGACGATGCAATTCAATACTTATTTTTAATTTTAATATATTTTTAAATAAGCCAAAAGCATTTAAAGGATAAAAAGTACATTGTTTCTTGGCGTTCAACTTGTGGTTTGGTCGAAAGCCTCGGCGCTTTTCACATCTCGCGCCTTCCATACATTTTCAGCAAGCAATTTTCCCACATCGGGATAGGCATAAGGCATTCTATACGGCATAAACGAATAAGACTCATTATAAAATTCACGTCAGGGCTCACATTTTGCCGATTGGCGGCACTTTTCAGCCGATCGTACGCTTCCACGTCTCAGCACACGTAAATATTTGAAGTGGCTTTTTATGTCGCGATCATAATTTCGAAAGCTTTTGCGGCAATCTTTCATTTTTCGGCATAAATCAAAAATGCTGCCGCACATTTCGTGTCATCCGACTTTAATAGGAAAATTCGCCGGGGCTCGGAAAAGTGCTTAACGTTTTTGCCGTTCGCGGGGGCACTCGAGGCTTTTCAAATAATTTCGCGACTTCGTTTTTTTCCTGCTGGAACATACTGACAATCGTTTTTTATTATAAAAATCAAACTGAATGGAAATTGGTGATAAAAAACGTATATTTTACTATGATTTTGAATACAAGTCTGAATGTCGTGAAGTTGAGATATTAATACTATTCTACGCCAACTAATTCTGTACGTGTATAATGATATCAATTGGAATGCATTATCCAGAATTTCTGTCAAAATTATATCCAAATTTTGCAATTTTAATCAAATGTCGTTATAGTCTCTACCTCAAAAAAAATATTTTCATAAAAAGGCGACTATTTAAAAAAAAAAACATTTTTGGACATTTTTTCACAATTCTGTAAATAATTGTAATTTTACAAATTAATTTGAAAAATATATTTTCAAATGTCTAAACATCGATAAATAATGTAATTATATTCAACAATAGTTCTACAAATAAAATACGCGAATATTTTTCGATACCCCTAACAGAACTTCATTAAATCAACATAACATTTGTTCAGTTTAAATAATATTTTTTATTACAAGTATAAAATTCGGCATGTTAATTCGACACAATTGACTAATAATAAATATTCTTTGCGTTATAAATATTGAACACAACTTTTTCTATCATTAGAATTTTGGAATGGCTTTTTAACAGGACTGATTTCCCAGAGGTCAGTTCTAAAATTTATGGAATAAATTTTGGGCGAAGTCCACATTGATAGCTATGGGAATTTGGCTCCATTACATCAAATGAAACGTTATCTCCCCTTTGACCGTATACTTCGACATATTTTTGGTGAATGTATGAACTCAAAACTTCCCTCATATTCGGATGAAATTCGCGACTCGAGAAAAATATAGCGACAAAGTTTCGAGATAAAACTGAAGAGCTGTCAAGCTCAGAAGCTCGGAAAAGTGTTGAGTTGGAAAAGTTCCCTCGCGGGGGAAGTAGGGGGATTCCGGCAAACAAAATTTTACACGCAAAGAAAAACGTTACGAAAAAGTAATCGCCGAAATTCAAATAAGTCTAGGCTTAAGGAAAAATTGCTCTTAGAATATGGTTTAATTTTCAATTTTCTCCCTGAGGTTCTGCCTTCAGAAGTCAAACTTGCTAAAATTCACGTACTATTATTTTTTGAGAGAGGTATTTTAAAAATTAATTTCGCTGAAATGTAACGCGAAAGAATGCCGAAGAAATATCAAAGTTCAAGGATTTTGTAAAATAATTTACATTACTGTCCCTAAATAAAAAAAGTTTCGCAATAAGCCTCGTTTATTGCAAATTGATTCGTTCATTTTTCAAGCAATTTTTTCTGGTTCTATCCAGCCAAAACCATCAATCAAGAAACGCGTCAATACTGTTAATGGGAAAAATTTCACTAAATAATATTTTTTTAGTTTGAGAAATTACTTAAATAATTGTTGTTAGTGTGTGTGCATTGAGTTTTGTAAGTTATTTTAAAAGTAAAAAAAAATGTAATTTTTGTTAAGGGTAAAATGTCAAAATCCGAAATCAATCATCATCACATTCCCCATTATATGCTGTTGTTTTCAACTAGGGGTTGAACACCACCAAGGCCATAAAAACCATAAATGAAGTTTATGGTAAAATGTTACCATTACGACGTGTTAATTTTGGTTTTTCAAAATTTAAATCGGGTAATCGATATTCGAAAGACGCTCCCCTAGAACTGAAAAACCCTTCAATTTTGATGATGATATATTTGAGAGCCATAGTGGAAACAGATCCTCGATTAAGTATCTAAGAACAATTGCACAGGATGTATTCACTGTGGTCGAAAGCTCAAGTGCACTTAAAACTTATCGGGAAGACGAATCGAATCGGGGGTTTGAATGCCGCACGAACTGTCCGACGACAACAAAGGAGAGCGATGAAACACATGCAAAATTTTGTTGTCTAGACAAGAAGTTTGTTCCTTTTTGCACTGAATTGCGAAAATATAAGTCGTAAACGTCAATGGGTTTCTCGCAAGATTCATTTATCCATTTGGTGAGGTATTCAAGGAATTATTCATTATGAATTTATGAAACTTGGCGAAACAATATCTGCAGATGTCATGGTCAACTGAAAAGGATAAACAAAAAAAATGAGAATCAAATGTCGAGAATTGATCCGGAGTAATTTAGTGATTCTGCAAGAGATTTGACAATGCATGACCCCATAAGGCGAAGAAGATGACTGAAAAAATCAGGGAATTAAAATGAGAAGAATGTCCACACCTCCTATATTCATCAGACCTGACACCGATGGATTATTATCTTTTTTGATCTTTGGCAAATTTTCTAAAGGATAAACACTTTTCAAACGCAACTAAAGTCGAAAATCATATTTATAAACAAAACCAGATTTTTTTTTCAAAAGAAGAATTGGAAAAATCTAATTATATTTTGTGAGATTGTGTAAATAAAATTTTAAAAAAATTAAGTATTTCATCGCTAAACATTCGGCAAAGACTTTTCAACTTATCTAATATTAATAGTAGGATCGAATATTAAACTATTTGCCATCAGGATCCAGACATTTCGGTAGTCGGGGTATCAGTTTTTGAATGACAGTATCATAGACCTCCGCCGCCAGTTATTTCTGGATTTTCTTTTGGATTCTGAGATGTATTGACACATCCATGTTTCATCCCCTGTCATGATTGAATCCAGAAAAGTTCCCTTATTGTGCAAAATGATATATAAATTCAAGTGCGGTGGTCACGCGATACCTATGGTGCTCCGATGTGAGCTTCAAGCTTTGTTTGGCCTCATGTGTTTATCGGCCATTTTGTTCAGTCACAGTACATTCTTCCAATGGAGAGGTCGTCGCGCATTTTTAACCTAAACGGAGAATTCCCCTAAACTTCGGATGGGTGTTAGACTCTACGACATCCACCCATAAAACCCCAGGGGGGAGCCAACCCTACGCCCGTGAGCAATGATTGAACCCCTGGAGTAATTAGGTGGAGTAGAGGTTCTGTAGAGGTGGAGAGTAGAGGTTAATTAGGTGGAAATTAGCCTCGTCGGTTTGTTCATCAAACGATACTGGGGTAGCCTAGTTAAAATGAGTTGGGTACGCTGGATACCCTGTGCTGCGTACCCATAAAGGGGTGTTTGGAACAGCCAATTGCAGTAGTTGGTGGAGACTGTGTCAAAGACTTCACCACTATCCTCAACAGCCTAGTCATACAGGGGATAACGGGTTTATGCTGTACAGACTGATGGTGGTCTGAAGCTGGTCTTCCTGCGGAAATCTCGCCTCTTCTGGAGGACCCGAAGCAAAATGGGTAGGCGCCTGCATGCGCTGCGCGTAGCGTTTTTCGTGGGGCTAAAAGATCAGTGGACGACATTCTCTGTATGGCTAGTCATGGGTAACCCAGAACAGACATTACAGCAGCGCAGGAAATAGGGTCGTACACAAACACCCTCCAGTCCAGTCAGTCGCTGACTGTCGTCTGTCATGTAATTTTTAAACGCCAGGTTTGCCTGGTTTTCATTACACTCCAGTTTTTCAAATACAGAGTGGGACAGCGAAACTCTTTTATTTTAAAAATGAATAACAAAAAAACATTATTATTAAAGCTACATAGTATACAGGCCTTGCTCTTTTGAAGGAGTACCACTTTACTATTCTCGAAATAATTATCGCTTCAGGGCGCACGTTTTATCTCTTGTGGCTCTGCGGAGATATTGCACCTGCAAACCGACCGATCGCATCTTGCGCGTGCACCGTTGGTGGTTGGGTAGTGACGCGCAGGAGGCGGGAGTCGGTAGAGTCGTTGGTTAGCCTTGGTTGCGGGAGGTCGTCCTTCCTGCAGCCAGATCTCTCTTTCTTGTAGAATAAATAGCTATTTAGAGAAGAGTGTCTTGTTGATCACAGATATACAGATAACTGTCCATGGAGACTTGATTACAGATATTATATTTGTGTTAAATTCATTGATATTTATATATCAAAAAAAAAACTTGATACAAACAATTCTTGTGAGTGTAATCTACGCATTTGTGATAATTAAAGCGCTTTTATTTATAGGCCAACGTCAAAGCACAATTATGAGCACGTTAATTTCAGTCTTGGGGGCTTGAAGCAAAGGATTTAAAGATCTCTCTGCAAATATTCTCAAATTTATCCATTAAAAATAGAGTAGAGCCCCGAAATTTCCCAACGCTTTAATGCTCACAAATGATTATATACGTTTTGCTTTAACGGGGTTTACAGGAAACGAGCCCGAGGAGCAAGTCAAAAGTAATTGTCAAAGCAAAATTAATGAACACACACACAAGAGGAAAGTACCTTAAATGTTACTTTCATTAAATAACGTAATAACGTTCACGTTACAAAGTGATTGACGAGATTACAGATGTAATATATTGGATAATGAACGGCGGGGAGGATAAACAGCCCCGAATCGGCGCAAAAATTTTGATCTCGAACAGGTTGCGATCGAATTTTAGATTTAAGACATCTTGTAATTGATAATATTATTAAAGGGTAGCAAATTCAAAGGGGCGTTGGATATGAAAATAAATGCATCGTTTTATCGGTAGTGCTATAAAGCGTGTCGTTTTTTGTATAGTGTTATAGTCTCCTTCTGAATCTACAAGGTGCAGCAGGAAAACTTCCTTATTTGAAACACGTCCTTTGAAATACGATAATTATTTAGAAAAGAATATGGTGATACTTATTCAAAAGAACAAAACCTAATGTTTTTTGTTATATATATTTAATAACGATCATGCAGTGGATGAAGGATTAGCGAGCGTTCGCCTTAGAGGCGTCACCACACCCTTCTCAAAAAAATTGTTGCTTCAGGGCGCGCGTTTTAAATAAGGTAGTTTCCAGTAAAAAAAGTCTGGCAAACCACCTGGATTTTATGGACACTAGAGACAAATTCGCCTTTTTTTCGAAAAACAAAATGTTAGTAAATTTCGTATACGATTTGTCTCCATTTCTAAGGTTCTTTCTGCGAAAATTATGCACGACCAAAAAACAAAATCGGTCAGAATAAACCGAACAATGACTGTTTTAAAGTGTATAGCAAAAAAACATTACAAAACTTACGCGCTTTATTTTTTTGTAGCTTTTCTAAACAGAAGCGTATAAACGGTACGTATTTTTGGCACATTTCCGTTGGTACATTTTATCGACGGAATTAATTTACATTTTTTATCATCTTCGTTCATCATCTCACTCGGTTTAAATTGCTTCTTCTTGACACAGTTTTTTGAATGCATAAAATATGTATTAAATACACGTGTTCGGGGGAGTTCAGCAAGTCTTTTTAAAATTGGCTTTACTGTGGTGATGCAAAACGCCCCTTCTGTGAGGGTAGGGGCGCAGCACCAAAGCAGAGTCCTGTATGAATTATGCATTTTGTATAATACCATAAGACGAGAAAGTAATAAAGCTTGTACCGACGAATGACGACGGTGTCGACATCAGCCTATTCAGCCTTCGATTTTCTCATTTCGCCAAAATTCCACATATTGGAGGATTATTATTTTTCCGACTGAATTCCTTGTACATTTGTTACATATATTTCTAGAACCATGACAAATCATAGAGTAACTAAAGTTCATAAAAAATATTATAATATTCTGTTGCGCAACGCGTAAATATAATATTCTGTTTTTATTAGTTTTTTTGATATTTATTTATTTGACACAATATCGCGAAGTCGCCAAGCGGCACAAGACGGTCATTTCATACTCGTTATTCAATTTTTTGCACAAGTTCGTCAGAAATCACTGGTCTCCCACTCCTAGTCTCATAGTAAGTATCAAAAAAGTGTACGACTGCGCAACTTCGAAACAAAAAAATACTTTCTAAATGACGTAGATGGAAAGTACTCAGAATCGATTTTGTTTTAGCTAAACGATGTATAATAAAATGTCTTGCTATTGGTGTAGTGGTTGCTTTATGCTATGTATAGACATACACACACGCGCACACATACACAGCAGTAGAAGTGGCTCTGCGCATGCGCGTTGCTTCTCTATGACATATGCGACGGATATTGGCACACTACAAATTATTTTTCATTTCTTTTTGACTAACTGCCGCTTGGTGTCGGATAAAGAGAATCTTCCCCTCCTTCTTGAAAATTTTTTTTTATGGCGGACTCCATCCCAACACTTGTGACTTAATTTTTAAAACAAACAAACATTTCTCGGTTAAATATTGGTTAAAATAAATCCTCTTACAATGTCTTCTGCAATTCCACGAAAACATCTTGTTTAAAAACAGATAAATGTTTTTTTTATATATTCGCAGATCAAACTGCATTGATCGATTTTCTTTCTTTTTTCTATGTTCTGAACTCGGGAAGGAGGAGCGCTTCACTTTTCGTGACGTTCAGCTCAATTTTTCAACTCTATTCTACCGCATCTATTAGGGCCGTAACTAGGGCGTGGCAAAGCAGGCGCCTGCCACGGGCGCAACTGGGCTTGGGGTGCAAAACGCAGGATACCGACCCGATTGAGAGAGTTGCGTGTGGTTTTTATTCGACTTGACCCATGACTGTGTTTGACGGTTACTGTGCGTCAATGGGTTAAATGAGATTATCTCGAAACTGCATTTTCAAAAATGAATGAAAAAGTTGGGACTTAAAAAGTTTTTGATCGACCTGCCTGAATTTTTGGGAGGTTTTTCATTATAATATTGTTGATTTGATATACCAAAATTTTTAAGGTTTTTGCGTAAATAAATTATACTTTTTTGGGATAAAATTTGTCAAGAATATACAAAAGTTTAATTAAAAAGCCTACTTAGTTTTTAATTTTATATTTTACTGAATTTTAAAAATGGAGGGGGGGGGCGCAATTTAGATTCTTGCCACGGGCGCACCATACCCTAGTTACGGCTCTGGCACCTATAGAAGTTTCACTTTAATTAATAATATATTAAATAATCTACAGGATTATGAAGCCAAAATTCTTCCAAATCTTTAACCACCAACCATTTTTTCACGTTTAGAAAAAGAAAATAAACCGTGGGGGCTAAATCTGGCGAATAGAGTGCATTGTCTTTTTAGCCAAATGCAGTCATTTTTTCTTGAATTCATCACATACACATTATATTAAGTTCATATTCATCCATGATTATAAATCGACGTAAAAACTCTGCGATATTCGTCTTGGCAGCTCGTATGGCTTCGTTTAAACTCTGCCACTCAATATTTTACTATTGTAAACGAAGGAACCAATTCTTCCAGAGTAGATTCTAGCTCGGTTTTGATATTGGTTAGACTTGTTTGCGCGTACGCGATTGGATTTACGGACATTCAGACAATAAGACAAACGAGTCGACCGATAGTCTTGGCCGCGGAAAGATATATTTTTCAACAGACTCGCATTTGGGATATTTTTTTTAAAACAACACGTTAAGATCGGGTACTTTTTGGACTATTCTCGTATTTGATAAATATTGTATAAATTCTCTATCAAAATCATCCAAAAAATATTTTCAAAAAAATTTAATAAACGATAATTTATAATTAAGCCTCCTCATTCATGTTATTTTCCATGATATACACGAGCATTTGGGGAATTTAAATCGATGCTTTTTAAGTTATTACATGAAATTTGCCGCAATTTCGACGCATAAAACGATAATTTTGGGATGAGGATGAAATAGCATTTGTAATTGGGGAGTTTTTCGTCCATTGTTCCTTCAGCAGTATACACAATATTATCGTGTTTCTTGAAAACGCGAATAGTTTTCAAGATGTTGACAGTTTGTGGTTGGACAGTTGTCGTCGAGAAAGTGCGGCAAAGCCTTCAACAGAAGTTTGACCATTACGGTCGAGTAAGGCGCTACTCTTAGATTAAGGATTTAGAGACCACCATAGTCTGTCTTAATGCTCCTTGAACGCCTCCCAGACCAACATTCGCATACCAAATTTAAAGCGATATACTCGAAAATTCCATGTAATATTTTTTGATCAGAAAATATGAGAAATTTTCGGGGAATAAATGCTTTAAAGTGAGGAGATTTCGTTGAGTTATGTCCGGGCGGAGGCTGCGATTGGTTACCTGGAACTATTTCAAATAATTTATAGTCTTTAAAACATTATTGATGGGCATCTTTTTTGAGGGCCGCATAAAGATCTACCTGGCACAACGAAAAATGTCAAAACTGACAAATTGGCGAGGGAGTTTCCTGTCTGCCCTGATTTATATGAGGGACACTTAAAAAAAACCTTCTTTATTTATCACATACATAGATCGGCTCATGTTCGCGGATATCTCAAATTTATTTGAATTTTAGTGTTCTTTTTCGAAACTTTGAGGAGCTTGGCTGTGAATTAAAATAATTCGGGTGGAAATTCGTATAATTCCGCTTTTTTGTTTTTTTTTGAAATTATAATTTGTAATGTGGAGTGCTACAGGTGCTTTCCTTTATTAACGAACCAGATGCTTTAAATTACTACTTTGCAAAGGTTTTTTGCTCGGGGAAAAATCTTTAATTTCCTTTACAAGAACCAAGATATAATATATCCATATAATATAGTTTCATAATGTGAAAAAAAACTATTGAGAAACAGATATAATTTTCACAGAATATGTCTGAACACATCAGCAACTAGCGTATCTGTTAAATCTAAAATATGAGCTTAAATTATGAAATATTTTTGAAAGATTGCTTTGGTAACAAAGCTTCAATCACAACAATCACAATTTTTTAATAAATTTGCCATATACACTCTAACCTCTTTTTGTGCGATTTCGAAGTTATGCGGATTTTTTAAAGCAACTTTTTTTAAAATTTATATAGAGACTTTTTAGAGATTTTTTAGAATTTGGGAATCATAAATCATCATCTGTGTAAATCATATTGCATCTCCTATCGCTGAATTAAGAACACGCTCTTTATTCTGGTTTACCACTTCCTTAGTTATTTATTAGTTACTTATTTAGTTTTTTTTGCAATCTTCCAATGTTTCGACTTTTAAAAATACATTCTCCATTCTCCATACATTCTCCTCTCTTAACTACTTACGGAGTTATACGGTAGTGACGCGGCAACTTGGCCGGTACTACCTTAATGAGATCTTTTACTTCAAACTGGGTACGAATCATTTATATAACACTGTTATTCCTTTCAGATTTATGATAAAATTTATTTTTTAACAATTAAAAAAAAAAATTAAAACTTTGACAAAATAAGGTCAAAAAAATGATTTGACAGTTTTTTTTAAAATAGTCGCCATTTTGTGATTTATTTTTTTTGAGTTAGAAACTATAGTGACATTTTTACTAATTATGAATTATAATGTTGGAAAGAGAAATCCTACACCGAACAATGATGACATTGACACTGGGTATACTATTTATTCAAACAATTAACATACAGCAATGATGGTTGAAGCGAATGATGCAAGACGTCCTTTAAATGTTTCCAAAAAATTTTTCCTGTTTTTTATTAACTTTTTTTATGCGATTTTGGATATATTTTGTATAATGGTTTCAAAGTTATGCGGTTTTTTAAAAACCATGGAACGCATTTTCACTTTTTTTTAATGTAAGTCATAGCTTTTTTATGCGATTTTCCTGGGAACGCATCTACCGCACTAAAAAAGGTTTAAGTGTACTGGTCCAATATTAGCATTCATATTCAATTTACTTTTGTAGAGCACACGTTTCAGGAGTAAGGTAATTTTTTTCAAAACTTTCTTTATTATTTGAATTAAAAAATCGGTGGTTTTAAACCACAAAATAAAAATGTTTCATTGCTTATATTTATACCAGGTGTTTTGTACATGGACTGACAAATTTTATTTTGCAAGTTACATTTTTTTGTGTAAATTAATTATTTTGGCAGCCCTATTCCGTGGCTCACATGGTCTCCCGACCTGATACCACTGAATTTATTTGTATAGGGACGTGCCCTATTCCATAACTCGCACGCTCTCCAGACCTGACACCACTGGATTTCGTTGGCTGAGGACGTACCCTATTCCGCGGCTCGTACGGTCTTCAGACCTGACACCACTGGATTTCTTTGTTTAAGGACGTGCAAAAGAATTAATTTACACGACAGAGGTGCCCACAAAATAAATTCTCCAAACAACCTGTATATCGGTTGTGCCAAAAATAGGTGCTGTTTTTTTAAATATCAGTTTTATAGGTATAAAAAGTAAAAAATACGAGTTTAATCAATAACATATTTTTCTTATGAATCTACTACAATTATCATCTGGTTTACAGTTCTTTTTTTATTTTTTCTGTTGTAGAAATTTAAAATCCAAAGAAGCGAGATCAGGAGAGTAAAGTGGATACAATCGTAATTCCCATTCAAAGTCCCTAATTTTTTAATGTTCTGGGGGGTTCTGGATGAAAAAAGATGAATTCAAAATGAACAATCTCTTTAAAATCCCACAAAATATCATTTTTCTTGGATGTAATCCACTTCAAGTTTGATTTTGCACTCTTACTTACTTTGTTCATTCATTGCATTTTGCATTTATTTCTTAAAAAAACCTAAATTTGTTTTAACTTAATCTCGTAGAACGTTGTACGTAGAAAGTATGAAAACGGCAAACGTATTTTTGGCACTACCGCAAATGATTTGGAAAATACAAAATCAAATTTGAAATCGATTCATTTCGGACCCATAATAGTGTCTCAAATAGGATTATTTTTGGTCCTCTTTGTATTTGAAATAGAAGAACGGCATTGAAATTAAAGCAGTATGGAGCGCTGCACGCCACTTACGCGTGCATACTCTCTCTGGTTCGCTCGAGTCACGTGTTAGTGCATATTCATCAATGGGTTAAGTTTGAAGGATTGGACGATTGTATAAGATGTGAAAATGAATTCAAATTCAGATATGGTTGGATTTTAGGCTTGAAAGAACACATTTCTTCAAATATAAAACACTCTGGATGCTAATTACACGATGGTCGCGATAATGACGCTCATTATTCGGTCGATCATTTCCAGGGGAAGAAATGAACCGTTCTCCTCCTTTTGATGTGCTTTTTAAAGAACTTTTCTTTTGTGGTCTCTTCCAGGGGAAACAATACGACCGGATGATTAATTTGTAATTTATCAACTCGCAGCGACGTGACTCGAGTCGGGAATAAGCTACATTCCAAAACGAAATTAATTTGAAACGTATTTTAGAGTGCTTCAAGACTTGCATCGATTCGATTAAGATGATGATTTCATTCATTCAAATTAATAATATGAAGGATGAAACGCATATAAAAATTTCATCAATGCGCGGGAAACGAAGCAAATGGTTGCTGCAAAAGTTGAACTGAGATAATCCCTTTACAAACGGAACAAAGCACGATAATAATTCATGTATTTTGAAACAATAACGTTATATTTGCTAAACAAGACATAAAAGTTGCTAACTGATAAATACCAATTCTTGTTTAATAGTAAAACCTTTTTTAAGTAAAAGATTTTTAAGTCTTGTTTAATAGTAAAACTACGCTGTTAACCCTTTTTTGTAGTGTGTAGTAAGAAATCTTTTCGCATCATGTGTTTGGAAAAAATTATATTTAGTATAATATTTTTATTTTGCCTGCGCTGTACAAAATTTTTGGCACCATATGTCTATAAAATCAAATAGTGGGTTTATGACTCAGGAAATGGATATCCTTGTAAAGGTATTCTGTATACTGGAAAAGAAGAAGGAGGTCAAAAAGCAGTCAACTTAGGTGAAAAGGTACTACTGGAATTAATTGGCAAGTATAAAGGAAGTGGGAGGATGATATTGATGCTCGGGTAGTATATATACAAACAGCAGATTAATGCCCGGTGCACACGAGGTTAATTTTCAAGCTGGTAAGTTGAGAGGGTAATAACTCTAGTTCTGTTTTTAAGCTAAAAAAAAATAGTTTTAAAACGAAGTTAGCTCTGTTCATACAAAGCTAAAGTTGTTGATTTGTTGGCACTAGCTTGAAAACTGTTATTTTGTGCACGATGCCCATATTTACAACCCTACGCTCGTGGGCAACGGTCGAACTCCTAGGGTAATGATGTGGAGTAGAGGTGCGCGAAAATAGCCTTGTCGGTTTATTCATCAAAGAAAAAAGAAGCTGGGATAGCTCAGCTAACATGAGCTGAGTACGCAGGCCACCCTAGGTTGTGTACCCATAAAGGGGTGTGTGGAACAACCGATTACAGTAGCGGGTGGAGGCTGTGTCAAAGGCTCATCACTATCCTCAACAGCCTAGGCAAATAGGGGAGAATGGTTTTAGGTCGTTCGACAGAGTACCATGGGGAAGGGGTAGCCCCTGCATTTCGTCATCTGCTGCAGCCCCTTTTAAACTGAGGTTGGATTCGTAGTGGCAGTGAACTCGTGGAAGTAATTCCCTTGAACTTGGGGTAGAGGCCTGGACGTTCCGCGCGTAGCGTTTCTTGTTGGGCTAAAAGATCAGTGGAAGACACTATTTGTGTGGCTAGTCCGGCGTAACCCGGAACAGACTCTACAGCAGCGTAGGAAATGGGTTCGACTAAAAATGAACCCTCAATCCAGTCAGTCGCTGTCTGATGTCTGTCGTCTTGTTCCTTTGTGGACCGGGCATAAAATATTGCAGTTTTTTTCTACAATATGTTCCATCCTTTTCCACACAAAATGAGTATGAGGAACCGGCCAGACCACTTACATTTCATACATTTTCATATGAAATGTCCGATTTTATTAGGCTTGAATAGAGACCTTTCAATAAGGATGCTAGATTTTTAAATGTAAAAAAATAAGTTGTGTGTAAGATATAAATCCATTTTTTTTATTTGTTTAAAATATTATGTTATGGCAAGTATAAAATTTAACGTCGTTCAAACGTCCGTCGCGGCTCTGCTTGGTGGCACGTATTCGGGAGGTCCAATTTTCGTTTGCATTGTCGCATAAATCTGACTGAATACAGCATTTTCGAAGGGCTTTAGTCAAATCCTTGACGAATTTCGTTCAACTTCATTGACTGAAATTAAATATTGACTGATTGACTGAAAATCAGACATTTCATATGAAAGCTCTCGATAAATCGCGTTTTTGAACTACAATGTTTCAGGAAGTCATTTTATTTCATGTAATAAAAGTAATGCAGCGATATTTTCGCTACTTTTGTGATTTGTGTAAGCTTGCTGGCTCCATTGTAGGAATTAAGTGATGGCTCAAGTAAGTCATTGGCGGTCGTGCGCGAGACTGCAACGAAATATTCCGCACATTATAAGCAATTTAAATTCTAAAAGAGAGCATAGTAGCTCCATCCATATCATTGTTATAAAAGTCAAAGACTCGGAAGTCCCAGGACGGTACTTTCGGGAAATATACGGCGTGGCCGCGACACACCGACCCGGAATGAGGCGTTAAAATTTCACGATTCTCCTTCGTTTCGCGTTTTTTCCGAAGCTCTACGTATGAGAATCGTAGGTTATCCTCGTGCTATTGTCGCTCAACATGCGTGACGATATTAAAAAATGTTTGTATGTTTATTGATCCCACCCTGTTGGCGTGTATTTCAGTATTCAAGAATCAAATGTAAACATATATTGGGCTGAATCTGAATTTATTATGTTGTTAATATGTTAAAGTAAACAAATCGTACTTGGGTTTGCTCCATTACGAGACTACAGACGAGCCGACAGGAAGAATATATCTTCCCGCGGCCAAGACTATCGGTCGACTTTAATTTCTTTTTATTGTTCACCTCCCAACCGACAACGGTGCATGCGCAAGAAGTGATCGATCGGTAAGCAGGTGCAATGTCTCCGCAGGGGCACAAGAGATGGCGCTGTTAAAATAACACATTGCACCCGAAGAGAGATGGAAGATGTCACTGTTAACAGTGCTACCTTTTACCCCTCTTTAAAATTTGTGCTCAGCTACATGGCGCTGATCTACCATTTTATTATCTACATACCAAAAATTATCAGCATGATTACCCCTGCAGAACACCTGTTTTACCCCTGCAAATTGGTGGGTAATTCCCCCTATGTTAGGAACCACTGTAATAGATGAATATTTTCTGTGTACAGCAAAATAACATAAATTAATTATTCTACATTCCAATTAAATATTCCTCTGGCAACAGTCCTCTGCACAATAACAGGTCAAATATGGAATATAGGTACGTGAGCGTAATTGATAAAATCGATGAAAAATATGGTGAAACCCGTGTCACATTTATAAAATTATATGAAGATCCAAACTCAATAAATAAATAAATAAAAAAGCTTAATTTTGCTCAATCGACACAGGGGGATAACAGTCTCCTGTATTAAAACGTATGATATGCATGGTTTAATCGTGATTATTTCGTTCCTGTTTCATAAATAATTCGCAAGCATGATAATATTTGATATGAGCTCACAGGACAAAGATGATTTTAGGACGAGGTCCTCTGATTAAGGTCAAATGTAATGATTGTAATAAGGGTGCTCTGGTCTCTGGAGGTGATTCGGGCTCTCGCTGTCCTGAATATGAAAGATCAAAATGTGCTCTTGCAAATGAATAATAAAGGCCTCTATTGAGGCGCTATGAACTTTGGCACTCGAGGCTTATGCTTTAATAATGTACGCCGAGGATGGTAGACTTTAGTCGTTTTGAGTGTTCAAATGACTATTATTTTTTTATAGGACTGAGCCAATGATGTTAAATTAAGTTCGTGTTGAATGTGTGGGCAAATGAAGATCACAGCTCTGACAATGGTGGGATTGAAAGGACGAAGCGTGCAGCCGAATGATGGATCGATCCAGGAACGTATCCTTCTTTCCCAAGCGTTCTATTGTGTGTTTAGTTTATTGCGGTCGGGTTCTGGGGACTTCGACGGCGGCCACTTTTGTAACTACTAAATAAGTTCTTTTGAGGACCTACGTCAAGGATGATTGATAAGGCAAACCTTTTTCCTTTTGAGCGAGGCCGCTATCAGATAGACGTCAAAATGGTGGAAAACTTGCGGATTCATAGAACTTGTACCTGTTTTTTCGCTTGGCGTTTAACACCGTGCGATACCTCGAGCTTCTTTTTGGATATGACTGATTTTTAAATTGTATCTGTTGGACTTGCAGTTCGATGGAATTGGATTGTTAGATGTTAAACGGTGGACAGCGTGGCGTGTCGGGTGCTATGATTGCTTTTGTTCTTCTTTCGCGGAGGCCTCGAGGCCCCTGCCCCATGCAGAGTAGACATTGTACAAAATAAACAGTCGGCACAAGCTTTGAATAGTTTCGCTGGAAATAAGGTCTTATTTATGAAGTGGTCTTGGAGCTCCTTGCGGCAGGGGTCGGACCTTTGTCCTGTGGGTTTCCTTTTCATACGGCGCCGCTTGCAATTTAACCAGGAAAACAATTAAAAATAATATACGGCCCATCATTCAGAGCCTTGATGGATTTCGAATGGCACTCGATCATTTGACTGTGACAGCGTTTACGGTTATAATGGACATAAAGAAGATTCCAGAAATGCCAAGAGCTTCCGCTACAAGCCATAGGCAAAAGCGTAGGATCTTTGGATTCATTTCAATATATTGAAACACAATCTTCATACAATTTAATACAAGTAACCCTAATATAACACGGTTGTTAATAGTACTGCCAACTTTTTCTAAGACAATTCAGGAACATTTTTTTCATACAAGCTGCAATATGTATAAAAGCATTTCTCAGTAAACTGGGTAAGTTGTTCAGGTCAAATTTTTGTCTATATATTGATCAAATCATACTAAAGGGATAGATTAATAAAAAAACACAGATGAACCAAAAATATTTCCATTGCTTTAGCAAATATTGAGCATCTTCTAAAAAAATCGACGAGCAGATTTAATTCGCCAGATTAACAGCGACATCTTCTGTCTCTCTTTAGGTGCAATGTGCTATTTTAACAGCGCCATCTTCTGTGGCGCTGTGGGGATATTGCACCTGCAATCACCGACCGATAATTTCTTACGCGTGCACCTGAGTCTCAAGATCTGACACCACTGGATTTCTAATGAAATATGGCAAAAGATCCCCCCTAACTCCCTATTTGATTTGTTTGTGTTTTGTGCTTTTTTCAGTTGGAAGAACTTCATTTAAAAAATGCAGTTCCAATTTTTCGACCAATCAAATGCTTTTCTTTATGCTTATAATGCTAAAATGTTTAATATTCATAATTTTTATATGTTATGTACTATCGTCATCTAAATTCAGGTTTATCCCAGGTGCCATTGTGCCTTGGAAGATAAGGATGCCATTATAATTAGAGCACTGTGAAATATGGATATACGCTTAAGTATGAATTTCAAACTTCATTATATTTCTGTTGTAACATATGTGGTAAGCGCGGAGAGTTGTTTTAGTATGGAATAAACATGTTAGCTTTAAAGCTTTAATTGCTCTCAGCATAGTTAGTTCCATCATAAGAAAATCCATATAAAACATTTTGAGCACTTTTGAACAATTGAACATTGGAAAGTTTATCGTATGAATATTATTATAATTTTCAAACTTATTATTATAAAAGCCAAAGGCATAGCCAAAATGCCATAGTAAAAAATGTTTTTTTTTTAGCCAATAACTTTTTAATTATATAAACACAAGTGTTCTATCGCATAGCTGGGACATCTACAATATGTATTTATAAGAAATGATCATCTTCATTTAATTTCACCTCTTCATGCGTTCGATATTAAGCCTTTAAGTGGATATGACGTATATATCCGTCAAGACAAAATACCATGCAAAGTGGGTATGACGAATATATTAGCATTGTGAAAGTTAAGCAAACCTTAATGGAAAATGACGGATATGTCCGATTGCTGTGTTGTGTACGTTAACACAATAGTAGTAGTTGTAAGAAACATCCTAATAAAAAGACTACCAACGCATCCTTTGATACGTTCACCTTGTTGGCCCACTGGATTGGTTGAATAAATGAATATGGATTTTAAGTAGGAGGAAATATAAAAGTGTTTAGTAAAAAAATCATTGTTAATATTTCCAATCATGGTATGAGTCAATTTAATATATATTTAATAATATGTAAATATATATATTGTATATCAAAAATATAATAAGGAAAACTTATTATACTTATAAATATATTATAAGAATAATTGATCAAAATATCAGTATATAATATTTAAAATATATTGTAATACAATTAAATATATAATTGTTGTAGATTTGTGATTTTTACTATCGAAATTGCATGAGCACAAATAAATTAAACAAGCTCAAAGTATGAATTAAAATATATCCCGTTATCTTCGAACAACTATTGCAGTACCAGTCGCTTTCGTTATAGTTTCCATATTTTGTACAAAGTTCGTCCATGTATGTTTTTAGAGGACAATCCGTATTTTCCGTTCCTGTAATTAGAAAACGCATAAATTGCAAATCAAGAAACATTTGATAGATTGCATGTTTAAACGCTTTACGATCCGGACACGTGTTGTCGCGTGAAATAGACTTTTGCGTTGTTATCACGTAAAAACGTGGGCGCGGACCGTAAAGGGTTGAGGTTATACCGTTTCTTGCAAAACACTCATCGCTTAGAAATTCCGAGCTGGATCCATCTTTCAAGGCATATGTCGGAATTTTAATGCCACATGTAGTATTTTCAAGCTCGGTATTACCATCGTGGCAAGATAAGACTTTCACACCTGAAAGCAATATTATGTTGTTAGTTGCATGCATATAAATGTGTTTCGAACGGGAACGAAACCGAAAATCGACAATCAATAAAACAGTTTTACATTCCGGAACGATTCGAAAATATCGGTTTTTTATGTAATTTTCGGCGCTTTGCTCGTTAATACTTGTTAGGTTGTACAAGGATCATATAGAAAGTATGGTTACAAGGGCTTCTGAGGCTGGGGGATTGTTTTTGTTTCGAAGTTAGCACATCTTGTACGTAGGGGGGATTTTGACGATCAGTTTGTTTGATTTCGCATGTTTATCGGCCATTTTGTTCAGCCACAGTAAATTCTTCTGATGGAGAGGGCGTCGCGCGCTTTCGCCACCTATCATCTGAGCGAGATCCACGCGATCATCCATTTTTTGATTTTGCAAAGCAATACCGTTGCTATCCTTCCATCCAATATCCATTGGAAGCTCGTGAAAGTTTATGGTAGTAATGTGATGAGTCGACAACATGTCACGAAGTGCATTAGATTGTTCAGAGAAGACCGTAATGATGCTCACAACGAGACAAGGAACAGAAGACCATCAGTGATTTCTTAAGAACTTGTGCTAAAAATTGAAGAACAAATGCGAAATGTGTTTGAAAAACTTGATTATCGTCAAAATCGCGTGACAACCGCGCGTGAATTTATGAATCATTTTACACAGGAGAGAGAAGCTATTCTGGACTGTATCGTGAAAGTGTAATTACACCCCAATATTCAAAATACGTTCTAAAAAAATCTGATTTGCTGGCGCGTCGCGTCGATTGTCCTTAAATTAGGTTTGGTCGGAACGTTCTAAGACTGCGAAATTCTTTGCATTTCGCAAGCGAAAGTGGAAAATATTACGTTAACTAAGGAATCATTAATAATTAAAGAAAGTAAATTCGATAATATTATTCATGTGAAATCATTACTATAAAAAAAGAAATATTCTAAAATTTGCTGGAAAATAAGTTTTTAATAAAAAATGAAAATATTTAAAAAAAAAACATCAAGGAATAACCCGGAGCAAAGCTGAAAACCGGTAAAACTGTTATTTTAAAACTGGAATGAAAAAAATAATGGTTCGATAAACTGATATAGATATATCTTTAAAATTATTTGTTTACTTGATGTATACATTGCTTCAAATCCAATATTAGTAGTTAGAGACGAATCATCAAATATTAAATCTAAGCTTTCTTCTTTGCTTAAAATAGGATTTACATTTTTATCAATGTCTAATTGATGCACTTTAGATTTTTCGCCATCGATTGTAGATAGTTTATTCGAGGGCTGTAAAAAATAATTTAAAATTTGATTATGGAATTAAATATATCATATAAATTAAATTTCTTAGATCTAATGATGTGTATTGATTCATCTATAAAATCTTATGTATCGAAATGGGAGATTAACTATTAAATCTATAGTAGAGTCAACCCTCCCATGGTTTCTACTTTGTTTGCGACGTCTTCATGGTTAATGTTAGTCAATTTCCCTTGATAATAAACTAAACACGTACAAATTTTTTATGGTTGCCTATATTTCTAAAGTGTTCTATTTTATGATCTCAACGCTATAGAAGGGCTGACTGTACTCTAATTTCACATACATCTTCAATCATAAATGATGTAAAATCGATCAAAATTTTATGATTCGGCTTTGCAAGGATTTTCCATGTGCATGATACGTTCGGTGGATACGGGAAAGGGTAAAATGGACTTCTTATAATGCCACTATCTTCATCAAGAATCCCCCCACATGAAACTGAAAGAAAAATTAAAGTATTAATAATTTTGTGGAAGATTTGTCGTAATCAAAATCAAATTTATTCACAATTCAGTTCAATTCAAAATTAGAAAGCATAGATAATGTCAATTAATAATATGGAGCAGCCAGTGGCGATGAGACATGCTCAGGTCATATAAAAACATAGCATGCTCTTTTTACAGTGCTATATCTATTATCAAACATAAGTAGTTTTTTGCATCTATTTGCATGCAATGTGAATAGTTAAGAATTTGTAAAATTGAAAAAAATAATGACTTTCACCAAATGAAATGATTTCAATTCTTCCCGGGTTGTCGATTAAAAACGTTTATTTTTGCATATTTGAGTTATAGGGGTGCATCCCAAATGTCATGAAACATTTTTTTGCCACATGTCTTTAGTCTGAGATCAGTCTTGAACCTCGCCTTCTTTGAAAGGCATGCAGTGAAAGGGTCTCATCAACTGTTGCCGAGGGTCAAAACTGCATTTTTGACAGCATTGACGATATCTAAGTGGCAATGACGATAGCCCTAAAGCAGTTTCCTCCGAGGGTCGTATCGGGTGTGGGAGAGTTGGTGGAAAAATGAGTCAATGTTTATGGAGAGTACTTTGAACAAAATTATCATATAATATCGGTATTTTCAATAAATCTTTTTGAAATATCTTTATTTCATTACTTTTGGGATGCACCTGGAATTATATTTTTTTATAAAACCAGGTGAATAATCAATGTCGATGTTTAATATTAGAAGAAGCTGATCGAAAAAAAATTACTTTCCATTGGAAAAATTAATTGGAATAAAAATTAACAAATCTTTGAAAGCATTGGAATTGGAAAACTTACCCATTTTAACGCGGGCAGTGAAGTCAAGTGGTGAACTTTCAAATATTGAGTAGTCAATTTTCAGTTTATTCGTTTTACTGATGTGCTTTGTCTTTTCGGATAGCGGGAATTTTTGACTATTTAATACTGAATCAGATTCATTGATATTACTCAAGAGAACGGTTGACTTGTGGTTCCCCTGAAATAAACTGTAATGTATAGTATATAATAAAATAGGCGAGTTACTAGTCTAGTGGTCGCTTTATATTGTTTATAGACATAGGCACGCAGTAGAGGCGGCGCGACGCATGCGCGTAGCGTGTCTATGATGTATGCGACGGAGGCGGACAGACTATGAACGATTCTCCTTCTCTTTCCGACCGACTGCCGATTGGCGTTTCATTTTTTATGGTGTTTAAACTTGCCATATCGCGCCAAAAATACAAAATTGGTACCAGATTTTTTTAGCATTTTTATTTTTGAATTTTATTTTCTAATTTGTTAAAAAAATAAGTAGGTTTTCCAGGCGGTTGACGTAGGATTTTACCCCGATCTTCTGTTGAACGGACCAAGTGTGTCCATCTCAATATAAAGCCATTTAATATTTGACTAAATGCATCACGTATATTATGTTATATGAATATATTTACAGAATTTCCAGTGATGTATGATAAAAACTCTGTATCGATGACATATCCTTTTGGAGCTTCAACAATCCACGAACAAGATATTTGTGTTCCAATAGTTTCAGGGAAGAATGGCGATGATACGATATATTCAGGAGATTCAACGCCCAGAGAAATATTCTTGCCACATTCGCCTTAAACATTATTTCAATTAATAAGAATAATAAAATTATAACTATATTAAGAAATAAGAATACTTGTTCTATAAGTAGCTTTAAAACCCGCATAAGGATTATTTGACTGTTTTGCACAAGTAGCTGTGATACGCAAAGACTCTGATTTCACGGTGATTGATTTGAGTTTATCACCACAATAATAATTGTTCGATACCGAATAATTTCCAATTAGGTTTTCTACAGCTACTCTACAATTTTCATTGCAACCCTTTTTATTTGCCTATAAATTAAAAGCACAATCAAACCAAGAATATTATCACAAATAATATAATGAAAGTAATTTTCCAACCCGCCCATATTGAAATTTTTCGAAGTTGATCTGTATTAGAGATAATTGTTTGGGTTGGATTATCCACACACATTTAGCGTTTTCTGGTAACCAAGTTCCAAAAAATGGCGTTTGTAGAACTCCTTTATTTTCATTGAGTGTACCTCCACAATATTCTAAATAAGAAATAACAAATAAAATAAAAATATTTTAGCATTAAATAATAAAGACTGACTGTCGACTAAATCGAATGTCAGCATTGTTAATCAGAAAATATGGATGGAAGTCGAACGAAACTTATTGATTAATCCATAATAATATAATTTGCCATGAATTGCATTTTTCAGACTCTTACATTGTTATATCCCTCTCTCGTTACTGTATGTATAGGGCCTTACAATAAGGACGCTAAATATTTAAATGTAAAAGAATAAGTTGGGTGTTTGATATACATTCATTTTTTTATGTATTTAAAATAATATGGTATGGCATTAAGTATAAAACGCCGCGACTTTGCTTGGCGGCACGCCACGCCCTTAAATCGCTCGTGCAGAATGTTCATCGTGGCATGCGCTGTATGGCACGTACGTAGCGCCGTCCTGTGGGAACCATTCATTATCGGTATCTATATATTTAGTTTACGGTACAAGAAGTTGTTTGTCGTCGATCTGTCGGACCGATGATTCTGCAGAACCAAAATCTGTACCAAACAATGATTTTATCGGGATACAATTGGTGTTGTTATCATAAAATTAATACTTATCCAATATCAACTTTTAATAAATATACACAAGTTCTTTTACATACCTTCGCCTTAACAATTAACAAGTTGAAACATAATAGTTTCATAGCTCTAATTTTATGTTTGGGCTATATTCCTTGCCACTGAGTGTATTTCTCATAACTTATATCAGGACTTAAACGCTTACATGAATGATCGAGAACACATATTTGATGACAATTACATTGCTAATAAATAGATAAAATATATTAAATACCAGTTTTGTATATTGCTGAAAATCCAGGATACTCGTCCTCCCTGTCCGTTCGCATAAAAATGCGTATTGGAAAAGTGCTATCGATCACTTGTGGTTTATCATATCCGCAATGCGTAATTTTTGAACTATTGTTGTCGATTTTTTCTATGGTAAGCACATCAGCATCGCATCCTCGCTTTAAAAAAAATTTAGTCGTGCGTAGTTTAGTAGCTTTGTAGTAAATTAATATTGAGAAATTAAATAATCCTCACTAAAGCGTCTTTTTTTTGGAGATGGAAAAATGTAAATTCCAATCTCATGACATGATCATCCAACGGTTTGATGTCCCATTGACAGTTTATCCCCTTTGGATATAAATTAGGGAAGTTAGGGCTGCTGAGTTCACCATTCCCGGCTATGATCTCATCATATTCACATTGGCCTGTAATATTAATTTAATATTATCTTTTAACAATCGCAACCGACAAGACATAGTTTATTTGTAAGAACGATCTACATATTTAAAACATTAAGGAAAATAACATTTCATAAAAATGGATACGAAGACCAAAATCAACATTATAAATTAACACATTCAGAACCGCGCGAGTTTCAACGATCTTGCAAAATAATATTGATATTATTTTTATTTCAGCAGACAGATTGAAATACACTTTACAGAGCTATGCATTAAATACATAAGTGATAATGTTTTATATGAATAATTGATAATCTCTAATTTGAGTTAAATTTAACTTGTCGCTTGAATAAAAAAAATACTTGAGATACACAATATTCTGAAAGTGAAAAACATTGATATTATGTTGATATCTGAAACTCATTTTATATAAAAATCCCATAATACAGTATATACACACAGAGCATCGAGATGGGACAGCTCACGGTGGAACTGCAGTTATATTAAGAAAGTCTATTAAACATCACGAAGCCCCAAAATTTACAAAGGAACACCTCCAGGCGACCAACATCGTTGTAGAAGACCGGAGAGGACCGATCACCATCTCAGTCGTTTACTGTCTTATTAAAAAAAGAACTTCCAACGATTTTATAACACCCTTGGAAATAAATTCATCGCTGGTGGTGATTATAAAGCCAAACATACACAATGGGGCTCGAGGCTGGTAACCACCAAAGGACGAGAGTTATACAAGGCAATCACTGCGTTGAATCTTACTATTGTATCGTAAATCAACCCACGTATTGGCCAACTGACAGAAAAAAAAACCTAGACACCATTGGCTTTTGTGTAATAAAAGGAATATCAGCAGCCTACTTCGATCATTCTCCCGTATTAGTCACGATGAGTAATAATGTAAGGAAAATACCAAAACTCTTATTTTAACAGACAGACGTTTAACGTGGAAGACCCACATAAGCAAGAAGAAAAAGCAACTGGAGATCAAAATGAGAATGGTGTATTGGTTAATGTGCCAAAAATCGGAACTGTCTCTAGTAAATAAAACACTCTTATACAAAAGTATATTAAAACCAATCTGGACATATGGGATACAGCTCTGAGGTATCGCAACAAACTCCAATATTGACATTCTCCAATGCTTTCGCAACGTTCCATGGTACGTGACAAACGAAACGATACACAGCATATTAAACATACCAACAGTGAGGCAAGATATTGAAAACCATAGCCAAAAATACAAAAAAAAGGTTGAGCTTCCGGAAAATGTAGGCTGAAAAGATGTATGGTTCATTGAATGGGCCTGAGGACAAAAGATTTAAATTAATGAACATTAGGTCCTCATTAATGAATGGGGATCTACACGAACCAGCAACGCCATAAAAAGAACTGAATGTCCGTCCCTCAACGGATAGATTTTTCAAAAAAAGAAAAAAAAAAATTAAGCACAGAACTTTATATTCACAAACGAAGAGCAAAGAGTATACATGTCGAAATCATTGAATTTATAATGAAAAAATGTCTTATATTACAGTTTATAATTTTGAAAAAATCCCTACCTTGTGTTCTAACACAATTTAAATAAAGAAGCACAAGATTTAAGCAAATGTATGTCTTCATGGTTCCTTCTTCTTAACACTTACTGTGGTAAATAAGAATACATTTGGATTAATCAATGAATTGACATTAAAATTATCATTGGGAATGCGGATGAAGATTATGACTGGTGGTTGATCTTAAATATATTATGTAAAATAGTATTAGTATTATAAATAAAAATAGTTTTTAATTTATATTTGGCGTTAATTTATATATCGCAAGTCAAATTCGGCTCGTGATATTATATCTGTATTTATTTGCGACTTTATGAGATATTTTTTATTGTGGGTTTAATGTCAAATAACTTTAATGTTTAACACATAAGTATGTATTCGTTCGATGTGTTTGAAGTAGATTTTTTACGATTTTTTTGGAGGACAATGCTCTTTAAAAATTCACTTGAATGTTGATCAATTATTAATAGTATAATGGTGCTTGCCAATTCAAATGTTACAGAAAGAGGTGTGAAGTGATGGACCCATGTTTCATTTATTGTTGTGAAATATCACCAAACACTCGATGGAAAAATCCTCACGGCGCTCTTTTTATTTAGCACTAGCGAATATCGCTCTAGTAAAATATTTTTTGATGATTTTATTTATCTTTAGGTATTTCTTATATTTATTTTTTAGTTTTATATATTAGATAAAGCGGAAAGAAATGTCATTTTTTTTGGTTGCGTCTTTGCCGACCTTTTGCTTCGGGTTGCTGTCGAGTAAATACGTCAAGGTTGGTGTTATTTTGAAGATCTCTTGTTTGTCTTACATTTTCAAATATTTTTATATTTTTTTAGCCATAGTGAAAATGTCCAAGCCAGAAATTGATGAGAGCCATTTGCGATCTTGTTTTCTGTTTTTATTCGATAAAGGATTAAAAGCAAAATAAGCTACCCGGAGCATCTGTGATAAATATAGCAACATATTGAATATTCGAAAATGCCATAGATGATTTAAAAAAATCAAGTGGCGACAGAGATTTGAAAAATAAACCATTAAATTCTCCGGTAGAATCTGATCCTCGAAAAACAATAAAGGAATTATCGCTAGACATCGGCTGTCCCTGGTCGATAGTAAAAGATCATTTGAAAAGACTTGGGAAAAACATAGACAGGGAATTTGGGAAAAAACATTCACTTCCGTGGGACAAGTGAAAGATCATTTGGATTCTTACTTTAATGGAAAACCGGCTGAATTTTACGAAAAAGGCATTAAAAAGCTACCTAATCTGTGGAGGAGGATTATAGATAACAATGGAAATTATTTTATTGAGTAATATTGTACAGCTTTTATTAAAAAATTTTTTTTCTCCAAATAACAAAAAAAAAAGACATTTCTTTCCGCTTCACCTAATATTTCTTTACAATGTAAGTTGAGTATCATTATTATTATATTATCTATGTTTACATTAAAGAATAATATTAAACATAATAATAATAACTCATTATATTTCAAATTTTCACTCAAAAAATTTTTTATAGAGTATCTAAATCAGATACTAATCGGCTATTAATTAAGTATTGAATAAGAGTGGCAGCGATGTGTTCCTCACGGATTCTCCATTTGTCTCTTTCTGGGTGTCATTCTGTCACTGTCACTGCTTTTTATCGTCATCTTGTACGTTCAGCATTCTCCTTCTGCCGCATAGCGCAAGTCCATGTACCATGTTGCTAGAAGAGAGCGAGCTGATTCCCAGCTCCTCCCATAGGATGTCCCTTTCGGTGCTCCATGCTGGGCAGACAATGTCATGTTTGCAGCATCGTCATACTTCACTCCGCAATGGTGGCACTCCAGACCGGTCTATTTGCCTATTTTGTATAGGCAGTTACCAAAACAGCCGTGCCCGGTGAGGACCTGGGTCAAGTGGTAGCACAGTTGACCGTGCTTTCTGGCTACCCAGCTTCTTAGGTTCGGTATTAGCTCATGCGTTCACGGACTTTTAGCGGAATTGTCTCATCGAGACTACTACACCGCCATGATGCTCTGCTTAGCGTTATTCTTATCTTCACCTTCCTGTATTACCTGTCTCTCATAAGCGAGCAGGTCGATTGGCGGTATGGCAGTCGATGCGATATGCAACAGCGCTCCTTCTCTGGATTCTGGCCATGTTGAGCTTGGCCCGTTCAATTTGTAGTGCCTTAGCCCATATCGGCACGCCGTACCGAGTGCACTACCTCGTTGTAGAGTCGCCTCTTGTTTGTTTTTGGGCCACCAATGTCGGGCATCATGGCCCAACATTGGGAACCAATAAACAGCTCGGGAAGAGGTGGGTCCAAGTCAAGTTCATAATCAATATTGTAGTAGTAGTCGTATTATAGTAGTAACAGCCCTTTGGCGGTTGGACCGCGGGCCTGGCTATGTAAGTTTGTCTTCTGATCTTAGTGTTCATACGTTTATGTGAGAAGTGTGTGTTGTTGTAAGCTGCTGTAAATGGAAGGTCACCATGAGGGTTTGCTTTTGGCAGGAATTATAAAAGTCACAATTTTTATTAAAATCAATACAATATTTTGATTAATAATATATTTTTTAAGAATATGAAGCCAGTTTTGTTTTATTAAGAGCTCAAACTCTTAAGCTGACGGTGGTTGCGAGCAAATTATATTATTAAAATCATGGTATGAGTCAAAGTAATGTATATTTAATAATATGTACATATATATTTATCAAAAATATAATAAGGAAAACTTATTATACTTGTTAATCATTTTATTATATGAATTATCGATTAAAATATCGGAATATAGTATTAAAATATATTGTAATTACAATTAAATTTATAATTGTTGTAGATTTGTGATTTTTACTATCGAAATTGCATGAGCACAACTAAATTAAACAAGCTCAAAATATGAATTAAAATATATCCCGTTATCTTCGAACAACTATTGCAGTACCAGTCGCTTTCGTTATAGTTTCCATATTTTGTACAAAGTTCGTCTATGTATATTTTTAGAGGACAATCCGTATTTTCCGTTCCTGTAATTAGAAAACGCATAAATTGCAAATCAAGAAACATTTGATAGATTGCATGTTTAAACGCTTTACGATCCGGACACGTGTTGTCGCGTGAAATAGACTTTTGCGTTGTTATCACGTAAAAACGTGGGCGCGGACCGTAAAGGGTTGACGTTATACCGTTTCTTGCAAAACACTCATCGCTTAGAAATTTCGAGCTGGATCCATCTTTCAAGGCATATGTCGGAATTTTAATGCCACATGTAGTATTTTCAAGCTCGGTATTACCATCGTGGCAAGATAAGACTTTCACATCTGAAAACAATATTATGCTGTTAATTGCATGCATATAAATGTGTTTCGAACTGGAACGAAATCGAAAATCGACAATCAATAAAAGAGTTTTGCATTCCGGAACGATTCGAAAATATCGGTTTTTTATGTAATTTTCGGCGCTTTGCTCGTTAATACTTGTTAGGTTATACGAGGATCATATAGAAAGTATGGTTACAAGGGCTTCTGAGGCTGGGGGATTGTTTTTGTTTCGAAGTTGGCACATCTTGTACGTAGGGGGGATTTTGACGATCAGTTTGTTTGATTTCGCATGTTTATCGGCCATTTTGTTCAGCCACAGTAAATTCTTCTGATGGAGAGGGCGTCGCGCGCTTTCGCCACCTATCATCTGAGCGAGATCCACGCGATCATCCATTTTTTGATTTTGCAAAGCAATACCGTTGCTATCCATCCATCCAATATCCATTGGAAGCTCGTGAAAGTTTATGGTAGTAATGTGATGAGTCGACAACATGTCACGAAGTGCATTAGATTGTTCAGAGAAGACCGTACTGATGCTCACGACGAGACAAGGAACAGAAGACCATCAGTGATTTCTTAAGAACTTGTGCTAAAAATTGAAGAACAAGTGCGAAATGTGTTTGAAAAACTTGGTTATCGTCAAAATCGCGTGACAACCGCGCGTGAATTTATGAATCATTTTACACAGGAGAGAGAAGCTATTCTGGACTGTATCGTGAAAGTGGATGAGACATGGGTGTGTAATTACACCCCAAAATTCAAAATACATTCTAAAAAAAATCTGATTTGCTGGCGCGTCGCTTTCTTCGCGTCGCGTCGATTGTCCTTAAATTTGATCTGTTTGGAATGTTCTAAGACTGCGAAATTCATTAGATTTCGTCGTACGCACGATGATTTTATATTTGTCGCCCTCGTGTTTACTTTAAAAATTTAGCCTTTTTTTTAGAAAGAAATTTCTGTGAATAAATAATCAATTCTTAAACCCTACATAGGGAAAGCGGAAATAAAAAATATTATGTTAATTAACGGATCATTAATAATTAAAGAGAGTAAATTCGATAATGTTATTCATGTGGAATCCTTATTATAGAAGAAAAAATGTTCCAAAATTTGCTAGAAAATAAGTTTTTAATGCAAATGAAAATAAAAATAAAAAAATCATCAATGAATTTGTTTACTTGATGTGTACATTGCTTCAAATCCAATATCATTTAGAGAAGATGCATTAAATATTAATCTTAAGCTTTCTTCCTTGCTTAAAACAAGATTCAGATTTTTACTAAAAGACAAATTTTTCTCTTCAGATTTTTCGCCATCGATTATAGTTATATTATTCGAGGGCTGTAAAAAATAATTTATAATTTGATTATTGAATTAAATATAACTTATAAATTAAATCTCTTAGATCTAATGATGTGTATTGATTCATCTATAAAATATTAAATATCGAAATGAGAGATAAATCTAAAGTAAAATCAACCCTTCTATAGTGTTCACTTTGTTTGCGATGCTTTTTACGTATTTTTTTTTTTGAGGTGGCTTTTAGCGATCCCTTTTTTATGGTATCATTACCAACCATTTTGACATGGTTTTTCATGGCATATATATGTTTTTAAAAAATGTGGTTGCCAGCCACATCTCCTGTGGGATTCGAACCCGAGATGATCGGGTTACGAGTCCAACCGCTTAACGCGGGACTACCTACAGGTACGTATACGTTTTTACGTATGCCAAGGTTAATATTGGTCAATTTCCCTTGATAACAAACTAAACACGTACAAATTTTGTATGTTTGCCTGAATTTCTAAAGTGTTTTATTTTATTATCTCGACGCTATAGAAGGGCTGAGTGTACACTAATTTCACGTACATCTTCAATCATAAATGATGTGAAATCGATCAAAATTTTATGATTCGGCTTTGCAAAGATTTTCCATGTGCATGATACGTTCGGTGGATACGGATAAGGGTGAAATGGACTTCTTATAATGCCACTATCTTCATCAAGAATCCCCCCACATGGAACTGAAAAAAAAATATTTATAATTTTGTAGAAGATTTCTCATAATCAAAATCAAATTTATTAAAAATTCAGTTCAATTCAAAATTAAGAAGCAGAGATAATGTCAATTGATAATTTGGAGCAACCAGGGGCCATGAGACATGCTCAGGTCATAGGTGAGATGGGGAGGAGGGAACCTTAGCTTTAAAGTGCACCAAAGATCAGTCAGCCGCGAGCATCAATCAATCGATAGCGATATTGTCAATTAATCTTTTTGAAACATATATATTTCATGACTTTTGGGATGGATCTTGAATTGTACATTTTTATAAAACCAGATGAATAATTACTATGGATATTTAATATTAAAAGAAGCTGAACATATTCAAATTTAATTACCATTGGAGTAAAAAGTCTTTGAAAGCAACTTTTTCTTGTATCTTATGACAGTTTTTGTTTATCGTTCAAACGTTCATTCTTCTTCATGGGATACTCAATCGAAATACTTACATATTTTAACGCGGACAATGAAGCCAAGTGGTGAATCTTGAAGTATTGAGTAGTCAATTTTCAGTTTATTCGTTTTACTGATGTGCTTTGTATTTGAAAATAGCCGATATTGTTCGTTTTTTACTACTGAATCATATTCATTGATGCTATTTAAGATAATGGTTGAGTTTAAGTCCCACTGAAATAAACTGTAATGTATAGTATATAATAAAATAGGCGAGTTACTAGTCTAGTGGTCGCTTTATATTGTATATACACACAAGCACTTCCTTACCAACTGCCGATTGGCGTTTCACTTTTTGTGACGTTCAAACGAAATTTTCCTACCGCGTCTGTATAATTTTCGCGTCAATAATTTTAATATGATAATTGCTCGGGGTTCTTATGAGCGCAAACGTGGAAAAAAATACAAAGTGGAGATTTTTTTTATCACTTCCACTTATTGGATTATTTACAATTGGTTAAAAAAAGAACTACGTAAATTTTTCAATCTGAGAAACGAGTATCGATTTGGGGCCCCTAAGAAGATCGATACAAAAATATGAAAACAGCAGCATATATAAAATTGCGAAAGTTGGGGATTTTGAAATCGGTTCGAGTGTGTCTGAGTGAGCAATGAGCTTCAGGAGAGAAAATATAACCTTTTTCTCTGCTCTTAGGCTGACCTCGGGTTTCCTTGAAGAAATGGTTCGTCATTAAAGTCTCGCAGCTGGGTAAATATTTTTAAGCACGCCCGATAAATCGATCCACATATCAATAATTTATTTAATATTTTCATCCCCCATTCTGCGGCTCTACACCGATCTACTGTTGAACGATCCATGTGTGTTTATCTCGACATAAAGCCTTCACAAGTCAATTAATATTAAACCGAATATGTTTTGTGAATATATTTACAGAATGTCCAGAGATGTATGAAATAAACTCTGCTTCGATGACATATCCTTTTGGAGCTTCAACAGTCCACGAACAAGATAATTGTGATCCAATAGTTTTAGGGAAGAATGGCGATGATACGATATATTCGGGAGATTCAACGTCTAGAGAAATTTCCTTGCCACATTCGACTAAAACATTTTTTTTCAATTAATCAGAATAATAAAAAAAATATTCACATTTAAAAAATAAAAATACTTGTTCTGTAAGTGGCATCAAAACCAACATAACGTGTAATTGGCTGTTTAACACAAGTAGCTGTGATACGCAAAGTGTCTGTTTTTCGGGTGATTGGTTCGACATGATCACCACAATAATAACCTGTTGTTGCCCAAACATTTTTATCAGTTTTATGTTCTACATGAACACTACAGTTTTTATCGCAACTCCCATTATTTGCCTGTAAATTAAAAGCACAATCAAACAAAGAATATTATCACAAATAAGTAATTAAGTAATTTGCCAACCAGCCCCAAATTAAATTGTTTGAAGTTGATCTGTATTAGAGATAATTGTTTGGGTTGGATTATCCATTGACATTCAATATCTTCTGGGAACCAAGTTCCAAAAAATGGCGTTTGTAAATCTCCTTTATTTCCATTGAGTGTACCTCCACATTGTTCTAAAAAGGAAATAGCGAATAAAATACAAATATTTTAGCATTAAATGTCGGCTAAATCGAGTGTCAGCATTGTTATGGACGGAAGTCGAATAAAACTAATCGATTACTCCATAATAATAAAATTTGCCATGAGTTGCTATTTTCAGATTCTTATATTGTATTATCCCTCTCCCGTTATGTTGAATTTGATGGCATCAATTGTTTGTAGTTTAAATGCATAAACCAGACCTCAAGGAGAATGTTTAACCTGTATGGGAGTACTATCGGAAATATCCGTTTTGACCTTCACTATTCCGAAAGAGCACTCTTGTGCATTGAAGCTCCGAGGCGGACAGAGACAGAGAGAACTTAGCGCAGTTCGGGAGACTGGGACGGAGAGCTTCTTCACATGCATCGCATGTTTGTATAGATCGTTAAGCCCAAATTTATCGTCTTATAATGATTTCGATTTCAAGTGTATTATTTGATTATGCAAAGAAATGACCGAATATTGTGTGTTATCGAGAGTGTTTGTTTATTTAACTGCTTGCCGTTCTTCTCTGCGTGTTGAATGAGTCTTTGTTCAATTATCATTTCCTTCTAAAGGAGGAGCAAATGAATCGATTTTTTGTGCATTGCTTATGTAAAGAAAGGAAGTGCTCTTGTATATATGTAGTGTTTATTTTCAATTGACCCTGCCTCGAATTGAAGATTGTCTTATGCTGATTAGGTGCTGACAGAAAGTAATCGGTGTAAAGCGATTATGACAACAACGACTTCATCGATTTTAAATTTGCTCACTAACGAAAAGGTTAAAGGCGTTAAATCGCACAATATCGGTGGCCAGTTTGCGTTGCCACCATGGGTGATAGCCCTGTCCTCAAATTCACGAGTGCAGCATGTTCATCGTGGAATGTGCTGAATGGTACGTTAGCTTTAAATTGAGTTAAACATAGTTGCTATATTTGAATGTCCACCACTTATCGTCCACACAAATTCAATTTTCTCTCAGGATCGCGCAGCATGAGTAAGGCTTGTGAAGCAATAAATGAACCATGACAGTGTTGATATTGTTGATCTCATAATAGTATTTCAAATAGAATCAATTTTGAAACCAGGCTGAGTTTTAAGTACATAATTGATTTATATAGCTCTCAGCTATTTGTTATACATAATTCTAAGAAGACCACATATCTGACTATTTTCAACCGGATGAGGACAAATTCCGCTATAATTTTAATGTTTATTTTGTCGTCATCTATTGAAATTTGATGTGATGACTCTCTATTTTGTAATCTATGAAATAAAACTCGTTCAAACATTATATTCCTTTGTAGAAAACCAAGTGATTATTTGTGTCAGCGCGGAGCGTGCATCGCGGTGTCCGATCCGGTTTTGATAAGGTAAAATAAGTCTTTAGTCAACTACACCGAGAGACGGTAATGCCATGCAACAAATCAATAATTCATGTTTTCTAAAAGTGAGTACCCGCCAAGCAAAGCATTGCCTTGGAGCTAACTTCACACATAACAAATCAATCAATAGCAAAATAAACTCCAGGATTCAACACGATAAAATATATTAAGAACGAAAACGAACATCAACATTAAAAAAAAAGTTTAACAATTTACAGTTCGGGTATTCCGCGCTATTACCCGTTTTTCAGAGTAGTTAAAAATATATAAAAACATTCCACCAAACAGAATTAAAATACATACACTATATTTCGTTTAGTGTAGCATTGCAACGCATGCCGGGTATTCGCTAGTAAATAATAAAATTGTATTAGAAATAGGAGCACGGCATTGAAAATGAAGCACCAAGGATCGCTTTTCGCAATTTTTGAGAATATTTAGAGGTGTAGGGTTACTTTTACTACACGCCATTGATGTATGATGAGATGAAAAACACCAGTGACTGCCTCCGATTCTCGCACTCAGTGTGCGAGAATGCTCTTCCTACATCATTCGAGTCCGAACGCATATATGCGCGATTACTCATCAACGGCATAAATTTTAAGAGTTTTCATATGAAATGTCATATTTTTGGCGAGTATTTTATGTTTGGGCCACATTCCGTGCCGCTGAGTGTATTTCTCATAGCTTATATCAGGAACCAAACGCGTACATGAATGATTAAGAACACATATTTGATGACAATTATATTGCTAATAAATAGATAAAATATATTAAATACCTGCTTTGTATATTGCTGAAAATCCAGGATACTCGTTCTCCCTGTCCGTTCGCATCGAAATGTGTATTGGATGCATGCTATCGATCACTTTTGGTTTATTATATCCGCAATAGTTGTTTTTTTTACTTTGGTTGCCGCTTTGTTCTATGTTAATTACAAGCTCGTCAGTACCACACGATCCCGTTAGTCCCTTTTATCCAAAAATATATTTAGACGTGAGCTAAAGTACGCTTAGTATTAATTTAATATTGAGAAATTAAATAATCCTCACCGAAGCGTCTTCTTTTTGGAGATGGAAAAATGTGAATTCCAATCTCACGACATGATTTTTCAAAGGATTGATGTCCCATTGACAATTTATCCCCTGTGGATATAATTTAGGAAAATTAGGGCTGCTGAATTCACCACTCCCGGCTATGATCTTTTCATATCCACATTGGCCTGTAATATTTATTTGATAATATTTTTTAACAATCGCAACCGACAAGCCATAGTTTGTTTGTAAGAAAGATCAACATATTTAAAACATTAAGGATAATAACATTTCATAAAAATGGACACGAAGTCCAAAGTCAACTTTATAAATTAACACATTCCGAGCCGCGCGAGTTTCAACGGCCTTGCAAAATAATATTGATACTATTTTTATTTCAGACGACAGATTGAAATAAACTTTATAGGGTTATACATAAATATATGTTAAATAGTGCATAAAATACATAAGTGATGTTTTATATGAATAATTGATAATTTCGAATTAATGTTTCGGATCAGTATATTTGAGTTAAATTTATGCAATTTATAGTGGTAGCTTTATTTTCACCTCTTATGTATTTTTAAGTAAGCAGAACTAGTATTTGCAAATCTGAGTTGACAATTTTCAAAATCTGAATAATTGATAGATACCGCCTTAAAATTAAAGTCTACAAAGCTGATTTTTTATCTACAAGTAGTCTGCGCTAATTATTGTTAAATAAACGTCGTCTACTTTCGATACAATGTGGTTAGAGCTTCGATAGATATGGCTATAGTTGCAGCACGAGAATATGATTTAAGTATTTCAAATTTATGCGTATATCAAGTACATATAACGTATATTTTAAGCAGTTACAACATAGTTTCAGTCTTGTATGTATAAATGTGTCTACAATATTAAAACAACAAATTAGAAAAAATCAGCTTTGTAGGAATAATTTCACAAATAATGTCGATGCCTCCTGTATTATAATACTTATACACAAAAACACAAAACCAAATCCTTTTCACACATTTTCGCTGGATGAGTATCTTATATTTCAAGTACAGTCAACCCTTGTTTTTAAGAAATTTAGGCACCCATTAAAATTTTGTACGTGTCTAGTTTGTTGTAACAAGTGCAAGGGATTTACCCGCGCGATGGGGCTTTGACCTTATGTATTTCACCCGTAATTTACGTAAAAGACGCCGCAAACGAAGTGGACGCTATCGAAGGGTTGACTTTGTATGAATTCAAATATCATAGATCTATCAGAAATAAATTAGTTGCTTTCCACAGCTTATATTGAGTGACAAGTTTCGACCCCTACCTTGTGTTCTAACGCAATTTAAATAAAGAAGCACTAGATTTAAGCAAATGTATGTCTTCATGGTTCCGTCTTCTTAACACTTACTGTGGCAAATGAGTATAAATTCAAATTATTCATCAAATTGACATTAAAGTTATCAACGGGAATGCGGTTAATGATTGGGACTGGTGGTTGATCTTAAAAATACAATGTAAAATAATAAATATGCGGCATTAAAACATATTTTTGGTTGATGATTATAAAATTTAATAAGAAACCAGTCTTATCAATGTGGGACCTAACTATTTAAGACATTGCTTTCCAGGCTAAGGATCGCAAGCAAAATTCAGCTCGCGATATTGTATTAAATCTGTATGTATTTGTTTGCGGTTTCATGACATATTTTTAGTCATATTGTGGCCCAAATGTCAAATAACTTTAATGTTATACATATGAACATAAAAGTATGTATTCGTTAAATGTGTTTTTAAATATATTCGAAATAGATTTTCTGCGAACTTTTTGGATGGCGAGACTCTTTAAACATTCTATTGGATGTAGACTAATTATTTTAGGTATCAAATTATTCCAATAGTATAATAGTACCGAGCCAAACGTTACTGGTGCAGGTAGTGAAGTGATGGACTCAAGTTTCATTCATGGTATCGAATCGAAATAAAATCGGCTTTATTGCTGTGAAATATTGTCAAAAACTCGTTTAGAAAATCCTCAAGATGCTGTTTGTTTCGTCGTGAGCAAAAGCGGCACCCATCTTGCGCACAGCTTTCTCATGTGCAAATTTTCAATCACCATGCCTTTTTTGAAATGCCTATCATGTCTGCTTGTGAATGTTCAGTCGACGGTCATTAAATACTATTTAATGGATTTTATTCAATTCTGGCGTGGTAACCTCATTTCGTTTACCACAGCGATTCTGTTACCTACAAATCGATTGACAGCGTCATGAATGCAGACCAAGTTGTTTATTATCCAATTGAGTTTTTAAATTCGTTGGAACTTCATGATGTGCCACCGTACAAATTGGAACAAGACTCTATGAAGAAACTGATGCCGAATATCATCGAGACAACTATGTATTCTTTTAATGGAAAGTCGAAAGGAGAAGATGTGCTCATTCCCCCTGACATCCCATTTGATAAGAGACTACTGCAGCTCCCTGTTGGACTAGTATTCTCAATGACTATCAACGAGGGACTTCAAGTGTGCGGATTGAATCTGGAAAATCCTCGGAAACTATTGTCTACCCTAAAGCACTTAGCAGAATAATTAAGTAAACAAAATTTATACTTTCAATAATTTATATTTTTCAATTTCAATAAATGTATTCATTGTCGTAAAAAATGTCATTATTTATATCATTGCTAATTAAACAAGATAACTCTTTCAAATTTCAATTGGTATTTTTAGAACTATTTCTTCTGTGGCAGCAACGCGCCGGGTACCAGCTGGTACAACATATAATTAAATAAATATTTTTGAGATTTATTATAGCACTCTTATATAATACTAAAAAATAAATTCGTAATTTAAAAATATGTATATTATATTATCGTTTTTAACACATCAAAATGACATGTCAAAAAAGACTGCAAGTCCATGGTGTGGAACAATTTCTTCATTCAGGCTTACCTGAAACAAAAAATCAAAAAGATTATTGATCTGTAAGTGTGTCGCTATCGCAGTAGCGTTAATGAATAGTTTTTATTTAAAAGTAACAAAATGGCGCTTGTTTGAAAAAAAATTGAAAAAAACACTTTTTTTGCGGGTATTTTAATATAAAACATAAGATAAAATAAACATTTTGACCTGGTTTTGCGAACTTCCATAGCCATATATATTTAAAATAAGTTCGTATAATTTCAGTCCAATCGGCGATGTGGTTTTTAAAAATTCTTTATACACCACATGCAAAAATATCGTTTCGAGAAAAACGCGTTTGAAGTTTTAAGTACTATTTTTTTTTTTGAGAAGGGAAATATACTACTAATCAACGATTCAAGCTTCATAATAAAATTATTTAGCTGTCTCAGCCTCTTCTTTTTTGATTGATTTTGTGTATCTGTGAACTGTTCTAGCTTATTTAGAAGATTCGGAGCCTTAGCAGTTGGCAAGGCGTATACGTTTTCGTTGGTCGTCTCCACGAAACGTAATGCATCTTTTTATCCATTATTTTTAAAATAAGTTTAAATGCTTCGTTAAAAATGCAGGCTGCAATATATGTTGCGATTTTTAGTATTTTTTTGCCATAAAAATATATTTCGGTACCAGAGACTATACGCACTTGTTGAAACGAGACAAGGCATCTTTCCAATAAATTACCAGATGTTTATACTTTTTCGCCTTTTTCAATACTGCATTAACATTTTTTTGACTTCACTCCTTACTAGAACAAAGATAAGAAAGGTCTCCAATAGGAACCTGCAAACAAAAGCAGGTTTAGGGACAAACCTGTGGTCGCAGCGATCTCAGAGCCGCTGAGGTGCAGTCTGGGTGGAATGATTAACACGGAATTGGAATGCGAATTAGCTGAAAAGCATTGAAACAATCCGAATTTCTTCACCAAAATTATGGACGACTTTCTTAGAGACATGTCCTTTCGAAAAATGAGACTAAAAAAAAACGATTTTTTTGACGTGATAAAGTGAGATGACCCCTTAAACTTAGAATAACCTTATCCTTCCTCCAACACACCTCGGGTGCACGTTGGTCTGAGATCAGTTTTCTTGAATCTCGCCTTCTTTGGAGGGTGAGCAATGAAAGGGGTGGGCGCCTGGAAGTCGATGTCTGTCCGTTCAACAACTGTTGCTAAGGATCAAAACTGTACTCAAAATATGCCTTTTGACAGCATTGACGTTATCTAAGTGGCCGTGATGTCAGCTCTATAGGAGGTTCCTATCGATGCCTTTGAGAGAGTCGGTGGAAAAAATGAGTACTTTGAACAATATTATCACATTATACCGATATTGTCAATTAAACTTTAAAACATATATATTTCATGACTTTTGGGATGGACCTGGTGGATATTTAATATTAGAAAAAGCTGATAGAAATATATTCAAATTTAATTACCATTGGAAAAAATTTGGAGTAAAAATTCACAAGTCACAAGTTTTCTTGGATCTTATGACAGTTTTTGTTTATCATTCAAACGTTCATTCTTCTTCATGGATATGACAATTGAAATACTTACATATTTTAACGCGGGCAATGAAGCCCAGTGGTGAATCTTTAAGTATTGAGTAGTCAATTTTCATTTTACTCGGTTTACTGGTGATCTTTGTCGATGGAAATCTCCAAAATAGTTCCGTGTAAAATACTGAATTAGTTTCATTGATGCTAAAAAAGATAACGCTTGAGTTGAAATCCCTCTGAAATAAATTATAATGTATAGTATATAATAAAATAGGCGAGTTACTAGTCTAGTGGTCGCTTTATATTGTATGTACACACAAGAACTTTTTTACCAACTGGCGATTGGCGTTTCACTTTTTGTGACGTTCAAACGAAATTGTCCTACCGCGTCTGTATAATTTTCATGTCAATAATTTTAATATGATAATCGCTCGGGGTCCTTATGAGCGCAAACGTGGAAAAAAATACAAAGTGGGGACCAGATATTTTTTATCACTTTCACTTATTGGATTATTTCCAATTGGTTAAAAAAATAGCTACGTAAATTTTTCAAGCTGAGAAACGAGTATCGATTTGGGTCACCTAAGAAGATTGATTGTCATTTGGACCACTTACAAAAATATGAGAACAGCAGCATCTACTGTTGAACAATCCATGTGTGTTCATCTCAACATAAAGCCATCGCAATTAATATTAAACCGAATATGTTTTGTGAATATATTTACTGAATTTCCAGGGATGTATGTAATAATCTCTGTATCGATGACATATCCATTTGGAGCTTCAATAGTCCACGAACAAGATATTTGTAATCCAATAGTTTTAGGGAAGAATGGCGATGATACGATATATTCGGGAGATTCAACGCCTAGAGAAATGTTCTTGTCGCATTCGCCTTAAACATTTTTTCAATTAATAAGAATAATAAAAAAATAATCACATTTAAAAAATAAAAATACTTGTTCTATAAGTAGCTTCAAAACCAGCATAACGTATATTTGGCTGTTTAACACAAGTAGCTGTGATACGCAAAGTGTCTGTTTTTCGGGTGATTGGTTCGACATGATCACCACAATAATAACCTGTTGTTGCCCAAACATTTTTATCAGTTTTATGTTCTACATGAACACTACAGTTTTTATCGCAACTCCCATTATGTGCCTGTAAATTAAAAGCACAATCAAACAAAGAATATTATCACAAATAAGTAATTTAGTAAAATGCCAACCGGTCCAAATTGAAATGCTTCAAAGTTGATCTGTATTAGAGATAATTGTTTTGGTTGGATTATCCACACACATTTAGCATTTTCTGGTAACCAAGTTCCAAAAAATGGCGTTTGTAAATCTCCTTTATTTCCATTGAGTGTACCTCCACATTGTTCTAAAAAGGAAATAGCGAGTAAAATATAAATATTTCAGCATTAAATGAGACTGTCGGCTAAATCGAGTGTCAGCATTATTAACAAGAAATTGTGGATGGAAGTCGAATAAAACTAATCGATTGCTCCATAATAATAAAATTTGCCATGAATTACATTTTTAAGATTCTTATGTTGTAATATTCATCTCCCGTTATGTTGAATTTGATGGCATCACTTGTTTGTAGTTTAAATGCATAAACCAGACCCCAAGGAGAAAGTTTAAAGGCGTTAAATCGCAGAATATCGGTGGCCAGTTCACGTTGTCACTACGCGTGATAACCATGTGTCTACTTTCGATACAATGTGGCTAGAGCTTCGATAGATATGGCTATAGTTGCAGCACGGCTACTTGATTTAAGTATTTCAACTTTATGCAAATATTAAGTACATATAACGTGTGTTATAAGCAGTTACAACATAGCTTCAGTCTTGTATGTATAAATGTGTCTACAATATTAAAACAACAAATTAGAAAAAATCAGCTTTGTAGGAATAATTGCACAAATAATGTCGATGCCTCCTGTATTATAATACTTATACACAAAAACACAAAACCAAATCCTTTTCACACATTTTCGCTGGATGAGTATCTTATATTTCAAGTACAGTCAACCCTTGTTTTTAAGAAATTTAGGCACCCATTAAAATTTTGTACATGTCTAGTTTGTTGTAACAAGTGCAAGGTATTTACCCGCGCGATGGGGCTTTGACCTTATGTATTTCACCCGTAATTTACGTAAAAGACGCCGCAAACGAAGTGGACGCTATCGAAGGGTTGACTTTGTATGAATTCAAATATCATAGATCTATCAGAAATAAATTAGTTGCTTTCCACAGCTTATATTGAGTTACAAGTTTCGACCCCTACCTTGTGTTCTAACGCAATTTAAATAAAGAAGCACTAGATTTAAGCAAATGTATGTCTTCATGGTTCCTTCTTCTTAACACTTACTCTGGCAAATGAGTATATATTCAAATTATTCATCAAATTGACATTAAAGTTATCAATGGGAATGCGGTTAATGATTAGGACTGGTGGTTGATCTTAAAAATACGATGTAAAATAATAAATATGCGGCATTAAAACATATTTTTGGTTGATGATTATAAAATTTAATAAGAAACCAGTCTTATCAATGTGGGACCTAACTATTTAAGAGATTGCTTTCCAGGCTAAGGATCGCAAGCAAAATTCAGTTCGCGATATTGTATTATATCTGTATATATTTGCGGTTTCGTGACATATTTTTAGTCATATTGTGGCTCAAATGTCAAATAACTTTAATGTTACACACCTAAGGATGTGTTCGTTCAATGTGTATTTAAATATATTTGAACTAGATTTTTTGCGAAATTTTTGGATGGCGTGACTCTTTAAACATTTTATTGGATGTAAACTAATTATTTTAGCAATCAAATTATTCCAATAATAAACACTCGTTTAAAAAATCTTCAAGATGCTTTTTTTGTTTCGTTGTGAGCAAAAGCGGCACCCATCTTGCGCACAGCTTTCTCATGTGCAAATTTTCAATCAACAGGCAATATATAGAACTTATTTAATAGTTTTCTTTTATAAAAAAAACGTGAATTTTTAATATTATCTATGATCTATGTTAAGGTCAAATTCCATCCATTAATCAAGAAATAAAAATTCAAGGAGTAAAACGAGTTAAATAAAAACGCTTTTCCCGGTAACAGTTGTATTTTTCAAGCTTTAGCGAATATATTGCGTCAACTTTGGAATTCAGCGACGGTTGAAGTTGCCAACGTCGGCTGCAATAAATCATTTTTAAGACAGGTGCGTCGAATCCGATGACCGTGTTTGCGTTTCGCATGTCGGAGCAAAGCGTGAAAGCGAAACTATCCCCTGATTTATGAACCCTGATAATTCATAAAGGCTCCTGATGCCACCGCAGTATGTCAGTGGGTGACCAAACACACGCATGATTTATGGGGGACACCTTTTTAACAATGGACCGACGCACCAAATACACCATCGACTTCAGTGATCGCCATCCGAGGACCCCGGGATGGATTCATGCTAACAGTGTGTCCTAGCAATAAAATCAATAAGCACATTGAGGCAAAGTTATTATATACATACAATCAATGCAATTTAACTATTGGATACAGAGAAAGTATGCTCGCACACGTGGCGTGCGGCGATTTCCATAGCACTTTATTTTCAATGACGTGCTTCTATTTTTAATAAAATATTATTATTTATCCAAATTATCATCTCCAACATTACATTTATCGTCTGTTTTATCGTTTTGTCACATTTTAAATAAATTTCCAAGCAAGTTATATGATCATACATATGAAAACACAAAGAATCACTTGTATTTTTAATGCCATTAGATCCAATGGGTCCTGGACGAATGGATTGGAAATAGACGGGCGTCGAATAGAAAGACTCTCTGCTCTAAATAACTATGTATTCGAGAAAGAGATCTGGCTGCAGGAGGGACGACCTTCCTCAGCCAAGGCTAACCGACGACTCCTCCAACTTCCGCCTCCTACGCGTCACTACCCAACCGGCAGGGTTGTAACTAGGTGTTGACAAAGCAGGCGTCTGCCATGGGCGCAATTTGACTTGGGGCGCAAAACACAGAATACCCACACATTTGAAAGTTGCACATGGTTTTTATTTTACATGACCATTTTATTTTACACGAATCAATACTGATTGACTCTGTTCGCCAATGAGAGTTCGTTCATGTCAGCGGTCCGAAAAGCGGACCAGTTAGACTCACAGACCTCTTTCAGGGTTTTATGCAGCATTTTCGGGGATAAATGCGTACCCGGGGTCTTCTATGATCTGTACGATGATGAAAGCCCCCTCAATCTAGACACGAGAAAGAAAAACTATATATATATATATATATATACATTAGATCGCGTTAAGGTTTTTGGTAAAAAATTAAAAAACGAATTTTTTACCTTATCCGATATTTCGGACCTCTCGTCGGGTTCATTATCAAGGATTGACTGATAAAGATATTTTAAAATATTCATTATAATAATATTTAATATATTGCTTTTATAATAATATTATTTTACTTTTGATCTCAGGGGGTCATATCAGCTTTCAATCGTCATATCAGCGGTCTGAAAAGCGGACCGATTGGATATACAAACCTTGTGGCCTATCCGTCTTATTTTAGGGTTATGATCTGTGTATGAAGCATCGTAGCGTCTAGACACTTTTTATAATAGTATTGAATATATTGCATTTATAATCTATTAACAATAGTATTAGTTGACTTTGAAAAATAATTTATATTTCTGAGGGGGGGGGGGGCGTTTAATTATACTTGCCACGGGCGCTTCATACCCTCGTATGAAGCGCCGTTACTTCAACCGGTAACGGTGCACGCACAAGAAGCGATCAATGTATCCGCAGGGCCACAAGAGATGGCACTGTTAAAATAACACATTGCACCTGAAGAGAGACGGAAGATGTCGCTGTTAATCTGACGATTTAATCTACTCAGATTAACAGCACTACTACGTGGGGATGGTAATCGTCCACGTTATATTAGTATCCAAAATTTGCTGGTTCGAGCATATGGGCGTCATCTGGGTGAGCAGAAGTGGGAGTCCTTTCGGAGCATTTGACACCACGACAATTAAAAGTTGCTGATTCATGATTTTAAGGATTTATATTTTTTATGAATTCGTCTTTAAAGAATTACATCTTTAAATTTAAAAATATGTAATAAAAACAAAATCGATTTTTTCAAAATTCTATAATAGAATACCCACTTACGTTTATAGTTCGATCTCAACCATTTTTCATTTCTGTATAATCTGCAAACATTATTGTTTAACTTAAATAAAAGCAACCAAGCATCTAAAAGATCCATAACTGCTGTCTATCGTATATGGAATATTTAAACCAGGAGCGTATTTTGACGCTCATCCGGATTCACCCTATATTCTAACGGGAATTTTGAGTTTTCGAATCTTCCAATCGTCCAGCATATCCAAAAACTGACACAAGGAAATTGAACACATCATGGAGTGTAAGGATATTCGTTTTTCATTATAATGAAAAATTTTATCGTCCATCTGTAATAAATCTAATCATATACATGAACGGGAAGGAGCTCTGGGACATTGACGTTAAACGAGTTCAGCCAAATGTAATATATCGCATATGAAATGTACTATGTCAAGTCTATTTCGAATGTAATGTATGCGTATATTGTCTTATATTAACTGAGTGATATTAAAATAACGTGCTTTTTTAAAAATGAATATAACAAAATTAGACAGCATTTGATTAGTCAATGTCTTGTTGTATTATATTTCCTGAATATATATCATGTCTTTAATATTATTCGATGCTTGATTCTATATTAGAATATTGTAAATTCGAATTCGCAGAAATTTCGCATATGATATATTTATTTTAAGGACGATATTGCTGGAATCATATGTACAATAGTGAATTCCCTTATTGTCTCCGAAACGCGTGTAGTTATACGAACTTGACCATTTCATTTCGTAATTGAAATTTGGCCAGGAACAATGAGCTTGGGGATAACCCTTTTGTTCCCTCCGTTAGATGTGTTATTGTCATTGGATATATAGCTCCTGGCAATCATATCCGCGAAATAGAATATCCTGTCTATTCAATTTAAGTCTTTAAATTACTTTTCTTCTGTATTTACTCTATAAAAATAATTTGCTATGGTTCAACATTTATCTGAAAAATATATAATACGATATATATAATAAAATTATATCAATATTTACAGTTCATGAATCAAAACGTTTTTCATATTTAAGATCGACTCTGCCCGCGAACGCTCCCGCTTTGCCGCACAACATTGGTGTCAGAAGTGTGTCATGCTATAAAATACAGTAATTGAATATATTATTATCAGCTAATTGATAGAGAATTTTGAACTAGAAATAGAAACCCTATCAAAAACATGTAATAAAAATCATTCAATAAGTCTTTAAATTTGAAGAATTGCCAGTTTTTTTAGAATGTTTTTATTAAATGAATTTTTCAAAACAAGTTCAAATTTACTACATCTACTTCGTATGCATACACTACACATTTTTCTTATTTATCTGTAGTTGTCTGAATTAACATTTCCTGTTTTATTTTTGCAAAGGCTTATTCCTTCAATTAGGATTTCATTTGTGGGCACTTCTGTCGTGTAAATTAATTCTTTTGCACGTACCTAGACAAAAAAATCCAGTGGTATCAGGTCTGAAAACCATGCGAGTCACGGAATAGGACACGTCTCCATGTAAACAAAATCAGTGGTGTCAGATCTGGAGACTGTGCAAGCCAAGGAATGGGGTACGTCTCTTGGCAAAAAATCCAATGGTGTCAGGTCTGATGACCGTGCGAGCCACGTTTGTCAGTCCATGTGCAAATCATCCTGTATTATTGAGTAGTATATAGCAAATTATTATGGAAGAATTTAGCATTGAACATAGCGCATGCCACGATGTACATTCTGCAAGAGCGATTTGAGGGCATGGTTATAATGCAAAGTGCAGGTACATTTAAGGAATTAAAAAGTGATTGCAATAGGCATTTTAGAATTTAGCCTTTCATTTTCATGCAATAGTTGAATTTTTCCAGCATATAATACATAATCTGTGGTAGAACATCGGCTTTTTTGAAATAAAGCCTCTATTTTGTATTTATTTCATCTAAAAACTTCCAAAAGAGTACGGATTTTGACATGGAGATAGTGGCAGGATGAAAGGGCGATCGAGGGGAATCACCCGAGTTTGTGGGAGGGACAATTTGTATGGCTGAGAGATAGCAATCAGCGGTCTCTGTGCGGCCATAGTGTCACCAGATTTATGTCCTTGCAGCTTCATCAGGGACGTCCCATGGAATTATGGAACCACAGAACCCTTCCCGTTATTCCATACTTGCAGTCGACTCACTCCCGATGAGCATTCATTTCCAGTTTTATAGATCATCACAGATGTCAGAACAGCCGAAGGTAAACCGCAGTCTCCTTTATGGGAATCGTATTTTCCATAGGAACACATAAAAAATATTTCCATAAGGGCAAGCATTTATATTGAAATATTTCCATAATAATATTTGGATTGCGTGTATTTAATTTCAATCTGTCTTACTTGAATCATTATAAGGCAATAGGCACTTTTGGATTAAACCAATTCAATACTTTAAATTAATTCAAAATTCTTGTTTTTATTAGGTCGATGTAATGGAATTGAAAGCGTTCATCTTTGTAGGGGATTTTTATTAAATAATTTTAAGGGTATTCGATATCAATATCGTTAATTCCAAAAAGCTTTTACTGTAAATTATCGTTTAAATTAATTATTTTGTATCATAAAGGCTAATTTGGTTCGATACCTGACCTTTTCTTAATTGAGAACCAATCGACCTCGTCTTAACTGATTCCTAATGGAATTTACTATGACCATTGGAATCAATATAGGTCCTACCGTGTTATGTTCTACGATACAATTTTTTAAATACCCAGGACGATATACTTTGGGGTTAATGTTAAATCTTTTTAATACCAATTCATATAAAAATCTGCATAAATAATGTATTAGGTGCTGGACAAAATACAAGGAAAATCTATGAAATACGAAGGCCATCCAGAAAGTAACGTTACAAGGGCTCCAGAGGCCGGGAGATTTTTTTGTTTCGAAATTGACACACCTGGCTTGTAGTAAAAATCCTAACGGTCAATATGTTTGGTTTTGCGTGTTCGTCGGCCATTTTGTTCACTCATAGTAAATTCTTCCGATGGAGAGGTCGTCGCGCACTGTCGCCACATTCCGTCTATGCGAGAAACGTGCGGTTATCCATTTTTTGACTTTGCAGAACAACAAAGCCGCAAATATCTATCGAAAGCGCGCGAAAGTTTATAGTAGTGATGTGATGAGTCGACGCCATTCTGGTACTGATTGCCATATCGCCAATTGACTCAAGAGATATAGGCTGACCAAAAAGAAACAATATTGAAGGTTACCAGAGAAAGAACCATGGCGGTGTGGCGGTCCCTGCGGAATAGCTCTCTATAAAAGGTCGGTAGCTACACCGATTGAACACAGATCTGGAAGAGTGGAACAGAATAAAACACGGTCAGCTGTGTTACCACCTAAATCAGATTCCCAAATAGCCAAGGAAACAATCCCAGAATGCCATCATTGTGGAGCAACCAATGATGATATCGCACACACAACCCTCGACTGCCCAGCATGGAACGCCGAAAGATGAAAAAGGACAACGTAATTGATAAGCCTAGGGGGCATATATGGCTGCCGCCCAAGTGCAATACTTAACTAGTAGCCCGGCGATAACTAAAGAGAAGGGGGGTTTTAGTGGGTAAAAATTCCATATTATCACCAAAATGGTGGTATCTTTTGAAGATTTCCCCCCTCCGCAAAAAAAAAATGTTCAGATAAGGCCGTACTGATACTCACGATGAGGCAAGAAGTGAGAGATTATCAGTCATTTTTAATGAACTTGAGTAAAAAGTTAAGGAAAAAGTGCAAAATGACTGCCGGGTAATGCTTGAATACCATGACAAAGAATTTCCTGACATTGATCAAAGTCTTCTTGGTGATATTGTGTCAAAAAAACTTGGTTATAAAAGGTTGTGTGCAAGATAGAGGTTCAGAAAGCTTACACCGGAGCACCATCAAAATTGCGTAACGGCCGCGCGTGAATTTTTGGATCATTTTACACAGTGAGATAAGCTTTTCTGGACTGTATCGTAAAGGTGGATGAGACTTGGGTGTGTCACTACATTTTTCAATCCTACAGAAATGTTGTAACCTTAATTTCTAGATGAACTTCGTACATTTGTTATATTTATAAAAAAAATGTATATACATTATAAATATAGCAAGAGTTGGAACATTGAAAGACTCAGTGAGGAGTATTTCTAGATAGTTGGTTTGCACAGTTTCGGTAGTCGGGATCTGACACCTTTGGGAGTGACGAGCGAGCAGTGAGCCTTATCTAAGCCATATTTAATTTACCTCAAGTTGATCGTGGCTATGCTTGAAGAAGGTGCGTATTATTAGATGCCGATCTTACGGCTTTATCTAGGCTAGGGGATCCCTAATCTAAGATTTAAAACATCCTCCCAAGTTTCAATATTTCTTCTTGAAGAAGTTTTGCCGTAGATGTAATAGTTTCAATAATGATTACTTGTGTAGTAAATGGATTTTTTCATCCTTCGAAAATGTACAAGATAATTTTTAAATAGTACTTTGGCTTTAAATGGTTTAGATTCGATGCAGGTTCTTGTATAGCACTAACATGCATAGTGAGCTATATATACGGTTGTAGGTATATCCCAGATTAACGAACGTAAATGGGATTGATATTTTATCAAAATAGACAATATATAATCAGTTGATTCAATATAAGCGTAGAATAATAGCAAAAACTAGATCTAAGTTTGGAAAATGGTTCGTATTTTGGATATGATTACTAAATTATCTCGCACGTTCAAGTTACGGTAGGGAACGGCCGGACAACGTAAATCTTTGTAATTAGATTGTCTAGATAACGAAGATTTCATGGTTGAATTGTTTGGGCTGGTGGCCATTGTTGTTGGATCTTTACGATCTATCTGTCCCCATGGACAAGTCTGCTGCAGCTTAGGGACTTGGTAAGCATCCATTGTCACGACAGACGATCAATTGTCATCGATTCCTGTTAATATGCAACGATTTCGCAAATGAAATATTATATAATTATTTAAGGATTCCAAAAAAACCTCAATTGAATTAAAATGGTATGTGTCTTCTGTAGATTTGCCCCAAAAGAAGAAAGCTTTGATTTTGACAAAAAAGCCGAATGAATTGCGGAAGATTTCAGTACAAGCAGCTTAGAATATTATTCATGAAAACTGAACATATCTAAGAAGAACTTTCGCAGCCAAATATTATGTATGATACTGAAAGGAGTCGGAGGCAATCAGTGATTTTTAACGAATTTGTGCAAAAAATTGAAGAAGAAGTGAGAAATGACTGCCGTGTGACGCTTGACGACCTTCACGAAAAATTTCCTGACATTTGTTGAAGTCTCCTCAGTTATATTGTGTTGGAAAAACTTGGTTACGAGAAGTTGTGTGCGAGATAGAGGTTCAGAAAGCTTACACCGGAGCACCATCAAAATCGCGTGACGGCCGCGCATGAATTTTTGGATAATTTTACACACGAGAGAGAAGCTTTTCTGGACCCTATTGTGACGAGGAATGAAACGTGGGTGTGTGACTGTCCCCCAGAATACAAAAGACAATCCAAAAAGAGCTGGCAGTGAATTTCAATTGTAACCTTACTTTCTGGATGGCCCCCGTATATACTTTTCAAAGACCTGTTATCATGTAAAATGAAGATTTTTGGCAAGCACATTCCTTCCTTCTCGATACAATATGACGACGTGCTAAGAAAAGTAAAAATGTGTTTCAATTTCATCTCGGTTGCCAGTTGGGCGTGGGTTCTTTCTGCATAGATAACTGCTAATTGCAGCGTTTAAATACGCCGATTCAGGCAAACTAAGCAATGCTTTTGGCACTCCGCCATGACAGCGCGAAAAATATGCTTTTCGCAATTGTGTTTAATACTCAAAAAAGGACTACTGGCAAGGAGGAGAGAAAACAAACGAAATATTAATCACCTCTTAATGTGAAGTAAAACGAGGTCGCACCCTCATTTCACTGCCTTCGTCATCTTTGATGTATTTCTTTTAAAGTCGTTCACACCGCAAATTCAATTTTCCCTCCGTTTAGCATACGGGAAAAAAACATTTTCAACCATTTTTGCAAAAGTTGAAAAAGAAGGAGAATTTGAAATTGTGCTGGAGAGATTAAATGGAAAAGGGTCACTTATAAAGGGCACGTGCTTCGTCTTATGAGCTTCTTAAAATGGTTTATACCATGTTATTCATAGATTAATTAATAAAATAATTAGTAATTAGTAATCGTGTATAATTGAAGATGGTATTCATCAATAATTTGGAACACCGAGCGACCATAAAAAAGTGAGAAACTACTTGGATCAAAAATGTAGTGTCGCACAATGCTTCAATTCATTAAAGTACTACATACATATCTGATTGCAATAAATCATCTACATCTTCTGAAAGAGCTCAAATTTTAAACATTAACGGTTTGGCAACAAAAAAGTGGTGTTCATTAATTAGCTCAAAATTTTATTTTTTATTTTGAAATCGTCAGTTAATTAGTCGTTAAAATAAATTTGGCCAGTAGAATTGTTGTTAAAACTGGCCGGACGAGTCGAGCGGGTCGAACTTTAATTCGTTCACTCGCTGCCGCCTCTATTTTTTTCCGCGAAACTGAACTCCACCTCATATGTCCAATGATCGTCCCCAAAAACATTGATGATAATTTAGAGAATTCCATCTTCTGGTTGTCTCCTATAAGAGATGAGCAGCTGTATACAATAAATAATCACACCCCATTCAAAAAACACCGAATTGGTCCTAAGTCGGTACTCCCAAACCGAATGGTACGGTACCGAATGAGTGGAGCGTCATATATGGTGGAAATACATTTGAGTGAAACGTATTATTTAAACGTTATTAATTCCTTAAAATCATAGGTCAACGCGAAAAAATCCTTTATATTGCGCCGAAATAGCTTCAAACAGCGCTCCGAATTGTGGACGCGTTGTTGTCTTTGATCGAGTGTGAGCAAACGCGGTGCCTACTTCAGGATGAGCTTTCTCATGGGCAAATATTGATGCAAAATGGTGAATACACTGCCTTCTGATATTTTTAAAGTGTCATCCATCTCACAAAACTTCAATTTACGATCGGTCAAAACTGTTTTTTTAAGGCTTTCTGAAATAGTTCCTAGCTTGGACGACTAGAGCGTCCAGCATCATTATTAAAACCACTGTAACTTGTGACCTAAACGTCGAATTATTTTAAAAATTTGAAACTTATTATTTAAAGGTCAGTACTTCCTAAAAATCATATGAATTTGTCAATAGTGATACCAATTATATGTCTTCCTGTGAACTTATAGAGTTATGTGTTAGTTTTAGGAAACACGCAACAATAAGTCTATTGGGGGCCTTAATATGATAATCAAAAGGCATCATGTCGGCCGAAAATTGTAATTGCTGTCAATTTTTTTTTTTAGTTAATTCCCGAAAGTGCTTGCGTTATAGAGACGTGCGTGAGACGTGAGAGTGCGTTGGGGAGTAATTATTAATTGATCAAATTTATCCGATCGCTTCTTAGTGCGTGCACTATTGTCGGTTCAGCGGTGACACATAATAAGCGGAAATCACCAGGAGTTATCTGACTAGCCTTGGCTGCGGGAAGATATCCTTCCCGCGGCCAGATCTCTCTCTCTCAGTGATTAATAAAGAGGTTATCTGAAACGAGAGACGCCTGTCCCCTTACATCCATCCGCCCGGTTACATAACGGTCCGAGAGCAGAACGAACCCGCGTGCGAGCGCGGCCATCCCGGCGAAGTACGTGGGAGCGTGCTCCAAGAGTGCAGATTTTAATTAAATGACTCTTGTTGAATTTATTGCGAAGATATTTAACATTGTTTTTAAGTCGATATGAAGCATCTTGTACTTTGTTTGAGAAAGGTCATTATTAAAGATAAGGCAAATATTTGATATTAGCCTCCGAAGAAGGGTCTCATCCCGGTGAGTTTATTTCAGTGGAGTCTGTAGTTGTAATTCAGGGTTTCGTGGGTTCGCGTAGTTTGATCACGTTTCTTATGTTTGTATTGTTCCTTAGTGTTACCACGTGAGTGCCGAACCGAGACGTGTTTCACCAAGACTTAGGAAATCATCCTAACTCACCCATTAAGCCCTACATATTGGCTTACTTCTGAAACAATAAATTACTTCTTATTCCCCCCATGCTCAGATACAATCAATACTCTCTTGTTTGATTATTGAGATTTTTGCGGATCGCTCCCTGCCTCTTTGCCTCGAGCTCTATGTAACAGAAATGAACAATAAATATACTCCATTAGCTAATAAAAAATATATAAAAGCAAAAACTTACAAATCGAAAGCCCTTGAAGATAGTTTTAATTTAAAATTATCATTGCCCTCGTTTATAAGCACTTATTTCAAATTAAAATAGTCTGCAATGACACAAATATTGGTATTTATGTTGTTCTTGAAATTAAGTAAAAAATGAATTCAAATCAAAAGCAATAAATTCATAAGTTTCATTTTAATTGATCACAAAAAATGTGTTTCCTGAACCGTGTCTCGATATAAACTATATACCGTGTTTTTTTTATCATTGGAGAGTTTTTTATTGAGCAAATTTGTTTGTTATTGCCTTTTATGCTTTGTAAATGATTATTTCATTTCATGTTGTAATGTGTTATGTATGAAATTGACATTTTGAAAATTTAAAGACTTTTTCCAATTTAGTTTGTTGCTTAGGATAAATAAATTAATTGCACGATTGAATGCCGCACGAATTAAATCCAGCCGATGTATACATACAATTACTTGTTTATTTAAAAAATATTTTTGGCTTCATTGAGGATAAAAAATAATTACAAGTCGAAAAAAACTCTTTAATTAGTGAGTTAATTTTAAATCGAATTAAGATGTGTAGGGGTTGCTTTACAGAACGACTGTGTCATCGATATACGAGTGTATGATAAGACGCATGAGAGTGTGTATCTGTCCTTGTCTCGCCGGTTGGGCGTAAGACTCCATGATGCTCACCCATAAAACTCCAGGAGGGGGAGCCAACTCTACGCCCGTGGGCAACGGTTGAACCCATAGGGTAATGATGTGGAGTAGAAGTGCGTGAAAGTAGACTCGTCGGTTTGCTAATCAAACGCAGCTGGGGTAGCCCAGTTAACATGAGTTGGGAGCGCAGGTCACTCTGTGCTGCGCTCCCAACCCCAATTACAGTAATTGGTGGAGACTGTGACAAAAGCTCACCACTTTTCTCAACGGACCTAGGCATACAGGGAAGAACGGTTTTAGGCTGTTCGAACGACGATTCGTTTCCATAGCTGGGTACTACAAATGACTGAACCGATACGAGTACCATGGTGAAGGGGTAGCCCCTGCAGTCCGTCATCTGTTGCAGTCCTCTTGAAACTGAGGTTGGATGACCCTCTCTGTGTGGCTAGTCCAGAGTAACCCAGAACAGATCATACAACAGTGCAGGAAATGGAATCGCACATTAATGATCTCCCAATCCAGTTAGTAGCTGTCTGTCGTCTGTTATCTGTCCCTGTTTCCGATTCACCAATCTCTACACTCAATGTGCGAGAATGCTCTTTTTGAATCACTCGAGTTTGAACGCACATATGCGCGATTACCAATCAACGGATTTAGATCAAAGCATGTTATATCTTCTGCATTTACCATATCGATAAAAAAAAGTAGTAAAATGCTTGAAATTAAGCTTGATTTGGTTGCCGTATAATGTATAAATATACTATAAATAATTTTCTATCAACAACATGATATTATCCTCTGGATTCATAACTTATTTATTCAAATTTTCCTCCTTGGAAATGAAATATTTTCTATACGGCCAAAAAAGTTGTCTACCGTCTATGAAATATGCGCGGGATGGATTGCGAAAGATTTTTTTTTGAAGAGGGTTAGTACAAATAGCAATAAATTTTATCTTTTTAAGCCTCTTACAAAAATAACACACGCTCTAAAAATGCGTCTTAATACGAAATGATACAAAACGAATAAAGAAAAATAGTTTTTTTATTTAATTTCACAGGGAAAATGATGTAAATCGGTCTTATAATACTCTGTCGAGGCCCATGAACGACGTAGCAGCATGCAGCATGTTGCCGGCGGTACTCCGAGCTGGTGAGGCCTCCCTCCTTGAATTGTTGGATCCAGATCTAGATCTGGAAGAATGTGTGGAGTTGGATTCTGACGGTGGATGGACTGGCTTGGTCGTCTCCCAAACATTCAAAGCAAACTTGAGCTCGGCCATTAGTGCATCTTTCATCGTTATCTGTAATTGAGGCATCTTCATTAGAATGCTACAGAGTGCAGCAGGGAAAGTACCTTTTTTTAAAAATATGAATAACAAATAATTTAAGTAATATCAATTCAATTTCTCTATATATATAATAATAAAGATATGTAGCGTGGACGATTTACTATCCCCACGTAGTAGCGCTGTTAATGTTAAACAGCAACATCTTCCGTCTCTCTTCAGGTGCAATGTGTTATTTTAACAGCGCCATCTCTTGTGGCCCTACGGAGACATTGCACCTGCATACCGTGGATCGCTCCTTGCGCGCGCACCATTGCCGGTTGGGTAATGACGCGCAGGAGGCGGGAGTCTGGAGGGTCATAGGTACGGTCGATTTGCTTAAGGGTACTTTTTAATGTTAAGGGTACAATGTTAAGCTCAAATATATATCAAGCATTTTATGAAGCTTTTATTTATTATCAAGACAATCGAAATCGTACAATAGCGACTTACAGAATCGCTGATGATAGATCAGGATGACTGTATATGTTTGTAATAATAAATATTTTTTAATAAATGAAATAATACAAGATGGCCGGGTTTCTATATTTTGTTTTATTTTAATGAATGGGGGTGGAAACGTCCAGGATAGACTTTTTCACCTTCGCATTTCGCTTACTTGTCATCATTAGGGGTCGAATAAAATGCGCCAGGGGCTTTTGTGCTAATGCTTTTATCGTTTCCGCTACACTAACAGGCAAATTAAGTTGCTTATTCTGCAAAAGAGGTGACCTATCCACTCTCATAATCAAAACTGACAATCTTAATGGAAATTTTCTTTTTTGGCAGCAGGTTTCCTGGATCTGAGCTCCAGGGATGCAATTTTGCACATTGGATCAAATGAGGCCATCAAACAAGTGTTTGAACTTGGTTCTAATTCATCAAATAGAATTTAAAATATAAATGAACTCCCTATAACATCTATATATAGAAGCATGACTGATTATAGAAAAGTTTTTTAAACACTTTTCAATGAACAAATTTGATTCAAGTTTATTATGTGTGAATCGTTTATTATATGAAATTGGAAAAAAACAGTATTATAAGGGTGAAATGAAAAAGTGGCGTTATCACATATAACGTATTTCATATTTTATCTCCATTAATTTTTTCGCATAATTTTAATATCGGTACTCATAAACAGTCAACCCTTCTATAGCGTCCACTTCGTTTGCGGCGTATTTTATGTCTGACAAATACGCTAGATCAATCGGACTGACCGTTAGGATCCCTACATGACAGGTGTGCCAAATTCAAAACAAAAATTATTCCTGGCTTCAGGAGCCTTTGTAACCTTATACCTGCAGCAATGGTAGAGAGCTACTTTCACGGGGGAACCCTTATCGACGAAGACGCCGACGGGGAGACAAGAGAAAAACCAGTGACGGCAGAAGTTCCACAGGGGTCGGTGCTTGGACCCGCTCTGTGGAACGTGATGTAAGACGGACTGCTGGAGGACGCCGCTAATTGACGGAGCCAAAATGGTCACCTTCGCTGATGACGTTTCCATCCTAGTTACAGCCAAATCCGATCGGTGACGATATGGGCCGAAGCACTACAAATTGAAAGGGTCAGGCTCAACATGGCCAGAAATCAGAGAAGGAGCGCAATCAGAGTGGCTGCTGCATATCGCACAGTGTCTGAAGACGTCGTCCTGGCACTGTCTGCCATACCGCCACTTATGTGCCTGCTCGTTTATGTGAGACAGGCAATACAGAAAGGTGAAAACAAGAATAACGCTAAGCAAAGCACCATGGCGACGTGGCAGTCCCGATGGGACAACTCCGCTAAGGGTCGGTAGACGCACGAGGTAATATCGAACCTGAGAACTTGGGTAGCCAGAAAGCACGGTCAACTGTGCTACCACCTGACCCAGGTCCTTACCAGGCACGACTGTTTTGGCAGATATCTACAAAAAATATGCAAAGGAACCGGCCAGGAGTGCCACCACTGTGGACTACTACGATGCTGCACATACGACATTTGTCTGCCCAGCATGGGGCACCAAAAGGAACATCCTACGGGAGGAGCTGGGAATCAGCTCGCTCTCCTCTAGCAACTTGGTACCTTCATTGCTGACGGATGCTAGGGCATGCAAAGAGGAAGGGAGTTTAGTGGGTAAAAATCCCACGCTACCACCAGAATGGTGGTGTCTTTTAAAGATTCCTCCCTTCGCAAACAAAAAAAACTTACTTTTTGGATGACTCTCGTAATAGAAAATAGTAAACGCGTTTCTAATTGCTGAATCTTGATCTAGCAAATAGTAATTTCAATTGTAATACAGTTAAAATAAGTAATGATAACCTTTTCAGTGACAGCGACTTCTCTGACGTTCCATAAGAATTCTAATGCTGCAATAAATGCAGCTATACCACAACCACATCCCAACACAAGGAAGACACCACCAATGTTCTTTATACCCAATTCCGCAGCAGCAGCATCCGTTTCTCCCGATGACGTCTTTAAAATACGTATAAAATTAGTTTGAATATTAATTAGATCAATATTTTTGTTGTGTGTAATTCATGCACACTTACATCACAAGCACCTCCTCCGTGCATTTCTTTCCACCATTTATTTTTGAGTACAACCAGTTTGCCTTTTTCTTGCAATTTTAAAAGCGCTTCATTGATTGCAGGGCGATAGGGCGAATCTAAAAATCGAAAAACTAAGCAACGAGAAAAATATTGGAACAAAATGAGAAGCAATCACAGTAATATTACTCATTGGCATTGCGATTCCGTAGCCTTTGGAATCGAGCAGTCCTCCAATTTTAGTAAGGCTACAATCTCTCTCGATTCTATATTCTATGGAAGTCGACTCCATAAGAAAAGCGTATTCTTTTCTACCATTCTTGACCCTTTCGACGCCTTCGTCGTTGTCTTTGGCGAACACAGACGGGCGAGCGCCTTCCATTGCAGTCCACATGCGTTTGTACGTGGAAAAGTTCGATTGCTAGATTGAAATGAAGCGAAATTATCAGATTTTGTTCAATGTTTTCTTTCAAATTTAATTCTTATTCACCTTGAAGAAATTTGATGTCGATCCGCCGTCAACTGTGCCATATTTGACTTTGACCTGTTTGGCCAATTCTTCAGCACTCGTTATGCTGTCCTCCAATCTGTCGTTGGTTAAGAAAGCAGCCAAATTGGCAGTGTATGAAGAAATCATGATAAGGGTGAAGAACCACCACATTCCGGCAACCATTCTTGTCGAAACCGCCCTATATTATTAAATTAATTTCTAAGAAATACATACTCATTGAGAGCATTTAAAAGTAAGCCATTTTTGAGTACAACACTTATGATCAATTAATGTCCTTAATATAATTTTTTTTTCGGAATGAAAATAAAATAAAACCCTTGGCTTAATTTATTTTATTATTTTATTAAAATGGGATTGAAAATTTATGGTTTTATCGCATATTAATTGACCAAGTAATAAAATGCAATACTGAAGGTTTCATATGAAATGTCCGATTTTTTTCTTTAAAAATAATCACAGTGTTTGTATTAAAAATGGTTGACTTTTTAATATGCTAAATATTTTTAGTAAAAATAATAAATATTATTTTATTCAAATGTTAATTATAATAGAAAAAAAATAAACACAAAATATTAGTATAAATACAGTCTTTCAATAGAAACGCTTAACATTTGTTAAGTTATATCGGACATGATATTAAAGCAATATATAATAAATGTATTGTGAATTATTAAATAATATATGGCAAATTATTATAAAAGATTAAATACATCACATGCTACGATGGACATTCAACATGAGCGATTTGAAATCATGGTTATATCGCAAGGTGGTGACTTGAACTGGCTAACGATGTGCGATTTAACATATTTAAACTTTTTGTTTTTATTTTATAATTAATAATATTTTATAATAAATGCCATTATATATTCTTTCAAATTTATAAAAAAAATAAGTTAATATTTTAAATATAACTTATTTTATTTACATTTAAAAATGAAGCGTCTCTATTGAAATATCCTGTAATGGCGGGATAATCTTTTATGTTTGAATATTTTTTTTGAAGGATAAACAATTTGTGAGATGTATGGATGACAAACGTATAATTTTTTAATAAGTATAAAAAGGACACAACCATACTTACTTAATATTATTGGTTATTTTAAATAATAAAATAAGCCATACTTGGGCAAAATGTCAGATCCTTGTTGGAGGAAACTACCCAAGGCTAGCCACATTGAGTTTAGTAGTGTTAGGGCGTTCTCCAATTCTTCAGGCTCTGGATCGCAAGGATGAGGATTACACCACTCCTTCGGGGCCATCCTGACGAAGTGCGAAAAGCCGAAGAGACATTATTTTTAAATTATTTAATTTTAAATGTAAAAAGGAAAATCGCATCGATAAGAAGCGACTGTCAATTTCCTTTCATTTAATAATAGCGCTTTTCCGTATTCTTTCACCGTGGAATACTTCTGTGGTTAAAAGTTGAAAGACTGTCTACAAAATCTATTTTTTTTTTATTAAAATAAAAGTAGCGTCATATGATTAGTTAAGCTATATGAACGGATCCTGAAAAAATTGGAGTTCTTAATTACTATACATATTTAATACAATTTAAACATATGACAAATTAACATTGAGAAAACGGACATGTACTTGAAAAAAACAAAAAAATTTAGACATCAATTTTTTTTGCATTCTATAAAAATCGCATGCATCGTTGTCAAATTTTAAGAACCATTGTTTAAAAAAAAAAAAAATAATCAATTTGTTCTGTTCAATTACAAGTTCTTTAAAATTTGTCAACTCTTCAAGTAAGAAGGTAGTTCCAGAAGTACCCGAGCTGGTGTATAGATATGTTGGTTGTTAAGAAAAGGTCTCAGATAAATATATATTTTTATGGGCGAGGGAAAAGTCTAGTGTTGCTCACGGCCACATTTGGTGCGAGCTACCTATATATTCTTACCACTTGGGTTGCTTTCATGATCTTAGATATCATAGAAGGTCCAGGGTATGCATTTTTTGCCTAAAAATGCCACAAAAAAGGCTTTGAAATAAGAGGGAGTGGCGAGAAGATTTATGTGTCCAACCGGTCCGCATCTCGGACCACTGACACGACGAATGGCGCCTCGCAATCGGATTTTTTATGGATAATTTTGATTGATTAATTTCAAAAAGGATAAAATAAAATAATTGCGAGTATTATGCGGACTTATAACAACGTTTAAGTAATGAAATCAAGAAAAAATGCCTGCATTTGACTGAAAAAAAAGTATTGTTTCATCAAGACAATACACAATCCATACATCAGTTATCACGGTGGACAAAATAAATGTGTTAAACTCTGAATTTCTTCCTTTTGTAGCCTATTCTCCAAATTTTGTCTCTTTGGATTATTTTATTTTTTTAAACTGGTTCAAAATAAACTTCGGATTATTTAGGTACTTCTGGAACTATTATCGTAGTATAGACATTCACAGGTTGGATTTATTAGAGACTATCCTCGAAATTAAATCCAACGACAGACAATACAGTTGTACATATTTAAAAAAAACTTCAAAAGCCAAGAAAACTATGAAAAGCGGATTTTTTTTAATAATTGCTGGCATTCATATTTATCATCATCATCATCATCATTATTAATCATTCAATCAAGGACACTACGGATTAAAGGCATCTCTAATTCATCTAAATTCATGCATTTTATCAAAAATATCTATCTATTTAACTACGCGGATCTCTTTCTTCCGTTATTATTCTATATTGCGACTGTCAAACCGCCGACAACAGCATAAAATATTAGTTAAATACTAATTTACTATATTATTTACTAGCTAAAAGCATTATGTTGTAAATATAGAGAAATAATAATAAATCAGTAATATTTGGTTGATCAACCAATAATTTGGAGCAACGACTGGTAATAAAAGCTCAAATACTTGCTTGGATCTTGATTTGAAGAGCATATTGATTTAAATCGGTTTGATTTTACACGAATACATATTGAGCAATAATAATTTAATTGGAGCATCCCGTTCTATCGTCCGAAGTCCAAAATGATTCATTCTTCTCATCAAATGTGACACAACGACAATTCACTTGATTTCAATCACTGTCATATTTTGGGGATCGATTATTTTTTTAAATGTTAATTTTCTGAGCCAAAACGGTTTTACATCAAGGACGTTGGTGTGACAACGCCCCTTACTTGGGAAGGATATCGCAACCGGCACCCATCAAGGACCCCCACGAAAACCAGAAGACATTTCGCAATTCCCATACGTTCACGAGCTCTCGAGGGTTCTTGTCTCCTGGTTGAACGCTATCCCAATTTCCAGGACCCACTCTAGCAATGATACCACAATAAGAATGCCACGAATGATAGAATAGTGAATCGCTTCAATTTTTTTGGAGTAAAAACATTTATTTTATTGAATTTTGAAAGTAGAAATGCTGTATCGCCTAACGTTCTAAGTTTTGACGAATACATAGAAATTTGAAATTTATTTTTGTTTATTTGTTCATGAAATAAGATTTAAATATTAAAGTAAATAACTAATAAATATAAAAATATATTATATATATTAAGTCAACCCTTCTATAGCGTTGAGATAGGGACAACGTCTCTCTTCAGGTGCAATATGTTATTTTAACAGCGCCATCTCTTGTGGCCCTACGGAGATATTGCACCTGCAGACCGATGGATCGCTTCTTGCGCGTGCACCGTTGCCGGCTGGGTAGTGAAGCGCAAGAGGCGGGAGTCGGGGGAGTTTTCGGTTAGCCTTGGCTGCGAGAAGTCGTCCTTCCTGCAGCCAGATCTCTCTCTCTTGTGTGGAATAAATAGTTATTTAGAGAAGAGAGACCTTTTATTCGACGCCCGTATATTCCTACCCATTCGTTCAGCAACATCACAGCCCGATAGAAGAACGGACCATACTTCAATATTTAAATCTTATTTCATGAGCAAAGAAATAATAATAAATGCCAAATTTCGAAGTATTCGACAAAGGGTATCAAATTTTTATTATATTCTTAGAAAAAAGTTACGTGACACAGCTTTTCTACGTTCAGATTTGGATTCATCAGGATCAAATTATAATAAATACTTATTTTTATTCAAAGGAAGAAAAAAAAATTGTTTCAACGGTGTTACATATTTCAAACCTGACCGTCAAAATTTTGATGATTTATCCACTGTTATTGGTCGATAGCGAATTTTATGCCTATTTTGATGCTATAAATTCATATACTTTGCTCTAAAATATTCGTTATAAATGCATTTCGTAGTAATTGATAATATATTAGAGAAACCCATAAATATTCGCGTATTTTGTGATCATTTGATTGAGATCAGTAAGTGTAGGACACGTAAGTGAACATTTTTGTAAGTTATTTTTTTGTATAACTATTGTTAAACATTATTTTTGTGCAATTTCTTTTATCGTTAAAGGTAAAATGTCCCATTCCAAAACTTATAAAAACCACATTCAGTATTATATTTGGCTTTTTTGTCACAAAAGAATGTCACAGATGTCAGTAAAGCGTTCAAAGATGCTTATGGTGAAGTGGTAAAACTTCACAGATGACAATATTGATTCCAGAAATTGAAATCGAGAAATAGGAGCTTAGTAGTAGTAGTCATTTAAACTCAGTTTTTTACTTCTAAGCCAGAAAGTCTTTACAAAAAAGGGATCGAATGATTGCTAAAATGATGGGAAGATATGTTAAATAATGAAGAGAACTATATTTAATTATATTGTATTTATAATTGTTGTTATTAATAAACTTAAACGCTTTTTAGTGAAAATACGCGAATATTTTTGGGTCTCCCTTAATAATAATATGAATCCATTGAATTGAAGTCGTCCAATCATTTATAATTATATAAGTTTAATTATGTTTTTTAAATTTTTGCACAAATTTGGTCAATTTTGATATATGTAATATTTTACAAATCTATTTCAGAGAGTGGAAAATAAAAAAATATAGTTATTTTAACACTATTTAAACCGAAGGTGTTATGACATTATAAATGTGAGTGTGAAGTGTTTTTATGAGAATGATGTAATTGATAGAGAAGATGAGAATCACTCATGACGAAACATGATAATAATTTGAATATAAATAGAAATCGAATGAGAATTATCTCAAAAATGGTGAAGAAAATCCACCAAATAGTATTGAATGACTGTGAAAAAATGCTGTACATCGTATATTGACTGATAATTTACATATGAGAAAGCTGTGCACAAGATGTGTACCGCGTTTGCTCAAAATGGAACAAAAACAGCGTTTCAATCGAGTGTTTCGCGAGGTTTCACAAAAATAAAACCATGGATGAAACATGAGTCCATCACTTCATACTTTAGATAAAGGAGCAGAGAGACAGATATCAGACAGCGACTGACTGGATTGGGGGTTCATTATAAATCGAACCCATTTTCTGCGCTGCTGTATGGTCTATTCCGGGTTACCCTGGACTAGCCATACAAATAATGTCTTCCACTGATCTTTTAACCCCATGAGAAACGCTACGCGCAGGGCGTCCAGATGCCCTCTCCTTTTGCTCCACGCCCTCCAGAGAAGACAAGGTTTTCACCCACCAGGACTATGTGCACCCGAAGGTGCGATGGAGGAGGAAGGACAAAGGTTAAGCTTAGCTTCAAGGGAATAGCTTAGGCTATTGAAGGTAGTGGTGACCCTTTGACATAGCCTCCTTTATGGGAACGCAGCACAGGGTGACCTGCACCCCCAACTCATGTTAGCTGGGCTGCCTCAGCTGCGTTTGATGAGTAAACAGACGAGGTTACTTTCGCGCACCTCTACTCCACATCATTACCCCAGAGGTTCAACTATTGCCCACGGGCGTAGAGTTGGCTCCCCCTCCGGGATTTCATGGGTGGGCATTGTGAAGTCTAACACCCACCCGAAAGATAAAGGAACGCCGGAGCTTGATTGAATAGTGAAAAAATATATTGTGGAATTTATGTGTCATTTGCATGCATTTTATAGCATATGTGGATTTTATTCAAGTTCAACTGCTGCATATTTTTGCATCCAAACACAAACATATCAAAAGACGCCATCAAGTATATATTGAGCTGTGGCAGAAATAGTGTTAAAATTATTTTAGCCGAAACGAGATCTTTTCTACGCACGGTATTTTTCCATTTCCACTTCCAAATTCAATTATACGATGTATATTTCTAAAGAAAGAGAGTTACCTCGCTAAAATGAACAATAACAGTGATACTCCCAAATATGCGGTTCCCATGTAAATCCAAACTTCCATGGAGAGAGGCTCGGTGAACGAGAACAGGGCCGGATCTTCTTTTTTGCCTTTGCTGTATAAAATGCTAATTCCGAGATTCATAAAGGGCATTGTAAAATCTACGGCGGTTTTTCTTTCGTAAGTTATGGTCAAATCGCATATGGCGAAGTCGGCTTTCTGGAGAGAAAAAAAAAATCAAATTTATCAGAGTAAATTCGTAAAAATTCACATCAAAATCTCGAATACAAACCCTGTCCAGGATGTCTCTTACGAGACCGTTCCACTGTCCCGTTTTTGGATCGATGGCTCCATATTTTGTATCCTCGACGAGATAGAATTCGTATTTTATTTTCATAATTTGCGCAATTTCGTGTATCAAATCCAAGGAATAGCCTTCGTACCGATCATTTCCGACGAGAATTTCGCCCTCTTTAGGCTCTTTGTGGTCCAAGAAAGGCTTACCTATTCTTGATACGATTCTAAAAATTTTATCCTGCATTTTTGCATTTTTTCTTGCTTCTTCAACATCCTTGGATCTTGTATTTATGATCTTTTTGTCTTGCGAATGCCATAAGCCAATTTTTGTGGGGCTGCCTTCGGCCAGTTCCATTATGTCGAGCGTGAATTCATCCCTTTCGCCTTTGTCGTTTAAAATTACATTTCCAGAAAGACCTTCTGATGGTGCCTACATAGCAATATGCATTAAATCATCATTTTTTAAAAATAAATAAATAAAAAAATATCAGTTAAGCATACATTTTTTGCAAAATTTATTAGATTCAATCCATAATCCCAACTTTTCTTCGTATTGCAATCGAGCTGCTCTTCAGTGATTTGTTGATCATCCGAATTGAATTTAAGATATGCTGATCCAAAATGATATACAGCATCATACATGAGAGCTGCTTCCAACTAAAACATCAAAAATATATAAATATTATTATTTATGATTTTTTTTAACCCTTTTAGTATCGAAAAAAACGCGACGAGCTTTGTGTAAAAACCAAAAAATAAGGTTACAAAAGCGCTTGAATATTTAACGAAAAGAATAAAATCAGAAAACTGATTTGCTTTAAGAGATGGCCAGAAAATTTAGTTATCGCTATGAAATAAGTAGTTCAAGATGTAAGCTTGCTTCTGGAAATATAAACTTCAAAAATACAAAGCTTAAACATTTATTAATTGAGGACTTGCAGAAACTAAATCCCCCACGTGCTCGCTACTGGACGAATGGATGGGAATAGACGGGCGTCGAATAAAAAGACTCTCTTCTCTAAATAACTATTTATTCCACACGAGAGAGAGAGAGAGAGATCTGGCTGCAGGAAGGACGACCTCCCGCAGTCAAAGCTGACCGACGACTCTCCCGACTCCCGCATCCTGTGCGTCACTACCCAAACGACAACGATGCACGCGCAAGAAGCGATCGGTCGGTATGCAGGTGTAATGTCTCCGTAGGGCCACAAGAGATGGCGCTGTTAAAATACACATTACACCTGAAGAGAGACGGAAGATGTTGCTGTTAACAGCGCTACTAGGTGGGGATGATAAATCGCCCACGCTACATAATATTAAAAATACAGTGTCATTGCTTACACAACCATATATCGGCGTTGGCACTTTTCGGATGTGTTAACAACGTTGATTGTGTGGAAGGCAACGGGAAACCACCACATTAAATCATCTCCCAAGTAAGATCTCCTATGGAGATCACCCTATATCCGTTATCGGATATGACACATCAAAGATTCATGCTTTGATGGACGTCATAAGGATTTAAAAAAAAAAAAAACAACGTTGATATATTGGCGTCCGGTACGAAGATATCGATTATTAGTCATAGGTCATTCCTTTAGGAAATTATTTTTGGGATAAAGGGATTTAAACGTAGTAGTTATATTTTACTTTCCAAATATGGTATTATGTATTAGGGTGACCCGAAAGCATTAGAATATTTTGAAACCATGAACTAAGAGTCCGCATCCAGCATTGTATGCTGTTTTTTTAAAATTTTGATTTGGAATGCTATAAAAAACAGTCGAAAAACGAATAGGATGGGTGTTATGGGGTAGGATGGGTATCGCATACCTTCACCGAATGCAACAAAAGCGAGCCGTGAAACACTTTCTACGTCTTTTTATTCAAGATTTGAACTAGAATCATGAACTAAACCGATGTAAAGCCTTAAGAATAAAATTAAATGTACCTTGAATTTTTCTGCTTGTGGTATCAAATGCATTTTATCAGAATTTGCATCTCTTTCGCCTTCTCTCCAAACTTGCAAAAGCATGCGAACACCATCACTTTTAGGATCGACCATTCTCAAACTTGTCAAATTTGATTTGATCTTATCAAGCTCAGTAAAATCAACAGTATGAGCGTTGAGTGATGTCAAGATGTAAACCTAAATTTTGAAAAAAAAAAAAATCTTGGAGTTGTATAGGGTTATTCAAATGTGAAACATTATAGAGTGCTGACATCTAGGCGTCGCATTTGGATGGCCCTACATTATCTCAGATAAATAATATTTATTTGTAGATATGTATTGATTGAAATATTGTATTACTTGGTAGTCTCCCATCAAGTCGACATCGTTGGCTTCTTTCAAGTAGTGAACGATATGTTCTGCATCGCAATCCAGAATAATATTTGTTTCGCCGGCCCTTTGGATGGCTTTGAATGTGGATCTGTTGTCCGAACCGAAATATAATTTTCGAATTTTAATCGGCCTATTTGCGGGGTCTTGCCTTTTAAGGACCTCTTGAAAGCGAACAATGCCTGAGAAATAAATTTTATGAATCAAAACTACAACCTTTAACAAAAGAGCATGAAAAAATGCAACCCATTCCGAGACACCCTATAGAGGAAAGTGCTGAAAATAAATTTATAAATCAAGTTATGCCATATTATTTAGTCGTAATTGAGGACGAGTAAAGGGTAAAAAGTAGACGCCTAAGTAAGATTCTTTGGGAATATTAATGAAATATATGCAAATTTATTCACATTGCATTACTAAAACCAGGCAAAACGGTAATTGAAAAATAATATCATTAGCAAGTAGACTAATTAAATCAAAATTATTATGATTTATAATTTTAATTCAGCCTTCATATGGAATTGCTTCTTGTATTAACGTATTTATTAGATAAGGACGAAAAGGTAGTTGATTTGCAGTGTAACGTTTCGGAGGCTCTGGTCGATTTATCGAATCCCCATTTCGATACCTTCGCCGTTGCGATAGTTCCCGTCAGCGTTATTCGGTTGCGGAGACCGCGCCGGGTGGTTATTAGAAGCACAGGGGCGCTTCAAAACGATTAAAACGTTAACGGTTGAATATTTTAGTTCATGCAATAGCAGCAATAAAATTTATGATCAGGTTTTTTCAAATGAAGTGTCCGTTTTTGGAAAAGTCTTGAATTTGTGATCGTTGGTGAAAAATATGTATTTTTTTAAATCAATTAAAATTGAGCAACGTGGAAATTTGCTGCGTGGAATTTCGCCTTTGTGTGCGAAATTTATTTTGCGAGACGTTTGACGGATTCACCATGTTGACGCATATTGATCTGGTAAAGCAAGGTTGTCCAACCTTTTTCGTCTTGGGAGCTACTTTTTAATTTAAAATTGGCTCGGGATCGACTTCTAATATGATTCTTATAGGAAATGTATTTATGGTGTTTCTTTTTCCTTTCTTCAAACTCAAATTAGCAGATAAACACGAATCAAGTCGAGCTAAAGAGTTCGATCTCCGGAATTTTATTTTTCATCGTCGGCTGTAAATATATTTATATAAAGTAATTTTTTTTTTCTAAATTCACGGAAGTCGTCGGGATCGACCAAGTTTTGCTTAAAGATCGACCGGTCGATCCGGATCGACCGGTTGGACATCCCTGTGGTAAAGTGTAGTGGGATGCAAGTAATAAATTTAAAAAAGAGAAAATATCTCTTTGTAACATGAAAAACATAACTGAACTGATATCTCCTATACTATTTGTCATTGTCATTCATTTTTAAAATTAAGTGATTCCCCTGCCGCATCCTATATACTTCCTGTACATATGTATGAGAAATAAATAATCGTGCCTTGTGATTCACATAATCCAAAAATTAGTTATTTATGTTAATGAATAAATGCCTATCTACACGAGGCACATTTCCTTTTTGAGTGAAGCAATTTCACTTCCTCCTCCGTTTTTCCGTTTCCGGTCGAATACGGCGTATTTTGTATTCCATTAAATACGAATCGACTCGATAAAGTATACAAATTCAACGTAGAGCCGTTCGTTATTAAACAATTTTGGCATTTTTGGCAAAAAACGGAAGTCTACACCGGGGTATGTATCGCGAACATTATCCGGCTTTTACATATTACGTACGAATAAACACTTTAAATGAATTTTGTTATTTAATGTGGATTTTTTTGTGATTATTGAACATTATAAAATGTTGTTCGGATGATAATGTATGCGGTTTTGTGATAAAAATGATTGATATGGTTAAAATATGCGTACATTTCCGCCTTATATTTCATTGATTAGAGCATAAATTAATTGAATAGATCAATTTAAATACTGTTTTTTTCCTTTCTAAAGCGATAAATCTTCAGTTCTTGCAGCTCTTCTACAATTGGAGCTTTGCTAATGATCATTAGCGCTTTTTGTCAATTAGACGCTGTACTTTGTCTTTTAAATGTATTCAAGAGAGACGCGTTGAAAAATTGCTTCGTATAGCAATTTCACCAAATTAAATTTAATATTGTTGAAAAATGAAATTATTTAATATACCGTCATCATCCTCGTAGAAGATGGTACAACTTTTCCAATCGTAGTCTTCCACCAGTGCTGCAATGCCATTTGCCAACATGTTTGAAGCCGGATAAAAGTTCAAGGAGTTTATTTCGGAATCCATTGTAGGCACGTCTGAAACCCAAAAGGTTTCAATGTGCGGAATTTCCAGGGTTCTGGATATAGATTGTGCAATTCCTCTAGCATCGATTGAATTGGGCCCGAAAATTGCAGCAACACCCATTGCAGTCAAATTGCAAACTGAAATAGATGAAATTGATGCTGATAAGCGATTGCACGCCGTCGTATGCAAAGCGCCTACTAAATAAGCTAATGCAATCTTATATACATCATGTTTAAAATTTGTTTAAAATGTGATTTATTTTGCTAATTTATTTGAAAACTGTTATAAAACATGACAATTAAATTGTAAATATATATATAAAAAAAAAAAATTCGAAATAATATTCAGTATTTAAATTATATGTAAATGAAATTGCATTATTCGATTTTCAAGGCGCACAGTGCGCTACAGTGGCTCGTTGCTATTTTTCATATCAGGTGCTATTTTCGCGCGGACCACCGTTTCGGAAGCGCATTCGGTCGCCGTAATTAAAAATATACACTCAGTAAAACATCGTTATCGCCGCTCGTAATCATATTTATACTGAGCAGTTATTGTATTGACTGTAATTTTAGCATAACTTTCAAACGGGCGTGACTGTAATAAAAATGATATATGGCAAATACAAATTAAAATAGCCATATAAAAACACGTTAATAACCATCTGGCTATTATGTAGGGGGTCGGAGCAAAGCGAAATTTTGCCCCTACGGTGGAAATTAAATAGGATGGGCGCCGAACAAATTTAATGGCCTTTAAAAGCGTTCCAACACGCGGTGATGTCCCATTGAAGATGTCCACTTTGGAAGTCGTGTTGATTTTGGCTTCAAATATTTTAGAATAAAGCGCAGTGTAATGATCATCGTCGAGCTATTGATCTAAACAAGTCAAAATTTTGTATGGGTAACTAATTTTCTATAGCGGGTCCCTAACTCGACGCTATAGAAAGTTCGATTGTATTTTATGCAAAGAACATTTAATAATAACATTTTTAAGTCCTCGAAGAATACGCTATAATATGAGATATCAATAAATGTAAAAATATAAGGATAGAATTTTTCGCTTACAGATTTTTCCGGTTTTGAAACTGTCAATTTCCGACATTGTTCGTATGGCCGACTTGAATCTCACATTGTTGCTGTGCATATTCATTCTTCTAATGCTGTATTCAAACACCATCTGGGATATGTAATCATCTTCGGAAAATATACCACCTGAAATATTTATAAACATACGTAAATGTAGTAATATACATATTAATCGGATCGTTGAAGACTTAGATTAAGCCATATAATAGATATAATATATATTTTATTTTAATAGAAAAATTTGTTTAGAATAAGGGTATTATACCTTTGAAAAAAAAAATGAAATTAATAGAGACCTTGTAAAAATGCAATGCACGTAATACACTCAATCTTTTTTTTGTGCGACTTTTTTTTATGCGATTTCAAAGTTATGCGGTTTTTAAAATCCATGGAATGCATCTTAACTCTTTCTATGTAATTCATAGCTTTTTTTGTGCGATTTTTTGCTGAACGCATCTACCGCATAAAAAAAGGTTAAACGTGTATTATTAAAATGTTCTCGTATGAAATGTCCGTTTTTCGGTTAGTTTTCGCTTAATTTCATCATTCAAAAATATCAATATATTTGTATTTTAATTATATAGTCCCGGCCAACGAGTCGGCTACGATGAATGGCGGAACGCGTTAGGATTTCACTCGGCATTTCGGATTTTCATTATTTCGGCTTTTGCATTCGCCAGATACCACTTCGAATTTTGTCATTATTATATTTTTAGAAGTAAATCTGAAAGCTGAAAGGCTTCCACGGCAACCTCATCTTTTCCACGTTGCAATGATCAAAAATATTTTGAACATCTGAGCGTTTTAATCGGACATTTCATATGAAAATACATTGCGGTATTGGACATATTATGATTTTTAACGTTCTTATAAAGTATTATTACACTGATCGCTTATTGTATTTTATTTATAGCGAATAAATTTGGGATGTGGTAATGTTATGATGAGAAATACAGATTATTAGAAAAAACATTCGGGGAGGTGTGTGTTAGATTTTTTTGCATGCGACAATTGGAGATGAAATTTAATCAGTGTTTTCCCAACAAGGAGAAAGCCAAGTATGTCCCGCAGCTATTCAACTTTTACGTTTTGAAAGGCAAATAGGGGTGTCTTCGCATTTTTTTTCGGCAAGGGCGGGAGTGAAAATATTTTCACCGTCGTCCCGAATATTTCCCAGGGGCTAGATTTCTTCGGGAGTTTTCCATAATGTGTGGGAATTGAAATCTCGAAGATCACTTGTATCGGGTGCAATGTGTATGGGGTTGCAATCCCGGACGGAAAACTTTTCAAGATTATTTCGCGTTTAGCTTCGACAAACTCGAGGGAAATGAATATCGATACGACTTTCGACAGCGAAATATTCTGTTAAAAATATGTTATTTAATTCAATTTTGAGTCACAGTGAACAGTTTTCCATCAAAATGTATAATGGTTTTTAAATTAGATTGGGTTTTTCCTCGCTGAAAATTTAAAAGTCGTTTGTGAGTGATAAGAATTCAGCTTAATCATAGAAGAAGCGAGAAAATCGCTGGGAAAGAAATGATTCTGCACAAATTTCAATTGCAGCGAAAGAATCGTGCTTTTAGGTGAATCTCAAAAGCAAGAGCTAATCTGAAAATTACTTCTTTCAATTGAACGACAAAAGATAAAAGTGCAGTCTGCTAAATAATGAAGCGAATTCTCGATTTTTACCTCGCCGGTCTTACCAGAATGAAATCTTTAAACTGCTTTTTCCAACATGGTTGACTTGATATCTCAAATTCTCATTAATTGATATACTTTAAATTTGGTACAAAATTTGTATATTTAATCTTTTATTGTCTCTACCAGATTTATGTCAAAATTTTATTTTAAACTATTTTAAAATAATTAAAACTGAAAAAAATACCAACAAATATTTTTTTTAAAAACAGTTACCATTCTATGAAAAATAAATTTTCTCTGAGGTAAGAACGATGTTCACATCTTTAGTTCAGATAATTAAAAAGGTGGGAATTTTATCAATCAAGACACGCCTTTTTTACTTCTTACACTTTACCAGGCAATAACTGGGGATCAAATTTGATTGATTGATTTCATTTAGTTTGGGTAATTCTAAGGTCAACGTCAACGATAAAACAATAATTATTCAGAGCTTTAGTCTCAATTATTCAAACTTGGACGCTTTTCTTTGAGTCTTTATAATTGATTAAGATCATTTCCATCGTGATTATTTAATTTGTGTGATCAGAGCCAAAAGTACCCGACTGAATGTATTGATGGTTACTGTTGATGTTACTATGATAGAAAGTGTCTAGATGCTACGTTGCTTTTGTGATCGTACAGATCATAGAAAATGCCGCAAAAAGCCCTAAAAGTGGACGTAGTGACCATAGGGTTTGTATGCTCAATCGGTCCGCTTTTCGGACCGCTGATATAACGAACGAGACAGAGTCAATCAGTGTTGGTTCATTTAAAGTAGAATGATTGAGTAAAATAAAAACCATGCGCAACTCTTGACCGGGTCAGTGTTCTGCGTTTTGCTCCCCAAGCCCAGTTGCGCCCGTGGCGGGCGCCTGATTTGCCCCGCCCTAGTTACGTCCCTGTGAATGATTTTTTGTAAATCCCACCAAGCGCCCAAAACAATCTTTTTTCGGGCTTAAGAATTATAATAGTTGTATTATGTTTTCATTTAAAATTTCAGAGTCTTTCAATAGGAACGCTTGAGTTTTGTTACGTATTAGCGGTCATGTTATTAAAGCAACATTTATCAAATTGTTTGGAAATTATTTAATAATGCATGGCAAATTATTGAATATAACGCATGCTATGATGAACATTCTGCATGAGCGATTTAAAAAAGAAAATTAAAAAAAGTTACAAGATGTTGCTTGGTTGACACGATTTAAATCCTTCTAGTCATTTAAAATTAATGTAATAAAAACATTCTTAATATTTAAAGATATCGCTATAGTCCCTACCAATAGAAAATTATATAAAATATTTTTTTATCAAATTTGTATCAAAAAGTAATTCAAAACGCGATAGGACCCGTTTAGTTGCTGCGTCACTAAAATAGCTACAAATCCTTAATTATTAATTAATGCCATATAATATTCTTTCAAATAAATAAAAAATTGGGTAGATATCTCATATACAACTTGTTTTATTTATACTCAAAAGTTGAGCATCCTTATTAAAAATCCTACGAACTTATTGAGCGATTTTTTGAGCACATTTAAAATTAAAATCGAGCATAAATATCATTTTTTAATTAGCTTACCAAGATATACATCTCTCCTGTATTCCGCTTCGGCGAAGAACGGGAAGCATCCCGCAAGACACACAACGAAGATCCACGAAGAAATCATATTTTCATTCAGAACTTCCACCCGCTTCAAGATCTCATGTTTATCTAAAATAAACACAAGCAAGATTCGATATGAAAATTCAGCCTATGTTCGAGAGCATCGGCGATATGACGACGCTTTCCGAGGAAGATATTCGAACTGCTGCGATTTCAAGCCGATATCTGCCTGAAATTAGGCAAACAGGTACATGGAATTAGATGAGGGCACAGTCGGATCCATTTACTCAATGGATCGTGTCGAATATTTTATATAATAAATAGTTAATCGTGGAATTGAGCCAAGTGTATGCTGCGTATTATTGTTGTCACATGGTTAGATTGTATTTTTGCCGAGACATCTACGACAAAATTAGGCGATTTTATGGTAGAAAATAAGAAAAACGCTTTCAATAGCGTCCATGAAGATAGACTAAACATAGGATCTTATGACAGACACAACGTGTTTGGTTATTTTCGTATTCGAGCCTTTTTATAGAGCACACATTCATAGGAAATTTTCAACACTTGCCGCTTGCAGATTGTTCTTGCACTTTGAAAAAATATTTTCAGCAGTCGATCGATATGAACTTTATATTAATATCACATTTATAACAAAGGTGCGTACGTATCAAAGAGTATACTTATACTGGATGTTGTGAAATAATATTTTGTTGGACTATGCTCGCACCATTCTATAAATATTCGACTTAATTTAGCTGCGGAGATTGCGACCGACATCTCACGAATGGTCCACGAGAAGATGTATACCCAATTTTGAATTACTAGGAAATAGCTTCCATCAGCTTAATATCCCGTTGATTATTAACATTTTCGCTTAAGGCTAGTTGAAAATGATTCCGAATCTAGATCAAATAAAAAGCATCCTCGTAAAATCGTATAAATTTTATTAAATTAATTAATATTACATCGAGAATTTTAAATAAATCTAAATTAGAATGTTAATGAATGTAGTAAGTGTTAAATGGTACAATTGCATTGTAAAACGTTGTTAGATTGCCAGGACGATTTATTTGCTGAAGCGCGTTCTGATGGATTTAGAATGCCTTATCGAGATGCATAAAAGACGATGCTGCCTCCACAATGTTACGGGACTGAGTCTCGAACTCTTGAAGTTCCTCTATTTCCACTGTTTGATCTGGAATAACGAGAGGAGTTCGATTCCGAAACGGGATGAACGGGCTTGGTCGTTTTCCAAATATTTGTAGCGAACTTTATTTCAGCAATGAGAGCCTCCATCATCGTTACCTATTAAAAAATACTTAATAAGATACATTTCAAATGTTTTCATATTAAATGTCCGATAAATTTAAATTAAAGCTCCCCAAGCCGCGATTTCGTTAAAAAATATGTCTTCCCGCGGCCAAGACTATCGGTCGACTCATTTTTTTGATTCTCTGCATGTCTGCACACCTACTCATACACGCGCAAGCGAGATACTTTTAACCTTTTAAGTAGTGAACTAATGTAAATCATCAAATCTTAGAAGCTATATTTGCTTGTCCGCCACTTATTGTCATACAAATTCATTTATCTGTCAAGATTGCTGCAGCGTATATGAAGCTTGTACATAAATATATAAAAACTGTCAATAGCACACGATGTTCTATTATTTCCTTCAAGGATACATAAACAATACCCTTAAAAACGATTCATTATGTAATTCACATATCATTATTAGTCGATAAATTTTGGCTAAAATTCGTACGATGCACTCAAAATACTCTTTATGTCTCTGTTTCTCTCCAAACTTAACGTGCAAAATATTCTTCATCTTTGTCTATCTCCGAGCTCAACGTGTAAGGATGCTCTTTCTGAATCACTGGAATTCACTCGCAAATAGGCGACCGTACTCCCAAACACACGTGCTGTCGCATTGACGACTCACCGTTTCTGACACCAATGAAGCGTAGATAACGTGGTGGAGCGGGGGCGCTCTTGAGACTGTATCCCCGGGTCGTTATGTAGTATAGTAATAAAGTATGACAATAAGAAATACATTTGAAAAATATAGCAAATTTGTAAAAAGGGGCAATCAAGTGAGTGAAGTGATTCGAAATGAGATTATTTTCAGTTAAATAAAAAAAACCTGGGGCGAAAAAATGGCATTCATCTGTAAACCCACTGTTAATAGTACCTCGCTTGTGCCCAAGTAGGTTTGCTGACATGCAGAGAATAAGATAAATGAGTCGACCGATAGTCTTGGCCGCGGGAAGACATTTATTTCAACGGACTTGCAGCTGGACCCAACGACGATCGCCACAAAAGATGGCGCTGTTAAATTGGCGAATTAGATCCATAAAAATTACAATAATAAAATATTGGGTGGCAGAGTTTAAGATAAAGGCTCATAATCTTGTAATTGGATTACTTAAATTGCAATCTTGAAATATATATAAACAGATTATTTTTCTGATCGTCCCCTTCCATCTTTCCTTGTAGAAAATCAGTATTAATAAGAAATATCAACATTTTCAATATCTCAAATTTAAAATGGCAGTACAAGAATCAACCCATTATGTCAATAGCTTGATTAATTAATCACAATCAATATAGTTTCGATCTTGTAAAATCGGACATTTCATATGAAAACAAATCATATCAAGTCGAGCAAAGGCATTTATGATCGATGCAGAAGTTCAGAATGATAATCAATATAAAATAGTTGGCGATACTTTTTCTTTGACTGCAGTTTCTCTGACGTTCCACAAGAACTCCAATAGGCCGATGAATGCTGCGATGCTGCAACCGATTCCCAAGACCAAAAAAACACCACCGATATTTTTGATGCCAAGCTCAGCTGCTGCGGTATTGACTTTAGCTGAAGAAGTCTGAAAAAAATGAGCGATTTGTATAATTTTAGTAGCCGGTGTAGACGCATTAAATTTACGACTTACGTCACAAGTGGCATTGCGATCCATTTCTTTCCACCACTTTGTTCTTCAACAGCACCAACGTGCCCTTTTCTTGCATTTTAAGAAGGGCTTCATTGATTTGGGCTCGCCATGGGGAATCTATAATGCATTGATAGTCAGATAATATCTCAATTCTAATAAGAATCTTACATTTGATAAAAAATATTACTCATCGGCATTGCAATTCCATATCCTTTGGAGTCGAGTTGGTTTCCAATTTTGGTTAATTCACAATCTCTTTCGATTTCATATTCGATGGACGTCGATTCCATGAGGAATGCATACTTCTTTCTTCCGTTTTTGACCCTTGCAACTCCTTCAGCGTTCGTCTTCACAAAGACTGAAGGGCGTGAGCCTTCCATTGTAGTCCACATGCGAGCATAAGTGCTGAAGTTTGATTGCTTAAATATTTAAAAAAAAGAGATGCTTTTATACAATAATTAAATCATATTGATATTGTTATAAGCGCGTTTCTCAGTAAATTGGGCAAGTCGTCATAAGAAAATTGTCAAAGGTGACCTTTTTGCTGATATATTGGTCAAATCTTATTAAAGAAATAAATATCTACCTGCTTAATAAAAAATCACAGATGAGCCAAAAATATTTCTAATACTTAAGGAAATATTGAGCATTTTCTGATAAATTGACACAGAGGACTGTTCCTTGTATCGATTGATTAAAATTGAGTTTATTTAAATATATTTCGATAGATTTATGGTGTAGGGGACTGTTGACAGGGTATTATTTAATTGGATTTTAATGGAATGTAGTACAAAATATACTTATGTTATTTTGCTGTACTTATTCATCTATTATAACTTTCTGAGATATAAATCAGCAGACGGAGAATACCAAGGGTAAACCAGGTTGTCATCGATGGACACGAGGTTGAGTACAGCAAAACATTGCGGTATCTCGGGATCATCATGGAATGTAAGCTGTTCTTCAGGAAACATGTAGAAGTAGCTGCGCAGAAGGTAGCCAACGAGCTCGGATGGCTCATGTCCGTGAAGCTGTGCAGAAGAAGAATTATAAGTCATACACTACATACAGAGCCTCGATATGCCATGAGGCGCTCAGATACGCAAGCAACAGAAATAAGCTTTTTTTTCTTGTGGGATCCCAGGGTAGCATATGGCTCGTTCAGGCATTCTTAAGTCGTCCCTTCTTTCTTCCCGTATGCTGAAGTGGCCTAGTGGCCTCTCTACTTCTTGAGGGACTCTGCAAACTCACTGCATTAAGCGCTTCCGCACTTCTTCTAAAAAAATCCCAGCACATTGAACATATTTTGCTCCTGTCTTTCCCTTTGCAGGCTGTCCAGGCGCATCTTTTTCGCCCAAGAAGATATTGTTGGCTCAATAACGATTGTTTCCGTTCTCTTCTGAGGTCTGTTTCCCAGTCGCCGTTGCTGTTGCCTTTTGGGGGCTGGTGGTGAGGGAGGTAGTGGTAAGGTGAAAGCTGTGGTGACCGTATCGGTCGTGTCAAGGCCCCTTTTGCAACGTCTTTCTTATCCTTTTTCTTCTTTTTTGAAGTCGTTTTCCAACCTTCCGGGTGTTACGGTAATTTTGGTGTCAATGAGTTGAGGGGAACCGGGGTTTTCGCTGCCTTCTCCGGATCCTTATCCGTCTTCTTCTGTTCAGTGAGCAGCTTGATCTTTTCCTGCGCTTCGTGCAAGTCTTTCCGGAGCTGCTGGATTTCCTTTTTTCTTACCAAGTATAGGTTTTCCTTCTGATCTTCGAGTATCTGAAGACACGGTGCTCATGTTCACTGGAATCCCCCCCATAGACCTTCAGGCAAAGAAGAGGGTCTTGGACTTTGAGGATCCCAAAAAAAAGCAAGATGCAAGTTGTAGACTATGTGACGCATAATTTAAAACATAGACATGAGGACTGATCATAAAATGCTTAGTCATACTTTAATTCATTTTTTTAGTTTTATAAGCAAATATTAATAAAATAATAAGTAGATCTTATTAAAATTCATGTAAATATTGTTCAAATAAACTTCTAAACTACATAGCTTTGTTGTTATACCAGGGAACTGTTTTTGAGCATTATTAAAACTAAAAAAACATATAATAATAGCCTGAGACAACGACTTGCCCAGTTTGCTGAGAAATGCCCATAAATACCTTAAAAAAATCAAAAGACGATCCACTAACAACTGTTCCGTATTTGATTTTGGCCTGTTTCGCCAAGTCTTCGACGCTGGAGATGGTCGTCTCTAATTTGTCGTTTGTCAGAAAAGCTGCCAAATTGGCTGTGTAAGATGATATCATTATAAGCGTGAAAAACCACCACATTCCAGCGACCATTCTCGTGGAGGTGGCCCTGTTTTCAATGTATTAAAAATATTTATTAAACATTTACAATATATATTTTGAATACACTCATCACCCTTAATGCATTGGTTATTTTGAAATAAATATTATAAGCCATACTTGGGCAGAATGTCAGATCCTTGTTGGAGGAAACTGCCCATGGATAACCACATTGAGTTTAGTAATGTTAGAGCGTTCTCCAATTCTTCAGGTTCTGGATCGCATGGATGAGGATTGCACCATTCTTTTGGAGCCATCCTAACGAGATGACAATACATAGAGCTTTACATTTTGATCTATACGTTGAAGTATATGCTTGATGTGTATTCTTTCATCGTGGAATTCTTCGTGGTTGCATACGAAATCCAAAAATATCAAACGAGACAAACACGAATGCGTCGTTGAAGTTGGACGGATTTTTGCTCTAAATTATTTTCTGCATGTTCTCGAAAAAATCCCACTCGAATCATGCGAATGATTTATTGTGATAGGGTAAAAATATATATTATTGCGTGTGTTAGAACATCGATGCATAAATAACATTACAACATTTACAAAACGTAAGAAATTGGTGTGCTTTTGTCCAAGTATTTGAATTAAACATGCAATGTGTTTGTAACATCGAAAGCATTTTTGTGAGGAATTGTAAGTATTCCGTTGATTTATTTGGATGTTAATTTTTGAGCTCAAAGACATTGTCGTGGCGGCAACCCTTACTTGGGGAGGATATTGCAACCGGCACCCATCAAAGATCCCATGGAAAACCAAAGGGTGTTACGCAATTCCCATACATTCTTCAGCTCTCGCGGATTTTTGTCGCCAGGACGAATGCTTTCCCAATTTCCAGGACCCACTCTATCAATAAAACCACAATAAGAATGCCACGAATGATAGAATAACTCAATTCGATTGTCTGGGATTTACGGGGCTATTCTAGTCCAGAGATATACATTTTGGGTGGTTTTGGATATTTTTTTAGTTTGAGTTTTATTTTTTTTTAAATAGTTAAAAATATTTTTTTATATAAATCTGGTACGAACAATAGAAGATTATATGAAAAATATTTAAACAAAATTTGAAGTACATCAATTGATTGAAATTTGAAATATCGTGTCAACCGTGTTGAAAAAAGTAGTTTCGAGATAAGCGCGTTTAAAGATCTCATCCTGGTAGGATTTACTCAATTGTCGCTTCACTAAAATAGCTATAACTCTGTAAATATTTGAAATTTTGGAACCACTTCTTTGGAGGATATATTTTTAAATATGTAATAAAAACAAAAACATTTTTTTAAAATTCTAGACTAGAATACTCCCTTAAACATTATATATATTTTATATACTTTGATTAACGTAATTATTGCGATATTTTTGTGCATAAAAATATCTACATTCATATAAGTAAAATCGATAATTTATTATATTGAAGTATCATTAGAATAAAAATGAATATTAGGGATACCGGATGAAAATTTCGTTTTTTGACATTGTCCTCTTTAATGTTCAGTTGTGTTTTGGTTGTCAATATGTTAACATGTATTTACATTGCTATTGATTTAAAATTCAATCGCAGGATACTCTTGATTTAGTGGGCAAGAATATTTAAAATAATTAGAAATATTAATAAGTTATAATTTAATGCTTCGACATTTTGAGACAGGTGATGAAAAGTGTGTCATATATTTGAGCCAATGTCTTTTAATCTATCAGGTGGGATCACAAAATAATTGTTAATTTGGCGGCAGACAATTTGAAGATATTTTGCATCTACATTTGTTCATGAGATAGCTTTGTTCGAGGTCGGCGCGCGTAAAAACGCCAACGCGTCCACAATTCAGAGCGCTGTTTGGGACTGTTTCAGCGCAATAAAAATGTTTTTAATGCAGTATCTGACAATGGATAAAAATGAACCCATGACTACATTCCAAAGTTCTACTCTTCCGATACTTATTTATTGAGGGGTATATTTTTAAAGTTTTTTTTTATACAAAAAACGATTTTTTCATTCGGTACTCCTGATATTAAAGGGACATGAATTTTTTGAATTTTTAAATCAAGCTTATTTTTTAAAATCTTTTTTAAAAATGTATGCAATGATGCAAATGTTTTTGATCGATTGTTGATCGATAATATTGTTTGTAAATGAGAATAAAATATAATTTTAAAGACGTCATGATATTCTCTATCTGATGGTAAAAAAAATGTGTTTCCTGAACCGTGTCTCGATTACAAACTTATTCTCCGGTTTTCCGTAATGTAAAATATAAAAAAGCCCAGAAAATCGAGATTGCACTTTGATTCATATATTTATATTATGAATTGTTCAGTGGAAGATTGATATAACTTAAATTCGTCCTTTGGAGGATAGAATATATGCTATTGAGGATTATGCCATGTCAATTATCTACTAATCAATTCATAAAATATATGATATCTGCATCAGATTTAATCTAAGATACCATCGACAGACGATATTTATATGAAAATAAATAAGACTGCAAAATCGCAAAGTAGCTTACCGTGCCAAAATGAATAATAAAAGCGATACTCCCAAAAATGCGGTTCCCATGTAAATCCATACTTCCATTGAGAGCGGTTCGGTGAAAGAGAACAAAGCTGGATCTTCTTTTTTGCCCTTGCTGTATAAAATACTAATCCCCAGATTCATAAAAGGCATCGTGAAATCCACGGCAGTCTTTCTATCATACGTAATGGTCAAATCGCATATTGCCATGTCGGCTTTCTGCAAAAAATCATAATCGCTAAAGTTTTTGCGGGGGTCGAATGCCGAAAATACGACTCGAAAATTACCCGATCTAATAAGTCTTTGATGAGTCCGTTCCATTGTCCCGTCTTCGGATCGATCTTCCCGTAGTTGCCGTCTTCGACGAGGTAAAATTCGTATTTTATGTTCATGCTCTTGGCAATACCGTCGATCAGATCCATCGAATATCCCTGATAGCGCGCATTTCCCGTCAGGACTTCATCGGGACTCTTCTTCGGCGCAAAATCCAAGTAGGGTTTGCCGATCCGCGACACGACTTTAAACACTTTATCCTTGATTTTTTTGCTTCTGTCTATTTCTTCCTGATTTTAGTCCTTGTATTTAGAATCTTTTGATCGCCGGAATTCCATTTGCCGATGTCGCGGAAGTTGTTGTCGACCAATTCGAGTATATCGAGGGCGAACTCCTCGCGCTCTCCGTCGTCGTTCAAGGCGATCGATCCTGAAAATCCTTCAGATGGCGCCTATAACAAACAATGCGATCGTGATTTTCATGCGCGATTAAATCTAGATGGAAGCGTGTCATTTCGACGTACATTTTTGGCAAAATTTAAAAGATCCAAACCGAATTGCCAACCGCTTTTCCTGCTGCAATTCAATTTTTCTTCATAAATGGGTCGATCGTCCGTGTTGAATTTGATATAGGCCAATGCGAAATGATTCACAGCATCGTGCATGAGTGCCGTATCCAACTGAAACACAGTAAGATGACGTTAAAATCGTTCATTAAAAAACAATACATCAAATAATTATGAATGTATTTACTTTGATTTCGTTTCTTTGAGGAATAGCTTTGATCCTATGAGAATTTGTTCGTCTTTCGGCCTCTTCCCAGAATGTTAAAAAATGCCCAATGTTTCTATATTCGCCTCTATCATTAGGATTTATAACTCTTAAACTAGTTATGTTTGATCTAATATGTTGCAATTCGCTTAAATCTATAGTGTGAGCATCAAGTGACGTCAGAATGTATACCTATAAATGATAAATACAATAAATTTAAAACCTATTGGGTCTTCCAATAGGGAGGCTCAATTTTATCGGAAGGTCTAATTTTTGATTCCTTTGTCGCATAAATGGCAGTTTATAAGCAAATCTAAGGGCTTTAAATCGCTCGTGCCGAATGCCCATCATGGCACGCGCTATTTAGTATGTAGCGCCATTCTGTTGGAACCACATGTCGTTGGTATTCATATCATGAAGTTTGGGTTGCAATACCAAGAAACTGATTAACAAAACCGAAGCCCTCTTCTTCACAAGGCATAGAAGATGCCCACCACCATACCTGAAGATCGACACAACCAATACAAATTTATGCCAAAGTCCGATTCACAGATCAGCTTTAGACTACGTGCACCCGAAGGTGTTTTGTAGGAGGAAGGACATAGGTTATGCTACGTTAAAATGATGCTATATAGCGGGGTCACTGATACTAGGATTCCAGCATCAGTTTAAAGGGAACTGTAGCAGATATCGGACTATAGGGGCTGCTCCTTCGAGACGAGTGGCCGTTTCCCCCTGTATGACACTGATGGCACCTTTTGCATAGACTCTACTAACTTCTGTAATTAGCAGTTCCACACATCCCTTTGCGAGTACACAGCACAGGGCAACCTGCGTACTCAACTCACGTTAGCTGAGCTCATCCAGCAGGGTTTGACGAGCAAACCAACAAGGGTGCTTGTGCAGGTCCTCTACTCCACATCATCACCTAGTGGTTCGACTGTTGCCCACGGGCGTAGGATTGACTCCCCTGGGGTTTCATGGGTAAGTATCGTAGAGTCTAACACCCACCTGGGCATGATGGGAGAGCTCCACATATTGACCATAGTGTGGGGGAAATATTATCTCCACGCAATAGTGCTGTTAATCTGTGCAGATTCAATTTGTTGGTTACATTGCGCCTAAAGGCATTTATTGCTTTTTGCAAGTGCACCATTGTTGGTTCGTTAGTGACATTCAGAAGGCGGGAATTATCGGATTCCCGTGACCAGATCTCTCTTTTTCTCGGCATCAGTAAATAAATCAGCAAAGATGAGAGTATTTTTTATTAGAGCGGTGGTATGTGGTCCGGGAATTCTGCCTTGAGAGCACCCCCGCTCCGCCACGCAACAATGGTGTCAGAAACGGCGGGTCGTTAAGATGTTGGCTGATAATTTATCGAACCGGTTCATTTGAATTTATTCACTAAACGTCGAATAGCCACAGATGCCACAGATTGCCACAATTTACAGATGTTTCTTTAATAACATGGCCGCTATAACCTAACGAACTTTGAGCGTCCCTATTGAATGACCACTATTATAAATATGCATTGAATACTCTAAATTCATACTTGATAGTCTCCCATTAAATTGACTTCATGTGCTTGCTTCAAATAACGTATAATATGTTCGGCTTTACAATCTAAAATTATATTAGTTTCGCCTGAATTTTGCACATTTTTAAAAATTGATCTGTTATCAGTTCCTATGCTAATTTTGCGAACTGCGATTGGTCTGAATTCTGGATTGTGCCTCTTCAATACTTCCTGATAACGGACGATACCTGTAAATAAAATAATAAATATTTCTTAATATTACAAGAGGGTGGAATTCAAATATAACCCGGAATTTTGCTGTATTTTGTTTTTGTGTTATATTGCATGTAAAATTATCTTTATACCGTCGTCTTCTTCATAAAATATGGTGCAAGTCTTCCAACCGTAATCTTCCACTAATGCCGCAATGGCGTTTGCCAACATGTTCGTCTTTGGATAGAAATTCAAAGAAAAATAATCAGGTCTTCTTCTTTGCGTATCAACAGCCCAATATGTATCGATGTGCGGAATCTCCAAAGCTTCAGATATGGATTGTACGATTCCTCTAGATTCGATCGAATTTGGTCCAAAGATTGCGGCGACTCCCGATGCGGTTAGATTGCAATCTAAAAAAAAATATAAATGCATCAGAATTTATTTCCAATATTAAATATAAATATATTTCAAGGATATATATACGAAAAGTAAAAGCCGAGCATGAAAGCTCAGCGTGAATAGATTTGTTTCTCTAAGGGGTGCCGGTATCGTTGGGTAAAAGAATGATCCCGAGCAAATTATTATGGCATTCGAGTAACGCCGCGCCTAATACTTGGATTAACGCAACACGCTCTACATCAACTCAAATATAATTTATTAATTAAATATTTATATTTTTGTACGTGTTAAATATACATCAATTTATGTTTAATTTAATTTGATGTAAAATTGTGTTTTTGAATAATTGATGTAAAGACGGTTGCGTTATTCGATTTGTAAGGCGCAATAGAAAATGTACGTACAGAGTTTTTCGCTCTTGAAGCTGTCGAATTCCGCCATTGTTCTAATCATCGGCTTGAATCGCACTTTGCTTTGCGATATGAAACGCGAGTTGAAACTGGCGATGGCATATTCAAAAGCCATCTGGGATTCGTAGTCCTTCTCGGCAAATATGCCACCTAAAACAGAATTATTCCGGCATTTAATTCGGCCATTTACACACTGAACGGCTTTGTATACGAGCTCTCTTGTGCGAATACGTCGAAATATTATACGAATACAGATAATCGCAAAGTTGCTGAATCCGGAGCCGAAGAAAACATGTCGGCTTTGCTTGGAGATAAAAGGCGAGAAAATTTTATATGTAACACATCCTCGAGATGGTCTAGCTCTGATAGGCTTAGGCGTCATGTGGCCTATTTTCTAGCCATCAGTTTACGATATCATTACGGTTTATTGTTTTCCTCAGGATCGTATTGAATAGAACGGGATTCGTTTATTGCCCATGTTGTTGTTTGATACTCCCTCTATCCTCTTCGAGGTTTTATATTCCGCCTACTGTCGGTCGCGTCTCTCGTAAAAACCTTTATGAGAAAATAAGCTCATAAGTATAAACATGCAGCCAGACATAAGCAGAGAAAAATGATAAAAGCAAAGCTTTATGATAAGTAAAGATTTTTTTTCTTTATGAATATTGAAAATTTAAGTGGAACTAAAGCCTCATTCTTAGTTTTTCCGAAGGTCAATCCTTCCTTTTTTCCACATCGGCGAACAAAATGAATATTCCGCGAAGAAATTTAAAGGCAATCCCCAAGCAAGTAGTCTTGATCCGCTTGCAATTTATAATAAAGAGTCATCCAAATGCAACGCATGCATGTTAGCACTATGTAATGCTCACATATGCCGTTTTTTAAATGCTATAAGCTATTTTATTTTTGTAGAAGATAGTACAATTTTAACCATGGACAGGTTTATATTTGGATCACATTATGAATTATATGAAAATGGATTTATATATTGAGCAAAATTTGTCAAAAACCCGATTTAACGAGTCACCGAGGCAATAAAATAAATATTTTTAAGCCATGAAAAAATATTTTTTAATAAAAATAGTAAAATATATTTATAAAAAACATTATAATAAGATCTATTTTGACCAGTATTTGACCAAGAAATGTGTGTATGAATTAAGCCATTTAACCGCCAGGTATTTTAGAGATACTAAAAATTGCATTTCTTGTTCAGGGTTGTCACAACACATAATTAATATTATATATATGCGCTTAAAATTGATTGTACATTTGAGATTGTCTCAATTTACTAGTAATACTAATGAGAACGGTTTTTATACAAGGTATTTTGGAATGGAAACATAAAATGGAAACAACAAGATCCATTTAAATGTACATATGATTTTTTGGTAATAAAAATTATTTATTTTCTACAAAAAAACATAGCAACTCACCGGTGAGTCGCTGCAGGTGCTTAATATGTTTTGATTTGTAATTTTATAAACACTTATTTTAATTTATTTTATGTTTTTTATTTCATATCTCAATAAAAATGTTTATATCTCTGAATGCACAAAACCATTTATAAATTTAATTTAATTTATTATTCTAGTTTATTGGCACAAATTTTGGGTGTTTTTTGATATATTTAGAATATATAAAAAAAAAAAATAAAAGAGTAAAGAGTAAAGCTGGTAAAGTGTGTGTGTGTTTTAGGGGTATATCTCAATTTTTTAACTACCACAAGAAAAGAAATTTTCGTCTGCTATATAATATATTATTTTTCATATGCACCCTGCGAAATGTTTACGATGCAGTATCAATAATCTTCAGGTTTTGTTCGGACCAGCTTTTGATGTTCTCACATCGGCGATTTTATGTGAAGATCCATTCGAGCCTGCATTTTATATTCACCTCTAAATTATCCAGCAAATCTGTTAGGTCTCACGTCGTAAAAATTGACTTACATCGATACCCATAAAAGTTTGAATATTAAAATGCCGTTTCATTTTGATATTAACACTTTACGGTCCGTTCTCGCGTATTTGCGTGATAATAACGGATGTGTGAACTGGGACTGTGAAGTGATGGACCCATATTTTATTCATGGTTATATGAATCGACGCAAAAACTCGGTTTTATTGCAGTGAAACATTGTCAAACACTTGCTTGAAACGACGCTGTTTTTATTTCATTTTGAGCAAATGCGGTACCCATCTCGCGCACAGCTTTATAATGAGCAAATTTTCAGTCTGCCATATCTGCTAGTTGCTTCAGTTGACGGTCATAGATAATCTAGCTCAGAACCTGGGTAGTTTTGATATTGGTTGGACTGAGACTTTTCAAATATAAGTATTGTATCACATTCTATCTGCTATCATATAAAAACGTGAGTCCGGATAATAAAGTGTTAAGTCTACAATCAAATGATGATTTTGAAGGATTGATATATTTATAAAAAACCTCTGAAACCGCCGAAAGAGCTCCCCAAATTAATGATTTTATAATAGATTAATTCGGTTGCTTTATAATGGCAGTTTATTCATAGGGTGGCTTTGTTGAAAAATATGCCCCGCTGTGCGAATTTAATCCACACAAGCCCCGGTGACTGTAATGTAAATTTAATCAACTTATCTGGCTCGTAATTCATCGGTCGTTGCAGAACGGAAGAGCAGCTTTTTCAGATTTCAGATTTACCACGTTTCACTCTTATTAATTTGTGGTTGGAAATGGTACAGGAAACAGAAGTGCATTTGCGAGTTGCAGACGCTGATTAAAATTTGTGCAACGATATGCATTTTTTTAATTTTGCTCCAGCAACCCAACTGAAAATATCTCTGACTATCTTAAGAAAAATTGACAAAGGCCCACCGAACACAATAAAAATTTATATTTTATTAAAAATATAATTATATTTGAATCACTAAAAACTCATGATACTTCTGAAACAATATTTCAATAATGATCATACCAATGGCAATGTTTATTATGTCCATTTAATCGCATAAAGCTTCCAATCCAGAGCCACTCGAAAAATTAAGAGTGGTTACATTATTTTTTTATTTATGATGATTTTTTCGGTTTAAATTACAAAATACAGTCATTTTTATATAATCATATCACTGTAGGACTGTGTATACATATTTACAGAAAGTTTCCATGAATTCAGATAACCTTTGAATAGCCAGATCAAATGGTTCGTCATCAAAGTCTCGCAGTTGGGGTCTCTTTTTGAAGACAATATGTAAATTCATTAAAAATGCATGTTATATCTTGATAATTCAATATTATGCTAGGGGCACTTCACATTTTAACGGCTCTTGATGTTTTAATTTTATTTTTAAATAAATTCTACAGAGATCAGGGCTGCCCATTAAATGATATTTGCTACGTAAATGAATTTATTTTGGGATGTATTTATTAGAATGCATTCTTATTAGTATTGTTAGTAAATTGGAACAACCTTAAATAAACAATCAATTTTAATGGTGTATATATAATATTATAATAACAAATGACAATTAAAAAATGTGTTGTGACAACCCTGAACAAAATTGCTCAAAACTCGTAAATTATCCCGCAGGACAGCGTGTGATATACTTGCATATTGTAGGACAAACAAGTCGCATTTAGACAATAAAATATATCTGTCAAAACATTTTTTACGCATTTTTTATTATTATTAAAATTTTTGGTGACTAAAAGAAATTCTAAATTTATTTTAAATAAAATCTCTCATTAACACTTGGTACGAATATCACACTTTAAAAACATCCCGGTACCATTACATCGATGATATACTTTTATTATGGAACATTAGTGAAGGACTTCTGGATAACTTCTTTAATAAAATTAACATTTTAGTCGACCACATATAATTTACCATGGAGTTAAGAGGTAACTCTGTGAACTTCTTAGATTTGAATATTATAATATGTTAATGTAAAGCTTAAATTTAATATTTTTTGTACAGATACATATAGCAATAGGTTTCATACATCGCTGAAGCTTTGTTCTTTCACTGCTTTATTCATAGAGCCTTAAGCATGCCTTTATTAAAAATTTTAACAAAGAAAGAATATTATCAGTTTGATAGCGCATAATAATAGATATAAGGCTAGTATATAAATATATGTATATATACAAGGGCTTCTGAAGCCAGGAGATATTTTTTGTTTTTGTTATTTTTTGTGTTGTGTGTTGGTGCACTTAGCGAGTACGAGGGATCTTAACGGTCAGTTTGCTTGGTTCGGCCCGTTTGTCGGCCATTTTGTTCAGTTACAGTAAATTCTTCCAATGGTGAGGTCGTCACGCGTTCCTGCCAACTTCTGGAAGTTTATGGTAGTGATGTGATGAGTCAACAACATGTAATGAAGTAGGTTAGATTGTTCAGAAAATGCATGACTAATATACACATGATATGAAGAACAAGTGCGAAATGATCATCGTGTGATGCTTGAAGATCTTCACGAAGAACATCCTGAGATTTCTAGAAGTCTCCTCAATGGTATTGTGTCGAAAAAACTCGGTTACAAGAAGTTGTATGTGAGATGGGTGCCCAGAATGCTCACAGCGGCAAAAACCCCAGACCACCTCGAGTGATTTTTTGGTTATTTTTGCACAGAAGAGAGAAACTTTTCTGGGCTCATCATAAAGGGGGAAGAACCCTCGTATTAAGCAGCAGTTAAACATGGGAAAATTACATACAATTCCAGATTTTAAGTTGATTAATACATTCATTGGTCGACGGAATATATTTGTTTGTCAAGCTATCGACAAGAATAAGCCAAATTAAGCCCTGCCCTTGAATATATAATGACAGAATTTGATTATTATATTTCGGTGTATTTACATCTAGAAAATATCCAATGAAACTTCTAGCGAATGAGATACTTTGCGACGATAAACAGATAATCTTTTGAAGTTAAAACTTTAGCTCCGAGCTTAAAATATTATGGCTCGAAGAAACGCGAATGATGCTATCATTTAAGTTTTATTCCCATATATTTTACAATTCAATATTTTTCCCATATAAATACTATTACGCTTACGCAAAAATGTATACATTTGAGTAAAATTACACGATATCCATCCGAGCCCTGCCTTGTTGATCAAAATTCTACAACAATTGCAAATAAGTATTATAGAAAATCAAATCAATAGATTAATTACTGAAAAGCTGTTGAAAATATTGTGCTCGAACATTAGAACATACATGCAAATATTGGTAATGAAACGAAACAGCGATTGACTATGAAATAGAGAGGACCTGCTCAAGTCATAATTTTATTCACTGAATGAATATTTAAACTCTCTCTTTTTTATAAAATACTGAAGAAAAAAATATCGTTCAAATTCTATGGGTATTCAAATATATCCCGGAATTATGCTGTACAAATTTATTAGTAATATATAAAAATACGAATGGAGTATCTTATTTTTCTACATAGTTAAAATACATTTTTTCATCGGATAGAATGCTTCTTGATCACGTGACTGAAGAAAAAAGGCGATAAATAGCATCCTCTGTTGCGCAACGCGTTATTAATCGTTTTCTCGTAAATGAAGAAGTAAAATTTTGAGAAGACTTGAGGCACAATTCGATGATGCTAATCTAAGTTAAGCCAAAAGCATCATGAAGGTCTGAAAGTCGAAAAACAATTTTCTTCATCAGTGTCTTCATCAGATATCTTTTTGTCTCGTTATCAATGACCCGAGGGAAGTACGGACCCGCATGCGAGCGGGGTGCAGCACGAAGAATCGAGAATGCCCTCGCTGCATCATGTTTCACTGGTGTCAGAAGTGCCAAGTGGGTTTTAGACTTTATGATGCCCACCCATAAAACCCTAGGGGGGGGGGAGGGGAGCCAACTCTATGCCTTTGGGCAACGGTCGAATCCTTGAGGTAATGATGTGGAGTAGAAGTGTGTGAAAGTAGCCTCGTCGGTTTGCTCAAAAAACGCCATTAAGGTAATTCAGCTAACATGAGCTGGAATATGGATAGGCTGATTGCAAAAGTTGGTGCAGTCTGAGTCAAAGACATCACCACTATCCTCAACAGCCTAGTGCATACCTGAGTTTTCAGAACCATAATAATTAAAACACGTTATGATCAGGCGCTTGTTTCCATAGTTAAGACACGAGCATCGTCCTTATCGCTATGAAGAGTTTTGTTCTTTAAATCCTTCAACGTTACGTTTCACTGTTAAAAGTGTCATCCGTAGTGACACGATCTTTTCGCCGCTAGCGGATATGTACGTCATATCTAGTATACGATAATAGTATATCATCAAGTTCGAACAAGTCAGTTCTCGAGATGAACCATTCTTACATTTAACGTACACAACACTGCAATCGGACATATCCGTCATTTTCCATTGAGGTTTGCTTAACTTTCACATTGCTGATATATCCGTCATACCCATTTTACATGAACTTTGGTCTTGACGGATATATACGTCATATCCACTTAAGGGGTTAATATTGACAGGTGTTTATTTAACACCTCATGTATTGTTCGGGAGTGGCATCATTATGCGAGTACCACCACACTTATTTTTTAGTAAAGTTTTGTTGCTTGATTTCTAATTTTTGATATTTAAGAATCACGGTCATATCTGGGTTGATATACATTGGTGAGTCGCGAAATAATTTAAAGCCATTTAAGTGATAGCATTCATGTGTTCTTCCGTGAAATGTCTGTGCAACTTTAGTCGTGTAATATAAACAGATTTTGTAGTATATAGTTACGAGCGAGTCTTTAGGCTTGTAACCCGAATGGCGGTGCATTGCGCCGGACTATATAATAATGTTATTTTTTATGTTCCTAATAAAATTTTAGCACTTTTGGCTCGCTTGACGTTCTTTGTTCTTGTGTATTTTAGGTCCAAGTCCTAGGACGCGAACCGCGAAAGAATCGGCGCCCAAAGGCAATTGGATGTTCAGATCACAGTTTCCGACGAATTTTCTTGAGAAGAAACCTGCCTTGTGTGGGGTTCCATAAAGCTTTTTGTTTTTCGCAGTTATTTTTACGCGTTCTGCATATTAGTGCTTCCATGACGTCGTAAAAATGGAAGGTGGCGTTAAACAGGAGTAACAATTCAGCCATAGCGACACCGTTATACTGGCGATTTACATAAATGCCTACTAAAATTTCACAACTCCATAGAATTCCACGTAAACAAGGCTAGAATTTAGGCGATATAATGATATTTAGAGAGTTTTCCGCTCAAGTTCTATTTCGAAAACGTTCAATAAATATTTTAGAGTCGATAAAATATTGAAGGTACTTTTGCGATGTGGGTTTTTAGTGGATGTTTATATATATATAATATTGGACACGTTCCATTTATTCAATATGTAAACGTAATTTCTATTTCTCCAGATGACTTAATGGCTTGGCAGACTGTCGATGGTGCTGTCAAACAAGCTAAGGTTTCCATTCAAATTGAATCAATTTTGATTTGTTGTCTTGGAAAAAATGGCTATGCTGCCAAACATAATCGTTCAAAATAAATTGTGTAATATTTTGCTGAGAAAATTTTCTCACTGACCACGATTTAATACAATGATATAGTCATGCGTGACCTATAAAGTATAAATATCTTCTAATTTGATACTGTAGCAGCATCCGGTAAGCCAGATAAACAATTTCATTGAAGAAGATGTTTCTTGGATGCTAAATGTGCATTATAGTTCTTGAAAACCCATATAATTTTTGCTGCATTTTTATTATAAATTCATTCGGGAGATAGCAAGAATATTTGTGTAATTATTCCTGCAAAGCTGATTATAATATTATATGTACTTTAAATTGCAATGCTTTGAAAGTTGCAATACCTACTGCTGATCGACAGAGAGGGTCTTCCCTCTCCTTAAAAGAGGCAAAAGCTTACTTAGAAGAGGCAAAAGTGCTCATTCCCAAGGTAAATAATACACCCCCTAGTCCGTCAGCATACAGACCGCTTTGTCTCGAACGAAGGTGCTACTGAGAATCGCACGATGATTCAAAAATATGAACTCTCTTTGGATTAGAAAAAACAGAGGCCCTATTACTAACAAGAAAACGCGCTGACGAACCACTGACAATAGCCATCCAGAGGAATTATGCTAGCTACTCCAGAAGCGTCAGGTCATCGGCGAACCGAGATCGAGCCGAAGAAAACTACTTAGAGAAGTGACTCAGACGCTGACGGGACATGGATGCTTCGGTACTTAGTCATGGAGACGAGTGGCCGTTCGAGTAGCCCAAAGCCGTCCTCAACTGTATGTGTCCAGACTGTTGAGGATAGTAGTACCACCTTTTGCACAAACACCATCTACTTCTATAATAAGCAGCTCCACATTTCATTTCATGTTAGCTGGGTTACCCCAGCAGCGTTTGATGGGCAAACGGACGAGGCTACCTTCGCGCATCTCTACTCCACATCATTATTCCAGGGAGTTGACCATTGTCCACGACGGGAATAGGGTTGACCCCCATTGGGAGGTTTTATGGGTAGGCATCGTGGAGTCTAACACCCACTTGGAGTTATTTGGAACAGTGAACGCTGGGATTCTGGTTAGGCTGGTGCCTAATATCAGAGGGCCGAAAACTAAACTGAAAAAAATTATACAACGAAGTAGTGTAGTCTGCGCTATCGTATGGTACTTCCAATATGTACCGACGCACTATAAAACTAAAGAACCAGGCTCGAAGAGCATGGCCATGACATAGTGTGGAAGCGCAATCACAGTGGCTGTTCCATACCTGCTCGCCCAATAGAGATAGACTGTCTGAAAAGGAGCAATAAAAAAGGCTGCCTGAGAAAGCACCATGGTGCTGTGGCAATCCCGATGGAACAACTCCATAAATGTCGGTGGACATACCGACTGATCACAGACCTGGAAGAGTGAAATAGAAGAAAACTTGGTCAGTTGTGTTATCACCTGACACAGGTCACATGATCGGCCATAGCTGCTTTGGAGAGCATCACCATAAAATAGTCAAGGAGACAAGCCCACCCATACGACGTTCGACTGCCCAGCAAGGAACGCTAAAAGAGATGTGCAATATGATCCCTTGAATGCTCAAATATACTTAGGGCATGAAACGCGTGGAACATGTACATAATCTGTGTTATGCAGAAAAAGGAAAAGACGAAAGACGCAGAGCCAAGGAGGCATATATAGCTGCCACTCTAGTGTAATAATTAACTAGCAGCCGGTTGGCAGCTAAATAAGAGGGGCGTTTTAGTGGGTAAAAATCCCACATTATTAACAGAATGTTGGTGTCTTTTGAATAATTCTCGCCTCCTGCGCGTCACTACCCAACCAGCAACGGTGCACGCACAAGAAGCAATCGGTCGGTATGCAGGTGCAATGTCTCCGCAGGGCCACAAGAGATGGCGCTGTTAAAATAACATATTGCACCTGAAGAGAGATAGAAGATGTTGCTTTAAACAGCACTACTACGTGGGAATGGTAATATCCCACGCATAAATGCTCATCCAATGGGTCACTTGAATTAATGTATCGAAGAACACTTTTGCGATTATTTTGCCTATAGCTCACAGTGTTGTCTCACATTTAGATCTTATATATTTCTAAACATTAACAAAATTGTAAGTCAGAAATTGATCTTTTTAGCACCTAGGAAAAGTTGAATAATTACGTGTTGCGCGACAGAGGACCACAGTAATTCATTATCTTAGCAGCATTTAAAAAGTAAATTAATTGGAAGCAATAGACAGTTAGATTTTATATAGCAAACATTTACAAGATTGGACATTTCATATGAAAACATCGCACACCTCCTCTGTATTTTGATTTGCTCAAAAAGTTTCTTTACTGTATGTTTAAAATTATAATAAAACATGATAACAAGCATGAACATCAACATCAAATTACTATACCATTTTCAAACGATATCACAAGTGGAGTGATAATGGGAGTGGCCTATATTAATAGATATGTTCAAAAAGCTGGTAATATTATTGGAGGTGAATTTTTTCATGCTGTGTGCTGAAAACTATCAGCACGACGCTGAAAATCGAGGCTTTTGTGCAGATAAAAAGCTTTATTCCAGCTGGAAATATTTTCCACAACACATTTTTTTGCCCGAATGAAATAATTGCCCTCTGCGTTTATTATTAATGGTCGTTGTACATATCGTATTCGACATCCGTAAATATCCGCAATCTAGCCGGTTCTCGTACATCCGGACATCCGGTTCCGCATTTCCCACATGTATTATTATTGCGTTTAATTTTTACGATACGCAAGATATGGCCACTGTAAATTGTTATTCGGTCGCCTTTTATTTCGATACCGGTGCACCGGGGGTTGGATTTAAGGGGAATAAATGTGACCCTTCCCGCAATATCTTCAGGGCAAAAGTTAAATAGGAAACAAGGAAAACCCATTTAGCGCAAAACACTCAGTTGAGGTAACTTAATTTAAATGGAAAGCAATTATGAACGAGCATGATAAAATTCAGGCAAAATCTAAAAGCGGTAGTGGTAAAAATGAATGGCGACAATTTGTCAAATGAGAAGACCTTTGTTTGATTACTGTATTTCAACTTCAACTAATTAATGTCTCAAAGATACGATGAATGAATGTTCATCAATGTTGACTATGTTTGGGATTCTTTAAAAAGTGTTGTTGTTGGAAATTCTGAGAAAAATGTCGTAAACAGCATTCCAAATTATCATTCGTGCTTAATAAAGTTACTGCTAGATGAGTCAGATATTTGTTGGCACCTGAACAAAAGCTCGACGAATGTCGAGAGCTTTTAACGCCTCAGGAACGCTATACGAATCGCTTTTAACTTTATAGATAAAACATTGACAAAAATTGTACAAAAACTAAAAATAACGTAGAGGTTACCATACTAAGTGTTACTAGCTTTAGTCATCGTTATGCGATTGAATACTTTTATTTGGAAGATCTCAGTCTAACCAATATTAAAGTCAAGCTAGATTCTACTCTAAAGGAGTTTTAAAATATCGGGTGGCAGAGTTTAAACTAGGCCGTACTAGCTGACAAGACGAACATCGTAGTGGAACCAAATGACACGCCAGAAATAATGAAGAAAATCCATAAAATGATATTGAATGATCGTCGCCTGAAAGTGTGAGAGCTAGCAGACATAATAAGCATTCCAAAAAATGCTGTACAAGTTTGGTCATGAGAAAGCTGTGCACAAGATGGGTGTCGCGTTTGCTCAATGTGTATTTATACCCATGAAAATTAGCATTTGGGGAATTCTTATGGTTGTACAAATTATAATAGATCTCGAGTATACATTAATTACTAAAAATATCATAAAAAACCATATAAGCCTCCAAAAAGAAGGCTTCAAGGTCTGTATGCTCAACCGGTCCACTTTTAGGACTGCTGAAACAACGAATGAGCGCCTCGCGATCGAATGCAATGCCCAAACATTATCTTCAAAGATCAATTTCGAGTATTATGCGTTGATAATTATGTAGAGCTCGATGGTTCTCACTATAAAAATGGTATCGAAGCTATTGATCAGCGCCGGGAAAGGTGTATCTAGCTAAAAAGAGACTGTGTTGAGTTTTTTGTCTATCATCAATTTATCTGAAATATATAAAATTGTTTGATTTAATAGAAAATTTGTAAAAGATGCATGTCATACATTCATCACCAGGTACAACGCTTTTAAGCAGGTCGAAGCGACATGGCTTGAAATGCATGAATTTTGATTTGAACGGATCTTAATGCAACTTGCGAATTATTCGATTCGAATTCATTTCTCGAAGCAAATTTAATTAAGATGCGCAATCAATGATAAATCTGAATTTAGTTGGCTTGGAATACTGAGCTATTTTAGTAATCTACCCAATCTGTTTAAATCATCTTATCGGCAATCGTTTTAAGATTTGCATTCATGGCACACTGCCTAAATCTGTCTAATTTTTATCGATTTGATTTCGAATGATCATGTCATTTATATGAATAATTATTGATCTTATCGTTTGATTTATTTATTATATATTTTATTAAATATGTTTTTGAGTTGGTCTGTATATTAAAAATGTCATTAGGGAAATTCATTCATGGAAAAATTGTTTACTTGGATGTAATCATCGTTTTTTTTTGTAGTCGTGGTCATTCATTCAGCGAAAAATATTTGAAATTGCGATCCAAATTTTCATCGGAATATCAGAGCCAACTCATGGTTATTTTCGTGCAAAAAATTGGTTTGACGTTTGGCACGAAGATATGCAAAAAAATATTTGAATGTGTCAATTACTTACCCAGATAGACATCTCTCCTGTATTCGGCATCCACGGGAATCAGGAAGCACGTGATGGACAACACCATAAAGAGATGCGATAGTGCAATCTTTATATGAGATTTCATCCCGCAGAATTTTAGTTCATTACTTTTATTAATAATATTTTTAATAGATTTTTATAAAAATATATTTAATAGTTAAATATTTAACGATTGCACTTTTATCATCATAATAATCACTGATAATTGTTTATAAATTCGAATAAATCATTAAATGTAGTATAAAACACATATGAACACATTTCCACTTTGATCTGTTGTTTTTGTTGTTATTATGTTTTTGATGATTCCAAAATATTTTTTTTTGGAAAGGATATGTTCAGAATGAATCAATACTTTAGCTCAGATATTTAATGGTTGTTTTTAAAGTATCTGGTAATATTTTATGATGAGATGTGTACGATTCAAGGAGTATACTGGTACTGCATAAAGTGAAGTTAATTTTTTTTTACCATGCTTGCGCCATTCTATAAATATTCGACTGAAATTAGCCACGGAGACTGCAACGGAACAAAATCCTACGAGTCATCTGCGTGAAGAATTTTCGTCTTAAATTTAATGACTAAACAGCAATTTCAAATATTCCCGATTTCCAAAGCCAAGTGACTAAAATTAATCTCCGTATAATATTTATCTTAAGCACTTTTCATAACAATTTATATGATTTGCTTACATTATAACACCGAAAAATCGATAAAAATGAATTCCAGCATCGAATTTCGATCAGAAAGACCGGTCTTTAGAGTGTTTTTAATGTTTTATTATCAAGTTCAATGTACGGATTGCAAGACTTATTGATAGTTGTTGATGCCAAAACACTTGTAACGCATGAAGATGTAATTAAACGTGATATTTAATATAGAATTATGAACAGCATTCATTAAAATCCTGTCATTTGGTATAAATAAATAATACATTTAATATTAGGGATATCGAAAAATATTCGCGTATTTAGGATAAAAAGTTCAAATTCATTAAAAACATTTTTTTATATGCAACCTGAATCGATTTTCTATCGATGCTGTGTTTCAATTGACCTAAAAAGGTAGAAATCCATCGGGGTCCGACCGTCCGCGGTAACACTTCCCAGTTTAATTCCCTTCTATTTTTTTTTTATCCAGGGTTCAATTTTGCATTATGAGGGCGTGGGTTACGGAGAAAGTAAAAGGAAGATGCGTACGCAACACGGAGAACGGCAAAGATAGCGTCCAGATTCAATCGAACCATCCATTAAATCTATGCTTACATTGGTGTCAGAAGTGGGATGAAATCTCAGCAGAGGATCCAGCGTTCAAGGTTCTCTGATCACAGTGGGACGCTTTGGAGATCAGATCAGTTAGACAGTGACCCATCTCTTATCCGAGCTGTTTATTGGTCCCGCTATTCGGGATCATGCCAGCCCGCTCAACAAAAGTGCACCCAGGGTGCAAAGCCTGAAATTATAGCTGTCTGCAAGGACCCACTCTTTCTCAACACCGATGACCACTTGCGCTCTAAGAGGGGGCGGGGGGAAGTTGGCTAGGTATCTTGAAATTATAAACTAGACCTAGCTAAGATATATAAATAAATATTGAAAAAGGAAGAAATATAAATATATATTTATATAAATTATGGGAGAGGGGATGAGGATAAATTATGCCTAGTCTCGCTTGCGACGCCATTGGCGCGAGCTACCTAATTGAGCTAGCCGCTGGGGATGCTACCATGATCAATGGGATCATAGTAGCTCCCAGGAACGCATTTTTGCCCAAAAATGCTGCAAAACGCCCTAAAAGCCCTGAACGAGGAGGGAGCCGCCACCAGGTCTATGCGCCTAACCGGCCCGACTCTCGGGCCGCTGACACCGCGAAAGAGCGCCTTGCAATCGGACGCTATGCCCAGACATGTCCACAGAATGTGGTCTGCGTCCGGATCGCCAGGATCCGAATGTCTGGATCGCCGCATGGACACTCCGAAACCGGGGATGAAGCCTGAACCTATAAAGCGAAACTCTAAAGCGCCCGTGCCCTGTGAGGAGCTGGGACGTCCAGAAATCTGGAACGACCCAGCGGCAACGTAGGCGGTTCCTAACCGAGGGGAAGAACTTTGAGATGTGGCGGCCGCAAGTAAACTCGGACCACCTCTCCTACCAGCTAAGATTGCCGAGCGCGTCAGCGTTGATCGGGATGCTCCTGCCGCCGGTTAGATGATCAGTTAGTCAAGAGACGGGAGAGCGCTAATGGAAACTGTGGCGTGGACGATTTACCATCTCTACGTAGTAGCGCTGATCGACAGCGACATCTCCTATCTCTTATAGGTCTGCCAAAACATTGCACCTGCATACCGACCGATCGCTTTTTGTGCGTGAGTCGGAGGAGTCGTTGGTTAGCCTTGACTGCGGGAGGTGGTCCCTCCTGCAGCCAGATATCTCTTTCTCTTTCTCGTGTGGAATAAATAGTTATTTAGAGAAGAGAGTGTTTCTATTCTACGCCCGTCTACTTCCATCCATTCGTCCAGTAACATCAGAACATGATAGAAGAACGGACCCGTGTGCTAGCACAGCCATCTCGACGAGCACATAGGGGCGGGGAACCGTCCGGGGACTCTGTCCCCGAGAGCGCCCCCGCCTCAACGTTAGAAAAGAAAATAGTCAAAATATCAGAAGGTTGTTAATACTTAGGGATCAATAAAACCTTTTAATATATCCACCATTCATATGAGGAAGTATATCTCCGGAGCTCCGATGAAACGCATGGCGGTTGCCATCTTGGGTCCCTTTTCTGTGACAACTAAGGATGATCATGGTTGTCATGGACTACTAAGTGGGCAGAAACTTTCAGTCCGCAATCCTGCGAAGTGTACTCTAAATGATGAGGGTCGTAAGACGCGGACGACACCATACCGACCATAGTCAGACAGTCTGGTAAAGCGACTTAAAAGACGCTATTTGACCTGAGCATCACCTCATCATGAACATCACCTGAGTGTTTAACTGAATTTTATGGCATTACAACTCCAATCAATAAAAAGTAATATAATTTATTAAACGATTTCGAATTTCGATCTCTATCACTGAACAAATGAAGTTCTAAAGGTGTTCTGTCGTTCATCGTAGCCGATTCATTGGCCAGGACCATCGCCGTTCCCAAACAGCAGGTCAGAGCCCGTTGATGCTAAAAATGTTTTGTTTGTTGACACATGTTTCTAGGTATGTCTTTTTAATTTAAATTAAACTACATACGACTACTTGTATTTGTCTGATCCATCTCATAGTTATTTTTTATAATTAGATCATTTATACGCCGATGTATTAATTGTAAAAGAAATAGTCTAAAAGTATATTTGTGTTGATGTTCAAATACAAATATCTAGGTTGATTTACTGTCCAAAGTCGTATTTCTCACCATTTGGCAAGAAATAGCGTCTAAAACTTTAATGGATATTTTAGTAGCCATTATTCCTTTGGCAGCTTTTATGCCTATTGTATAAACATACTTTAAGTTCCTTGACTTTAGGTTTTAATCTAAACTTTGTATCTTCAAATATTCGATGAAATCTGTGATTAATTCATGCGTATATCATTCATTGAAGCCGTTGTACGAATTGCTGGAAAAAATACGATTCATACAAAAGTAGGCCCTTGTAAAATGTCCCGGGCCTGTCTCCCTACAGATGCACTCGGTCCCAGCAGCCTGTTGGGAAACCCTGGTCTAGACGATATGAAATATCTGCACAGGACGTGAAACTTTTAAAATGAAATACGTGTGAGAGATATAAAAACGGTATCAAGTGGCTGGCGGCGTCACGTACTGAAAGCATTTCAGGGGTAGCAAACCTCACATAGCGTTTCCATTAGAGCCGTAAAACTGGAGTAGCTTTGGTGGTAACACCTTGCATTAAAGGATCCACTGTAACGCAGATAAAAATCCAGGAGTGCTATAAATAAATGACCTATGACAAGCGACGTGAGGCAACACCGTCTGTTCTTGGTCCAACAGGTGATCTCTAACTGTAATGGTGTTAAATCAATAAATCCATTAGAATGTTTATTCTTAAAATACTTGATCTTTTTTTCTAAATTTACGAAAACCTGTAAAGACAAAGAAAGTAAATTATAATATACATTATATTTTCTCGGTGTCCTGTCCGTCTTTTGTCATGTAGGAGGGAGTTGTGAGGAGTATTCGGTTAGCCTTGGCTGCGGGAGGACGTCCTTCCCGCAGCCAAGACATCCAAGAGCAGAATGGACCCGCGTGCTAGTGCGGCCACCTCGATGAACACGCCGGAGCGAGATGCCACCCACTATGCTTCATATTAATATTCAATATGCTTTTGACAACATCTCAATGTATTGACCAGAATGGATGCTATTTTAATGATGTAATTTTAAAAACATAATAAATATTTTTTTTAAAATGGCTCTCTATAACATGATAATGAGCCACATTATTATTTATCTGGTTGAGGTTCTAAATTTTCAATTAAACGGCCGAAAGCATGTCTGTTTTAAAGTATTTAAGATCAATTGTTTAAAATACGAGCATAACAATCTTTCTTCGCATGCGCATTGGAAAATGTTAAACGCTGCAAATCTGCAAGCATTGTTTTTGTTAAATAAATTCATTTATTTTAATAATTTTAATCTATATGCATATTATATGTGGAATTCAGTTGGAAATCATATTAAAATATTTCAGATTTCCCAGGAGAATCTCATGGCGAAATCACAATCCTCAGCAATCAGAGGCATAACTATAAATAAATTATAACTTTTGGGATCATGAAGCTCATATCTTCAATTAGAATTGAATCTGATCTCCTTATCTGATTTCTAGGACATAATAAAAAACATTTTTTAAGCTTTTATTATCTCGAGTGGGAGCTCCTGAGGGCAACGTGCTTAAGGGACTTAAACAAGAAAGAAATGGTTGGAATTATTTTAATAAAAAAAAAAATGGTTTTATGAACCGTCTCGCAAAACTTTAAGAAAGAGAGACCCAGCTGCGAGACTTCAAAGACGAACCATTTCTCCTAACATGACAACAGCTAGTTTTATGAATAGCAAATAGTAGACTTTTTCTCTCAGTCTATGTTTATAAGCTACACATGTCAAATTACACCCCCCCCCCGCATGCAGGGCTTCTTCACTTGCCAAGGAAAGGGTCGCAATTTTAAATCTTATTTAATAGTATTGATATAAATAAACCACTTTCTGCTCGAGTTGATTTGCTCATAAATCAAATTTATATTCGTCCTTCCAGACCCAAGTCTGATCACTCGATTATCCCAATCAGTACGTTTACATCTTCATCCCTTAATATGTACGGAGGTTTTAAACGTACATCGCGTATTTTTAAATTGAAGTTTGAAAGACTGTGCTTATTTACGTCGACGTAAATCCAGATTAAGCGACTTTTCGATTAACCGCTCCACCTTCCCTTGTATTTTTTTACACTTAGCAGTACTGGATTCGGTGGGAACTATTTATGTTTTATTTGCACTGTAAAAATACTTTTAGGTGACAAATGCCGAGTAAATCAATGGATTAAAAATATATATATATAGGGAATATATTTTTATATATAAATATATTATATATTCGAAGTTTGTTTTGGAAAAGATCAGATAGATCTGTCAATAGTGGCGCCAACTATACGTCATCCTATGATCTTATTGAGTGATATAAGTAGTACGTATTCCATTTTTAAAATCAAAAAAATATTTTTTTAATTTAAATTTAATTATATTATTTACATCAAAAATATCCATTATACCGGTTGAAACTCATAATATAGCGCGAAATTAAACTAGCCAGACGTAAGAACCTCAGTGTGCTGCAATTTAATGAGTCACGTGGTTTGCTCGTGATATAATGGCGGCTTCTTTGTGCGTAGGTGCACATTTGTAAGATTTTTTTTTTGCAAACACTATACAGTGCTGACTTCTAGGCGTCACATTTGAATGACTCCTCATGATTAGAAACGCCTTCTATGGTATGTATAAATATTATTATAATGACGGACGATGAAAGCTCATTAAATTACAGCATATACGCAATCATAAAATTCATTAGATACCACCCAGCTATGTTTGCTTGTATGTAATCACTTTACATCATAAAATAGTAATTAAAGTGTCCAGACATAATATTTCATCAAGTTGAGTACCGAGATCTGTTGAATGATGTGTAATAAAATAGTTGTGTATAAATGGCGAGGAATGTGTTGATTCTGTGCGTGCTGTTAATTTGAATTGGAAGAAGATCAAACCTAATGGGCTTTTATTTATAAACCGTTGATATTGTGAGCGTTTCCACGGAAACACAAACATTCTAAGAAGTATTTTTGCATATTTGATTATAAAACAATTTGATATACATATTTCAATGCATTGTGATGTAAGTAGGTCCTAACGGTCAGTTTGTAGGGTCCCACGTGTGTGTCAGCCATTTTTTGAGTTACAGTAAATTCTTCCGATGGAGAGGTCATCACGCGCTCCAATCACTTCCAGTCCGTGTGAGATTCAAGCGATCATGCGTTTATTGATTTTGCAGAACAATACCGCTGCAAATATCCATCAAAAGCTCGTGAAAGTTTATGGTAGTGATGTGATGAGTCGACAGCATGTCATGAAGTGGGTTAGGTCTATCAGAGAAGGTCATATTGATAGCTGACGACGAGGTAAGGAGTGGGAGACCATCAATGATTCCTGACGAAATTGTGCAAAAAATTGAAGAACAAGTGCAAAATTATCACCGTGTGATGCTTGACGACCTTCACAAATTATTTCTTGGAACAGCGGCAGGGAACACACTCTCCAGCATGTCCCTACGTTGTAATCGACCTTAAGCCTTAGACCCGAGAGGAATCCACACAATGGAGATAACATTTTGCCCACACTACGGTCGCTATGTGGAGCTGTCACATAGTGCCCGGGTGGGTGTTAGACTCCATGACACCCAACCATAAAACCCCAGGGGGTCAACCCTACGCCCGTAGGCAACAGTTGAACCCTTGGGTAATGATGTGGAGTAAAAGTACATGAAAGCAGCCTCGTCAGTTTGCTCATCAAACGCTGCTAGGGTTCCAGCTAACATGAGTTGGGTACGCAGCTCACCCTGTGCCACGTCCCCGTAAAGGGTTGTCTGAAACTGCTGATTACAGAAGTTGGTGGAGTCTGCTTGAACGATGACTCGCCTCCGTGGCTAGGTACTACAAATGACCAAACCGATACGAGTAACATGGGAAGGGAGTAACTCCTGCAGTCCATCATCTGCTGCAGCTCCCTTCAAACTGAGGTTGGACTCGTGGTAGCAGTGAGCCTGCGCAGTAGTTCTCTTGAATTTAGAATAACCTTTATCCTTTCTCCTCCAACACACCTTCGAGTACACGTAGTCGGAAGTTGGTCCGCAATGTGCCACCACTGCCAAGCGGAGGTCGACGACATAGAACGCACCACCATTGGCTGTGAGGCCTAGGTGCTCCAGAAAAAAACTGCTGAAACAAGCACTCGGGATAACCGGGTTCAACGTCGACAACACGGTCCACAGCATGATGGAAAGCAAGAAGAACTGGGACCTTTGGCGCGACTTCGTAGAATAGATTATGAGCGCTAAAGCCTAAGGTTAGACTACTTGTCCTCCTGAAGCAATGTGGAAAACAATAGGAGAACAGAGAAGGAAAAAGGAGGGGTTTAGTCAGAACAAATCTGACACTATCCACTATGGGTGCGAAAATTCCCCTTCCACAGGAAAAAAAGTCGGACGTTGGACTTCCTGCAGGAACCTTGTCTCCTTTGGAGGGCGCGGGCCCAGAACAAACCACACAGCAGCGCCTTCAATGGGGACTTGTTAGTAGCTGTCTGTCGTCTACTGCTGCTCCGACTTCCGATGGAAGTCCAGGCAACTGATGCCGGCCAACATCGGAAGACTGTTCAAGGTAATCGTGTGGTTCTCGTGAGTCTCGACACCTTCGCGAAGGCCTTGTCTGCTTTGTCAGTTTTGCTATTGTAACGCCCAGGTACGTTATTTCGTCTTTGAACGGAATGTGCATCCCACCGAGTTTGTTGCGCGGGACAACCGTCTGATTTATACGGCTTTCTAATGCGAGTTTGCTAAGAATGCTCCAGTCAGTTGGAAGCGCCAATTCGAAGATGTCGTCGAGCAGGATGTTCCAAAGGAGCGGTCCTAACACCGATTCTTGCGGGCAGCCTTTGATGAGTCTGTGATGCACCAGTTCGTCCCCCACCTACTAATCTGACAGAAGGGAGACGTTTTTATGGACTTGTACCGGGGGATGAGACGTTGGTGTATCACCATACCTCAGAATCCAAAAGACAACCCGAAAAGAGCATGCGGCGGAGGTCTATGACACTGGCATACAAAATTTGGTATCCCGACTACAGAAATGTCTCGATTTCGACGGCGATTATCCTATATAAATATTGTAACCTTACTTTCCGGATGACCTTCGTATATTGACGAATGTATTTCAAAATTATCTTATATAATGTGTAAACGTAACTTTTTCGCCATTCATCTGGGTTTGAATACAAGACGAATTTGAAGATCACGTTACAGGTTCTCGTATGAAATTTCTTTGTAAACAGTGCCAGACTAGCATTTTATAACAAAGTCGGACGATTTGTTCGTGTTTGAATTTCAAAGTGAACTTGGGCCGAAGTTTTCTTGTGAAATACTTTTCAAAAAATAACTTCTCTCGTTAAACATTTTAAGCGGATGAAATATGCCTGCAACGGGCAATAAAAAGTTCCCTCGGGACCATTATGTGTTATTAAATAACTCGAAGAGTTGCCTCATAGTTCGAAAAGACGGGGGGGTGGCAGTGAGTTTTATCGCACATACAGACGGGAAAGCAGCAAAATCTATTAAAGAGTAAGCCAAGAAAGACGTTAGGAAATTAAAGCACACCTTGCAGTCCTCTCCTGAAGGTTGGTGTCCACGGAGATGTCTTCTGGAAATACGTGATGCGCATATTGATCTGCCATCACGAGTCGTGAAAGGATATCATCACTATGCAATTTATAAAGGACGCTTATAAAGAATTGGTAACAATACAAAATAGTCGAACGTTCATCGCAATTAGCACCGTGGTTTTTTTTTGGTATCTGGGGACATAGACTGTTGAAATGTTGTCGCAAATTGCTATACCGCTTTTGCAATGAACAGTGAAAATAATTTCCACTGAAAATGTTCAACCAAGCTATTCATGGATTTCAATTGGACCGATTTCGAATTAGTCCTTGTTTCAATCTCAATTTGAAACAACTCACAAACAATAAATATAATTAAAAACTTATATAAATGATATTAAATACGCTCAAAAGCAAAGGTATAATATTATTGATGGTTTAAGCGCACTATCATACTGTTTATCGCTTATATTTTCGTGGGAACGCACATAAATCGTTATTAAAATTCGAAAGTACTCCATTAAGCTTATATTGTCTGATTTAAATTTCTGCAACTAATATTAGCATACTTTCAGGTCCCCCTAATATTATAGTGTTATGTGGAGGTTATTAAGTGGTAATCGATCCTTTTGGGCTATGGCTCTAATTTAAAATGTTTTAGATCAGAATGGACTATCTGATCGTTCAACAAAATGATTGAAGAAGAGTCGCCGAATGGTGGTAGAGGTTCAGATTTCTTTAAAATTAGTAAAAATGGTATTTTAAATGTTTTGCTCGTGATTATAAATAATGGAAATTGCGTCGTTTGTATTTCTGTGGGAATTCATAGAGCATTGAGATAATTTATATCAAGTCGGCGAAATATTTACATCGTCTATTTACCTCAACGACTTATTCTCCATCATGGAGAAGCTCAATGAAATTGTCTCTCATATTTATGATAAGCTTTCAGCAGTGCTCCTTGAAACGGACGATTACGATTCGTTGAAGATCTTTAGTGTTAAGTTTGTGCTATGATGCATGTGCACTTTGGAGGAGTAATAACGCATTGGGGAGAAATTTGTGGCTGTATTTTAAAAATGTGCATTACTTGTCGCTCCAATGCTTTTATGCTCGCACAAAAGGAAAGCCTTAATGGGCATGTTTAGTCAAAAGATAGGGAGCATTTGCCAGGGAGTTCATAACGCTCAAATGATATACAAACATTGGGCAATTTCCATGTGGAATATATTCGAAATGGTTGCGGATCACTGGCGACTCAGATCGTATGCCGAGCCGCATGCAAAGGATTGGCGAAATTTGGGCCAAAGCCAAAAAGGATGCGATTTTTGGCGGTTGTTTTTGTACTAAGTGCAATTTCAAGGCAAATGCGAATAATTTACGATTCATATGCCGGAATGTTTGACTGAGCATGATTGCCTTTGAGAATTCGACTTGTCGGCTCAGTTCTGTTGAAAGTCGGATAAAAACGATCGAAAAGCCATAAATCATCAAACATTTAAATGGGTGCGAAATTATGATCTGAATTTGATTCATAGCGTTTCGGTAAAAATATGTTTTCAAAGATTTTTTTTATGGGTAAAAAGATCCATTATTTAAAAAAAGACTTTTAATAACGACATATTATTATTAAAATGCACATTTTTATTATTTCGACTGAAATGCTATTCGAGCATCAACAAAAAACAAAAACACACAGGGTATGCGTGCATGCTTCTCACATGGATAGCTGTATATAGGCTGCTCACGCCCAAATCATTTATTACCAGACGGTACGCATAATACGGAAAAGTATGGTGAGTATAAAAGCACTTCATTAGCACGGCATAAGCATAATCTTTGGGACGAATATAACAACAATATGGGGAGCCTCCTCTGACCCAAGCTGTGTGATTGATCCCCCCAGTTCGGGAGCATGCCAGCCCGCTCGCAAAGTGCACAGCATGGTGCAAAATCATGAAATTAAAATTTCATGTCTGCAAGGACATGCTCTTTCTCCACTTCTTGCGGTCACTTGCGTTCTGAGCGCGGGGAGAAGCTCACTAAATATTTAGATAAAAACTGTTTAAAAATTAAATAGATAAAAATAATTATATAAATAGATGTTGTATAAGGGAGGAAAGAGTTTTGAGTCTCATTTGAGGCCCCAAAAAAAAAAGGGTGTGAACCCACTAATTGCTATCGGTTGCAAGGAAGGGCTTTTACGATCCCATGGAGATCGTAGAAAGCCCCGAGGATACATTTTCCCCTAAAACTTTTACAAAAGCCCTAAATGCCTTAAAATTAGAGTCACAATGTTTACGTATCCAACCGGACCAAATTTCGGATCATTGATACAACGAAGGAACGCCTCGCCATCGGACGCCATGCCCGAACATGTTCACTTAACATAGCCTGCATTCATGAACGGATAGACACTCCGAAGTTGTTGAAAGCCCAAGCCTAACCAACGAGGCCCTAAATTGCCCGTGTCCTGTGAGGAACTGGATCTAGTGATCCAGGACGACCCAGCGATATCTTAAGCGGTGCCTAACCGAGAGGAAGAAAGTGAAAGGTGACGGTCGACTACCGACGCAGACCACCTCTTTTGCCATCTAAATAAAACCGATTCCTTGAGGCGATGACGGAGATCGCCAAACCAATAGATATAACACCCATGGGAAACCCTTCAACGGACAAGACGAAGGCACTAGCATATCCAGAACATGGTATATCTTTAAGTATGGCATTGCAACCTATTCCGCTAGTAATTATATATTTATACGTGCGATTAAAATACAAAAAAAGTTTTTGGAAGTATGCGAATTTTTAAATATAACGATTATGTACAGGGTGAATATGCAAAGTGTTTTTTATGATAGCATCCATTATGTAGGAGGTTGTACAACTTTCGCCATAGATGAAAATTATTTTCCTGATACGGTTAAAGTTTTCCTTTCCCTAAATTATGTTTCTTTTATCTGCCGCCTCCCGGAGGAGAGTTAAACGTAAATTCCGGGGTCACCTGATCCTCTCGACGAGGAGCTTTCATTTCTGGGACGAACAATAAAATAAAAATGAAACTTTATATCAGGAAAGTTATAATTGAAAAAAGAGGGATCACCGCGGTGTGTGTGCACGAGGAACTTGCGTACGTTGAAGTTGTTCTTTTCTTCGCGGATGCTTGAAGCTTCGGGGCGACGGTGTAGAGCCGAGATAAAAATAATGTCGTTATGAGTGCAACATGTGGTGAGAAACTGGGCTCAAATGCGAATAAAGTTGGGCCCTAAGTAGGAACCAGTGATGAAGAAATGCTCCAGCAGCAGCGAATGCAGACTAACTTTTAGCAAAATAATATGAAGAAACTATCCTTTTTGTTAAGAAAGATTGTAAATTACAAACTTTTACGTATCATAATTGCAAACAAAGAAACCCCAACTTACTTATGAAATACGACATCATACAATTCTTACATTGAAACATTTAAATAAGTCCTTGTTTAACTACAAACTATATCATTTTTGTGGTTATACCGGGCATATATTTTACAAATGATACGTCCGTTATTTAATATTATATTATAGTTAGTTTTAAGTCAAATTGCTTCAATTGAGTAGAGTATTCGCAGAGTATAATTGCATCACGTTGGCTTATACCAAACATATGCACAATGCAAGATTGGTTTATAATTTATGACCTACAGCGTCGTGGCATACTGCATAATATCACAAAGGGTTTGATGTATTTATTTTATAAAATAATGTTCAAATGTTAGAAATTTGATCCCATAGTGAGCTATTGTGCTGGCTATGGTGAAGTTGCAAATATGACATTTCAAACAGCGATCATTCCCCGACAATGGTCTGTATGGAATGAATAATTGGAATCAAAACCATCCTTTGTCAGCTAGCACTTTCACAGGAAATGTACATTCATATTTCGGAGGTAACATGTTGACAATTTGCAGACACAGGTTGCATGCTGCAGTATTAATGGATGACGTACAAAACGCTGGAAATATTAATACAATATATTGTCGGAGAGAAATCTTGAATATACAGTGAAATTCCTGAATTTCGCTTGTTACGGGATAACATGAATATTAAAGCAATTTAATGGATTATTAAAAAATATATACAAATTTATCAGGTTGGGGAATAAGTTCGTAGCGTTTTTATACTATTTTGTATTACAACATTTTTTTGCCTTTTTGACAAAGTGTTTAATATTCATTTAATAGAGCTCTTTCTATTCTATAAATCTGTGTTAATTAATTTTGAATAATTTAATTTTTATTAGCCTATAAGTTTTAAATATGGAATATCCAGGAGGTAAAAAGCAACATTTACGACACCTACTCTTTGCCAAACAAGTCGTGAATTGGCCAAAAAAATGGATTGCAATCATTAAAGTGATTCTCAATCATCTTCATTCAATGGGATTTGCCAATAAATTAGAAGCCTGGATGCATCACGATTTTAACAAAAAAAACAAAGAAAATTGCCTTCAACATGCGATCATAAACAGCACTTTTTGTATCGAACTGTCACGGGAGATGATAAACGGTGCCTATACATAAGCATGAAGCAAAGAAATGAATAGGTGACTCCAAGAGATTACGCCAAAGCCGAGAATCAAGCCTGACTTCCATCCAAAGAAAACCATGATCTGCGTTTGGTGGGACTGGGAGGGCAAGATGCTTTGGGAAATGTTCGGAAGGAATGCCACAGTCAACAAAGAGGCTATTCAACTGAAAAGATTCCATCGACAAGAAGACAACGCCAGGCCCCATGTTGCACTTCGACGGATTACTATCTTTTTCGTTCCCTGTCGAAGCCATATGAGAGGAGTTCCCTTAAACAACGAAAACGACCTTAAAAACTGGTTCAACAAATTCTTCGATACTAGACCGGGCGATTTTGGGCGGAACGGCATCGAAAAATTGGCCGAGAGGAAGAAAGAGGTAAGTAAATAGCATTGGCGAATACAGAATTAATTAATTTATTATTAAAACTATATTGATTTTTGTTTAAATAAAAGTTTTTGATAAAAACGCTACGAACTTATTCCCCAACCTAATATATGGGGCACGCCCCCAGGCAAAGAAATCCAGTGGTGTCAGGTTTGTAGACCGTGCAAGCCATCGAATAGGACATGTCCCCATATAAAAAAAATCCAGTGGTGTCAGGTCGGTAGACCGTGGGAGCCATCGAATAGGGCACATCCCCAGACATAGAAATCCAGTGGTATTGAAGACCGTGCGAACCATATTTTATTAAGATCAAAACTGATAAAACCAAACATTTTCGACAATTAGAACATAGGTCTATGTATGGAACGTAGCGAAATACTACCCTGACTTCCAAAAAAATTTGTCGGTCCATGTGCCATCCTATATATAAGGGTTGCCTCATCAGTAACATAAATATCCGTCGATTTCTCAATTCATATAGCCGTCAATTTACTGATAATAGTATATTCATTTACTGGATATTATAGCGTGACCCCACTTCTGACACCAATGTTGCATGGTGTAGTGGGAGCGCTAGCGGAGCAGTATTCGGGCCGCGCCCCACTTCCACGTGTTCATCATCTCTCTTCTCTCATCTTCTGCGCATCACCACCTATTGAGCTCGGAGAGAGACAAAGACGGAGAAAGTGCCTTGTGTACATCGTACGGTTGTATATATCGATAATCCAAATTAATCGATTTCAAATGTCAATAAATGCATTTTTTTGTTACAAAAACTGAATTTGAACATGTTTATTGATGATGTTTACGCTAAGAAATGAACAAATATTGTGTGCTATCAACAGTGTTAAGGTTCATTTATTGATATACAAGTTTGATTCATGCTGCGCGGTCCTGAGAGAAAAATTGAATTTTTATGGATGATAAGCGGTGCAAATTTACAGCGGTGGTCATTTTAAAATGAACTCTCTACTCAAAAAGTTAAATTAACACATTGCGTCTAAAAAGGGAAGGAAGATTTCGCTGTTAATCTGGTGAATTGAATCTGCACTTGCATTGCGTGAGGATGAAAATATCTTATTTAAACAATAAGAACATTGAGTAGCTATAAAAAAAGCAATAGTTTAGGTCACATATATAGCATAATGGAACTACTAGATCATGGGAGTGCCGATTTTATTATGTATTACACAAACACTCACTTTCATTGGGCGATTGATTTGACATCGTTTTTATTTTCGAGTATTATGTATTCAAAACTAATTTTAGCAATACACACAATATGCGTTTTAAGACGAATGATTTATAAATAGGTTTGAGATGACATGAGTTATACGTGTTTTCAAACAATCGATATTATGGCGAAGCCAATGGAACGAAGATTCACAACGACGCAATGCCTTTGTTTGCCCAACATCAAACGAAAGAATGTACGAAACGGAGATGTTGTGGATATTTCTGGATTTTAAACACAGCACATATAACAAAGAAAACGTCTTTTAAGCGAGATACAAGTTGGAGCAGTTTACACGAGCCATTCATTATACAGGCCCATTGAGTTTGCGGATTTCAATAGCGCAAAGTTCAGATACTTACATGTGTTTGTGGCCTCCTTGCGATAAAGCCTTCTTTGAATCAGCTCGCTGTCGACTTCAATTCCGCATTTACTACCGCCGATATTATGAATTTTATGACTGCCATCGCGAGCTGTCTCAAAAAATGGCAAACATTACGCGGGGATTTGTGAATTTTTCCGCGAAAAGTTTTAGAACAAGTCGACCCCATTCGTGAATCGATAATTTTAAGAATCCATCTAAAGTAACATTCGGATGAAAATTCCAATGAAATCCATCAATGTCATCTCCATATGAAAAATGGAGAAAAACACTTTTCATTTTGCTTCATTTTTTTGGTTAATGGGAGTGATCGATTTCTGAGAAGCTGTTCAATCAAATCTAAAGTCGTTATATGATACTTTTATTTTTTTTATATCAAAGAATAATATATTTCGTTTATATCTATTGACCAAATATTCTCTATTTTCGCTAACTTCTATGTTAAATGTGATTTTTTGGCTGAGAAATCTTCATACATTTCGTTGTATGTCTGTGCAAGACGTGTGAAGATCTTATATTTAATATTGTATTAAATATATATCTGAAATTATTTAGCCATGTCTAGACGGTTCATTATACGTTTTAGGATTTTTATTCATAAAAGAAAATTATATTTTGGAATAAGCCATTTAAACGACGAAGACATACGTGTACGTGGACACGCACGTAAACGATTATCGTAGTAAAAACCTTTATTAAATCAGAGAGAAACTCCAATTGCGAGACTACGGAAAACATCCCACGGCCAAGACTCTCGGTCGACTCTTTGTTACTCTTTCTTGAGCATTTACATTCTAATCTTATCTATACGCAGTGCATAGCAAAAACAGGAGGATATTACTTTGGCAAATCTGTCATATTACATCAGCATTGGTTAATCCTTTGATTAGTGAGTTAAATTTTTAAATCTGCTTTACAGTTTTTGAATTCTTCTGTTGAAGAAATTCTTCAGTTAAGAATGAAAAATAAAGAAAGGCATTTATTTATATTCTCCAAACTAATATTTTTTGAAATTCAAAAACTGCATTAATACTGGAAAAGTTCTGGACAAGTTTGATCGCCAATGAATGTCCTATTTGCAATTGCATGAGTTGAATACTAATCTTTCAGATAAGTCTATTCGTAGTGTGGGCCAATCACCATCCCAGTTCTGACATCAATGGAGCGTGGGTCCTCTCAGGGACAAAATTCTCGACATATAATATTAACAAATACATTTGGGACCTATTATAATATCTCGAATGGGATCACTTTTAGTATATATTGTTATAGAAATAGAAGCATAGCATTAAAAATAAAGCGCTGTGAAGCATTGCACGCCTCATGTGCGTGCATACTCATCAAAGGCTTTATACAGAAGAATTTCATTAGGAACAATTTGGGAATATATTTATGATTATTATAAATTTAGAGATTTTGAGACATAAATAATGGCCATGCATTAAATTTCTTCATCCCTAAAGTATTTAAAGTTGAAAAATCGGCTGAAAACATAATTTGTTATACGGCACCATCAAAGAAGAGACACAATTATTTCTTTGCTGGAGGTCTTCAAAGAGAAAGACGAGTAGTTCTTGCATAATAACGCTTCAGTGCATATGTCTACTAAAATTGAGGCTAACAATTAAGCCGCCCTTCATATAATTGAGACCAGTGTCTTCCAAGTCGTGTTCATGATCATTTTTATTATAAGCTTTTCGATTCGCTTTGATGGAATTTTCAAATGGGTTCAAAAAGTCCTTGATTTATTATGAATAGATGGAGTCTTTGTGGCGCGTGTAAAGGCTCTGGGAAAAGTTGAGGAAGTGTTGGTAAGTAGTTGGTAACGATCCCCTTGGAACGTTTGTTGCAAGAGAAAGTTGGGACTCATTGTACCGCAGCCACTGCAAGGGGGCTGTTTACTAACCCTGATTGTGTATACTAAAACTTCTTGCAGCAAACAACCCCAACTTTAATACACACGTACATCGATCTAATGCTTCCAAAAATTGGCACACGTCACATTTATAATTGAATATAAATATTGAAATGGGATAAATTTTGAAGAATTTGACGGCTAATAAAATGCGGAAAATAGTCATCCGCGTGTAATTTGGTCCATGGAATAGTCTTGAATGGCATTCAACGAGTGGTCCAGGATTTATTTTACATTCTTTGATTACGTGTTCCGGCCGAGGTTTTTTATTTTGTCAAGAAGCGAAGGCTTTCTTTCGTTTCTCTTTGACCTTTTGTGGAAAATCAGATTAGGAGTCTATCGGTGGAGCGTTGCGGGATCGTAAGTAAATTGGTTCCAGTCAACTTCAAAGTAATCGCTCCTGTCGTTTGTTAAGGTATGAGACCAAAGCGTGATTGTCATACCAAATACCACTCTTTGCAATGTTCAAATTTTTCATCATCGATAAATTTTTCGGCTTGATAAATTATCAAATTCAGCCAAAGAGGTATAAATAGTATCTGTATTAGCTTGGCTTATTGATTCTAAAGAGTTCATTTCAACAAAACCTCTTGGTGAGGATTTAATGATAATAAAACATACCAAAGGAGAAATAATAAATTGGCTATTTTCCACTATTAAAACCAAGTTATCTGAATATTTAATTTTATCGCTTGAAGTAAAATGTGTAGCAGAGAAGTCCCCAAAGCCCATTTTGTGTTTTTGGAAGATATGCGATGTAAAAACTCTCGGACTACTACCCCGTCTTAATTTACGCTTCATGATGGCCTCCGTAGGTTCGTTTACTATCGGATGGTAGAGAGGTTTACTATAAAAGAACAATAAATGGGTAGGACAAAATGGAAATACTTCTTCTTGACCAAAATCTTTATTAACGCTGAAAAAAAGATCACCTGTGGGAAGAACACAACTTCCTGCGGCCAAGACTATTGGTCGACTCTTTTTGCATGCGCAAGAAAACGAAAAAATATCGTTTGTTAATCTTGTGAATAGCACCTGCGATAATCGACATCAAATTTTATTGCAATCGGATGAACGGTATGGAAGCGCATTAAATACGGACAAACAAACATCGATTTTTATATATTAGACTATACCTATGTTACGCGCAAAATTCTTAACAATAAGTAGGAGAAGTTTTATTACAATCCGATGAACGGTATGGCAGCGCATTTCGAACGAACAAAATCTAATTCATTTTTATATATTAGAAGAAGATGACTAGGGTTGAAATTGTATCAATCAGAATATGCTCTTTTTTAACCCTTAAATTTTACCAGCTTGTAATTATATTCAGAAGCTTTTTGAGTACAAATTTGGTGCTGGGATACAATATAAATTATTTTACGACCTACGAATATAAAGGGGGGGGGGGGGCTTGGAAAAATACATTCAGACAACGACAAGACAACCCGTAAGATAACCCGGTTTAATCATGAAAAATATTATTAATGTAAAGAAAATCATTTTCTTTGATTTTTTTTTTAAAAATATAATGTAACATTTTAAAATTGCAAGCGGACTTGAAAAAAATAAAAAAACGAAGTGGTTGCCATGTAAGATTGTTATTCTTTAAAAGATAAATTTGACATAAAATTGGCCAAAATTGGATAACTACGCCGCTGGAAATCTTATAAGTCCCGACTACTGGATGATGGTTCCAGAAGAATTGAAGCGACATACGAACAATATAAAGAATAATATGAGAAGTTAGGTATAAAAATAGTGGGGAGAGCAAATTAATTTATTTAAGTCTACAGTTGATTTTTGAGCCATCGGAATTAGTCGTCTTGGGATCCGACCAGTCGTCTTGGCTGCGGGAAAATGTGATCTCTCATATGGACGTCTTCTACAAACCTTTATAACGTATAAATAAGGAGTTTTACATTTTTAATGATACTGTTAATTTTTAATATTATGGATAAGAGTAATTTCCACAAGATTAACCTTCAATTATAATAATAAATTAAATCAACGTACAGAAAATACGTGATCGTTCTACGCAATTTTTCCGAGGCGTAAAAAAGTTAGTAAATGTTTCCTTTCCTTCTTACAACACACTGACAATAGGCCGATTTTTTGACTTTAAAATACAACAGGGAGGACACTTCCTGAATTGTACCGGGCTTCCCTCTTTCTGCGAAATAATAAATAAAAAAGGACCATTTCCCTTTGCACATAATAAAAATGACACGAAGCCGAACAACAGAACGAAATAAAAGAGACCGTCCAAAGTTAAAAGGAAAGTCCAACGTTCGACGTTAAATAATGTTATTCTTGCCAGGTTTTAAAATGGAACGATTCAAAATTAAGTCAATAAGGGCGGTATTCTCATGTAATATTAATGTATTTTTTCATTACGAAAGCGCCCTCGATACGCTTTCCAGATCCGGAAAAATGTCTCTCTGAAATTAAAGTGAAATAATTTGAAGGTTGTTAATATAAAAGTCTACTCATGCCGAAGTGTTGACTCAAATCTGCCGCGAGCTTAGAAAGCTTTCGCCTGACAGCTACAAAGGAGAGCTTATTGTCACAGAAAAGGACTCACTAACAAATGTCGAGGATCACTCCACAAATAATTGCTTCGCTTTGATTTTATCCAAAATTAATTCGATTTTGGCTTTCAATTAATTTTTAAATAAATGATCATCGCCCCGATATTCAACGCCATGAGACATTTATTAATAGAGAATATAAATAACAAAATATTGAATATTCGCATTGAGTTGGAAGCTACCTTGGCGAAACCTTTCCGTCTTTCTTTTCCGACGTCTGCCCTTAAATTATTTCCAAAGGCAGGATGAATTTCTCTCGACATATTTTCTGAATGTTCTCCCGGCACATCCTTCTCGGATCGCTTATTGGTCTTCTACATTTTAAATTGACCTCAAAGCTTTCAAACGCGAGCATTTGAGCAAGGACAAGTAGCTAAACCGTCGCATCGTTCATAAAATCCACTTTAATATCGTTCTTTATAATTTGGAATGTTTCAAGATGGTCATAAAATTTCGCTTTTATCTTGATCTAGATGTATAACGCCAACGGGACCCACTCAATGTGAGTCGGCTATCTTCGTTGCTGTAATCTATTGTGACGCGATTACATAGACTGATGATCCCGATCAACGAGTCGGCTGTGATGAACGACGGAACATGTTTAGGACTGCATTTCGGCGATAGAATGTTGAAAGAAGGTATGATGAATAAGGGTATCACTTCGAGAGATCATTGATTAGTGTCGCTCAGCATTTCCAACAGCATCTTTGAAAAATGTGATCAAATGATTTCATCGGCCAGAAATTGACTACCAAACAGAGAAAACCAGCAAAATGTTTTTTACAGCAATTCCAAACTGTTCTTCTCTGAGAAATTAAGCTTTTGATTTACGATTGATTAACACCTTTAGTGACATGTTCGATCAATCAATCAAATTCTTTATGAATAAGATAACAAAATTAATTCACGTACATGACGATATAAAGTCATACATAAGAAATAAATTCTACATTTAAATTATTGTTGGTATTCAATAATGCAATTGTTTTATCGAATTTTCATGAAACTATTTAGATAACCCTTGTTATGATGAAAGTCGAGAGCACTATTAGTCTTGAAGCGATTTTTCATCGCCAGCAGTCGTGTTTTTGCTTATTTCATTTTTCATCCGACGACAGCAAAGCTGCTCTCGATGGAATCGATGGGAGTTTGTCAGATTTTGTTTTCTTTTCGACTCCGTCGAAATGGAGTTTGAATGTGGTTATATAGTTCTGGCAGTACGGTCTGTCCTTTTAAAAAGTTTGCATGTTTTAGCGATGTTTTGCAAAGGGTTAAAACAAAAACCCACAGAAGGTTCGGATCCCTAAACTAATCGCTGACCATCTCGCCACAAGGTAATGCCATTACCACTGAGAGAGATTGAAAGAGGTGTTCAGTGGCGTCCGATTGATTAATAGTCTTTCGTTTTTACACCATTAGAACGACCAAGCACACTTGCTCCTTATTTTCCAAAGTGCATATTGAAAGTCTATACATTATTATTGGAAAAGGTGTACAGTGCTTAACACATTAAAATGCTACAGTTTCGTCATTTTTTTATGCTAAAATAAAATATATTTAGTTTTTAGTTTCAAAGTTGGCGCACCTGGCATGTAGGAGGGATCTTAACGGTCGATTTGTTTGATCTCGCGCATTTATCGGCCATTTTGTTCAGTCACAGTAAATTCTTCCAATGGAAAGGTCCTCGCACACTTTTGCCACCTCTTGTCAATGCAAGAATGGCGCGGTCATTCGTTTTTTGATTTCAAAACAATACTGCTGCGAGCATCCATCGGAAGCTCAGCATGTATTATTCAATTATGCCAATTCTGACACCAATGAAGCATAGGAGTGGGACGCTCTTAAGGGTAGATTCTTCGGGCGGCGGTCTGCTCCCACGTGCTCGTGGGAATGACCACGTACGCACGCAGGTTGGTTCTGCTTTCGGGGCATTGTGTAACCGGGCATTGGGATGAAAGTTGACAAGCATCGAACGAGAGATATCTGGCCGCAGGAAGGACGTCCTCCCGCAGTCAAGGCTATCCGATGACTTTTCACGACGCACAGAAGATAGAGCTGTTAAATTGATACATTACGCCTTAAGAGAGACGGAAAGTTTCGCTATTAATCTGGCGAATTAAATCTGCATAGATTAACAACACCATTGCATGGGGATGATAATTCGTTAGTATTATTTTTTATAGATTCAGAAAATCGGTGGAAATCTGAATTGAGACGATCGATGTAATAATGCAATTAATAAATAATATTACTCTCTGTTAATAATTGAATTGATTTATACTCTTATTAGGGACATTCATATTAACCACTTATTAACCAGCATACAGGAGACTATCTTTAAATGTTTCTCTATAAAATAGGTAAAGAATTAAGCTGATATCTCCTATATTGTTTGTGTTATTCATTTTTTAAATAAAGTAGTCTCTCTGTCGTACCCTGTATTACAAAATGCAACTAGAGTTTGTTCAAAATAAATAAGAAATAAAGCGAAAATCGAGATTTTTTTTCATGATCTCGAATCGGTGTGGAGCTTTAAGACGATGGGCACACTTAATTAGTTCATTCTCCCACGAGATTTAGAAGGTTGTGAAGTTTCTTGACAATTTTCGAGAGAACAATAAAGCTGAGGGTTGGCACGAGGAGGGTGCTTCACCCGCCGCCGCTGGCTAGAGGGAAAGTGTTTTAGTGAAAACTTTTACGTGGATAGTCCAGGTAAATGGTGTTGTGGAAATTCTATCCACGTCCAAAAGACACAGTTGTTTCAGGGCCAGTGTCTCTCACTTTGTTCATTATTTGCTACGTCGGAATGGCCTTTATCTCTTATTGCACGAACGACTTAATATCTGCCGTTATTTATTTGGCCTACGTGCATCCAAACGTATACGTACACATTTCGCATTTATCTCTAAGCCTAATTCATAACCGGCCACCTCAACTAATATTGATGTTAACTCATTTGTATTTATGGGAGAGCTCGAATTTTACCTGGAATTTGTTTGAAGCGTGCAATTATCGCCGTGAGTTGGCACAACGTGCTCGTCATTGCCAAAATATAAACCTTTGCTAATGAAAACTGTATAGAAAATTCTTGTTTAGAATCATTATTTTTTAAGTGGTGTTTATATAACATGACCACTGGTTGGCTTTGGGATAATACAATTATCGTTAATGCAGGCAGATTTTACATATAGAACATTTATGCTATGATCTTGTATTAACTTTTTCAATATATTTTATATGCCATTAACCTCTGATTTTGATAAGCATTGAAATTATTATACAACATAGCTTAAAAAATTATATTATATTCTGACTCGGTTGTAAGTATTATATAAATGCAGCCAAAAATTTAGCTATATATCAAATATGGGAAGATCAGAAATTCCCGCGGCCAAGACGAGTGGTCGGATCCCAATACTTAATTAGTTTTTTTTATTGTTCTCTAAGCTACTCAGATGAACGTTTGATTCAGCTGTTTCCAGCTATTATATCCACCGGATGCCGCTTTGATTCTTCTGGAACCATCATCCAGTAGTCGGCCAATTTTTTCGTAAAATAGTATCTTTCTCAAAATAAAAAAATAAGGTGATAGGCTTGCACGGCAACCTCGTCATATTATTTACGCTTATGTAATAATTAAATATATTCTTAAATAATACATATATTTTTAAAGCTTCCAGAAAGTTTATATATATATCAAGGAAGAGCCTATTGAAGAAAAGCGATTGTCGCTGCCATAAGTACAACAGCTGTAATTCCGTCTGTATAGGTCAAACGGACAAGAACTTCGAAACCAGGATCAAAGAGCACGTCAGTTGTTGAAAACTGTTCCAGGATAAAACTAATTTCGGGCTTCATCCCTTCAACAGTGGACATGCTTTTGACACGGAAATGGGGTTTAGGACGATGCATGTTAACTCTACGAGTAGAAAGCTTGACTACCATAAAGCCCTCGTTGGCAAATTAACAAGGAAGCGTGCATAAATTGTTTTAAATACTGGTCAATGTGGTTTAATATTATTTTGATATTGCAAAATAAAAATCAAATCGTATCTAAATGCAGATTTAATTTGCCAGATTAACACCTTTATCCGACAGCTCATATCCATTACGACCCGGTAGTAGAAAGAACACGCATATGATCATATGAATACGTGGGGAAGCAACTTGGGTATTATGTCCCGAGAGTGCTCCAATGGTGTCAGAAGTGGGATGGTGATTCACTCTTGCTACATTGTATTGACAGAGAGACTTGGATTAATTAACTCAACTATTTATTGACTTTTGTTAGCAATAAATTCGTCCAGAACTCATCAATAGGAACAGCGTCATCTTGCATTTTATCAAAGCGAGACTCCATTAAGTGAAAAATATCATTATAAAAAATAGGGATTTTGAATGGAAGTTACTATTGCATTCATCTTATTTAGCTTTTACGGATTTTTGTTTGTTTCAAGTATTAGAGCAGTTAAATAAATTATCATATTCTTACTTAAAAATGAATGGATCTTGCCGCGGGAAGGACGTCTTTCCGTAGTCAAGGCTATCCGACGATTCCTTATAACTCCCACCTCTTGCGCGTCACCACCAAAACAAAAACGATGCATGCGCAAGAAATCATTAGTGTCGTTCCTTCAGACGCAATTTCTCCGCAACGTCACAGAAGATGGCGCTGTTAAATTGACACATTGCGCCTAAAGAGAGACGGAAGATGTCGCTTTTAATCTAGCGAATAATATCTACACAGATTAACAGTGCTATTTAATGCGGATGTTAATTTGTTCATACACATACTAAAAGAGGGCCAGCTGCTAGATGACGCTGCTAAGGATGTTTAAATGAAAATGATTAAATACGCGTTGCGCAACAGAGGAGTTAATAAATCAAATGATGAATAAACTTTCTGTAATTTTAATGTTCTACTACTTTGACCCAAAAAAAAGATGAAAGATATATCTGAAAAAATACTTACTGGAAAAGGGGGGAGGGAATTTTTTGTATTAAATTAATAAAAAATAAAGCTGCATTGCGTTTAATTTTTGTCCACAATGTTTCAATGAAGAAAATTTATTTAGACAGTATAAAACTCATCATTAGTACGGCGAAAAAATTCTTGGCAAAAGAACAAGAAATCTCGAGTGCCGACAATAACAATCCATCTTCGCGATATTATCTCAAGTAATTTAGAGGGATGCTAAAATTCGTTCAAAACTATTCAGGTAGAATTGAATCGATTTGTGTCATTAAAAATGAATTAAATTGCTGGAGTGCATAATCAAAGCTCACTTCTTTCAGTATTTATTGAGCTAATATCGTCCGATTGAACGGACACCAACGAGCGATTTGTGTAAAATGGTGGGATTTTTTTTTATTATTATTAATTTCTGGCGCTCGACTGAACGTCTTAGTAGAATAATTTTACTGATTTGAGAAATTAGCTGGAAGCCATTGAGATTCGTTTTTTGGTAACAGCAGCGGTGTAAATTCAAAATATCGCACTTTCGGAAAGTCGACCAAACGTGTGAATATTCATTTTAGCGAGATTCCTGTTTTGGGCTTAATTAAATTCCTCGTGTATCAAATTCAATTAAATTTAATAGTCTCCACAAAGTTTCAAACTAAAATTTTAAGGTTGAAGAGCATTATGACTTCTCAGAGGAGTAGATGCTATTCAAGGGGGTATTCCGGTCTAGAATTTTAAATAAATATATTTTTTTCTCTTACATATTTTTAAATATCAGACTTTTAAGAATAAGCCCTAAGCCCTAGGTCTTACCAGAATGAAATCTTTAAACACGTTTTTCTTGAGACTACTTTTTTCAAAACGGTTGACATTTAAGCGTGGGCGATTTACCATCCCCACGTAGTAGCGCTGTTAATCTGAGCAGATTTAATTCGCCAGATTAACAGCGACATCTTCCGTCTCTCTTCAGGTGCACTGTGTTATTTTAACAGCGCCATCTCTTGTGGCGCTGCGGAGACATTGCACCTTGGCATACCGACGGATCGCTTTTTGCGCGTACACCAGTTACCGGTTGGGTAGTGACGCACAGGAGGCGGGAGGCGGGAGAGTCATCGGTTAGCCTTGGTTGCGAGAGGTAGTCCCTCCTGCAGCCACATCTCTATTTCTCTCTCTCTCTCGTGTAGAATAAATAGTTATTTAGAGAAGAGAATCTTTCTATTCGATGCCCGTCTATTGCTATCCATTCGTCCAGCAACATCACGGCCCGATCGAATTTTATATAATTTTCAAAAACCAGGATTTACGTCAAATTATATTTTTAACTATTAAAAAAAAATAATGGCAAAAAATGACTTTTTTTAAATCAATCACCATTTTCTAAAAATACAATAATTCTTTTCTGAGGTATGGACTATAGAGATATCTTTATTTATTAAGAATCGTTTTATATTCCTTATTTTAATCGTATCAACCAGGACATGTTCTTTTTTACCCCTTATGTTTAACCAGGTCTATAATTTTTTTAATTTTTATTTATTTTTTCTTTTTTGTATATTCTGAAAACGTCAATAAGTATTTGAAAAAAAAGTGTATTTTATAAATATTTATTTTATAAATAGCTATGACTAGATCAACAAGTTTATAACTGACTTTATTTTTTCATTTTATTATTCCCTTTTGATCTGATAGTAAACTAACTTTTGTCCAGCTCGAGGAATTCAATCGTCCATGGACAATATATAATTAATACAAATATCTCTGTTTGATTACGCAGTAGGTGGGAGTCGTAAAGAGCCGTCGAATAGCCTTGGCTGCGGAAAAACGTTCTTCCTGTGGATTCGGGTGGGTGTTAGACTCCACGATGCCCAACTATAAAACCCCAAGGGAGGAGCCAAGCCTACGCCCATGGGCAACAGGTTGAACCCCTAGGAAAATGATGTGGAGTGGATATGTGCAAAAGTAACCTCAACGGTTTGCTCATCAAACGCTGCTGGGGTAGCTCAGCTAACATGAGTTGGGTGAGCAGATCGCCCTGTCCTGGGTACCCATAAAGGGGTGTGTGAAACAGCCGATTACAGTAGTTGGTGGAGACTGTGTCAAAGGCTCACCACTTTCCTCAATAGCCTAGGCATACAGGTGAGAATGGTTTTAGGTTGACCGAACCGATACGAGTACCATGGGGAAGGGGTAGCCCCTGCAGTCCGTCATCTGCTGCAGCCCCCTTCAAACTGAGGTTAGACTCGTGATGGTAATGAACTCGCGGTAGTATTAATTTGAAATTTAGCTTACGCTCTGCGCGTAGCATTTCTCGTGAGGCTAAAGGATCAGTAGAAGACACTCTCTGTGTGGCTAGTCCGGAGTAACCCGGAACAGACCATACAGCAACACAGGAAATGGGTTCAATTATAATGAACCCCAAATCCAATCAGTCGCTGTCTGATGTTTCTCTTTCTTCCCGTGGATAAAGAATTAAGTTACGACAAGAGTATTTCTATTCGACACTCAATCACCTTCATCTCTCTGTTAAGCTACACAACGACCCGAAAGTAGAACGGACCTGCATGCAAACGTGGATTGCGTTTGATGAATAGGTAGGAGCAAGGTGTGGGCCGGGGATTCTGCTCCGAGAGCACCCCCTGCTCCACAACGTTACACTGGTGTCAGAAGTGAGATTCTTCGTTTGTCCACGCTACTATTAGTACTCGATCTGGTGGATATCAAATATTTAAATAACGAGGCTAAATTTGAAACCACATAAAAGCAAAAAAATAAATAAACCATTTTACTCAATTTTCGTTTTCCAATTGAATTCCACCATCAAGGGTGCTTAATTTGAAAACGTGCATTTCTATAACCATATTTTTTTCTCGGTTCGCATTAAAAGGGATGTGGGTCTTTTGGGACATTCGATATTGTTATATGTAAGACCACTTAATGCGGTTTCTTACGTGTGTTTATTTTGAAAATGGGGAAATTCCCGTGAAAGCTTCCGGGCGAGCTTAGTGACCCGCCCGCTAATTAGATCTTAACACTCGAAGGTTAACTTTTAATGCAAACAAATAAAATGGAAGAGGAGCCTTAATGGCGCAAGTGGCACTCACGCCTCCTCTTTCCATTTACGACCCCTGCGATTTAAGAGCAACATCTTGTGCCGAGCAGAATTAAGGGATGGAATAAGTCTCGCGCTGAAATTGCCTCAAATAATGCATTTATGCAGATTTGCGTATGGACAGCGCGATGATACCGGGATAATAAATAACAATGGACGATTCGTATTATTCACGCCACCGACTTCCAGCGGTTGTTTAATATGCAAATTTTGTTTGTTAACTGATGACTACATTTGTGGAACGGAAACTAAATGCGCAAATGTTTCATTTCGGAATGACCTAGTGCCGTGAAATATTGCATTCTGAAGCTTACCGTCGAAATTTGCATTTAATTTATTTCGGAACAATTTCAATGCATTTAGATATAATATACGGTATGATCCACGGTTCAATTTTAATTTCGTGCTGATCGTGTTAATTAGGAGCTTTTGATACGCTTTAAGCTCCATCCCGTTTGGCCTTAGAGCGAAAGCTCACGTGCAAATTGCCAACGAAGCTTTACATTGCAGCACGTCTTATTACATTTGTACCTAGCCCACGGTCACACTTTGAATGTTTTGTAAAAGGGTTCAATTGCTTAGGGATTGAGTGTTCACTACTGCTCCCGAGGTCAATAATGCAAATCCTGAATGCCCCTGGAACGACTACAAATATCAAATAGAAATCTGTTGGCCTTACTTAAGCGATCATATAGTCAAATATATATACGCAGATTTAAATAAGCTCAATATCGTATTTACTTTGATATATTAAGACATAATTTATTGGTTTTATATCAATATACATTGACATATGGAATTGGCTTAGTTTATAAATCAGCATGATTATTATTATGCGTATTTTACTTCACGATACGTTGAGGATAACGAGTTCCTTGAAAAGCAGTTTTAATGAGATAGAAAATAGAAATTGATTAAATAAGTAGGATGGATCTATTAATAAGATGTCTAATTAAAATTCGAAAATATATTAAATACAAATTGTCAATATATCGGATAGGAAGCTTATTTATCCAGCCACGGAAGAAACAAAGCGAAAATTAGCCTCCTCTGTTGCGCAACGCGTATTTATTCGTTTTAATTTAAGCAGTCTTAGTAGCATCATCGAGTAGTTGCCAATATAGTCTGTCACACAAAGCCGCCATTGCTTTGCGATGTGATCACGTGACTCACAAAATGCACACGTAATGTACTAAACACAAGTTAATTATATGCATTGCTTTTTTCAAATTTGCTAATGATTTTTTTAACTAAATAATTATAAGTTTGTGTAATCTATCTTCTTTATATATATATAAATGAATGTCTCACGGATGTCCGGTGTCGAGGTGTCCGATCCGCTTTGCTAAGGTAAAAGTATATTATTGGTTGAGTTTAGTGATTTTAAATGAATTGATACATCACGGGATGTTAAAGTTCGAACTAAGTAGCTGAATATTGTTTTTTTTTATTATTGATTCTCAGTCCCTTAGAAGCGGCTTGTTTGAATTTGTTTGTTTACGTTATTGATTTTTTTTTCAGTTATTGTCTCAGCCGATTGTTTTTGTTTGTTTTTATTTATTTCTATTAATATTATTGATTTCTTACAGCTTATGATTTTCTGTTTACGATTTTTTATTGTAATTTATCAATTTTATGGTTACGCTTTGTTTGTTGCATGCCACGCGTTTCCCAGAATCATGTCAGAGATTATATCAGAGCATAAGGCTAAAGCAAAAAAAATGGACTGAGGAATTTGAACACGTCTTGGAGAAGCTATCATCATCAACGAAGACAAACCAGAACCTTTGGGGTGATATAAAGGAATGCGTTGAAACGCTCACGGGCGCATACAATAGAACGAAAGAAGCGTTGGATAAGCTAGAACAAGGATGGGAAAGGTCATTCTATTCCCTGCAGCAGCAGCTGCAACAACAGTGGACGCTAGAACAAAATACCACACAGACTGCGGCAGCAGCACCCGAACTAGGAGTAGGTCACATCAGCAAGACTACTCAGACTGCGACAACGTCGGTACCTGGAGTAGGAGCAGGAGACACTGGCAAACAAGAAGCGGTGACGCCGAAAGTACTGAGGAGCCTGGCTAATTCCGAGAAGGCCGTTCTCGAACTGAGGAACGAGATAGCCAGGAGCTCCAAAGGAAAGCCATCACCATCGCAGACGAAGCAGCTTTAACCAAAGGCTACGCTGTAACTGCCTTAGATTAATATACTGATGCTCACACAGCCTGCTGGAACATCAGCTGCCATACCAACCATAAACGAGTGGACGGTAGTCGGCAGCAAGAAACAGAGAGGAGAACAGAAACCCCGAGGGAAGGCCAAGGCGATGGAGAAACAGAAACAAAAAAAAATCCCGGCTTCAGAACGACTCCATTATCATTAGCCTTGAAGAGGGGAAGCACGTATGCCGAAACCCTCAAGACCCTCCGCAATGACGTGAAGCCTGACGAGCTAGGATTCAAGATTGCATCCATAAGGAAGACGAGGAAGTGGATGCAATCATTGAGCTGGAAAGAGGCTCAAAAGAGCCAGTCACTCTCATTAAAACGACAACGGGCGCACTGGGATCGGAGACGGAGGTCAGGCAGCTGGTGCAAATGGAAACCCTCACGATCCTCGACATAGAGGAAGAGGTAGATGAGGGCGACATTGATACAGCCTTGTGCGAAATATCATCGTCGTCAATATAAATGGGCGAAATATCATCGACCGAGGACGGTCGATATTAAGGAAGGTAGAGTGTAGCATGGGAGTAATATCATCTACATGCAATTACGCTATTAATCTATAAAGATTTAATTCGCCAGATTAATAGCTACATCTTTCGTCTCTATTTAGGCGCAATGTGTTGATTTAGCAGCGTCATCTTCTGTGGAAGAAACAACACTGATAACTTCTTGTACCTGCATCGGTTCGGCGATGACGCGTAAAAGGCGGGAGTTGCGTTGATTGCGGAAGGACGTCCTTCCTACGGCCAGATCTCTCTTTCGTCATTAACAAAGAAGTTATCTAATATGAAAGACTTTCTATTCTAGAGCGGCCACCTCAACTTTAATACCTTCTATATTTTTCAGATTTGGTTCCTTCATATTAGTGTCTATTAAATAATTTAGTCGAAATTATTATATTAAATTTTATATATTTATTTATTTTACCCCCAAATATTTTGTAAACGATGTCTCACGCGTAAACAATATATAGTGCTAATATCTAGGTATCACATTGGGATGATCCTATATTATATATTCGATAGTGGAAAGAGTTGAGTTGTTCACTGAATTTTACACAAATTCATAAGTGGGCTTTCAAACATAAATATAAAAGCACTGATATATTTGCTTAAATATATTCAAATTTCAAGATCTTGTTTAATTCAACTCAATGTATCCCTTTGATATCCTTGACCTTATACAAAACATTCAAACTCAAGGGCTAATCTAATTAAGTTCTTGTTCGCGGATTAATAAACTGTTCCGAGTGCGCAACTCGTCTCTTCCTGGCTTGTTGTTTTGCACCGCAAATATTAAAATTCATGAATCAATGAAAGTCCTTATGGATAATTGGATTAACTGGAATTAAATTAGCAGTTTGTTGTTTATGATTGTTGTTATTTGATTGTTCTGGTTCGAAAAGCGCCGTTGGGTGCGTGAAATAAAAGTTCGTATTTCAGCATTTTTCGTTCCCCCCGTATTGAAAAAGTTGGGTATTTTGCTTCGTTAGTTGGCGCGCCATTCGGAATAGTCCCTGAAAGTTGAAGTCCCATATTGTCATTGTGAACACAATGTGTCCGAGGCTGCAAAAAATCCATAGACTCCGGGAGTTTTAATGAAGATAGTTATAAAAGTTATGCGAGGAGTGCACTCATGATGCTTCTGACGAAGGCTCATTCGGACATGTCATAATGAAATACTGGCCGGAATCTAATTAAAACTGGATAAACGAACAAAGGGTCACAAAATATCCAAGGAATATTTGTGGGAACCGCCAATAGATGTTATACGTGCCTGGGATTTGTATTGTGGAAGCGTATCCATTTGGAATGGTTTAGTGTTTCTTTTGAGGCATTTGAGTGAGCATTGATTTTTTTATGGGATTTTCGATAAATGTTAAAGCGATAAACTAATATCGTTGGCTTGGTTTCGTTTGTGGGTTGCTCAGAGCTTGCCAAAGGCAGCTCGGCTGGAAAATGGGCGTCCTCTATCATACAGGGACACTAAATCTTAGATGAATGCCCTCGGCTTGAATACAAAATGGCCACACTCTACATTTTTCCTCGGCTGGAGATAATGCGAGAGGAGCATAAAGTTGCGAGGAGCTGGTGGAATTGTATTATTCCTGGCTTTATTATCATAACATGACGTCCCTCCAAATAATTTGGGAGAGCTGCTCTCGTACACTACAATAACACATCTTGGAAGGCCTTAATATTGCGCCTTCTGAATTGACGTCGTCCTACACGTGTTGATGACACCTTGACATGTAATGTATTCGAGATCAACTGGCTCCTGGGACTGAATGACAATTGTGCTTTTATTTATGTCGCCTTGTTGACAGTCAATAATGGGACGTGCCTCTCGAACCAAGCTGAAGAATCGATGTTTGCCCATGAAGCTCTAAATTCAATCATTGTAAGTTTTATTCTGTTTGTCACTTATTCCGGATTTGAATCCTAAATTTAGCTTTCAAATAAAATCGACAATATTTCTTCTTCAACATGATGCAATATAGAGTTAACCAGATCAAGTGTTACCAATTTAAGACGCTTTGTTAATAGTAAATATTTTAATATAGAAGCATCGCAAATCATCAAATTCCCTACTGCATGATTGATTAATCTTTTATTTTTTTACACTTTGATAAAATGTATTAAATGATAGTTACTTTAGGGTTTCTTTCTGGTTCAGATCCAAGCATTTATATCAGTACGTTTGGGACTACCTGTAGATGGTCCCGCGATTAAGCGATGGGACTAGTAATTCTATCATCAAAGATTAAAATCTGCTGAATTTGCTATAAAAAAATCATGTTTAAATGGTTAGCAATGGTCCTATGAATAATGGGCAGGAGGGAAAGAATGGGGGCCATCCAGAAAGTAAGGTTACAAAATTTATGAAGGATTGAAAAATGGTTGCATTTAATTTAAAAACACAGGGTAGGCTCTTTTTGGTTTTTCTTTTGGATTTTGGTGTATAGTGATACACCCACGTCTCATCCAGAAAAGCTTAAAACGATCCAATAATCGGGATCACGCGATTTTGATGGTATTCCGGGATGTGAGTATTCTGGGCACCCATCTCGCACACAAATTCTTGGAAGTGGACGAATTATCTTTCCTATGCAATGGCGGTATTAATCTGAACAGATTTAATTCGTCAGATTAACAGCGACATCTTCCGTCTCTTTTTAGGCGCAATGTGTTATTTTAATAGCGCCATATTCTGTAGCGCTGCGGAAGCATTGCGCCTGCAATGCCGAAGGATCGCTTCTTGCGCGTGCACCGTTGCCGATTGAGTGGTGACGAGCAGGAGGCGGGAATTGGGAGGAGTTGTCGATTAACCTTGACAACGAGAGGGCGTCCTTCCCGCAGCCAGATTTTTCTCTCTCTCGTGTTGAATAAAGAGTTATTTAGAGAAGAGTTTTTCTGTGCTAGCTCAACCATTCCATCCGTACGCCTCCGTTTCGATGCTTCATAAACATTTTTTTTCGACACAATGTCGTTTTGAACTTTGAAAAAGTAGCCTTTGAACCAGTAGGGCATTATCTCAACAACCTAACGCACTTAATAACATGCTGCCGACTTATCACATCACTACCGTAAACGTTTATGAGCATTCGTTAGATATTCGTGGCGGTATTGTTATCTCACATTACTGTGCGGTCTGTTCAAAATCGGACTAACTACACAGGATTGTCTTCCCCTAGAAACGATATGCGCAGAGCTTCCAGGCGCCAAGTTTATTCACTCCGTGTCCTCCAAAGGAGGAAGGTTTTCGCAGGAAGAGCGGTTTCAGTCTACGTTCACCCAGCATCTGGGGGGCCTGCAGATATAGCAGATCAAGCTGCTCAAAAAGACGACAAATCAGAAGGGCTCGGGAGGGGCGAGTCAGAAGGATTCGGAAGGGGCAGTGGAGGCCCCGGTCCCTCTCAGCGCATCAACACTGAAACCGCCGGAATACCCGGAAGAGTGGAAGGTGGCTCCGGGAAAGATGAAAAAGAAAGGCAAGAAAACGGATACAGAGATCTTGACGCCGAAAAAGCCAGTGCAGCCTCCACCCAAACCAACTGTACAAAAGAAGATAGAAGTAAGATGTGCACGAAGTGGTTGGCAGTCGGCCATAAGTCACAAGTCAGAGTGCAACGCACCTGAAGCGCGATGCAAACCGTGCAAGGACCGGGTGAAAGACGACCGGCACCGGAGCGCACAGTGCAACAACTTCAACGAAGCTCAAGAAGCGGAGAGGCCATTAGGCCACTCCACTTGAGCAGAGGAGGCCCCCATAGGGCGGCAAGAGAAATGAAGGGAGGGCTTAAGAAGGCCTGAACGTCGTGCACTCGCATAATGCCTGGCTGGCAGCAGTGCGCGATGAGGGATGACCACGGGAAGGGGCTTAGTGAGCAGGAATCTCACAATACCTGCAAAGGGTATCTTGAGCCTACTAGGGGTGCGAAGATTCTCCTTCCACAGGAAAAATAAGGTTCGGGGGGGCTGCATAGATGCCCTCGAGAAGCAGATGAGCCAATTGATCCCCTTCGCTTGAGGATTCGTTCCTTCATCTAAAACGGAGAGAAGAAGGAAGGGCTTACAGGCCTGAAGGTCGTGTCTGGCAAATACCTGACGGTTGGGCCGGGCACGTACAAGTGACGAAACAATGAGAGTTCTTAGTAGGTATACGACGCAAACCGAAATCCGGCAGTGTATATAAAGTATTTTACTCCTCGCGAAAAAAAAAAATCTACGTGCATCCGAAGGTGTGTTGAAGGAGGGTGGATGAGGTTACGCAAAAAGCAAAAGCATCGGCAGTACCATATTTCACTTTACGGGTACGCAGCACAGGGTAAGCTGTTAGCTGGACTACCCCAGCAGTTTTTATGAGCAAACCAACGAAGCTGCTTTCCCCCAACTCTACTCTACATCATTACCTCAGAGGTTTGACTGTTACCCAGGGACGTAGATTTGTCCACCTGGAAAAAAATGGATGATCGTGCAGATCTCGCACGAACAGGAGATGGTGGGAGCGAGCGACGACCTCTCCATCGGAAGAATTTACTATGACCGAACAAAATGGGATCAAACCAATTGACCATTGTGATCCCCTCCCCCTTCTACACGATAGTAACCTACAGCCAGCTTGCAACATTTCGAACGTCGACTTATAATTATTTCAATGATGATTATTCTTTAGTGGCTTTGATGAATTTGCAATTTTAAGTACCATGTCACGTATGAAATATTCTTGATAAAATCATCCCTTCGGGCATTGCATGTTAAATATTTGGTTTTATTATTCTCTAGGCTCTAGGGGCACATTATATTTCTAATTTTCAAACTAATTACTTGGAAAAATAACATATTAATAGGATTGTCGCATAAATAATTGTAATTTTATTCACATCATAATTTGTTCGCGTGATCCATTAGGCTAATTAAATTTATTTAAATATTTTCAAAATGAATGAAAATTTGGGGCTTATAATATTTATAGTATGTGTAGTTGTGTTATCAGATTCACATAATTTATAAGACAATTTAATATGAACTACAATGCCGTCATATCTCCATGCATGGATACATTGATCACATCAATTTGTATATTTTGTCACAGAAATAATAAAAATTGTCAATATAATCAATCCTTCTATAGCATCGAGATAGGGAATTCGCTATAGAAACAAAACGCTATGAAAAAATAGGCACTCATACGCAAAAGTTTGTACGTTAAAGTACGTAAGATGCCGCAAATGAAGTAGGCGCTATAGAAAGGTTGACTATATTGGACAAATGTAATCAATCAATTAGCGAATTTTGTCAAGTGCTAAAATGTTTGTAAATCGGGAATACATCATTGCTTATATAAAAGTAGTACTGATATGCATATTGACCTCATATATGCCTTCAATCTCTTCCTCAGATTTCAGGAAATATATGAGAAAAAAAAAAACAAAATACCTTGCAAATATGAGGAACAGTGGATATATATTATCCCCGCAAGGCCATCAAATATAATAATCTATTTCAACATAATTTAATCTTGCTTCTTGGAAGTCCTTTGTTTAGATAACAGCACAATGGTAATAGCCCCACTGACAGACCTTTCCAATCCCATTAATGCTATATAGTATTAGAGCCTCGGAACTAATTAAGAGGTCTTGCGAAAATTTGTATGCATTGCCAGGGGCGCAAAACAAGGGTGGCAAAGAGGTCGCACAGTGCTTAGTCTATTAGTCAAAGCTCTCTTTGTTATGAGTTCATTATCAATCATTATATCGGACAATTTGATTTCTTTTTATTTATAAAAACGCCTTTTATTTTTTTAAATTATATTTATATTATATCATGATCATTTTAATATGCATATGCAATAGCATATGCCTACAAGTTGTATTCCGCTCCATATGTGCACTTCTAGATGACCTATGCGGGTTCGTTTGCTATCGAGTTGTGGAAGAGGCCGCAGACCAAAAAAATATGTTAAGGTCCAATTGTGTTGAGATAAACACTATATTTACAAGATCTGAGATAGATAAATGATAGAAGTTTAATTTTAAAAAATGGCAGGTTTGAAATAATCGTGGTGGAAAATTTCACCGGCACTCTTCGTAGCAAGCTTCAAGAAAGTTTGCGATCGGAAATAACAAGTGTTTCGAAATAAGAAGTCATAAATGCCCCCAGTCTCTCCATTTTACATCACTTAGGGACACCATCTGTCCAGAGACACACCCCTAGTCCCGATGATAAATCGTCCTCATTTCATCGTAGGCATCTTAACAAATTGAGGTGTTCGGTGCCACTGCTGGATACACTTGCACCGCCATTACTCAGCCATCTGAATTTGTATGAGAAATGATCGCAAATTTATAATAAACATCGGAATAGGGAGAGCATAAAAACAAACACAATCACAGGAAAATTAAAAATATTTCCATAGCATTTTTTTTTTGAAAAAATATCACATCAATCAAGTAAGAGGGTCTACTTTGCGCCAATTATTTAATAACTCTTTGAAAATCTAATTTTGAAATCCACGCTCCATAATTTTGTTTTATCTTGAAACCAAAACAATTTCTATAGTTTTTTAGATGAGTCAAGGACCTGAACAATGTGAAGTAAATGATTCAAGTCTTATTAAGTTTGGTATTAAAGTTCTTTTCGATATTAATGTTGTTTAAAATTCAAATAATCAAATTTAGATCCAATATAATAATAATTTGTAGTTTTTATATAGTCAAAATTATAGAGCACAATAATTATATTTTGATCCTCCACGGGCGCTTCTCGCAAGTCACGTGGTCTGATCGCTGCACTGATGGCGGTTCTCTTGTATGCAGACTTCGTTATGTGTGACGCGAACATGCTTTGATAAAACTAATAGATATAGCATTAAGACTGGACAGACAGCGATTTAGTGGTATTATTTTTCCTGCGAAAGGGAAATCTTGCATAAGACACCCTGGAGCTTGATCCCAGGGTATTGTCAGATTCCTACTGACTAAACCCCTCCCTTGCCCTTCTCTGTCCCCCTGGTATTGTTTATCACTTTGCTTCGGAGGAACAGGTAGTCTGATCCTGTGTTTGACCCTATTCTTAGAATTGGAGAACCGCTTCGTGTCTCTTTCTCACAGCCCTCTTTTGCGTTCATGATTTCTTCAACGTAATCTCACAAAAGGTACTAGTTCATCTTACCTGCCATGCTATGGACCATGTTCTTGAAGTTGAGCTCTTCTCTTGCTACCCCGAATGTTTGTTTTAGTGTATTGCTCTGGGATGTCCAAGTCTCACAATCGTCGATGGTATGTTCGTCGTATTATCGACTTCCGTTTGACAGTAGTGGCACATTGCGGATGTTTCCTTGCCGATCCTCTTTAAGTACGCACCGAAACAACCATATCCTGTGAGCACTTGCGTCAATCGGTAGGTCATAAGACTTACGTCATAAGTTGGTGGGTCCATCTTCCCTTGCTGGACTTTCTTTTTTCCCCTTGTGGGAGAGGAATCTTCGAAAGACACCCATTCTGGGTAGTGTAGGTTTAACGATTATCAATTAACGATTAACTCATTCCTGCCCACTAAACCCTTCCTTTGTCCTTCTCTGGCTCCCTGGTATTGTTTTACACATTGCTTCAGGATGACATGTAGTCTGGCCTTAGGTGATTGGCCCTATTCTATTGTTGGAGAGGCTGTTGCACTCTGCGTCTCTCTCTTTCACTGCCCTCTTTGGTGCTCAGAATCTCTTCTACGTAGTCACGCCAAAGGTCTCAGTTCTTCTTACTTCCCATGCTGCCATCTTGATGACACATTGAAGCGGAGCGTGGTACGGGCACTCTGCTTCGAGAGCATTACACTGGTGTCAGAAATGATACTTATAATATTTTTAAGAACAGTCCTTCTACTAGGCATTCTGACCAATACATCTCAAAATAGATTTAATTACATAGCAAAGATCATTCAATGGGCAACCCTGATAATTTTTGTTGAATTTATTTATTGTGATGATTTGAACTTCGATATAAATTATGGTCGTTTTATGCATATTTTTTCAGTATGTCACACCATTAAAACTAAAATAATACTGCTATGGTAGTAATGTGAATTAAATTAAATTTTGCAATTCGGCCAATCTCAAATGTGCTGATGATATATGAGCATCATTAATAACAATATAGAGGACAGCTCTATGTTTTCTCCGCATATGACGAAAAAACGATATGTGTAGATGTTTCGATGTAAGGGAAAGGGCGTCTTTCAGCAGCCGTCTCATGCATCCTGATGATCAATTATTTTTGCTCGTACCTTCTTCGGAAGCGAAGGAAGATTTATTGTTTCATGCACGGCCTACTGAAATAGCATTTTCGCCGCCTGGAACTGAAACTTGGTTTGCCCTTCTGCGAGCGTTACACACATCTTCTTCGAGGCTTCACCCCACTTGGCAAAAAAATATATATATTAAGACATGTCGAGGGAAGATACATGAGAACTTTAAGGGTTGATGCCTGGAAAATCTGTTTTTGATTCAGAATGAAAATATTATGAACAATGGATCATTGACGGGGAGAAAGCTGTACATATAAATATTAAACCACACGATAGTTTTTGTAATGAGTTCACGCGAATTTTGCAACGTTTCCTTAAAACCGTTAATTTTTTTCCTCATCAAGCTTGCCAGCTTAACAACCTTTTCAATTTCCACCTTAATGGATTTCCACTTATCTACCGATGTATATTCTTTTTTCTTGTAGCTTAGAAAAAAGGAAAATGCGAGGGCTGTAAATCTTGGGTGTAGCTTAAGACCGGGGCAGATTAACATTTCCTTTTGAGGAGAACGGAGGACGTTACCTTCGCAGAATACGTAAATGTGGTACCAACAATCCCAGAAAAATGCCCGTTTTGGGTCGGAATGAACCCTCGATTCAATATAGTTAGGGTTGTGACACTGAATATCTTAGAGGACTTAACGATATGCATTATTTTCAATTACTAAAGCTTTTATTCGCTCTGCACGAAGAGGGCGGACTTAAATAATTTTCATATACTTTCGAAATGTCTGAAAAGGGATTGAACAAGGATAAGAGAGATGAAAATATTTAAGTATTTTCAGCAATCATCAACTTCTATTTATAATTTAATAAAAAAATTAAAAGTATATCTTCATGCTGAGAAAAATATTTACACGCTGTAGAAAAAATGCTATGGAAAACTAGGCCCCCATAAAAAATATGGGATTAGGATTTTTCGCGCTCTTTTTATTTTAAATATAATTCACAGATTTTCAAAGATGCTAGTGTAGCGAGAGCGTCAGGGCCGTAATAAAGGGGTGGCAAAGCAGGCGCCCGCCATGAGCGCAACTGGGCTTGGGGCGCAAAACGCAGAATACCGACCCGGTCGAGAGTTGCACATGGTTTTTATTTTACTTGACCATTCTACTTTACATGAAATACTGATTGACTCTGTCCATTTTTATATTGTCTGCAATAAAATAAGGACAACAATATTTTCATTCGATTATAAAATTTACCCCATCCGACCAGTCTTCTTCAAATAACATTGTTTTATAAGGAATGTTCGTAATCGTTCTGTAGACATTCCCGGGTATGGCATCCGATCGCGAGGCGCTCATTTATCATATCAGCGGTCCGAAAAGCGGACCGGTTGAACACACAGAGCTTGTGGCCACTCCGTTCTCTTTTAGGGCTTTATGCGGCATTTTCGGGGATAAGTCCAGACGCTGCCACTAAGCTGGATAGATTTATATCAAAATTATATTTTTAACTATTTAAAAAAAAATGTGAATAAATAAGTCTAAAAATTATTTTTTTAAGTAGTCGCTTTTTTATGAAAATATATTTTTTTAATTTACTATGGAAAAATCTCTATTAATTAAGAATATTTTTAATTTAAAAAAATTTAGTTGACTAGAAGGGTTCAAATTGTGTCAATCAGGACACGCTTTTTTTTACATCTTTTTACTGAACAAACAATAGTTACGTGTTAAGGAAAATCAATGATAATTAAAGGATACTCTCCTCTTTGATCATAGTTGTCCTTTGCGGTGGGTAATTGATCTGCTTTGGTTGCAAATCACGATTCCTATTCTAAACTTCTAAGCCTAAGCATGAATAAATTCAAAGTTTCGTCATTGCTATACACGCCTCTGTTTTGTATCACATTTCTGTTTCAAAACAAATTCACTTCTGCTTGAAAAACATTTTTTTTGCAGCATAAACGCAATGATATCAACGAAAAGCCCAAAAAATGGAGCAGGCTGTATCTGCGTAATTTTGAATAAAATATTACTAATTCATTTATACTGAATTATTTCAAATTATTCCAACTTGCCCGTTGGAAAGAAGCAATATTCCGAAAAATGTAATGGACAACGAGACGAGAAACATAGGGCCTTTCAAAATAATTTGGGCAATTTAAGCGAGTCTCATTTCTGGGAATCGTTTTGTGTCATGGCTCAGGAGGAGTATCTTTTTTATTTCTCACCGATCCTTAAAGGTGGCCTCTACTTTTCTCCATCATTATTGTCCCTATTTATGGAACGAAGACTCTTTCCTTTCGCCGACGTGAAATTGTCACAAAGTTATATTATCAAGATTCTCTTGTAAAATACAAAATGCGATTCATGCTTCATTATATCCAGTGTGAAGGTATTTCAACCTTTCAGCCTCCAATACCGAAGCATTTACTACAACTCACAAAATGAACATTTTTATACAATTCCTGCTATGCTTCATGAAATCAATTATGACTATGTGGTTTATGGTCGTCAGAGACTGTCATATTCGATTCTGTGATATGGTAAATATTTAAACGCCATATAAAACCGCACGTTGAAAACTATTTACCGCCTTTTGAATCATTCAAACGCATGTGAAGCTGTGGTAAATTCATCAGTAATATTGAATCAAATTGGGATGTCATAAATTTAATTTGTGGTCTATATAAATGGCGTATAATAAAAAATGTTGTTTTAAACGCAGTGAATTAAAATGTAAATGAAATACGATTTTGAATTACAATATTTTCTCAAGTTATGTTACAATATACTTTAGACATATCAATGTGATCCAAATGTGGCTATATAAAGTCACTCAGCATTGATTGGTGTCACATATTAACCCCTTAAGTGGATATGACGTATATATCCGTCAAGACCAAAGTTCATGCAAAGTGGGTATGACGGATATATCCGCATTATAAAAGTTAAGAAAACCTCAATGTAAAATGACAGATATGTCCGATTGCAGTGTTGTGTACGTTAAAATGTAAGAATGATTCATCTCGGGAACTGACTTGTTCGAACTTGATGTTGATGAACTTGATAAATAAAAAAACTTGTGGTTGTTCATCATAATTCAGAAATAAAGGATGGTCATCCAAGGTATAATAAATGATCTATTCGAGTTCCAACATGAATAATTCAAGAACATCGACATCGATCGGGAAACTTAATTTTTATCATCTTTTCAAGTTTTCTGGTTAATATCAAACTCTTCATAAACAAATTAAAAGTATTTTATCTCCGACAGCTTCCTTGCCATCTCGATGATGAATAGAGTCCTTCGGAATGTCGTTATCTTAATTAGATTCTTGAAAAAAAACAAGGCTTTAAAGATGCGTCTGAGGTTTTCTGTTCATCAAAATTTAATTTGGATGCGCCTACTACGGCTGAGGCCTTTGATTATGTATGTAAACAAAGTTGACAGCTTAGTTTCGGTTGAATTCTTAATTCGGGCATCGCCCCACAAAAACGAGGCCCTGGGTAATGACATGCGCGCTTAATTAATCCAAATGATATTTTCTTTTTCTTGTAGCGCAGGAAAATGCTGTAGGCGTTTGCCTACATTGTTCTTCGCGCGAAAATGTTCACACCCGGGTTTATCTCGTACTGTTATTCTGTTATCCCCAGGGACAAACGGGATATTCTCCAGCATGTATATAGGTACTGTGGTCGCCTCAGGATATCACCGACCACCTACATTTTCCAATAAAACGCAAAAAGGAACAGGCGGCCTTTGCTTTTATGTTTTTTTTTCAGGATACTTATCTCGAAAATCGAGCATAGGCTGGACGATTTATGGATAAGGACGTTCATCAAAAAATGTCAACACGGCAAAGACTCAACAAATGTAATCGTATCGTGTAGCAAAATGATGTTACTATGTTTTTATGATCATATAAATTCATTTTTATATGATTTTCGAAAATAAAACCAATAATAAATTTATATGAGATATTCATAGCATTTTTGTGGTTTGAAAATGTGGTCAATAACTCAATAACTATAAATAGAAAGTGATTTTTTAAGATCATACTAATATTGTATATATCACAATCAGAGATTGTCCTTGGATTTACATAACCATGAATGAAGCATGAATTGTTAGTATTTTTGTATTTGAATAGATTTGTCTTCGCATTGCTGGCGACAGCAACACTTGATCTGGCGATTTTATTTAAATATCTTAATAAATATAGTTTACCGTTAGAAAGGCAAATATTATGTATATGCAATATATTTTATTATGCTTATAAATTTATGGTATAGTGTCGTTTAAATGTGTAGTTTATCCAGTTGACGAGTAATCACGCATATGTGCGTTCGAATTCGTCATGCTTTGCTCTTGAACAAATTGAGCGTAAAGGCTGATTTTTTCATGAATTAAATATGTAGAATTGATTTTAAACTGGACTTAGGATATGATGAGTGTGGAGTGTCTCGCCTGGCGACAATCTCTATGAGATATTTACGTGGCGAAAACTCGTTTCAGAATTATTGAGTCATCGTTCGTTTAATCCTCAGAGACGTCGTATTCATTCGTGATAGTTGAATATTGAGAACACGGAGAAGAGGCAAACCGAGAACACTACCATATTCGAATGTAGCAGCAGGATGAGATGTTTGTTGACATAGATTCTGAAAATTATGCAAATACGCCCGATCATGGTATTAGCGTTTATCGTATACGACGTGCCATGTACCATAATGCAAAGCACGCTAGATTTATTCCGAAGAGTATATACGAAAAATTCATATGTATGTTCTGCGAAGAAAGCTCGATTTTATGCTTTTAACCCTACGAATGCCGCGAGCACAGATCTGTGCGTTTCATCGTTTCGACTTTATACACAACGTAAACGATATTATTTTTATTTATTCAAACACATTCTGTATACAGGCGTTTTACGTAACTTTCAACCGCTAAAAAAAAAGCTTTCGATTCAAAATGGTTGCTTTACTCTTTTCGGTCCTATGTCTAATCTGTCGAGACATCAATTTTACGATGGGTTTATTGTTCAATGTGAATTGATATGATTATATTTAGCATAGATATTAACCATATGACCAAACCAGAATTTTTTTTTAGAAATAATCATATACACTCAAACCTTTTTTTGTGCTAATTCAATTGTGCTAATAAAAGTTATGCGGTTTTTTTTAAATAATTTATTTTTTTATTTCACAAAAAGTACGTATCGATATATTTAGGATAAAATAGGAAAAAATCATCAACACTAACCGAAATTGGGAAAAAAATAAGATTTGGGGCTGTGTAAATCATACTGCAACAGCTATCGCCGAACTGTGACCACGCCCTTTATTCTGGTTTAGATTTTTTAAAAAAATGATTTCGTTTTTTTTATATTTTTCCAATGTTTTGACTTTAAAAAAAACATTCTCCAAAGGAATTTCCAAAATTTTAACTACTTACGGAGTTATAGCCATTTTAGTGACGCTGCATCTTGGCTGGTCCTAGCATAATGAAATTTTTTAACGCGTTTTTCTCGAAACTACTTTTTTCAACACGCTTGAGACATCATATCTCAAGTTTTAATATATTTGCACGATTTTGGATATATTGTATATAGCTGTTTCAAAGTTATGCGGTTTTTAAAATCCATGGGACGCATCTTCACTTTTTCTATGAGAGTCATAGCTTTTGTGTGCAATTTTTTTGTGCGATTATCGACACAGCACAAAAAAAGTTTTTAGTGTAATATAATAAATAAAATATATGCAGACAACACAAAACACGTCACCATGTCACGTACACAACTTTTAATATAACAAAGTAATAGACATCTATCTGGTTAAAAAAAGAACATTTTCTGGAAAATCAATACAATCAATACAAATTCTAATCCTGAAATCATTTTACTTAAAACATCATATTTACTTCAAATTTAGCACATTTTTTTTATTTTTTGCATCAGTTTTATATAAAAAAATATTTTTTACTATTTAAAAAAAATATATTAAAACTGTATAAAAAATAAGCTCATTTTTTTTAAACAGTCGTCATTTTGTTAAAATAATAATATTTTTCTACTATTTAGGTAGGGACTATAGCGACATTTTTATTATTTAAGAATATTGTTTTAAATTTTTATTTTAAATTACAAGAAGTGTTAAAATTGTGTCAACTAAGATACTCCTTTTTTACCCCTTACACTTAACCAGCCTTTTTCTTTTTGTATACTCTAAAAATTTCAATTTCAATTTTTTGTGGAACTTAACGAAAATACACCCAAAACGCTACGCTTACGTACCTATATTCCATATTTTTTATAAAGAAATATTAATAAAACGACGTAGACTTGGATCTGTTTTTATGCGAATCTTTTTTATGCGAATTTGAAGTTATGCGATTTTCAAAAATAATGCAATCTACCCATAATTTTTCTATATAGAACAAAGCTTTTTTATGCGAATTCGCACAAAAAAATCACTAGTGCATGTTAAAACCGTTATGATGTGAGTGTGCATAGAACGATGCGCGAACGGAATTGTTTTTAACCTTTTTACGGATCTTTTTTATGCGATTTTTGGTACATTATATCACATTGATTTGAAGTTATGGGATTTTTTAAAAATAATGAAACCTATTCCTTAGTTTTCCATATAGTGCAAGTCTTTTTTATGCCAATTTTTTTTTTATATGCGACTCCCAAAGTTATTTTTTAAAATTAAATTTGTTTAAAACTACTATATTGCTTTGGTCACACCAAAGCATCTTAAAAAAGATACTCTAAGTCGAGCACAGAAATATTCGATAATTATCGCGTTTGAGGATATTTTCATTTCATTTCTGATATTTTAATCATATTTTTATATTCAGCTGAAATGATACTTATTAGATATGTCAAAATTTTGATAAAACATTGATATAAATGAGTTTGAACGTAGTGACAATAATGATTATAGTAGCCATCAAATCTTAATTTCATATTAAATTATGACTCGCAAATGCTGCGGGCGTACTCATGTGATTCATAGGGAGTATGCCCGCACATGTGGCGTTTAAACTAATAATTTTATATCAAATTCAAGTTTTTTATCAAAATTTTCTCATAATCCTTGGCGGTATTTATTGGGCTAATTGAGAGCTTGGAAATATCGTCTAATTTTGATGAAACGCACTATGTTTAAATAAAATAAAAGTGTTTTAATCCTCGATTATGCATCACCCAATGATCTATGGATTACAGCAATACAATTGTTTCGAATGTCATCAATTTTGTGCTGGAAGTTATGAGTTAGCTTGTAACGCTTCATTGCAAGTGAAATGTTTGAACACAGCATGCAAGCCATATTTGATTGCACACATGCACGATTCATTCATTGGATTATGCCAAAGCTTTCCAAAGTGTGCTGAGAATTTTAAACGCCAAAAAATCACATGGTTAAATGCTCATTTGGGCGGGGAGGTGGATAATTTGCAAGAATAATTTCGAAACGAATATTCGGTAGAAATTATAAAGACTTAATTTCGACTGAAACTGACGGGGTAAAATGTAATTATTGAGATTTTAATTGAGTTCTCTGGCTTAATCCAATTTGGATATTTGTGCTTGATACTTGCATGTAATATTTAAATAGAGTAATAAACATTTTAAATTTGCTGCGTGTTTTCTTTGTATTGATCCGACGCAATTGAGGCTCAATTTTTGAAGAAATTTGCAAGAAAATAGTGATTAGAACGGACGATTGGATTCAGAAATGAATTATTTTAAGTTCTATGACCATAAAAAGAAAGCACGTAGCCATTTCGACGACGTAAAAATAAAGGAACGTGACAACTACGACCAAACTTTTACTTCGAGCCATGGCTGGTTAACAAGATTTGAAAAAAAAGGGTGAACTACCAAATTGAAGAAATAAATGGAAAGTCATTCGAATGGTTGAAAACTCTGTCAAAAGATTATTTAATTATATTATGAGAATATGTGAAAATCAACTATGCGACAGAATTTAAAAAAATATCATATCTGTATTCATAAGCAATGACAAAATCAAATTTTAAGATGTTTATAAATAAAAAGATTCAAATTATTCAAGAGAACAGGGAAGATATTCAAATGTATATATAGTTGTTTAAAATAACGAGTATTTTATGTCAATAGGTCTAATAAATGCATTGCTTCAAATAACTAAAGAAACGTTTATACAAGATATTTCAATACAGACGCTCTACGTTTGTTAGATTATAACGACCATAATATTGATTAAACATCTATAAAATTTATTGTAAATTATTAAATAGTATATGGCAAATTAAATCTGTAATAATTTTGTTTAAATTAGAAGATATGAACACTGATTATATGTGATAACAACAGGATAGCGCTACGTACCACATAGCGCATGCCACGATGGGTATTCTGTACGAGCAATTTAACACATTTATACTTATTTCTTTGAAAATATCTTAATACACAAGTTTATGCAGATAAATAGCAATCGATTGATGAGTTTAAAGTCAACATATGAACGCCATGCAGCAAATTGATTCAGATTTATGCGACAAAATCATCGAAAATTTAATCTCTCGAATATGTAGCACCAAGCAAATCTGCAGCAAATATTTGAACAATTTTATATTGTATATTAAATGCCATAAAATATTCTTATAAATACAAAAATAATTGAGTAGATATCGTTTATATAACTTGTTTTATTTACATTTAAAAATTGAGCGTCTTTATTGGATCAATAATATTAGATGTGTTGATAATATTTGAGGTTTTATGAGGTATGCAAATGTAAATTTGAATTACCCCTAAATAAATAGATGAAATTGTTGCTAAATATGCAATGATCAAAATTTAACAACATGAACATTGTATCTGAAATGTGATTGCATATTCTGGAATTCTTGGAATATTATACTCAGGTCGGTTTATTAAGTAATAATCTGATACGAATAGTAAATTAATGTTCATGGTCACATAACTGAATATCTTAATAATTTGAAACTTATTTCAAATACGAAAATAGTAGCAGAGGGTAGAATATTCGATGAATAAGGTGGATGGGGTAGCTTTGAATTGAGGCTCGGTATTGTCTTGTTGAAGTACTGATATTTGTCAACGACTAAAACTTAAAACTAAATTCAAATTACTCCAGTATATTCATTATACAATTGAGTCTGTTTTTATGTGGATTTTTTTATGCGATTTTGAAGTTATGCGGTTAAAAAATAATCCATCATTTTTTATATAGAGCACAAAGCTCTTTTTATGCGAATGCGCTTTAAAAAAAAACTGAAATTAACTCTAGTGCAAGTTATAACCGTTCATCTACATTTACAATATCCAAATGTAAAAATAGTGTTTCTTCCACTTAACAGCTCAATTTTTTAGGCGATTTTTATTACATTGATTTAAAGTTATGCGGTTTTTAATTTTTGCTCTTCCCATAATTAATATACTTGTTTCGTATCATAATATTTTTAATGATCCAATGATGATGTTTTTGGCATAATGCTGGAAGAATACGGTGAATGGGAAGCAATTCAATTTAAATGCAATTCGTAGAATTTTATCTATTGATCCTTTCTTAAGGTAATCGATGAATCAAATATCAAAATAAGAAGGCCTAAACGCTTCAAATGTTTCATCCATTGTCATATATCGCATAAAAAAATACTTTTTATTTCGCTGAAATAGCTCCAAACAGCGCTCTGAATTTTGGACGCGTTGTTTTTGATCGAGTGTGAGCAAACGCGGCACCCATTTCGACCAGAGTTTTCTCACGGACAAACGTTGAATCAAAATTTTGAATATAATGCTCACAGCTTGTATGTCACTAAATGAACCTTAACACTGTTGATATTATTGAGCCCCATAATTTCAAATTCTTAAGTATATAATTTATTCATGTGGCTTTCTACTATTTATTATGATTCTAAGAAGACCACCAATGATCTAAAAAGTACTCCATATCTGATGATTTTCAGCCGGATACGGACAATGTGATATAATTTTAATGTTTATGTTGTCATCATCTGTTGATGAAATATCAAATGATTATTAATGCTCGTATAATTTGGTCGGAAATTTAATCTAAGAAAAGGTTGAAATTTTTTAAAAATAATATAGTTGTATCAACATTGGCGTCATCTATTGAGTGGTGTGTTACGTAAAATAAGTTTTAAAATGTCAAATATATTAGCATAATAGAATATATTAATATGCCTGCAGATAATGTGTTATGATTATTCACTTGGTTAAGCTAATATTTTCATACAAATTTATGCTTTTGGTCGGCAGGTAAATTTCATTATCCGTTTGTGATCTTTAACTTCTTTCGGGAGGAAGGCAGGAAATCGGCAAAATTTACAGGATCGCTCTCAAAAGGACGTCCACATCCCTCCGTTTCGGGTCCGGAGGCTCAGGGCTCGCGCACGCGCGCACGCCTCCCCCCGATCGGGAGGGAGGCTCCAGCGGCAGACTCCATTCGTTGGTCGGAGAGGGTCGCGTGCGGAGGACCATGTCCCTGCCCTCGTGACGGATACGTGCTTTGGAAGGACACTCTTTCACTGGTCGGCCCTTCGAAACTTTGCCGTCGTCTGTGAGACTTGTCCGGTGGGAGGGCCACAGTTTGCGGGGGCGCCTCTTCACGGCGGAGCGTGTATCGATTGCGAAAACTGTGTAATGTGCTTACGTTTTTGAAAGGATTCTTTGGCCTAGTGTGTACTCCTCTACGAGTGACGTTTTGAGGTTATGTGTTTGTGATAAAATATTAACAGTGCCTCATTTTGAGCTTCGAGGCGTCAAGGTAGGACCTTCCAAATAATATCATACAGACAAGCAAAATGCATTTTTTCACCCTGTTGAAATCATAAACATGCCAAATCAACATAGATTTATGATCATAACATTATATTTATTATTTAATTTACACAAGAACTAAATCGACAATTGATAATGTCGAAACAATTCCAGAAAGTCAAGAAATAATAACGCTTTACGACACCATAGCTAATTATTTGGGTGAAATTAATTTAGCTCCCCGAAGGGATTTTCATCCCCGTTTTGCAGATGATACTCCATAATTAAATAATTTTATACACCCTCCAGGCTTCAATTTTTCTTGCACATCCATATTATATCCCCGATGTATGAAAATGTTGGCATGTAAACTAATTTGCCCTATTTACAGCCTAAAGCATTACAATATATGCAATTTGTAGTCGTGGTAAGCTTGTAATAAGCTGCTTTGTTATTTTTACTGATAGTTTAGAACTGTAGGCATTCCTAATGAATGGAATAAACCTAAATATTTTTTAAATGCTAATTTAATACTATTTTTCATCTAAAAAATCTGATTTAGTCTTCGATTAACACTTTATAGCCCGGGCGTTCGATATTAAAATCCGGATACCCTTAATAAAATTGATTTAAATCTTAAACTATCCAATGGATTAAAATGAAATTTTACTCATGTCTTCAAAATAGTTTATTCTATTTACAAATTTAAAAATAATAGCGATTTTCAACATTTGGCGCGTAGAACAGCGTGATAAAAGCAAAAATAAAAATTTTATCATGTTAATTACGTGAACAATTGTTTTATTGTGCTTAAATCATGAAATTAATATTTATCCAAATATTTGAACTAATAATAAAAATCAGATTTATAAAGGGACTTTATAATAATTATTTAAAAATGATTGTTTAGCAATATTATTATACAAAATGCTATATTTTGCATAAAAGTGGGTACGGAATATAAAGTGTTAATATGAATTTTTACAATATTACAAATTTATTTTATAATGATTTGTAATCCACAGCTTGGATTTGAACCAGAATAATGATAATCAATATATTAATATCAGTTCTCATTAGTAAACTACGGCCATATTTTCCAAAGGATCGAAATATATATTTGGGGCGATCATCGACCGAAAAGGCGAGTAATTATAAATGACAAATGTCCACTTTTTTCCCGTATTTAATTTGCTTGGCAGTACGTTCGTAGTCGGGGTAAGAAAAGTTTTCATGTTCCTATTGAGGGTAGAATGGATGGCTTTGGATCTGGGCCAAAAGCATAGGAGATATATTACTCACGATAGATAAAACCGTCCTGAATTGTGTGTAGGATCCACATTTTGATTTTCGCAGATATCCACGGATTTTGTGGCGTAAAGGCATGTGTCGGTCGAGAAATGTGCCTTCGACAGAAAACACGATATTGATTTTGTGATGCAGCACACAAGGGTTGATGTATCGAATGACAGACGTATTCTATTTCGCAGCGATGGACGAGAAACTGGAAGCAATGATGACAATTAATGCATCCACATACTTAAAAAAATTCTCTTCAGGCCAAATCTCAAGCGAAATATTACAAATAATTTCATAGAGTGGTATTTTACAATCAAAACAACTCATAAAAAATCCAAGAACTAACAAATCCGCAAAGAACGGTGGTTGTTTGCTTTTCACTTACAAAGTTTGTATAGCAATGTATATAGGAGATAAATGGGATGCTTTTCCAATACCAAAATAGGCAAAGATATCAGATTCACAAAACTAAATAATCATTCTTGTAACTTTGTTAAGAGTATATGTGAGAAAATAACCACAATTTCAATTTAGACGAAGCCTTTAAAATATACTACATCAGCAATAAAAGTTGGGGATGGGATCTACAGAATTTTAGAGGTAATTTGATATGAGGAAATTTATAAATAAGGCCAAATTTTAGATCAATATCTTTAAGCTTTAAGATCAAATTTTCATTTAGTATTTATTTAAAAATTTAAGAATTTCGAGAGGTTATTTAACATCTTAAATTTCAGTGTGGGTATATTTACATGTGGGAATATATTTAAAACTGTAAGATATGGAATATTTCAGTAAAGACGCTATATCTTTAAACGCAAATAAAACAAGTTATATGTAAGATATCTAATCAATATTTTTATATTTAAAAGAATATATTATGGCATTTAATACAAAATATAATTCAATTTAAATATCTGTCGCAAATTTGCTTTGAAACATATATTCGGAAGGCTAAATTTTCGATGACTTTATCACATAAATCCGACTTAATTTGCTGGATGGATCAATTGTTTATAATTTATACGCATTAAATATAAAGGCGTTAAATCGCTCGTGCAGAATGTGCATCGTGACGTACGTTATTAATTTTATATATAAAAATGAATTGGCTTTGTTCGTTCGAAATGCGCTGCCATACCGTTCATTAAATTGCAATGAAACTTCGTCCATTTATTGTTAAGAATGACGCAAGTAACATAAGCATAGTTTAATGTATAAAAATTAATGTTTGTTTGTCCGTATTTAATGCGCTGCCATACCGTTTATCCGAATGCAATAAAACTTTGCCAACTTATTGTTTGCACTTTCTCAAATAATATAAGTATAGTATAATTAACTTACAGTAGATTATATATATATAAAAATCAATGTTTGTATGTTTGTTCATATTTATAATAAAACCAACAACGATATTTTTAACGACGGCAACGCTCTGGGTATCGACTAGTTATGTATAAATATTTTCATTTTTCAGATATTTATTGATATATTCAGAATATACAAAAAAATTAAATTAAAATTAATATGGGTTGATAAATTTGAAGGGGTAAATAAAAGCGTATCCTGGTTGACACGATTTTCTACCCTTATAGTTATCTAAATTTAAAAAAATTAAATTATTATTAATTAATATAGATTTCACTATAGTCTCTACCTTAAAAAATGATTATTTTATTTTCATTAAATGGCGATTGTTTAAAAAAAATTGTCATTTTTTCGCCTTATTTTTTCACAGTTTTAATTTTTTTTATATTGTTAAAAATAAAATTTTGACACAAATCTGGTAAGAACGATAGAAAATTATATAAAAAAGATTTATATTAAATTTGAGGTAAATTAATTAATTTGAAACTTGAGATATCATGTCAACCGTGTTTAAAAAAGTAGTAATTCGAGAAAAACGCGTTTAAAGATTTCATTCTGGTAGGACTGGCTTAGTTTTAGCGTTATTAAAATAGCTCTATAAAAATTTGGTATTTTAATACTTAATTTATAGAATATATATTTGAAGGCTTAAACTTTGAAAATATGCAAAAAAAAAAACACAAAATCGATTTTATAAAATTCTAGAATAGAACAAATAAATGGATTCGGAAAGTTTTCAAACAGAAAACATATTGAAGTTCAATATATCTGTAATAGTTTTGGCACTTGTAGTTTCTCATTCAATACGTATTGCATTTCGATGCTGAATTCGCTTGTAAATATTTTATTTGCAGATTTATTAACGCTATCCGAATGGCATAAAAGCATCATGAGGTGAACTTTTTCCATCAGGATCTCTGTACGAGTCTTTATTTCCTATTCCGAGAATGGAATCCTTCATTATAAAGTCCTCCGGGCCGCGTTGAAAGACCTTTCCAGGTTATTTAAAAGCTCGGATGAATTTTTTACAGCGGTTTTCATAAAAATTACGACTGTGGGAATTAGTTTTACGAACAGGGATGAAAAATGGTTTTCAATTTTGAATAATTTAACATAGCCACGTTGAAGCCGGAATCAAATTCAACGCATTCCCAAACCTTTTTCGGCGATAAAATTTCTCAATGGATTTCCAAATTCGCACTTAATCTTTGCGGATAAATTTTATTCCCCGACGACATGACGATGCTTTATCGATGTTGGCGAATTCAATTATTCGATCTGTTGTAGAAAAATATTTATGTATGACCCAATAAAATCCATTTCTCATATCCATGCACAAAATGAAATATTTTATGATACCAGTATTCCTCCATATTTATATATTATGGCTCGTAAAAGAACTGATTCGTAAAAAATCTCTAATAAAAATGTGTCATAGCTGCTTTTCGAAATTTCGTCCTGCACAAAAAAAAAAAACCACGAACGAATTGATACATGTTTTATTATCATTTTTATGAATTTCGCCCTAATGAGTTCACCGAAAATATGATCAAAATAGGAATCATGAAGAGCTTACTTATCAGGTTTTAACATAATTTTATGGCTTTTAATCTGAAACAGGATTGCGAAACCATCCACGAGATGCCTTTTATGGATTGAATACGAAACTAATAAATATAAAAGATTTACTGTTGCCAATAAAGTTGCTTTTTGGACGATGTTGTATGCTCGTTATTCAATGAAAGTCCCAAAAAAAAAAATGTTTCCATAGCATTCCACATAAACACGCTGTACGATAACGGTAAACACATATTTGCTAAAAAATGATGTTTTCGCAGCTTATTTCTTTGGGTGAAGTTTGCGATTTTCAATATTGGGATGGCGAAATTTTTCTAAAATGTATGCGGATGAAAGCTCCTGTCGGCGACTGTTATTGAACAAAGTTATGGGAGCTTTAAAGCTCGCTCGTATTGGGTGACTAAATCCCGAGGAATAAAATTTTATGCAGCATTTTTTCAGCGTGTCTTGTTTTCGTGCTGAAAATGAATTTAATTGTGACATAAATTTGTGACTGCATATCGTGATTGCCGACTTTCGTCACAACCCTTATATTGCTAAAATATGATATATCGTCTAATGATTTATTGATGATTTAAAAAGCTCAAATAAGTATCAGCCCTTTTTGGATTCTGGAATATATTAATACATCCACGTCTCATCCCCTATCTCGATAGAGTCCAGAAAAGCTTTCCCTTCTTGTGCAGTGTTAACATTCTGGGAACTCATCTCCCATTTCTCTCCCATCTCCACGAGCTTCTGACGACCTTTCCATCGGAAGAATTTACTGTGATTGTACAAAATGGTCGACAAACGCGTTTGAACAAACAAACTGACCGCTTGGATCGCTCCTTATATAAAAAGTGCAACAGGAATTCTTGTAAACATACTTCTAGATGACCCGTTTATCAAAATACACAATAGCAATCAAAGGCTTAAATAAGTTTTAGAGTGTGTTGCAATACATAGACCCATTTTTGGCCCTCGAGAAGCACAGTTTCCTATTATGATTTCAGTTTTACGCGGCGTTTTTACATTTCGCATAAAAATAATATCGTGTACACTTGGGTCTTTTTTTTATGCGATTTTGAAATTATGCGGTTTTTAAAAATAATGGAACCTATCCATCATTTTTCTATAGAGGATAAAGCTTTTTTTATGCGAATGCGCATAAAATAAAATTGACACTAGTACAAATTACAATCGTCAAAGTGTCTTCAGTGTCTTGATAAGAAACCGGCAATTTTGGATTACTTGGCGAATGGACAAAATCCTAACGAGATAAGCAAATCTCTCAACCGATCAGAAAATTAGTCAATCAATGGCACAAAATTAGTTTATTGGAAAGAAACAGAAGAAGCACTTATGATTTGAATTGAAGATTTAAATTATATCAAACATATGATCTCAAAAACGAACTCCTATTTGTAGATATTCAATTAAGAAAAATCTCTTCAGTTTCATGAACTCATAAAGCAGCAAGCAGAATTCAAATTCCAACAGGAGTTTAACGTTTCCCTTTCCGTAATAAAAAATATGAAATTCTGAATCTCTTATCTATTATATTTCATATCAATATTCCCGTTATTAGAATCAAGTTGTAGTAAATACTTCATGGTGAAGGAAAAATTAAGAATTGCATGTTTAACACAGAAGGATGACGAAATTGTATTGTGTTTTTATTTGTATATGAATATTTTTATAAGCTTTTTTTATGCGATTTTTAGTACATTTTATCACATTGATTTGAAGTTATGCGGTTTTTTAAAAATAATGAAACTAATCCCTCATTAAATATGTAGTTCAAATTTTTTTAATGCGATTTTTTTTATATGCGATTCGGGTAGAACGTATCTATCGCATAAAAACAGACCCAAGTGTATTTCAAATAATGAACATGATGCAATGGTTTAAAATTGCCAAAAAATATACAACAACTAACTCTTAAATAATTCGGTGAATCTCTAATGCAAGACAAATTTTAAACTATGCTCTTATTAATTCGGCTTAATGTTTTAGTAATTAACGCGTTGACGGACACGTCTGCATTAAGCGTCATATTTTCATATAAAAAATGACGCATAATGCATGCGTGTCCCGGGTCCTTTTTCGCAAATCTTACACTCGTTGTGATATCTGCCTCGTGTAACAATTTTTCGGAACGGAATCAAGAAGTTTCCTATCCGATGGAATGAATGTATTTCTAATGAAGTGAATTCTGTGAAAAATAAGACACTCCATTTGCATTTGTACATCAAAATTCCGGTTTATATTTGAATCAACCCCGCAAATCGAATTTTGCAAAATTAACATAAAAAATGGAGCTCAGCTCAATGCTTCCATGCCATGCAACTCTCATTATGATAATATTGTTAATGAATATTAATCAAGTTGAAAAATAACCCGAAGATAAATTATTTTGATTATTTTCCAGTTCGCTTAACATCAATATTTTCCTACGAGCAAAATTTGGTACGTTGAAGCTTGTTTTATATTGAACAATCCATTTTGTAACGTTATTCGAAAAGCTATTTAAGAACAATGGATATTTGATGTTAGTAAACCATTATTTAGATTTTGCAGTATTGCATTGTACACACTATGAAAGCAATCAAGCGATGACAAAAGGCATTTTTTGAAAATAAAAACGCTTTCGTCTGAAAGAGGCTTTCACCAATGTCATTAAAATAGAGTGCAGAAAGTAGAAATGCTTGCTGGAAATTTTCATCATAACAATATTAACCTAGTTTCGTGGCAAAAGTCGATATGGTAATATCTTGCAAATAATTTTAAAAGGCGACATTTTATCAATAAAACTAGCGATAATGTATCCGACTTGTATTGCAATACGACACAAAGAGAACAAGTTTCTTTAATTTTGTTCATTGAACATTCAAATATACATTTTTCTAATATTTCGAATCTCCTGTCAGGTTTATGGACGCGGATTAACTACCGTCGATTTGGTAATGCTTTTTGTAGGCATCTTTTATTCAATGCTGCCGGTGTGTGATGTTGATTTTTAAGGCTAATATGCGTGTATAACATGATGCACCTGCAAAATAAATTGCATTCATAAATACTAATTATATTAATTCAAAAACCTTGACAAGTATGCGTACAATAACTCACCAAAGTTTAATTGCAAATGAATTTATAGTATAGGAACGTATACAGGATAAACAAACAAACATTCATTTTTATACGTATATGTATTTAAATAATGATAAGCTTTATTTAAGACCACATATGTGATTCGGTTAATGCATTTGCCGTGTATTTGACAGAGTTCAATTGATAAACTACTCTTAGTTCACATCCTTAAAGCTGTTCAAGTAAAAGCTCCTTGCACTTGTGCTCTTAAGGTTTCCCTGATTTTGACTCGTATAAACCCTGTCGATTCACGTTATTATTCAAGCTGTGTCTGAGCTGAGGCTTAGAATCTTAGAACCGCATAAGTATCGTTATTTATAAATGCTGATGTTGCAATCTTGTAGAAATGATCATGTTTAATGTTTCGTATGAACATTTTTTAACAACGCCCATATTTTCTTATCTTATCTGAAGATTTTTTTCAATGGCTTCAGCATTCGTATTGGTCGGTCCGCCAGGTCGGAGGATACTGAATTTTCATCTTACACGAAACCGACGCCACTTTTGTAAATGACCTCTTTTTTTGGGGGCACGTTTGCCTCTCGAGGGGAAGTTGGCCATGCGTGTTTAACCGTTCATTGGTGATTTATACGTTAACGGTAATTTCTTCTATTGTACGGGTATTCATGCACGCCCTGTCTGTGTGGGTGAAGGTTGTTCCTCGAGTGAGGTTTTGGCATTTAATTTTTGGATTTTTGGTTAGGGAAGATGTGCTAAGACCACGCTCAATACATCTCGAATAATTGCTTTTGTCAAAAGCTCTCGATATTTCTCAGAGCGTATATTTATTCACACAGTTCGTCGAACATTTGGATTATCTTTGGGGCAAACGAGAATATTCGAATCTAAATATGGAAGTAACGCTCGAAAAAATTAATTAAAAAAATAAAGCTATCATATTATACATATAATACAAGCTGTGGCTATTAAATAACAAGACTGAGATGATATCAATTGCCAAAAATCAAAAATTCTACTTTTTAATCTCTCCTTTCCTTGAATATATTCCTCTTCTACATATTTATGAAGTAATATTACAGTATTTTACTATTTAAAGTATTGTTGTGGATTATTTTTTATAGATTTCGCTAAAATGTCTTTACCATAGCATTCACTATATTTTTAAATCAAGATCGCAGTTGAAGCCAATGTAATCATTACATTTATTTTAATTTAAAAAAAATAACATATTCGTGTCCGCTCACTTAAAAATGCGTGTTCCGTGCGGCACTTTTGATCATCCGTTTACACAAAAATGCGTTTTTGTAGTTTGAGCTTTTAAAGCATAAGAAATGCCATATGTTTTCCTAATTTCATCAAAAGATGGTGTTATATTATAAATATATATATTAAAATATATTTGCTGGTTTTAAAATAATAATGATTATTTTGTACATTTTTCGAAATTTACATGGTCACAATTTATGAGAAATATAGCGGCCCGAAATGTGTTGATATGCTACCTAATTCCAAATTATCATTTGAAATCTTCAAATAATGCATGATTGAAACTTGCATTGATTGTAGATGCTTGTCCAAGATCAATTATATTATATCTCGTTACATAATAGTTACATCTCCTATGACATAGAAATGATTGGTATTTCAATTAAAATGCAATGGTAAATTCAAATTGTCGGTTCAGTGATGACAAAGGCGGGAGTCGTCGGATAGCCTTGACTATAAGAAGACGTCCTTCCCGCGGCCATATCTCTCTATCGTGATTAATAAAGAAGTTATCTAAGACAAGAGTATTTTTATTCGGCACCCGACCACTATCATCTTACCGCCGACTACATAACGGCGTAGCCATTTCCACGAACCCGTGGAAGCGGGGAGTGCCCTGAGAGCGCCTCCGCTCCGCCACGTTACAGTGGTGTCAGAAGTGGGATGGTGGTGGACAAGTGCCGACTCTGCGCATGTTAATAGCACCATTACATGGGGATGATATTTTATCCACGCTACAATAACAATGAGTATAAGATATAATTAATGCTAATGATGGTCATCCAGAAAATAAGGTAACAACATTTATCTAGGATTGAAAAAATCTTGTATTTAACTTAAAGTCATAAGATACTTCACCAATACAATGATCTTTTTCAAGAGCTTCTCATGTACATGGAGTCCAGAAAAGATTCTCGCTGCTGTGCAAAATGATCCACAAATTCACCAGTGGCGATCACGCGATTTTGACGGTGGTTCGGCGTGAGGATTATGGACACCCATATCGCATACAACTACTTGTAACTAGGGAATCCAATCACGGAATCCCGGACAGTTTTAGGTGCTTATGAATCCCGGGATTAGTAAACGTAATTCCGAAAAATTAGAGATTGAAATTTTTATCTAACAGAAATCGTACGCATCACCAGCACGATGAATCGAGACATTCCCGCCGAAATCTGGACGTTTGGAAATAGTGGCGTAACTACTAATTAGCGAGCTTAGGCGACGCCTAGGGGCAGTAATTGTCTAGTGTTTTTTAAATTGTTATATTAACCTTTCCCTACCGGTGATGTATTTACTACACCTCAATACTAATAATGGGAATATCGATATGAAATATAATAGATACTGGATTCAATTTTTTTGTATTCCTCCGTAATATTATTACGAATCACATCAAAGTATTATAGTATATAAATATTCATCTGCAATGACGGAAATAAATAATTTGTCAGGAAATCGGGAATTTCGCGAGTTTTAGTCCGTAGCAGAAAGATATTTTATCAGTCAGCGACACACTCGCCCGGATGAGAGGTGGTGGAAGTGCGTGACGACTTCTCCATCAGAAAAAAATACTGTGACTGAACAAAATGGCTGACAACCACGTGAGATCATACAAACTGAGCGTTAGAATCCCCCCTATATGCCAGACGCACAAAATTTTTAAATGATCCTTATAATTTTATTGAGCATTTGTAGAAATAAAATCATTATTTTCAAGAACAACAAGAACAATCTGGATTTCGAGCTAATCGTAATTATCCTAAATATTAAATAAGGCAGTATTTTAAATTATTGTGGCAGATTTAAATTCGTATTTCAGTGTATTCTTTATACATTATTAAAGTGGGTTTTCCATTAAACGCTTGACATTAAGTAGGCTTTAGAGGAAATTTCATATTTAAATATTATGATTGACTGAATATGAAGCTTTTCGTTTGTTGAGTTTAAATAAAAAGCATGAAATAATATTTTCCACATTAAATTCTTTACAATATTATATATTGAAGAGCTTTCTTTGCGTGGAAAAATTGCAGTGTTATCTGTATTAGCGACGATTCTCATATAAAATCCATCCAGGATAAAGAAAATATCGGGCAAAGATTTGGCAAATCACGCAGACATGAAAGAAAATTCCCATTCACATCTCGCTGATGTAATATTTATCCTTTCAATCAGTGTCTGAGGGTTTCCTTGAAGGACGCAAATATTGATTCGGGTTACTTTGACATCTCTTGATGGATGCTGGCGTATTTTTAAGATGTCTCATGGCAAATTTTAATAGGAGGTATCGTTTCATCTCTCCTCGGGGCTGTTTTTTTCGAGTTCCGGATGCCAAAGCCCTCCAACATGAGCTTTCAATTCACGCGGGACAAACGCAGCCATGTAACATCTCCCTTTACGATCCAATTCATCTTAATGCTGCCAGGAAGATCTGTCAAAAGCAGAAAAAATGCCTCTAATCAATATAAGCATATATTCTTTGTAAGTGGAACGAACCCGCTTCGGAAATTCCTGGATAAACTTCCGAGCTGACGGCGAGAATTCAATAAAAACATTACAATATGGAACGAGCTTCGTTGTTGTATTATACTTTTAATGTACATATTCAAGACAAGATCAACAATAGAGCACGAATGAAAAATAAAATAAAAATTTGCAAGGCAAATTATACACAAATTGCTAAAGTTCCAGCGTGAAGATTTATCGGGAAGACTTTTGCTCTGTTATTACTAATTTTCCGTTCGGATATTGCCGAACAAGTATTAATTTTCCACTTGTTAATTTTTCCATCCATTGCTTATTTATTCCTCATCATGAAATAATATTCCAAAGTTTTGTATGACTTGTTTTTCTCAACTTTTATATAACAATAGAGATCTTAAGAGAAACAAATCTAAAGCTATAAAAGCAGAAGAACTTATCGCGAAGCGTTCATCGATAAAAAATTATTCAAACTATCATAAAATTATACACAATGCATACCTAAGCATCCTAGATTTTGATCGTATGCAAACTTTGAGAGTCGAAGAGGTGATCAATAATTCACAATCGGGATGCAGCAAAGTTTTACGTATTTTATGAAACGTCAAAACTTTGTCCCAGGTCTGGAGCTTTGGACGAACTTTAACCGCAATGATACTTACTATGCGTTCTATGCAATATTACATGCAATATATTTTTATTATTTAAATAGAGACCATGTTCTGTGGACATATTCGGACATGGCGTCTGATCGCGAGGCGCCCGTTCGTCGTGTCAGCGGTCCGAAAAGCGGACCGGTTAGACACGTAAATCTTCCCCTTCACCCATAAAACCATACTAATTTATTTTATCTAGTGTTAAATTTACAACATATATGTATATTGAACTACACAGAAGGTTGAGAGATAGGTTCCATTATTTTTGAAAATCGCATAACTTCAAATCGCATAAAAAAGATCCGCATAAAAACAGATCAAGTGTATAGTTTTTGTCAAGTATATAGACAGGTTGTATACAAATAAATATTTGTAAAGTGAGCAGTTCCTAAAAACACACATGCTGTGTGCCCGGACTTGGGGTAAAATTTTCACAAAAAACACGCATATGTAGTGTCGGTCCATAATGAGTCAAAACTTTCTATTCTTCATGATTGAGATTTAACTGTCTAAGGAAATTTATTTAAAGCTTGAGGACCGAAGCCCTATATATTGTATTATAAATAAACATACGCTACCAATTGCTTTGGTGTAAACATCGTAAAATAATCAAACGATATATACGGGAAAACAATTTAAGTGGGAAAAATGTTTATTTAAAAAGCATTATCGGAGCTCTTATTTCCATGTATCTTGTTTATAAAAACTACAGTATCACCGTTACATGTCAAATGCTCATTAGCATCCATCGTTAAATAGTCCAGTTTATGAAAAGGGAGCTAATAAAAATATATCACTGATTAAAATCGACATCCAAACAACTTATCTAATGAAGAAATCGGCGGAATTCCAAGGGATCAATGCGGGAAACAATACGTGGAGAGGCGATTACTGTGATAAATTTGTTTCGAATGAGCATTTCTAGGGTCTTAACATAATGAACGATACATACGGGAAAAACTATGGATTCAGTTACACGTATTTATTGGATATGGAAGCGATAATCCCATTGTTTAGCTAATGGACTTGTAATTCAAATAATTTGCATTAATATCCAAACACTGCAACGAATACATGATCAAATTTGCTTGAATATCAAAAAATCGATCGTTATAACCGTTATAAATGCGTTTTCTGCACATTTTCATGCATAAAATTCGGCTCCTAATTTAAAATCATTGATTGCAGTATAAATTTGATTATCTTGTAATTATATTTATATTAAATTGGCGTTAATTTATTGCAATTAATTCAGATTTACGTGTTTGGGTGAATGTATGTGATCGTTATAAACGTGAAATAACAGCTAAAATGTTTATTGTGCAGTTATCGTTATAAACGCCGATTTAAATAGGAATCGGATTTGATGAATTTGAAAATAATTGTCGTTTTGATGGAAAATGATTGAAAAATTATAGAAAAAAAAATTAAAAATATAAATAAAGATTTATTTTGTATGAAAGCCGTTGAATAAATTATGACTTGAACGAATCTCGGTATTCTTATGATCACTCTTTGTTCCAAATTGATTAATAAATTTATTTCCATCTATTTCGGTTCGGTCGGGAGTCCCTCGGAAGACTACGCCTTGTAGTCGCCGCCATGATATGATTTATAAAATACTATTATTAACAACTTTAAATGTCTTTCTAACATGAAAAAATAATTGAATTGATATCACATGATTTTAAATCTGAGTGGGGAAAAAAATGTAGAAACAAAATGTCGAGCCAGACTCGACATAGGACCGCAAAGAGTTAAATTGCATAACTTTGTTGTTTTAAATCATTTTTAGTTTTGTTTATGGTAAGATTTTGCATGATTAAGATCATAAGGCCTATCAAACTCTATTGTCAGAATACTATTGTGGATGTTTGCTTGAGTTTAATCACAATTTAAGGCTTAATTATTATAAAGTAGCAAAATAATTTTAAATATGCAAGTCGTAAATTTGATCTTATATTCAATAATAAATATAATTTATTCAAATAACCATATATTTATGGAAACAACGGAAAAATATGATAAAAAATCCCGCTTTCTCAAGGGAGTCTCCCGCGGAGATCACCATTTTCAGCAACGACGAGCTGAAAAATGGGAATGAAAAAAGGTTATATATATGATGATTGTTGCTGGAATATATGCTTAAAAATGTGCTCCCGACTTTCGTTGGATATTTACGCGTCAATGCTGGATGGAAAATAAAATTATACGAGTTCCCAAGGGAATCGAGTCGGAATCATATTACAAATCGGTTTATATCCTCTTGGAGATGCATCGAATTTACGAGTTGTTTTTCCCGGTTGGCCGTAGGAGATGAAACGGGATCTCCGATCGACACGTGACGTCAAATCAAAACATCCCCGGGCTACCGGGGGTTAAGAAAACACAATTTCACCCGCGGCCCGCGTCGAAATAAAGACGGTGTAAGTGGCAGGTTATTTTCGGGGAGGTATTTATTGGGTGCTTACCATCAGGATCATTGGACCGAAATGTGTTTTATTGAGGAGGGCCGTATAAAATGATTCCGATCCGGGAGCGTTTTATATCCCGCCAAATTACACTATCCGTGTGAAAGTGTACGAGCCTCGACACGTTCCTAATAACGGCCTATTTACCGAAAGAAAAAACACCCCTCGAGGAAAATAGCGTCCTAAATTCTAAGAAGACTCGGAAGAGCCGTATTTATTGCTAACGTGTAATTAATTAAATAAATTGGTCGTACCTTCGGCTCAATACATCTCTTCACACTTTCGGTCGGAAATGTATCTGATGGAGCTCGTCAATCAGTATTAGGAGACTTTGCGGATCCTTGATGTATAGACCGTCTTCAATAATTCATGGAATTATTTGCTGGGGCTTAATGATACCATATAACGAAATATAATAGAAATTCCCATTAATTGACTGTATAAATACAATCATAATTTTTATTTTGGTATACCGATAATATATTATGATAAACGATGAGGGTGCATGCCAGTTTTGTGTTAGACCGGATAAACCCCCAACCGTTTAAATTTGGGACAGCCAAAACCAAATCATTTCAAAAGCGAAAGCCTTAAACCCAGGACGAAACCAATTTAATTTGATTTTGGTTTCATTCAATTTGTCAACAATTTATGCACCTAAATATATTGTTGGTGTAATGGGCTACTCGTGGAAACTCATTATAATACGCATAATATGAAATTCAGGATGTAAAAATAACTCTATCGCCATTAGCTCATTAAACTTTTTAATATTTTGATAAGTATGCCCGCACATGCTGCGGGATCCAGAGAGAGTATACCCGTACATGTTGCGGGTAGCACTCCATAGCACTTTATTTATTTAAATTTTGATGTCAAACAAAAATACAGAGTAGTCTGACATTTGTATGCTTAAAATGCTTATATAAAAATATGTATATCAAATTCCGTTTAATATCAAGATCCGTCGGTAATAATCGGTCGATAATAATTATTTAAATATTATTTTAATTAAATATAATGTTGATAACATCTCTATAAAAATTTTTGAGTAAACACGTTTGAGTAAAAATATATTTTAACGTGTTTTTTTTGTGTATAAAGTCGCATCGATGAAATGTACAGATTTGTGCGCATGGCATTTATAAAGTTAACAAGGGGATTGAATTTATTGTATGGTTTATCTCCTAGGAAAATTAATTAATAACAGAATAGTTGATAGAATAACTGCGTTTAATAAAGCGATCAATTATTATTGAACCTTGACACAATCCAATTACAATATAATTTTATTTTCGACCAGACTACAAAAATATTTTTCAATTAAGATTGATAAATAGTAAAAAACACAAAATACAGGTAATCACCGTTGATCACAGGGGATACGTACCGAAGACGGTTGCGATTAACGGGGGATCGTGATTGACGGGGGAATATTAACAAATCACCTGGTTCTACTTCTATATTTTCACAGTGGTATTGCATCTCAATTCTTGTGACGCGCAGGAGGCGGGAGTCGGGGAGAGTCGTCGGTTAGCCTTGGCTGCGGGAAGTCGTCCCTCCTGCAGCCAGATCTCTCTCTCTCTCTTGTGTGGAATAAATGGAATAAAAGACCTTATTTTAAATTAACCAAATGTGAAAAACAATTGGAAACCACAACAAGAGAAGTTACATACAACAATAAATTAACTTCGCTATTGGGTGGCAATTTATTTCAAGAATTTAAGAATGTAATTAATGGTTATCTTAAGTCGTAGGACAGGGTTTGTACCATCAGACAGTAACCCTCAGTGGAAAGATGCCTATTTTCAGTAGTCTCTTTTTTCTTACAATAAGTAGCTTCAAGTTCTCTTTTTGATTAGCAAGTTTATTTTAGATTGAATTAAGCATATATGCTATATTCATATGTCTACTAATCGTCCACGCAAATCCACTTTTCTCTCAGGACCGCGCAGCGTGAATCAAGCTTGTATATCAATAAATGAACCTTAACACTGTTGATATTTTTGGATCCTTTTGTATCGCTCAAGTCTGAACACACATATGCGTGACTACTGATCCACGCCAATTTTTACATTAAATTGTTTTTTTTTTTGAAGATGCCCATTTTTAATGCTATTCAAACACTTTCACCCTCTTATTTTTTAAATTAAAAAAAATCCCCAAAAGGACTTCCATTAGGCTTTTTCCAATTAAAATGACTTGTTCTAAAATGTAACTTTGTGGTATGAAAGGACAGCCTTCCTATAAGTTGCCTAAACTGATTATTGAACTCATGGAAATCGTTTTGGGATTAAATTCAATTTATCATAAAGATCAGCTTCGGTATTTTATATAGCAATAAATTTGAAGTAATTACCGGGAATGTGTTTAACGGAAGGACTAGTTAAGGTACACGTGTCGAACATGGTCACACGTGTCAATATCACTATACTTATCGATATGATAACACAAATTTACGTTAATTCGTATTTTGTGCTATGGCTATAAGAGAAACAATATTACCAGACATATCCTTAAGTTTTGGTAAATAAGAATAATAACATAAAAATCCTCATTTTAAAAGTAATGATATGATGCCACCTACTATTTTGTATTTTTTTAGTATTAAAAAAAGCTTAACGGAACGCTTTGTCGTTTGTATCTCTATGGGAACAATCAGAACATATTTAATTGTTTAATTTGAACACAATATTTGACATAATACTGACAAACAAGGACTTAATTTGAATGGATCACGCGGTCCATTTATAATCGGATCGCTGAATAACGATGATCAATTAAGACTTCGAATTAAAATTTAAAAAATCGATAAAGATAACCAACTGTGAGACTTAAATGACCACGAGCCACTTTATCAAGCATGAACAACGTCAGTTCGTTAGAAGACATTTTGTTTTCGGACTAGCAAAAATCTTTTTAAATTAGATATTTATTTCGAAATCGTTAAATGCATTAAAAATAAACATTACACAGTTTTTGAGATTAAATTTAAATTTAAATGTTTTTTAAAAAAAATCATTTGACTTTTTTGTAGTTTTTTTTTAAATACTTTTTAAAATAAATTTTTGACATAAATCTGGTAGAAACTATAGATAATTATAATAAAAAGTTTTTGAACAATTTTTGAAGTAAATTAATTTATTAAAACTTGAGATATCATGTCAACCGTGTTGAAAAAAGCAGTTTCCCTTATCCCTTAAATTTAAACGTTCTTCAAATATTAAATCTTACATCTATCGATCGTTCAGGTCAAAAAATGATTGAAAATATTCTGAAATGGAAAACAGATTTAGGCTTTGAGGGATGATATCAATAAATAGCTTAAGTGGATGAGACAGAATTTATTCTGCTTTACATTTGAATATAAAAATCGTATCAAACTTATTCGTCTTTCATATTTATTTAAATATGAATATTAGCATACTGCCAGCTTTAACAAAATCGTATCGATACCCTCCATCATTGTGTTATAATCCCGAAGAATGTAAATATGTTCGTTCAACCCTCGAAATCTGCTTAATTATTTTATAAAAGGATCATCCAGAAAGTAAGGTTACAATATTTATGTAGGATTGATAAATGCTTGTATTTAATTGAAATTCACAGGATGTCAGCTCTTTTTGGATAGTCTTTTGGTCCAGAAAGCTTCTCTCTTTTGTGCAAAACGATCCAAAAATTCATGCTTGGCGGTCATGCGATTTTAACGTTGATCCGATGTGAACAACCAAGTTTTTTAAATACAATATCATCAAGGAGACTCCGAAAAATGTCTGGAAATTCTTCGTGAAGGTCATAAAGAGTCGTGGGAGCGCGTGACGACCTCTACATCGGAAGAATTTACTGTGACTGAACAAAATGGCTGACAAACATGCGAGATTAACTATAATATAGACAAGGAAAGAATAGAATTCCCTTCAATTTTTATACTCTTTTCTAGCATCATAATAAAATATACATAAAACTGAAATTCCATATAAATAAAAATCAAAATTCATAGGTTTTCGGATTTTTTATATATATTTTTATAAAATAAATTTTATATTAAATTTGTGTGCCATTTAAGAAAGTCTACAGAAACGCTTGTTTTGATCGTAAAATAACATACGAACGCGTTTTCTGTGTCACTCGAACATGTCGTTTCGGCGACGGGATGCATGCGACCCTCTAAAAGATAGGGGTTGCTCCCGCTGAGATCCTGCACAGGGGTGGCATAAATAAAACGAGCCGGCGAGTGTGTAGAAAAATCATAAAAATATGAACGCATCAGGAAAGCGGGTCAACGAAACCGCTTCGGGTCGATCCCCCGCACAATTGACCGACTCGTTATTGTGGAGCGGGATAAATACGGGACCGCCTGGATGTAAATATGGCGTAATTTATATAAAGAATACACGAAAACGCGTGTCGTTACTTCTTGGACGCTTTCAACATGTTTTTCGGAGGGTCGGCTTAACGGTCGCGACCCACGTATTACAATTTTTGACAGATTTCAAGCTTGATGTCGAGCTGCCCTGTTGAAAGGCACAATGACGACAAAACGGGTCGCATTACAAAAGAGACATTCAATTACAAAAAAATTGGGACCCGAAAAATATATTATAAACTGCTGAAAATATATATCATACATACATATATATATATTTTTAAGCTATCATAATAATGATAAAATCTCAAAATATATGAATACTTTCGGGTCCTCCTAATACATGTATTTAAATACATGGTTACTAATTACAATTCCTGTAGATTTGAATCCAAGATGTTTGAAGTATGCTGGATCATGGAATGGCTCATATAAATGTAAATCGTTTAATTAGGAATGATAGTAATTTTGTTGTATTAACAAATATAGAAAAATCGATTTTTATATATAATATCTACTGTACGTTAATTATACTATACCTATATTATTTAAAAAAGTGCAAACAATCAGTTGGAAAAGTTTTATCGCAATCGAATGAACGGTATGGCAGCGCATTAAATACGAACAAACAAATATTTATTTTTATATATTAGACTATGTCTATGTTACTCGCGAAATCTTTAACAATAAGTGAAAAAAGTTTTATTGCAATCTGATAAACGATATAGCAGCGCATTACATACGAACAAACAAGAATTCATTTATATATATGAGATAAAATTATATTTTTATGATGCATAACACTATATTTGATTAGTCTAATGGTCAATAGAGACGTTAGTTAAGTTAAGTTATTTAAAAGACTTCTCAGCGTTCTCACAGGCACCCGAATCGATAAAAAATAGTAATTTTAATATAAGGTCCCCAAAACTTTCGAATACTTTCGGGTCCCCCTAATATTAACAACTAAAATTATAAAACATAGACGTGAGATTTATGCTGTTTACTAAGTATTATATTAAGCCCGTTTTAACCGTGAAAAACGTTTTTATGCACATAGTCTGATATGCATCATAAATAAACTACACGGACAGTCCCAAAAGTAACCGACTTGATGTAAAAATGGCGGTTGTTGTTTTAAAAAAAATATACCAATATAAAAAGTATTTACTATGTAAAGCTTATATTTAAAGTTTAAAGACGCTACATTGTTAATATTGGATGGCAGAATTTAAACGAGACAGAAGAGAAAAATTGCACATGAGAAAGTTGTGCGCAAGATGTGCGCCGCGTTTGCTCACACGTTGTTTCAAAGCAATGACGATCGAGTTTTTAAGTATATCGATCTTCTGGGACTATTCTAATATGTGCAAAAAATAGTTATAGAATTTAATGTCCTTGTAAAAAAATGGCTTAATTTTCATTATCGTTAATATGCCATGAAAATAATAAAAACTGTTGATTACATCTACATTAATTATTAACTTCGGAAGCTGCTTGAGTGCTTAAACATTCTCAATTTAAGTGCTCGGAGGTATCAAAAAGAATTGTAAGAAGTATGATAAAAATTATATAATTCCGCCGTGGAGAAACGCGATTTCTTATTTCGAAATCCGACATTTCTCTCTCGCAACAAAGGATATTTTGATATAATATACCTGGCATGAGATTGAAATATAACAGTCCCATTGTCGTGGAGTAAGAAGATGTTTATTTGATTCCAAAGTAATGGGTGTTTTCCTACACCCATAACCGATATAGACTCGATACAAAAGAAATCTTACGGCCATCGATTTATCAGGATTAATATACTTCCAAGGATATAAGCTGAAGAACGAATGAATGCTTTGTCGTTTATTACTGAAAATGTTTCCTATGCCGTAACGAGATATAAAATATTTTCTCGGATATTGGAACGGTATCGTATGTTCATTAAGAGCTCTGAAAGGACGATCTTTTTTGGAAATTCATGCCAAATTTATCAAATTGCCAAATGTCACACGGGAAAAATTTAGCACTGCGTCGGTGCTTTTGTGTCGTCTTTTGCATTTGAGCAGATGCCTTCTAAACATAGCATAAAACTAGTGTGGCACTCTTCCGTAGATTGAACATGTTTTATTTAGCAAAAGAGTCCCTTTTCTCGCCCTTTTAGCTGCGAGGGATCCCGCCGTTGCATGATTTAAATGGGAACGCGTTACGAGCGTAAACCCTGCAAAAATCCTCTTCATAGGGCAAAAACCCTCGCAGCTCAATCGTCTGGCGTATGATTCAAGAATGCCGACTTGAAGCCCCACTATGTAGCAATGTTAACATCAAACATGCGAGAAAATAATCCCAGAAATCAATAAAATCCTTCAGTTGACTCGAAAGACTCCTCGTGGAGTTAATTTGGCGTCGCATGATTCGAGTGCCTCAAGCATGATCGATCACACTCATAAAATAGGCGCAATTTTTGCACGTCGTAATACAAGGATAGAATTTTGAAAAAATATTTTTTTGTTGCATTTTTTCTAAATTTATACTTTAAAGAATATATCTACCACATTAATTTTTAAAATTGTAATTATTTACGGAGTTATAGCTATTTTAGTGAGGCGGTAACTAAGCCGGTCCTACCAGAATTAAACCTTTAAAGCATTTTTCTCGAAACTACTTTTTACAACACGGTTGACATGATATCTCAGGTTATAATTAATTTATTTATTTAAAATTTGGTATTAACCTTTTATATATAACCTTCTATTATTTCTACCAGATTTGTATAAAAAATGTATTTTTAACTATTAAAAAAAATGTGAAAAAATAAAGCGAAAAAATGACTCCTTTTAGTTTTTAAATTTAAGATGACTAGAAGGGTTAAAATCGTGTCAACCAGGATGAGTGTTGTTATAATTTTTTATATTGTCATATATTGTATTGATACATTCCGCAGCCGCTTTTGCTCCATGAATCCCTTAGAATCCTTCCGGGAATATGTAATTTGATCAGCTGTCGACGATGTGCTTCATGGTATGGATCCCGCCAAAATCACAAAGGGATGACAAAGTTAACCCTTTGGCAAGTTGCCTACAAACCAAGTGTTGCAGCCGTGACCACAAGTCGGTTTATTGATGGAAATTCTATTTACCAGACAACACAGATTCAAGATGTTTTAATCCCTTTGTAATTAAATCATCGTTAATTGTGAGCCTATGCAATATTGCATATACAGCACATTGAATAATATTATAGAATCAACGTTAGTCGATCCGACTAACATATGCATTTTAAATAAATGGTTTATTAATTTTTGTTAAAATTTATGCGTAGTCCGTAAAATGTGTTGATTTTATTATAAATATGAACAAACATTTATTTTTATATATAAGATCTACTATAAGTTAATTATACTATATTTATTTTATTTTAAAAAGTGCAAACAATAAATTGGCAAAGTTTTATCGCAATCGAATAAACGGTTTGGTAGCACATTAAATACGGACAAACAAACATTGATTTTTATATATTAGACTATGCTTATGTTACTCGCAATATTTTTAGCAATAAGTAGACGAAGTTTTATCACAAACTGATGAACGGTATCGCAGCGCATTTCGAACGAACAAAACCCAATTCATTTTTATTTATTAGATATATAAAAATACAAATGGTGTGTCTTATTTTTTTTTACATAGTTTTCTTCATTATGAATACATTTATTTCATCAGATAAGAAGCTTCTTGATGCCGTCATGGAAAAAAAGAAGGCGAGAAGTAGCATCTTCTGTTGCGCAACGCGTAATTATTCATTTTAAATTAGATTAAATCATCATTATATGTATTTGTCCGTAGATATCATTAGCTAAAATATTGGACTGTATGTTGTGTAATATATAATAAAATAGGGTCACTATTGGTGTTGCATGCGCATCTCTAAGATATATGCGACCGATACGGACACACTACAAACAATTATTCGTTTTTCTCTGACCAACTGCCGTTTGAATTCCGTTTATAGAAGTTTAACTTTAAGTATTTTAAGAATCTATGAGAGCTATTAAAGTCGAATAAAACATGGCGCAAGACCTTAGCTTAGTAAGTATCACGAGATATAACACACACGTTGTATCATCGGCCATTATAATGTTAAAATTAATCATTTCAGCAGCGAAATTTTGAATGTTTAATTGATTTTATGTTTTGTCTAATCTGATTTTGATACTCAATTGTGGCACTTTTGAATAAAGCAGCTTACGCTCGTCAGAGATATTGTTAATCGGACGAAATAGCTTCAGATTATATTGATATTATGGCTTAGAATTTTCGAAGTATGGCCATTATGCACAGATTTGAGAAATTGAGGATCGTAAGCTCAGTAAGATCTCTGAAATTGATTAAGGATATTAATGTAATACTTCCTCGTTGCAGCATTTGCAATCATCTTCCAATTAATTTATTGCTTACGAAGGCATCGTATCGATTCCATTCAATTGCTTGGCATAGTTGACCTATTTGAGAAACAACGTTTTAATTAAAATACACAATTTTGATTCGAAATCAAGATTGCTCAGTGGATAGTCCAATGATTTTTTATTAAAACATTTACATCTTTGACTTGAATCTATAATGGTTAGAATGGCATGAAGCAGAATCGTAATAATTTGCAATCAGCTTCGCCAATTTACGTTACGAGATTTCATAAAAGATTTTTCATTGAAAGTCAAATAAATATTTTTTCCAACGACTACAAAAAGGCGCTACAAATACAGGATATTTCTATAGGAATCATCTGAAATATCTGGGACAACAAGGAAGACTACACCGGCATGTCTGATGAACGATTCCAATTAATTAATACTGAAATTAATGTCCCACTACAGAAGTGTCGGGATCAACACAAACAAGTATTTGCATAATTTATAGACTATAAAAAAGCATTTGATAGGGCAAGGCTAACGAAATTAATGGAAATGTTCAGAGAATGTAATATTGATTACTGATATCAAACGATAGAAATCAGATATGAGTGGATGTCGAAGTGGTTGACCAGTTTAAATACCTTGGAAGCATCCTAACAAAGACGTTCGATCCAGATATAGAAGTAAGGTGCCGAATAGGGGTTGTAAGATGACAATTTGAACCTCAATCTTCAACGAAGACAAGGAGTTGTCAAGAAGCAGGTGACTTGGCTGCGCAACATTAGAGAGCGAACCAAAATAGGAAGAGTGGACGAATTGTTACGCCAATGCAAGGTCTGCTTAAAACATCACTGCTGTGCATGAGTGTTCACGGGAAAACACGAGGCAGTCAATTTTTTGTCGTTCATAAGAACTTTGCTTCAACTTGTCGAATTTTATATCAAGTCCGTATAAAATCAAACTAATCCTAGAACTTAAGATAAACGACCATAAACAATGCCGTGTGTTTACTTATTGGGCTCTTAAGAATTTGGATATTTAGCGACAATTTTTGGATGAATATGCGAATAGGCAAAAATCTTAAAATGGGAAAAAACTAATCCACATGAGTTACACTGGCATTAAAAGCATTCCGATTATGCTACTATAACGTTACAACCGAGAGAAAAAGAGAGATCTGGCTGCAGGAGGGACGACTTCCCGCAACCAAGGCTAACCGATAACTTTCCCGACTCCCACCTTCTGCGCGTTACTCTCCAACCGGCAACGGTGAACGCGCAAGAAGCGATCGGTCTATATGCAGGTGCAATGTCTCCGCAGGACCACAAGAGATGGCGTTGTTAAAATAACACAAACGCACCTGAAGAGAGACGGAAGATGTCACTGTTAATCTGGCGAATTCGATCTGCTCAGATCAACAGCGCTACTACGTGGGGATCTTAAATCGCCCACGCTACACTACAAAGTTATCGAAAGTTGGACCTCCCCAATACGTATCAACTAGCAAAGTTACGGCAAATATTTGAATACAAATGTTTTAACTTTTTTAATGAAATTATTTAGTGGCTAGCACGCTCTCCAGACCTGACACCATTGGATTTATCTGCCTGGGGACGTCCCATATTCCGTGGCTTGCACCGTCTCCACACCTGACACCACTGGATTTTTTTGCTTATTTGCCCACAAACGAAAAGGTATAATCTAGAAAACTTTTTGTGATAGGTTTTTTGTGAAAAGAATTCAGTAAGTTGACATTTGTCATTCGTTTGCACATTTATTGCAAATTTGGAAGCTCAGAACTAATTTTCTTTAAAGAAATTTCATAAAATAATTATTTATTTAGATCAAATTTTTTTGGGGTATTTTATCAAAGTAATAGAAAAAATCTATTTCGACAACTCTAGTACTTAGGACATAGAGCCTATATGTGTGTGCCTTAACCCCCAAAAAATTTTGTCGGTCTATGTGCAAAACACCCTATATATATATATATGTGTATACCCTATAAACATGTTTTTTGTTGGCAACTTTTTCGCCATAATATTCATTTTAATATAATTTAATAACTAGATGAATCCAAATTCTCACAAGTCACCAGATTTAAAATTTACACGGAACAAAGGCGAATTTCCAGGATGCGTGATAATTTGATAGAGGATTATGACAGCTTGCGTAGACTGGCTGCTGGGACGTAAATTGACATTTGCAGATATGAGGCTTTGTGACGTTATCCTTTGGTAGGCATTCATGGTTAATTTGAAAATTCTAATACGACACAAGTGCACGTTGGTCTTTGGCGAGCCATATCTGTAATACATATATGGTGATTTTAAATGTTCGGACATTTAGATTGACGCTGGCGCAATGCACCAAGTTATAATTATGTCCATGGAAGCATGCAAAGTGGTGCATTTATTTTCTTGCAGATTGATGTCGGTAATTGATTTTGCCTTCACACAAAAGCCGATGGAGATGCAAAAAAGCCACGGTTAGCCCCATTATGAGTTTGAGGGTTGCCCGAGTATAAATTTCATATAATGAAGCGACTGCGTGTCTTCAGTTTCAAGTTTGGGGATGTTCAAAGTTATACGAGGGCGGTATAATAGGGAACATTTTATAATATTCAAGGTCAAAATTATAATCCAGATTCAGCATATGGAGGATCTATTAACGCGTTTTAATAAAAGTTGAAGACTATTTTAGCCACAAGTAGGTACAGTGGGACTATTGGCTGGAAGACGCAAAATAAGCTCCTCTGCTAACCGTTATTATAGGTCATCAAATTTAATTTTCTACTGCCTTAAGCCGCCAAGGAAGATGTCTTTCGGTGTATTTCGCAGAAAGGCTTTTTGAAATCGTTCCGCGCTATCCTAATACTCGAATGGTCTTTGTCTGCTTCGGTCTTCTTTTTTGTTAAGCCCGAAAATAAATAATAATGTGATTGCAAGACTCGTGCTCCGAGGGATCTTCGCTACTAATTCTCTTATCAAAGTACAAAATTATTGCCTCGAAGGCCTCATTGTTCGACCAGGGATTGATCGGCGTATTTTCTTCGGGGGGCCTCCGTCGTTCTATTATCGTTTGTTTCAAATTCAATTTTTGTAAAACCAATTACCGAAATGGAGATAACACAAAAGATGGATGGAAGAAGACTTTAATGTCTTTGGAGAAAAATACGTTTCCCTATGCGAGGCAGGCGTATTAATTTCGGCAGTAATAAAGCATCGGCGCCGAAAACAATGTTGAAGTAATCGATTTTTATGCTTGTTTTGTCTTCCAAAAAGCGCACATAACTTCATATCGAAGGACGTGTGAACAACGACGCAAATCTTTGACGTATTTTTAGGCTCACGAAAAATCAAGAAACGTCTGTTTACAGTTGGTTCATGCAATGCAATGGATTTTGAAGATTGACGATCAATCTATGATAAAAATACAAAAAGACTTAAATTTTACCATACAATTGGCATTATAGGATCTAAAATAAGCATCATTACAATAGACAAAGCATAAAATGTGAGAGAAGAACTTCATTAATCCTTTGCACTTGAGTGGTGACTCTCACTCACTGCTCGTTTTAATGAAGAGACTCGATGCATTGCAATAACTGTTTACGTTTACTCTCTTTGAAGCGGGTCCCTATGCTCTTCTGTATAATCTTAAGAAGTACAACATGACACGCCTTCGAATAGCTATAAGATTTTGTTATCTGAAATTAGTCCGCAATCACGACCTGCACTCCATGTTTGGTACTAATTTGAACTTTATAGTCGTGGCATAAAGACTAATAAGTTTTTGATCCCTGTAAGCATTGAACGGGAAGTTAGGAAGGATTGCAAAGTCTGTTTTCAAAGAAACAAAGCCGGTAAAAATAATCAAACTACATATTAATGTAATACTTGCTCCGAAAAGCCGGGCAGTAAATAAAAAAAAATATATAAAGATATCTTAAGCAAAAAAAAAATCGATCGGAATTACAAGATACTAGCATTGAAGTCAGACTGCTGCTGAAGAAAGTTTCGAAAATGAGGATATTTGGTTAGTGAGTTATTTTAAATTGAGGTAAACATAGATTTATATGTTCACCATCCCAAACACATATCCACTTATCTCTTAGGATCGCGCAACGTGAGCTGAAGCTTGTAAATGTATAGCGTATTGCGCGCGCATCCTTTCTCTCCCCGTCCTCGCAGCCCAAACTTCATTTCACCGGACCAATATGCGCCAACTTGGTGCCTATATACAATATTTTTAATATGTCTCTACTATTTTCCGCAAGTGTAAATAGTAAGTTGACAAAGTTTTATCGCAATCGGATGAACTGTATGGAAGCGCAGTTAAATACGAACAAACAAAAATTGATATGTATTCGACGGAGATACTACAAGCGATTCGCACTTTTTTTTCGACCAACTGCCGTTTGCAGTTTCATTTTTCGTGACGTTTTATCTACTTATGCAATGTTTCATATATCAAGATACTATTTGGAACTCAATGTAGTTTTAACTAATGGTACTTTTTAACAGTTCAATTTTAATCATCTCTCTGGCCTAAAATTTTTTGAACTTTTACCAAGTATTAATTTTGAAAATGTAATTTGAACATTGAATGAAGCAACATAAGGACGATATTTCATAGCAAAAGTATCAAATTGAGCTATCAGGCAATTTACATAAAAGCAAAGAGAATAATGTGACTACGTTGGAATAGCTCACTGTCTGGAACACATTAAATATGAGAGAACTTAGCTAGCATACATTTATTGAAGATGTTTTGAACTATATAATTGGACATTCCGTTGTGCAATAATTGGAATACTAATACTGAAATAAATTAGGAGATTAATTCTTCGATAATTTTGAATTTCATCATTATTTGTAGTGAAAATGGATTTTTTAGACAAATACACTATTCCTTCTCAAAACCATGTTCCAATTCAAAATCGAATATATATGTCAGAAATTAAAAATTGTACAAAGCTTGGAGCATAGAATCGTAAATAACTATTATATTAGGGATACCGGATGAAAATTTCGTTTTTTAACATTGTCCTTTTTAATGATGAATTGAATTTCGGTTTTCGATCTGTCAACACGTATTCCTTGTGATAATGATTGGTGAGCATCTACCAGAATGTAAGGTTACAATAATGATGTACGATTGAATTTTTTTTTAAAAAACCGCATAACTTCAAATCAATGCAATAGAATGTATCAAAAATCGCATAAATAAAGTTAATAAAAAAATCATAAAAATAGAAACACAATACAAATTTATCTTAACATTGCTTTATATATATCTATTTAACCGATAAACATAAAATTTTGTAACTTTAATTTCTAGAGAACCCTCATACAATAGAGGAAATATTTTTTATAAAAGAAGATTTTATCCGATTTTTCATTTAAAACTAAATTTCTAAGATAGACGATGTAAGAAATTTGTAGCTATCGAGAGAGAAAATATATATTATAATTGAAATGGTAATATATATTTATATTTAAAGTTGGCTTGTTATTAAAAAAAAAATTTTTTTCGCCCGGTATCCATTTGATCAGTATGCACGCATATGTTGCGTGCGTATTTTTATTACTATAAAGGAATATAGTATTTGGGCGATTTTTTTCTTCACAAAATACAAAATAGAATTAAAAACGACTTATTTTTATTACAATTTATTCATTAATGATTGGTTCCAAAAGTACGGACTTTTATAAAAGTTGAATACATAATTTTGCATCTCATTGGCGAAAGACGACGATTGAAGTTAATACAGATTATTTTGATTGAATTTATTATATTTTGTAAAAGTTATGGCGTATTAATTCCCGCTTAAGAATTCCGAACGTTCATGTGGCATGCCCTATAATTTATGGTTCCATAAGAGGAAGGCGGGAAATATATTAAGCGCGTAAGCGGATTCCGAACGTAATTTAATAAAAATGAAAACAGCCGAAAGAAATCTTTCTAAAGCAATCGTGACATGTTCAAGAGGCCGAAAATCGTAAATTTGTATGAACGTCACATTTATCAGGATGAATATTCTTTCTTGTGTATTGAAAATGTGGCTTAATCTGTGTATTTTATCCTTGAATATAAAAAAGGAGCGAAGAATGTCCGACGCACACGGACAATAGTAAATAAATAGTGTTTTAAAGATTGGGGTCGCTCAGTTGATAAGGGTGGGCGGTTTTAACGACGCGCGCGCCATCTAGCCAGGGCCCGAGAAGTTTTTCGCGGTGGAAGCTGAGTTATTAGACGCTAAACGGGAAAATTTATTTTATGGGCGCGTAATTTTAATATACGTAAACAAATTAAGCCGCATGTGTTGACATTAATAGCATTAGGCCGGGTCGTAATTAACATTTACGGTTAATGAACCAGTGTGTTATCGTCCCCCGTTTACATTTAATTACGGCCGCACAAAACGATACCTTCGAAACGGTGACTAATGACGATGGATCACTCGACCGCGACATCAAAGAATTTTTGCAATGTCTTTGGTCAGGGGTCGCCAAATGACGGACGTTCATAAAGCGGGAGCGACCGGGTTAAGCTGCGCATGACGGGGTTAAATATCACCCTGCTTCCTTTATTGACTTTTGTGTCAACATTTTAACTTCAAAATTTAAATATTCAAAGCATATTTATTAAGAATTTTACCAACCGACTTCAAGGTTGCCCGCATCAACTGAATGTTACACGCACACAATAAGTTCTTAGGATGACTAATAAACAACATTTTTTTTTAATCAGTTGACTTGGACAGCTTTTGCCAGTTGCTATCCACTCAATTGACAGCCACTCAATTGATGGATCCATATTTCATCCATTGTCACATACCGTATGAAAAAAACATTTTTATTGCGCTGAAACATCTCTAAACAGCGGTCTGAATTGTGGACGCATTGTATTTTATGAACGATTTGTTTCGGATAGAGCTTTTTCATGAATAAATATTGATACAATGTAATGACTACACTGCCTTTTGATACCTTTGCATTGACCATGCGTATTTTACGGATTGATTACGTAAAAGACTCTGTAAACGAAATGGATGCTCTGGGAGGGTTGACTATATTTTGTGGACTTTGTCAATAGTGGGGTCAAATATATATGTCATCTTACGAATTTATTGAATGATGTGTTATGTATAATTATACATTTGATTGTTATTTGAAGACAAACGAGTATCCAAACACATTCGTTATTTTTTCAAAGATAAATTAAAACTGTATTTTAATTCAGACTCAAACTCTATACTCTAATGACACAGAAAGAGTATTCTCGCACAGAATCGACAGAGACAGAGACGGATGTCTTGCGTCTTATTATACACTCGTACGCCGATGATAAAGTTATGCTGTAAAGACACCCCTACACGTCAAATATTGCAAAAAGCGATCCATAGCGTTTCATTTTCAATGCCATACTTGTATTTCTAATACTGAATCGTAATGGAATTTGTCCGTATCCGGACATGAAAACCATCTGACACGTGATCTTCTTAGATCGTTGGTGATATCAAATATACAGGTGTTGGCACATTGGCAAATTTTTAAACTTGATTTCTTTGCCTGTGGAAGTCTCCTATTCCGTGACTCACACGGTCTCCAGATCTGACACCACTGGATTTCTTTGTCTAGGGGCATGTCTGTATTCCATGGCTCACACGGTCTACAGACCTGACACCACTGGATTTTTTTGTCTAGGAACGTGCAAAAGAATTAATTTACACGACAGAGGCGCCCATGAAAGTAATCTTAATTTAAAGAATAATCTTCGCCTTTGTAAAAATGAAAAAAAAAGAAATACTACTTCAGACAACTACAGTTTTTTAAACTAATTGCATACAATAATACTTTATTTTGATCAAAAATATATTGTAAAATACAAAAATAGTTGTTTCGTACTATTACGAACACAGATCAAAAAGTTATGATATTTTAAAGGTGAATTTTTGGACGTTTTTTAAATATGTTGAAAAGAAATTCTATTTCGACAACCCTAACACTTAGGACATAGACCTTATACATGAAACATAGCAAAAGACCCTCCTAATACAAAAAAAAAAAAAATTGTCGATCCATGTGCAAAGCACACTGTATATTCATAACTGCTTATTTTGTTTTAGTAACAATAATTATTTTGTTACTAAAAATGAAGACACACATTTGTATTGTTTATGTCTATGCGAAGAAATTAATGAATACTGTGTGCTATCAACAGGATTAAAGTAATTCTATTTGAAACGCTATAATGGGACTTAAAAATATCAACGGTGTTAAGGTTCATTTATTGATATACAAGCTTGACTCATGCTGCGCGTTTCTGAAAGAAAAGTGGATTTGTGTAGAAGATAAGTGATAGACATTTGAATATTATTATGTTTAGCACAATTTAAAATTAGATCACTAATCAAATGATTAGTTAATATTGTTGTGCCATTTTGCACAACAATATTAATATTATGAATATTAAAAAAAAAAAAATCCCAAAAATTGTCAAATAAACATTACGTTAATCTTTTTTGAGGGGGTGTACAATATCTCACATACTATTGATTTATATGTTGTAAATATATTTACAGACCACATCGTTGAAAATAAATGTCTGAAGCTCGCTTAACTTATTTAAAATACCGTCAGCAAAATAAAATTGATTCGAATTTTCATGGAAATGGTCTATCAAAATGAAGTTAGAGCTTGGGGTTCTAACCCAAGAGACCGATAGCGGAGTACAAGGAAGAGCATCTATCCAGGGACCATAATTTCAGATAAAGACGTCGTTTTCATGTTAAACAATGTTCGCCTACAACAAAGGAAACGGCTTTATATGGAGTCTTTTCGGTTTATTTTCGGAAGCATTTTGAATTTGAAACAAATTGTCGCTGCATTAAGTCACGATTCGAAGCATTCCGACGAGAATGAACGTTTAGACTTTTGTAATACGACGCGAATGAAATTTTATATCATTTCAGGCGCTGAAGTGCTTGTAAACTTTTTATGATGGAATACCGACGCGCTTTTGATGTTTCTTAATGTCTTATTAAAATGAAAAGGTGCCGTAAATAAGAGCCCTCTGAAGCGATCAAATTTTTCGGGAGTTATTTCAATTCCGAAAACGAAAAAAAAATGTTTTCAAGACTGAGGATATCTTTAAGACTTACAGTTAATCGTCTGTTAGTCTATTTATCACGTGACTGATCCTGGCATTTTTTTTGCTCTATAAGATGCTTGATTTTGTAGAAAAGTTTATGACCTTGTCTCTTCTGTTCAGATTAGTTTTATATCTACGATAGTAATCAGGTTACAAGGGTTTCTGAGGGCGGAAGAATTTTTAGGATCAGTTTGTTTAGTTCCGCGTGTTTGTCGGCCATTTTGTTCAGTCACAGTAAATTCTTCCGATGGACAGGTCGTCGCGCGCTTCCACTACCTCCGAGCAAAATCAACACAGTTATCCGTTTTTTGACTTTGCAGGACAATACCGCCGCGAATATCCATAAGAAAATTGTGGAAGTTTATGGTTGATAGAAGAGGTTCACATAGAAGGAAGACATTATTATTATACTAAGATAAAGAGCACGGAGCCGTAGAAAGACAAGGCCTTCCCGCGGCCAAGACGATCGGTCGGATCTCAAGACTTAACTAGCTCCGACTAAATGTGGACTAGATGTTTTAATATATTTGTGAAGTATCTTGCAAATTTAAATTAAATACAACCATTTTTAGATCCAACATAAATGTTGTAACCTCCACGTTTTTTTGCTAGGAAAGTCAATTTAAAAAATACCAAGGGATAATATAAAAGCCTGAATAGAAATTGTGTCAGCCAACAAAGAATCTGCCAAAATAGATGAAAGCTGATAAATAAGAATTTTTTTTCTTCTGAAAAAAAATTCTTTGAGCGAAAGAAGCTTAAAATTGAAGAGACAATTAAAAAAAAAATACTAAGCATCTTATTTTAAAATGCATAAAAGATTTACATGCTAAAAGTTGGCAATAAGCTTAGCAGTGATGATAACCTGAAAGCGTTTATGAGATGGAGTCGAATAAATAGGATTATATTAATAATTGCAGCTTGGATTTGAACATTTATAATAAAGATCCAAGAACTAGTTCAATATTACAACCCTTAGGACTTTTTTTAAAAATATAAATAACATGATAATAAAAATGATGGACATCAATTTTGCATTGTTATAATCTTGCCTGGTGTATTTAAAAGAATATTTCGGACGCATAATTTGATTAAGTGTTTCTTTGAAGGCGAGTCTTTTGGTTGGGAACTTAAGAAAAACGTTTTCTCTTACTAATGCAATATTATTAAATAACCCTTTTCGTGGGGGGTTTGAATTAATGAAATTTCTCCGGGTATTTGCGATTATTTCATCCATTGTTTGGCGTAGGATGATTTGAATTCGTTCATAATGAAGAATATTTCATTAAAACCTTTTCATCCGATCGAGTATTTTAATTTTCGTTCGTTTCTACTAATAATACCTTTTTTCCCATTAATTGGTAGTCCGTAGCTGGAGTCGCGGATATAACTCCTTTATCATTTAATCATTATTCCCTTTTTAAAAGTCCTTCGGGGAGCGTCTAATTTTTTGTTTTCTTTGTCCACGTTCAAATTTTTCGAGTGCAGAATGGCGCCTCGGTTTATACTTTGCGTGGAGCGACAAGAAAAAGCGACTTAATTTATTCAGAGGCTCGATGTTAATTTCGTCTTATAATAATAAATATTAATTTCGAAACATTTATCTTCTTTTCAGCTGAAAAAGATGGGCGTGGGCTCGACCGAACACGGAAAAATCTAACGCGAATTATGAAAATTGCTTTTAATCCCAACGCTATGAAATATTATCCGAATGTTAATTATTTATTATTTTACCTTTTTTAATCCAATTTGTCTTTTTACTTGATATAAATCATATTGCTTATATTGAAATTTGATAAGCGTGAACACCTTTTAGGTTTTCGATTCGATTTTCTTTTGAAGAAAACATATATTTTTTTAATTGACAAAACTCGGCTATCTTCGCGACTGGACACCTTACACGTGCCCTCTAACGGATGATGATTCTCGAAAAATTGAAAAATACTGCAGCGAATGCGATGGCGGAAACGACATTCCTTAGAGCGATACGGAATTTGCTGCAGATGTAAGGCTTCAAGAAACACCAAAAATATCTGATAAGAAAGTAAACTCAGAATTAAAATCTGAATTTGGATTAAATTCCATTTTAAATTCGGGTCCAAACTCGAGACAGCTCGATTGAAATTCAATTAGAGTTGGAATTTAATCGTAATTCAATTCGATTCGGTCTTTTTCTTTTTTTCCGATGGGAATCTTCATAAAAACACCGCCATTCTGGTGTAGTGTGAGGTTTGACTACTATATCGTCAGACTCACTACCGGCCTAGGGCCTCATGTTATCGCGAATTCTTCACGGTTCCTTTATTCCTAGGTTTCTTCGGTATCTTCCTCGGGACCCTTTATGTGCCCCGCTGAGAAGAGGAGGAGGATGCTTTGGTGCGTGGCTGACGTCTCAGTCGTTCATCATCCTCCTTCTGCAGCATAACGCTCGCGCATATCCGGACAACGCGTTCCATGCCCTGGCATTGGTTAGCATCGTAGGGACCATGTTACTGGGAGTGAGTGAATTGACTTCAAGTTCCTCCCACAGGGTGTCCCTCTCTGTGCTCCAAGCCAGGCAGTCGAATAACGTGTACACGGCATCGTCCAGCTCGGCTCCACAGTGGTGACATTCTGGACCGGCCTCCTTTTGAGTTTTGTACAAGTAGCTATCAAATCAGCCGTGCCCAGTGAGTGCCTGGGTAAGGTGGTAGCACAACTGACCGTGTTTCTTGGTTGTCCACGGCTTTAGGTCTGGAATAAGCCGATGGGTCCATCGACCTTTAGCGGAACTATCCCATCGGGACTGCCATTTCACCATGGTGGACTGCCTAGCTCTTTGCCTGGTTTCCCCGGTGCGAATGACTTTCCTTTCCTTTGCGAGCAGGTCGATTGGTGGAATAGCAGTCAGTGCCAGAACTGCGTCTTCTGACACTGTGTCATATGCTGCTGTGACTCTGATTGCGCTTCTCCTCTGTACTCTAGCCAGATTCAGCCTGGCCCTTTTGGAGCTCAATACAATGGTACCAAGTGCATCACCTCGTTGTATAATCTTCAATGGTTTATCTTAGGGCCACCGATGTTAGGCATTAACCTAGCTAGACCTTCCACAATACTAGCCACCTTTGTTGCGGCCTTCTCCGTATCTGTGAAAAAAACGTAGCTTATCGTAAATTTCTACCCCCAAGTAACTGGATCTTGAGAACTTGATCTCATAGTACTCGATACTCAGAGTTGGAGGCGCCAGCTTTCTTCGCCTAGTGAAGAAGAGGGCCTCAATCTTCTGGGCGACAAGCTTCAGTCCAGTCCTCGTCAGCCAGTTCCTGACCCTCCTCAGCGTGTCCACGCAGACGGGACGTCAATTTCCTTCAAGGCCCTGTTTATCAAGTTCACTTCGATTCGGTCTGTAGTCCCTCGAAAGCACCGTCTACGCCTCGTAACCACCGCCGATCCAAAGTGGAAAATAAATGTAATCGTGAAGATCTGGTCTTTGAAATTAAATTAATTAAAAGAAAGATTTAAAATCTCAAGAAGAGCTATAAAATATTAATAAAAAAATACCAAACCGCCGATAACAACGCTTCAGTATGTCAATAATAGCTTAAAATAAAAATAGAGATTTATAGTGAGATTCATATTGATCATGATTTTGAAGCGCTCATTTAAATTTTTTTCATTATGAAAAAAACACCGATCTGCATACAATATTTGTGCCAGGTCAAGTGTTACCAGCTTTATATTATTTTTATTGTTTTAAAGCTAAATATATATATACTTTTTTCAATAAAAAGATAAGCATTTACATTGTAAACGTAAGCAGTATTTTGACATTCAGATAAATATTTTATTTTGTGTCCATACTTATGAAATATCAATTGCTTTGAAGCTTAGAGTTTTAATATAAATTGGGTCATTATAATGCTTTGAAGCTATTTTAACTCTTCAATGAGTATGCACTTGCATGTTGAGTGTACACTTTAGCCAACCAAAAGTACCAACAGTGATCCTATTAGAGATACTATTATGGGTCTCAAATGTATCGATTTCAAGCTTGACAAAAACAGTACAATAAGTAAATAGTAGTGCCAAAAACACGTTTAATATATGAATAATGTCGTTTTCATACTTTTTTTATAATTTATAAAAAGGGATCGTTCATTTTGAATTGCTGCCAAATAATGAATTGATTACTTCAGACGTGCATTATCTATAATTAGAGAGATTGAAGAAATAAATCGGTTGTCTTGGCGAACACGCGGGAATGAAGAGAGGTATCCCCGCTCCACTGGTGTCAGAAATGGGATGGCGATACACCCACGCCACAATAGATCAATAGAGTTTTAGCTCAACAATAAAAAAGGTTAAGCAATTTATGTTCGACTTCATTTAGCTGCCCGCTTATTTAAATCGCATTCGTTATTTAAGATTTGCGCTTCATATTCACATCTTGCATATATGTCAAGTGACCGGAAACTCCAATTCGAAAGTCATCAAAACGAGAAGCAAACAAAGCAATTTTCTCGTCTGGAACATAGTCATCTTCAGTATTTGGCGAGGATTTGTTTCGGAGAGTCCTTTCATCGAGTAGCTCTTCTGTAAGTTTTCATATTTCATAAACAAAGCTAAATTTAAAAGTGGAAACTTTCATAGTGCACTGAAAATTTCCAGCGTAAGTCTTCGTTGACTTTGAGTGCTATATATGACGGAGAAAATGCATCGGAGTCGCTGCAATATCGCCAGTGCACAAGGTTTATACAGTGGTAATGCATTTTAAGTGTACATAAATATTTGAATGCATTTTACAAAAGTGACGCTTTTCTACAGGTTGGTCAAAATTTTGACGCTAGCGACGAAATATTACTCCGAAGGTAAATTTAAATTCGTTTAATATTTATGCGGAATTCTTTCATTTTCAATGTGAATGAAGCCATGGAATCGTTATATTAATAAGTTTGCTTAAGAAATATTGTCCAGGGAAGTTGAATAGTCTGTTTACAATATTAACTGGGTTAAAACATGGGTTGAGATTTCCTATTCTCTTGAAATTGTGCTTTTATATAAAACATATTCAACCCTTTGTACTGAGAAAATCTGCAGCAGATCTTTACAAACTTATCATAATGTGCACCGAACGTTGAACAAACAATTATGATACAATAGTAGCCTCATTACGGCACAATCTGTTAAGCGATATAAACTATGACGGTATGGTACATATTTATAAAGAAAAAACAAGAAAGACAGTGTCTTATTTTCAGAAAAGACGATGTATTCCTTGTATGGATTATTATGAAACGTGACAAAATAATAAAACAGGTGGTAAATGTATTCTTTGAGATGATAATTTAAATAAATTATACTTTTTTATAAATATAAGCACTGTATAGGAAATAATGCACGCAACATGTGCGTGCTTACTATCTCTAAATCACTCGATCGTGCATACAACATATGTATGCATATTGCAATATAAGTGCAATATAACATCAATAAAGTGGACGGGGCGCAAGTTCTAAACCAATCTCCAAAATATATTTTCTTATAATAATTTTGCAAAATGAGGTCTAATATTATCTTGTGGAAATTTGAATAAAACTGATCGTTTTTTGTGAGATATTGTTTGATTTGGTCTGTTATTGGTGTTTTTCTATTACGTGAGAATCATCTGTCTCTGTCTCTTTGAGCTCAATGTACAAGAGTGCTCTTTCTGAATGGGGGGGTCGCAGACTTTGCGATGATACTCCTGTAGGGGTTAGTTTATAATAGTAGATCGAAACATTTCTGTTGTCGGAGTACCAGATTTTATATGCCAGTGTCATATATTTTGACGGTGCTCCGATGTGATCATTCTGGGCACCCATCACGCATACAGCTTCTTATAACCAAGTTTTTCTGACACACTATCACGTAGGAGACTTCAAGAAATGTCAGGACACTCTTTGTGAAGGTCGTCAAGTATCACACGATCGTCATTTCCCACTTTTTCTCCAATTTTTTGCTCAAGTTCATCAGAAATCACTTATAGTCTCTTTGAACAACCTAAGACACTTTGTGACATATTGTCGACTCACCACATCACTACCATAAACTTCCACGTGTTCGTTGGGATGGCCGCGCTAGAGCATGGGTCCGTTCTTCTATCGGGCTGTGATGCTGCTGGGGGAATGGATGGGAATAGACGGACATCGAATGGAAAGATTCTCTTCGCTAGATAACTATTTATTCCACACTACAGATAGAGAGAGAGAGACCTGGCTGCAGGAGGGACGACCTCCCGCAGCCAAGGTCAATCGATGACTCCCCCGACTCCCGCTTCCTGCGTGTCACTACCCAACCGGCAAGATCGAAAGTTATCGGCTAAATTAATAGGATGGGTGTTATGGGTAGGATGGGTATTATGGGGTAGGATGGGTATCGCACGCCTTCACCGAATTTATAATATAAAATTTTTTTTTACAAAAGAACCAGCGAAAATACATGAATATATTTGGGTACCCCTAATATGTCAAGGAAGCCTAATAACTTTGTAAACGAACGAAAACGTTTGTAATTCGTTTTATGTGGCTAAAATGGTTATTATCATATAGTCAGCATATTATTCTAAAATTTTAATTATTTTACGGTTCTTCTAATAAAACATTTTTTTATTTGGTAATTTTAAGTGAATTTGTTATTTATGCTAATGTGTATGGGAATAAATTTTCCTTGGATGCCAAAACGAGTTTTTTGTGAAACTTTTCCCTTTTCGATGTCGATTTTCTGTCCGGAGAAAAGTTTCGATGTCAAGTGAAAAAAATGGCGAATAAAATAAATTAGACTTAAGCAAAGTTATAAAATGCGATTGGAAATACATCCCGAAGGATCGATCCCGAGTATTTGCAAATAAACATCTTTTGCCAATTTCTGTTTCAAATTGATGATAAGAAGTTATCGGTTAAGGGAGGAATTTTCTTCGTGAAAAAAAAACTCGTGGACAAACAAACATTAAGAACTTGCCAGAGGTAAAAAAAATGTTTTTCCCTCGCTGCGCAACATTTTATCCATGACCGAAAATACATAAATTAAAATATTTTATTCATCATTACGCCTTTTTTGTAAAGAATATATTTATTTAAAAAGTTTCAGCGTCCTTTTCAGCGGTTAAATGTCGTCGAAAAATCGCGATCGAGCTTTTGGTCTTTGTCCTCCGGGAGGGACTTCCTCAAAAGCAGCGGTTTAGACGTTAAATATTTATCGACCCCAAGGTATGAGAAGAAGGAGAACTCTTCTCATGAAAATTGATTTCATTCATAAAATTTACGTAAGCCCTGTTGACTTAAAGTGTTATGATTTCGAATACAAAAGTGAGGTTCTGGCGAGGAAGGGCGCAGGTGCCGTTCGCAATAAAAACTCTTCGTAAAATTATATAGCCAGGTTTCTGGGGAGATTGCTTTGTGCCCTAACAAAAAAAAGCTTTTTCGACTTGACGTCGTGACGTTGTTTGCCTTTTGAAATTATTAGCAAAGACGGATAAAATAATATACAAAAAATGGCACTCGTTGAGTAGTACGCTTTTTGAATATGGTTTGCCAGAAAGAGCTATTTTTTAAAAAAAATTAAAACCCATTAGATGCATGCATTTGAATGAGCTTTCAATGCTCAGATTTTTTTAGAAATGCTCTCATTTCGCTTTAACCTTTTGATTAATGAGTTATTTTTAAATTGGCTTAAACATAGATGCTATATTCATATGTGCATCGCTTATCGTTTACACAGACTCCCTTTCTCTCAGGACCGCGCAGCGCGAGTAAAGCTCGTATATCATAAATGCACCTTAACACTGTTGGTAGCACATGTTCGTTAATTTATACACTATAATTGATTTATGTGGCTTTCTACTATTTATTTAGGTTCTAAATTTAAATCAGTAAAATGTGTACATGACTTAATCGTTTTTTAAATGATTGATCAAAATTATAAAGAATACCATACATTAGATAACGATAAGTAATTAATAATAATGCAAGGCAAAACACATTACTCAATAAGTTCGTAGCATGACATATAGTTGGCGACACTTATTGAGTGATGTGGTGGCCCTGTCTTTCAGTAGATAAGAGCGTTATTTTAAAGACAAATGAATTTAACTTACTCTGAGCCAGGGGAGTCAAACTCGAAGGCTGGCATGGGCCAAAATAAAAAAGGTCATAATTTACAGAAGAGTTTTTTTGCGGATTTGCCACTTGAGAGGCCCTTGGTGAAATTTTAGTTTGGGGATTCATTCGGTCTCCAATAAACTTAGTTTTACGATTTACCTATTTCGCGGCATCAGGGCATTAATTGGTCATGGTTTTGCTTAGTCATGCTTTGTTTTTAAAAAAAATGCTATGTAAATTTGTTTTCTTTTTCATTTTTCTATAAAAACATCGAAACATTTCTGCCGAAATCTGGACGCTTGGAAACAGGAGCGTAACTACTAGTTGGCGATCTTAGGCGATGCTTAGGGGCAGTAACTGTCCCTAGGCGATTAACCTTTCCTTATCGGTGATGTATTTACTACACCTCGACTCTAATGATGGGAATATCGATATGAAATATAATAGATACGGGGTTCAAATTTTTTATATTTTTTCGTAATATAACTACGAATCACATCAAAGTATTATAGCATATAAGCATTCAACTGCAGCGACGGAAATAAATAATTTGTCGGAAAATCGGGAATATTGCGAGTTTTAGTCCGTCTCTCAGCAGAAAAGAATTTTATCAGTCACATGAGAATCTAGAAATAAAGAGTTTTGATATTATAATTTAGAAGATTAAGGTTTTTCATCCAAATTCTGCAATCTTCAGCCAAATTTATTGCGTTAAGAACCATCCTTTAAATGTATTCCGGATAGATTTTCGTCAAATTTAAATGCAAACACATTATTAATGCCAGATTTTTCCGAACGTATTCAAGGATGATCGATCATTTAATAAGCTGGAGATTATTTTAGACGCTGAAACATATTTGTTTCATCGTAATGTCTTTTCCGTTAGGTAGCCAACGTGTCAGAACGAATGCGGATGAATTTATCCCAGAGCAAAAAATAATAACACACAAATATACGTTTTGGTAGACATTGGAATGATGGATTAGTCACGGGCGAGAAAAAATTCGGAACATTACGGAGATGGATGATTGAGGATAGCAACTCGATGAGAATGGCTGCAAGATTGATGATATTCAAAGATTGCAAATTGCACGGAAAAAGGCAAACATACTCGAGACAGGCGCTGTATCAATTTTATTTTGCGATTCTATTTATGTCTGCGATGAAGGATTTAGACTAAAATTCGGCTCAAAATTATAACTCCACAGTAAGATCGACTGTAGAACCGCATCGGATGAAGTGACTTTATTTATTCTAAGGCTGTCAATCGATGCTGTGAACAAGGGAACAAATTAAGGAGAGGAATAAAGTTGTCCCGAAGTCTTTGCAAAGTTGAACGTAAGCCTGGAAAGCTTCTTTGTTTGATGAGAAGTCTTCGATCAATGTCTAGCGCCGACGATGACGTGCTCTCTTTAAATATTTTAATTCGACGTGAAGCCTTGTGGTGAAAAGGACTAGGGATTCATATTGAACTTTGTTCAATTCTTGGATATCGTGTTTACTTTGGGACATTGGAAATTGATCTATGTAGGCTTTCATTTTATTCCAGGGCAAAGGGAGATTATTTCGAGCGTACCCTCAAATTTAATGTGGAACAAATTACGTTTATTTAAATTAATATAACAGTCCTAATTTGAAAATCAAATCTAAGCACAAGTTTTGATTTAATATTATCATACCAAGAATCGTCTATACTACGTCCAATCGCAGATATGCCACTTTAAGAAATAATTAATCGACATATAACTTCAACGGCTTGATTATGTGGGTGACATCTGGGTGACCCGAAGTAGGAGGTACTTATTGTATTCCATGCGAACTTGCTGCATGATATAAATAATATCCAAGTGATGCATCTAAATCGATATTCTGTGGATCAAATATTTTGTTCCAGTTATTCCTATCATAAATCCAGCAAATAAGATCTCGTTTTGAATCCGATGTTGAAATTTTAGCATGAAAAAATTATCATCATCGTGTAATGGCGCTGTTAGTCTGTATAGATTTAGCTCGCCAGATTAACAGTAACATCTCCTATCTCTCTTTAGACGCAATCGCGACAGTGATTGTTGTCGGTTAGGTGGTGATGCTCAGGAGGTGGAAGTCCTTTCCGCAGCCCAATCTCTCCCTCGTAATTAATTAAGAAGTTATCTAAGACGAGAGATTTTCGACGCTTGTCCACCTTTTTCCCATCCGCATGGCTACAAAACGGTCCGAAAGCAGAACGGACCCACGTGGTATCTCGACAAACACGTAGAAGCAAGGCACAGCTCAGGGATTCTGCCTTGGAACTCCCGTTCACCACGTTATCATACGCAACGATGGTGTCAGAAGTGGGATTAGATGGGAAAAAATAATCAATAGTGTAACATTGAGGCTGGGCAGAGTTCCTGGGCGGCTCCCCGTCTCCACGTGCTCGTCGGGATAGCCGCGTTAATGCATGGGTCCGATCTTCTATCGGGTCGTGATGTTGCTGGACGAATGGATGGGAATAGACGGGTGTCGACTAGAAGAAGACTATTTTCTTTAAATAACTATGTATTTCACACGAGAGAGAGATCTGGCTGCAGGAGGGACGACCTCCCGCAGCCAAGGCTAACCGACGACTCTCTCGACTCCTGTCTCCTGCGCGTCACTATCCAACCGGCAACGGTGCACGCGTAAGAAGCGATCCGTCGGTATGCAGGTGCAACGTCTCAGTAAGGTCACAAGGGATGTCGCTGTTAATCTGGCGAATTAAATCCGCTCTGATTAACAGCGCTACTACGTGGGGATGGTAAATCGCCCACCCTACAATAGCATATAACGCGGAGTAAAAATGATTAAAGCGCATCGTGTGAATCACGTGATCGGATTTCAAGAAAATGGCGGGTATCTTATGCGCAGATGCATTAAAAATATAAGGGGGAAAATAAATCCAAGAGCAGCATAAATTCAGGAGATCAAACTAAGTTATTTCTCCTTCGTCTTAATATGGCTATGATCATACAGTAGGAAACTGTCTCTATTTAGTCTCATGATGTTTTAAAATATTACACTAATTTCTGATGCACATTATTTAATTTTATTCATCATAAAAATAGATATTTTCTTAAACGCAATATTAATGTGCTATCGATATTCATGAGAAATCTCCCTTGGCATTGCCGAGTAAGATGCGTACAAATAAATATATTGCCTGTTCACCCTCACATCTTCACGCATCAACCCCATTTTATTATCGCCCTGGCCCCATTGCTGCCCAATCTGCACCTGAGCTCCCCTATAAACCTTTCTCAAAACATACCTTCACACACAATTTTGGTCATCAAAAAAAAATGAAGAAGATGAAGATCTTTAATTGTAATTTAATAATTTTATTTCGTGTACAAAAGTAGATATAAATAGTTGATGTTGTAGCGTGGAGCGCGGGGAGGGGGAAGAAAGGGCGCGCGCGCAACGCGGCGGCGGAGCTCTGCTCACGAGGAAGAGCGAGATCCAGTTCCGCAAGGAGAGAGCGAGCGCGCGTACTGTTTGTGAACTCTGCCTTGCGGCTCCGCGACACGTGGTCCCACGAAATAAAGGTCGCGTAACCATATTATCGCGTTTCATTTTTACACCGCGTACATTCCGTCCTCCACGTCTCACCGGGTCCGATAAGGAACGGAGCGGTAATCGCCCGGGAATCTGCGGGAAGAGGCCATCTTCTCGCCTACCGCCGGTGTCTGTGCGGCTGGACTGCAACTGGCGAAGGTAACGTACCCTGAGAAACGTTACAATGTCATTAAATTTGATTGATTGCTTGATGTTTATGTCACACGATCAGACAGTAGACATTGTTGATGTGAAATTTTGAGCAAACCGTCAATCTAGATTATAATTTCGATGATTAGAGCATGTGGATGACATCTGGGTGAGCTGAAGTAAGAGACATATTGCGCGTATACTTGTCCCAAAACGTAAGCTGCTCATTGGCATCTATGTGATGATTGGTCCTAGTGATGGTAAGCACTTAATATTAAATTAAATATACACCCGAAAATCTTGAACAAGAAATTCTCAAACAAGAACACAAACAGAGTTTTACGCATTTTCCAATATCGCTATATTTGTTGGCAGTTAAGAGGTTAATGCGTTCGACATGGATTTAATTTTTTTTATCAGAGTTTATTCAGTTTCAAGGGTCAAATTGTTTTCCGTTTTAAGTACAAAGAAAGATTCAAAACGCCGCTATAAACCTCTTAAACCATAGCTGAAAGTCTTAGATAGAGGCCATACTAATAAATTATCAACTTCGTCGGCCTGAACGTTGCGTACCCAAAACTAAACCACTTAAGTTTGCTCTATTCTTACTTTTTATGGTCGTAGAAAATAAGGTAGCCAAAGTAAGCAATATAAAGCAATTTCAAAGCTTACCACAGCGGAGGGAGATGGACGGTAATATTGCTGGAAAAAAGCTCTCTTCAGCGAGGAAAGTAGCCAAAGGTCAAAGACGAAAAACTAAAGCCATAGAAGCAGACTTTCCTCATACCAGTGATAGAATTTACGATTTGAGAACGGAGTTACTCAACTGTTTTGAGATCAAAGCGTTTTATGGATTCGATAGTATTTCGCCGACCTGTAATCTTTTAAACTTTAGGGTAGCATATCATCATCATCATCATCATAGTGCAGCCACTAACAGTCCACTGCAGAACTATGGGCCTCTTCAATATCCATTCACAGGAAGGGGTTACATCCATTTCGTCTGTATCATACATTCACCTCCTCGTTCGCTCGATATTGAAGGTAGCATTACCACCGAGTTTTGTTTCGAACGTTCACCCAACGGGTATCCTGAGTGAACGTATTGACGAACGCTTTCGCAATCGTCTCGATAAGGAATGTGGAAGGTTTGTAAAGACTGAGTAGTTTTCATAGGAGATGGTGGAAAACTAGTCTAGACGACCTTTTTGACTCTACTGAAAAGGGCTTTCTGGAGTACAAGGAGTCCAGTCCCCCCTTTCCTCGCTAGGGCGTTGCCGGGGTAGGGTGAAGACAGACGTGATGCTTGAGTGCATCTCGGATTCGCTCCTACACCAACTGAGGGTGTCTCCCCGTCACCGTACAACTTACCCGAGCGAATTCGAAACTGAGTGGTTTCGCCATCATTTCAGGTTGCCCCTCTCAGTTCGGCGATTACAAAACGATATATTATAGAAGTCAACGGAAGACAATTTTGTTTACGTTGCAAAGTGAAGTTCCTCATATGCATCTCTTCGAGGCCGTCTCTTTGATGTTCTTCTTGTCCTTGTTCTGTTCCTAAAAAATCTTGGTTCCGAACCGATACGGTTCATCATGCTCCATATTTTTGGGTAGGGTCGACTATGTAACGGATAGCGAGTGATAAGCAAGTCTTGATTTGTAAAAGTAGCAGTGAATAGTAGTTAAACTAAGTATTAGCTTGCTGTTAAAAGAGTATTTAAGTATTTACTCTGTAAATACGTATAAGTAAAGTGGCCAATAATTAAAATACATAAAATCATATAAGCATAGTAGTTAGGAGTAGTCAGATGTGGTTAGGCCTCAAAGAAGTATTAGTCAAATTGTATTAGCAAAGGGTAATTATGTCGTATCAAAGTATTCGAACTTCGGCGTTTAGTGTCAACTGGGCACAATCAAACAAGATTTAATTGGTCAGACTGGGAGCAAACTGGAAAAAAAATAGACAGAGCTGGAACAAACAAATAGGTTAAAGTAACGTATCAAGTAATATCAACTAGTCAGGTCCACATCAACAAAATCAAATGGCTCCACAGTCAAGACTGTATTATGGGAGCAGTTGAAACAGCACTTTGGCGGTCGGACCGCGAGTCTAGTTGTGCAGGTTTGTCTTCTGGTCCCAGTGTTCCCACGTTTATGTGACAATAGAAAGCTGATGTGTGCGAGTATTTGTTAATTCACTTACCTTGAAAGCTTGGATTTTTATGTCTTACTTGCGTTATTGTCGTTGTTGCAGTTCATCTCAAGTGATGCGGATGAGATGTTCCATTTTTAGTGCAGATGTAATATGCACAAAAACAATGTTTTTCGGTGTCACTCGCGAATTTTACATATAAGTGTAGTCGGCGTTTCGTCAGAGCGTATGAATCAATTATAATAATATAAAAGTAAATTAATAAATTAAAATCATACGATTTTCGATTTTTTTTCAAAATTCAAATAAATAAAAACAAAAGCCAACTTGGTACGATACAAATGTACATCGATAATGTTGCCGAAAAGGCTATTAATTATCCGTTTTTTTTACTGCGATTACACACTGTTGGGACACTGACAATACAACCGACTGCGAGGAGTACTCGCACAAGCCCTAATAGTATATTTACCATGTACAACTCGTGGAATTCGATTTTTCAAAAATTCAAATAATTAAAAACAAAAGCCAACTTGGTACGATGCAAATGTACATCGATAATATTGCCAAAAAGGATATTAATAATCGGTTTCAGGCGCCGCGCTTTCATAGGGTGGCACAAAAAACGGTCGCCGATACAGTCCGATATAGATATTGACGCCAAAATCACTATTTACTCAAAAACAGAGTAGATGAGCGGAGCACACAAAATCACGACCGATAACAACGGTTGCCAACCGGCCAATCCAGGGTAGCATATCAAATAGATTTAAAACAAACAAAAAACGATTGGAACAAACGACGAAACATGTATTTAAATTCCGATGTTCAATATAGAAACATTTGATTCAAGAAACAGAAAATAAAAATCAAATAATTGGCACATATATTACTCATCAATCATCATATACGACGATATTAACACTCTATCAACGGCGCAAATACTGATTTTTAAAACGCTATTCTTAACACACTTTATTCGGGCGATAAGAAATTTTATAATATCTAAACTAGCAGGCATTTTTAAATCAAATTTAATATGTAATAATTAATCTTTGTTTTTTCGTATGTATTGCGCTGCCATACCGTTCATCAGATTGCGATAAAACTTCGTCCACTTATTGTTAAAGATTGCGCGAGTAACATAAGTATAGTTTAATATATTAAAATCAATGTTTGTTTGTTTGTATTTAATGCGTTGCCATACCATTCATTCGATTCCAATAAAACTTTGTGAACTTATTTTTTACTCTTGCAACAATAACATAGGCATATTAAAATATTATATATATATGCACCATCTTGGCGCATATTAGTTTGGTGAAATGAAGTATGTATGTGCTTTTGGATCCCAGCTTTATATATTTTATCAGACGTTTTATATATGTTTTTTTATATATAAGTAATAAACTATTTCAAAACTATTTTGAGTTAAAAATATATTCCGTTTCACAAATTCAGCGATAATGGGAGAGGTGTGTCCTTCGGGACATTTGCGGAGTTGCATGTTGATGCAGTACTATGTGAAAAAAAAACGCCAGTAAAGCCACAAGAAATATATTTGCTATTTATAGTAACATATTGGATGTCAGGAAATGTCAACGCTGGTGGAAACAATTTAAATCTGGAAACATCGATGAACCTGGAAGAGGGCGGTATAGTCACCCATATAGATATAGAGTCCTCATAAACGATTCTTGAGTATGAATGGATGGCTTCACATTATTCAATTTTAATATCGTTTTGATGGCCGTTTTATTAAATAATGTCGCCTGATAAATAATTCCCATGACAAATATTTGGGATTCATATGAATATTTATTCCGGGAGAGCTTTCAAAAAGAGTGCTTTTCATACTGCAGCACTACTTCGGATGTAAGCTCTGAATTTATTTTCCTATTACATTTGCAAGGGGTAGTAATATCTTATTTTAAATTTTATAAACGTAGCATGATTTGCATTTTTATAATAATTTGAAATATGGGATGTAAATGGGGAAATGCTTTGATCAATCATCGGTCTTTAAATAGGGATTTTTCTTTGATTTTGAATTAAATTTGCTGATTTGTATATGTTATTTAAAGTTAAAACCTTCCATTATAATTTGCCAAATATTGTTAAATAATTAACAGTTGATTTGATTTATGTTGCTTTAATAATATGGTCGCTATATTCGAATCAAATTTTGAGTGTCTCTATTGAAAAATTCTGTACAACGCTTAATTTTTAATACATTTTAAGCTAATGAATTTTAGCCTTTTCCAATTGAAACAACTTTTATATTTTAAAAATAATGTTACGGGATAAAATTGTGTGAAATTCGGGCATACAGTAAAATAGGGTGGAAAGGCTTAGTGCTTAATGGGTCTTATATACTCGTATTGAACGGTTGCGTATCCTTCGTTCTCGTCCTTCATATTTAATTCAAGTAACCCATCCGCAGCTATAACATTATAAAATAGTAACTAGATAATCGATGTTTCGGTTTTGTGGTTTTTGCTTTAAAACGCGGTACGTCACGGGCTCGGTTTTACGCATGCCGCGATAATTAATTTGAAATCCGGCGAATTGAAATATTAAAATCCATTAGTTCCTCATCAAAGTTGCAGAAGGCAGCGTTGTGACGAGTTATGATGACATACGACTCACAAAGGCGGGCAACACACATAAAAAGCAGCTAATGCGGCTAATTGAAAATGCAAGAAACCATTAGTGGGAGCAAACCGCCGACTTAAATATTCCGACCCCGCTCACGGCCCTCCTTTGGCAATATCAGAGTTCGGCCCTGTGCTCGGCGAGACCGGTTATAATTAATGTGTTAACCCCTTCGCGGATCAATTTGAAGGAAACCCGCCCAGGGTGCCACCGCAACGGAAATCACCTCTGCTTCCACGGAATCATTCCCCCTTGTGCGTGAATTATTATTTAATGAATAGCCACTCACAATTTTACAAGTCAGACCAAAGGCTTTTGAAGCCATCGGACTTTCAAAGCGATGTCAAATAGGTCACGTTCTGGATAAAAGGTGCACGATTTTCATCAAATATGAATGTAAGACACGGGAGCCACACGCTCCGCCTCAATTTGACCTAATCACATCAAATTCATTTTTAAGCATTCAATTTCAACATCATTAATATCAACGAAGACGCCTTTGGACTGTATGCATCCCTTGATATAAGAACGTAGCATTCCATTTTTTTTTAAATTGAAGACACGCCATTAAGGGCTACTACAGCGTATGTCCCAAAAGTCATGAAATATGAATTTTTTGAAGATTTGTTGAGATCGGACAGACAGCATCTTAATGGTATATCGGACTCTTGACGACAGAGTACATCGTCCATGCCACGCGCTGCTGTGCGGTCTGTTCTGAGTGCCCTTAGACTAGCCATACAGGAGTACCAGGTTGATGCCTAGCATTGAAGGCTCAAAAACTACCAGAAATAGACTCTCTGAAAAGGCCAGGCTCAAAGTAGCCAGAGTTCAGAGAAGAAGTGTGATCAGAATGCCTGTTGCATACCGCATAGTATCAGAAGACGCTATTCTGACACTGACTGCCATACCGTCAAATGACCTGCTCGCCCAAGAGAGACAGGCGGTTCAAAAAGGAGAAACAAATAAGGCGCCCAGATAAAAACACGATGGTAGTGTGGCAGTCCTAATGGGACATCTCCAAAAAAGGTCGGTGGATATACCGACTGATCACAGACCTTGAAGAGTGGAGCAGAAGGGATATTCTGCGTGAGGAGGTGGGGACAAATACGCTCTCGCCCAACAACGTGTGTTATCCAATAAGAGGATGCCAAACGCAGGATATGATGACCAATGGAAAAATCCCCAATGAGCTGACACCCACGAGCTGAGTTGATAATGGAAGAGCCCAAGAGGGACACACTGCTGCCATCACACTGCAATACTTAACTAGTAACCAGGTGGCAGCAGAAGAGGAGGGAGATTTTAGTAGGTAGAAATCCAGTGCACCAGAAGATGCGTTGGAGGAGGGAGAAAAAGGTTACGCTAAAATGCAAAGGAATTACTACGAAAGAGCAGATGACGGACTATAGGGGTTTCCCCTTCTGTATGGTACTCGCATTAGTTCGGTTATTTTTAGTACCTAGTCATGGGGAAAAGTTGGCGTTTGAGCAGCCTAAAGTCGTTCTTCCCTGTATGCATGTTAGAGGCTTTCCACACCACTATCTTTGTCTCTTTCTGTAATCGGCATTTACATATGATAAGCTGGGTACTCAACTAATGTTAGCTGGTCTACCCTAGCAGCGTTTGATGAGCAAACCTTTAAGATTACTTTCGTCCATCTCTATTCTACATCACTACCTCATGGGCTCCAGTGTTACCCACCAGCGTAGGGTTGGGCCTACTCCCCTGAGGTTTTATGGGTGGGCACTATAGAATGAATTGAAAATACCAGTTTAACATCCACAAGCACCAACACATTTTTATCACCGACTCTCCCACGACAAGAACTCACGGACATGCAAATATGGGACAGGCTGGGAGTGGTATATTTCAAGAACATCCACATATTAGGCACTGTTGACGGTCTGCCCCTGAGGTATAAACTCTTGGCAGACCACACCTTTGGTGTCAGAAAAGACAGTCACTATTGTTTTCACTTTGGATTTCCTCACCCAACATGATTGCCTAACGTTGTTTGGAAGTATCCGCCATCACGCGTTGTAACATGGTCTCAAAATAAAAAATACATAATTCTAATGTATTATAAAGCTAAGGGTACCCACCCCCCCAATCGTTTCAAATACGCTGCGATTAGTAAGAGTGTGATATAAAATATATTTCATGACTTTTGGGATACATTCTGTATATTCCAATTATTAAATTTTATGGCCTGAGCAGATAATCATATTCCCATGGTCGCTCACTTCTCCAAATTATGATAATTTTATATTTCAACAAAACTCGCGCATTTGGTGACATTATTAAGTGTTTTTATGGTTATTTAAATTCAGATAAAAGCCCATTTTTAAATTATATAGCCTGTAATAAAAATGGATTTAATATGGCAATAGGAAAAGATCTAGGCAATGGTAAAATGAATCTCTAGGATACACGCACCAACACTTTCGAAACTTAAATGATGAGCTTTTATAACATTAACTTTATCCGCTCGATCTCTTTTCAATAGTTTTTCACATTTTTTTATCATTTAAAGTACTTTTTAAGGAATTAAACGTTCCGAAATCGGCACTATGTAATTCAAGGGTACGAAGAATTTATTGGCTTTAAGAGTGCGAAATTCAATAAAAATGGTACAGGTAATTTAGTTTATCGTTGCTCAAAGACTATTGGAGATAATTGATATTATTTTGATTGCATGTATTATGTTTTGTAAAAGATATGGCGTTTTAATTTTCAGCTACGAAAACCGAATGTTCATGTGATATGCCCCAACACAATGAAGCGCTTTATTTACAATCCTGTGCTTCTTTTTCTAATACAATATTGTTATTTATTCAAATTATCACCTCAAATATTACAAGTAACATCTGTTTTATTGTTTGGGTTTTATTGTCTCCACTTTATGTGGAGTCTAAATGTAAATCTTTGTCATCATTTCCAACTTATGAAGAAGCCTCAAAGCTTTAGATTTATCAATATTCAATCTCTCTAAAAGTTCGCATGAGTTCATTTCCCACAGCTCGAAGTTGTACGTCATCAATTTAATTGGACTGTAAAGCGTGAGACGTCGATATATTTAAGGGATGAATTCTCAAGATCTTCACGTACAATGGACAAATATTATAATATTTTTTCGGTCATGGGGTTGTTAAACGATTTATGCTTATAATCGTAGGCTTACTTTTTGATACGTCCAATATTTTACAACAACGTTTTTCACTAAATCACTGTTTTGTTTATTAAAATTTTACTAGGGCACTTCATTTACGGATTGGGTTTTCATTATTTTCCCGGGAAATTCGATAGCTTTCACTGCCATAAAATTTATGCTATTCCCGCGTATGATATACGGACCAATTTGAATGATTAAAAAGTTAAAATGGCAATCGAATAACTTTCAGACCGCGATATGTCACACAGCGAAATTTATGTCGCATTGTAAATGCTATGTATTTAATTTAGAATGGCGGATTTAAATGTTTTTTTAATTTTTATTTTCAGAGGGTGTAAAAATATTTTGGAGCACCGATGAAGGAAGATCTGGTCGTTTCTCGGAATTGAGGTGGGTGATTTTTTTATGAAAAAAATTGTGACGCTTTTTAAGCTCTTTGCGAATCGTTTTTCTCCTCTATTTTCCATTCTTGGTGAATTTCCGAAATTTCCCGTTGCATTGTGTAATTTCCTTGGAAATTTCTATTTATTTCAACACTTTTCCTCGGCTTCTACTCTAATATTCTCCATCGTTTTGAGGTATTTTCTTATTTCTCGACGAGGCGGATGGTTGTCGCTCGTGGAACTTGACGCGTTCGGTAATATGCAATTTCCTGCATTTATTTGGAGCACTTCAAAGTGTTGAAAATGGTTCTGAAGCATGTTGATTTATGGAAAATACAGCTATGCATAAATAATTTTCGCGGGAAATTCCCTTGTCATTGTTTTTGACGCTGCGTATCAAAATTGCAATTTTGCTCCCTCGTGAAATTTAACCGCATCATATTTTATGCGTTATATTTTCCGCCTGCAAATCTGATTTATAAGACTCTTTTATAAAATATTTTTACCAGATATTTATTGGCATTTTTAGAATATACAAAAAAATAAAAAAGTAAAAAATACATAAAATTTAAAAAGTTATAGGCTGGTAAAGTTTAAGGGTTAAAAAAAGAGTGTAACCTGGTAGACACAATTTCAACCCTTTTAAACATTTAAAATAAAAAGATTCTTAGTTGATAAAAATATCGTTATAGTTCCTACCTCAAACTAAAAAAAAATATTTTCATAAAATGGCGACTGTATTTTTTTTAGTTTTATTTTTTCACAGTTTTAATTTTTTTAAATAGTTAAAAATAAAATTTTAAAATAAATCTGGTAGAGACATTACAAAATTAAATAAAAAAAGATTTATACAAAATTTGAAGTAAATCAGTTTATTAAAAATTAAGATATTATGTCAACCATGTTGAAAAAAATTTTTGGAAGGATCGACTTAGTTACTGCGTCACTAAATTTAACTTATAACTCCAAAAATAATTAGAAATTTGGAAATTTATTTATATGTTATATTTTTATAGGTCTAATTTTTGTAAATATGTAATAAAAAACATCAAATATTTTTTATTAAACCTAGATCACTAATCATTAGTCTCACAGACTACAGACTCTGAACGTATTCGACATGTATGCATATTTCCGAACCCTTTCTACTCCACCTTGTTCAGCTAAAGTTGTTCTAAATAAGTAGATTAGCGTCTTAAAAATTTTCTTAATTCTAAAATATTATAAAAGAAAAAGAAAAAATACGGGAAAATTTCCGGACGAATCTGTGATTTTCCTGGGTTAATTATGAAAACAACGCTTGATCTGAAAACAGCTTCTAGTTAAATCTTGAGATCCGACCAACGGTCTTGGCCGCGGGAAGACTTGATGTTCCCATTGTAACATTCCCGTCCATCACATACAGTATTTATTATGACGTCGTTCAATATCAATACAAACACTAAAACAATTGTCAAATTTCTACTATTATTCAGTGATGGATGATATTTTATATAGTGGTTTCTCATTGCTTTTATATATTTGGTTTGATTATAATAAGCTCATTTGAATAGAGTATTTTATGCGTAATTATCACGCCTTTGTGGATAATTGGGAGTTTAATAACTAAATATTTTGTTAGGAAAGATATTTCCTCCCCATATAAAGGATATCATGTTTAAATAAACAGGCCATAGTATATTAAAGGATTTTTAAGTAAATATTATCATTATCATCTAATCGTTTAATATGGAATTTTTAACGAGCATGTCATGGTTTGGGTCCAAAAGGGGTTAAAACTTAGCTTAGTTGTATATATTTTTAAATTTAAATTATATGAATGACATCTTCTATAAAAAACCTAAGCGTATTTCGTGATATTTAAACCATTAGTAGAATATAATTATTACATTTTAATAATACACAATCAAGAAACGCTTATTTACTAGAGGATGCGGCAGGGAAACTTCCTTATTTGCAACTGCATGATTATTATTACATCTATTTAAAATAACAAAAACATTATTAAAAACGTTAAGTTTTTCTGTTTTAAATGAGTACTATTTTATTACTCTTGATATAAATATCAATACAGGGTGTACGTTTCAAATAAGGAAGTTTCCCTGTCGCATCCTGTATTTTAATAAAAGTTGATTTAAATATATTAAATACAGAAGGCGTTCTTAGAAAAAAAATACAGTGACCTTATATTGAGCCTTGTTTTTATTTCGTTGTATTTTATGCCATTTAATATATCTTGATTTGAAACTCAATTTCGCGTTTCTGAAAGTTTTTCAGATGTTGTTGTAACATTTTTGTAGTCAAAATGCTATGATTTACGGCGTAATTACTTTATTTGGGAGAGGCTGAGTTATTTAGCCGCCAGTACTTTGATTTCGATGCTAGCATCCCCGAAGTGGGTTAAAATAAATGGCAGAGGGAAGCGTAATAAAGAGTTTTAAAAAACGCGTAATATTTACGACCCATTACGCACAATGCGTGCATAATAAATTAGGGGAGACTTTATTCGTCGTATATTCGTAAGAAATATGCAGATGAATGCAACCAGGGGTCAAATTGCTCCTCTTCTTCTGGAGATATTGCGTCTTCATTTTTTACGTCGCCGCAAAGAAAAATGGGTCGGGCGTAATCTTCATATATCTTTTTTTAGTTCTCGAAGCTCTACATATAAAAGTCGTTATTTTGCGTCCCGGTCACATATCTTACCCGGCCCTATAGCCCCGCGGATGTCACCCAAAAAATATAATTTACAATGTTGCGTTTCCCGCAACCCAATTTATTTTGTTAATAACATTTGCGCCGAAGGAAAAGGGTTTGTGCCGCAGACGCACTAATGAAAATTAACCGCGCCTTTTTATTTCATGCCACTCCAGCCTCTCCCGAAATATCCCGCCTGATATCATTTCGGTCGAGGTAAATATGAACGAATTTATTTTTCATCAAATTTCGCTTGAAACAAAAAAATAACTTTCAGGTATTGAAAGGGTTAACATTTTTTATACTGCTATAGAAAAATATGAATTAAAGGCTTTATTAATATTGTAACATCGTGCTAAGCTCCTTAAATTTTTTATTTCGACTCCAATTCAAACCAAAATTGGGATGGATTCCATCAGACCGAAAAAAAGACGTGGCTCGTATGGTCTTCAGACCTGACACCACTGGATTTCTTTGTCTAAGGACGTGGAAAAGGAATTTTTACCATTATTTCCTGCATATTACAACTACACATTAAAAAGTGATGTCGATTTAAAAGTGAAATATTAGATATTTTTTCAAAATGTTGACACTTAGGACATAGGGCCTATGTATGAAATGTAACAAAAGACTTCCTTAATCCCCAAAAAAAAAAGTTGTCCAAATTTACAAAACACCCTGTATATTTTTTATTTCAATAGAACTATCTGAATTGCAAAATGGTGTTAGGAGGACCCGAAAGAATTCGAATAATTAGCAAAAAAAAGTTTCAAACCCCGTTTTTATTGTGTTCGGTCAAGCCATGTGGTACCCATCCTACTCCATAACACCTATCCTATTCGTTTTGTCGATGAGCTTTAAATTATCCCTATGGAATCCCAATCTTTTTGATATCTATTAAGTATTTTAGTGCATTATGGGGTATCATAAACCAATATTGGTATTTGTAGACTGATACATGGTTTCATCATAAATATCTTTGATTGTTTTGCTGACTTTTATGGCATTTCAACCCAAAACTAAAAAAAGCAACATACAATGCCTTTGTTAGTTTCAAGCCTGGAATATTTATAAAATGACAACAAAAAAATTCTGTTGCGCCAAAATAATGTTTTACAATATTTCTGCAAAAAAATGTATAAAATTTTTAAGAGTTAAGGTTAGATTATTAAAATTTTATTTTGTACATTCGTTAGTTTCGGACAAAAATATTATGAATATTATATGATTACGTAAAAATATCATAAGTATGATCGGAGATGTTCACGAAAGCGCACGTTAAGAGTCACTGCCTGTGTTTTAGGATTTAGTATTCAGTTTTAGGATTCAGGCAATAGCTCCTTTCTTTTGTATCTCTAGCGGGTAGGCGAAACACTATGAAGGATCAGATAAACCAATATTCCTTTCCAAATACTGTCCTAAACACGATACGCTAAAAAAATCATATGATTTTAAATCTGAGTGGGGAAAAAAATGTAGAAACAAAATGTCGAGCCAGACTCGACATAGGACCGCAAAGAGTTAATAGCTTATTTTTCAAAATGTTATTGATCGCTCAAGATTTTATATAAGCGGTAGTTTTTTTTATGTACATTCGTTTAATTACACTAACCATTAGAAAAATATTTTCCATATATATATATATATTAAAAATGTGTATTACTATTGAAAGCAATCCACCCTAGGGGATGATTTGATGTATGAAAATGCCAGTAGTTGGTACTTCTCTCGATCCAATTAATAGTTTGTTTGGAATCCATACATTAAAAGATTTAATCAAACATGAAAAATGCATCAAGATATGAATTGATTAACTGAGCTTTTCATAAAAATACCGCATATTGAAATAAATAATAAATGATAGATTTTATTAAGTAAATAGAATTGTACGAGGGTAGTCCAAGAAGTAGTCGATTTGACTTATATATAAAGGGATTGTTATTTTAATAATATTCAAAGCTGAGTTAGATTCGACTCTGGGGGAGTTTGCTCATTCGTTTACAATAGTAAAATATTAGGTGGCAGAATTCAAACGAAGTCGTACGAACTGCCAAGACGAACAACGCAGTCAAATGAGGTGACCACGCCAAAATTGGTGAAAAAAAATCCACAAAATGATATTGGATGATCATCGACTAAAAGTTCGATCATCGACTGAAAATTTGCACACGAGAAAGCTGTGCGCAAGATGGGTGCCGCGTTTGCTCATTATGGAACAAAAACCGCGTTGCATTTAAATACTCTCGTATTTAAAATATTCGATAGCACAATGGGAAGTTGAACGTTTGATAAAATTGGAATACAAATTAGATAGAGTAAATTAAAACTGTCCTCGAAGATATAACAATTCAAAGTCTCCAAAATCAACAGAACTGTAAAGTTGTACTCGAAGAATGAAAGTTTAAGACGGCTAAAAATAGAGAGAGACATCTTATCTAATTGAATAATTTAGATAAACCAACTAAAGTGGAAATTTTACTTCATTTCGCACTAATGGAAATTTTTCGGTACAAATTTTCAATTAAAAAGATAAAAGGTCTATATCAAAAGGAACAATTATTTGGGAAAAAAATAGGCTTCATTTCAGTGGAACTCTTTTAGAAATATATTTTTGTTCGAGGACTGTTGTTTTTTTTTAATAACATATTGGAAAACATTGAAAGTCTAATGCTTTCAAAATGTAAATGCTTGAATGGAAAAGTATACAGTTCATTGAATAAAAAAGGATCCCTTTCAGGCGACATGCTTTGTGAACGCTGTGCTAAGTTCTTGTATCATTTTTAACGCTGAAAAGCGTTTCCATGGAATACATTTATGTAATTCAATTAAGAACGCCGAAAAAATATTTTGTCAAAATTAAAACTGTATTTGTTAGGCATCGCTTTTAGTCTGAGTCTTAATATTGATTTAACTCGAGAGCATTCGCATGGAAACACAAACGACATTTGATACAATTAAATATATATTTGCTCTCTGCTATATTTTTAAAATAAGCATTGATTTTGTAGAATAACTCAAATGATATTTATATATGAGGTGGATGAATGAGATGAGTATGCTCACATATGCAGCGGGCGCACTCGAGTGATCCAAAGAGAGTATGCCCGCACATATGGCGTTCTAGGGCGTTGCTGTATTTTGTCCTTTCCAAATGAGAAACTTTTGTTTTAGAAAGGGCGTTTATATAAACATAACTTTTTCCGATTGAAAACCACTGGTTTTTTATTAAAATTTCTTCAATATAAGCACAAACTAATAATTACTATATAAATACAGTCAACGCTTCTAGAATTCTTCTTGTATTTTTTTTTAAATATGTAATTAAACGAAAAATCTAACTCACCCTAGGAACGTGTACTCTGCAAAAATGAATTCACCAACCAAAGGGTATTAAACTCCCATATTTTTTGGCCCGTGGACCACATGTTGATTTTTTCTGTTTTGAGTAGACCCCCTGCTTTCTTAATATTGCTTTTTTTTTAAATTCTCATCATCTTAAATATATTTTTGAAATTGACACAGTGCTATTCATTTTTGATAGGGTTTACTCATTGGCGGATTTAGCAATTGAGAGGCCCTTAGGGCGATTTAAGTTTGAAGCTTCCCTGGATCCGTATTCTGTTCAGTGGTGACGTGCAGTAGGAAAAAAAAATCAGTTAGCCTTGGATGTAGGAACACATCCTTCCCACGGCAAGATCTATTTCTATCTCTTTCATTGTAATAATAAAAAAAAAACCAGTTGAGATCGGACAAATAGCAACTTATTGGTATAATTGAACTCTTGACGACACAGTCCATGCATGCGCACTACTGTGCTGTCTATTTCTAGTTCCCTCGGACACAGAAGTGTCTTCCACTGCACATTGATCCTTCGAGATACACTACGCAACGAGCTTTCATGCACCTATATCTTTCACTCTGCTCCCTCCAAAAATAAGTGAGCGCAGGAAGATCAGCTATAGACTATATGCACATGTATTGGTTTGGTCATATGTAATACCTAGCCACAAAGACGAGTCGCCGTTTGAGTAGCCGAAAGCCGTTCTTCCCTGTATGCACTAGCCTGTTGAAAATAGCGGTATCGCCTTTTGCACATGGTCCACTTTTTTTCCTGTAGGAGGGGAATCTTGCACAAGACGCCCTGGGTTTAATCGCAGGGTAGTTTCAGATTCTTACTAACTAAACCCCTCCCTTGTCCTTCTCTGCCCCCCCCTGGTATTGTTATCCACATTCCTTCAAGAGGACAGGTAGTCTAACCTCAAGTAATTGGCCCTATTCTAGTGTTGGAAAGCCGCTCCACTCCTTTCTCTCACACTGCCCTCTTTGGCGCTCAGAATTTCTTCAATGTAATCGCGCCAAAGATCCCAGCCTGCCGTTGGACCCTTGCCAGCTTCTTTCTGTGCACATAGTCCATCTGCTCCTTCTGTATTCGGCAGTTGCACATTTCACTTTACGCAGTACAGGTTAAGCTGCGTACCTAACTCATGTTAGCTGAGCTACCCCAACAGTGTTTCATAGGCATCCCACACGTACAAACCCACAGGCATAGGCCCCAAATAAGGGGGGTTCCCCCCTCTTCTCTGGAGTTTAATGGGCTTGCACTTAACAGTGATACATCTATCCGAAATAAAGAAAAAAGTTAAGATGAGAGTATTCTCATTAGCACCAGACGTCCATCTTCATCCCACCGCTCGGTTTCATCACGACCCGATGGCATAACGAACCCGCGTGCAAGTTCGGTATCTTGCATAACATATGGGGGCGACTCCTCGTTGCAGGATCCAATATCATGAACTCCCATTCATATCTCATGCATCCCCATTTTTTTCTCTAACATGGACCTCTTGCAATTCAACGTAGTAGCGTTTTGAGTTGACCCAGAAAAAAAATCACGTACTTGCTTAGACTAAATAATAGATGTAGCTGATATCGCCGTATAAGATTTTCATATTATAATTGATAGTCCTGCCCTTGGATAGATAAGATCGTGGTCATGCATGGTCTATGGTCTAATGAATGCCTACTGTATTGATTTTCTACAGCCGAGCGTGAAGATAGAAAGACGTCCGATTTTTTCTGGAAATTTAAATATAAATACTAGAAAGTAATACGGCTCCAATTTTATACGTTGCTTATTTTGCTTTATTGCCCGTGAGTTTTTTTTGCCCATGTTGCTCTCATTGTTTCTTCGAGCGCAAACAAAAACTCTATTCGATTTTATACAAAACAAGGCTCCAGCGCTCGAGTGTCGCCATTCTTTGTTTTATTGCGCCTTGAAAAATGTACGAAAATTTGTATATTTACAACGGCCTACTTTTAATTCTCGCTTAGAGAGAAAATGCGAATTTATGGCTTAAGCAAAAATAATTCGTATAAAATGAGCCAACACCGAGGAGTTTTTTTATTATCAAATTATCTGTAGTCGGTAGACGTGTAGAGCGTAAATATCGCAATTTTCAGCATGCAGAGGTGATAAGGGAACGAATTTATTTTCTTCAGCAGCCCAAATTATGTTTTACAACCCACGCTGAAAAGTTTCCTTCGCATAAATGATATAATGTTTATGTTTGTGTTTTATGCCCATCCTACGAGCCGAGCAAATCGACGACTACTTACGCCTGCATCGAGGCGTTTCATGACCAAACTTTCATGACTTTTGGGGAAAAGGGAGTTAATATATTGCGTTACCTGCGCTACCCCTTTGACAGAAAAGCTCCGTATTGGAAACCGTAGATGGAAGGCCTTTGAGGTGCATCCAACTACCCCCGCCATTAAGAGAAATTCTCACGAGGAAAATTTTCAAATCATCCCCAACTTGCAAGCTTGGCATTTTCATTTCTCAAGTAATTCTGGAAAGAGACATCCAGATTGGATTTGAAAATCCTCGGAGACTTTGAGCAAATACTCTATAGAGGGGTAAACGTATAAATGAGTTCTAAATACAATAAAGCCTGCCACCCTCTGAACGTTGCAAATTCTTCCATCTTTAACTAAGAGAACTTATACCCAAATTTAATGAACCAATTTTTTTAATGTTGAACTGAATATATTTCTACGTCTATTCATTGTCGACTATAATTTAATTAAGTGATGCCATTATCTTCTATTTTAGTCCATTTTATTATCCCTTCTTTGAGGTACCTAATCACTCAATTTCCGTTAGTGGTCTTTTATCTTTTAGCGTCTCTAATTAAGTATAATGGTGACACAATCTTTGTTTAAATGTTGTTTGATGGGATTCAATTGTCAACTATTTTTTTCTTTTATCGCTGCATCGAACAATACAAAATAAAATAAAGGGAGGATTTTCTTCTCTGTAAATCTGTAAATATTGTTGCAAACGATTCAAAATAACGAGACCTGCTCCATTTATAAAATGATAATGGATGACCGTTAATTAAAAATGCACGAGCTAGCAGATATAGTATATTGACTAAAAAATTACATATGATAAAGTTGTGCGCAAGATGGATGCCGCGTTTGCTCACAAACGAAAAAAAAACAACATTGTAAAGATGTTTCAATTTAGTATTTGGCGATGTTTCTTGAGATTAGTATGTAGAGTGTATTTGTACCATGCATTCCATGCCCTAGTATCTGTTAACATTGAAGGTACCATGTTGCTAGGGGAGAGCGAGCTGATTCCCAGCACCTTCCGTAGGATGTCCCTTTCGGTGCTCCATGCAGGGCAGATAAATGGTGGTCACGGAGTGGTGACACACCGGGCCGGTCTCTTTGCCTACTTTGTATAGGTAGCTATCAAAAAAGTCGTGCCTGGTGAGGACCTGGATCAAGTGGTAGCACACTAGGCCGTGCTTTTTGGTTACCCAGGTTCTCAGGTTCGATATTAGCTCGTGCGTCTACCGACCTTTAGCAGAATTGTCCAATCGGGACTGCCACGCCACTGTGGTGCATTGCTTAGCGTTATTCTTGTCTTCGTCTTTCTTTATTGTCTGTGTAATCGAGCAGGTCGATTGGCGGTGTGGCAGTCAGTGCCAGGACGGCGTCTTCCGATACTGTGCAAAATGCAGCAGCCACTCTGATTGGGCTCCTTCTCTGGACTCTGACCATGTTGAGCCTGGCCCTTTCAATTTGTAGCGCCTTGGCCCATATCGGCGCGCCGTACAATAGTACCGAGTGCACTACCTCGTTGTAGAGTCGCCTCCTGTTTGTTTATGGGCCATCAATGTTGGACATCAACCTGGCCAGATTTGTCGCAATGTTGGTTGCCTTCGTTGCCGCCTTCTCGGTGTGGGTGACGAATCGGAGCTTGTCATCAATCTCCCCCCCCCCCCCAAGTACCAAATTGATCTTGAGTATTTAATCTCGCAAATCCTGATCCTCAGGGGTGGGGGCGCAAGCTTCCTACGTCTTGCGAAAAAGGGTTTTTTTGGACAGCGAGCTCCAGACCAGCTCCTGTCAGCCACTTCTTGGCCTTTCTCAGCGCGTCCTCATAGGTCGTTCGTAGGATCTCCGTGTATTTAGCTCTCTACCATTCTGGTGGGGTATGGTGGGGTGTCAATTTCCTTCAAGGCTCTGAGGATCAGGTGCCATCTCGCCGAGTTGAAGGCATTCTTAACGTCTAGCGCAATTATTATCGTGTGTCTACTTCCTTCTGCCTTCTGGCTTCTTTGTTAAATCTAGTCTTTCTGGGACAATCCTCTTAGATATTGTATAATAACCCTTAGCCTTATTAGTTATAGCCCTGCCCAATTTTAATAATTAGTATTCAATTTTTATGCAGTGTTAATGCATGTGTAAGGGATTAAAAAGGGCTTATCCTGGTTGACACGATTTTAACCATCTAAAATTTAGAAAATAAAAAAGATTCTTAATTATTTAAAATTTCGATATAGTTCCTACTGCAATGAAAAAAAAAATCACAAAATCGCGACTCAAAAAAGTTATTTTTTGATTTTATTTTTTTTAATTTTAATTTATTTAAAAATAGTTGAAAGTATGTTTTTGACATAAATATGGTAAGAACGATAGAAAACTGTATAAAAAAGGTCCATACCAAATTTAAAGTAAATCCATTAATTAAAACTTGCGATATTATGTCAACCGTGTTGAAAAAAGTAGTTTCGAGAAAAACTCGTTCAAAGATTTCATTCATTTATACCCACAAAGAACGATCTTATCCTAATATGACGCTCAGGTGGTATCACATTTGGATGACCCTATATGATTAAAGTTTCCGATCATTTATTTTGTCACAGTCCTCATTTCAGAGGATTTATTCCCCACAAGATATTCCCTTGGGCTAGGGTAGTTTTTAATGTAGTAATTTCTCATTGCCTCCTACACATAAATACATTATTATAATATGCAATTTAATGTAGAATTTTCTAATAACATTAATACAGTGAATAAATGGCGTTTGTGATATAAATGGGGCATTCTTTTAACGACTCATTAAGTTCATTAAGAAAACATCCCACTGGTTGTTTTGCTAATAACGAATCATCATTAATCCGGAATTAATTAATTATGAAGGCATTAATTTAGCCCATACGGAGAAAACCATCTTAATAAAATTAATGGAACATATCAATAATGTCACGTTTGTACGAACAATATTATTTGATCGCGATATCAATGTTATTATATCTACAATAAGATTTTGAAATCGATTCCGAGCCACATAATAGATCTATTTTGAATGGCTTTATACGACTTTAATACAATATTGAATGAAAACCCATTTTATCAGGGTTGTTCGCAGATCTTATTGATATGAAGGGCTTATTAAAACGTGTATGGGTGCCTCTATTAAAGATTTATTTAAAAAATATATATCCATTTATTCAAAATTGAATCTTGTTTATTCGTGCAGTATAAAGTGGGTTGTTGACGCATTCTGTGCCATTGCCTGTATCTAAAGAATTAGGCTATTTTTTGTAGTTATTTTCAACCCTTAATGCTGCCCGAAAGGAATTAGAGCGTATATATTTTTTGTAGCTGAATAATGCTTGTTCGCCGAAGAATGAGAAGATAAAAATAGCTAAACATACATACCGAATTTAGAGAAGGATCTGATCCCTTTTCGCTTCCTTCCTACGTATATGGGAAAGGATTGTTTGAAAGAAACATTATATTCACGTTTGCTTTTCTTTTAAATGTGAACGACTTCCACGACCACTTTGAGTGGGCAGATTTGAATTTAAAATGAAAATTATGTCAGTTTATTCAATAATAAATTTAATTCAATGGTAGAGATTCCAAAACATAGCTTGAGAAATGTACTAAATGAAAGAATATGTGAAAGAGTTTCGACTTACGCAGAAAAGGATGTGCACGAACGGAAACGGAAACGAGTAGAAAAGAGGAAACTCGGTCACTGTCCTTAATGGTCGTAGAAACATGTTAAGCCTAACGCGAGATTCGCAGCCCTTAAAAGAGATCAGGATTTCTACCAAAAATATATGTGCTCGAATAGGGTTTTGGCAGTGTCTAAATCTACAAATTCGGTTTATTTTGATAAATTAAATCAATTTGTCATTTATTTTTCTACAGGATAATATTCTGAAGTTGTACTATAATTATAGTACATTAAATAAGGCATTGAATAGCTGCTTTTTACGCAAAAACTCGGCTTTATTGCTGTGAAACTTCGTCAAACACTCGATAGAAACATCCTCACTACGCTGTTTTTTTAATTGTGAGCAAACGCGGCACCCATCTGGAGCACAGCTTTCTCGTGTGCAAATTTTCAATCAATATACAATAAATTAAGAAGTTAATTATGATATACCTATATTATTTGAGAAAGTGCAAACAATAAGTTGGCAAAGTTTTATCGCAATCGAATGAACGGTATGGCAGCGCATTAATTACGGACAAACAAACAAACAAACATTAATTTTTATATATTAAACTACGCCTATGCTACTCGCGAAATCCTTAGCAATAAGTGAACAAAGTTTTATCGCAATCCGATGAACGGTATGTCAGTGCATTTCGAACGAACAAACCCCAATTCATTTTTATATATTAGATTTGTGCAGTCATCAACAAATTTTGTTCGAAACTTGTTTGTCACTAGAATATCGTATCTTGAAAACATTTCTGGTTGAAAAAGGATGAATGCTTTTAGAAAACAATATTTATAAATATGATTATCAGGGTCTTAAATTTACCATCAAATTGTAATAACTGGTAAAAGGTACAAATATCTCTCATTAAATCAAGAGTCTTAAAATGAAGGAATTTACATAAAAATTAGATTTAAATATTAATATTTAAGTACTAGTTCATCTTTAAAAATATACTGAAAAAGGAAAGCTTCGGATCTCAAAAAGTTGTTGGCTTACCGCATACTTCAAGGAATTCAAGAAACATATGCTTATCCTCTTTAATACACAGGTTTACTTTTATACGGTATGTAGAAATCGTGATTGAAATGAGTCTAAGCTCTATTAAAATTCTGCGTAATAATGAAATCATACAAAGAAAACGCGCAATGTCAGAATTGGGCCCAGACTGGAAAATCCATGGGTCCAGGATGGCTTTATAATAATTTTTGGAATGAATTCGTCAGGGTTTCAATTGCACGTCCCTTGATAAAGAAATCTATTGGTGTCAGGTCTGGAGACAGTGCGAGCCATGGTATAGGTCATGACTCTGGACAAATTAATCCATTGGTGTCAGATCCAGAGACCATGCAAGCTACGAAATATTGCTGCCAAAAAAATTAGTGTACATAACAGAGGTGCCAACAAAATATCCTAGTTGTTAGTTTTTTGTTTAATTTCAACGCCTTTTTATTGAAATTATTTTTTTCAAGCTCATGGAAGTACTCCCACACGTCCTAGATGAACATTCTTTATGAAATTTGGTAGACATGTGGATAATAATTGTCTTCATTGTACAGACTACAATTATTTAAAAATATTCAAAACTGTTTATTTAATTAACAAAAAACTACAAAAAATTTGGAAAAAAACACAAACTTTTCTTCGATTGCTCACTATTTTTTTAATTTTCAATATATCTTTTTAATTGTAGTCTAAGCTATACGCAATATTATACAAAGTAAAAATATGTTTAATATTTTTGCTGAAAATCTCCTGTTCAGGACTTAAGACTTCCACGGTAAAGAATGTCATCGCTTGCTCACCGTCATACGTGGCTCCTCCCACTCCCACTATCATCCTTTGTCAAACTTTAAAAAATATTTTTATATTCAATAAAGATAGCTTAGTCAACATACTAAATATCAATATTCGATATTTAATATTTTTTGCATAAAAAAATGTTAAAAAATCGATCACTCATTTCTCATTTGTTTGCACATTTTATTTGACTTTAGAAGTTCAGACGTATTTTTTTTCTAACCAATTTTATAAAATAATGATTTATTTAGATCAAAAAATTATTGCAAAATACAAAAACATTTATTTTGTGCTATTCTGTCTACAGATTAAAAAGTTATGACGTTTATGTCTACAGATACTTAAAACATAGAGTCTGTATGTGAAACAGATTCCTCTAATAACCAAAAAAAATAATAAAAAGGATATAAAAAAATGTCTGCTATAAATTGCAGTCTGCTGTTAAACATAATTTTCATGTCAGAAATGTGTACATATTTTTTTGGATCGTTTATGTCCAAAGAAAGAGATATTGTTAAGTCGCTCGTAAAGAATATAGATGTAATTGTAAACCCCATGGAAGCCATTGAGAAATGTTAAGGGGGGTGTTTAATAAATTTAGAAGCATTCAATTTCGGTTTACCTGTTAGGTAATCTGTCCAAAAAAGGATAAGAGACGGACCATTATCATGGTCAAGGAAGAGAAGAAAAATAAATAAAATTCTCCCTTGTTACACGGGATACATTTCACGTGACATTAATATGTTTGATGAGGGTGCGTTTGTCTCTGAAATATTGCGTGTGGAGACCGGACGTCCGCTTCCCCATCAAAAGTTCCCTATTTTTAAAGAAAAAAAGGACTAAAGTGGATGGCATCCATCTTTTATTAAAGAGGACCTGAAAATAGCTCTTTATGCTCGCGCCCGGGGGCGAACTCTTTATGCAGTATACCATTATGCCGCAGCAGAATGAAAAGAAAGTATTGTTATACTTAATATAATATTATTTCGAGAACTGAGCTTGCACAAAGTTGATTAAATTCGTTTTATCTCTCCCGCGAAAAGATTGGGGGTGAAACTATTTTTGGAAAATATTTGGGGAAACTCGCGGTAATTTTTCGCGAGCTTCCGAGCTTGAATTTCAATGAGGTTTTTTTTAGGAGCGCCTCTGCACAAACTTTTCGCATTCTCCCCGAAACAAAAACGCAAAGAAAAAGCGCAGATAGTTACGAGAATATTTCACATATTGCAATTTTCCGCCTTTATCGCGGTTTGAATACAAAATGTGGGTTATTTTGATCGCGTGTGGTTGTTGCATTGGAGTGAATAAAAGCACGTATTTTCCATATGGAAACTTTGCTAATTGGAATTAAATATTCCACGACTTCCATAATTGATATATTTAAAATTATTATCGGATAGAAGTCCTTTCAAGCCCCGTTCAAGGATAAGACCTCAGATATGCCATCTAATTCATGTATTATACTCTTTGATATATGCAAGACATTGGAGGATTTTGACCTGTATAATGATTCAACTGAAAAGGGTTTCTTAGAGTATCGAGAGTTGAATTCAACCCTATTTCGCATGTGGTGTTGCCTCCTATTTGATAGGGTCGATTTTCTTCACTCTTAATTGATACATATTTTACAGAAAAGGTCGGAAAAACTGTTTTCACTATCTTCACTTAAGCACCAGCGACTCACTGGTGAGTCACTATGTTTTTTTCATAGAAAAACAAATAATATTTAATACCTAAAAATTATTGTGATTAGAACACATATTGTTGAATCTAATTTATTTTGGGATTAATTTGAATAAAGCCTAGAAGCGGGGACACTGCAATTTCCCCCCCCCCCTCATATTTTTAATACACCTGCACATAAGACGCCTGTCATTTTATCGCAAATTGATCACGCGATGCGCTTTAAAAATGAAGGTATTTGTCTATTTTATGCTATTGATTATCTTCTCCCATTTTATCCAACTTCTGACACCATTGTTGCGTATGATGCTCGCTGAGATGACTGTGTTCGCACGCGGGTTCGTTATGCGTTCGGACCGTTATGTAGTTGGGCGTCTTAGATCTCGTCATCGATAATTTTTTTATTAAACACAAAAGAGAGATCAAAAGGCTATAAGAAGGACATCCTCCCGCATCCAAGGCTATCCGATGACTCCTCGCAAGACGCGAAGCGATCGCTGTCGTTATTGCAGACACAATCGCAACGCCAAAGAGTATGGACACAAATCGCCTTTGTAATAATTGTCTTAATGTTTGTAGTTTTGTCCAAAGAATGTGTTATTATAAGATCTGACAATATTAGTTGGATGATGCAAAAACATAAATTCAAGTTGCAAAATCATATTTTTTCACCAAAGTTACGTTCTCAATGAATTTGTAAACATTTTGTTAACGTTATGTGATACAATACTTTTATTTGAAAGGTCTCAGTCCAACCAATATCAAAACCGAGCTAGATTAGAGTCTAGAAAGTTTTGCTTCTTCGTTTTCAACAATAAAATATTGAATGGCAGAGATTAAACGAGGCCGTACGAACTGACAAGACGAACATCGCAGTGATCGATCAAATGAGTTGGCCACGCCATGAATGACGAAAGAAATCCACAAAATAGTATTTAATAACCGTCGACTGAAAGTTCGCAAGCAAGCAGATATGATTAGCATTTCAAAAAGTGCTATATATTGCATGTTGATTGAAAATTTGCACATGAGAAAGCTATACGCAAGAAGGGTGCCGCGTTTGCTTACAATATAACAAAAACAGCGTCGTGCCTTGTCTGTCGAAAATCATATCATACCTTGCCCTCCATTTTCTTGACAATATTTCGATTGGAGTATATTCTTGTTTCATCTTTGGTATTTTTTAATATACAAGACATATCCAGAAAGTAAGTGTACTAAATTTTTATATTTTTTTATAAAAAGTGCATTTGAAATAAATACGGGATATTGTTGATACACTTATTAACTATTTTTTAATGTAATCGCCATCCCGTTTAATACATTTGGTGAGCCGTGGCACAAGCTTCTTTATACTCTCCTCGAAGAACTCTCCCGTTAGCTCCTACTCCTATTTCAGAAACTTTTTCTGCACCTGCTCGTCGATTTAAAATTTAATTCCATCCATGTGTTCTTTCAAGGAAGAAAATTTGAAGGTGCTAAGTCAGGGGAATACGGAGGGTGGCTCAAAACATCCCAAACAAATAAGTACAAGAGCGCCTTGGCGGCTAAGGCTGCGTGAGGACGGGCGTTGTCATGCAACAAGCACACTATTCTCGTCAGCATACTCCTCTTTTTGTTTTGAATGCTTCTTTTGAGTTTTTTAGTATACTTTTCAATATGGCCAACCCTTTAAAACCAAAAATCATAGCCCATCATTGTCACAATACACTTACTTTCGGGATATGTCTATTATATCATTTGATGTAATTGTTTTCAATGAAAATTTACTTATGGGCTTATAAATCACAATCACAATGAAAATAGATCATTTGGCATAAGATCAATAACAGGTGGAATTTCAACCGCAGTTATTATTTGGATCAAGAGCCTTTTGTCTAAATGAAGCCGAATATCTTTATTTCATCCATTTGGAAAGAAGATGGCATTCTTCGTCTCTTTAACACACTAAAGAGCGTCGCTCACTATAGGTTATCCCGGAGTTCCTTTTTGTTTTCTTAGAACAATAAAACTTTGACCGAGTTCTCAGGAACATATTTCTTTTGTACTGAATCATGGCCCCGGGAGATATTTTGCATCATTAAGCGCCATTTGTCGGCAAAGGATGGAGGCCGTGCCGGAGATTGTTGCTCTATCAATCTTGTTTAACTTTGAAGCACCTCGTGAAATTTTATCGCGTTCATTACTGCAGGCCTGCGAATCGACGCATGGATGAAGACCTCAAAGCACCTCCGTGCCAAATAAGCAAAAACGATAAGAAAAGTGTATTTTTTACGTATAGGAATCAAAATAAATTTTTATGTAACTGTTATCGCTCTGAACGGATGACGATAATATTACCATGCATAAACGTCAGGCCGCATATATTCGTAAAATGAAGTTGAGTGCGAAATTGAATTCCAAATTTTTGAATTGTTCATATGTTACTTGGTCTTTAAGCATCGATGGCTAGTCAATTTATATTTGATTATTCCACGTGTGCATAAAAATGAGCCATTGAACCAAATATTACCAATTTAAATCCCCATGGATTTTTCAATTTTATAATTTTGGAAAATATTTAATATAAACGTTTTTATATGAATAAAACCTATTACTCTTTCAAATGAATGTCATTTTAAGTTTTTTGAAATAAATGTCGCTACAGAGTATGCGTTTCAAATAAGGAAGTTTCTCTGAGAGAGAGAGATTGAGAATCTGGCTGCAGGAGGGACGACCTCCCGCAGCCAAGGCTAACCGACGACTCTCCCGATTCCCGCCTCCCGCGCGTCACTACCCAACCGGCAACGGTGCCCGTGCAAGAAGCGATCAGTCGGTATGCAGGTGCAATGTCTCCGCAGGGCCACAAGAGATGGCGCTGTTAAAATGACACATTGCACCTGAAGAGAGATGGAAGATGTCGCTGTTAGCAGCGCTACTACGTAGGGATAGTAAATCGCCCACGCTATATAATCAAAACATGTTTGTTTATATGAACTAAATTTTGATCTATGCAAGTCTTATTTTTTTTTCACAATCTCCAAGGCGACGGTGGCAGTCAATCCGCGAGCATGAACCCGATAGGAGGTTCGAAATATCGGATAGACAAAATTTTAGTTCTAATTTTGCCTCTCAAACAACCATAAAACGCGATCAGATACCCGTTTTTAACGTTTTTAGTGTAATTAAATATATATAAATTAAATATATATATGTTAAACGTAAGTATAAAACTGTTTTATATGATAGGAAGATCCAACTTATTAACCATATTGTAGAAGGTTACGTTATTACAGTAGTGTATTACATCTGACGTGTGAATTTGCAGGCAATGAACATAAATAAAAGTGGGTGTATTTGATTTCGCAATCCATTGTGGAGGATATGAACGAGGGTTTGGTGGGCTTCTATGGTGTAGTAGAATGAAAGCCATAAAGTGTAGTCAGTTTTCAATCGCCAGCACACTGGGTAACGCATATGTTCGAGCCTCGCGCAATATCTCACGCGATCGGACCGGGACCCTTTGTGGGCGTTGGCATAAAAGCCCATACAGGAAGACTGTATAAAATTCGGGACTTATGGGGAATTCACAACTAAGTCACGTCCTATTGCAATTCGTGTTTCGTGCCCTCGACAATAGATCGCCTTATTACGATGCTAACGGTTCCTGCGGCGGCCATTTTCCAAACTGGGGCTTCTGAGCCGAAGGGTTAACCGTCGACCTATACCCGCTCCATTTACATCTCCTTAACTAACCCCATTGATTTTACCTATAAATCACCGAATATTCTTCGGAAGTCTGGGCTATATGCATGCGATGCTTCCGAGGGTCGCGTAATGGGGACGAAAGGGCAAAAGGTTATATGGATTATACACCTTCAGCATAAACGGATCTATCAACGATTTAAGATCTCTTAACATCGTACGTGTTATTCTTTTTACCAAAATGCATCCATAATTAATTAATATTCTTGGCTTGGGGATGCATCATTATTCAAATGTGGGATCAATTCTAATCTGCCTTTTGTGGTAAACCCTTGGAAAAAACTAATAATAGAGATTGGAGGCTTTTAACAGCCCAATTCAATACATGTAACAGGGTGCAGCAGGGAAACTACCTTATTTTAAAAATGTATAACTCAAACAGAAGATATCAGTTTAATTATTTTTATGATGAATTTGTGAAAGATCAGACTATTTTAAATTTAAGGATCCAAAAATCTTACTGTTCTCCAGGGAGTTGAAAAAATAGATTTTGGGACACTACGCCAAAGAAAGTATGCTTCTATAAAGTATGATGATTAAAAACGTTACATATATACTGAATAGGTTTTTTTCGTCATTACTACTAATCATCATTAAACCTGTGATTAGTATGCACTCACACGTTGAGTGCATGCTCAAGCGATCCATTAAGGATATGCCTGCAAATGTGGTGTGCAGCACTCTATAGTGCTTTATTTAAAAAAAGGGTAGTTTATCAAGTCATCTTATAACTAATGGAGACAGAGACGGTGAGAGTATCTTGCGTGTCATCATACAGTCGTAAATGGATAACAAGGTAGTGCTGTAAAGGTACCCCTATACGTTTGAATATTCTCAAATATTACAAAAAGCGATACATAGCGCGCATCAAGTTCAATCATATAAAGCTGTATTTTGTCTTTTATAAAATATTTACATTGATGAAAATTATATCAATTTATTAAAATTATTTTACATATAATTTAAAAACAAAGAAAATAAAAAACATCAAAAACCCTTCGATTTGGGATTCAATTTTAAATTGAGTTAAATTCAGATGCTTTTTTTGTATGTTCATCACTTATTATCTATACAAATCCAATTTTCTCTCAGGACCGCGCAGTGTGAGTCAAGCTTGTATTTCAATAAATTAACCTGTTGATATTGTTGGTTCCCATAATAGCGTTTCGAATTAAAATACTCTTTGCTCAAATCTAAACCCAACAGGCTGAGTTTTAAGTATACTCATACCTCTTTTTGTGCGATTTTGAAGTTATGCGGTTCTTTAAAATCGTTTTTTTCTTTTTTTAAAATTTTATAAAGCGTAGATATCGAGATATTTAGGATAAAAAAGGAAATATATCATCAACACTAACCGAAATATGGGAAAAAATAAAATTTGGGACTGTGTAAATTACGACCCCGCCCTTTATTCTGGTTTATATTTTTGTTTTTCGCACAAAAAAAGGTTTAAGTGTATATAATAGATTTATGTGGCTTTCTACTGTTTATTATGATTCTAAGAAAGTTATAATTCAGTATTAAAAATAAAAGCACGGCAATGAAAATGAAGCGCTATGGATCGCAATATTTGAGGAATGTTTAGACGTGTAGGGTACCTTTACGGCATTACCTTGCCGTCGATGTATGATGAGACGTAAGATACCCGTCTCTGTCTCCGATTCACTAATCTCCGCACTCAATAACACAAAACCCCGTTAATTAATAGCATTTTTACCACCGTCAGTTTAAGGAAAAATTGCGTTATATCACAATTAATTTTAATGTGTATTTATTTGAAATTTGCATATAAATATAAACTTTTTTATGTAATTAAAGAAAAAGCTTTTAATTACATAAAAGTAAATATAATCTTCTTACACAGGCATCAAAGTATTTGCTCCCCTTTATTTTGGTCCTACTTTTTGTTTCAAGTCTACTAAGGGCTGTTTTCAACTGTTCACCATTTCCGTTTTCGTGTTTATACTTTTAATTATACTTTAAAGCTTCTCAATTTAGTTGAGTGCAAGGAGTTGAGCGGAGAACAAATAAAGCCTTTCACAATTATTTTTTTTATCTTCAACATACAATATATATATATTTTCCATTGAAGATCTCAAACTATTTATCTTCAATCATTACTAAATATTGGTTGCGGTCAATGTTTGTATTTTGGAAGCGTACGATTTCTATTATATATGTGCTGTTCACCGTTTATTAAGAAAATATCCCTTGTCGTATGGGAGAGATCTTACAAAAATAAAAGCAATATCTCAAAAGGAAGAAATAATCCGTGAAAATATTTTGTTTCGTTTATTGCGGCGGACTAAAATGATGTATTTCCGAGGAAAAATAATATTTATATCTATATTCTAGATATAGAGGCAAACAAACTTATGAAAAATACATCTTCCGTTTCAATTTCGTAAGAAAATATTTCTTTCCAATAAATGCTTTCTGGCACATGTATTTGCTTTCAATGCATTGTCTTTTATATTTGATGTTGTACATTGAAAGATTTCAAATATTTGTATGGGTTTGCACTTTAATAGAGAATTTAACGACTACTTTTACATAATTTATAGCGTATATTAGGAGGACCCGAAAGTATTCGAAATCTTCGTTTAAGCGGTTCTAATTCATTAATAACAAATATTTTATGTTCAACATTATAAAATATAATTCCCTTCACTATTTAACACATCTTCTTGTTACTTTGGAAGTCATTATATCCTTTTTGACTAAAAAGATCCGACTTAAAAGCTTAAAAAACGATTTTAAATGCATTTACACTTCAGCTGTATTTTAGAAAATCAAAAAGGGATTATTTTGTTGTGTTGTCAAGAAGGGTAAAAGGAATAAGGGGAAGTCATGGGGATTTCAGTCTTTGTAATAACTCCTTGATTGTTACCCGTGGATCTGATTCTATTAAGGATTTTAATGCATTTGGGGGTCCCGTTCTTGGTTCATCTCTTAAGCTTCAATTACCAGATTTAAATTTCTGGAAACAATATTGGTATCTGAGGACTGTACCATTTCACCATAAATGTCTTTTCTGTCTGATATAAATACAAATTAATTATTTTTTAGCAGATTTTTATTGACATTTTCAAATTATATAAAAAAGTAAAAAATAAATTTAAGAAAGTCATTTTTTCAGTTTTAAATTGTTTAAAAATAGTTAAAAATAAAATTTTGATATAAATCTGGTAGGAACAATAGAATGTTATATTAACAACGTTTATGCTAAATTTGAAATTAATTCATCAATTACAATTTGAGATATTATGTCAACCATGTTAAAAAAGTAGTTTCGAGAAAAACGCGTTTAAAGATTTTATTCTGTTACGACCGATTTATAATAGAAATAGAATAATAAAAATAAGAAGAATAAAATAATAAAAAATTTGGAAATTTCTTTGGAAAATATATTTGTTAAAGTTTAAAATTTGAAAATATACAAAAAAAATTAAATCAATTTTTTCAAAATTATAGACTAGAATACCCTTTATTTAATTTAAATTTAATATTTTTTTTAGTAATATTTCTGGCCTTAAATTGCCACTTATATATATACGTCAGAAAATAGTAATCGATTTTGGCCACACAAAGAAACCGTTTAACTCTTATGGGGTCTTTTATGGATCTATAAAGATAATAATTCGACGAAAAGTTGTCTGCTGAATGTAAAGTCCAGTTAAATTTTATTTTTATTTAATTCAAAAAGATACATTGGTCTTGATGATGACTTATAACACTGAGGCACCCCCAAAAAATACCAAAAAAATAAATATATGATTTATTTTTGTTTATGTGTATGTATTATTTATGATGAAAATTTGCTAAATACAATTAAAATAAATAATTTTAATATTAAGCTTTATTATAAGTCGTTAAAAGTTACTTGCAATGAAAGTCTTGTTTGTCTTGTGCTATGAAGCGCTTCACGAAACATGTGCGTGCATACTCTTTGTGGATCGCTTGAGTCTGCACTCAACATGTGAGTGCATACTCATCAACGGGTTAAAATGCTTTGATTACTTTATATAGAATGTTTTTCTTTATTTTCGAAGCCTTTTATTTGCAGAATGTCCTTCGTCCTTCATAAAATATTTAACAACTCTTTTTGTTCGTTAAGCCGAATACCATCCTTCATTATTATATACTTAAAGCGAACAAAAGACTGAATTCCAAGAAATGCTTTTAATTATGTCTAAACCAACGAGCAGCGATTTTACCAAAATAAAGAATAACATCATACATTCAAAGAGCGGCCGGAATAATTAAAGCAGATTTGAAATATTTTCACGTGGCTTGCCTCTGCAAAATTGTTCGACCTTTGACGTCCCACTTTGTAAATTTGGTTTTAATTTTATTGCGCCTCAATATCGAGTGTTAATGTTCGGGGATTGAATGTTAAACGCGTTTCGGCCACTGGGACGACATAAAGGACTCTCGGGTCTAGTGGTCTCTTAAGAACGATCTTTGGACTTGCTAGCAAAATATTACAGGTGGTCATACTAGCTTTTATTGAGGACATCGACCACTCCCCTATGAAACGCCACTTAGGGGTAGTTTACTTGCCGGTCCTTGGGGGGGCGAAGTACTTGCTAGAATTTGTTAATTACACGAGATCAAAGTGTACACTCGACGGTATTATTTTATGCCACACATGGTACACATGATACTATGGACGATTATAATTTAAAGCCAAAGCCGAGCGAATCCATTTATTTATTGTCTCAGATATTGTTCTTAAAAAAAACATGTCATGTTAATGTCATTTTAGTATAATTCTGGATAAATCAGTATGCGTTTAAGAAGGATACTAACGTTCAGTTTTTTTGGTCGTGCGTGTTTTTCAGCCATTTTGTTCAGTAACAGTAAATTCTTCCAATAGAGAGGTCGTCACGCGTATAAAAATATTGTTACCTTACTTTCTGGATAACCCTCGTATTATAAATTATTCCATATCATGGTGTGTTTCGATATTGATCAAAATTTGCAATTAATTATTTAAAGGTCAATTCTAGATATAATATATGATGTCCTAGCGATGATGGCTTTTATCTTTGTGACTGCACCGTTGTGATTTATGCTGATGTTTTTGCAGTTATATTAGAGCACGGTTTCATAGATTTTAATCTGCTCTCGTTGAAAATGATAAATTTGGATGAATAAGGAGAAAGGCTGAGCTTCATTTAGAATGAATAATAACCGGCAGTGGAGGTCGTTAAAATTATTAATGAAGCGAATGATGGAAAATATATACATTACTATACAATTAGTGCTTTGGAACAACAGATCTTTAATAAGATTTGAGCCCCGATTTTAGTCATAAGAAAATTTAACCTCTTAAGCGCCAGCGACTCATCGGCGAGTCTTTAAGCCTTTGTGGTTCTTAAATATTTTAGACAGTTTCGGACAAAAATATTATGAATATTATATGATTACATAAAAATATTTTAAATATGATCGGAGATGTTCATGAAAGCGGGCGTTAAGAGTTACTGCCTATGTGTTTAGGATTTTATCCGAGCAAATAGCCTCTTTCCTTTACATCTCTAGCTGGTAGGCGAAACACTATGAATATATATCATAAAAACCGATATTCCTTTCCAAATACTATCCTAAACACGATACGCAAAATAAAATCACATCATTTTAAAATCTGAGTGGGGGGAAAAATGTATAAACAAAATGTCGAGCCAGACTCGACATAGGACCGCAAAGAGCTAATTTTCAATGAATCAGTTCACAATCAAAAAATTTATCGTTGAAGATTGGTTGTCCATGATCTACAGTTAGGGATCGTCTTTGTTGTATAGGAAAGTTGCACAAACAAGGAATTTGGGTCCCCATGAATTGCTCTAGATGACGCTCAATCTACGGCGTGTGATTTGTGCAAATCTTCTATATTTCGTATAAAGAAGATCCGTTTTTAACGAATTCTAACTGTAGATGAAAATTGGGTGTTAATAAATAATCCTAAATGAAAAAAGAATGGCTTTCTTCCAGAAAAGTACCTGTTCCGAACAACACTAATAATTAAAAAGGGTCCTTTTTTGTTTGTAATGGTATTTTTCTGGAGCTATTTATTATGAATTTGCTAAAAACGTTTATTAATAAATACAAATAGTTTATTAGTAATTAGCACTAAATAATATATCACTCAATAAGTTCGTAGGATATTTAGACTTTGATGTTTTTTCTTATTCATTTGGGGGTCGTTTTTTCGTTCGTTTATTTATTTTGTGTTTTTTTTTATTCCTATTTATCGTTTTGGTTGCATAATGTGCGATCACAGCGAAAATAATAAGCTTTTTTATAATATTCTATTAGGTTAACTCAATGTTAATGTCGGTTTTTATCGACAAAACTCAATCTCAAATTTTAAACTGTTTGTTCAAATATTGTTATACAAAGTAATTTCGATTGTTATCTAAAACCTTGTTCCATTCGTTAACGAAATCGATAATTCTGTTTTTGTATTGAAATCACGTGATTTAAAAAATTTAATTAAAAAAAAATCGGTAAAGATCGATTTTATCGCGTTTGATAGCTTATATTTTTTTCATTGACTGAAAATCCATTGGTGTCAGATCTGGTGAATATGCAGGATGCAATAAAGTTTCCCAACCGAAGTCGTTAATTTTTTTACCGTTTAATCAGTCACACGAGGTCGGACATTGTCATGTTGCAGGATTATGTTACGGTTTTTTACCAAATTTGGCCACGTTTGACATATCTATTTCCTAACATCCACTATGTTATAAATTATATTTCTTTCAATTTATTAATATACTATCACTAGCACTATATTATACACTTTATAATACTTCTTATCCTTAGAAATGTGCGATACAAAAGAAATATTTTTGATTTATATTTTTAACCTAACATTTACTGATACTTTCTAAATATATAAAAAATAATAAAAAAATTAAAAAGTTATAGGCTTGTATATTGTAAGAGGTAAAAATGAAAGGCGTGGTTGACTGAATGTTAAAAAAAAATTTTTTTGATCTTATTTTTTGGAGTTTTAATTTTTTTTAAATAGTTAAAAATAAAATTTTAATATAAATCTGGTAGGAGCGATAGAGAGTTATATTTTAAAAAATTTAAATAAATTTAAAATAAATCTGTTATTAAGAACTTGATATATTATGTCAACCGTGTTGAAAAAAGTAATACATTACAGTAGGACTTATATAGTTGCCGCGTCATTAAAATAATTATAGCTCCGTAAATAATTAGATTTTTGGAAATTCATTTAAAGGATATATTTTTAAAAACCTGCTAAATTATATTTGCCCTATTTATAATATAAATGAAAAATTGTGTTAACACTTAATAAAGTTAACAATGATCTCAAACGATAGTGCTTAAAAATGATGGATTCATTTTTGATATACTTAATAATTCGATTTTTTTAAAAATATATTATATTTGTATCAACAATAGTAATCAAAAAATAATAAATATCTTTAATGGATGCCATTATGAATGGATGTAAGAGAATTTCAATCAGCATTGACTATATTGGATTGCAAGCATGGCGTAACTTGGTAATTGAAAGATCATTGATTATTCTGCAGCACGGCTTCAGATGGTCAGCCAATCGTGAAATTTGCTTATGATAGTAAACTGAAAATCATATCTCGATACAGCACATCTATGACCACCTTTCAACTATGGTGATCAATCAAGCCTGTTCAGATATCGGCGTTTGACTGGTCTTTGACAAGATCAACTCTCCAGGGAGTTCCGGCTATGAAATTCGTTACGGTGCATGAAATATGTATCGGTCGTAGTTGAGACAACACAATTAGCGAAAGTATAAATTGGGCTGGATGTGATGTTGGTAAATGGCGAGGAATTGGTGCAATTAGAGTTCCAGGGCCTTATGTAGGATACGTAATTGCTCGTACTTCCGACGCAAGTTTCGCTAAAGCAAGACATGGGTAATTATTATTGTCTGTATATGTTTTGTGTTGCTCGCCTTGTCCAGAACACACAAGAAGGACCTAAGGAGCTTTCGCCTAGAGCTGGAGTCTTCAACTAATATCACTTAATTTAGCTGAGAAATTGCATCAAGCAAAGGCACTTAAAATTATTGTGGCACCTAATGCTAGTATACTTAGTAGAATGTCCTTATGTACTCACCCTGGTGGAATATCCTTTGGCGTATTCTTATATAACGGTTAGAGTATTTTATTCTGATTCAAATATAATTAAGATTTTTGATAGATGAATACATAAATGTTTTTTGATAACATCTTCTCTTCGATTAAGTCTCTTATGGGCCACTTACTGAGATAAATACATTTTGATTGTATTGAAAAATACAATTCGTTGGCTTACTTTTCAATCTTGATTCCATTAAATTGGAAATTGTCTTTTGGTTCGCTTGTTGTTACAATCTCTAGATTTCTTCGCATATTTACATTATACAGTTGAAGTCTACCCATTTAAAATCCAATGACCTAAAATACTTTTAATATAATGAAAATTCAAATACATTTGAATACGAATTATAATAAAAATAGATATTATAACCGAATTAATCATTAATAAACTTTAAATATACCCATTGACCTATTTATATGGAGTTTTGCACATGAACCAAAACTATTTTTTTGGAAGTAAGGGAGGGTTTTATTGCTACGTAACACAGAGGCTCTATATCCTGAATATCAGGGTTGTCGATATATATTTTATTTCAAATTTTTGAAAAAATACCCAAAATTTCACCTTTAAGTCTTTGCGGTCCTATGTCGAGTCTGGCTCGACATTTTGTTTCTACATTTTTTTCCCACTCAGATTCATGTGAAAATGATTCTTATAGTCAACCCTTCTATAGTGTCGTGATAGGGACCATGTTTTAGAAGCAAAATGCCATAAAAAGTTAAACACCTATACAAAATTAACAAATGTAAGTAAATAACATGCGCGAGGGGGCATTGGCCTTGTCATAAATGAAATTGACGCTATAGTGGGGTTGACTGTATTATTTTTTCAGAAATTTTCTGAAAACATCTGGATTTGAACCCGATTCTTTATAATAAAAGTCCAGGATATAATCCACTATATCCTCGGCCTATTTTCGGCGCCACTTATAAATACAATCGGCGTTATGAATGCGCGGAATTCGTATATTTTTAAAGTCAGTCGTTAAAGATGAAATATTACCTCGCTGTAAGATATATATATTTGAAGCTGTTGACTTACTTTAAGCGAATTACTTGCTGAAATATTAGGCGGCTTCATAGCTAATAATTTAGCGTTTCGCATTACTCAAAGCCGCCATTGTTTCGGCGCGCTCATATTGGACCGGCGAGATTCGGCGTGTCTACTTTTTATTTTATGTTGCGGAAATTTAAAGATTACTCGGTGCTTCTGTTATCTCGGAAAAATTGCGACTCCTGAAAGAGTTCGAGGAGGAAACAAAAGGCTCCCCGGCCAAATTAGATTGCCCAACTTTTGTTCCTTCTTGCATTCTATTTTTAAAATTAAACGAAAACACAAACGTGCAATGAATCCCTATGAACTTCGAATACAAAGGGTGAGAAGTGTTTCACCCCCCGTCTAATTATATGAAAACTTCTGAAAAGCGTTTGAATTCATCGCTTCTTTTTGCTGAGTTGTTTGAGCTTAAGTGCGACAAGTTGATGGCAAATAACGTGTCAAAAACAATGTTTTAATTTCCACAGAAAAAATATTCACCTTTTATTATTTTTGAACAATTTTATTAAAGTTGTTTAAAATCATCAATAATACGCTAACAAAAGAGGACCATTCTAAAAAAATGATTATTCAGAGAGTTTATTTACTACTATTTTATTTGGGAACTCATAGCATTCTATTATAGTTACTTAATTTTTAAATATATGTATAAATTATATTGCTATTTCAAAATCCCCGTATTCCTCTGAATAGGCATACTTTGTTTAAGCACGTAATTAAATTGGTTATTTAAGCAATAAAGTCCATTTTAGTAGAAGCTTATCGTATAAATAAGAATGTTTAGCAAAGGAGTCCGTACAAGCGTCATAATCTCGCTTTCCGAAATTAAAGTGCTTCTTAAGTCCAGAGATGAACTTTTCATAATCCAACATCGAATTGTATCTACTTAGCTTCTACATCAGCCCGAAAAACTACTCCGCAGCACTCAAGAGCCAATAAATTCAAATCCTTGTATATTTATCTCGAATTTTGAAATATAAATATTTTTATATTATTTCGATATGCGTATAACAACGGTAGAGCACTTTGCTTTGCGATTAAGGTCGTGGTATGAAAAAGTAATTGATGTTTGTCCTGGACTTCACCATTGTTTGGTGTTGATGAAAAAAAGAACCATTACTCATCTTGGCTGGTAATCTACACCAGAAGCTCACGTATTTGGGCTAAAAACGAAAATACATTTTCGCACAAAATTAGCTCTTGTGGAATTATGAAGCACTTAAAAATGTTTTTCAAGATTAATTTTATTTATCATAGTCACTATACGCTATTAATAAATCAAAGCATAACATTTATTCAGCATTTTATTTTTTTTTGGTTACTAAATGTTCCAAATTTTTGACGAAACTTATCAGAAATTTAATATATATATTTCCATTATATCTTCCACGATCGTCGTTTTAGTCAATAATCTTCTTCGTTTATGCATTAGACTCTCAGACAATTCCGCCGTTATTCTGACACCAGTGTAACGTAGAGCTTTATGGAACTTAGTTTAACTTATACACTCTTTTCGCCGGGTTCTCGCTGATAGTATCTCTGAGCGGTTGTCTGTTTGCTCCTTGTCGAACTTTTTTTTCTCCTGTGGAATTGTGCATAAGACACCCTGGGTTTGATCCCAGGGTAGTGTCAAATTCTTACTGACTAAACCCTTCCCTTGTCCTTCTCTGTCTCCCTGATATTGTTTTCCACATTGCTTACCACACTTAGGAGAACAGGTAGTCTCGTCTTGGGTAATTGACCCTATTCTAGGATTGGAGAGGCGCTCTGCGCCTTTCTTTCTCGCTCTTTCTCGCTCGCGCCAAAGATCCCAATTTTTCTTGCTTGCCATCATGCTGTGGACCATGTTGTCGACGTTGAGCTCAGCTACTCGGGCTCTTCACCGACTTACGACCGGTTAGTTTCTGGTCATGTTCGCTGAGATTTTTTGGATCTCCATAGTCCAAGGGCCTTTTATTTGCTTGAAGGTCCAGCGGGGGGATTCAAGCGATCACGAGCACCGCTTCTTCAGATACTGTTCTGTATGCTGCGGTGACTTGGAGTGCTCCCTGCTGTTGGACCCTTGCCGGTTTCTTTTTGTAGATCTATCTAATCTTCTAGATTTTAAGGTATAGTGACACACCAACGTCGAATCTCCCACAATGATAAAATCCAGAAAAACATCTTTCTGGCAGCATTTGAATTCCACGTTTTTGAGGTTATCCAAAAATCGAACCGTTTTTTTGATATCTTCATAAGAAGTAAAGTGCTGCTCAGTCAGGTCATGAATCATCAATATGAAAAGTAGTAATCAGAGGGAGTAATATCGGGAGAGTACGTCAGTGGGGTAAAACTTCCCATATCATTGTTTTCAGGTAGGTTTTGACCACTGATGCAACATGGAATCTTGCTGTAAAATCACCTTGTCAATTGCTTTTGGTAGAGAACTCCTACAATGGTTTGATTGGCATCGAATAGAAAGTCTTTTGACTTAACTTATTTATTAATAACGAAACAGAGATTTGTCCATAGGAAGGACGTCTTCCCGCAGCCAAGGCTATCACGCCACCACCGAACCGGCAACGATGCATGCGCAAAAAGAAATATGTGTCGTTCCTTCAGACGCAATATGTCACCAAGATATATAACAGTATATTTAATAGTAGGTTTATACTATTAATACAATATATCACCAAGAAGACTTTGAGAAATGTTAGAAAATTCTTCGTGAAGGTCGGCAAGAGTCACATATTTTTGCACAAGTTCATCAGTAATCACTTATAGTCCCCCAATCCTTGCCTAGTTCTGGGTATCAATGCGTGTTATCGACTCATCACATTACTACTATAAACGTTTATGAGTTTCCGATGGATATTCGCGGTGGTATTGTTCTGCAAAGTCAAAAAAATGGTTAACTGCGTGGATCTTGCACGGACGGAAGATGATGGGAGAGCGCGACGACTTCTCATTTGGAAGAATTTACTGTGACTGTAATAAATGGTAGAAGAAACCGCAGGATCAAATAAACTGAAGGCGCGCCAAATTCGACAATTTTGCTCAATATTTTTATTATGGCTATTAATAAAATTTTGTTTATTTTGAGATATTTAAGTATTTCTTCAAACTGAAGTATTGCACGAAAAAAGCCTTAAAAGATACAGCTTAAAAAAGATGTATATGAATGTATCCCTAGAGGAACGAATCTTTGAACAAAGGAACATGTCGCTGGTACTTTAACATAAATGTCTTTATTTTGAGAGCTTTCCGTCAAAATCTGTCTAACAATCAGCCATCAAATATGGTATCATTTGCCATAAAATAAACCATGTTGCTTTTAATGTAATTGGATTCTTTTATATCATAAAATTTGATTTAAAATAATATTTATAAGAACTTGATCCAAAATCGGAGAAGGTTTATATTCAATAATTTGTTAATCAAACTTTGAGATATTGATAGAAAATAAATATTTTAGTTCGATTAATTTTGTAATAATTTGCTTGAAATTGAATAAATTCAATATTTTATTCAGAATTTTAATAAAATAAGGATTTATACTAAAAGTAAGTATATTTATTGTATATAATACTGTACTTGAGTCCACTGAGAAAACGGCAAAGATATTGTTACATTAATATCTGTGGAAGGTATCTTATTTTCACGAAAGCTAAAAGCAATTTGAATTTAAAGACTATCCCTTGAGGAATCAATATTTGAATATGGAAATATATCATTATAAAATCTTGAATGTTTTCTCGTCCACACACTATATCGGCACGCTGTTAACAACGGTTTGACAGCTTTAATTGATTGAAGCAAGTGTTGGTATAAAATCCTAATTCAATTCAAGGTAGTAGAATATATTTTCCCATGTCATTAAATTTAGACGATTTGGATCGATCGTCTAAATCCAAATTTAGTATAATTTCTAGGATTAAATAGGTCAGAAAGAGATATTTATAATTTTACGACTCATTCATGGCAATAAACATAATAAATTCATGACAAAAATCATAGAATTAGATCGTTTGTTCTATGGTTTTTGTTCGAGGTTATGTCTTTATCATGTTTTCTGTATCAATATATAAATAGAGACACGCTGTTTTGGCGTCAATTTTTCCTAGCAAAAGACAGTCCTCTGTTCTTATTAAAAATAACGAGCTGAGAAGCGCAAAGATTTCGAGAGCGATTGTGGACGGATCCTCGAGAGAGGGTTTCTCCGCGCAGCCTCACAAATGAAGAGACCTTAATGGCGTCGACGACTAATTGAAACAAGTGACAGCCTCGTTATGGACCAGGCAAAAATTGTAAATAGCCTTTGATAAATGATAATAAATGAACACGAGCCATTGTTTGTCACCGTTATATATCTTCTTGCTAAGGGGGCGAACCCACCGCCTCAAGGTCCGACCGCTTGTATAATTTTTAACCCACTGTCAGCTCGCGAAGAAGAAATATAACCTAATTTTTCTTCGTTTTTCCGGAGCTAGGAATCATATAAAAACTTTACACGTACAGCGCTCAACTATATATCATTGCGTTTTAATATCGCATTATAGTTTTTTTTCGCCTGCAGAACGTTATTTATATCGTTTAGTGTATAATATCTGCCAAAATCTTACATGAAAGCACCTTCAGACATGATAATGTACGATAAATATATTATTTTTTCAAACTGAGTGAATGAAACAAAATCGAGAAAATCCACCTCAATGTTCAACCCTTAGGGCATTGGAATCGGCGAACATGAAATTATCATGTTGCTTGCTGCTTATATTTTAAATTTGTTATCTATGTATATATATATATATATATATGACAGTCTGTACGTATATATGTTTGTATGTATTGTATACGCTCCTATACCATTCATACGATTGCGATGAAACTTTGGGGAGTTATTGGGCGTATCTTCATGTTGGCACCTATTGGTCTGGTGAAATAAAACGTGTACCACGGGGACGGGGAGAGGAAGAATGCGCGCGCAATAAAACTGCATGCATTTGGATCCCTTCAGTCCGCGCTACACGTGATCTGAAGCAATAAATCACGCAATTGAACTATTTTGTTTCTTTTTAAATAGTTACTAAGCGCATGTGACATTACAACGCTTGTCGGGTACTCTTTCACTTACAAAAAAAAATATCTCCCTGTGGTTTATCTAATTAAATCTATGCCTATTTAAATTCTGCATACATCTGCAAAGTCATCGTTAAATTATATTAAATTTTAAATAAACGGATGCCGCAATAGTAAGAACTACATTTGATCGACCTGTTGATATTTTTACGCGGTAAATGAATATTTCGCGCAAAAGATATCATTTAAAATTGAATATTTTTCACGTCGGATTCCCATGACATTTTTTTGTTTAATATTTTAATTCATAGCTTCAATGACGATAGGACGATAAGACGACACTTAAACGGGTATTCAAGTCTACAATTTTTTTTAGAAACTACTTTTTTCAACACGGTCTGTCAAGTTCTAATCAACTAATTTACTTTCAACTCGGGGATTTTTTTTGGTCGTCGCCTTCCATTCAAAACGCTTAACATTCAAAACCCACCGATTCTGACACCAGTGTAACGTTGAGGCGGGGACGCTCTCGGGCGCAGAGTCCCCGGGCGGCTCCCCGCCCCCGCGTGCTTGTCGGGATGGTCGCGCTAGCACACGGGTCCAATGTCTCCGCAGCGCCACAAGAGATGGCGCTGTTAAAATGACATATTGCACCTGAAGAGAGACGGAAGATGTCGCTGTTAATCTGGCGAATTAAATCTACTCAGATTAACAGCGCTACTACGTGGGGATGGTAAATCTATTTAAAAATACAAGTAAAACAACTCTTTAAACAATTTCTAAGATATCTAAATTCCATGTTTGTTAAAGGATAATATATTGTGATGATCTGCATTCGGTGACTTATATAAGTTATTAATTAAGTATAACATTATGATTTTCATATATGGTTCGTCATCATGAAGTCTCGCAGTTGGATTGCTCTGAAATATTATATACTAAGTAGATCAATTGTCTTTCTTATCTTCATCCAGCTTTCAGTGAATCTTCTACGGTAATTTTGATTAAAGACACGTTTCAAATGAATGTTTCTCTCACACTTGGGCTGTGGCAATTTTATTTCTAGCTTGAGAATAATAACATTTATAAATTAAAGGCATAGTACATGAAATTCGCTATTGTACAATAAAATTTTGCAAGGTTTATCTTATTATTTTATGTGTTTAGATAAATTCAAACATGAAATGTAAACATAAAAAGATATTAGATAGTAACATCTTGTAATCGCATAACTTTTTTCGTCTTGGAAGCCGGCGAAATTGTATAGTAAAAATGTTTCGACAGTTTTTATTAGCTCCGGGGATTTTAACTTCAGAGAAAGGCAATATTTTTGCAAACAGCCCTATCTTTTTTGAAGTTTCATATTAAAAAAAAATGTCTGTACATTTATTGTAATTGCACAACTTGCCCCGAAGCTTTCTGGCGATATTAAAATGTGAATTTGTGCGTATTTCGAATCATATTAAAAGCATTTTTACGAATCGTTTTAGTGCAGGAGTATTCAAATGGATGCAATCCTTCAGAAGTTACATTCGGCGGAAAGCTCCACAAGAGGGATGAGCTGAAATTGCTCCCGTGTAGAATATAATGACATTGCTTCCGAGAAAGCCTTTCCCATTGTACGTTTTTACATGTAATGTTATAAATGTGGGATATACATTTTATTTACAGCGGGACAAATTTTATATTATACGTGCGGGTATTTGCAAAAATGGCACAATATTCAATTATGAGAAGAAGAGTCGTGTTGTTTTGTAAGATGTCCATGTTTTGGATAGTAAAATGAAGCTTTTAAAAGCTCCAGGGAGAATAATTGTAGGCGAAGAATGTAATTTAGAACCATATTTTGATGAATTTCGCAGTAATTATTTCTTGCCTTTTTAAAACCATTCTGTGTTTTATATGGAATTTTCAATGCTATTTTAATGAGGAAATTCTAAACGCACTTGAGGCATCCTGTATACTCGCAAATCTAGATAACTTCTCGCAAAGTATATTGTGAAACGTAATATTACAATGTTACTTAACTAATTAAAAGGACTCCTTAGTGCTTTCTGGCCAAACTTCAATTAACACACACGTTTTCATTTCTTCTGGGAGACTAAGATGCCTTATTTTATACTCCATTCCTTCTCATTAAATCCATATCACGAGGTGGATGAAATTCCAACTTATGTTGAATGTTTGCTCTTTATATTTGTAGTTAATCTCCTTTCAGATAAGATTTCGTTAAAGACATTAAACATTCTTAATACGATTAATTAAAGGAAGAAATTCTTACAGAGCAACTATTTTCGTCATAAATGTGATTAAAAAAAATCTCAACAGCGATGTTCAAAAACTTCTATACTCTTTTTATAGTGAGAATCGTTGAGCAATTTTTGTAAAAATTCGAATTTATTAATGTGAAACATCGTCAAATACTCGATTGAAACATTCTCACGACGCCTTTATTATTCCATTGTTAGCAAACGCGGCACCCGACTTACGCACAGCTTTCTCATGTCCAAATTTTCAGTCGATTAACAACGTACAGTACTTTTAAAAAAAATAAAAATGCTCATTATATCTGTTAGTTCGCACACTTTTAGTCAACGGCTCTTCATTTCCCCTGTGGTGCCTCTTATTCTTTATATGCCCTGTTTTATAAGAACATTGGCAAACGAAAACTTCATATTGACTTTGTTAATAACAATAATTTGGTGTTAAATGTCTCAAAAAACCAATATATGTATATAAACAATGCTTGTACTAATTTATAAACATTTACCGATGTGTACGCAATAGTCCAATAAAGTTTTATTGCATTCGGATGAAATTTATAAGAACGCATACAAGACAAACAAACAAATATTAATTTTTAAATCTCTTTTTTCTTCTTCTTTGCGTCGTGTTCCTCATAACTAAGGATCGTGATTCCGATTTGTGTCAATCAAAGTGCTAATGAAAGTCTTTCTACGTGGTCTCTTACCACCAGGCTTCCAAGATATTTATCATCTTCTCCACAAGCGATATGTCCAAAGAATTGTAAGACACGTATTAAGCATGTAGTAGATAGCCTTGTTTTTATTTTTAAGTCATTCAGGAAAGATGCATTGGAGTATCTCCAGCAGAACATTTCGAATGCGTCTATACGTCTTCTCTGGTTTGCTCTCATTGTCCAAATTTGCTCCATAAAAGCAAATGGGGAATAAGAAAGACTTATCTGGAACCGTCTCTACATCTATATACAGATTGGCAGTATAACCACCATGTCTTGACAACCCTATTTATGTCAGTTATTAGATTACCTGATGAGTCTTCATTTTACGGATGAGGACATCGGTTTCTATTCTATCACTGTGTGCTTCTATCTCATCACAGATAATGGTTTTATACTTATTCTTGTCATTGTGCCATAATTTTTGAATGGTCCAGTGTGTCTTTGAATTCACTCCCTTTTGTTATTCAGTATTAAGTCTTCTTTCTTTAATTTCTTTCCTGTATTAATTGTGTACATAAACACTAGTTGTTTTAATTTATAAACCTTTGTGGGTATATACACAATATCTCACCAAAGTTTCTTTACGATCGGATAAATGATATAGGGATGTATACAATACAAACAAACAAACATTTTTATAAATAAGATTAAAAAAAACATGTGGAAATTGTAAACGAAGGAAATAAATACCACAAGTTAAAAATCTTTGCATCACACTATATAACCCTCATAAAACACGGCATTCTTAGGACACGGTCTCGTTGTAAAGGGTAATTCAAATTTGTCGCGTAGATGCCCACAGAGAACAATGGATCTCTCGTTTGTTCGGTAGAATAATATAAACGCGCTATTGTAATTTATATTTTTGTTTATAGTTAACCTGTATGGTAGGATGATCGCATATTTGCGAGCGAATTCCAGTGATTCAGAAAGAGCACTCTTGTACGTTGAGCTCAAAGAGAGACAGAGATGTATAATTGTACAGATCGTTAATACAAATTCATCGACTAATAATAATGTGTGAATTATATAATAAATCGATTTTATTTAGTTTATTTCAAATGTATTGTTTATGTTTACTTTAAGAATTGAGCAAATACTGTGCTCTATCGACTGTGTTTATTTATTTAACTCGTTCGTCGCTGCGTCCACGAGATATGCACCACGGGCGTTCCCCCGTCATTTTGGTGGACGTTTTATTCCTTCGCTTAAATACGACTTAACAAGTTATTTAATGGAATTAGCACATGCAAATATAAAATAAACAGAATATAAATATATTTATTTCATATATAATATATAAAGACATAAATTAAATTAAAATAACTAAAATAAAATATAACATTATATTATGTAGTATGGTATTCATTAAAACAGAGAGTTTGTCTCATCTTTTTGTAACAAAGAGTACAATTCCTTCTAATAGATTTGCCTTACGGATTTTTATAAATTTCTAAAACGTGAAATGCTTTTTTCGCGCATTTCTTTTCATTGTCGGGCCTAGCATTTTTGACCATAACCATTATCTTGATAGAAGTTCCCGGAATATTTCCGGAAAATATTGATTTGTTTGTAGAAAAAGTATGCTTTTCAACCGAATTAAGGGTCTGGGGAAGTGCAGTGAATTCTTAAACAGTTTTTGAAAAGAGAATCCAGCGTCCCACTGTTACATATTTCTCGGGTGGGTGTTAGACTCCACGATGCCCACTCATAAAACTCCAAGGGGGGAGGGGGAGCCAATCCTACGATTGAACAACTGGAGTAACGATGTGGAGTAGAGGTGTACCAATGTAGCCTCGTCGGTTTGCTCATCAAAAGCAGCTGGAGTCGCCCAGCTAGTATGAGTTGGGTGCGCAGGTCACCCTGTGCTGCGTACTCATAAAGGGATATATGAAACAGCCGATTACAGTAGTTGGTGGAAACTGTGTCAAAGGCTCACCACTATCCTCATTAGCTTAGGCATACAGGGGAGAACAGTTTTAGGCGTCTCCGTGGCGTCATCTTCTGCAGCCCCCTTCAAACTGAGATTGGACTCGTGGTAACAGTGAAACCTCGAAAGTAAATCCCTTGAATTTATCATAACCTAGACACTCTTTGTGTGGCTAGTCCGGTGTAACCCGGAACAGACAATAACAGCAGCGCAGGAAATGGGTTCGATTGATAATGAACCCCCAATCCAGTTAGTCGCTGTCTGGTGTCTGTCGTCTTTTTACGTGTTTCTATAATGGCTTTCTATAATGTCTTCCAGACGACGACTGTTTAAATATCTTTCGAGATCGACCTCGAAACTTGCATTCCTACCCTTGTCTGTTTTCCACTTGCTAATCATCACTCTGTTTTCCTTAGTTTAGCTAAGATAAATGACACCTGAGAGAAGATATGCCACATGTCACATTCTGGTCGTCCGTTTCCTTCTGTTTACGCTCTGATCGTTGAATTTAGGTCCTGTGAGAAACAGCACCGATTCACTTTGGGTGACGAGAGTGTTAAATATAAGCTTCATACGCACTGCGCTGCGCGGTCTTGATAGATAAGTGGATTTATACGGATGATAAGTGGCGGATATATCCGTCATACCCATTTTGCATGGACTTTGGTCTTGACGGATATATACGTCAAGGATATATACATTTGGATAAACATTTTGATCAATCGTCTCGATCCAGGCTTAATCCTATTTTTTTGAAATGGATTTACGACAATATTATATACTTAAAGGAAAATCTCCCTATTTGATTGCAAAATCGATGTAAATTTCAATTATGATTTAATTGTTCAAACACTGATAGGAGCTTAAAATGAATTCGTATAGAAGATTATAATTCGTAATCTGTATGCAAAGCATATTAATTATTTAAAAGTCCACTCAATGAATGAGATATTAGTATTAAAGCGGCAATTTCTATTCAGATCCAGATCTGTCTTTACATCCTGACAACTTAATCGACAAGTACGACGGCCAACAGTAATGGTTAAATATCCGAGAGCATCTGCTTTTAATCTCTTTGTGGGGTAAGCACAATTTCTTTGTCTGGTCGCAGCTGCTTGCTTTCAGATAATTATCTTTGTTAGGGATTCACAATTTTCAGATACAACCCGTTTTATCTTGTCGGCTATATCCGTTTTTGTTCCCTTTTTATTGTTATTCGGCTCGGTGTTGAATCCCACTTAATTTATCATAAGAGCATTTAGCCAGCTAAACAATCGAGCTTATTGCCATAAGCACCCGCTGCGGAGCCGAAGAACACATGATGGCTAATGAACTTCAAGATTGCAGCCAATAAAGATAACTGCTATCGCGCCGTAAATGCTCCCAGAATCCGCATTTACAAGCGAAACACCCCATAAAAATGCTAGACTAAAATATCCGACGTGCATCCAGGCCATCATAAAAACAAATAAATTACACCAAAGCGCGATGAATCAATACAAATATATTTTTATGGGCGAGCGTCAAAGGATACGCGGATCGTATATTACATAAGCATCCGTTCGAATCCATAAAGCTCGGTTTGTTCAAGGGAGAGAACAAATCAGTGATGTGGGAAGCCTGTTTGATGTTTCAATTGAGAATTTGCATTTTTTTTTGAAAAGGTCGCCCGTTTGATATATGGGAAAGCGTGTAGAATAAAGAGTGAGTCCATGGGGAATCATAAACAGGTATTTGTGTAGTATTTTGGTCGAAAGCCGGCAACGACACTTTTATGGCCTCCATCATGTACACATTGAGCGATTAAAGCTCATCGAAATACGATCGTGTGAGAAGCCAAAAATTATCGAGTCGGTTTTTAAATAGTACTCCTGATGAAATATGACACGCCCATGTGAAAAAAATAGAGCATTCCATATCGAATACTTGGAGTTGTTTTTAATTTTCATGGATACAATGAATTCCTTGTTGATGACAATCAAATATAGACGATTTTTATAAGATTAAACTGATATGATAAAAAAACACTCGTTTTAAGCAAGCATTTTACTCGGAGAACGTTCAGCTACGAGACTACAGGCGAGCCGGCAGAAAGAGCACATCTTCTCACAACTTAAGCAATTGATCGACTTTCCATTCTTTTTGATTGTGTGTCTGTATTTCAAACTTACACACGCGTAAGAGGACAAAAAAAATCATTCAATAAATTTTTAAACTTGAAGAGGCACCAGTTTGCCAGTTAGGGTTAAGAAAATACTTTTTATGCTTAAGATGTTTTTATTAGATTAATTTATAAAATTAAGTCAAATTGATAACCTTTGCTTCATATACACGCATGGCATTTTTTTAAATTTCAACTGTAGTATTTCTTTTTTCATTTTTGCAAAAGCGGCGATTATTACCTCAATTAGGATTAATTTTATGGGCATCTCGCTTGTGTAGATTAATTCTTTTGGCGGCCATTTTCCGTGGCTTGCACAGTCTCCAGATCTGACACCATTGGACTTCTTTGTCTGTGGACTTGTCCAGTTTCGTGGTTCCCATTATCTACTGATCTGACACCAATGGATTCATTTCAAAAATTCTATTTCGATAACCCTGACACTTGAACCATAGAGCTTATATGTGAAGTGTAGCAAATAACTAATTAATCCCCCAAATATAATTATCAGTCCATGTACAAAATACTCCATATAAAAAATGTACCTGCGCTCAGATCTCTCTTTCGTTAACGATAAAGAAATCGTTTAACCTTTTAAGCGCGAGCGAGTTTAGAGATATTAGAAATAGCGTAAAAAAAGTTGTTTGCCTTACATATTTTATTCTCTAAAAGCGAATTATGTGTCCGATATACGCAGGATAATTTATGACTTTTGATTGATTTTTATTTGTTCGTATGTAATGCGCTGCCATACTGTTCATTAGATTTCGATAAAACTTCGTCCACTTATTACTAAAAATTGCGCGAGTAACATGAGCATAGTCTTTTTCTAATATATAAAAAATAATGTTTGTTTGTCAATAAAATTGAAACAGTAAAATCCATAAAAATATGAAAACATTTTTGGATTCAACAATCTATGTCCCTAGTATAATATAATCATGTTTAGATAGTAAAAAAAAAAAAATTATCTCGACTAACATATGGGAGTGGGATACAGCCCGAGTACTCTGCTTGAGAGATCGTTTAAATAATATAAACGCATTATTATAATATATATTTGTTAATCGTTAAAATTGTACTATATTTTACTAAAACAAAATGTTTTAAATCATTTAAAAAAAATGTTATTTGTAAATATTATATAGCACTAAAATCTAGGCGTTACATTTTTGATGATCTCATATCATTAAAAAATTTCGTTTAAAGTATTTCCAATAATGTATGCATATAATTCATTCCATATCAAATTATCCATTGCTTTATTGTATTATAGACCTCGTTGAATCGGCAAAACGATGAAACTTTGTATTGTTTCCATACAATCGCTATGAAAAGGGATCTCAAAATTATATTTCTATTAATTTAATCTTAAAATTCGGCTTCGTCCCGAGATCAAAGAATCGAGCTTTATACACAGCATGCTTAACTCATCGATTTCCTTTGGTGAAATATTTATTTTCCAATTGATATGAAAGCATATTTATTTTGAAAACCATCGCTGAAAGATTTGCTTCAGCAGACTCTCACGTCACGGGGGATCCACCCTTTTTCCCCCGGGATTGACGAAAGAACCGAAAAAGGTCTTTTGCAGTATATCTTGTCGAATTTCGTTATGGAGTTTATATACGACGTATCCGTTTCCTTAGTTTTCAGTATATTTTAAATACGAGGAGATTTCAGCGAAAAGAAGAGTACAAAGGCGGAAATTTGAAGATAAATCGGCCCATGTTTAAGAGAAGGGATATTTTAATTTAGGGCTTTTTTGATATATTTTTCCGTAATATTTTCATCAAGGCAAAGCCAATTGTCGTATTTTATCATCGCCAAAAATATTAATCAATTCAGAAGCACAGCGCTTAAGATTATTTTAATACGAGACAGTGAAGACAAAATTAATTAGCAGTCTTATAATTATAGCAAAATATTCTGTTTATGCCCCTAATAAAGACTATTTTTTGTGATCATTTGAATTCTGTGTGTTTCGTCGTTGTTGGATGATATAAATAGGAATAAAAGGGTTGTAAATGTATTCAGCACGTTATTAATATTTTACAAGAATAATGAAAGTAAAGGGTATATCTAATATAGCGCTGTATCTTTTTACATTTATATAATCATTGTTTATAAAATAATTATTTGGGTGTGTATCTTAATAACAGTGGAATAATTAAGGGAGGAAATCATTAAAATATCTATGAATTTAAGGTTATGAAATATTTTTAAGCCCCCCTATATCTAGATTAAAATATTTTAAATACGATACTTAGTATACGCTTTAGTTCTAAAGGGTTGTAACGTAGGCGATTTACCATCGTAGTAACGCTGTTTTCCTGAGCAGGTTTAATTCGCCAAACTAACAGCGACATCTTCCGTCTCTTTTCAGTTGCAATGTGTTATTTTAACAGTGCCATCTCTTGTGGCATTGCACTTGCATACCGACCGATCGCTTCTTGCACGTGCACCGTTGCCGGTTGGGGAGTGACGCGCAGGAGGCGGGAGTCGGGAGAGTCGACGGTTAGCCTTGGCTGCGGGAAGTCGTCCCTTCTGCAGCCAGATCTCTCTTTCTCTCACTCGTGTGAAGTACATAGTCTATTCTCATCCATTCGTCCAGCGACAACACGGCCTGACAGAAGAATGGACCTGCGCTTTAGCTCGATCATCCCGACGAGCACGTGGGGGCGAGGAGCCACCTAGAGATTCTACCCCTGAGAGCGCCCTGCCTTAACTTTACACTGGTGTCAGAAGTAGGATGACAGCCAGATCTTTCTCTCTAGGATGAATTTACTGTGACTATACAAAATGGTCGACAAACACGCGAAACTAAACAAACTAATCGTAGGGATCCTTTTCATATACAATTTCCCTCTTGTAATCCGACTTTCTAAATGACCCTCATAACACGACATTTTTATGAACCCAACAATCGTCCTATACGAGGGTTACTTGAACGCATTCAAAGCATCTTTAATAGGATTTTTATTCTTAAAGATCGTGACAATGGTCAACTTAAATGATCCGATAAAGTTAAGTGACACAAAAAACTTTCCAAATGAAACTACGAGTGTGAAAGCTCAGATTAAAAGTAATGCAATAGTCTGGTACTTTTGAAAGTTGTGAATCCCAAAGCCTTCAGAAAATGAGGCAACTTTATTCCGGAACTATTCTCGTTTGATCATTAGGAAAGTGATTCTCAGGCCAAAATCTTAGTGATTTTAATTTTAAATTACTTTTGATACCGAAATTGAAAGACTCTATCGATTATTTAGTAAATTATTTAAAATAAAGAAAAGCATAAAAAACACTTGAAATGCAATTTATTTCGTTTGTAAATATGCGTGATTTTAAATTAAATCCCGTGGATTTTTAAAAAATATAACCCTCATTTTTATTTCCACATTTTCTTTTTGTGGAGATTTTTTACTATTGTTTTCCTCAAAAAAATCTCGATTGCCTCAATTCTCTTCTGTAAGTGTTCACGCTTCCATTCCATGCAGAAGCACCGAGAGCACATAAACATTTTCATGCGGAGCTTTAAGCTCAATTCTCGACTGCATGGGAGCTTTTTCATTGTACATGACATTCAGGTATATGAATATTTCTCTATTTATTGGTCTTTATGTTTTTTTTTATTATTATATGTGTTTAGCAATTCAAATGCACGAGAAATTCAACGTAGAAAATGTATAAATGGGCACATTGCAATCGATAAAAGTGAATTGAAAAATAAGCCAATTTTTAGATTTTTTATCATTTTTATAAAACATATGTGATTATTTTAAATTAGATATTTATAATATTTTGCATACATTGTATTGATGAAGTACGACTTTACGACGTTTATAATTGATTTAATTGGTTCATTTCGGACCCTTGTTCGTTGCCTTCGCTGCTGTGTAGTCCTAGACCGTCACCTTATTCAGTTGTAGGGACTGCATCCAAAAGTCACTCGGAGTGCTCCTTACCATCATTCTCGATGATGATCCCGATATTCTCTTTTGAAGGATGGAGTGCGGTTTCCGACTTTTGACAGCGATCCATATCTTCAGAGGTAACGTAGAATAAACAGAAAATTAAGATAATTAAAATATTGAATTATCTAGCATGTAATTTTATTATTCTTTCAATATTAACGGTACTCTAAGGGACTAAACAAAACTGGATATATAGTTAGCTTTAAAACGACCAAACTGTTAATGGGGGAATAATTTGTCCCAAGCAACACTCCCCCCGACTTAAGATTAACTCGTCTTGAAGAATTTGTCATGTGTTTTATAATTGTTCGCACATTTACAATATAATTTTATATCTTACTAAGCACACATAATAAGTTTTTTTATTGTTAAGCCGGGCTTGGGGGTTAAATGGGTGTGTTTTTTCATGGCAACCAATATTCTTTATGGTCATAATTTTTTATGCTACGTGGAAGTGGGCAATTGTTGAGCTCCTGGGGTAATGATGTGGAGTAGAGATGTGCGAAAGTATCCTCGTCGGTTTACTCATCAAACGTAGCTGGAGTAGCCCAGCTAACATGAGTTGGGTGAGCAGGTCGCCCTGTGCTGCGCACCCATAAAGAGGCGTGTGGAACAGCCGATTACAATAGTTAGTGGAGACTTTGTCAAAGGCTCACCACTATCCTCAACAGCCTAGGCATACAGGAAAGAACGGATTTAGGCTGTTTGAACGGCGACTGGTCTCTGTGGCTAGCTACTACAAATGACCGAACCGATACGAGTTCCATGGGGAAGGGGTAGTCCCTGCAGCCCGTCATCTGCTGCAGCCTGCTTCAAACCGTGTTTGGACTCGTGGTGGCAGTGAACCCGCGGTAGTATTCCTTTGAAATTAGCTTGAACCTTTGTCCTTCTTCCTCCTCTGCACCCTCGGGTGCAAAAGTCTGAAGTTGGTTTTCTTGCAGAAACCTCGTCTTCTCTGAAGGGCGTAGAGTAAAGGTGTGGGCGCCTAGACGCTCTGCGCGTAGCGTTTCTAGCGGGACTAAAAGATCATTGGAAGACCCACTCTATGTGGTTAGTTTGAGGTAACCCAGAATAGGATGATGTCTACGCATAATACACCCCATAGTTCTAGGGTTGGATGCCGGTAGATTTTCGGTCAATCTAACTCTCCCGTGTGCGTGTTGTAGGAACTTGTCACTAAACGACACCAGTCCCCAGAGCGGCACAGTATCTTAACGAAATTCCGTTTCTGACACCAATGCTTTGTAGTGGAGTGGTGGCGCTCTCAGGGCAAAGTAACTTGACGGCGTCCCGCTCGTTATGTATTTGCCGAGATGTCACACTTGCATGTGGATTTATTCTTCTATCGGGTCGTTATGTAGCTAAGCGGAGGGATGTTAGCTCTATATTCTGATTTTATTATTAAAAATTTCTTTGACCAAAATAAAATTTATCTTTAGATTTAGAGCATTCAGCTACTTATGAATGTGTATAATAACTTTTTGTATGACCATTCAGGAAAATTTCGCTTTCTTCCCTGGAGGAGCGAAAGAAAGGGGAGTTTAAATGAAATTTATGCGTTGAGTGCCGTCTGGGGGCCTTTCACCCAATAATTTTAAAACTGTTTGTTTTGTAATCTTTGTAATAAAACAATAAAAAGAAGTTTGTTTCCGGTGTATGGGCCTCCTTTTGTTTTTATCCTCGAGTCGGCCACAAACGAATTAGCTGAAAGCGAAAAGAATACCCCACAGTTATAGGGAAACTTTTTGGCAAATATTAAGATATGTAGTGACCCGTTTAACGAGCCCTACGGAATTTCTGGTCGAGATGGGGCACATTACGGCCAATGATAAAATTTCGCAATAAAACGGACTAATTATGGTCTAAGCACTTCCCTGTTGAGTTAACGACAGCTATAAATGAAATCCTACCATTATTATTTTGGACTACTCTTAAGGAGCCGTTATTATTCCTCTGTCTGGTTGAATTACCCGGCAGTTAAGAATTTAATTTTAATCTTAATCGGATACGGAGACCGAAGGGCTAATATATGCCACTGGGACAAGCTAAAATACCATCGAACCCTAAAGACAATATATGTATTCTTGAATAATGCCGGCTAATTATATTCGTATGTAACCAATAGATTCGTAAGATTTTCATTAGTAAACGTCCATATTATCAAATATAAATATTACTAATATCTGGGTCACTGCATACATGTCGAATGCGTTCCGAGTTTATAGTTTATGAGACTAATGATTAGTGATCTTGGGTTAAAAAAAATTATTGACCGTTTGACATACAATATTGCATGATACATGTGTTAGCATCAAACGTAAAAAAATAAATGAACCTTAACACCGTTGATATTATTCTTAGCCAAATTTTTATTTCGTATTATATAAGTATTGAAGTATTAAAAACAAAAATCTTCTTATAACACCATTCTTCAAAGGAAATATGATCAAAGAAAAATGTGGAGGAAAGCTCTTAAAATGCAAGACTTATGCACGAATGCACATTCCTGCAAAAGCTCACGCTATCATTCTAATGTCATTAAAATACAGTGAAATGGTATTTCTTTCCTATAATGTATATATTTGAAGTGTAGATACATCATTGAATGATGAATATTCTTTATAGAAAGGCCAAATATTTTCATTTATATCGTCCCTGTCTGTGGGCGTATGTAATACATTTTCTTAAGTCGAGCTCCTAATATTATATTACATGTATGTTTTCATAGAAGAAGTGTGCTGATCACATGTCATGTAACTCAATATTATTATTTTCCATCCAAAGTTATTGCTTATTTTCGCAAAACCTTTAACATATTTCTTCCGACCCTTTTCGTGAAAAAGTTTGCCGTGAAATTTATTGCGATAATTTTTTCCCTCCTTTGGCGGAACCCTTTGAATTTCACGCTATAACAAGTTTAGTTTGATATTTTTCCCAGTAAATTTAATAGAGTTGCTTCTAATTAAATTGGGTCGATTTTCTGCGTATTTTTGCTGTAGTACACCGGAAAAGTTGCAAGCTTTCCACGGATCTTCTATTTATGCACAAAATGCTTTTGTGCAAATTCAAAGTTTGTGGAAATGTATTCAGAATTTGTTTATTTTATCGAGTGTATCCACGTAAAATCCTGCTGTCTCAGGAGGGTGCTTCATCACATCCTGGAATGGACAGCTGAAAACTGATATCTGTTCGTAGAATATTATATTAATAGATATTTCAAGATTAATACTAAATTTATTATCTTAAAAATATAATATTTTGAATATTTGCTTAAAGTAAAATAATTAAAAATTTTACAAGTATTACTCATAGCAATAAGGTTAAGCTTTAGGAAGTACAGCTTTTACAGTCTTGGCAAGCTTCTACATAGAGCATTTGAAACTTGTATTATGGTACTGTCACATCGATAACATAATTTTGTTATGGAATAGTTGTAAGAAGTTGATTAGAAGAAAGATGTAAGAAGAATTTATTTCATTTTCGGAAGCAAAATCACACAACGATGGAAACATTTCTAAATTCTCCCTCCGCATTGCGATTTTAACATTAAACTCTCATCTTTATCCAAAATAAAAATACATATTTCACATTAGTCGAATTTTATTAGCTTATAAAGCGATTATGGATTCAAAAAACGACAAATAATTGGTACCTTGAAAGTCAAAATAAAAAAATAAAAATTTAAATTAAATAACTGTTTATATTATCTTAAAATGTACTCTTTTATGTATTAAAATTTTGATATCAATAAATGAATTTTACCATGAGAAAAAAAAATCTTGAAAAAAATCATTGAGATGACAGATTTTTTAAATGTATCAATCTTGAACATATATAGAGGTTTTCTTTTCTTTTTATATTTGTAAGCATTGCGTATTTAAATTCTGATTGGAACTATTTAGTTATAAATTTGTTTGTTTGAGTTTACTGATATGAATAATTCGGCTGGTATTGAACCAACGACATATGCTTGGGAATTTATTCAAGCACTCGAATATTTTCAATCTTAATATCCAACAACAACAAAGCTTCATACTGTTTCGCATATAAATTTCACGTATTCCTTAGAAAGCTTTTTTCTACGTGTTTCGCTCGTATGGAGTCGCCACGGTGACGACTGTTTTATTGCGTTCTCTACGGAAGCATTCGGGAAGGACCTTCAGGCACGACCTCATATTTTTTTCCTGAATAATACATACAACGGTTTTTACTCCATTTCGCATTTTTTCGCGTTTTTTCCGAAAGCCCATCCGACCTTGCCCCCTAAGGCTTTTTCCGAAATTGCTCTCCCAGACCGCCCGGATGCCAACGTGTTAATTCAATTCGGTCGTTTCACAATCCTCATGTGTCATTTAAATTTTAAGAATAAATATGCAAAATAATGGATATTTGTTTATGTTTCCGCATGTGGCATTTTAATTCCGGGACGAAAAAAGCTCAGGAACAAAAAAGCTCTCGCCAACAAAAAAGTTCCCCATACAAGTTTATGCGGCACATGTTTGCTTTAGCATCGAAAATATTTCCGTTCATTTTCCGATGTACATTATTTATTTTGACTAATTCTATTATGTTTTTCTTTGTTACAGGGTGAGCAAATTTTGCTGAATCGTTGAGCTAATCCTGCGCTTCTGGATTTTAAAGGTCAGCAAAATTTATAAAGCACAAAGTTAATAATTCACATATTTTGAATATCACAGCGAAATATGCTATTTATTATTCATGAAACGAACCTTCACACAAAAGTATTATGGTATATAAATTAAAGTGTTTATAATAATATCAACATTAACCAATTTATGAATGGTACGAAGGTAATCCCAGAGGTACCTGACCTAACAAAAAAAAATACAATTATGAGTAAACGCGGCATCCATCTTGAGCACAGCTTTCTCATGTGCAAATTTTCAATCAATATGTGATGTACAGCACACAGAGTCCCCGGGCGGCTCTCCGCCCCCACGTGCTCTATCGGGCAGTGATGTTACTGGACTAATGGATGGGAATAGACGGGTGTCGAATAGAAAGATTCTTCTCTAAATAACTATTTATTTCACACAAGAGAGAGAGATTTGGCTGCAGGAGGGACAACTTCCCGCAGCCAAGGTTAACTGACGACTCTCTAGACTCCCGCTTCCTGCGCGTTATTCCCCAACCGGCAACGGTGCACGCGCAAGAAGCGATCCATCGGTATGCAGGTGCAATGTCTCCGCAGGGCCATAAGAGATGGCGCTGTTAAAATAACACATTGCACCTGAAGAGAGATGGAAGATGTCGCTGTTAACAGCGCTACTACGTGGGAATAGTAAATCACCCACGCTACAATGCTTATCATGTATTTTTCAAGTATATCTTCCCTTATCAATGTTTTTATCCGCATTTTATACGTTCCAAAATTTGTCCATTTTGTTATAAAAGTGAACATTATAGAAGGGTTGATTATATCACGTAACGATGATTGATTTTTTCCATGTTTACAAATCCACTGAGAATGTTCACTATTGATGGCTGCCAAACAAATATTAAACAACTTGACTCTTAAGATTTATATGGTAGGTATTTCCTATTATAGTATGTTTTTAAAAACAACAATAGCCATCTATACATCAGGTCAGATAGTTCTAGGACTCTCCTTAAGGATATGCTATTTTTATAAAAAAAAAATTGTTAGGGCGAAATAAAAACACCCCCAAAGTTTTATTCGGGCCACAGACGAAGAACTTTGTTTGATGTCATTATGAAGATTTTGTGTCATGCTGCGGTAAAACAAAGACATCCCACAGGGACGAAGTCGGCGCTAATGGATATAAAACCGCTAATTGTGGCAATAATACGGATTTGCCTCATTTTCCGACGAATATCTCCTTTGTCCCGAATCGTTGAATAGCTTACGTCAGGATCAATACCGTCACGAAAAAACGACAAAAAATGAAATAATATTTCTTTTTGGATGCCTTCTTTGTTGATAAAGTGTCCCATATACTTTCAAAGTATTCTTTAGCGTAAATTTATAATCGAAATACATCTTTAACATAATAATTTTTAAAATTAAAATAATAATATTTTAGATCAATATCCTTGTAATTCAAATAAAACCCTGGTATTCCACAAAGTTCTCTTTATTAGAAATATATTTATTCCATCGGTTAGAAAGCTTCTTGATGTCGTTAATGAAGAAATAAGACAATAAATAGCATCATATGTTGCGCAACGCATAATTATTACATTTTCATTTAAGCAATCATAGCGTCATCTAGCAGCTGGCAGTAGTAGGTCGCATTCATCGTTTGTCTGCCATATATAATATTAATCAATAGTCCTAAAATACCGTAGACAGAGGACTGTTCCTTGACTTGAATGTTTGAAAAAATATTTAATGTTATTTACCTTTTATTTGTATTTTTGATTGTCAGTGTTACAATAATAGGATTTTCATCGTGAGCCTTCTCTATATAAAATTTTATCGGCTTTGCTTGCAATGGGTCAAATACTTCTTAACTAGATTTGGACCCTGGGTGAGATTCAATCAGCTCATGGCCAACTTCAATAATTGAGAGCTTCAAAGATAGACTTTTTTTATTATTTGGATTAAATCTATGATATCAAAAATGGCATACATAACTGTTTTTTATTTATAACATTTTATTGAATTTACAGTATATTTCAACAATATAAATATGGGATCATATTGGGTCATTCAAAAAGGGTGCTCAATTTTTAAATGTAAATATAAGTTGTGTAGAAGATATTTACTCACATTTTTTTATTACTTAAAAGAATATTTAATGCCATTTAGTCCTTAATAAAACATTGTTAAATTATCTATCGCAATTTTGTTTGGTGGTACGTATTCGGGAGATTCAGTTTTCGTTTAAATTTGGCTGAATTTGCTGGATGGCGTTTGTTATTTTGATTTTAAGGGTATCAATTGTTTGACTTGCCCTTGCCCTTGTTGGTGGTTTATGATATATTTTAATGACTGAGAGATACATTCCTAAGAGTAATCAGCTCCTGTCGAGATAGTCTATGCTAACCATTCAAATATCTAATCGAAGATGCGTCGCAAAGTGAATGATAAAATATTGTATAAGGAAAATAAAGCTCATAGGCAAGCTTCTTCCATGAAAGTGATCAAACTTAGCCTTATAATTAAATTATCATAGTGTAGGAAGAACGTCTTCCCTCTGTCAAGGCTATACGAAGACTTTTACCTCCTATGCGTCACTACTGAACCAACAGGTGTCGTTATTAAATCTACATTAATTAAATTAATCTGACAAAGTAAATCTACACCTAATAACAGCGCAATTCCATGGGGTTGCCATTTCGCATACGCTTCACATGGTGTCAGAAGTGAGATGGAAGATGTCACTGTTAATTTAGCGATCTGGGTGGGTGTTAGACTCCACGACGCTCACCTATAAAACCCCAGAAGGGAGACAACCCTACGCCCGTAAGCAACGGTTGAACCCCTGGGGTAATGATATGAAGTATAGATGCGCGAAAGTAGCCTCGTCAGTTTGGTCATCAAACGCAGCTGAGGTAGCCCAGCTAATATGCGTTGGGTGAGCAGGTCACCCTGTGCTGCGCACCCATAAAGGGGCGTGTGGAATAGCCGATTACAGTAGTTGGTGGATACTGTGTCAAAGGCTCACCACTATCCTCAACGGCCTAGGCATATAGGGGATTACGGTTACAGGCTGTTCAAACGGCGACTCATCTCCGTGACTACGTACTACAAATGATCAAACCGATACGAGTATCAAGGGGAAGGGATAGCCACTGCAGTTCATCATCTGCTGCAGCCCCCATCAAACTGAGGTTGGACTCGTGGTGGCAGTGAAGCCGCGGTAGTATTCCTTTGAATTTGGATTTAATCTTTGTCCTTCCTCCTCCGCTGCAAATGTTGCATAAGATACCTTAGATTTGATCCCATTGTAATGTCAGATTCTTACTGACTTAACCTCTCCCTTGTCTATCTCTGTCCTCTTGGTATTGTTTTTCAAATTGCTTCAGGACAGGTAGTTTGGTCTAAGGTAACTGGCCCTATTCTAGTGGACAGTATTTCTTCAATGTAATCGCGCCAAAGTTCACATTTATTCTTGATTACCATCATGCTGTGTACCATGTTGTTAACGTTGAGCTCGGCTACCCCGAGTACTTGTTTCAGCGAATTTCTTTGGGGTGGCCAAGCCTCATAGTCAGTGATGGTGTGTTTTGCATCCTCGATCTACGCTTGGTTTCATTGCCAATCCGCTTCAGGTACGCACCGAAACATCTATGCCCAGTGAGCACTGAGTCAAGCGGTAGGTCGTTTCACCGTGTTTTCGGGCCCTCTACCGGTTTACGACAGGGATAAGTCGGTGGGTCCATCTTCCCTTGCTGGACTGATCCCATCTCTGTTGCCAGGCTTCCCTCAGTTTTTGGTCGTGTACTGTGCGGTTTTTGGAATCTTAGTAGTCTAGGCCCTTCTTTGTCTGGAGGTCTTCCACTTCCTCTTTTCATATCCAGTCACAAGATAGTATAAAAATGGTTGTTTCTTATCTTTATCGATTAAATCAAGTCTTCTTCTTCTTTTTCAACACTACTTCGGAAGTATTTGAGTATGTCTGTTAATTCTCATATAGTTTGTGTTCTTAGGATGTCATAATTCACTTTAATGACATTTTCGACTAGACAATCTATTATACTATATTTTTCTTAAGAATTTGTTGAATATAAATTGTCTTTTCTGGGTTATTATCGGAAATGATATCATAAGATGCTGACTGTATTTTCTTAGATTTTTACTGTTTAGTATTTTTTTCAGATATAGTGTTTAAGTATGCCTTCAGAATAAAATGATAAGAGATTTTTGATATTTTTTTATACTGACATGATTCATTATGAGCATGTGTGTTTGTTATTTATGTAAGAAGCGCCTAACTCAATTTAGATGTTCCGCTCGGAAGCGCCCCTTCCGGGCTACGTTTCCTTGCCGCTCCCCAAAGTCCTGGCAGTCTTTTTCGGCGAAAGCTCTTGCGGCTGAGACTTGTAGTTTTTTTGAAGTTTTTTTTGTGGGTAGAAACATCAAACGGAAATGTAGGCAAAGCTCGGTGCGGAATAAGCCCATCGTCCGCTTTGTTTGCGGGCAGGGCCGGTCGCGCTTCCGTTCGGGGATTTAGTCCGGCAGAGGTTTTCATTGTTTGCGAATCCTTTTCATACATTTTTTAAAAGGATATAACGTTGTTTCCGCCATTACGGTTATCGCACATATTTATGCCGAGGCTGTATCACTTTTCATCAGCGAAAATCCCACGCGCTAAACTTCCATTTCCACGTCCGCGCCGTCAATTAACATAATTACACCGGCGACACTTCGCCCCCTCTTTTTTTCGCCGCTAATTTCATACACCTGAATAACATCCCTTTAAAATGACATATGTGCGTTTTCAAGGGGGTGTTTTTATTGCAGACGCGTGACTCTTTAATTATTTATGACATAGCTTCTAACTTAAACGCTCCAAAGGACAGCTATAAACATGGAATGCTCATTGAATAATTCAAAGTACAGATGACCCTCTATATTCATCACGAGCCGGCTACTTGCTTATTAATGGGATACACAACTTTCGTTTAAAAAAAGGGAGGAACGCTCCGAATGTAGCGGAATTGTGAGAGCGGGGCCAAATTTCCATTCTACATCATGAAAATTGCACATATAACTTGTCCACAAAGGGTTGTGGACAATCACCGAAATATTTGTGCGGCGCACATATAAAAGTATAAAGTTTTTATCCACACAATACTAGTAATATTTTGTTTACATTAAATCGAGAAGAATTTATTTGTGTACTATTCATGAAAATTAATCCAAAAAGCGGTCTGAATCTCCATTTTAGCATAAGGGTTGCTTATCATGATACCATTTTAAAATTATATATTTTTTAATTTAATATATAAATAATTATATATTTATTAATCTTGTTCTTGTTTCATCCCTTAACCTTCTATTTCCCAAATTTAAATTTATAGAACCAATATTGGCAATCTGACTGTTATCACTTTACCAGTAGCACCTTTGAGTATTTTACTGGCTTTTGTGGCTTTTTTTCTTTTTCCAAAAATAATGCTAAAGAATAGTTCTACAAAAAAAATTATAAAGATGTTTTCGTCCCTTTATCTGGACATAGTAAGAGCTCAAAAATAAGGCCTCAAAATTTTCGAATACTTTAGATATATTTGATTGTCATCAAATAAATAATGGATTCTCATCGGTAGCATATTCTTTATCTAATTTTGTCAGACTTACTTCTTTCAGGTCAAATACTTACTACGAAATTAGATTTGAGCCCTGGGTCAAATTCAATCAGCTCATAGATAGCTCCGATAATAAGTCTGAAAGACATATTTTTTTGGTGTTGACCAAATCAATGATATTTGAAAATATCTTAAATAAATATATTTATTTGAAAAAAGGTATAAGATTTATAAAAATAAATTTAAAAAAAAATCCAAAAAATCTTTCTCAAAAGTATATGTAATTTTAATTAATATTAGCGCCAGCTTTTGTAGGCCAGTATCATAGATTTCCGCCGCCAACTTTTTTTGAATTGAACATTTGGAAGATTTTTTTTTTCATTTGGAAAGTTTGGGATTTAAACGATGTCGGAGTGTCCATACGGAAAACCGATTATGGATACAGATCATGTTCTGTGGACATGTTCGGGCATAGCAATCGCGAGATGCTTTGTTGATATGTCAGTGGTCCGAAATTTGGACCGCTTGGACACGGAAACCTAATTCCCTCTAATTTATTCAAGCTTAAAGATCTTAAAGTTAAATTAGAATCTTTAGCTAGCTTTACCTCGTGCTCAGAGCGTAAGTAGCCGCAATAAGCGAAGAATGAGCATGTCCTTGCAGACATGGGATTTTAAATTCATGGTTTTGTACCATGCTGTGTACTTTACGAGCGGGTTATCTTGCTTCCGAATAGCGAAATCAATATACAGCTCGGGTCAGAAGAGGGTCCCCGTGGTATTGTCGTTTTGTCTCTTCTGTTCTAATGGAGGAAGAGGGGAAAGGTACGCCCATGAGTAACAATCTAAGAAATAATGATGTAATATAGAAGTGGACGAAAGAAGCCTCTTCGTTTTGCTTATTAAACGCTGCTGAGGTAGCCCAGCTAATATGAGTTGGGTGCGCAGCTTATTCTGTGATGTGTACCCGTAAAGTAGAACATGGAGATGCTGTACACCTCTTTAAATTGGGGTTAGACGCATGTGTGACTCAGCAGTGACTTTAAGTAGTAGCTTTATAGTTTGTAACATAACCTCTTCTTTCTGCCTCTAATGCACTTTCGGGGGCACGTAGTCTGAAAACCTTCAATCTTAGAAACATTGCCTTCTTTTAAAAGACACGGAATAAAAATAGAAGTTCTATGATACTTGTAAAAGATCACACAGCAACGTCCAAACGACCAAACCAAAACATTGGGGTTAGCATTCTGGGTACCCATTTTGCACAAAATTTCTTGTAAAAAACACAATGTCACAATGTGGTATTGTTTTGTTTAGAGTCGTCGGTTAGCCTTGGTAGCGGGAGGACGTCCTTCCCACAATCAGGTCTTCCTCTCAGGCTTTCTGTCCGACGCTTTTCCATCCACATTCATCCGTCCGTCTACATCATGATCCAAAAAAAAAAAAAAAGAAAAACGCTAACCGTTAACCCCCCCCCCTCTATATGCTAGGAGCGTCAATTAATACGTAAAAGAGTAAAAGCTCGAATTAATATAAATTTTATGATTGAAATTTCCATCAAAAATTATCACTGAATTATAATCACCTTATTGCATATATTTCAAACTGATTCTCAGTTTTCTCATAATCCCAACTGAATTGACTCGCCCCATAGTGAATTAGTTTGAAGACATTTCCAAACACAATATCATAAGACTTTGCTAACAGTATTCCATATTTACTACATAATTGAATTTTGAGGCTTGTTCAAGCCTAACGCTAAGTTCGTGAACACAATAAGCTGATGTTCGAGGGCATTTTTAATATCAAATTTATAACGCGATTAGCGATCTGAAATTGTTAGGATTTACATGATTAAATAATATTTTGCTTCATCGCCCACCCGGAGATGGATAATTGGACTCAAAATATAAATGTAATTTATAAAAGAGCATATTATTTAAATTCGGCCTCTCGAAGAATCTTAGCAGGGTTCGAGGTCGTTTTTGGGCTTCTTAATTAAATTTGAAACTATAAATTAGCTCGAGACTTTACAAGACTAAGCTTTCAGAGAGCTTACATATTTATGAATAAATCCTGCTTGAATTCATCATATTTACACAAAAAGGCTATTTATGTAATTTGACTATGTTCATCAAGAGCCGTCGAGATCATCCCCTAAATGTCTATATATTTTATATAAAATACGTATTCGTGTTTGAGCATCTTTGACAATAAAAACACTTATGATCTATGTTTTTTTAATACAAAGATAAAACTTTTAGTGCGCTTGGGCATAGACGACCCTTGGAGATGCCAAGTTTTTGCGATACAAAAAACAGTACAAAAAGGTTGAAAGTTTTATCGGACGTTTTGACAAATATCCAACATCAACTATTGAACTTCACGGACAAAAAAGTTTTCGGTTCACTCGGTGATTATTGGTCTACCGAAATGCCCCAAACATTAATTAACTACCCTTTGGCTGTTTTCATCAGAATATGATGTTCAAAGAAATCTGCGAGTCGTCGAAACAGTCGTATCCTTTAATTAACATCCCCGAGTAATATTTAATCTTTTGATACCGGGGGATGTAAAGTATGATGCTTCCATTATTACTACTAAGTATCGTTTTATTACAACATTATCGCGTAGCAACCGAATTCAATTTTCTCTCAAGGGGCTTAATATAAATAGACGGCCTTGTAGAAGCAGTGTTTAAAGATAATGTGATTATACATATTTATGTAACGCAAGGGGTAGCCTGAAATTTTACACGAATAACTTGGATTGTGCGAACATATTGTGGTGAGAATCAGATTCCAATAACAGCATCCCCATGTGTGAATTGTCTATGCTGTTTGTTTTAAATGGCTTTATTTTGCTGATTAAATTAAAATCCTTGAAATCCCTATTTTATAATGTAATTTTAATCTTTTCGATGTAGCTATTAGAAAATAGGGGTTGTTTTTTACGCAATTTGAATTTACATTTTATACGCTTATTTTATTGGATAAGTAGGAATTAAGCAACACTTTTACACAAGATAAAACAAAATTAGAGATATGAGGGTGATTCAACTATAAACCGGAATTTACCGTCTAATTAACCGTCATTTATCGCCTTTAAATTGTTTTCCATAAAGTCATAATATTTCAAAAAAATATGCAATTTTGTAGATTTATGTATTATTTAATATATTTTTTAAAAATGTTTATATTCGTATATAGTAAGAAAGCATCTCTCTTTTTAAGAAGGGCATGAAAATTTATTATTCTAAAGCGGCCGAATGGCTTAAGACGACGTTTCCTTAGTACACGATGACTCGTGGTAATTTTGGGGTTGAAATAGGGGATATTAAAAGTTTTCCTTGGTGGTATTTAGTAGTTTAATATCAAGTGATAACTTTGTAAGATTTCTCTCAACTAATTTGATATTATTCATATTTAAAATTTATATTTTTGGTGATTAATGACTAAGAGCTTCAATGCTTGAGCGTAATAACAGAGCAATTGTATGAGTTTACCATTTCGCCTACGCTTCACATGGTGTCAGAAGTGAGATGGAAGATGACACTGTTAATCTAGCAATCTGGGTAGGTGTTAGACTCCACGATGCCCACCCATAAAACCCCATGGACGGAGCCAACCCTACGCCCGTGGGCAACGGTTGAGCCCCTGGAGTAATGATGTGGAGTATAAATGCGCAAAGGTAGCCTCGTCGGTTTGCTCATCAAACGCAGCTGGGGTAACCCAGCTAACATGTGTTGGGTGCGCAGGTCACCCTGTGCTGCGTACCCATAAAGGGGTGTGTGTGAGATAACCGATTACAGTAGTTGGTGGAGACTGTGTCAAAGGCGCACCACTATCTTCAACAGCCTAGGCATACTGAGGGGTTTAAGGCTGTTCCAACGGCGACTCGTCTCCGTGGCTAGGTACTACAAAAGACCGAACCGATATGAGTACATCTGCTGCAACTGATGGCAGTGAACTCACGGTAGTATTCCTTTGAATTTAGCTTGATCATTTGTCCGTTTTCCTCCGCCGCACCATCGGGTGTAATAGTTCGAAGCTGGTTTTCCTATAGAATCCACATCTCCTCTAGAGGGCGCGGAGCAAAATTGGTGGGCGCTTGGACTCTCTGAGTGTAGCGTTTCTAGCAGGGCTAAATGATCATTGGAAGATCCTCTTTATGTGGTTAGTCTGAGGTAACTCGAAACAGACCACACAGCGGCGCAGGAAATGGGTGATGAACCTCAATCCAGTTAGTCGCTGTCTGTCGACTGTTATGTGTTAATCTAGCGAATCAAATATGCACATGTTAACAGTGATATTGCGTGGAGATGTTAGGGTACTATCTGTGCTAAATTTTGATGATGACCTGTTTAATTTGGGTCTACTGTCGTGAGCCCTCATTTACATCTCATGCACTACCAATTTTTTTCCACTGACACGGCTTACTTGCAGGTCGAAATCGACCCCTGGGCTTCAATATAGACCACTTTAAAGATGACTAGTCTAGAAGATATTAGGTCCAAATTGACCTTCCATTGCAGAGTTTTAATACTTGTTATAAAGACAGACTGTCTTCACAGTTGCTGTGCGCATAAGGCCGCCATTGTTTTGCGATTGAATCACGTGACGCGCGATGGTTTCACACTGAATTGTTTTGACTCTGCGTTTATATTAAATAATATGATTTTAAATATATATGAAGTTTTCTTGATAAAAAATATAATTTAAAGATCATCTGCCATCGTCGGGGAAGCTTTAACTTGATCTTAAAATATAAGTTCGCTTATCATAATAAATCCTTGCATACACCAGATCTTCCCTGTATGCATCAGCCGTGTAGTCGGGAGAGCTGTCAACTTTTTTGCGTCAAAAATAAAATTATTCAGTTATGGAGCATAACTCGAGGCGGCGGCTAAGGAAATCCTTCTTCCCTGCGAAACAACCTTTTTGTTTTTCCTTAGCCCACTTCCCTCGGTGCGGTTGATTTATCGCTCTCTCCTTTATTTTCGTTGGCTAATTTTCCAAAGGATTGTGTTTGCCAAATATAACAAGAGCTCTCCACCCATTGTTGGATTCTATCTTGTATGCGGTAAATATATTTGTCCCGTAGAAAGTTGTTCGTTAGGCGCCCACCCAAAGGCCGATAAGATAAGCTCGCGTTAACTTTAATAACAACCTTGCCATCTTTGGCCGGCAAACTCCCTGATACTCCCCGAGTGTCCCCAAATTACAAGCATCGTTAAGCACCAATCACTTTTCCCATATCCCTATCTTCTTATCTTCAATTATTTGCCGGGCAAACAAAAAAATAACGCTCGTCATAATATATTCAAAACGCGAGATAAAACGTCATATTTTAATGTTTCGGGCGGAAAATGTGTAAGATAATTGTGTCAAACAATGAAACATATTGGCTGACAGAGAATAATTTATGTAGAGCTCGGATTCACATCGCTAAAAATAATTACAACTTTCGAGCATTCGCCAATTGATCAGATTGAATCAGTTCGTTTAATTTAGAGAGAACTTTTAAATTTATTTCACCTGACGCTTAATCGATTCTGATATCAGTAAAACAAATTGAATTTTGGATGATTTACGTTCTTCATTAATATTTTATTTGTGTTTTTAATTGAATATAATTTTAATCAAGTATATCAATGCTCCAAAATCCATTTACGTTTTTGAAATAAGAATATAGTAGATCTGTAAATATTAATCTGCTTTATTGTTTAAGAAAAAAATATTTCAGTTTTACAACCAAAAGCTGCCCTGAAAAATAAACTCGTTATTTATTAGGATTCTATGAAAAAATTGTAATTTATGATTCAATGGGAAATGTTAAAATTTCATATCTCATTGCGTTTAAAATCATGATATTGGATTATCATCGATTGGAAGTGCAATAGGGACTTCAAAAGTTTTGTATATTGCATATTGACTAAAAATTTTGACATGAGAAAAGCTTTGCACAATGTGCGTACCGCGTTTGCTCACAATGGTACAGAAACAGCGTCGTGCAGATGTTTGAATCAAGTGTTTTGCGATGTATCATGGCAATAAAACTGAATTTTTTACATTCATTCATAGCTATTGGTTCATCGCTTGAGACAAAGGAATAAGTTGAGACTAGACAGATAGTGAATTAGTGGTTTGTTGGACGCAAAGGAACTACTATGCGAGATCACTAAAAGGGGCAATATAATTTGCGGAACTCTGTTTTGAAAGCACTACCACTCAACTTTACACTGGTGTCAGAAACGGGGGGTCGTTAATACGCTGAGCTTTTCTAGATGGAAAGTAGGGGGAAAATGTGCCGGAATTCAACTCTAGAACTAAGAGGTGAATCGTGCGTCTACTACATTAGATTTGAGGACCCGAAAATTCACTGGTCTATAACCGACAAGACCATTGCCCACGCGAAGAGCAGTTAAGATGCCATAAGGAATGCTAACTTCTGGGGTGTGGGTGTGCGTTTGGTCGAGGAATAGGACAAGTTGAGATTGGACAGACTTGTGAGTATTATTTCGATATCTTTAAGACAGAGTTCATACCCTGCGCTGCTGTGTGGTCTATTCTGAATACCTTCGGATCGGTTTTAGACTAACGAGCACTCAAAATTGCGTCGGAAGATGAAGGAAGAGGTTATGCTATAAGTGAAGAAACTATTATGCGAGGTCACTGCCATCACGAATCCAACTTCAGCTTAAAGGAGGCTACAGCAGCTGAAAAACTGCAGGGGTTCCTCCTCCCCCATGATATTTGAATTGGTTCAGTTATTAGTATTACCTAACGATGAAGATTTGTTGCCGTTCGAGCAGTCGAAAGCCGTAAACGAAAGACTAGGCTATTGAAGACAGTGGTGTCACCTTTTGCATAGTGCAGTGGAGTCCTCCTGCTCCTTTTATAATCGGCAAATCCACTTCGCGGGCACGCAGCGCATGGTAAGCTGGTATCGTTTGATGGGCAAACCGACGAGGCTACTTTCGCCTACCTCTACTCTACTAGAGGAGGCGGAGTTTTCGCGGGAAAGACCAGCTTCAGACCATGTACACCTGAAAGTGCGATAGAGGAGAAAGGACTAAGGTTTAGCTAAATTTATGGGATTACTTCCGCAGGTTCACTGCCACCACAAGTCCAGGGGCTACTCCTTTCCCATGGTACTCGTATCGGTTCGGTCGTTTATAGTACCTAGCCACGGAGACGAGTCGCCGTTTTAACAGGCTAAAACCATTCTCCCCTGTATGCCTAGGCTGTTTAGGATAGTGGTGAGCCTTTGATACAGTCCCCACCAACTACTATAATCGGCTGTTCCACATACACCTCTTTATGGGTACGCAGCACTGGGTAACCTGCTCACCCGACTCATGTTAGCTGGGCTACCCCAGCAGTGTTAGATGAGCAAACCGACGATGTTATCTTCGCACACCTCTACTCCAGATTATTACCACAGAGATTCAACCGTTGCCCATGGGCGTAGGCTTAGCTCCCCCTTTGGGATTTTATAGTTGGGCATTGTGGAGTCTATCACCCACCCAAAAGACAAAGGAACAGTCAAAACAGGTATTCGATTTTCAAATACATAATTGAATTAATATTTGAAATGCTTAATGTAGTGTTTAGTAATTAATCAATATATTTAACCCCTTGACGAGTATGAACGCCAATGTGGCGTTCAGCATTACATAGCACTTTATTTTCATTGTTCTAATTGTATTTCTATAAAGAAATATCATATTTGGACGTCTCTTTTCATGAAGTACAAAATAGATCGAATAGATCAATGGATGACAACATAATGGACATTAAAATCTTAATGGAATTTATCCTTTTCCGATTGAAAACTATCAGATATGTTCTTAGATCGATCGAAGCCATTATGATTATTAACTCTTAATATAAGACGAAACCAAATGTTCTTGAATACGTGTCTATTTGTTGAATTTTGCTGAGACGGTGGTTTTTTGTGCTTCTTTTTACAAGATAAACATTTCTTTGCAAATCGTCGTTCTCATAAAGTAGATGAAGATTCTGCTCCGTTAGAGGCAAATTGGATCAGAAGTGCGAATTTGCAGAGGGTATTGTCGCAGCGAAATTTCTTGATGTCTACAAATGCGAGCAGGAAAAGCAGATTATTACCCCGTCTGATTTAAGTTCAAAATCCGGGAATGTTCCTTAGTTTGGCGTAATGAGCGCAAAGAGGATTCCCAGCCGGTGTGAAAAGTTTCCCCATCAAAGCTCGTCAAATAAGGCTGGCATTCAAAACCGGATTTTCCGGATGAGGTCCTACGGTGACGCCGAATGGCTCCGGACATAAATTCTACCCTCGCGGGATACGAACTCACGGTTTGAGCATAAAAATGTTATCAGCCGGCTTACCTGCCCATATTTTGCAGCCGAATTTACTGAGGTAATTGCCGCCACGGCCGGTGCTTATCTGCTTTTGTGGTCGCACAGAGTTTGTAACTGGCTGCAAGCTCGACAAAGCCTCGCTGATGGATGGAGGCTTTCATGCTTATTTCCATTTAAGCGTGTGATCAAACGATTTGCATTTAGATTAAAGTCTGATGTAGTTGCCCATTTATTCCATTATTCGTTTAACATCGACCTGTGGGACGATGGCATGGAGCACCTTCAAGCAACTCGAACCAACTTCTCATCTTCCTGGGGTTATTACTGGTTAATGTTTTAAAATGCGTCATATTCAGTTTTAAAAATATTTGATTCTAACGATAATCAGATGCAGATCCTTTGACGAGTACGCACGCATATGTTGCGGGCAGTTCTCCATAGTGCTTTTAAAACTTACACAAAAAACTCCGTTTACGAGTCAAAATATAAGCTTAAAATTTTCACATACATATGCACACTTATATAAACTTTTCTAAGATTTTGCCAAAGAAGTATTTATAAACTGTCAAATAAATAAGTAAAAATTTGGCATTAAAGTCAACCAATGATACTTTTCTTTGTCCAAAGATTTATCCTCTATGGATATATTTTATTGGCTTAAATTGTTTCTTTTGACCTTTTAAATGATAAAAATGAGATACATTCTACAGATGTTAATGTCACAGCATCGTTTTTGCTGTCTCAATGTGAATTTAAATATCTGTCATGCTTTGGAATATAATAAATACTGCGTATTATAAACTTCTATTAAGTTGTCATTTAAGGTCTGTTTTAGACAAATATTAAATTTCTTTGAATCTGACTGTTACAACTATTCTGCAGAATATATTTAAATCTATTGTCTGGCATGATAAAAAACGAACCTTTGAAACGCTATTAATTCTGATTAAATTTCTTCTTAAATTGAAAATATTTCCTCGAACTATGGAAAAAATGGATGTAAGATCAATAAAGGCAGTCTTCTCAATAAGGAATAAGGATGACCATTAAAACTGAGTAACTTGCTTACATTTTTATGAAAAAATACTCAAAATAAACAAAACATCCCACTTCTGACACCATTGTTACGTATAACGTGGAGTCCCCAGTCCACGCCCCGCTTCTACCTGGTCCGTTCTGCTCTCGTGTCATTATATAACCATGCAAAGGGATGGACGACTACATATTTTGTAGAAGAAAAAATACATATTTTGATATTATATATAAATGTGATTTTGTAATTTCGAAAATGTGATTGAAATTAATAACGCTTGATTTGGCAAAAAAAAATATTTTCTATTAAAAATGATCTTAATGCTTGGAAAATATAAGAAATAAACGTTTTACAGCCAAAATATACTTTATATAACATGATACAAGTTTTGGTTTTCAGCATCATCATTATTTCTAGCGAGTAAACAGCAATTAAAGTTTTAACGAGCAATTACTGAATATGTCGGCGTATATTTTTGATGAAATTAAATAAATATGGAGGGTCGAGCTATGTAGATTGTCATATGATTGTTGATGTTTTAGAATTTGCCGAAATGGCTATTCAAATATTGGCAGTGTTGAATATAGCCTAGTTGGAATGGAAACTACCAAGTCCTTTCTTAATATATTCGCCTGAAATATTAAATGCACTAAATGCCGGCTAGGGTTTTACGACAGATCCACTGTGGCAGTTAAATTTCAATTACCACACTATTCGTCGGCGGAACTAAGATAATATACTTTAATGCAGTATATTGGTTAATTTATATGATGATTGTTTATTTAAACGCTCTCCAAGGAGCGTCGAGGAAGTCCATTGGATTTTTAGAGGCCAGGAGGGCTGGAAGAAGACGAATTGTAGTTAAGTGTGTATTGAAGATAAGAGTTAAAAGAGTAGGGTGGATTTTAATGCCACAAGAGAAACCGCTTGACCGCAGAAACCTCGCCCCAGGAATCCAAACCAACCTGAGGGAATTTTATTCAGCGTTTTAGTTAAGCGACCGTTTAACCTAAAGCCGTTAATACTAGAGTAGGTTGCATTCCGAACAACCATACAGGGAATTGTTTGAAATTTTCATGAAATTCATTTTAAAATAGTTGCATTGTGGAATTCCAAAAATTCATTTGAAATTATGGGCAAAGGGTGGTGGGATTTTTTTAAGGCGAAACAGGAGTTAAACTAGCTTACATTTATATCAAAATTGTAAGAATACACTTAATTTTTTTTGTGCGGTAAATCGCACAAAAAAAGCTATGACTAACATATAAAAAGTAAAGATGCGTCCCATGGATTTTAAAAACCGCATAACTTTGAAATATATCCAAAATCGCATAGAAAGTTAATAAAAAAACAGGAAAACAATATAAGCAATTAAAAAATAACATTTTTGGTAAAATTTTAAGGATGTCTGACAGCTGGAATCTCAAATGCCAGACATTCACTAGAGAAATACTTATAATTTTAATTACAAACTATCATCGAATATTGTTTAAAAAAAATCAGTCAAGTTATTTTTCGGTCTTTTTTTGTCACGTTTTATTTTTTTTAATAGTTAAAAAATAAATGTTGACATAAATCTGGTAGGAATAATAGAGGTTTATATAAAAAAGATTCGTACCCAGTTTGAATTAAATTAATTAATTAAAATTTAAGATATGATGTCAACCGTGTTGAAAAAAGTATTTTTGAGAAAAACGCGTTAAAAGATTTCATCCCGGCAAGAACTCCTAAGTAGTTTTGGAATTTTGAAAATTTCTTAGGAAAATATATTTGTAAAAGTTGAAACATTGAAAAATGCAAAAATAAACGATTTCAATTTTTTATAAAATCTAAATCAGAATAAAGGACGTGGTTGTAATTCAGTGATGGTAGATGCAATATTATTTACACAGTCCCAAATTATATTTTTTTTTCCAAATTTCGGTTAGTGTTTATGATTTATTTCCTATTTTATACAAAACATCTCGATACCTATTCTTTATGAAATAAAAAAAAAGTATTGCTTTAACAAAAACCGCATAACTTCGAAATCGCACAAAAAAAAGTCGCACAAAAAGAGGTTTGAGTGTATATACTCTAAATAAATTTCCATTATTTACGGAATTATAACTATTTTAGTGACGCGACAACCAAGCCGGTCCTACCAGAATAAAATCTTTTAACGCGTTAACGCGTTAAACACATTCTGTGAAAAAAAATTTTTTACCCCATACAATTCTATTTAAACACATCCAGTCTCGTTATATAATAGCCAACTCTCACATATTTATCCTGCACGGTTGAGAGGATAAGCTGGATATATACAAATGAAACCTATTATTCTTGTTGCATGAATTCCATAAATAATCTGTCATGTCCCACGTTTTACCGCGTGCAAATATTCTAACGCAAAATTTACGCTAGGCTGGAAATTAATCCAATTATAAACTTACATCATTAGATGAAATACAAAATATGAATTGTTTGACAGTGTAATCAGAAACCGGATGCCGATAAATTGCGGGGAACTGCAGTTGCATAGCAATACATCGAATAACTCTATTTGCACATTTCCACAAGTTGCATCAAATTCACACAGCGCAAGAATCGACGAAATTGATATTAACTCGTTCAAAAAATACATTTTTAATTCAAGCAATACTCTGATATATATCTGATGTAGATATGCGATTTTCAGGGGAAAATCACAAATTACAATGCAAAATCTGCGACGTATAAATGGAATAAAAGCGTGATGTTGGCTCAAGTTGGCGTGCAAGGGCTGCGTTTCAGTTAACACCACTGCAACAATAATGTGTTGCATTTAACCGAAATAACACACGGCGTCATAAATTGCGGCTTCGCAACTGCAACCATTTTGTCACGAATGTGCCCCAGACACTCGCATACATTACGATTTTCCAACTTATTACGAAGCCGCAAATCCTGCACCGCATCGGCTGCGGCAACGGTGAAAGTTGTCGTTATCTAATTTAAAGCACCCATTTCCATTGCAAAATATCGCCGAAGGCAGACTTCATATCGAGGGTGCATCTTATAGTATGGCTTTCAGGTCAAAGTACTGCATATTAAAATACAGCCAATATTCCACGCGGAACGATGTTCCATAATTGTCGCGAACCATAACATAGTATATACGACGGCCATCCAGAAAGTTGTGACCGGGCGGCTCCCCACTCCCACGTGCACGTCGGAAGGACCTTGACGATATAGCTGGACAGATGGATGAAGATGTACAGGCGTCGAACAAAAAGACTCTCTTCTTTTTACTTTTTATTCAACACAAGAGAGAAAGAGATCTGGCTGCAGGAAGGACGTCCTCCCGCAGTCAAGGCTAACCAATGACTCTTTTCTATTTCCGCCTCCTACGCATCCAATCCAACCAGCAACCAACGTCACACATTTCATCTGCTATTAAATTAACACATTGCACTTAGAAAGAATATGTCGCTAGTGTTGCAGCAACTCCGAGCAACTTTTAGTGAATTTGTCTAAGATTATGTTTATGGGGGTTTATGCCCGTTCGAGTTGATGACCGCGTGAGCCCCCATTTTCGTATAACACTATCAATGTGACTGATAAAATTCCTTTCTGCTGAGACACGGACTAAAACTCGCAAAATTCCCGATTTCCCGACAAATTATTTATTTTCGTCGCTGCAGATGAATACTTATATACCTTAATGTAATTCGTAATTATATTACGAAGGAATGCAAAAAATCTGAAGCCCGTATCTATTATATTTCATATCGATATTCCCATTATTAAAGTCGAGGTGTAGTAAATACATCACCGGTAAGGAAAATTTAATATAACAATTTGAAAAACATATATGTACTGTATATATGTATATATATATATTAAATAGTTACTGTCTCTAGGCGTCGCCTAAGCTCGTCAATTAGTAGTTACGCTACTGTTTCCAAATGTCCAGATTTGATTTGAGATATACTTATAGCATTTAGGAACTATCATAATAAGATAACTTATAGTGATGATTATTATGTAAATAACTTTAAAATGAGATGATACATTTGCTTGAATTCAAGATGTTTGTCGATTAGTAATTGCTTTAACTTTGTATTCGGGAGGCTGCTGTTATAATTCAGAATCTCAAATTTGAGTCAATAAATTCGTTGATAAACAAGACAATATTTGAGATTATTTTAAATTCAGTGAACACAAGGTCTGGCGCTTATTTTCATTTAGCCTTATTGTCTCTCCAATTTCCTTTGTATACCCAAGAACTCTGAATGACTCTAATGACTATTTACAGTCAGTTAATTGCAAAAACAAGAGCCTTTACATCCAACACCCATTTTTAACTTGTCTCTGCAGACAATTAAATTATTGCGAATAAACAGGACAAACTGGCAATGAAAAACATGTCATGTTTGGAAAATAATATTGATATTTTATAGAATTAAATAATGATTTCCTTGATCTATTATGATAAAATCGCAGATATATGTTTTCTTATTTATATATATTGTTATTGATAAATATTTTTATAAGCTCCTCGTGTAACGTAGTATTCTTACAGCGCGCTTTTGTATTACGATGATGGTTTTTTTTTAAGATCAACAATTAATCTACCGAATTAAAAGCATTGATGTTGAATGCATGTTTTAAAAAACCTCCACGTGAAAGTCTCTCTTCTCTAAATAACTATTTATTCCACACGAGAGAAAGACCTGGCTGCAGGAGGGACGACCTTCCGCAGCCAAGGCTAATCGACGATTCCCGCGCGTCACTATCCAACCGGCAACGATACACGCGCAAGAAGCGATCCGTCGGTATGCAGGCGCAAGGTCTCCGTAGGGCCACAAGAGATGGCGCTGTTAAAATAACACATTGCACCCGAAGAGAGATGGAAGATGTCAATGTGAACAGCGCTACTACGTGGAGATGGTAAATCGCTCACTCTACAACCATTTTTTTCGTTTACAACATGGCCGCTATAAATTAATAATATTGTACGTCCCTATTTAAAGATGTTGTATTATGATCCAAATTATATTGCATACACATATCACTTTGTTCAGGCCACCCTAACCCTTATTTTTATCCACGCTCATAAATTGATGTCAAATCGAGATATTGTCTTAGTAAATGCCAAAAATATCATCGAGTCGCCGACAGATTTATTGCCTTTGAACCTTTTTTTGCTACACTTCATTTTCTATTCGGTCGATGATACTAGATAATAAATTTCTAACACGCGTTTTGCGATGGTACTTAGACTCATCGCAATTTTGCTTATAATCTATTAAATGAAAGTTCCATATAATGTGCGATAAAGTTAATTTAAGGAAGAGTTATTTGACATTGTGTACATGACGATATATCGACGCTGGCACTTTTCGCAAGTATCGGCAGTCATGTTATATGAGCGTCTGGCACTAAGAGGGTAAACCAGAAGTAAATTGACATCATCAATTAAAATACAGTTGAAAAATTGATTATTTCCTGATGTAAATAATATTTAAGTTTAAATACTCCTCCCCATTTTACCTGGTTAAAATATAATGGTCCTCTCTCACACCATGTATTTTCTACAAAGTACAAACGCTTTTGGCCAATGCGCATTTCTTTGAAATAGCAGAAATAAATTAATTAGAATAAAGACAATCTACTATCGCGCAAAGCATAAAGTTTTAATTGATGCTTTGTCACAAAGGGAGTCGTATTCGAAAAATAATTATTTGTTCCGATTTTACGGGAATCAATAAGGCCATTAATTATTGAGCAATCCAGCGTTATCAATTACGGACCATTGAACTTAGGGCGTTTGCGTTCAGCCCATTAGCGGGATTCAACCCTTTAATTGTACATTACATTGTTTTAATTCCAATCATAAATACAATCGGCCCTCGGACCGTTATTTAAGCGTTTAGACACTGTGATTTTGATTGTCCGCTGAAAATAGATCGAAAAAATTACCTTATTTCTGGAGCAACGTCTGGAGCATCGCTCAGCCATCTTGCCTATTATGATGGAAATTTCGCAGAAAAGCAGAGAGATAACATAAAGTGGCACTTTATGTTTATAAAGACGGCCCAAGATTATGCACAATAGGCCTAAAAGGGTGTTGGGAGGTTTAGGTTTGTTATAGAGAGGATACGTAAATTATGTCCAATATATAGAGCGCGGTTTGAAAGGGTTAACAGATAAAGAACGCCCGAGGCTTACGATATCAATTCACAGCATCTGCCCATATTTATGAGACAATGTCTACGTACATTTTTTGGACTTTGGAGAATATATCCTCCAAAGAAATTATTTAAAATTCCAATTATTTACGATGTTATAATCGGATTCTTTTAAATCCCATAAAAAGGTTATGTCGCCACAAGAGTCTCGCAGTTGGATTCTCTTTGTATAAAAAAAACATATTTTTATCGTCATCCGACCAGATAGTCAGTATATAATAGACGCAGCATGTAAAGTGTGCGTGCTTAGTGTTAATCCTTTAATGAGTATGCACGCACATGTTGCGTGCAGTGCTCTACAGCGCTTTATTTTGAACGCCGTGCTTCTATTTCTAATACAATAAGTACGAAAAGTGATCTTATTTGATACACTGTTATCAGTCCCAAATGTATCGAATTCGAACTTGAAGACATGTGTTCATTTTCTTACTAAAATTGTATACACATATATAAATCCGTATTTAGTCCTTTCTAAAATATTTGCGTTTTAACGGTCATGGGCGGGTTCTTTTGTCCTCAACGACGATGTTCAGGATATATCGGGCGACGACAAAAGGAGAGCTCCAAAAAAGGATTAGGGATACCAAATCACAGCCTTCTATGTCGCAAACTGGCGACGATCGCGAGGCACGTGGCCTCCATCTGAGATGGCGATCTGTCGCGGGACCAACATGTACATCGTCCTCGTCCCAAGGCTATTTCTTCACTTCTTTATTTTTCCCGCCTCCTGGTTTATCCCGGATGGGTCTTGATCATCAAAAGTATGGCCAGCTTAAAGCCGACCAAAGTGTCGACGATAGAAAATTTTGGTCCACGCAAAAATACCATTAAAAATTACAGATTTTAACGGGATTACTCTAGTCTAGAATTTTGAAGAAATCGCTTTTATTTTTGCATATTTTCAAAGTTTAGATCTTTAAAAATATATTCTTTAGAGAAAATTTCAAAATTTTAATTATTTAAAGAGTTATGGCTTTAAACGCGTTTTTCTCGAAACACGGTTGGCATCATATCTCAAGTTTTAATCAATTGATTTACTTCAGATTTAGTACGAATATTTAATATATAACCTTATATTGTTCTTACCAGATTTATGTCAAAAACTTATTTTTAACTACTTTAAAAAAATTAAAACTGCCAAAAAATAAACCCAAAAAAGATTTTTTTAAACAGTTGCCATTTTGTGAAAATACAATTTTTTTTATCATTGAGGTAGGAACCATAGCGACATTTTTTCTTATTAAAAATCAATATATTATTTTCAATTTAAATGACTCAAAGAGCAAAAATTACGTCAACCATAAAGCAACCTTGTTTTTAGCCTTTACACTTTACCATCCATTAACTTTTTTAATCTTAATTTTTTTATATTATTTTGTATTTTTTTTTTATTTGAATAAACACGTGGTAAAAAATGTATATTAAAAATATTTTGTGTTTGTGAAATTTGTGCCTTTAGACTAGAATACACCCTTAAAAATCTATAAGTTTAATCGTATATTTTGTGAAAGTATACAGAATTTTTCTTTTCAATACGTTTATCAAATTAACTTAGGGCAGTGATTCCTAAATTAGATGGTACCACCCCCATGTCGTTGCTCAGAGTATTAAGGGGGCACGAAGGGATATATAGGAGGGGTGGTTGAGGATCCCTAAACGACCGTTTAACAAAAGTCCACTCTAATACATATATTTATAATTGTTTTTTAATTGTATTTAACAACTCAAAGTCGCTTTTGAAAATTATATTCTGTATATTTTGATTTTAATATTCTGATTCTGCACACAATTTTTGCATTTTGGATTCGCAACTTAAATATCTTGAGTTCAAAATGGAATCGGAAATGTGGTATATGACCACATTCTTAGAAATATACTATGAAAACCATGTCATAGTGATCAACAATGATCGCAATGAAAAGACACATACAATGGCAATACTAAAAAACTCATCAAATGAAAGCCTCGTCCGGTCTTTGAAAGCATGAAAACCTTTTCCTTGCTTTTCAGAGATATACAATTTATTATTCAATCTCCTGGCTTAAAATATATATCATAATAGGAGCATTGAAAGTTCAAAATAGGATAGGTGGTATATTTTTTTCAAACAGCCCTATAGTCCATGTTTATATTTACGTTAGCAGATATTCCTTTTATTTGTTTTATGAATAAATGTTCGATCGTTAAATTTGCGTTTTTATTTGATGCTTTCACAAAAGGCTCGATATTAAAGGGTATGGGCGAATTATCATTCCCATGCATCCCACTTCTGACACCAATGAAGCGTAAGTACAATTTCAACCATACACTATAACACAAATTTGATTGATTTTTAATGACGCTCAGGAATTAATATTTTTTCAGGGTGATATTAATAGTGCGTCGGCAATCTAGGCAGTTAGGTAAATTTCTGTAAATATTTCCCCACAGGGGTGTTTGGCGGTATGCAGCCTTGATTAGAGATTTCGCATACTATCGTGGAATTTCAATTTCGCCCGGAACGCAAGCCTCTATTTTATTAAGTAGAATTGAATTATACCTTGGTATGAGAATTCAATACCACAAATTGGTGGAGCTTTTGATCAGATTTCTGGTTCGAATTGGCATCTGTGAAATTTGTCATACCCCCTGGTTAAATATGTCACGCGTCTTTACAGCTTAATCCCATATTCCTAAATATTTAACGCTGAACGCTTATCAATATATCATATATCACAAAAGACAAAGTAGCATAAAAAAAATTGCAGGTTTCAAATCGCAATATCACTCGATATGCCATTCTTAATTCTATAGTTATATTTTAAAAAAAGAAACATAATATATACAATATATATATACACATACATTGTATGGGGTAGGGAATAGTTTTGAGTCTCGCTCGCGGCCTTAAAGGTTCCATGTCCAACCGGTCCGAAATTCGGACCACTGATACATCAAAATAGCACTTCGCAATCGGATGCCATGCTTGAACGTGTCTGCAGAGCATGGTCTGCATCCGTATTTACTAACAATTGAAGACTTAAATACTTTTATCAATTTTGAAGATCAAGATTATTTCTGATGTTATGATACATTTTTCCATGTATATTGTAAGATAAGTTGACGAATTAAATAAAGTATTATTTTCAAATTGACGTTAAGTCGTAGTATCTATTCAAAGGATCCATTTAAGAGGGAGAGGCTTAGCTTGATTTTAAATCTTAATTCCACTATGAAGTATTTCTTTTCTATTGTATTCAATGGACAATAATTCTTCTTTTGTCGATAAGAGTCAAAAGCCGAAATACTCGATGAAATTGAAATAATCTGCTTATTCAGGATTGAAGTGTAATTAATTTGCGGTCAAAAATAGGCGCGTCATCTTACCCCAAAACTTGAGCACTTCCCTCTCGAATTTCGCCAATGAATGGCGGCTCTTTCTTCGCATTTATCTCCCGCGTCTAATGTTTAAGCGATACTCGGATGCCATCTTCCGTTGTGGGAAGAAGCGAACAAATCGCACGATAAGATTGTTTGTCGTCGCTCCTGATATAGCGTTTCCCATTAAAATTCCCATTAAAATGGCTCTCGTAAGTAATAACCCTTGCGAATCATACGCAGGAAACAAATTCTCCCATTCAACCTCTCGTGCATTAAAGAGACGTTTGATTAAACGGTGGCCTCAGGATTAATAACGAGGCATCCCTTATTCTGTGCACGTCATCTTCTTCGCCCTCCATGTTTGACGTCTTCCAATTGCTAACTCTGCACAAATACTCCAATTGTGTCAAGACTCAAATTAGTCTCATTTAGCATTGATCTGGCGAAAGATTGATGTTCCCGTATCCCTTTGGAAGCACACTTTTGATAACCTTTCGAAATTTGCCGAAGAATAGAAAATCGCCAATGCTTACTTGATTTTGCGTATAAACACTTTTCGAACCTTCTTTCATTTTTTTATGAGAAGAATTATCCTAATTCAAATTTGCTATTTATCCACCAAAGCAAAGAATCTTTATATTGCAACTTTGCTATTTGTTTTCAATGTTATTATAAAATTTTAATCTATCAAGTATAGGTGCGGCAGGGAAACTACCTTATTTGAAACGTGCGCCTTGAAGCAACAGCTTTTCTGAGAAAAGTGAAATAACACCTCTAAGGCGAACATCCACTATATTATTGTTATTATACTTAAATAATAAAACAAACTTTAGGTTTTCTTCTTTTGAATGAGTGTCATCTCACTCTTCTAATGAATAACTGTTGCTTTAAGATCTGCGTTTCAAATAAGGAAGTTTCCCTGCCGCATTCTGTATCTAATTTGATCTTCCATTTTTCTTAAAGTCGCTATTAAACACTTCTTGCTACTATTTAGTCTTTTTGAAATTATATTTTAACTTTTTTATAAAATAAGTGTCTATATACATTTTTTTATCTTACTACTGTTACTATTTAATATATATATTTTTTTTTACTTATATTATTTTTTTTTTATTCAGTCTTGTTTGATTTTAAGTGGCTATTTATCCAAAAATTAAGGTTACACAATTCGACCCAAATTATGACCTGAAATGATCCATACAATATCACTATCACTCGTTGCTCCAAACTATTACTGGACTTGTTCTTCATTTTCTTTATGATTTACCATTTGGGTTATTCTCAGGAAAGGATTTTTAATGTGGTGGATTCCTATTTGCCTTCCACGTATGCATCCAGAAAGTAAGGTTACAACATTTATATACAATCGAAAAATGACATTTTTCACGAGATAGAGTTAAAAAAAAGCCTTTTTCTTCTGTGTAAAACGATCTAAAAATCCAGGGGCTTGCGATATATGTATATGCTTGGCAGTATTATTCTGCAAAGTAAAAATAAAATGGATGACGTGCCGTGATGGAGCGCGTGACGACCTCTTAATCGGAAGAATTTACTGTGACTGAACAAAATGGCCGACAAACACGCGGGACCAAACAAACTGACCTTTAAGATCCGCCCTACATACCAGATGTGCCAATTTTGAAACAATAAATTTCCCCCGGCTTTAGGAGCTCTGTAACTTTACTATCCAGATGACCCTCGTATGAGGGGAACCGGACGAAAATTTCGTTTTCTAAACAAAAAATTCAATTTAAAATATAAACATATATTTATACATAATCATATTAATTTTAAAAAAAATATGCCTCCTCTATTAACCATTTGCGTTCGATAAATTTAATGAAATAGGAAAGGAATAGAGAAATATTTATTTGTAGGTTTTAAAAAATCTTATTAATAAATGGTTTTTCTCTCATGTATTTACTATCTTAATGACGACTTTCTAGATAACCCTCGATGTAATATTTTTTTAAATTATTATGAAAATGCTTTGGTGTTATTTAACCTCTTAATCGGGGAATTTAAATTTTAGGATTACGGATTATTTCGTCATGCCCATAGTAAACAAATATAATCGTTAGCTCTCCATGCCCACTAAAGGATAATTTTTGAAAGACCTTAATGGAATATTACGTCATACTTGCTACAGTTGCTTGTTTTTTGAATGACGAAATATTTCGTCATACTCGGTTAAGAGGTTAATATTAATATTCATAATAAATCCAATTGATTTCCTTCAGCGTTACATTGCATTGAAATATCGATTTAATAATTAAAACACGGTTGTATTTTACTACAGCTATAAAAGTAAACTCACAAATATAACATCAATTGAATAATCTGATTTTAAATAAAAATCTATAATAAAAGTACAGTTTTCAGTAAAAAATAAATGATAGAGTATTATAGATTTAATCAAAATTTATTAAAATTGTATTTGTGCCATTATAAAAATAGTGCCGTATCATTTTATATAGATTTTTAATATAGCTATTTAAACATATTAAAAAATAATAAAAATAACGACCTTTGCCATTTTTTTCTGTTTCGCTTAGGAGCTCTTGTAACTATTTTATAATCCACTTCTGACACCAATGTAACGTGGTGGAGCGGAGGCGCTCGCAAGGTAGAGTTCCCGGGCTCATTGTATAAGTGTCTTTTATTCTAAAAATATTATTATGATATTACAACAATCTTAAATAGGATTGAATTATAAATATATTGCGATGAAGGCTGATGCGTAGATCGAGCTTTCATAAGAGCCTTTCTTCACGCGCGCCAACTGTTGTTCTTTGTGCCATGGACATCAGACATCGACAAAACAATTTGCCGAACAAACAATCGAAATTATCTTTCTCAAATATTTGCGACGCAATTCCTTGGAATTTGAGTGCTTGGTTTTTTGACGTGTTCCCGTGTCATATTCTATGAAATCTCGCGTCGAGATCTGAGGCACGTTTGCTTGAGTTGTTTTGACGATGAAGGTGAGACCCCAAACACCGAGACACAATCCAGCTTCCAGTTGCCGTCTGGAATATCGTTATTGTTATTATTAAATACCTCTTTCTAATTATTTTGGCTCAAAAGCTTGAAAAGCAAACAAAGCCTCAAGGTGCTGATTAATATCTTGCCCTCGCTAAATTTCTTGAGAGCTTTACAACGCGCACATACATATTTACACCGCTTCATTGCCTGAGAATTTACGCAAATTCTTAATAATGTCATCGACAATTGTGCGGCTAAATTACATAATATTTTTTTGGCACAAAATCTGCTTTCCTTAGGAATTTGATTGAATTAATTCAGGTATTTGTTATTTTAATTTAACAATGCACTCGGGTTGAATGTTTAAGCCGACGTCGAAATTAATTGGCCTTTATTTTGTTCGGTGCAAAATTTTGCTCGCAAAACTCTGTATCTTGCTAATTAAAGCATGCGAATATGGCTTTAATTGCTTGTGTAATTTAAAAGTATGTACCGAAGCTACGAGATACGATTTCATATTCCCACAACAAAATATAAGCCAACCAAGAAAACCATTTATATGTCCAATTTATTTCCAGTTATTAAGCTCACGAATGTAATTATTTATTGTATTATTGGCACAATAACTTTATAAAAATAAAATAACGAAGTGACTTCATTTCTGATTTTCTTATAAAAAAATATTTTTTTTATAAAAAATGGCCAAACTCGGATAAGTACGCCACTATAAATCTTACACGTGCTGACTACCGAATGATGATTCCAAAAAAATTGAAGCAGTATATGATAGATATAATGGCCATCGTCCATCACAATCAGAGATCATTAAGTCTTGGGGTCCGACCACTTGTCTTGGCCGCAGGAGGGTCTGATCTTCTCATGGCAGGCTTTTTCAACTTCGCAACTGTAGACTTTATGATGGTGGAATAATAAAGACCTAGAGCTAAAAATCATGTTTTCTTTGACTTTGATAGACCATTAATTTGTAAATGTAAACTGCGGGCAATATATAGCCAAATTTTAATATTACATGGCAAATGGTTATATTATTGTCATTTTTACCAGCGTGTTTGATTGTATTGTATTTAAAATGAATTTATCCGGTCCGCAACGATTTTAAATGGAAAAATTAATTCCATTTTTCGGCGAGGGGTTAAAATCGTCCCCCATTGCTTATACGAACTATGTTTGTCCACCACAAAAATCCTCCCAAATGGTAATTTATTGCCATATCCTCATTGAAACTCAAATGGCGATTTAATAATTGTTTGCAATATGAATGCTTCGGTTGATCTATTTTATTTTTAATCAAATAAACCCAACTGGATCGGCATTGATCCCACTGCAATCAGAGAACTGTGGAATAAATTCGCCCGGGATAGATTGATATTTCCGTGTTACAAAGCGATGAATGTCAATATGGTGGGAGATATTTATAATAAAATTAATTGGGTATTTTTAAATAATTACAGTAATATCAACAATGATATAAAAGCATGCAAAAGGAGCGCGCGACGATTTTCTCATTGGAAGAATTTACCGTGACTGAACAAAATGGTTGATAAAGACGCAGGACGAGACAAATTGATCGTTAGGATACTTCCTAGGGCCGTAACAAGAGGGGTGAAAAGTAGACGCCTCCGCGGGCACATCTGGGGAGGCGCTTATTCGTCATGTCAGCGGTCCGAAAAGCGGACCGGTTGGACACACAGACCTTGTGGCCACTCTTTTAGGGCTTTTTACAACATTTTCCATCTGTACGATCATGGAAGCCCCCCCAGAGACTAACTTACATAGGTGGAATTTGGCTCTGTTTGTCTTGGCAGCTCGTACGATTTCATCTAACTTTTCCTTTAACATGATGTATTTACTACAACTCTAATAATGTGAATATCGATATGAAATATAAAAGGTATTGAGTTCAGAATTTATCAAAATTTCATATGGTGTACTAAATACATATCATGGTAACGCGCGGGTGTTTTTCAAAACAACAACCGCCATCTATGCGTTAGGTCGGGTACTCTTGGGATTATCTTTGTATATTATTTTAATATATTTTATTCATAATAGTATTATTTAACATTAAAAAAAATGGATTTCTGGGAGGGAGGGGCGCAAATTTGCGACTTGCTACAAGCGCTTCTTACCCTCGTTACGGCTCTGATACTTCCTATGTGCCAAGTGGGCAAAAATATTTTTCCCTGGATTCAGGAGCCCTTGTAATCTTAGTTTTCAAATGAACCGCGTATAAAAAGGCTTCATAACAAATAGTGTAAATTAAAAATTATTCTTATCAAATTTATTTATTTTATTTACAAGTATATGTGTTAAAGACTTCGTTGGGTTGTTATTAAATCTAAAGTTTAGATGTGGATGCTTAACTGTTTGCTCGGTCTTCTTCATTATAAGTGAAGGGCATTTTTGAACTTCGCTGCACATTTTCGTTCGAAATTGTAAAACTTCTCAAGTATAGATTCTTCACAACGGATACCTTTTGCCTTTTTCTCGCAAGAAAGTTCGCAAGCTCGCAATTTACATTATCTGAACTTCTGATAGACTGGCTCTTGTTAATACATATCATCATTAAAAGGGCCGGCCACTTTTTGCGCTCCCAACTTCCTTCCCGTTAGGTCCTCGACTTAGTTCTGGAACTTTCGCTCAACTATAAGTGGGAAGTTTTAATATCACGAACACTTTGATGAGATAAAAACTTGAATATCGAGCGGTGGCAGCCGGAGTTATAAATTGAATTAAGTTTTACTCACAGGTCATCACGGCTGCAAAACTTTTCTTTTGAACCTTGCCTTTCTTGCGGGACTTTTTGTAATTTTCATACATTACTCAAATGAGGTTTTAAGTAGATGCCTCGGGAAAACTTTCCCGATGTACTTTTGGCCCTGGTACTTGGCTCTTAGAGCTGCTGAATATTTTAAATGACATCGTATAAGAGCGTTTTTGCTAATAAACATTTTAAATGGCTTTTATCTCCGTCCGAGGGACTTTAGATCTGAATCCATCAATTAAAGCAACCGTTTGAAAACCAGAGCCTCTGGGCAAATCTCGTTTTATATTTATTTTCTGGAAAGGCTCGGTATAAATCTGATCATCGGTTTTCATCCAGACCAGAACCGAAGCAAATGTAGAAAATCCGGTCACCTTTCAGCCGTACGGCAGCTGCTCCACGCTTCCCTAGACAAATTGGATTTACTTGTATGTCCCCCGGATCCCGTCGTTTCTTCCTCTCTGCAGAATATTCCCGTTCTCCTTTTTGTACGAAAGTCGATCTGTCTTAACGAGAATCTAATCGATAAACTGTAAAAAGAGGAGAAATTCCCGCAAGAAATCAATTGGGCCACACATTATAAATCCATTATTCACTCGGCTAACAAAAGCGCTTTGAACTTGAAAACTTTGCAGACGTCAACTAAGCTCAATCAAAACTTGTTCATCAAATTTTGCACTTAAAAAATACAAGTCCTATATGCTTTGTTGATGTTTCGCTTTCGCAAAATTCTGACATATAAGTGGTACCGGTAAAGATAATCGTTTTTTAAATGAATGATTTGTATGCTCATATATTTTATCACAAAATCCATTTTTGACCTCATCGTTAATTTTTTAATTTTTCCCATCCAAATAATGCTGCATACATTTAAAAATATGGAAATCTGACGGAGCAGTGTCTGGAGAATAAGAAGGATGTCGATCTGTCTTCCATCCAAAGCTGTTTATTTTTTTCCCGTAGGGACGAATGTTATGCTGTAAAACCATTGTCTTCGATGCACGACAGAAGGTCTTTTCTTTTTTATTTCTGCCACTAAGCGGTCTAATTATTCACAAAAAAGTTTTGCATCTACCGTTTATCCACGTTTGAGGGTTTCAAAATGAATGGTACTGTAGCGTGGACGATTTACCATCCCTGCGTAGTAGCGCTGTTAACAGCGACATCTTCCATCTCTCTTCAGGTGCAATATGTTATTTTAACAGCGCCATCTCTTGTGGTCCTGCGGAGAAATTGCACCTGCTTACCGATCGGTCGCTCCTTGCGCATGCACCGCTGCTGGTTGGGTAGTGACGCGCAGGAGGCGGGAGTCGGGAGAGTCGTCGGTTAGCCTTGGCTGCGGGAGATCGTCCTTCCTGCTGCCAGATCTCTCTTTCGTGTGGAATAAATAGTTTCCATTTTTAGAAGTTGATCCCATGTATTAATATGTACGTTAGTTCGTGTGGCACTCCTTTTCCTTGTCTTGAATGATAAAGTATTAAATTCCAAATAATTTTTTTCAAAAATCTAAAAAATCAATAATCTCTAAAAAGCTCACCAAATAAAACGATTACTAATTCCGGTTCCCTCTACATTTTGTACTATTGAAGCTCAATAACTACATTAATTACCTTATAATATTTTATATATAAATATGTTATGCCATTAAATATGGAATATAATATCGTTCAAATGTCCGCCGCGGCTTTGCTTAGTGGCGCGCATTCGGATGTCCAATTTTCGATAAATTTATTGCATAAATCTGAGTTTAATTTACTAAATGGCGACTTTGTGGCAACAATTGTTTGCAGTTTATACGCATAAATCTATGATTTAAGATAGCCCTAAAGGAAGAAGTATAAAGGCGTTAAATCGCTCGTGTAGAATGTCCATCGTGGCATGCGCTGTTTGGCATACAGCAACGTCGAGTACTGATTTTGAAAATTTTATAATTTGCACACGCTGTTCAACACTATATTTGCCATGGATTATTAAATAATTTATAATAAATTTTATAAATGTTGCTTTAATAAATTAAATTAAATAATTGTTCGATTCTATGAACGCATTTGTGATTTTCTATAAAAATGTTTGAAAACATGGTAATTTTCATGTTTATTGCTTGCAGTTTGCTAGTTCAGTTACATCCAGAATAAAACTTCAACTTTAAAGCAGTTTTGAATATTTCTTATGTAAATTTTAGCAGGATAAAAACAAAAAACAGGGTTTGACTATATTAAAACGAAACGGGAGTACAAGAATGGCAGAAAAATGTAAATTACAGGGATGTAAATTAGAGATTTCACTGTATTTGATTGTCTATCTATACTTTACAGCGTTCATTTTGCCGTTTAATATCCATTTTTTTTAAAAATATTTCTTAACCCTTTTAATGCCGATAGAAAAAAAAGAACCCAAGCGAAGAATACTGAGATAATCTGATGTAATGTGATGATCCTGAGAGCGGAGATAACGTTGAAAAATATTTGAATATATTTATAGAGTATACGGTGAATTTCAATTAAATACAGGTATTTTTCGATTCTATATAAACATTGTAACCTTACTTTCTGGATGACCCTCGTATATAGGTTTATTTGTAATTTTAAGCAATATTTTTTTAAATTATAAGTCTGTTGAATTCGATTATTGATTGGACAGCGATGAAAGCTAGCAGAAGTCAGTTGGAGAATATTGGCTCACTGTAGTAATTGGAATGGTGGTCCATAAGGAGGAGGGTCACGTTTGCCAAATATTGTTTACCCTCGCTTGTATCAAGCTAGTCGAAGAGATGTCACTATTTCGACAGCTGTCATTTCTATATATCTGGAGAGACGACGAACCATGGCGCCAAATCGATCACTTTATATTATTACTGCCTCCTAACTTTAGATTGGTAAATATCAACTTAGATAAACAACTTTAACCTATTTATCAGTTTTCTGGAAAATTTAATCAGTCGACTGAATGTTTTCATTTTCCATTCTCTTTGGGATTCGTTTAGGGATATATCGAATTCATTTACCAATGCTTCAACGTGTTTATATATTTATTACCGTTTTTGGATTTATTAAAGGGACCCATTAATAGTTCAATTTTTCCAATTTTTTTTTCATAAAATATGGAGCCGAAATGACTGTTCCGGGTTCCTAAATTGAAGGTATAACAAATATGGTTGCCATGTAGAATTAATGGCGGAATTATTTATTTTTGCCTGGGCTATGTTTGCAGAAGTGGTTCGTCTTTAAAGTCTCGCAGTTGGATGCTCTACAATATTATCACAATTAATCTTTGGGTCTCAAACGTTTTTAATCTTCTAAATATTATAAGGAACCATGGAAAGATCAAAAATACAATTTACTTCTTGCTTGTCAACAACAAAAAAATTGTGCTACATATTGATAATTTGGAAAGCGAAAATAAAGGATAAGCCATAATTAAACGATGATTTCAATACCACTTCTACTGAATTTTTCACACGCTGAGATTGGACAAAACTTCCCTATTCCATAAGCAAATTAGTAACCCAGGCGTATTTACTGTATATTTAGTGACAATGTAACTCGAAAATATGAGTGATTTATAATGATGAGCCATATAATGATGAGACCCATATTTCTTTTACTTAGATGACGTTAAGGGTAAAATGTACGAACGTTTTATTACGAATTTAGTCTTAAAATGTTTATAAATCGCAGGTCATTTTGCATTACAAATTATCAACAATTCAAAAGGCTGCTGCCGTAAAAGGTAAATGAGATTATAAAGGATAGTTTAAGAGGTAATGTGGGGAATGTGAGCCTCCTAATGACTCCAACTTGAGGGTGTGGAAATATCTGGGTTATAAAATCTAAAATAACAGTTCCACCCACGCAGCGGAATCACAGAAAATTGTGAGAGAAAATTGAAAAATGTATATTTGCCACGATTTCTGTGTGTGTGTGTTATGAGCCGAGTCGCTCCCGCCCGTATTCCCGCCGCTGGAGTGGCAACAGGAAGAACTTTCCTGGAATACGAAGTAGAGGAGTAGACTGATTTTATCTTCCCTGGGTTCGTAAACAAAGCCGAAAACAAAGGGGATCCGGGATTTGATGTACGCACGTTGCAGTAATATAAACGGCGCGGTTACTCAACCAACGTTTCAGATCTGGGCTGACACTTTCCCGTTGAAAAACTTTTACCTCTTTGATTGCTCATTTGGCATTTTCGCGTATTTGATGATCATTGTGATGCTGAAAAACTTTAACTTTAACTACTTATGCGTATATATACATTTAATTGAATATAGATTGCTATCATTCTATCATACGGGATGTATCCCAAAAGTCATGAAATATATATTTTTTTAAAAGATTTATTGACAATATCAGTTATAATCGTTGATATTATTCAAAATACTCTACTCAAGCGTCTACACGCTGATGTTCTGCTAACAAAATATGTAATTGAATGTTATATTTTATTTTATAAATGCCAAAATTTAACTATTTTTTTAACGATTTTAGTAGTGTTTAAATTTAATTCTGATTGTATTAAGAACGTATAATGTTAGAGTGTAGATTAAATCTAACTAAAATAATACATATTTCCATATTATGAGATTATATGAAAAAACATGAAGCTTCCAAGCATACAGCAGCGTAACCGTAACGAAATATGATATTGAAAATGAAAATCACTAAGTAATTTACATTAAATTTTATATCTAATGTTACCATATTGTAACGTTAATCCTTCAAGGACTGCATAGGATTTGTTCTAATGTAAATTACATTAATAATTTGTAATGAAAGTATTTTTAAAAAGACTTCCTATATAACATATGGACCAATGAGCGTATTTTAATAAATATAAAAATTGATATACGCATTTCTATTGTCTCCTAAATCTGAAAATTAGAACAAAATATCACAATTCCATCCTTTGATGAGTATGCTCGCTTATGTTGCGGTCTCATTCAAGTGATCTAGATGGAGTGTGCCCGTACATGTTGCGTACAGTGCTTAATTTTCAATGTCGTGTTTCTATTTTTAATAGAATAACATTATTTATTCAAATCATCATCTCAAACATTGCATTTGTGATATTTTTTATTCTTTTATCGTTACGCCAAATTAACAGCAATATCTTCCATCTCTCTTTAGGTTCAATGTGTACAGGCAGGCGGGAGTCGGACGAGTCATCGGTCAGCCTTGACTGCAGGAAAACATCCTTCCCGCAGCCAAATCGTTCTCTCTCGTGTTGAATAAAAAGTTATCTAGAGAAGAAAGTCTTTCTGTCCGTTTTGATGTTTTGAAGTTAGCGCACTTGGCGTGTAGGGGGGATCCTAATGGTCATTTTTTTGGTCCTACGCGTTTGTCGGTCATTTTGTTCAATCATAGTAATTTTTTCCGATGGGGATCATTTAGTCTGATCTGATTTTGGAAACCAAGCAACTTGCTGCTGAAAATTCACGCTCAGCCTCCACACTCGTTGGAGGTATCGTCATCATATATTAAAATGCTAGTTCGAATTGATGACCGCGTGAGCCCCCATTTTCGTATAACACCACCAATGTGACTGATAAAATTCCTATCTGCTGCGACTCGGATTAAAGCTCAAAAAATTCCCAACAAATTATTTATTTTCGTCGCTGCAGACGAATATTTACATACTATAATATTTTGATATGGTTCGTAATTATATTATGGAGGAATACAAAAATTTTGAACTCCGTATCTATTATATTTCATATAGATATTGCCATTATTAGAGTCGATGTGTAGTAAATACATCACCGGTAGGAAAAGGTTAATATAACAATTTGAAAAACATATATGTATACATAGATAAGACAGTTACTGTCCCTATGCTCGTCAATTAGTAGTTACGCCACTGTTTCCAAGCGTCTATATTTGGAAAAAAATTCTCGATTTAGTAGTCTTCATCGCGCTGATGAGGTGTACAATTTCTGTTAGGTATAAATTTCAATCCTGAATTTTTCGGGATTACGTTTACCAATCCCGGGATTCATGAGCACCTCAAACTGTCCGGGATCTCGGATCCCGGGATCGGATTCCCTAGTTGTGTTGTATGTATTGTAATGTTTGTTTTAAAGTTGTTATATCAGGCGTGTAGGGGGGGGGGGTCTTAATGGTTAGTGTGGTTGGTGCCGCGTGTTTTTCAATAATTCCTTCAGTCACAATGAAGTCTTCCAATGGAGAAGTCGTAGGCCCTGTATGTAATCTACAAGAAAAGGAATCTCCTTGGATGATTAGTTCTTGGATGAAAGAAGATCTCCACGAGGAAAGTCTTTTCTTCTGGATCCCAATGGGTGAGGATTATGGGGAAGATGAACAACTTCGAGTTCGAGAAGACGCTCCGACGTCTACATCTGCATTACCTACTTTATTTCGTCCTCAATCACTGAGCGAATGAAATCATAAACGTGTTCCGTCGTTCATCGCAGCTGATTCATTGGTCGGGACCATAATTGTGGACCGCGTCGCAATCAATCTAGATCTTCAATATATTTATATCAGATAGGGTGTCGTACACTACAATATTTTTTTATTGTATTGGAATTCCGCTGATTTAAACGAAAAATTGTCATATTGTAGAACTTATTTTTATAGAAGTCGATTTAACGCCAATTTTTACGCCCTGAAATTGCTGTTCTTTTTCAAATTAAAATATTTCATTCATTGATCATGCATTATTTCAACCCTTGTGGGAAAACAGCCAACCAAATAGTAGCTCAGTCAAATATTGCTTCGGTGATCGATTGGGGCAATTAGCAACGAGTCGTGATGAATTCAATAGTAATGATGGAGATTAAAGCCTTTGCATTCTGTCGCGTTTCCCGGAAATTGGTTCAATACATATTTGAAAAGCGCTGGATGTCATTCGAGATTCAATATCAATTAGGCTAAATCGTGTGATGAATATTCGCCCATTGAAGAGTTAAAACGTTTGATGTGCCCCCGGGAAGTGTTTTCAACTCCTTTCGTCGCGGCAATTCGATAGAATCGGACCGAATCCTTATCGAAGCCGAATTGTTTCATCGGCGATTGTTTATTAACACGTTCCCTTTGTAGTGCGCCCTTTGCTTAAAAATGTCGGAAACGAATAACACTTAAATATGTTTCAATGGCGCTCTGCAGCGAATTCTTTCAAGAAATCCGTGCGAATCCTCCAGAGATTACAGATAAAACCTTAACGTCTCGACTTTTTGTGCCATTTTGTATTTTTCCCGATTCCCTTATTCGAATAAATAAAGCAGATTTTCCTCGTCTATAAAAATATAGATGCCCTTTCGGGAAGCTTATATCATTCCTCTCGATTTGTGTAAATTGGCATGTTTACTTAGGATGTTTATATTTGAATCGGGTTTTTGTGATTTGTTTATTAATTCGGGTCCGAAACATGATTCTGAATTGACATTTTGATCGCGTAGGTTGTTTTGCAAATTTGAGTATTGCAAGCTTTTGCTTATTGGATATTGATGAGAAATTATTTCTGATTGTCATTTATAACATGCATAAAGTTTGAATTGTGTTTTCGAAACAATTGTGTGAAATATTCTCATTCAATGTGCATATTTTGCACTAATAAATAACGCACAATATATTCAATTCTAATTTTATGCTATATGCGGTTATAACATATATTTATCCCACTATAACCATTAAAAAAATTAAAAATACTATAATGATTTAGGGCAGAACTACCACATATGCAATGTGTTTAACCCAATTACTATTCACAAATAAAAACAACATGCATCAACACTGATTGAATTTGTCCGTTTTTATAATATACACTAAGTTGTCCTATCCCTCTTTTCTTGGTTATCGTTATGTTTAGATATGGTATCCGATCGCGAGGCGCTTATTCAGCGATCCGAAAAGCAGACCGATTAAGCATACAAACTTTATGGCCACTCCGTCCTCTTTTAAAGCGTTTTGTGACATTTTTGTTGATAAATGCGTGCCCCATATGAGTTGTAAGATCGCAAAAGTATTTGTATATTATTTTAAAACGGGCAGGGCGTTAAGTAAGATACTTGCCACGGGCGCTTCATACACTAGTTACGGCTCTGGTTATCGTAAGCAAACGCGGCACCTATTTTGCGTACAGCTTTCTCATGAGCAAATTTTTGCTCAACATGATTAATCATCATTCTGTATATTTTCTTCGCCATTTCGGACGTGGTCATCTCATTTGGTCGACTACTGTGATGTTTGTCTTGGCAGTTCGTACGTTTGTTTAAACTCTGCCACCCAATATTTTTTCGCTGATTGCCCCAGAGTAGAATCTAGCTTATCTTTGATATTGGTTGGATTGAGACCTTTCAAACAAAAATACAGCCAACCCTTCTATAGCGCCCACTTTTGATTTTTTCCTATAGTGTTTGTGCTGATCTTTTATTTTTGTATAGTAGTAAAAAATATTTTTAATACGTCATGGAATAAATTGTGATTAAGTAAATCGATGCATACATTTTTAATCATAATGTCTAATGAACCCAAAGAAAGACTGAAAAGGAAATGTATAATATTTTATTAGAACAAAAAGCACAAATTTTGCAACGTACAAAACGCAGTGAAAAAAATAATAAAACCAAACATAACACCCCAAACATGTACAAAGTCATTTAAAATACAAAAATGGAAAGAAAAACGATTTGATGTTTTCTTTCTAATAACAAAATACAATTGTGAAAACCTAACTCCAAATTTTTTATGAGCGCCTAACTTTCTATAGCGTTTTTTATAGCGTGGTCCCTATCTTGATGCTATAGAAGGGTTGACTGTATTGTATTCTCTGAAAATGTTCTCTATTGATGCCAAACAAATACTTAACAAAGTAGCGTCTTCAAACTTTATTGGTAAAGTGTAAAGATTAAAAAAAGGGTGTATCCTGGTTGACACGATTTCATCCTTTTTAATCATTTAAAATTAAAAAAATATACTTTATTTATAAAGATTCTACTTCAAAAAAAATAATTTCACAGAATGGCGACTGTTTGCAAAAAAAAGTCTTTTTTGAAAAAAATATTTTTAACAGTTTTAATTTTTTTAAAGAGTTAAAAATATATTTTTTAAACAAATCTGGTAGAAACGATATAAAATTATATTTAAAAAAATCATACCAAATTTTAAGTAAATTAGTTGATTAAAACTAGAGATATCATGTCAACCGTGTTGAAAAAGGTATTTTAATGATTTGAACAATGTTAGGACAGGCTTAGTTTCCACCTTACTAAAATAGCTATAACTCCGTAAATAATTATAATTTTAAAAAATTCTTTAGAGAATATGCTTTTAAAAGTCTAAGCTTTAAAAAAATGCAAAAAAAACAAAATAGATTTTTTTTTCAAAAGTCTAGAAAGCCCCTCAATTAAGTTTTCTACTTTTAACTAATCAGTATTTATATTTTCAAAAGTGGGTAATCAATCGTTCCCAAATGTATTGATATGGCGATTTATTTACTAAAATCCGGATTTAAGCCTAAAATTTTATATTGGGTCGTCCCGTAAGAAATCCATTATTTTCGTATTTTCTCCTTTTTACACAATGTGTGTATTGAATTAATTTGATTTTTTGTGATCAGAATTTGAACGTGACTTAGGGCACAAATATAATCGATTAAATATATAGCTATAACTTATTTCGATATTAAGATCATTCATTATAAACAAAAAAATAAAAATATAGATGAAATCATATAGCATTTGGATGCATATTTTCAATCAAAATCATTTAATTTCCATACGAAAATGAACGAAAAATGCGTGAAAAGTTAGAGTCGGTTGCTTTAGGTGAATTAATTCATATTTTACATTAGATTTCATTAAAAAAAATGTTGAAAAAATACAAATTTAGTATGAAAATAATGGATTTCTTTCGGGATAACCTAAAAATGAGTCCAAAAACTGTGTTTGATACAAGAACGATTTATAAAATGCAACTATTCCGCTTTGTACGACGTGATTTTATTACTCGTACATGAATCAATCAATCTTAATCGCTCTGAGAAAGCATTCAATGCGCCATTATCCCATCGAATAAATACAATTCGCATGTACATTTTTATATTTAAAAGACAAAAAAGTCGCAGAAGTGTAATTTATCAACGTATACTTGAGTCATGTCTGTTTTCAAACGCAGATAAATTACGTTTTGGCTGAAATATCTGCAGCGAATCGCCGATTCTTATAAATATCTGCAGCGAGTACCTCAATGCAGTGTCTCTTTATGACTTGAGGACTGCTGCAAAACATATTTTCGCAATAAGAGCCAATACAAAGCCTTTGAGCCATTGATAGATTTTATGATCGCTTCGATAAAATCCGAAAAAGGATTTAAATTTGGCAAATTTGTTATGCTCGGCGGAGGGCCACTTAGGTCCCTTTTACTGGTTTTGTACATATATCAGACGATCGTTTTGTAATAGTCCCTATGTCTTTCTTCGGCAAGCCGTCTGCAGCTACCAATGCCAATAGCCCCAGGGGACGCTCTGAAAATACCGTCAATAAAGCACAATGTGACCTGAAAGCTCTTCTTCCCATAAAACCAGTTTTCAGCATCATTCTTTATTAGACATTCCATTCCTATTTTACGAACTTAAGTGGTGGAAATAAATCCTAAATGCGTACATTCCAAACCCATTCTAAATCTATCACAATTTATAAAACAATTTTTTGTACTGAACCTCAAATCAATTGACGATCGATTGCGCAAATTTGCATTTTGCACACCAAATAAAACCAATTTTTGAGATCAAAATGTGCTTGGATACCGTTTTTATATTCCGAAAGGGATTCTTCACTTCGATAATCTTCTCCACGATATATTGAACTTATTGGAGCAATACAAGAGAAAGAATCTATTCCAGAGATGCCTGTTAAGATTTGGAGCGCTCAAAGCAACGACGCTCGCTTCTCCAGTGAAATAAAGCAATATAACAATGCACAAAAGTGAATCAAACCATGAGAAAGATCATGCAATAAAAGTTGTATTAATTTCGTCGAAACCCCGAGGGATGAATAAAATCTGTCGAAAAAGCATTCTTAGATGGTATTCCGATGCGGCTTTAACGACCCTTGAATGTTCAATTCGGTGGTAGTATTTAAGCTTTTATATGAATGCGCTGAAAATTATAAGAATGCCATTTTAAAAAGAAGCCCAAGTTTACTCTGACAAATTAATATCGTCCAATAAATACACAAAGTTATGCCGCGAAAGACAGAAATGCTTATTAGAATGTATTTAAAGCCGAACTTTCTTTTAATCCGTAAGAACTCCTGTTTATATTTTTATTTCTTAAATTGTTCGAGCGAAACTTTAAATACACGAAACTAAATCATTTGTAAATCAAATATTTTAGCTTGTATTTCTTTGAAAATCAATTAGCCATTTTGTATCATCTTCTTGTATATAAAAATGAATTGGGTTTTGTTCATTCGAAATGCGCTGCCATACCGTTCATTGAATTGCAATAAAATGTTGTCTCCTTATTGTTAAAGATTTTGTGGGTAACATAGGCATAGTCTAATATATAAAAATTGATGTTTGTTTGTCCGTATTTAATGCGCTGCCATACCGTTCGTTCGATTGCGATAATACTTTACCAACTTATTGTTTGGACGTTTTCAAATAATATAGACACAGTACAATTAACTTCATCATATACAAAAATAATATACAATCAATCATTTTACAGCGTCGAAATAGGGACCACGCTATAGAAAAAAACTTTATAGAACATTAAGCACCCATACAAAATCTGGGGTTAGGTTTTTTGAATTGTGTTTTGTACATGTTTCGTATTTTATTTTCCCTTATTATAATCTCAAAAATTGTAGACTTACTTATATTCATTTCTTCCGATGTTTTGTTATTTTTTTCTCCGCATTTTATTGGTTCCAAAATTTGTGCCTTTGGTTCTATTGAAATATGTTTCATTTTGAGTCTTTCCTTGGGTTCATTAGGAATAAAAATAAATACATAAAATAATTTGATCATTTTCCTTCGCATTTTGAAGCAGTGGACGCTATAGAAGGGTTGACTGTATTTATTAATTATGCCAAATCTGTAGATTATATTAATTAGTTTGTTCAAGTTCAAATACCGCCAAACAGTCGATTGAAACATCTGCATAACACTATTTTTATTCCATTGTGAGCAAAAGCGGTACCCATCTTGCGCACAGCTTTCTCGTGTACAAATTTTTAGTCAATGTATCTGCTAGCTCGCGCACTTTCAGTTTTCTGGTGTAGTTATCTCATTTGACCATGAAAGCATATGTCATATCACGCATGCATGAAAAAATAGTGAAAAGATTGAGGTCACATACCTTCCTGTCAAATAAAAAACCTACTGACAAAGGACGTGGACGTAACGTCTTTGGAAGAGTCTGTGTGGTCTTGCAAAGATTATGATATTCTTGCCACCTCTAAGCAGACCTTGATCATGCTCCAAAAATAGGCCTCTCGCCATCAAAGTCTCGCAGCTGGGATCTCTCTATATAGGAAATTTTAATAGGCACCTGAGAAAGAGAGAGATCTGGCTGCAGGAAGGACGACTTCCCGCAGCCAAGGCTAACCGATTATTCCCCCGATTCCCTCCTCCTGCCTCCTGCGCGTGACTCCCCAACCGGCAACGGTGCACGTGCAAGAAGCGATCGGTCGGTATGCAGGTGCAATATCTCCGCAGTGGGGATATTAAATCGCTCACGCTGCAATAGCTTAAAAACATGCTCACATCCCGTTTATCCTTGTTTTTATTTTACTTTTATTCTTATCTCCATTCAGTTTCTACTTCAATCCGAAGGCAATTTTAGAATAGTGCGCATTATATTTGGAGTTCCCCGTTGATTGCATATATAATAAGTATTTTATTTTTGCTCGTTATAAGCGTTAAATACACGATTTGAAGCGTTTTTCTGGACAATTACTATAAAAATTGTTCATGATAACAGTGTTTTTATTATAATTGTATTTGAAGTGTGAAAATTTAGCCGTTTATTATTTGAATGTCAATTAATAACCGCATATTAGCATGCTTAAGAGCATTTTAATACAACGTTATTATTTATATCAGACCAAATATTGATCAAATGGATCAGTTTCTCGATTTTTATTATGATTCAAGCATAAGTCCTGATTGTGGAAAATATTTACACAGGGCTAACAAATTTGAGATATCGGAAATATTAATATTTCCGAAATAATAAAAAAAAAATCTCTCAAAAGCAAAAAAGTCCTATGCAAATAACCTTATCCCAATTTTACTATGCTTGGGAAGAAATGGGCGACCACCATATAAAAAATTCTTATACAGAGATTCCTTAAGTCCGATAACCGTTATGGCGCCTTACAAAGATGAATCGTTATTTATATGTTTCTTTGAAAGTTTTAGCCAGTCAGCTCCATAAATATGACTGGTCTCGATGATGATTTTATGCCATCGATTCGGCGCTATGAAATGTTTGATGAAGTGGGTTTGTATCGGGAACAGGAGTCATGATTCGTTGACACAAAATCAATAGGCTATGAGCAGTTGCTCTGGTCATTTAGCGGCCCATAATTCAATGTGCGATTATAAGCCACTATTTATTGGGATCGGATTTTCGTGCCCGGGATATAAAACAAGGGACAAATATGGCCGCGCTGGTCCCATACATCCGCATTTTTATATATCGTCGGGTCACAGGCAAAGAATTTATACCAACATTAGACCATCTGATGCAGAATAAAGAGATACTTTAAACTCGACTCCGCGTGGTCAAATCGGATTTAATAATCTGAAAACTTCCAGCGTAGACCGTCATAACCGAGCTCGGACGATATCCTTTCTCTATATAAATGTTTATCAACAGCAATAGTGTTTCATAAATGCTTAGGGCTGGAATGGAGAATATCAAACTTTTTAAGGGTTCAACAAAAATATATTTCGTTTTAGAATTTGATACGGTTATAAGAAAATTGAAGGGATCGGATCGGGCCGTTTTCTTTCCGGTGACGGATGCAGTATCAATTTTTTACGGAGCCGGTCCTTCTAGTTAGGGAAGAAACGATCCGTGAGTGGCGAATCCCCCCAGCAGATGCCGTGAGGGTGCGTGGCGATGGAAAATCCTAATCGATTTTCCATCTGGGACTCTGGATGTATTTCCGGGGTGAAAATAATCTTTTCATATTTCACATAGGCGTATCTGTCGGCGCATTGCTCGTCATTTCCCGGCAAACATCACGCTTCATTGGCTATATTTGCCGGTCGATTACGCTCGTATCATGACGCTCCTTTGCCCGTTTTTACTCTGACGAGTTTACCGGGTGATTTGGTGACATCACCATTTCGCAGCTTCGTCCCCTCGGTTCTGTCCTGGAATTTTCGACGTCGTCCTATACACCCTTATCAGCAACGTGTCAACTCAGCACGTCATTAAATTAATGCACTGAATTACATAAATTCCTTCAACTGACTCTCCACCGAACACTTATTTTTATCAAAATCGTCTTCAAATTGCGAATGGCATACGGTTTTCTTCAATATTGATTAACAACATTTAAATATGTTTTCACCGCTTCTTTATCTCAAATTTAAATTATTTGACTTATGCTTCATCTATGGCTATGAATCGACGCAAAAAAACAGTTTTATTGTTGTGAAACATCGCCAAACACTCGATTGAAACATTCTTATGACGCTAATTTTTTGTTCAACTGTGAGCAAATGCGGCACCCACTTTGTGCACAGCTTTCACATGTGCAAATTTTCAGGCAATATGCAATTTACATCATTCTATATCGTGTCTGCAAAATGCCTAACTCGCGCACTTTCAGACAACGATCATCCAATACCATTTTGTGCTGTGGCATAGGTGAATTATAATCCCCATGCAATGGCGCTGATAATCTGTGCAGATTAAAGGCGACATCTTCCGTCTCTTTTTAGGCGCAATGTGTCAATTAATAGCGTTATCACGCCATCTTCTGTGGCGTTGTGGATACATTGCGTCTAAAGGAGCGACACCGATAATTTCTTACTAAACAGGAGTCATCGGATAGCCTTGGCTGCGGGAGGATGTACTTCCCGTAGTCATCTATCACGATTAAAAAATAAGTTATCTAAGATGAGAAACGTTGTATTCTATGCCCGTCCACCACCATCCATCCACTCAGCTACACAATGGCCCGATAGGAGAACAGATCCGCATGCAACCGTAATCATCTCAGCGAACACGTGGGAGTGGAACACAGCCTGGGGACTCGAGCTTCCCCACTTTGCCGCCATCACGTTACCACATTGCGGTATTCGTCTAGGCAGCTCGTACGGCCTCGTTTGAATTCTGCCACCTAAAAAATTACTCGTCTTCGATGCTAAATATCACAAATGACCGAAACAATACTAACTACGAGTACTATGTGGAAGGAGGAGCTCCTGTATCCGTCATCTGCTGTTGCCCCTTTCAAACTGAGATTAAACTTATGGTGGTAGTACCTTAATTTCTTAGAATAATCTTTTCTTCCCTTCTCTAACGCATTTTAGGATGCGCATAGTTTGAAACCACCAGATCTGGACCACCAAATCAGTATCTGAAAAAGCGGTGCTCGTGATTGCTGGAATCCCCCAGCTGGATCTCCAAACAAAAAAGAGGGCCTTGGACTACGAAGATCCCAAGAGTCGCAATGAATGCGAGCATGTGAAAGGGATTGGCAAAGAACTATCCGCTAACTGCCATCACTGCCAAGCGAAAGTCGACGACGCAGAGCACACCTTGGGCACCCCAGTGGAAACTGCTGGAACAAGCACTCGGGGTAGCTGAGCTCAACGTCGACAACATGGTTCACAGCACGATGGCAAGCATAAAGAACTAGGACCTTTATCGCGACTACGTAGAAGAGATTCAGAGCGCCAAAGAGGACAGTGAAAGAGAGGCACAGAGCGCCTCTCCAACACTAGAATATGGCCAAGCAATCTAAGGCCAGAATACCTGTCCTCCTGGAGCAATGTGGAAAACAATACCAGGGGGATAGAGAAGAGCAAGGGAGGGGTTTAGTCAGCAGGTATCTAACACTTCTCAGTCTGGGCGTCTTGAGTCGCCTACGGGTGCGAAGTTGAAAAAAGTTTGAAACCGGTCTTCCTGTGGGAACCTCACCTGCTAAAAAAACCTATAGATGAAGTATGTAGATCAACATCTTTGGGAGGATATATTTGATCAAAAGCTGCAGTCCTGTAAAGATTGTGATATTATTGCCACTTTTAAGCAGGCCTTAATCATGCTCCAAAAAGAAACCTCTCGCCAACAAAGTCTGGCAGCTGGAGTCTCCCTATTTTAGAAATTTTAAATAGGTATAATAATATTTTTTATACTTTAGATGTCAAATTTACTCTCCGACATAAATGTTATCTTTGGAAAAAAATTCAAAATGTAATACACTTTAACATAGTAGATTTTCGTTGTTTTTCGCATGTAGATAGCTTGGGCAAGAATAACCAAATAAGGATTGGGCGAGAAAAGACCTTAACCTTTCATAAAAAATGTCCGCGTATGCTGCTGGCGCATTCAAGTGATCCAGAGAGAGTATGCACGCACAGGCTGCGAGTCACGCTCCATAGCGCTCCATTTTTAATGCCATATTTGTATTTCTAATACAGTTTTACTTTATATTTAAATCATCATCTTATTGAATTTTACGAACATCAAAAATCACTTGCATTTCTATATAATAATACAATATTTGTACGATTATTGGATGCTATAAAAAGCCATATTTTATCCTGCCTTCTTTTGTATGTATTTCATTTAATAACACTTGATCTGACGATAAATCTTATTCTAATTATTTTCTTACACATTAAATTCATGACATAAAAATATTCCATCCACATGCAAATATCGTTGAATGTGATATCATAAGAATAATTGAATAGGCCCGTTGGGACAACCGGGAGGTAACCCAGTATTTTAAGCATTTTTCATTAATAAAAACAACGCATGAATATATGAATTGCAAAATTTGAAATCTAAATCTTAAGATAATATCTTCAATTCCAATTTAATAAATAAGCCGCAAAAGCAACTTTGCGCAAAAAATATACATGCCAGACATGTTTTTCTTGCTAAAATAACTGAAATTTAATAAAAGCTACATAAGAAAATTTTCATTTGTAATTGTTACTGTATACAAAAGATGTTTTTATTAATAATTTATAAAAATACAATGGAAATTTCTGAAATATTAGAATTGCAATATATTGTATTTTTGTTGGCACAAAATGAAATTTCAGGCTTAATAAAAATGTACAGAGAGTTCCTTTTGTTAATGATGTTAAAGTTTTTAGTATTTTAAAAAAATATTTTACAAAGAAAAATAGGAATAAAAACAATATAAACAGATGTTGAAGAAATATTTTTGTAGAATAATGTTTTAAGTTGCTGTAAAGCTGAAATAACATTTTTATAAAACAATGAGAAAATTCAGGTTTATTTTTGTTGTTTAACCCTTAGAGTGCTAAGATACGATACATCGTCGATTGTGTAAATAATGATTTGTGCAATGACTTAACGTTGTAGTGCATCTTGATTTTATATTAGCATGATTAAACAGAAGATGAGAAGACATCATAAATGTCCAGATCTGACACCACCAGATTTCTTTGCCTGGGAACGTTCTCTATGCCATGGCTCACACTGTCCCTAAATCTGACACTACTGGACATATTCGCCTGGAGACTTATCAAGGCACAATATTCAGAGTTGAGGGCCATAGATTAAAATGATGTGAAATGGGATCATTTGGCGAGCTTACCTTCCAAACCACTTGGTACAAATTTGAAAATAATAAAATTTAATCGATATGAACTTTTTCTTATTATGTCATAAATAAGAAACAATATTTCAGTATTGGAAAAAAAATATTTGAACTATGAATGAAAAGAAACAGTAGTCGAATGTGTATTTGTAAAGGATATATGCAGTAGCTTACCTTTCGGAAATCGTATTTCCTTTATCAAGAGCCTTATCCTGTCGAGAGGCTCTCAGCATAGAAATATGAGAATTTTTTGTGGTGTTTACCCTTTTTACTTCTGTAACTTTATTTATGTTAAGGCCTTAGCACTTTTTCTTGGATTACATGTGCGAATGGAAATATTTACAGGCAAAAATGTGCTACTATCGATGAATTTGAAAACACATTATCATGTATCGAAAAGTATTCGCGTATTTGATAAAAATAAAAATTTTGTATGTCAGCATTATAAAGTATATATTTTTTTCATTATTAAACATATCTTCCCAACACTTTGTTAGTCCTTCGATCGCTTTTTTGTAGAAAAAATATGGACTAGAAGCAAAAAATCAATTGAAAAAAAAAACAAAAAATATTTTAAAATGTGGTGAAGGCATGCAATGCCCATCCTACCCCATAACACCCATCCTATTCGTTTTGTCGATGAGTTTTAAATTATTGAGATTCTAGTCTTTGTAATAAAACTTCGATTGTTTGCCATAGATCTATCTGACTTGATTAGAGATTTTAGTGCATCGTTATCAAAATTTGAAAATCGTTCCCTTAACGGTTCATCCCTTAAGCTTCTATTTTTTGATATTTTTTTTTAGAAGAAATATTAGCATCTGCGGACTTTTATTAGTTCACCATAATTATATTTGAGTATTTTACTGGTTTTTGTGGCATTCAAACGCAAATTTAAAAAAAGTGGCATACAAAGCCGAATTTAGATTTTATTATTTTCAGGTCTGAAAATGTTACCCTTATCAATAAAAAATAATCTGTTGCATAAAAATTATGTTTAATAATATCTCAATTAATAAATTAATTTTTAAAAATGTTTCCATCACTCTATCGGGACACAAACTAAGCTCAAACGTAAGATCTCAAAATACGCGAATACTTTTCAATATCCCTAATATTAACAATATATTTGTTTTATTTTCAGACATGATTTCTGCAAGTTGACACATATCGCAATTAAGGTAAGCCTGAATATATATACGTATGAAGTTTCTGTAATAAGTAGGCGAATATCCGATTTTAGTATTCCAAGCATGCACTTTTGGACACTTTGTAGCTCATGAGGCATTTTGTCGGAAATCCTAGTTTAGCATACGGAAACGTGACCAAATATAATACCATCCATTGACCAAAACACCACAACATGTCAATAAGCTATTCATCCTTCCGAATAATCTTGTGTCTGTGCATACAAAATGCGGATTTCAATAATTTTGAACATCTGAATGAAAATGTTTCTATCCGACGATCTTAATTGCATGAGCTTGATAAATGTAGCATTCGTTTTGCTGAATAGGTCCTTAAGCAGTTCTTACAAATCCAATATCTTTAGAAAACATGAAGCTCAAACGTAATTTGTTGACTCAATCACCCATAACAATATTAATTACATTTGGTTAGTTACAACATGAATTATTATACAACAGCTTCTTAATAAGGACGCTCAATTTTTAAATGGGAATTAAACAACTTGTATATAAGATATCCACTCAATTTTTTAGTAATTTAAAATAATATTCAATGGCATGTCCGCCGCGGCTTTACTTGGTTGCACGTATTCGGTAACTCTAATTTTCGAGGACTTTGTCGTATAAATCAGGATGAACCCCCAAAAAAATAAGTCTAAAGGCGATAAATCGCATGATCTCGGTGTCCATAAACATGCCCTCAAATCGTTCGTGCAGAATGTTTATCGTAGCATGCGCTGTATGGTACGTCCCGTTGGAATCACATGCCTTCGGTATCCATATCATCCATTATGAAGATGCTTATCGTCAATATACAGCGCAAAAATTGCCTAATTGAGAAATTGAATGGCTCGGGTTGTCCCGTATACACTCACGCACAACAGCGATGTTTTCAGCAGACGTATTGGCTGATTATATATTAATTCGTTTGACTCGAATTTGGACACCAAATGTCAAATAGTAGACTTGACAGGACGATCGAGGCGATGATAAAAACTAAGTAATGCGCGTTAAATTCCTCGAACGGAATGCTTATTTTGAAAAATTTATACGCGTTGTTTGTTCGTTCCAAATGTGCGACCATATTGTTCATCGGATTACAATAAAACTTCATCCACTTATTGCTAAAGATTTAGCAAGTAACATAAGGATAGTCTTATATATAAAAATTAATGTTTGTTTGTCCGTATTTAATGCGCTGCCATACCGTTCATTCGATCGCAATAAAACTTTGCCAACTTATTGTTTGCAATTTCAACAAATTGAACGCAATAATTTAACAAATTTAAAGCGTCCTTATTGAAACTGTGCTTCATTTTTAAGTAGTAAAAAAATATATTTTGAAATAAATCTGGTAGGAACAATTGTATAAAAATTCAATTAATTAAAACTAGAAGAGATATCATGTCAACCGTGTTGAATAAAGTGATTACGTGAAAAATGCGTTTAAATATTTAATTCCAGTAGGACCAGCTTAGTTCCCGCGTCACTAAAATAGCTATGATTCCGCAAGTAATTGAAATTTTAGAAATTTCTTTACAAGATATATTTAAAAAAATGTCTAAACATTGAAAAAATTCTCAATTTAAAAAATTGTAATTTTTTCTAAATTTCGGTTAGCATTGATGATTTTTATACAAAATATCTCGATACGTGCCCTTTTTGAAATAAAAAAAACTTAATAAACACCCGCATAACTTTAAAATCGCACAAAAGAGATTTGAGTGTATCTTATTTTTTAACATATATTTGAATAGGAAGCTTCTTGGTGCCGTCATTAAAGAAAGAAGGTAAGAAGTAGAATTCTCTGTTGCGCAACGCGTAATTATTCGTTTTCATTCAAGCAACCTTAGTAGCGTCATCGTTTGCTATGAAAAGTCTTTCAGTCTCTTGTATTAATATTTATAGAGGGCGACATGAAATTGATGTTGTTGTTTTTCTCGTTGATCTTGTTATCTCAAAGGCGCACTTAATGCAGCCAATTTAGGACAATTAGTCCGAGAAAAACACTTTTTCTCCGCATAATAATATAATGAAGGCGTTAAACATTAGCATACCGCCTCCATTTTAGTGTTTTAATACAAACAATATGGGATTTCACGTGCGAGTGAGTCGCCACATTCGAGATGCTCGAGGGGCGCAAAAAAGCTCCACTTACCCCCGCCGCCGTGTCCTCCCATAAAATATGGAAATTTTAACCCGGTTTTTGTGTTTTTGACTCCAAAGCCCCAGCCCATTGTGGAAAATTTATGTACATTTATACAAAAATGATTTCATTCCGAGCTCGTAATGAAATATAGGCGCAGCGCCCTCTACTTACCCCCGGCTCGTGATCGATCAATTATTCCAAAGAGATTAAAAAAACTCATCAATATTTCATTAATCATTGTTAAGGGCGAAGCACTCCGGAATCGCGATGATATTAGTAAAATGGAAAAATAATAAATACATTCTGTGACGCACTGTATTTCATCAATATTAGATTTGAGTTCAACGATGTCGTGAGCTTCAAACCTTTTTTATTCAAAATGAAGATTTTATTAACTTATAGATCATCGAGAATATGAAACACAGTTTGCTCTTACAAAACAGAAAATATTTAAAATAAAATGACCTTTGCAAATTCTATTTATTCATCATTTTTTCGGCATACAAACAAGATTTTCTCAGAATTCTCAGAATAAGACATTTATCATTTTGTTATCAACAAATTGCTTACGCACTTCTCTCTATAAATAATGACTTATGACCAATGGCTTGCTTACATCCATAAATTTGATTTATTTTGCTCATAAATCAATGCTGAAAATAGACGAGTTCTAGAAATAGCGCTGATGTTTTTTTAAAAATATTCAACGAATGATATAAAATGAATTGGATTTTTTACGTCAATAAATGATTTGTATTTAAATATTTTTATGCTAATTAATGCACATCTATTTAAAATTAAGTTGATTGTAAGACGACAGTCATCGAAAATTAGACTTACTGAATACGTGCCACCGAGCAAAGTTGCGGCGGATATGTGAAAGATTTTTATTTTTAAATTTAATGCCATAAAACATTATTTTAAATAACATAAAAATAGAGTATATATCTTACATATCAGGAATCCAATCCCGAGCGAAAATTTCGATCCCGGGATTAGTCCCGGAATCCTGGATCTAAACACTAAAAAATTCAAATATTATTTATCTAATATACCCGAAGTAACATTAAACATCGAGTGTTTCGTCATTTAGTCTAGATCTGATTTTGGTAGCCAGGTAACTTGCTGCTGAAAATGCAAGCTCAGCCTCCACACTCGTTGAAGATATCATCATCAGATATTTAAATGCTAGTTCGAGCTGATAACCGCTTGAGCACCCATTTTCCTATAACACCATCAATGTGACTGATAAAATTCCTATCTGCTGAGACCCGGGTTAAAACTCAAAAAAATCCCGATTTCCCGACAAATTATTTATTTCCGTCGTTGCAGATGAATATTTATATACTATAAAACTTTGATGTGATTCGTCATTATATTACGGAGGAATACAAAAAATCTAAGCCCCGTATCTATTATATTTCATGTCGATATTCCCATTATTAGAGTTGATGTGTAGTAAATACATCACCGGTACGGAAAGTTTAATATAACAATTTGAAAAATATATATATACTTTGTGTATACATAACATTTTTCGGGATTACGTTTAGTAATCCCAGGATTATCTGCGGCGAATATCTGTAATTAGCTTTAAGTTGTTTATTGTATTTTGTACTATATTTGAAACTTCTCACCGGGATGCGGCAGTGAAACTTCCTTATGTAAAATACGCACTTTGAAACGATAATTATTTATATAAGGACATGATGATATTCATTTAAAAGAACAAAATCTAATGTTTTTTGTAATGTAAAGTTAGTAACGATCATGTAGTTAACTGTTAATGTAACATGGAAAAAGGATTAAACTCATACCTCGTATACTGTTTGTGTTATACATTTTTAAAATAAGGTAGTTTCCCTGCCACACACAGAATTTTCATAGAGATAAGAAGCTTTACTAATTATAATATAAAATTATTTAAAACTTGTTAACAAATTGAAAAGAATGAGTGTTTTTGAAAGCCCGGCTTAACCACAAAATCGAATTTTAGGTGTCACCCAAGAGAATCAAAATTTTTAAAATGCATAAAAAATGCATTTAGCAGAGTATAAAGCTATTTAATAAAATAATCCAAAGGCATACATTTTTTCAAGTTATTTAATTTTAAATTTTCAGAATATAAAAAAAAGTTAAAAAAGTGTCCTGGTTGACACAATTTCGACGCTTATAGTAATCTGAAATAAAAATTTAAAAAGAGATTCTTAATTAATAAAAATGTCGCTATAGTTTGTACCAAATCAAACAAATAATTAATGTTATTTTTGCAAAATGGCGATAGTTTAAAAAAAATCTTTTTTTTTTCAGTTTTAATTTTTTTTAATTAGTTAAAAAAATAAATTCATCATAAATTTGGTACAAACGATATAAGGTTATATTATAAAAATTTGCACCCAATTTGAAGTAAATCAGTTCATTAAAACATGATATATCATGTCAACTGTATTTACAGATTTTAGCAAAGTTAGGAAAGGATTTGTTGCTGCGTCACTAAAGTAGTTTTAATTTCGCAAATAAATGAAATTTTGAAAATTCATTTATAGGATGTATTTTTAAAGACTTAAACTTTAAAAATAAGTAATAAAATTTAGACTGGACTTATTCCTTTAAACCGGCAAATAATTATACAATATTGCAAGTCTCAAAAAGATACACCTATTTTATATTTGCCTTTATTTATTTAATAGTATAAAATGCAATAAAGTGTTGCAATATAAAGCAACTTCATTGAAGTCATATGTTTTGCGCTGACATCAACAAAATGAAGTAATCTGCACTTTACTCAGATTTATTTGACTTGCAATTCAACTCACTTTAGTCGAGTCAACACAGTACATATGCGGTTTTATCTTATAATGTGTGTATTAAATATTAGTTCTAGCTAGAGGGAGGTTCTTCATTATATTTTCAAACGAAATGTTTGCCAAAATTTAGATTATATTCTACGTCCTCGCTCTAGCATGTTTAGAATTTTTAAAATTTTAATTACATCCATGCAAACTTAATTTTTAGTGCTCGGGCACACTTTGAGCTTTCTAATTACCAGGGCGCCGACTCGAATGCGAGGATAATGTAGCAGAAATTTTTGAGACGGCATTCAATTAGAAAGCGGGAGGCTTTGCAAAACTAAAGCCACCCTTTGGATTTAGTGGCAATTGTGCGGTCGTGTTGCCCGGATTGAGGATAAATTTAATACGTGTCGCATGAAGCCATAAGCTTCGCTCATATTCCGGACCCAAAGCTCGCGTCTTCGAAAGCTCCCTTCCACCCCAGATGCTCTCTGTGCAACGCCTCCCATATAAATTCCATGTCTTTGTTACCATTTATTGGATGGAGAATACCGCAGTATTGCAGTCGAGGCATTGCTTCGAAATAAAATTTGAATGCATCCAATATGGCAATAAAATGCATGATGAGTTTGCTTCTTATGAAACTTTTTCGTCCCGGTACAATCTGAAGCAATTCCCTTCAAATTGGACAACAATTTTATTATTATAAATCAAATTTAAATATATCAACGATATATTACTTTGCTAAAAATAGTATTACAAATATTCATGAAAAAATCGCTTTGATATGAGCGATTTGTGAAATGTCACAAAAAAAGGTTGTTTACCTCTGATCTCCTATATTAAAATGTCAATTTTTGTGACATATGAAAAGAAAGTGGTTAAATGAGTAAATTGACATAGCTTTTGATAAGGGTTAGATTTATATACAAGGGTAGTCCCAGAAGTATTCGACCTAACAAAGAAAACTCAGATAAATTGCAAAAAACTATCTTTATTTTTAAACAGTCTGCTTTTAGTTTGATACACTTTTCCCGGTGATGTTTCATAGCTTCGATACCCTTTTTATAATGAGGACTGTCAAGCTCCTCAAAATATTCATAAAACCGCCAACTCAATTATATTTTAGGCGGTTTAGGGCTTCACTTTTCGGCTTTGAACGTTCTATGATCACTAAATATCCATGCGGAGATGCGTTCATGCACGCAAACTGTTCTATGGATCACGAGGTGCTCATTCGTCATATCAGCGGTCAGAAAGGCGGACCGATTGAACACACAGACTTTATACGGTCTTTATTGGTCGCCTCATTTGATCGAAACTACAATAAAAAATAGAATTTAATTATTATAGCCGACCTCATGAAGTTAATTGAAGACTAGAATTTACTTTGTACGTTTCTGCTTTTATCTCAAGATTTTTCAGAATAATAACGAAATGGAATTTATGTAGCGCCAGTCCGTTGGAATGAAAATAAATGAACAACCCGACAAACTGCTTTTCAGCATTCGCTGAGAAACAGAAACTGATTAATTACCAACGAAACAGGTGAGACATCCATCATGGTGAGAGCCCGAAGGACCTCTCTGTTCGCGACCCTCGCATGGAGACACATTTTTGTAAAAAATAACACCGATCCATCATCCCCCGTTCGCAAAAAAGGCTACGACCGAAATAATTTATCACTACATCGAAACAGGATCCCGCTATGAAAAAAAATCACGTCGAAAATTATGCTATGAAAATTGCACGACGAAAAAATTGTTTGCTTTAATTTTCATCTACACCAATTGGGAGGTTTTTTGCGTAGTGTCCACCATGAAAAAATCTTTTTCTATGCTTTAAACTATTGCCCATGTGAAAAAAAACTCGGCTTACGGCTATACTAAATTTTAACGTAAATACAGGAGTACGTTGTTGGTCCAACGGCAACTGGACACCATTGTCCGGTCATTTATTTGACACCCTAAAATAAACAATGTATAAAAAGCTGACAGGACGTTTACAAATCAAAAGTCATAATAAATGTACAACATCTATCTTTCATATATTCATTTTTAGACTTTTGGCTGAAAGTTGTTGAATATGCCATTAAAATTTATTGTTAATTTTGGATTGTTTCATAAAATCGTTAAATAAAATGAATACATGAATATGTGAAGACATTTTTGGATGCACCAATATGTGTCCCATACAATTTTTTAAGTATTAAAAAATATTTGTTTTTCTACGAAAAACTATAGCGACTCACCGGTGAGTCGCTGGTGGTTAAATATTTAATTATAAATCCCTAAACATTTTACAATTGATAACCCTGTTTTTAATACAAGCAACTCGCATAGCGCGCATTCATACAACGCGATTTCACTTTAACGCTAACTAGAATTGTTTGGGTATTTTATTTATACTATTATTACATATCATTCACTAATAATTGACTCCGTCTAACAATATCTAAATTTAATTTCTCATTGTAAATTTTCGCCATAATATATGAATTTTATCTTAACCTTTTAACAGCCAATGACTCATCAGCGCATACAAATTCGACGCACCGGTGCGTCGTTGGCAGTTAAAAGGTTAAACCACTTTTTAACAATTTAAATGGTGAGTTTAATTTAAATTGGGTTAAACATAGATGCTATATTCGCATGTCCATCACTTATCGTCCGCACAAATCCGCTTTCCTCTTAGGACCGCGCAGCGCGAGTCAAGCATGTATGTCAATAAATTAACCTTTACACCGTTGGTATTGTTGATGTTTTGCATTAGCATACAATTTTCGATCATTTTGACGTCTTCTGTTGATGATTGATGTGATGATATTCTATTTTGTACTCTATGAAAATAAAATCCTTCAAATTTTGTATTCCTCTATAGAAATACAAGTAATTATTTGTGTTCGTTAAACTTGGTTGGAATTTTAATTGAAGTATAATAAAAGTATAAAAAATATAGTAAACGTAAGATTTGAAATAATGATTTTAATAAGTTGGCACGGCATTAAATATTTAGACGTGTAGGAGTAACTTATCAAGTATCACTCGAGTCTGAACGCACATATGCGTGATTACTCATCAACGGATTAATATTACTACTATTTACTTTTTTTTATGAAAAAGATGTCTACAGCTCTTGCTATACCTGTAGTTGTGATTTAACGTTGCAACAATAAGTCTTTTGAGTTGAATTTGAATCTCTAATCATGTCCTAGCACAAAGAACATTTAGCTCATCTTTTGTTGTTTGTAAAATTGTATTTATTAATTCATCATAGTTTATCTGTACTTCCTTTACTCTGAAGAATTTAATATTTTTTTGCCTGATGTGTTTTTTCATGCCAGATATTCTTTATTCTTGTTTAAAGCTAATTTATCTTGAATTTGTGCTCTATTTTTTCATTAATTTTGTTTGTAATTCTGTTTTCAGATTTTTTTAGTGATTCTTTAAATTCTTTTTTGTATCTGCTCTCAATTCATGTTAATTTCTGACATCTTTGCACATTTTGTATGCAACTCGCAGGGTATACATGTAATAACAGGTCTGTATGTAATAACAGATGTTGCAGCTAATACTATATTTGGGTTTTTAATTATTATAGATTATATATCAGTCCCTTTTCTTTATCGCTAAAAAGCACCCAAAAAATAGATACATATTGGTACCTCTGCATTAATATTGTTCCCTAGATTGGACTTGCACTGCTTTTCTGTTGCATGTCGGAACTGCGTTGCACTGCAGTTCCGACACCATTTTCTTCACCAGTTCTTGCTGTAAACATTTTTTGGCACGTTACAACAACACAGCACCTTGTCATATTTATTACATGTCAAAAAATTAAATAAAAAATATTTTTACCATGATAATATAAAAAATATTTCGTGTGAAACCGTCATGAATCACCCTGTAGATAAGCTCTTGAATAATTGAAGTGCGCGGCAAAGAGTGTGAATTTTATTTGCGTTCGGGATGGTCGTTGTTATCTGCATTGCCAGATGGTATGGTATATTTTGTGTACTCATTTCGTGGTTGTGGAATTTAGAGAAGTCAGTATATAGGAATGCCCTAATTCATATTTAGCAATATGTAGCCAAAATAAAGAAATCGTACTCTTACAGCAAATGTGTACCTTAAAAATGCCGTTTTCTATGCCTTTGCACTTCTATTAGTACTGTTTAGTAGTGTAAATAAATATTATATAAATATACTTTGCCTACAAGACTGAAACTATGTTAAAGCTGCTTATAATACATATAACTGCAATACTTTGAAAGTTGCAAACATTTCAATCAAATTCGTGCCTTATAACTTTAACCACATCTATCAAAGCCTTAGCCATCTTGTATCGAAATAAGATGACGTTTATTTGTTAAAAATTAATGTAAACTACTTGTAGACAAAAAAACAACTTTGTAGATTTTAATATAAAACAAATTCGAGGCATATATTTAATCGATAAAATCTATATAAATTCGATCGATTTTGCTTGGATTTATTTCTGTATGAAGTTATCAAATCAAATGCGAGTCCTTTGGGTCCTATTCCCTTAACTAAAATACAAGAAGCACGTATCCCTATTCGATTCAAAGTCACAGAGCAAGAAAAAAACGTATTTTTTTGGTCATTTACGAGTTAGGATAAAGGTTTGAAAGCAAATTACAAACCGAACCCTAGATTCGGCTTAAATTGAAATTCCAGGAGCGTTTTTCGCAGATTTTTTCGCACTCGAATTTATACAAGCAACTCGATGAAATTATTTCTAAATGCAAAGAAATTGAGGCGGTGAGTAAAGAGCTTTTTTATTTAAATATTTATTATATTTATTTATTATACTTATTTATTTAAATATACTGAAAACTTTTATGCGAGCGCTTCGAAAAAATGCCATAGAACTACTTCATTTAATTAGAAAGTTAAAGAGGAGCTGTGCTCATTTCTGCCATAGTGGATTGCAATCTCCACTGACAGATTCGTTTTAATTGGACGATCATATATATTTTATGAACGAGGGTTGCTAAAATTCTAATATTTTCTGAGAATGAAATATTCGGAAGGGAAGCAATATGGCACATGGTAGTATGCGAACAACAACAATAAGGATGTATGCCTACGCATGAGTAATATATCATATTACAAATTACTGCATACTCTGAATGTTTTCCGCTTACATTTTCCGTCGAGTTTTTCCTTGAAAGCCTTCTGCTTTTTCGCGACCATAAATGGAAATATACTGAAGACTGCTTCTTTGAATCAGTGTGTTGGTAAATATCGCCGTGGTTTTGAATGGGTTCGTTTCGCCATTTTATTAAAAATGTTGCAATAAAAATATTTATTAATAGTTTAGGGACTGTTAAAAATTTTCATTATTTTTTTATATATATTGATTCTGTTTAACCTGATTAATGTAGTAATATTTAATATTGACATTTACTACTAAATTAATGCTCAAAGCCTCCATTAACAAAATTGAAATTCAAGCCTTGAAATGGACAGATATTTCATAATGTATGCAATATTTATGTCAGCATTTGTCTTTGTGATTATTCCAGGTTATTCCTTCGGGATTTTTTTTATATATAAGATTTGTTGGTATTAATCATAAGAAACAGCCATAAGTTCCAGAAAGAAATAAAAGTATTAAATTACTTATTTATCAAAAAAAAAATCAAAAATAAAAAAGTTTTAAGCCGGTAAAGTGTAAGGGATATAAAAAGGATGTGTCTTGGTTAACACAATTCCAACCCTTTTAGTCATTCGAAATTTAAAAATAAAAGATTCTTAATTAATATTAATGTGGCTACAGTCGAAACCTCAAACAAAAAAAAAAATGATTTAATTGTCAATAAATGGCAAATGTTTAAATAAAAGTCATTTTTTGGACTTATTTCTTCAAAATTTTGATTTTTTTTTTAAATAGTTAAAAATAAAATTATGACAATAATCTGTTAAATAAAGAAGATTAAAATCAAATTTGAAGTAAATTTGTCAATAAAAACTTGAAAACGCGTTTAAAGATTTCATTCTGGGAGGACCGGCTTAGTGGCCGCCTTTACCAAAATAGCTATTGCTTCGTAAATAATTCAAATTTTGGAAATTCCTCTAGAAAACATATTTCTAAAGATCTTATCTTTGAAAAAATGCCAAAACAAAATCGTTTTTTTTTAAATTGTAGACTATAATAATCGCTTAATGTCCCTATTTTTTAATGGTTTTTTTCGCTGAATGGAGTTTCGCAATGCTGCAAGCATTAAAATTAAAGTTAAAATTGAAGGCATTTGTAATTATATGCGCCACATGTGCGTGCATACTCTCTCTGGATGGTTTAAATGAAAGAGTTAAATTCAAACAAAAATATGATTAATTCATTTCATCGATACGATGTATTCTCCTTTTGTAGATACAAACCTTTCCTACGTATTTAATATTTTTTTTATTCCGGAAGAATAAAAATCAATGGGTTTTGATATAAAATATTTTTCGATTCCTTTTTTCATCTCCTCTATCCACTCAAAACTCTTTTTGTGCGATTTTGAAGTTATGCGATTTTTTTAAAGCATTTTTTTAAATTTTAAAATAGGAAATAAATCAACACTAACCGAAATTTGGAAAATATTTATAATTTGGGACTGTGTAAATCATTTTGCATCTGCTATCGCTGAATAACGACCACGCCCTTTATTCTGGTTTAGATTTTTGAAAAAAATGATTTTGTTTTTTTTGCATTTTTCCAATGTTTGGCCTTTTAAAAACAAATTATCTAAAGGAATTTCCAAAATTCCAACTATTTATGGAGTTATAGCTATTTTAGTGACGTTGCAATTTGGCCGGTAATAACGTGATGAAATCTTTTAACGCGTTTTTTCCGAAACTTCTTTTTTCAACACGGTTGACATCATATCTCAAGTTTTAATTAATTAATTTACTCCAAACTTGGTATAAAACTTTTATATATAATCTTCTATTATTTTAATCAGATTTATGTCAAAATTTATTTTTTAATTATTGAAAAAAAAATTAAAACAGACAAAATAAGGCCAAAAAATGACATTTGAGATGCCAGATGCTAGACATCTTTAAAATTTTACCAATGATGCAAAACGTTCTTTAAATGTTACCAAAAATGTTATTTTTGATTGCCTTCTTGTTTTCCTGTTTTTTTTATTAACTTTTTTTATGCGATTTTGGATACATTTTATGTAGTTGTTTCAAAGTTATGCGGTTTTAAAATCCATGGAACGCATCTTCACTTTTTCTATGCAAGTCATAGCTTTTTTTTGTGCAATTTTCTGCGGAATGCATCTACCGCACAAAAAAAAGTTTAAGTGTATTTATTATTTTTCTCCCTCAATACTAATGCTGCATTGATCTTAATAAATGATAGTTGGAAGGAGCAAGATTAGGAGAATAAGGTGGATGTGGAATCGTTTGAAAGTCGAATTCTTTTAATTTGTTTTCTTTTTCCTTCTTAAAAGAGGTTTATTCCTGTTAGACCCGGTCAATGGGTTGGTTACTTTATTGTTTTTTGCATTTTTTCTTTGAGCATAACACCTATTTTTCTTTTTCAATCAGAAGATGGTGTAAAAATAGTTGTTTCTTCTCATTATCGATTAAATTCAGCTTGCAGGATATCGTCATCTAATCTAACCTTTTTCTCACTTCGGACCTAAACTAAACTAAACTAAAATTAATATTTACGTTTTTAATTTTTTTAAACTATTTCTGGAATTGGCTCTTAGTTAGAGATTCTCTGAGTGTATCATAAATATTTTTAGTAGTACTTGTTGAACTATTTTTTTGAAGAAATTCGTACAGTAGTCAACTTTACGTAAATTGTTTGTTACTTAAAATAAGGCGACTTGATTTTTTTTTATAAAATAACGTTCTTTATATGTTAATCGACTAACAAAATATACAATACGTGTTGTCAAAGGGATATCTGAGACACAACTGATGATCAAAATGTAAGCATGAAAAAAACGACATTTTCGACTGGACAATCTATCAATAAACATGTTTAACCTTTTAACTGCCAGAGCGCAATGAGCGCGTACAAATGCGACGCGCCGGTGCGTCGTTGGCATTTAACAGGTTAAATGCGTTTAAAAATAGTTTTTTTTTCTTTGGAAGGAATTTTGCAATGACCAGAATCGTCGTTTATAAAAAAAGAGAATTGGCATACCTTTCTGTTGTCGGAACAAGAAGTATGACGAGATGAGTGTCATTCCTGCAAGTACCAAAACCGCAAACTAAGGTAAAAGCTCACACGGAGCGAGTTCCATTATTGGATTCCGAATACATTTTTCTTCGGAGCTTTCCACCACTTGTCGCATTCCGAAGATCGTGTCTCTCTCATCGCCCGGCTCCATTTTGGGAGCCTTCAAACGAAATTATCCCGTATATTCGATGGCATTTTCATATATTCCGCGCGTATACCTCTCGTTGTTTCCCGGAATTTCTTTTTTCAATTCTCGCGTAGATGGTATTCCACGGCTATATCATATTGAATTATATCGAATCGAGGAATGAAAAGGTTCGTCCTCTTTTAACGTCGCTCATATTTACTACAGTTCATACAATTTGAATAAAAAAATGACTCTTTGTGATCCGAAATACGTTTTTCTTTCAGGCGAACCTTTGGATATATTTGAATGGAAATTCGGATTTTCTCTAAACGACTTTTGCATTATTTTTCATTTGATATAACATATTTTTATTATGGCATTAAGCCGCACAATGAAGATAACCCTTCATTAAAGCAGCTGGCCATTCCTGATATAATGCGTTGGGGGTAATTTGCAGGTACCTTTTATTTATCCGGGAAGCATTAAGGCTGCATCTTTCCTTATCTTCAAAAGCTTACAGATGTTAGCATTTTATACAAATTTGAAAATTAGCCTGTGTTAAAAATACCCGTCATTAGCTTGCTTTTTGGGCCATTTTTTCATATTAATCCATGAACGAAGTGTGCTCAACAGTAATTTTAAAAAAGCTTTCCACGTAACAAAATATTACAAAAGCTCTGCGAAATTTGCCCGGTTTTATTTTATATGAATTTATTGCTGGTTATGACAGTTTTTATATAAGCGTCCAAAAGCTCCGAAGCTCGGTCAGTACTTGTGGCTTCAAATGACAAAATTCGAGGCACGCTTTGTGTGGACCTGAGACGGATGCGAAAAATAAAGCTCTCACGTGTATGAATTTTTGCAATAATTTTTTGATAGTGTGATATTTAAAGACAAGAATGAAAAAATATATATTTTATTATGAAAGTCAAAAATTATTAAATTGGAAACGCTTCGGTAATAAAAATTGCTTGAAATGGAAACCAAAGTGTGAAATGTTTTTAAAGAGATATTTGGCTCTGGGAAGGACGTCCTTCCACAGCCAAAGCTATCCGACGATTCATCACGACTGCCGCGTCCTGTGCCTCACCACCGAATCGACAACGGTGCATGAATAAGAAGCAATCAGAATCATTTCTTCAGACGCAATGTGTCCGCAACGCCACAGAAGATGGCACTATTAAATTGATAATTTGTTTCTAAAGAGAGACGGAAGATATCGTCTTTAATCTGCACAATAGCGAAATTCCTATTTGGTACTTTTATAAATAGGGTGTTGAAATATAGTAGATTGTTTTGTATGTGGTTTAGTCCCCCCCTCTAATTATGCAAATTTTATTATTATTTAAAAAAAGCAAAATGAATTGAAAATGTAGCCGCATGGTTGGTTTCAGGCTTGGCAATATTTATTGAGACCTTAATAAATTGAAAACAACACGGCCAAGAGGGTCGTGTAGAAAATATTTACTCCCACACGGGTCCATTTATAATTTTCGGCTGATTCCCTTTCACGCCGTCAGTATCTCCCATGAAGACATTTGTTGGTGGCTTACGCAGGCAGCACAAAAAACGGGACCGTTAAAATACCCATAATATGGATTTGATGAGACGAGAGGAAAAAGTTTGGGAAGCCCGAAACGTGCGAGCGGGACAGGGCGAGCGTTTCCCCCTTTTTTTTAGAGTAAATTGACCATAACGTTAGTAAGTCGGGATCGCGGAAAATAAGAGGAGCTCAAAAAGTGTATCCCACTTTTGTAAACTGCCACATACATCACACGGCCTACATTAACTCTGCGTCACGGGATTCGTGCTTCGCCCGTGATCCGCATGTTTTGTATTACTGTCATCTTTTTGCGGAGCCATTCTGCCGAGATAAATAGCGGAAAACTGGATTTCTCTATAAGCCATCCCTAACACGCTACGTCTCATTGTATTTATAAATATTTATATTCCCGTGTTTGTCATATGCCTAGCGTCAGGTTAAATCACAACCAAATTTTGCAAATAACACGCGGCAAAATTTGACATTTGATATCTAATTATCTGAGTATTAATATATTATTTTATCTGAAAATATCATGTTTATTATAATTAGTAATGATATTGACGAGCTCCCGACCTCTCATGAAGTGGTTATGGACCCTGACGGGGGAGGATATTCGAGAAGACGCTCCTAAAAGAAAGCGTCCACCCTTGGGTGGGCCATTACCCACTTGCTCCATATCACGCACGTTCACTTGCTTGAATAAATGACACAATTAAATAAATACACGTTGCCGATTATTCGACATTTTGTTGATCGTCTGCAGCACTTGTCTAAATATATGTGTTCCGTCGAACATCGTAGCCGACTCGAGTGTCGGGACCATTGTTACAGATTGCGCCACGATCGATCACGCATTGCGCCAAGATACTCTCAACAGCGGTTTTGCGTGCAAACAACGCGACCATCAAGTCGCAGCGACGAAGAAAGCGTCCACCGTAAGTCAGGCGGGGTGTGTGATTGCTACAATACAAAAAAAATGAAGAACACTTAAGGCAAATGGATTATGTATATATACGAGGGTCATCCAGAAAGTTAGGTTACAATGCGTGGAGATTAAAACATTTCAATAGTTGGGATACCAGCTTTTGTATGTCAGCATCATAGACCTCCGCCACCAGTTCTTTTTGGATTCTGGAATGTAGTGACACACCCACGTCTCAACCTTCATCAAAATAGCGTTCAGAAAAGCTTTTTCTTCCTATTCAGGTAAGCATTTCACTCTACGGTGCCCACTCATAAAACCCCAAAGGCCCAATGCTCGTGGGTAACAATCAAATCCTTGTGGTAATGATGTAATGATGCGAGAAGAGCTCTGATCAAAAGACAGAGACTGGGGAGAGTGGCTACGACTGCTCTCAGAACCCATGCTTCAAACTGAGGTTTGACTCGTGGTGGTAGTGACCTCGCGTAGTAGTTCTTTTGTTTTAAGCATAACCTTTTACTTCCTACTTCCACGCATCTTCGGGTGCACGTCTGAAACTAATCGCCTCTTTTTGGTGGGCGCGGAATGAAAGGGAGGTAGCTTTTGTTGGGGGATCAAAAGATCGATGGGAGACTCCTGTGTGGCTAGTTCAAGGGCACTCAAAACAGATCGCAATACGGAGCATTCCGGACAACCATCTAGCACACAACTTCTCGCAACCAGGTTTTTCTGACACAATATCACTAAAGAGACTTCCATGAGTTTCCGATGGGAATTAGCGGCAGTCAAAAGTCAAAAAATAGATGATAGTGCAAGACAGGATGTGACGAACGCACATGATGACCTCTCTATCGGAAGAATTTACTGTGACTGAACAAAATGGCCGACAAACACGTGGAACCAAACAAATTAATCATTAGGATCATTAGGAATCCACGTCAGGTTACAACCTTGAGATAAAAAAAATCTTCCAGTCTCAGAAACCCTTGTGATCTTTCTTTATGGATGAACATAGTTCTTCAAAATGATTTTTTTTAAATACATTTAAACGTACATACATTTAACTGCAAATGAATGAATTATCTAAGACCAGATCTTCATATTCAAATTTATTTGGTCCAATTGGATTGTTTGGGGTTACAAGGCAGAGAAGACTCTTCCGAGGGTCTTCAGGCCGAATCCCTTTTCTGACTGATTGTAAACTCAGCTAACTACCCAACTGACTAACTGACTAAATTAGCTTTTCGCACCTCTTTTACACACAACCTCTCCTAATATTATTTGGATTGTTCTCGAATCCGTTCTGAAATATGTTTACAGATATCGCATCTATAATATGCTGCTTCGATTATTCTGAATTCATTATCCGGTAGTCGTCACGTGTAAGATTTCCGTAGTTATCCAAGTTTTGCCATTTGATTGTAAAATGTATCTTTTTTAGAATAAAATCTGAAATTGACAGTATTTATATTGATCTTGATTAAACATATATTAAAAAAATATATTGTTTGGAGCTTTTAAAACAATAATAATATGTAAATGCTGCTCGATACTATTTTGAATCCAGTTTACAATGCTAGCTAAATATACTTCGCATGGAATTGGCTATATTTGTCAGCTGCTAAAATGCTTAAAAGTCACAAAAAGCTTGAGTTTAAAGTGCAACCGACAATGGAAAAACATGATTTAATTTGTTAGTGTACAAATTGAATGAAAAAATAATCTCGTCCGGGATAATTGAAAGCAATTCCGCCAATGAGGAATTTATCGAATATTCATTAAGGGTTGTTGTTGAGCACAGGTGGAAAAAGGAGGGAGCGTCATTTATCAGGTGAGCGAATTGGATGTGGTCAATGCTGAGGGCACACGTAGAATTTGAATGGTTCGTAACGATCCTCGAGTGCCGCCGCATATTTCAGCAGGAAGCGAAACATCCCTGATTAATCCTGGCGGATTCGGTCCCCGGAATTTGTCTCGTATCTTATCCATCTTATCTTAGGTGTCTGCCGGTGACGTGCCCCCTTTGTGACTCACATTGTTGCCCGTGATGAATACGCCCGGAGAAGATGCTCGTCTTTCAATGGAGTCTACATTTACCATTTGTGTATACATCATTTCCCAATTTTCTCCCCTTGCATCAGTGAAAGAAGGCCTTTTTCAAAAGGCAAATTGCTCAGCGACTCAAAGAAAGTTACTTTCGGATATTAGATAAATTTTATGTTGTGGCGTGAAGATTAACTACGTCCCATTTAGTGGCGATTATCTTCATTCAAATGGCTCAGATTCCTGAGTGAATCATGGCGGTCATTATCGTCCGGGAATGGGTCAAACTATCCTGATGAGGGCTTAAACCTATTTTGACGAATTAATGAACGAGATATTAAACCATTATTACTATTTACGACTTGAAATCATCCATAAAGGCTTGTTCAGACGAGGACATAAACACGACAGGCAACAAAACGTAGTTGTGACCGCACGTTAATTCGGTACTATTTTTTGACCTCGTAATCTGAGGGCTGCCAACTCTCACGCGCCGTGACAAAGAACGTTTTAAAATGAATCTACAGGCAGGGCCTTTTCAGAAAAAATGCGACCAAAGAGTATTTAGTATTTTACATACTACGTAAAAGTGAACCTACGTATTTCAAGTCTTACGATTACTTGCCGGAACTCAGGTTTAATACGCAAAATAAATTTAATTTCTATTGAAAATTCGACTAATGTGAAACATGCATTTTTATTTTGGATAAAGATGAGAGTTTAACCCTTTCAGACCTGGCGTGCACAATTGTGGACATAAATATTTTTTTTTATATTCACCTTATTATACTTTAGACACATGGAATTTACAAATTCCATCGGATGAAAAAAATAATTCAGTTCTGAAAGACTTAATGTTACACCGACGATAAGTATCATATGATATTTTTGAAAATGTAAACATGCTCAATACGTCTCTTCAAGAAAAAAGGTGATATTCTAACAATGGCTGAGCAAGTAACCGTGTTTCGTATTAAAATCGTAATGCGGAGGGAGAATTTAGAAATGTTTCCATCGTTGTGTGAATTTTGATTCCGAAAATGAAATAAACGCGAAACAAATTAAAAATCTTACATCGACACGTTTCAAAAATTTCGAGACAGAGCTTTGTAACCAATTTATAGATCTTCTTAGTATTAAAACAGAGTTTCAATGGGTCATGAACCCATTGACTGAACATCATCATTCGATTATTACTAAGCATTAAAAGAGATAGATTCTTTCGATACTACTAAGCAAATACAACCACATCGCCCAAATGAAATTCTAATTCAAATTGTAATAAATATATAACTTGATTTTTCACTACACACACAATTATTGTCGTCTTAGTAGTACGCGATCAAAATACTTTGGAGACTGCTGCCTTAAAGATTCTTCATCTTTATTGTGAGGCTACAACAGTAGACACAGGTAGCCCTCGGTTCACGCCGGCTCAATTTACGCCGATCTATAATAACACCGCTACGCAATTCGCCGTCAAATTCTTCGATTCTCGACTTCGATGCTATGCTGATTTTCGTTTCAGTATGGACGTATTTACGTTATGCATTCGTTAAAACATTGACTGCTATTGAATACATTTATTTTTCGTGTTTAATATTGTTGGGTATGTATACAATTACATTCAATTGAATTAATATTACGCCTATTCGATTTGCGCGGGGTTTTGTAGTTTGTTTGATTTGATTTTTGGACGAATATATGAATCCTTGTCTATGAATGGCCCCAATTCTCAGAATTCTTATAACAATAAATGCTGTGTAATGTGCAATATACTTTCTAAGCATTTCGTTCAAATTTGTCCACAGCTTGGAAGCCGCTTGATATGACAAACACGCGGCATCGTACAAAATTATTTCTAAAGACTTTAACAATATTCTATTTGTGAAATGAATAAAACAATATTTATTATGCTGCTTCTTCAGACAAAAACATAAATCATTTATTACAAGCATTTATTAATACACCAATTATTTAAAATACTTATGCACTATACTATACGCTTCAAATAATTCTTATTTTACTATATTAGCATTAATAGCAATATAAAATCGCTAGAAATGTGCTGGATTTCTTACTATCACTCGCCCATACGCAGCGGAGCATTAATATTACGCCGATGTAGTGTCCCAGCTGCCAGAACGATTGCTGACCCTACTCGTCATTTTGTTATGATTTTTCAGCCAATGGGAGACGTTGATTTGAGAAGCCCATACAGATTCAAAAGGTAATACGAACACTCGTTTAGCATCAAATGTGGCATTTTAAAGCCTGAAAAAAGTTGGCTGGCCTCCTACTTTGGGATTAAAACATCTCCGAATTTCGATATATAGTGGGTGCAATATACTTTCGAAGCATTTCGTTCAAATTTGTCCACAGCTTGGAAGTCGCTTGATATGACAAACACGCGGCATCGTATAAAATTATTTCTAAAGACTTTAACAATATTCTATTTATGAAACGAATAAAATAATATCTATCATGCTGCTTCTTCGGACAAAAATATAAATCAATCGTCGTTTTGCTTGTTTGATTTATTAATGCACCTAAATCTATTTATCACTTTTGGCCTGAATAAATATACCACACTATAAACGATCTTGCTGAAATTATAATTTTTATATTAATAATTATTGTCATTGAGAGTAAATAGTCAAATAATTTCGCTTTGGCATATTGTAGATAAATATTGTACTATATAGTATTTGTAGTAATTTGCATTATTTATGCCTTTTGAAATAATATTTTTGTAAAGTCGTTAAAATCGACTCATTAATATTTGCTAGAAACACCATGACAGTACTTTGAAAGTGACACTGTCCCATCCCAAAATAAAGAAACAAAGGGACTTACCTTATTCCGAATCGAACGATTTGATTTGCTTTTTGTTTCGATTATCGCTGTTGCAGTAGTACACGATAGTATTGGGATTCCCCAAAATCGCACGTGTTATTATATCGGCCGTTTATTACGCCGATATAGTGTCCCAACTGCCTTTGCATAATCTTTATCTTCTTAACGACTTCTCCCATTGGCTGAAAAATCATAACAAAATGACGAGTAGGGTCAGCAATCGTTCTGGCAGCTGGGACACTACATCGGCGTAATATTAATGCTCCGCTGCGTATGGGCGAGTGATAGTAAGAAATCCAGCACATTTCTAGCGATTTTATATTGCTATTAATGCTAATATAGTAAAATAAGAATTATTTGAAGCGTATAGTATAGTGCATAAGTATTTTAAATAATTGGTGTATTAATAAATGCTTGTAATAAATGATTTATGTTTTTGTCTGAAGAAGCAGCATAATAAATATTGTTTTATTCATTTCACAAATAGAATATTGTTAAAGTCTTTAGAAATAATTTTGTACGATGCCGCGTGTTTGTCATATCAAGCGGCTTCCAAGCTGTGGACAAATTTGAACGAAATGCTTAGAAAGTATATTGCACATTACACAGCATTTATTGTTATAAGAATTCTGAGAATTGGGGCCATTCATAGACAAGGATTCATATATTCGTCCAAAAATCAAATCAAACAAACTACAAAACCCCGCGCAAATCGAATAGGCGTAATATTAATTCAATTGAATGTAATTGTATACATACCCAACAATATTAAACACGAAAAATAAATGTATTCAATAGCAGTCAATGTTTTAACGAATGCATAACGTAAATACGTCCATACTGAAACGAAAATCAGCATAGCATCGAAGTCGAGAATCGAAGAATTTGACGGCGAATTGCGTAGCGGTGTTATTATAGATCGGCGTAAATTGAGCCGGCGTGAACCGAGGGCTACCTGTGTCTACTGTTGTAGCCTCACAATAAAGATGAAGAATCTTTAAGGCAGCAGTCTCCAAAGTATTTTGATCGCGTACTACTAAGACGACAATAATTGTGTGTGTAGTGAAAAATCAAGTTATATATTTATTACAATTTGAATTAGAATTTCATTTGGGCGATGTGGTTGTATTTGCTTAGTAGTATCGAAAGAATATATCTCTTTTAATGCTTAGTAATAATCGAATGATGATGTTCAGTCAATGGGTTCATGACCCATTGAAACTCTGTTTTAATACTAAGAAGATCTATAAATTGGTTACAAAGCTCTGTCTCGAAATTTTTGAAACGTGTCGATGTAAGATTTTTAATTTGTTTCGCGTTTATTTCATTTTCGGAATCAAAATTCACACAACGATGGAAACATTTCTAAATTCTCCCTCCGCATTACGATTTTAATACGAAACACGGTTACTTGCTCAGCCATTGTTAGAATATCACCTTTTTTCTTGAAGAGACGTATTGAGCATGTTTACATTTTCAAAAATATCATATGATACTTATCGTCGGTGTAACATTAAGTCTTTCAGAACTGAATTATTTTTTTCATCCGATGGAATTTGTAAATTCCATGTGTCTAAAGTATAATAAGGTGAATATAAAAAAAAATATTTATGTCCACAATTGTGCACGCCAGGTCTGAAAGGGTTAAACTCTCATCTTTATCCAAAATAAAAATGCATGTTTCACATTAGTCGAATTTTCAATAGAAATTAAATTTATTTTGCGTATTAAACCTGAGTTCCGGCAAGTAATCGTAAGACTTGAAATACGTAGGTTCACTTTTACGTAGTATGTAAAATACTAAATACTCTTTGGTCGCATTTTTTCTGAAAAGGCCCTGCCTGTAGATTCATTTTAAACGTTCTTTGTCACGGCGCGTGAGAGTTGGCAGCCCTCAGATTACGAGGTCAAAAAATAGTACCGAATTAACGTGCGGTCACTACTACGTTTTGTTGCCTGTCGTGTTTATGTCCTCGTCTGAACAAGCCTTTAGAGTACTTTAAATTAAATGATTCTTATAATTTGATACGAAAAACTGTTCGGGGTCCTTTTGCAAATTTTCCATCGGTTTAGGAAATATTTAATATTTTCTAAAAAATTGATACATAAGAATGGTATCTATTATATATTAGGGGACTGTGTATTTGGCAAAATTAAGTCATTCTTTAAAATTTATTTCCAGGGAACCAGGGAACTATTATTGTGCATTATAATATAAAAAAGTTAATTTAAATAGATACTGTATGCTGAGCACAAGACGATTAGGTAATCATCTTTTAAATTACAAAAAAAGATAGGATTTTATTATTTGTAATCAAACGATCATATTTTATATTGATTTGTACAAAAAAACTATAAAATAAAGTTTAAAATTGAAATAAATGGATTTCTTTCGGGATGACCTAATATAAATATAATACATATACATTTTTTTTAAAATGAAATCAACTTCAATTTATCAGAATACTGTATTATATTGCATTTATTATATATTTTTTACATTTACAAATTCGATTAATACTTTATGTTTTTAAATTCGATATAAATGAAATATATAAATCGGCTTAATCAAAAAATGTTTACGAAAAACCGATTAAATTTATCATTCGACAGTACGCAGTATTTAATGGCGTGTGCTAACTTAAAACGAGTTCATGATTAAATTCACCATTTACAAGTAGATGCAATTATTCACTCTATAAATGCATTTAAACAGTTGCGATTAAAAATGCACGCTAACTATTTATTACCTCGCCAAATTGCTTTTAGTGTCGATAGTTTAAAGCTTTTTTAATTATATGGAGGGATGATAACCATAATAAATAACTTTCTCATTAAGAGCCCCCTTTTTTTTCCAATTTTTAGCGCTTTGTTCAATCTCATGTTTATTCGACTGCGAGACTTTAATGACGAACCGCTCTCTCGAGCGCATCTTAAGTTAGCTCACTGTCGTTCTCGAAAGTGTCCAAAATCTCTCTCAATTTCAATTTTAACAGACAGTATATATTTATAAATATAACAAATCAATCGATAATAAAAATTTTAGGGATTTCCCCTAAAAATATACTTTTTTAGTATTTATTTTTTATATTTTTAATAGTATTTTTTGCTTAATACGTGTAGTTTTTAGGATGATTAATTGTCTGGATAAGGGATTTAAAGTGTATTTATTTGGACATTAAGTCGACGGGGAAGGAGCTGGTCATTTGGGACTTGTGTAACGTATTTATAAAGTATGTGCTCCTTATTGGTTTTTATGAAAGTGATAAATGGACATGCCATGGGCAGATATTATTTCAATTTTTCTGGACAGTTCACCGGAGAGAAAATGAATAATGATAAACAACTATTTGACGTTTGAGTTATTGGACGTAGAAATAATAGCGAAGAGAAAGGATGCTCCCCGGTGCCAATTACGTTAAGCGAGAAATAGAAATCAGTCTTTGGGATACGCGAATTTTTCTCTCGCAGGATAATCTGGAGATCCTTTGTTTCCTTGCGAAATTCGCTTTAAAACTGTCTCAAATTACATTGAAAGTTCCTTTTTGCGCGAAACACCCCCGGGCATCCGAAATGTTTATGTACATTTGAAAAGCTTCCAATTCCTTTTCGTTTTTACACAGTAGAAAATTATGGTGACTTGAAAATAGAGCAAATATTGCCGTCATGTTCGCCTTGAATATGTTTTCAAATTATTTTCATATTTAATTAAATCCCGTTCTAATTTTGCACTTAAAATAATGTAGATGACCTACAAAGTACTTTGAAATTATTTTCATTTCAACTACAGTGGCTACATAGAATAATTAACCCTGTGTTATATTTCTTGAAAACGTATATCCTATTTCATCTACCGTATTTATCACATTACTTACAAAACAAGAGCTTTTAGTAATATTTAGATACTGGCTGAAATTATAGTCCTTTAAAATTTCATTCATGCTATAAAAACTCTTTATTTTTAGTTTTAGACTCCACGATGCCCACTCATAAAGCTCCACGGAGGAGAGCCAACCCTACGCCCGTCGGCAACGATTGAATCCCTGGGGTAATAATGTAGAGTAGAAGTGCGCAAAAGTAACCTTGTCGGTTTGCTCATCAAACGCAGCTGGGGTAGACCAGCTAACATGAGTTGGGTGAGCAGGTCACCCTGTGCTGCAATTACAGTAGTTGGTGGAGACTGTGCCAAAGGCTTACCACTACCCAAATTATCGAACCGACATGAGGATCATGGGGAAGGGGCAGTCCGTCATCTGATGCAGCCCCCTTCAAACTGAGGTTGAAATCGTGGTGGCAGTGAATTCGCGGTAGTATTCCTTTGAACTTTAGCTTGAAGCTTTGTCTTTCTTCCTCCACCGCACCGTCGAGTGCAATAGTCTAAAACTGGTTTTCCTGCAGAAACATTGCCTCCGCTGGAGGGCGTTGAGCAAAAAGGGTGGGCGCCTGGACGCCTTGCGCGTAGGGTTTCTAGCGGGGCTAAAAGATCAGTGGAAGACCCTCTTTGTGTGACTAGTCTGGAGTGACTTGGAACAGACCATGCAGCAGCGCAGTAAGTCTGTCGTCTGTTATCTGTGCCTAAACAAAATAGTTAACAAACGTGTGAGGCCCAACAAACTGACCATTTTGATCTTTTCTACACACCAGGTGCGCCAACTTTCAAATGAAAAACCCACTTCTGACACCAATGTAACGTAGTGGAGCGGTAACGCTCACGAGGCGGAATCCCCAGGTCGTACCCCGGGCTTATCAATATGGCCACATCCGCATGTGGGTTCTTTATTTTTCGAGCAGGTAGAAATACTTTCATCTTAGGTAACTTCTTTATTGATGACGAGAGAAAAAGATTTGTCCGTGAGAAGAACGTCTTCCCGCAGCCAAAGCTATCCAACGATTTCTCACGACTGCCACCTTCTGGTCATCATCACCGGATTAACAACGGCCCTCGCGCAAGAAGCAATATGTGAATTAAATCTGCACAGATTGAAAGAACCGTTGAGTGGGGACGAAATAGGATATTTGATCCCGTTAATGTAGATCAAGGTTGTCCAACCTTTTTCGTCTTGGGAGCTACTTTTTAATTTAAAATTGGCTCGGGATCGACTTCTAATATGATTCTTATAGGAAATGTATTTATGGTGTTTCTTTTTCCTTTCTTCAAACTTAAAAACTCAAATTTGCAGATAAACACGAATCAAGTCGAGCTAAAGAGTTCGATCTCCGGAATTTTATTTTTCATCGTCGGCTGTAAATATATTTATATAAAGTAATTTTTTTTTCTAAATTCACGGAAGTCGTCGGGTTCGACCAAATTTTGCTTAAAGATCGACCGGTCGATCCGGATCGACCGGTTGGACATCCCTGATACATTGTAGATGCTATATTTGTATGTCCGCTGCTTATCGTCCACACAAAGCCACTTTTCTCTCAGTACCGCGCAGCGTGAGTCAAGCTTGTATATCAATAAATGAATCTCAGCACTGTTGATAGTACACAATATTCGTTTATTTCGTCGCATAAACATAAACAACACACATGTGTATTCAGTTTTGGTAATAAAATAATGCATTTATTGAAACTTTAAATCGATTAATTTGGATTATCAATCTATACAATTGTACGATGTACGTAAGACACTCTCTCCATCTCTCTCTTTCAGAACTCAACGTGCATTTTTTTTTCTATAACGCTTGCACCAAAAATAACATACGACTAGATAATCATAAGATACGACTAGATAGCCAAACACATCTCAATCTAAATCCAATATTGAAGATGGATTTCTATTAACCAATGTGTATTGGTGCATTGCACTGCTTCAACATTTTTTATTTCCCAATATCATATAATGAAACTGGATACGATCATAGGTTTATAAGACTTTAATGAGGACTAACAGTTCACAAACTTAGACGACAGAAACAGTCTAAACCCAGTCGAACTTCACTAATTGCTGCCGCAGAGGATTTGTATTGCATCGAAGGATGAAGCAAACTAAGCAGTTTCATTTGCACATGTCCGTTTGTCACTTAAGTTTTCTAAAATAAGCTTAAATTTTAATTAAAATCTTTTAATAACATTGATTTTGGGATTTTAGTAATCAATTTTTATCGACAAACGGCACTGAGCGCGAAATCCGTAAAAATAAATAATGGCAATTTTGCTGCTAAAATTTTGAGCACTCGTCCTGGAGAGAGTGCTTGAAAATTTATGATATTATTTATCGCCGAAATAAATTTTTATTGTATGAAAAGTGGTCTTTCCTGCAAAGAAATAAACGGAGCACATTTTTCCAGCTCAATCTATCCGTGAAAACTTTAGTGTCCTTCGAGGATAGAAGTCTTGTCCGCCCACGAAACTTCCCCTCGCTTAAAACAAGCAACTAGAGAATTCTCAATAATGCGTAAAAGATGACTACCCACTTTTTACAAGCCCTTAAATATTTTTTCCCATGCTCAAAGTGCCATTTTGGCCAACATGCCCAGGTATAATTTGGAGGAAAAATTACGCACTGTTATCATATTTCTTCGCATCATAAATTCATTTTTATCCTAGCAATACTGCAATGTGACCAAAAAAAACTTCTTATATGGAATAAACCAGTTAAATTACATGCTTCACTCTTGTCAATTGTAATGTTAATAATTTTAAATGATATTTATGACGTAAAATCTACCAAACGCGTTTGTGTCTCAGTTACTCACAGAACACGGACGATTTAGGGCTTCGCTATAGAGGTTTGGGCTTTCCCCGATGTTTTATGAATATGTAAGGTTATGACACCGGGTCGCGAGGTGCGCATTCGAAGTATCAGCGATCAGAAAAACGGACCGGTTGGGCACACACACTTTGTGGCCACTCTCTCCTCGCTTAGGACATTTAAAACCTGATGCGTTAGTTCTCATATCGTCTATTACTATATACATAGCATAATGCAACCAGCAGATGCTTGCCCATTATATTATATTTTACACAAACGTAGCATAATCTTTCTTAGCTAATTTTTTTTTGTTAAAAATGGAAAATATTCAATCAATCCGACATGTTTATACCCAAACTATGGAGTATTCATAAAAAAAACATTCGACGTTAGACGTAATTGAGTTTTAGACTACGTTCATGAGCAATCATATAAATATTAAATGTAGAACGCTGAACTTACAAGAAATACTTGAGATAACGACGGAAGAAATAACTGGAAATAAACCTCCCTAATGATCGGATATTCTCAGCGCATTCGCCATTATTGAACCCATTAGTCTCACTCAAATTAGAATCCCACTTTATGTTATGAATGGATTCATTTTAAAATTGATACTTTTCGCTTATTTTGATATTCTAGTACTGTAAATCTAATGATAATTTTGATGAAAATGATCAGTGGCGAGTGCTTAGGAAATAATGAGGATCCGTTCTGGTCATAAGCTTTAGGATTTTATACGTAATTTTACTTTTGGTTAAACTATTATTACTATATACATTAATAACCATAAGTAAATATCAATAATAAATTAAAAGACCAGGACTTGCCATAGAACAGTTTCTGATATGATTTTATTCAATGTCCAAGAATAAAACAATCGCTTTAGTAATCGTTATCCGTCTAGTGAGTTTCCCGGGGCCTTATTTTATGTTCGTCTCGATTGTGATGTATTTTTGCCGAACTTTCATATTTTGCCCCCCCTCAGGCTAAAAGAGCTAGTTTTGTAATCGAATATGAGCTTTGTTGATTACACAAAGCTCTTCCATCGACCGGAGCTTCCGACTGATGTGGAATATTCTTCTTTCGTATGACGCAGGAAATAAAATACGCAGTGTTACGTAAGCACAACTCGCCTTCCTACAATATCACTGCCTACAGCAAGGAATGTGTTTCATATATTTGCTTTATTCGATATTTATTATAATCTGGATGATCTGCTGTTAACTCTTGCTATAAATCTTTTAAAAACAGTATAATAAACACGGTTCAAAATCATTGTTGAAATGCGACAACGAATAGTGTTCTGATGTATTATAATGAACATAATTAGAATTTATAACAGTAAATTAGTGAGTATTGTATGTCCATCCACAAATATCCAATTTATCTCAGGACCGCGTAGCAGGAGTCAAGTATGTATCAATAAATGAACCTTAACACTATTGATATTATTGAGGCCCATAATTTCAAATAGGTAGATTATGAATTAAAAAAGACCACCAACGATCCAAGAAAACCCCATACCTAATGTTTTTCAATCGGAATTTTGAAAAAAAAAAATCAAAACATTTATAAAAATATATTCTCTAAAAGAATTTGAAATTTTTTAATTATTTACGGAGTTATAGCTATTTTAGTGACGCGATAACTAAGTCGGTTCTACCTGAATGAAATTTTAAACGCGTTTAGAAATAACTTTTTTCAACACAGTTGACATAATATCTTAGATTTTATTTTATGCGATGGATACGTTCCACGGGGAGTCGCATATAAAAAAATCGCATAAAAAAAGACTTAAGCTACATAAAAAAATTGAGGGATAGGTTCCGTTATTTTTAAAAACCGCATAACTTCAAATCAATGTGATGAAAAGTAGCAAAAATCGCATTAAAAAAAATTTGCAAAGACTAACCAATATTTTTTACGCAGTTCGTGATATGGAGACATGCAATTGTTAAGCTCGCGCTGGAATTTGAAAACTTATTCAGAATTTGAGTCATGTACAATAAATAGATTTTCTAATGTATTGCAAAGTTGACTAGCGTCTTGTAAAATCTTTACAGTAAAGAGGGCAGCAGTTTTTTCCACTTCAATATCATCTTCTGTTATTTTTCTGCCATATAACATTAAACCGATAATATTATTCAAATATCCTCAAGCAATTCGTCGACATCATTTTGAGAAAAAGTATAGTAGAAAAAGGTGTTCTTAATATAATACTTTTTTTAAAATTGGAAATGATGTCCTAATCTAGTGACAGAATTAAACATGTCGTGTTAGGTGGAAGAAACACTTTTTTTTACATTTGGATGTTCTAAATGTGTATGACTTGAACGGTTGTAACTTGCACTAGTGTTATTATAATTTCAGATTTTTTTTAATGCGCATTCGCACAAAAAAAACTTTGTGCTCTATGGAAAAATGAGGGATAGTTTCCATTATTTTTTAATACCGCACAACTTCAAATTCGCATAAAAAGATCCGCATAAAATAAATATATTTAAAACTGTGATAAAATAAGGCCAAAATATATATTTTTATTTTTTTTCTTTTTTTATCGGTTTTAAACTACACGCCTAGGGGCAGTAACTGTCTTATCTATGTATACATATTGTATATACAGTACATATATGTTTTTCAATTTGTTATATTAACCTTTCTCTACCGGTGATGTATTTACTACACCTCGGTTCTAATAATGGGAATATCGATATGAAATATAATAGATACGGGGTTTAAATTTTTTGTGTTCCTCCGTAATATAATTACGAATCAAATCAAAGTATTATAGTATATAAGTATTCATCTGCAGCGACGGAAATAAATTATTTGTCGGGAAATCTAAATTTAAATATCTGATGACGATGCCTCCAACGAGTGTGGAGGCTGAGCGAGCATTTTCAGCAGCAAGTTGCCTGGCTTCTAAAATCAGATCCAGACTAAATGACGAAACATGTTTAATGTTACTTCGGGCATATTTTCAAAATAAACACATAAGTGACTTTTTTGGGATGCATTTAGTGCTCGTATCGTTGATAATATGACCGCTAAGATCTAAAAAAGATTGAGCGTCTTCGCTGAAATACCCTATTTTAGTATCAAATGACAATTGTTTCTATATAAAAGTCGTTAGAAACTTTATTAAGCCATAATTGTCTAGAAAAACATCATCAACGTCTTTTTCGCATGAATAAAATATTTGTTTTCGTGGGTCTTTGCGTTGTGAAATTTATTTAAATTGCATTTGAAGACATGAAACGAGCTCTCCGAATCTCCATTTTCTCATGGTGGACTAGTGTTTTCCCACGAAAATGCTTTGTTTGCTTAGGATCACTAGTTCGTTTGTGCCGGTTCGCAAAACGTTTGTTTTCCGACGTACCTTTGATCCTCAAATAAAAAAGTATTTGTTTCAACATTGGCATTCATTTTGCGTCGCACACTGCAACATTCTCAACCCCCTTCTTCAATCGCCGAAACACTTAGGAGGATATTTATTACATCGCCAAACAGAAATATCCTTTTATGGGACGCTTTTACTTTTCAAATATGATTTTTCGATGAAAACATGAAAATAAGCGATTTATTCATGAAAAGCTCAAAAACGCGCAAGCGGCTTTACAATTGTTAAATCACGTTTTTTACCGGTGAGATTGTATTTTTTTATCAAAATTAATAATTCATAATCGAATTTCGCTGGTTTTCCAGCGGCTTTATTAAATTGGTGCTCGTATTTATCTCGAGGTGCTTTTGAATGCTTCAGCGAAAATATGTGATGCTTTGAGCCACGGGTGTTTACGTTCGTTTCGCGTGTTTTTTCAGGCTCAATTGCAAAAATCGCGCGAGCTGCTCTTTGTTTCGGAGATGACGTACCGAAATAACAATAAGACGACTCGGTTATTTTGCCATCGGATATGAATATTCATTTATATTTCAGTAGGTGAAACCATCCGGCATTGTGGCGGGGAGCGAGGTCCTTGCGAAGGGTGAAATCCTAAAAGCACTTGTCACCACCCTAGCTTTTCAAACGACACGGAAACCTTTCTTATATAAGCTTATGGCACTTCACCCCGTCGGTCGGCCAGGGCTGGCCGACCTTTGGAGAGGTAGGCCGCAACTGAATATCCGCGTCTTTCTGCGGTCTTACGTGTTGTCAAAGGTCCCGAAGGATGCGAGCTTCACTATTGTTATATATTCACAAGTGGATTATGATCCTGACCTTCTGATTTAATTTCGCCCAATTTACATCCAGTCGGAGTAATTTTGAGGTCCATGTACGATACTTTTTTTCGGGACATTAAGCACAGTCGTTATTCGGCGAACGCATTAAATTGCTGAAATTATTTCGTTCGAAAATAATTTATTTCTTTTGGGACGTGACTAGAATTTTAATTGACTTGGAAAAAATACGACTACGCACTGTTTATCAGAAATTGAATGATGAGGCCATTTTAGTGGAATTCCCACACAAAACTCTTTCAAGCTATTGTTTTAATGTAGCTTATTTAACTATTAAAATATAAGAAAAATAATTTTCAACACTTATGGCTTCTTAAGCCCAATGTTCTTCTTAAGTGATGATGCTCAGGAGATGGAAGTCGCGAGGAGACATCAGATAGCCTTGGCTGTGGGATCGAGGACTCTGCCTTGCTAGCGCCCCCAGTCCACTACGTTACATTGGTGTCAGAAATGGGCTAAAGTTACAAGGGTAATTGAAGGCGAGGGTTTTTTTGTTTTGAATGTGGCACACCTAGCGTGTAGTGCCCAATGATCACTTTATTTTATCTCGTTACAAGGCCTGACAAAGCATTTTGTTCGATTACAGTAAATTCGCAACCTCGGTAACCTCTCGCCCATGTGAGATTAGGGTGATTAACCGTTTTTTTTATAATGAAGAACAATACCATCGCGAATATCTATCGAAAGCTTTCCTTGTATATCTATAAATATCTTTGGTGATATTGTGTCGGAAAAACTTGGTTATGTGAAGTTATTTGCAAAATGGTAGAAGCTGTTTTTGACTCTATCGTAACTGGAAATGAACGTGGGTGTTTCACTACATCCCAGAATCTAGAAAACAATCCTAAAAGAGTTGACGGAAGAGTACGATAACATCTCCATCTTAAGCATATACTGTGACTGAACAAAATGACCGACAAACACGCGAAACAAAACAAATTGATTATTGGGATCCTATCTATATGTTAGATGCGCCAACTTGTAAACGAAAAAAAATCCTCTTTTAACTGTAACCCACTTCTGACACCGATGTAATATAGTAGAGCGGACACCCGTGAATCCCCCTTCAAAAAAAAAAATCGTCGGTGTCAGAAGCACTTGAAACCTTACTTTTTACATGACCCTGATACATGCTCACCACGGTAACTCGCGGGTTATTCTTTATTAATGCGTTTATGTGAATAAGAAGCTCTCCTCAATCAAATCATTGTGGTTGCTTTAAATATAATATTATATTAATTAAAATTATTCGCTTTAATTAAAACTGTAGCTATAGCGCCGTTAGTCTGAGCAGATATAATACTCCAGATTGACAGCAACATCTTCTGTCTCTCTTCAGGTGCAATATGTTATTTTAATAGAGACATTGCACCTGCATACCGACGGAGCGCTTCTTGCGCGTGCACCGTTGCCGGTTGGGGAGTGAGTCGGGAGAGTCGTTGGTTAGCCTTGACTGCGGGAGGTCGTCCTTCCTGCAGCCAGATCCCTCTCTCTGTCTCTCTCTCTTTCGTGTGGAATAAATAGTTATTTAGAGAAGAATCTTTCTATTCGATGCCCGTTTATTCTCATCCATTCGTCCAGCAACCCTTCTCGGAAAAATTGTCGCTTAAGGGGGCGGTTTTCAAATAAGGAAGCATCCCTGCCGCATCGTATTCTAATAATATAGATTATGATGAAAAGAAAATCATAAGAATATTGCGTTGGATTCTATTTTTACAAGTGTCAGATGATATTTATCACAGCAAGTAAAATTATCTCCAGCGCCAGGGGATGATAATGGAGTATAAGCAGCGGGATATTTTTTTGTCAGGGTCTGAAGTCCGGATTAACATTATGTGGCGTTGAATGGTTTACGATCAGCGTCTCCCACATTCCGAAAGCATGGGAAAAAATAGCAAGATAAATGGTTCGGGTTCACGATCCCGAAACTCGCCAGAATGTTTTCAGCCGGAGGAATGCATGATTATAGATTCCCGCATAATGTTTTCAGGCGGTCGCCAGCATATCGAACAAACGTTACCAGTAATTAAATGGGAACAATAGGAAGAAGGCGGACATTGGTATCGCTCGTGCCACTATTAATTATATGTCCCGACGCCGCAGAAAATGCTTCTTTTTATTTGCGAGCATACGCAGAGTGCGCATTTAAATATTTATATCGTAAATAGGGAATGTTCCACTCGAGGGTGTATTCCGCGAAAGCCTCCAGACCACCATTGCAATAAATCGGCGAGCGGCGCTGTTTATTTATTCGGATGTTAAAAGCCGGTTTGATTGTTATTTTTGTACAAGATGTACTAAATAAGAGCTAACTGTCTGTTCAATCCGTATTTGTATGTTGGAGAGCCTCCCAAGAAACCTAATTGTTTCAAGCGAAAGCACTTTACAAATTGAGCTCATAATTATGCATTGACCGTAGTACAAAATATTAGCACAAAAAATCTGATAAAATAAATCCTAACGACAATTCATGATATGTATGGGGCGTTCCCACGGATATAAACAGACAAACTTTTTAAATTGAATATATGATATCGCTTAGAATATAGGATGTCAATAGTCCCGTCGCTGAACAAAGAAAGTGAAAATTTGCATCCTCTGTTGCGCAACGTGAAATTATTTGTTTTCATTTAAGGCGATTTAGCATCATTTAGCAGCTGGAAAATCAATCAAACAATAGCAGTTTCACTGCAAAAAATAAAGATAAGAAGCGTAGATGTCGCAAAAAATAATTAAAAAATTAGATTATTTAAACGTCATCTGAAATTTTTGATCACCATTTTTTCAATAAGCAACCTTTTTATTATAACAAGTTTTAGGTTTGAGCTTTGTCTTTTGTACTTTTTCTATGTTTCTTATTCGAATACGAATTCGACTATACTATAAAAAAGTCTCTCAGAATTTAGACAAAAAGCTTGAATTTTCTAATATATCATAACTCTTTATATAGAATAAATAAAAAAAATGTGCTTAAATAAACTAAATTTACACATTTATTAAATATAAATTTTCATTCAAATATTGAAATAAAAAAAATAGTTAAAATTATTTTTCAATAACAAAAAATACATTTACAATAGCAAATGCACTCATATTTTATGTTTCGAGATATTTCTTTGTATGTTTTTAACATATAAAATTAATTCGTCTACATAAATTCACTTTTCTCTCAGGTGCGCGCAGCGTGTACAAAGCTTGTATAATATAAACCCGACGATTTCAGAAAATTACACCTACATTTTATCACGGTTGAAAGGTTGTTTAGAACAGCGATTCTTTAATCTCATAGGCACTACGTTATAATAAATATTGGTAAAAGTGTTATTTAAATAAATAGCCAGGTGCAAATACAGAGTGTTTTGCACATGCACCGACAAATTTTTTTTGGGGGTTAAGGGAATTTTTTGCTATGCTTTACACATAGGCTCGTCGCTAAATAAAAATCCAGTGGTGTCAGATCTGAAGACTGTGCGAGCCACGAAATATGGCACGCCGCCAGACAAAAAAATCCACTGGTGTCAGGTTTAGCGACTGTGCGAACCACGGAATAGGAGACGACCCTAGGCAAAGAAATCCAGTAGTGTCAGGTCTGGAGACCGTGCGAGCCATATAATAGGGCCGCCAAAAGAATTAATTTACACTAACCCTAATGTTGGTAAACATGTTCCTCTTCAAGTTTAACGACTTATTAAATGATTTGTATGATAGGTAGTATATCACAAGAAAGAGTTTAATCTAGACTTTGACTGAACTAAGTTCAAAATAGTTGTTAGTTTTTTGTTTGAAGAATTTAGAAGTGGGAATTTCTTATTAGTTTGCACATTTTTTGTGACTTTGGAAGTTCAGAACTAATTTTATTTAAGGCAATTGTATAAAATAATGAATTATTTAAATTAAAAATACATTCCAAAAAACAGTTATATCATATTAAAAATTTATTTTAAATTTCTACTTCAACAACCCTGACACTTAGGACATAGAGCCTAGTGTAAAACATAGCAAAAAATATTCTTAACCTCCAAAAAATGTTTGTCGGTCCATGTGTGTAATACTTTTTATAAAGATAAAATAAATAAAAATATTAGCAAAAAGAATTTAAAAATATTTATAAATCAAAATATATGGTCCGTTTTTAAATACAAATAAAAATAATTGCATGTGAAATAAATATTTTTGCAAATTCTATTTTAAGGATCGCTGATTTAGAATAAGATTTTTGTTGAATAGTTATTATGCACATTTAATATTTAGACGTGTAGAGGTGCCTTTACAGTACGATCTTGCCGTCAATCTACTAGTGTATGATGTGACGCAAGACATCCATCTCTGTCTCCGATTCTCTAATTTCCGCACTCCGCAGTGGAAAAATGCTATTTCTGTATCATCCAAATCCAAATGCACATATGCGCGATGATACATATCTGTGCGTGCCGTATTTATAAGGTTAAATTATTGTTTTTTTTTTTAATAAGCTGGTGTTGATTGGTTTTGGATAACTTCTCTGCTTTTCAAAGCGGATAACCTGACAGGTCAGATTTGAGCAACAATGTAAACAATTCGGAAAGCAATTATTTCCGCAAATTTTAGAACAAAACAAATTTCATTTCGAGCAAAGAAAAAAGTATTTTGAAACGGAGAATATTCGGAAACGTTGAAATATAAAGATAAAAGCTTCCAATGCAGTGACAGGAGAAAAATGGACTACACGAAAAGGTTCTCGCTAATGTTATCAATTGAGGGACGCGTCTGGAGAAAGTTTCATTTACACTTCTCTCTTTTGATTCATGTCCAATTTCAGCATTTCTCCCCGACGATTCCTGTCGCATTTCAAAAAATTGCCCCCAACTCTGGATCGCATCAAATGCTCGTTTGACGTAGCGACGATTACACGCTTAATGAGGCAAATTATCGGACATGTTGCTAGACCAACTATGCCCTAACATGGCTATAAATCCAAAACAAGTCGGCTAGAAATTTGCGTAGAAGGAAAAATTTCGGCGAAATTGCGTTACATGGGTCGGTACGCTCCAACGAAAGCGATACAAATTACATTGTGGCTTTAAACTAGTTTATTTTATCTTCAACGGACGGAAACAAAATATTAGGTCGACAGTAAATTCATTTTGTGTATAATTATTTTTTGCGTATTTGAATTTCGCTATGGTTTTTATTAATGAAATTATCTAGGCTATAATTCAATATTTTTTCTTTGTTTTCAGATTGTGATATTATAATGCAGAGCTGCATTTGGAATGCATTTGGACTTCCTTAGTCGTGGCAGTAAGTGGATAAGTGGAGCAAGTTATTGCTGAAGTAAGTGAAGTTTTCAAGAGTTTCAACGGTGAGCATCGGAAGCAAGTCTGATGATGGCTGCTTGGCTCCGGCCGCTGATGCTGATGGTCTTCTCGGGACAACTGACAGCACTTCCCGAGACTATAAAGATCGGTGAGCATACTGCAAATGCTACTTTTGAAGAAAATCGTCCATAACATTATCTAGATGGGCGTTTCTCACTTAATTGGGAAAGTCTTCCTAAGAAAGTTGCCCAGTACACTTTTTTGCTTATATATTGATCAAGTCTTATTAAAGGAATAGATATTTACTTGATTAATATACGCTTTATTGAATAAAAATAAATACAACAAATTTACGATTTAATTTTAGTCAGATGATTTAGTGAATAAATAGGCAAATAAAGAAGAATAATGAGTTGATCAAGAAGATTCACTTTGAATTACGCTTGAATAATTGGGATTAAATAACACCAAAGAATAAAGATCATGTTATATTGAATATTTCATAAATAAACAGTTCAAAAAGCATCAAAATGTGCCGCATTTGGTTCGGGTTCTGATCCCGGATCCAAAGTATTGGACAAACAAACATTCAAATAATATTTCCGGATGCCGAATTATCATCCCCTAAGTTAAATCGAAGCAAGCATTTATCGGATGAAACTTGATCAATTCAGCATTTGGGGCTTTAAATATAGTTTAACTGATCGTCAGCCGTTTTGTTTTGGACTTTAACGAGCTCTCTTCTCGTCTGATTGGCTCAATTTTGAACTTGCGAAAGTTTGAAGTTGCGATTGTAGGCAAAATTGAATGAAATGCGATTGTACAAAAGTAATCTATTGAATTGCTGAATCAAAATGAATCTACAATTATTAACTAAAGTACTTTATACTGTGAAAAATGCTTTTTTTATCCATATTATTACAAAATAATGGAGGATTCACAGCGATTTTTTTGTCGTTTTCTTCGCTATTAATGCATTGTCCGAGTCTTTAAACATTAAGCGATTCCATTATTTCTGCAATTTGTCGTTCTGCCATTAAGCATTGAAATATCTCTGATGTTGCATTTGGTGGAAATCTTATATTCTACACATTTTAAAACATTTTGCAATCAAAAACAGCTTCTAAATTCAGACATTTCCGCCAAAGTCCAGATACTCGAAGACCATCAATGTGCCGTTTCGTCGCCAAGAAGTTCTTTATCGGAGAAGTTTACTTGAAAATGGCCGTCCAATTTGTCGTTAGTTCTCACTACTTCCGATGTAATCATGGATCCATATAATCCTGTAAGCTTTCATCTGAAACTCGTTTCTAAATAACCAAGTAGTTGAACTCCATTTTTCATATTTGATCAACCTTCCATATATTGATGATTCTCCAGTCCTTCCGATTTAATATCAGTATATTTCATTAATCATAATCACAACAACATCTCTAAATCCTATATTGTGACTCAAGCAAAAAGCTAATATTTTAATCTTTAAATTAAATCAATTTAGAATCTATAATATGATTCCCAAAAACTCGGCTTTGTTGCTGTGAAACATCGCCAAACACTCAATTGAAACATCTGCACGATGTTGTTTTTGTTCCATTGTGAGCAAACACGGCACCCATCTCGCGCACAGCTTTCTCATGTGCCAATTTTCAGTTAATATACGATGTACGGCATATTTTTGACACGCCTATCATGTTTGTTAGCTTACTCTGTGATGCGTACCCTTAAAGTGGAATGAAGAACTGTCGATTACAGAAATAACAGAAGCACACTGAAAAATAATCTTCGTGTCAGACTATATTCATTATGATAAATTAGATCAGCGAGTGGCCATGAATAGGGATGACCTGATCAGGTCATAATTTAGATCACAGTAATCAGCGTTTTTATAACACTTTTACGGAATGCTTTTTTTGCTTAGGTGAAATAGTATTAAAAGTTACATTTTCTGTCTTTTTGCGGACACACCTATTACTTTTTGCGCGTATACCGATTTCCATTCCAGCGATCTGAAAAATGGACCAGTTGGACGCCTTTTAAGATCTCTATGACCGCGGAAGCACGCATAGCTGCTAGTACAAATTATATATCTATTTTTATTGAAATATATTGTAGCGTCGGAGCGGGAGCGGGGCAGAGTTTCCGGGGGGCGCCCTTCTCCCGCGTGTTTGTTGAGATGGCCATGTTAGCGCACGGGTCCGTTCTTCTTTTGGGTCATGATAGATGGCGTCAGACAGAAAGACTTTCTCTAGATAACTCTTTATTCAACACGAGAGAGAGAGAGATATCTGGTTGTAGGAAGGACGTCCTTCCACAGCCAAGGCTAACCGACGACTTGTTCCAGCTCTCACCTCTTGCGTGTCACCACCCAACTGGCAACGGTGCATACGCAAGAAGCGAAGAGCGAATGTTTTTGTACCCATATAAAATTTGTACACGATTAGTTTTTTTAACAAGTGCAAGTAACACGCGCGAAATGGAATTTACCTTATATATTTTACCCGTTTCTTACATAGCTAAGATTCCGCAAACGAAGTGAACGCTATAAGAGGCTTAACTATATCTTTAGCTAGTATAAGTTTATTTTTTATCTAATCTAGTTAGTCTATTATCACCAGAACTCAGAGCAGAGAGAAAGTGGGATAAGAGTAAAAGTAATAGGACAGTTTGGATCAGCAGAGGATTCTTATATCGTTGGTTACATATTTTTGTTAAGGTAGGAGGTAGGAGTCATAGATTGATAGTTGTAGCCTTTCTCTCTTTGTTACAGCATCCGACCACTTTTATCCCATCCCTAAGTATCACTGCAGTCCGATAGCAAAATGAACCCGCGTGCGTCGCAGCCATTTTGCAGAATATCTCACATTATACTTTAATAAAAATATAGGATCATATTCAAACGTCCAAGCCTGAATAAATTTATTCATGTGGTAAAATTATTTTCATAGTTTGGATTTAAGCCAGATCGTTTATTATAAGCGTCCGGGAGTTACTTTAAAATATAATAGTCGTTTGGGCTTTTTGGGTTTTCATAGATTATCAGTAGCGAGCGCGTTGAGATATTAAGGTTCAGATCTGCGATGATGAAAAAGAAATCAATTATGTGCTCTTTCACACGAGGGTCGGGAAAAAAATTGTTGAGAGAATCGAAATAAATGGAGCGGCGAGGCGGGTTATCATTACGCATTTTTCCCCCGGCCAGATGATCCGTTTTCATCAGAGAGGCGAATTGATGAGCTTTTGCCCTGCAAACTTTGTTTTGCTCCCCTATAAAATAATTCTGCGGGCACAACCCCCCCAACCTTCGTCCAAAGTTTTTTTCTGTTTGATTTATTTTCCCGCATGCCGCAGCCTGTCCGAACCCACTGTGTCCCTTTTATCGTGGGGCACTCCTTGAAAGCGACCGCTTTCCCGGAGGAGATATTAAACAATATTTACAATTAATTGTTGTTGCATTAGTCAAAAATGGAATCGGACTGGAAAATTTGCCAATTTGCTAAATTCGTCCGTTTGGCCAAGCGTTTTAAGGCTGTATACTCTTAAAATCCGGCTTTAGATCTTTGATGCGACGATAGCGTATAATGACTTCGCCCTGCGCCCTCAGAGTCCCTAAATATGAAAGCATAATTTTACCTCGGGGTCTCAGAAAACCCTCTTATATTTATACACTTATCTTAAATTATGCAATATAATGTGTATGATTAAAAAAAATTGATAAGCGTAAGTGCAAATTTACTCAAATTTACATCATAAATCATCATAAATTTACAAGATTAGCGCTGGATGCTTCGTGAAGAAAACATTTTTTCAGTGGGAAGGCAGCTGGGCTACATTATTAATAATTACACGGCTAACGTTTTGTTACAAAATCCCCAAAGCAATCGAGGATCCACTTCTGGAAACCGCTGTTCCGTGGAGATAATTTATGATTTATTTCGTGTTCATTGTGTGAGGAGGTACTTACGGGGTATTTGTTAAGTGCTGTATATAATTTTGATGTACGCAAGTCTTTCATTCACCCCAGAGACGGAGGAAGGGATGGTCAAAGGTAAACTCGTGGGTTTGATACAAATTTACTTAGGATTAATTGGTAGTAGTCCCTTCAACACGTAACCAACGTAGTCACTTAACCGTATAACTTAAAGCATGTACAAGGCCTAATTATATCCACCACATTGTTTTAGCTTTATAATAATAACATATCTATTGTACACATCATAATATTTACATCCGACCCTGTTTTTAATAGGATTAATTCAATTTATCAACGTTCGCAGTCAATTAAGTCTCACGATTGATTGAATCTGTGTGCTTAATGGCGACTGATAATCTTAGAGTAATAATCCTTAGTATTTGTTCAGCCCAGTATCTATTCTTGGCATTTATCATATGAATGTTTGATGTATCAACTACAATTTAAAGGAATATCAAAGATTTAATTGGTAATTTAAATATTTAATTATCGGCTTCATTGGGCCAAAAGAAATTATTGTATTGTAACATATGACAGATTTCGTTCAGTTATTCGTAGTACTTAGCCTTTTGTACAGGATTCTCCTGCTCCTGTACTCGACAGTTCCATATTCCACTTTACAAGTACACGACACAGGGTCACCCAACTCATGTTAGCTGGGTTACCCAAGCAGCGTGATGAGCAAACGGACGAGCCTGCTTTCGCGCACCTATACTCCACATCACTACCTCAGGTGTTCGACCGATGCCCACGGCCGTAGGATTGCCCCCTTCTAATGTTTTATAAGTGGGCATCATGGAGTTTAACACCCACCCGGAAATAGAGATGATCACAGTATGATCAGACAGACAACGTCTTACCAATATTTTGAAGTCCATGCTCATGCGCTGCTGTGACCCAGGCACCCCTGGACTAGTCACATTAAGTGCCTTCCATCAGTTTTTTAATCCCTAGGCGCGTTACGTGTGGAGTTTCCAGGCGCTCACCCTTTTTATTCCTTGCCTGCCAGAGGATCAGAACTTTAAACTAGGTGCACCTAAAAATGCGATGGAAAAGGATCGGGAATAAAGTAATCTAAAAATCAGGGCAATAAATACCGAGGTCACCACGAGTCCAATCTCAGCTTGAAAGGAACTGTAACGTATCACAGATTTCAGGGAATCATCCTTCCTCATGGTATTCATATTGGTTCGGTCATTCGTAGTACCTAGAATTTTTCACAGGGTTCTCCTACTCCTCTGTCCTCCTGCATGTCCTTTGTTCTCCTGGATGTCGCCAGTGTGTCTGTTAGGAGGATGCTGTTATTGTTCGTCATCTTGTACGTTCAGCACCCTCCCTCTGCTACATAGCGCACGTCGTGTATTTGCACCACACATTCCATGTCTTAGCATCCGTTAACATTGAAGGTACCATGTTGTAAAGGGAGAGCGAGCCGACTCCCAGTTCCTCCCGTAGGATGTCTCTTTCGGTGGTCCATACTTGGCAGAGAAATGTCGTGTGTGCAGCATCGTTGTACTCCTCTGCTCCGCAGTGGTAGCACTCCGGGCCGGTATCTTTACCTATTTTGTGTAGGTAGCTACTAAAACAGCCGTGCCCGCTGAGGACCTGATCAAGTGGTAGCACAGTTGACCGTGCTTTCTGGTCACCCAGGTTCACAGGTTCGATATTAACTCGTGCGTCCACCGATCTTAAGCGGACTTGTTCCATCGGGACTGCCACGCCGCCATGTTACTTTGCTTAGCGTTATTCTTGTCTTCGCCTTTCTGTATTGCCTGTCTCTCGTAAGCGAACAGATCGATTGGCGGTATGGTAGTCAGTGCCAGGACGGCGTCTTCTTACGCTGTGCGATATGTAGCAGCCACCATGATTGCACTCCTTCTCTGGACTCATTTTCAGCCTGGCCCTTTCAATTTGTAATACCTGGGGTAACCCAACTAATATTAGCTGGGTTACCCAGCAGCGTTTGATAGGCAAATCGACGATACTATTTTAGTACACCTCTACTCTACATCGTTAACCAAGGATTTTACTTTTACCCACGGGCGCAGAGTTATTCTTGCTTGGGATTGTATGCGTAGTCACCGTAGAGTGAAACACCCACCCAAAGTAGGTGGTGATGAAATGGCGTTCATTTTATTATTTTTTATATTTGACATAAAGAGGAAGCAGCTATGAGAATATATAGATGAGCTGGGGGAAAGAATACATCTTCTCACGGCCAAAGCTATCAGTCGACACTCTCTTCTAATTTCTTGAACGTTTGTATTCTAAGTTATCTGACGAATACCTTCTATCTTATCTGCGCTTGTTTTCATCGTGTGTTTTGGTGCACATCTTCATATAGCTATAGCCAGATAGTCAAATGGGCTTTCTTAGATAGAAATCTTGATGAGCTTCGTTGATCGAAGCATCCTCTAGTTGGTACGCCAACGTGCTTGGGGAACTTCCAATTCACGTTAATATTGACAGTGCCAAAAATACGTGCCGTTTTTTGTTTTGAATCTGTTACAATTTGCAATCAGATTTACATTTTTGAATTCTCCTCTATTACAAATGATTTATAGATAACTTTTCAAAACAAAAATATAAAAACGGCACGTATTTTTGGCACTATCGATATTAATCAAGATTTTTTATAATTCTGAATCACTTTATAAATATATTTTCATGAGATCAAATATCTGCCTTTGATCAGTTTGAATTAACATTTTATATAAATATATCAATCATATGTAATCATTGCTAAAAGTTAATTGAAAATACTAGGTAAATTTTAAATATTGTCGTTATATAGTGATATTTATGACTGTGATTTAATTAAGTTTAAAATCATCAAGTGGAAAATTTCAGCGCATCTTCACAGACTAGGCGAGAGTGCATAGTTGTAATTTTCTCTAGATATAATTAATTTATGAGTCTATGAAAATATGAAAGAAGATGAAATTACGTAGTAGAACTATATAATTAAGTTGCATTTTGAAATTTTATCGGCCTTCAGCTGAAGAATTTTAGATGTAAAGTTTTTCAAAATAAATATATACACATCCTTTCATTAAAATAAACTGTTATTCCTGCGAAATAAATTCCCCATCAAAATTTAGCGATTAATTTATGCATGCTGAATAAATTTGCCTAATCAAATTAGGCGCAGACACTCGTAAACAATATCTGGGAAGCATTATTCGATAGACTGCTAATGCGGCTGATCCCATTAGCTATTACTTCTTGGAAGTTAACCCTATTAGGTAATAAATATTTACCACCATGGCCGAGACTAAAACAAATATGGCCGTGGCCAGCGGGGAATTTATTAAGTTCACTGAACATAATTTGATACCAATAATCGCTTTATAATACACACAACGTTGACCTATGAGCGGCCACAGCGCCAAGCAATTAGCGGCTACTTCATATGCATTAATCTCTTTGTGAAGCTGCACTTGACATGGTTCAAATAAATATGCTTTAAAAAAAATTGCATTTATTTTTCCTTTATACGAGGTGATTCAAATATTAACCGGAATTTTGCTGTATAAATTTATTAGTGATATAAAGAGATACAAATTGAGATTTAGTTTTTTTCCGCCAACGTTGACATTTCTAGATATTAATAGCAAAAATATTTCTCGTGGTTTTGCTGGTATTTTTTTTTTTCAAATGGAACTGATGCAGTTCCGTAAATGTTATTCTGAAGGATACATCTATCCCATTATCGCTAGATGTGTGAAAAGGGATATTTTTAACTTAAAGTATAATTCGATGTGATCCTATGCATTTTTAATTGATGAAATCTTCCAGGGATCCGTTAAAAAATAGGAACCATTAAATTAATCGTGTGTACATTTTGAATTAGCTTGAAGCAGCATATCGCCGGAACAATGGGGGTTTATCAAATACATGGGGTGTTGTAATTAAATTTAATCAGCCGTCAAGATGATTACCGACCTAGAACGTCGTAGCCAGTTGTGGGGTTAAACGTCCAGTATAATTAGGGTCAATGTGCGTATAAATGGATTTCGACCAAAATCACGACATGAAGACGACTTTGACGTATCTTTGGTTTTGACCATTTGGGGTTTGTCAAAAACGGCCAATCTGACTAGTTGGCAGTGGCTTTTTGCAACCCTTAAATCCTCCGGATTTCGAATGTCAATTTGAGAAGTACTTTCAGGAGACAAATTAAAAAAAAACGCTTCTAATTAAATTTAGCTAATGGATGAAACTGTTTGTAAATTTGTACAATTTTATCAAGAATACGAGATTGAAAGCGTTTCTTTAATATATTGAATCCACTCGCTGAGGGTTGCGACGTGAACTTTGAAGCGCTGTAAACTTTTCAAAGTGTGAAGATGACAAAGAGTTTATCACACCGCAGTTTGTATTTCTTCAAAAGTACCCATGATATAGTATTTATGAAATTTGAACCGAGACCAACTTCTGTCATGTTCTGGATTTGGCTCATACTTCTTTAGTTCGATGATTTGTTACAAATCGCTCAAGGAGTTTTATGAAATAAACTATGCATTCACTGAATTATACCAGCTCTTTTTAATCTGTGGATATTTAATTATTTTATTTGAACAGGCGTGTCAATAAATACATGTATCATGAGCAGGTATTAAATAAGGGTTGTTTTCTCTTGTGTCAACATCCTAACAAATAATATAGACTCATTTAAAAGACCCGCATTTAAGGATAAAAATGATGCTTTAATACAATAGAAATTAGATAAATACCAAACCAAAACCTTTCAGGCTTCGAATAATAGTATTTTTGAATTCATTCGGCCCCCAGCTTACTTTTTCCTTGTGTATTGATCAAATCTTATTAAAAAAAAGTCGATACCTAGATGGTTAATAAAAAAACACAGATGAACCAAAAATTACTTTAGGAAATATTGGGCATTTTCTTAAAAATCGATACTATATCCCAGGGGACTGTTATAAGATTAAATTGAATTTAATTAGATTGTAGCATAAAATATAATTAAGTTACATATGTTATATTACTGCACACAAGGAATATTCATCTATTATAACAAAACATTTTTTCTAAGATATAAATCATCATAGTGCAGCCACAAACAGTCCATTGCAGGAAAAGGACATCTTCAATATCAATCCATAGGAAGGGGTTACATCCATTTTGTCTGTATCATACATTCCGAATGGGCGTTAGACTCCCTCTGCTCACCTATAAAACCCCAGGGAGGGAGCTAATCTTACGCCCGCGGGCAACGGTTGAACCCCAGGGGTGATGATGTGGAGTAGCCTCGTCGGTTTGCTCATCAAATGCAACTGGGGTATCCCAGCTAACATGAGTTGGGTATACAGGTCACCCTGTGCTGTTTACCCATAAAGGGGTATGTGGAACAGCCAATAACAGTAGTTAGTGGAAACTGTGTCAAAGGCTCACCATTATCTTCAACAGCCTAGGCATACAGGGGAGAACGGTTTTAGGCTGTTCTCGTCTGTGGCTCATCTCCGTGGCTAGGTACTACAAATACCCGAAGTACCATGGGGAAGGAGCAGTCCCTGCATTCCGTCATCTGCTGTAGCCCCCTTCAGATTGAGTTGGAATCGTGTTGGCAGTGAACCCGCGATAATGTCCCTTGATTTTAGCTTAGTCTTTGTCCTTCCTCCTCCATCGCACCTTCGGGTGCACGTAGTCTGAAGCTGGTCTTCGTGTGGAAACCTCGCTTCCTCTGGAGAGCGCGGAGCAAAAGGAGTGGGTGCCTAGACTGGAAGACACTCTTTATATGGCTAGTCAGGGGAAACCCAACAGACCATACAGCAGCGCAGGAAATAAGTTCGACTATTAATAACCTTCCAATCTAGTCATTATATCATACATTATCTTCCCCGTTCACTCGATACTCAGTGGATCACTTGACTTAACGTGTCGAAGGGTGCTTTCGTGGCCGTTTCGATAGGGAGTGTGGAAAATTTATAAAGACGGAATATTTGTCTTCGGGAGATAGTAACCTTGTTGATTTTACTGGAAAGGGCTTTGATAAATACAAAAAGTTCAATCCCCTGTTTCTTCGCGAGGGCGCTGTTGGGCTAGAAAGAAGTCCTACATGACGCTAAAATGCGTACTTGTTCTGTTTCTTTAGTTTTTCAACCGCTGAGAAGATATAAATAAAATACATAATATATACTTTAAAATACTTATTACCTGAGGACTGACGTTTGTCGAATTGCGATGCGAATTCCGCCTAAGCAGTCGCGCAAATTTCAGCCCATTTACGTTTCGTAACACGTATTAACGTATTAGTTTAAGATGTAGACTACGTGGCGCGAAATTTAAAACATAGACAGGGGTACTGTTCATAAAATGCCGAAAACTACTTTAATTTACTCTTCTAAAATAAATGGATACTGTATTCTAAGCACAGGAAAATGAGGTAATTATATATTAAAGTTAACTACTAAATATTTAATAAATTATGCTTTTTCATACAATATTGGTTTTAGACAATGAGTTTGATCTTTATTAACATAGAGTGATATTTGAATGAATTCCAATTTATAATTGAATATGGAAGTCTGTCTAAACTGGCTATTGAAATCTAACTTTAACTATTCAACAAATTCCTGACAAACTTCGGTTATTTCGATTGCATGCACGAGAACTCATCATCAATATGGTGATCATATTAATGCAATTATAAAAGCATTTTACGCTTCTGATTTAATTAAAAATAATATGTTGGCTTAAATAATATTATATTCCCGGTTTAATCACATTTTTATTGGGTTTATAGCTCAATTTTGTTTGTTTATATGTATTTTAGAGTTAATATTCATATTTTATTAGAATTTTTAAAAAGTCTCAATCTCAAACAATCAAATCCTCCAGGGTTCAAAATCGACATACATTTAAAATAGGTTTCTCTGTCGAGACCATAAGACGTCGTTTGTCAAGACGGTGAACAATTTATGGCATCCTCTTTTAAAATTTTCCTTGCATCGCCCAAGCGAAGAAATAAATCCATCCCTGCTGAAAATAATCCATTTTCCCGACGTCCAAAGCCATGGCACTGGAAGCCATTGTCGATTGTTTGTGCAATTGTTTTCTGTTTCTTTGTTCCCTGGAACAAAACAATCACTCACTAAGGTCGCTTAGAAGACTGACATTATCGGGAATAAACATCTAGCCGTACCCGCCTCTCCGGAAATAAATCCGCCACGAACTTATCATCTTTTGAGCTTTCGTCCGAATATTCCAAGGGTCGTGTATTATGTATACATTGTGGGATTATCCAGTGCATTATAGTAGAATCGACGAAAGCATTATTTGTAATGCGATATCCTCATATTTAGACTCACAGTTAACGAAGTGAATTGCCTTTGGAAACATAATACTTGGGGTCAGACATATCGAAAGCTTCGCTTCAGATGTAAGCTTTAATTAAGCCGATAAAACGTAGTTCATTTCATCGTAATGATCTCATATTTTAATTACAATATAATATGGGGAAAATTCAATTAATAAACGTAAATAGATTTACGCGGTAATTCAGTATTTCGCACAAAAATATTCTCGTTATTAAATTTTTTATTATGCGACGGAATGTGCGAATTAAAAATGTGTACATGGATTTTGATTTATCTGATTTATTTATATTTCAAATACAAAAGCAGAGAATGTGGAAGAAGGCAGATAGTAATGTAAAGTTGTTCAGCTATGATGCTTATTTTATTCTAAGATAATAATCTCAGCTGCGAGATGACTAGGGAACCGGCGGGAAGATCACGCCTTCCCATAGCCAGTCAGTTGATTATATTTCTTACTCGTTGTCTTTCTAATGCCTCTATAAACATATGGTAGTCACATGAGTCTGGATTGTAAAGTGGGTGTTCCCAGAATAATTGGGTGAGTTTATCACGAGTAACGGATGCAAAATGCCGTCATTCGTTATCATTCAGAAAATGAACAACTAGAATCGACCTTCACGAAATTTTTGTAAAGCAAAATTTCCGGACTGTACTGTAAAATATTTTTCTATTATAATAAAGTATTACATACAAGGGTCACCCAGAAAGTAAGGTTACAACAATTTACAAACGAATGGCCGACAAATACGTGGTACCAAACAAACTGACTGTTAAGATTATCTCTACTTGCCAGGTGCGCCAATTATGAAACAAAAAAATCCCTCGGCCTCAAAAGTCCTTATAACTGCAATTCGATTCTGACACCAATGTAACGTAACACAGCGGGGTGCTCGCGAGTCCTCTTTAAAAATTCCTTACTTTCTAGATGAGTTCGTATGTACTACTTGTTTTAGGTAGACTATTACTTGTGACTGACTGGATTGGGGGTTCATTAGCAATCAAACCCATTTCCTGCGCTGATGTAGGGTCACCTCGAACTAGTCACACAAAGAGTGTCTTCCACTCACCCTTTATCCCCACGAGAAATGCTATACGCAGAGCATCCAGGTGCCCACCCCTTTTGCTCCATGCCCTCCAATGAATACGATGTTTCCGCGGGAAAGACCAGCTTTAGACCATGTGCACTCGAATTTGCGATGCAGGAGGAATAGCTAGTTAAGCTAAATTCATTGGATTTAATTCTGCAAGTTAACTGCCACCACGAGTCCAACCTCAGTTTAAAAGGGGCTGCAGCAGATGACAGACTGCAGGGGTTACCCCTTTCCCATGGTACTCTTATTGGAGTCGCCATTCGAACAGCCCAAAACCATTCTCCCCTGTTTGTCTAGGCTATTCCACAATTACTGTAATCGACTGTTCCACACGCCTCTTTATGGGTACGCAGCACAGGGTGACCTGCGCACCCAACTCATGTTAGCTGGGCTACGCCAGCAGCGTTTGATAGTTAAAGCAACGAGGCTACTTTCACACACCTCTCAACTGTTGCCCACGGGCGTAGGGTTGAATTCCCCCTCCCTGGGGTTTTATGGGTAGGCATCGTGGAGTCTAGTACCCACCCGGAACATTAACGGGAAGCCAAAACTTTGATGACAGTTTGCCTTGTTGGCATCCATTCTCACGGACCCCCATTTAAATCTCATTCATTCCCAATTTTTTTTTCATTAAGATTGCGCTTTTGCAAAACAGAATCTACCCATAGGGGTCATTATTGATCACTTGATGAAATACCGGCTTAGAGTATTTGTAGTCAAATTCTTACTAAATTTAAACAATATTATATTGCTATAAACTGTTTTATTTGCTTACAATTCAATCAAGAACATCAGTTGTTAATTTTTTGTTTGTATTCATGATTTTAAATGTTTATTAAATTCATTCCGAAGCGCTAAAGACCTTAAATCAATTAGTTCAATAAAGTTGCAGAGACAATAAAATTACTGTCTATTTATAAAGTCAAAGGGAGACTAAGAACAGCCGATTAAACAATTTGCCGGTCGGGTCAAAAAACGCGGAAGTTTTCGAAATTGGCCAACTTTCAATATTGTCGAAGCAAACAAAGAGTCGACGGGAGGGGGTGGTTTGTGAAATATATTAAAAGGATTTCGAGCCCGATTCCGCAAGGGTCGCTCCTTCGGCTACAGATGCCTTCAAACTTTCCACAATGAAATATTGTAAATGTAAATAATTTTGTCCCGTCCATAATAATAATTCAAACGACATTTGTACACGGCAAATTTTCGGGCTTTTATGTTTATAGGGCTTTTAAATGCGACCTCCCCCCGGGCTCGCTGTAAAATGATTCAATGCCCGAAACGAGCGGTGAAAAGAAACTTGCCGATAAAATGGCGCAGTAAACTCAAATAGCTATCACTAAATATCGTGCCGATTGATATTTATAAAATACGCCAAATCCACTCCAAATTTATCGGAAAATATCCAGTGATTTACGTAGCGCTTTTGTGCGGAAAAAAGATGTTATCGTCTATGTTTTTCGGCTATCGTCGGGATGACCCTTTTCGATAAGTTATCGTGTAAAATTATACGCAAATGTGGATATTATCAACTCAGTATTTTACAAAAATATACTATATTTTTAGTTTTAGAGCAAAATAAGCAACATACAAGGTGTATTCCAAAAGTCATGAAATATATCATTTTTGAATAGATTTATCGAAAATGTATATACAATACGGTAATATTCTGCAAAGTAATCTCTACAAACATCTAGACATATTTTCCACGGGCTCTCAAATGCTCGGTATGCCTTCTCGAAGGTCTTAACGGGAGCCTCCTTCAAAGGAATTGTCATGATGCAACACCCAGGTAGTCCCTTTTTTCAATCCTTTCAGAACACACAGGTAATAGGTAGCGTTGACAGTTTGTCCTTAAGGTACAAACTCATTGTGGAACACACCCTTGGTGTCAAAAAAGACAATCAACATTGTTTTCACTTTGGATCTGCTCATCCTGGCCTTCTTCGGTTTCAAGCACATTGAGGTGTGCCATTCAGCACCCTGGTACTTCATAGGCTTGCTTAAACAACTCGTGAACTTCAACAGCTTGTCGAGTTGGTATCGAAACAAAGTTGCACTAAATTAACTATCCTGATTCTTGTGATGCTCGCGGTAGATTGAAATTCAGTCCATATCTCACACAATGATCTGATACAAAATCTGATACAAAAATGTCTTCCACAGCTTTTTTGTTCCCCCAAGAAACGCTACACACAGAGCTCCCAGGTGCCCACCCATTTCGCTTAACGCCCTCCTAAGACCGGTTTCAGATTACATGTACTCGAGGGTGCGTTGGAGGAGGAAGGAAGAGTTTACGCTAAAACGCAAAGGTACTCCTAGGTCGCTAACACCACGAGTCCAACTTTAGTTTAAAGGAGGCTGTAGGAGATGACGGACTGCAGGGATTCCCCCTTCCCCATCATACTCGTATCGTCATTTGAGCAGCTGCTAATCAACTAATGCTCACCCAACTCATGCTATCTGGTTTACCCCAGCAGCGTTTAATAAATAAGCCGACGAGGCTGCTTTCGCGCACCTCTACTCTACATCATTATCCCAGGAGACTCATGAGCTTAGAGTTCCCCCCCCCTGAATTTTTATGGATGGGTACCATAAAGTGAAATACTCACCCGTAAAGTAAGGGTTATCCTCATCTCACCCAACTGGCTTAAATATGTTGCGACGTTGTTGTGGCAAAAAACATGTTTCATGACTTTTGGGATGCATCCTGTATATTCAAAACAAGAGAGGTATTTTTTTTGATGCTGACTACACTTTATTTATTTTTACACTTATAAGGTATTATAAGGTAGATCCTCGATCTTTAAATTTAAACAAAAAAAGTTGTGTGTAACATATCTACTGATTTTTATTAAACTCAAAGAATGATTTATGGCATTAAGTATAAAGTATAAAATCGTTCAAATGTCCGCCGCGGCTTTGCTTCGTGGCACGTATTTGGGAGGTCCAATTTTTGATGACTGATTTTGCTGAATTGTTTGCGATTTATACGCATAGACCTGAGATTTTAAATAACCCCAGAGGAAGAAGTCTAAAGGCGTTAAATCTAATTGCAAGTGCAGAATGTCCATCGTAGCATGCGCTGTATATGCATGGCATGTAGCGTCATCCTGTTGGAACCACGTGTCGTCAGAATACATATCAACCAGTTTGTGTCATCCCTATTACTATTATTAGTTTTTAATAAAATACTTTATTAATTAAACATTATAATCGATTATCGATTTTTTTAATTTCCAAAATAAGTACTATTTTTAATCCTATATTTTAAAAAATGATTACAACAAAAAATTTACTATTAAAAAGGAGGAGGTGAGAGCCTAAGCTTTCAAGCTTCTCATTAAGGGGGTATTCTAGTCTAGAGGTACAAATTCAATAAAAAAGAGATAAAAATATTTTTTGATCTCAGAAAAATAATATTTTCACAAAATGGCGACGGGTTAAAAAAATCATTTTTTTAGTTTTAATTTTTCACCGTTTTAATTTTTTTTAAATAGTTCAAAATGAATTTTTTAAATAAATCTGGAAGGAACAATAGAAAATTATATAAAAAATATTTGTACTTATTTCGAATTGAATTAATTAATTAGAATTTGAGATAACATGTCAACGGTGTTGAATAAATTTTTTCAGATTTTTTAAAAATATTTTTTTGTGGAATTTTTTAAATAATAAATATAGAATAAATGCAAAAAGAAGACATTTTCAAACGTTTTTAAAAAGGCTTTACAACATGAATTGATTTATCCTTTGCAATTTAGTTGCCGCTCGCATATTCTCGCATTTATAGGCTCGAATCCAACTCCAATAACGTGGTCAGCTAACATATTTCAAAAATAATATCACATCAAGACCATTATGCTATCGATAAATCCTCGGAAAGATTTTGCTCTAATATGCAATTCAAGCATTATTTTTTTGATTCACCCCCGAACACAAATCGCCGATTTCCAATATGTCCCCAATCATTTATGAAAAAAAAGGTTCTTTTAAATTTAGCGAGCACCTAAATCGTTGGATTAGCCCTGATGGAAACAGGCGTTGGGTGGCAATATATCTGGATTTGAAAACCCTAAATATCTTCACAAATTATGGGGTGTAAAATGGCCGACAAGTAGATTTGTCGGATTTGCAAAACTGCTGCTACTATGGAAATTACAGCAGGGCTTAGACCTCGGTTTTTCGGAAGGGTTCTTTCGATTCTATAATGACGAAAGCAGTGAGATTCAGACTTTAATAAATAAATCATGCTACAGACTGCCACATTACCACAAACGGACGTTTTTGTGCAATTTTCTGGTTGAGTTTCTTCAATTCTTCGCCCCATTGATGAAAATGATGAAGATGAAAACCCTCCCGAGGAAAATTTATTTGATGCCCATTTATCGAATGGCAGTCTGATTTAACTTGTGATAAACGAGCTTTTAACGTTCCACTACATTTTTCTGCGAGAACTGCGAAAAAATTCGACCTTTAAAATACGCCATTTTTCATATTTTAAAATATTTAGCCATAGTTTCAAAGCATTTTTCGAGCACATTAGGTTTTGGTTCACTTATTTCAAATTATTTTGGTTCAAGATTAAAAATTGTAACGAGATTAATAATACAAAATCGATCATGCTTTAAATCATTTGTTCTCCGGTATAAAATCCATTGTGAAAACTTTATGAAATATCAAGAAAAACAGGTATTTTTACAATTCTCAGGGAGTTTGAGTGTAATAAATGATTCCGAGGAAGTTGAGAAGAGTCCTTTTAGAAGCTTTTATCGGGAAACTTGAATGAATTGCTTAAGTTAAAGAAGGGAATATGACAACCTTTTTTAGCGATCAATTTAATATACAAAATAATATTTTTGTCTTTGAATAACAAAATGCAAAATATGCATAATGAATCAGTTAATTCCTATAATTAATTTGGTTAATTTCCACAAAGCCAAAATTATGTTAAAGTAAAATAAAAATATGTTTAATATGTTGATGAGTAATCACGCATATTGGCGTTTGGACTCGAAAGAGCATTACATCGATGGCAAGGTCGTGCTACAAAGATACCCCTATATGTCTTATTATTACGAAAAGCGATCCATAGCGCTCCATTTTCAATGCCATGCTTCTATTTCTAATACAATAAGGTTATTTATTTAAATAATTATTCAACATTAAAAACGGATATGTGTATTGTTTATTTTTGTGCGAAAAAATGTACGAAAATTGAGTCGAAAATATTTATTTATGATGTTGCTGGACGAATGGATGGGAATAGACGGGCGTCGAATAGAAAGACTCTCTTCTCTAAATAAATATTTATTCTACACGAGAGAGAGATCTGGCTGCAGGAGGGATGACTTCCCGCAGCCAAGGCTAAGCGACGACTCTCCCGACTCCTGCCTCCTGCGCGTCACTACCGAATAGAGATGGAAGATGTCGCTGTTGACAGCGCTACTACGTGAGGATAAAAAACGCTGCGCGGTCCTAAGAGAAATTAGATTTGCATAACGATGTGAGTTAGAAAAATACGGATATAGCATCCATATTACTTCTAAGCTTTCAACATTTTAAACTATTTCTAGCTAAAATTATCATATCAGCACATTATAAACTAATATTACTAAATACTGCCCGCAATACGAGCGAGCATACTATTTCTGGATCATTTGAGTACGCTCGCAGCATGTGCGTGTATTGATATTTTCCAGCCGGGCGTTCCGCGCTAAACTTCACCCAAAGCTCATAAAATTGATATAATTCCTAAACCGACTGCTAGATTAAAATGAAATTTTAGCAGATGTTACAAAATAATTTATTGCATTTAAATATGTAAACACAATGACGATTTTCAATCTGTGGTGCGCGTACCTGCGTGATTAAAATGCAAAAAAATATAATTTTTACTTGAATTGTATAAACGGACATATTTTGCTAACAAATTACATTTATATATATTTTATGCAATTTTAATATTAACACATGTGCATACTATCATCTCTAAAAAGAAATTTAAATCAATATCAAGTTTTTATGACATTTTTTTCAATCTTAATTTTCGTCCTTTTCATCACGCATAAACGCGGACACGGACTATAAAGAGTTAATTTACATTTAAAAAAAAAATGTCATCAAATAAAGCGGGATATAAGCTTTGATTGGTATTTATTATATGGGTTTAGGTTTATATTTAAATTTTTGGAAAAAAGTCATCGTATCAATATATTTGGAAGATTGAATTAATATTTTCAAAACAATCGTTTTTATCTTGATTTAGATATTTATTATAAATTTATATAGATAATTTATTAAGTTGGGCAGGGCTAGCTATGATTGATCGATTTGTAAGAATAATTAAAATATCAGTCTAGGATTTGGAAAAAAAAAATTGTCTCACAGTTGACATAATATCTCAAGTTTTAATTAATTAATTTGCTTAAATTTTAATGAAAAAAATAATATATATAACCTTCTATTGTTTCTACCAGATTTATACCTAAATTTTAATTTTAACTATATAAAAAAAATAAAACCATAAAAAAATAAAACCAAATAATGAGTCACATTCTTATGAATTAAGAATCTTTATTTTTTAATTTTAAATGATTAAAAGGGTTAGAATCTTGTCAACCAGGACACGTCTTTTTTTATCAATTTACGAAATTATTTTTTTTTATTTGTGGTAAAAACTATAATCACATATATTTTGTTTATATTTTATCGAGCTTGAAAGAACGCCCAAAATTTGCGTCTCTATGCAATATGATCAATCAAGTATAAGAAAATGTTGTCGATCGCTAGAGTATGACTTTGTTTTAGTCTTTCTCTCAAACCACGACTGTTAGCAATTTAGAGGTACGTCTTCGTGTAAAGTGGGTGGTGGAACTTTGAGGAGTTTGAGGAGCGAAATATACCTACTTGTGGGAAAACCCTTCTAATGCACCTTCACCTTTTTCACCGAGCTCGTAATGGAGTGAAAAATTTGACGCCAGGAAAAATCCAAAAATGTATAAAAGGAATACCTGAACGACCTGGATGGCCGAGATAGGGTGAGACACCCTACTCATAATCACGAACTTCCCCCATTAACGAGGGTAATGAGAGTGTTATGGCGAAAAAAGTTTGCACCGAGCCCTAACTGCACATTTTTTTTGTTTTAATCATCGTTCCCGTGATTTATTCAGACCTTTAAGCACCGTCAAAATTCAACACAAAAATGAATATATGACAAAATGAAAATCAGCATTGAGAGCTTTTATCTCATGATGGCTTGAAAATGACCTAATATTTGGAATCCAATTCACAATCCATGAATACAAGAGTAATGGGCAACTACTTCCAATCTATATCTTTCCGGTTTCAGAAGCCGGAACCCTATTTCCACAGAACTTCCAGTAACACATGTAACATTTGAACATGAAATTGGGAAATACATCACGTATAACGTCAAAGTTCTCAGAGCTCACTATCAAAGCGAAAAGATTGCCAATGAAACGATATTTTTACTAAATCTTTTTATAAAAAATTGTATCAATTTATGTTAATATCTTCATAATATTGGTGGCTATCAAGCGATTAATATCGGAATCTTGTTGATCAATTTATGCCGATAGCAATATGATATTAGCATTAACATATAATGGCTTGGAGCAATTCATGATAGACATATCTTGAGATAATATACAAGCAAATTTAAGGCTAAACAAGGACTGTTATTCGATCCAATAGATCGAATTATATTACGCCCTTAATACATTATTTATTAATAATTTTGCATTAATTCAATAAGAACGCTCGACTTTCAAATGTATATAAAACAAGTTATATAAGAGATATCTAATTAATTTTATATTTATTTAAAAGAATATTTTATGGCATTTATTGTAAAATTTAATATGTTTAAAATATTTGGCGCGACTTTTCTAAAAGACACATATTCGCTTGGTCTAATTTTCAATGACTGAAATTTCCTATATAAGGGTGTCCAATTTTGATGCAATATTATTATTATAAAGTACTTATTTAAATATATTCAATTATTTTGAGATAAATCGTTATAAATTATGTATTTTTTAATGATTTTATATTCATTATTATCTCATAAAATTTCCTCCAAATTGTATCAACGCATGAATTTGTTGTGCAAAGCGCTCTTTGAATAATGTTATATACATGAATGTTAATATATTGTATTTATTACGAGGGTAGTTTTGCTTTCAAATCAGCTTCTGCGTGACAAAGTTCCGAGAACTACCCTCCGCTCCAACATATTTATCAGTTTAGCAAATTCCGTTAATACTTGTTAATCCCAGGGTCTCACCTCGAATTTCTTCACATTATGTCTCTGACGGTGGACTCCCTGCCAACAAGAGGGATTATATCCGACACGATTCACCCTTATTTCTAATTAAATATGCTCATTTAATTCGAGTTCAAACTTTCTACACGACTGTTCGTCTCGATAAACAGGTCATACGAAATTATGGGGGAGTCTTAGAAGAAGTTTCCCCATAACTTCGGTTGGGGGTGAACTCGACTAGTTCTTAGATCTGCTGCCAGTTCGTATTCAATATATGGCAACTATCAATTCCGTAAGCTCACTTTGGCTTCGTTATGTGTGTTCGTATGAACGCTTTTACTCTTATTATTGGCAAAATTATTGTTGGAAACACATTGTCATTTGAATATTACAATAAAAACATTTTGGGAAGCATAAAATCTCAGCCTTAATTACAGTAGCATATTTTAAGGGCTGTTTTCTGTGATATTTTAATTAAGAAGGGAGACAAGCAAAATTCATCTTCGTCACTGCATACCATTCTTGTTTAAATTAGGCAGACACATATCAGAAGCAAAACAATGGATCTACGCAGCCTCTTGGGAGAATTTTGTGGGGCTGAGAGAGGGATAAGCTCAGAAGCGGTAGACCAAAAAAAATGTTAATACAGCTTTAGATATAGTAACCAGTTGTTGAACTAAACCACCATTATTAGATTTAATTTTAGAAGACGGAGAAAGTTTGGGTATACATGCGTTCCGAGTCTGTAGTCTGTGAGACTAATGATTAGTAATCTAGGGCAGCGGTTCTTAAACTGGGATCCCACGAGGGTTCGCTAAGACAATACTGGGAGTGCGTGAGAATATAAACAAAACATTTATCTATACTTGCAAAATATATTTACTTCGAATTCTTCGTTTATCGGTTGCTTAAACTGTATTTGGATTAGAAGTTGGATTCCTATTGGAGGAATGGTACATTTATGGTGTGAAGCAACTAACTAGGCGAATAATCACTTGGTCCTACATACTTAGTTAGACAACATTGCAGGATTACTCTACCTTTGAGTTTGCATCCTGTTGTTGAATCGTACATTAACTTTGATCTTGAATGCTCATACCTTTGCACAATCCCACATTTGCAGAATTAGTTTGATAAATTCGTAATTGGAAGCGGCTCTCATTCAACTCCACATTTGCGAAGATTAAGGATAACGCCATAAAACGTCCGGATTTAACGTATGGCGGGAATAAAGGCTCAGTCGTCGGGATAAATTCAACGTTCAACGATTCGAAATGTCGCACGAAAAGATAGTTTTGGAAGCGCTCGTTTTATAGTTGTTGGTTGCAGCCATACATCAAAATTTCTAACTGCAGCATCTTCCAACTCATTACATTTTGCGTCGGAATTTATGACCATACAAGGATGCGCGGTATAAAACAAATACAGTAGCGAAATGTGCCATTTATCATAGCAAGCCTGATCGATTTTTTTTGAGCGGGATATTCGAAATTGAAAATGTTGGCGCGTTTAGGCAATGTGCCCACAAACAGCCGCAAAACTTAATATCTCTCATGAGACAAAGTAAATACGCCCAAAAATTCTTGGCAATACGTTTCAAACTAATGTATTTGGGCAGCTTACAGACTGTAATACGATAATATTATTCAGTGTGTCAGCATTTCCTCTATTTCCTATTCACAAACTAGCTACGTGAAATATTCTTTGAAATTTGAAATGTGTAAGTACACACTTAGCATGAAAGCCCTTATGTAAATGAAATACCTGTCTGTTAATTTAAGATCATCTTTCTAAGGTTTTGTCTCTTTCGAGGCAAAACATTGCTTATAGCTTTCATTTAATGTTGGAGCAAATAAATTTAAAAACTATAGAAATATGCATAGAAGCTTGTTATATAGGATTTTTCAATAACAACGCTCTATTTTTAAATATAAATCAAACAAATTAAATGTATGATATCTACTCATTTTTTTATTTATTCAAAAGAATATTTAATGGCAATAATTATGAAGTAAAATATTGTTCAAATATTTTTGGAAAATTTACTTGAGGATGCAAATATGTGTGGTTCAATTTTCATTGGCGAATTTTTTTTTGCGATTTTGATAATAAAATTTGATAATTTGCACTAGTTGCATAATACCATAACGTAATGAAGATTAAGCGCCTCTATTGAAATAGTAACATCGTTAGGATTACTATAAAGTCAACCCTCCTATAGCGTCCACTTCGTTTTAATCACTAGTTAACAAACTAAACACGTACAATTTTTTTATGGGTGTCGTACTTTCTATAGCGTTTGCTATGGAAGGGTGTTTGCTATTTCTCAACGCTATAGAAGGGTTGACTGTATATAAAATGCTGAGTCCCATCCAATCGTTGATTTATATAAAATCTATCGGTAAATATATAATGTACTTTGGAATCATTTGTTGCAAATTATTGAAAAATTTTCTACTGATGAATGATAAGCCTGATCTGAATAGTAAAGCTCCCATAATATGGTACAAATTTAAAAATTTGACTTTTACGGAATAAATACAGAAATTGAATTAATGGACGGTTTGTCGTAAAATGAGAAATTCCTCTTTCCTAAAACAGTTGCTCTGATTTTTAAAAAATAAAAAAACATCAGAAAAAATCTAAATAATTGTAATCGAGGCTAGAATAAAAAATGTCGAGGCCATCTCGACATAGGAGCTGCCGGTAAAAATAAATTTTAAGGTCACTTCGATACAAGATGTCAAAGGGTTTTAATAGTTTCGTTTAAGTTTTTCCACAATTTGGATTTCAACAGTAAAAAAATAAATAATAAATACTTAAACCTTTTTTGTGCAATAGATGCGTTACAAAAAGAAATCGCATAAAAAAGCTATGACTTACATAGAAAAAAGTGAAGATGCGTTCCATGAATTTTAAAAATCGCATAACTTTGAAACTTCTATGTAAAATATATCCAAAATCTCATAAAAAAAGTTAATGAAAACATAGAAAAACAAGAAGGCAATTAAAAAATAATATTAATTAATATTTGGTATTTGAGAAATACTAATTATTTTAATTACAAACTCTTATCACTGTATGATGATTTTCGTTACGATTTTCGAAATGACCCAAAATCGCTCTGTTCTTCAGAAGAAATAGTATACCCAGTGTCAATATCATCATTGTTCTATGCTTTTATCTTTTTTAGATTTTCTCTTTCCAACAATATAATTCAAAATTATTAAGATGTCACTACAGTCCCTAACTTAAAAAAAATCACAAAAGGGTGACTATCAAAAAAAAATCTATTCTTCGTCATTTTTTGGTCTTATTTTGCCACAGTTTTAATTATTTTTAAATACTAAAAAAAAAAATATTTACAAAAATCTGGTAGATATAATAGAGGATTATATAGAAAACGTGAAATATGATTTTAACCGTGTTGAAAAAAATAGTTTCCACAAAAACGCGTTAAAATATTTCATTACGGTAGGACTGGCTAAGTTGCCACGTTACTAAAATAAATTTTTAGAAATTCCTTTGGAGAATGTATTTTTAATAGTCAAAATATTAGAAAAATGCATAAAAACAAAATTATTTTTTTAAAAATCCAAACTAGAAAAAAGTCCCAAATCATATTTTTTTTTGAATTTCATCCAAAATGTTTCGATACGTACTCTTTATGACATTACAAAAAAGAAAAAAAATTCTCGAAAAAAACCGCATAACTTCGAAATTGCACAAAAAAATCGCACAAAAAAAGGTTTGAGTGTAAACGCGATCTATTTTTAAATGCACATAAAACAAGTGCTTTGTGCTTAAAAGAATAGTTTATGGCATTAAATATTAAATATAATATTGTTCAAATATTTACCATAATTTTGCTTGGGAGTACAAATTCGGGAGGTTTAATTTTCGATAAATTTGTCACATAAATCTGACTGAATTTGCTGGATGGCGTTATTTTGAGTTTGAGGGAATCAATTGTTTGCTGTTTATAAGCATTAATCTGCGATTTAAGATAGCTTTAATAGATGAAGTTAAAATGCTTTAAATACTCAAATCACTCATGCAGAATGTCCATCATGGCATGTGCTGCGTAGCGCCGCCTTGTTTGATCGCAAAATTTGCACACGTTGTACAATATTAAAACCTTCTATAATAATTTTCTATGTATTGTTAAATAATTTGTGATAAATTTAATAGATATTATTTTAATAACTTAATTTTTCCACAATTTTAATTTGAACCATATAAAGATATAAAAGACTATTACATGAACACATGATTGAACAAATGATTAATATTTGATTTTTGGTTGTTCTTTTCGTCGACACGCCTCATAAACTACTTTTATTAAATATTGTATCGACGAAATACAATCAATAACAGGGCGTTCTAATAAAAATAGGACAAAATGAACGATAGTTTGATGACGTTGCCTACTGTTACCATATGGCAATGCTCGATTCAATGGTGTCGTTGATATTTTTATTAAAATAAATATCAAAGTTGAATTATTTATTCTCATATTTTGTGTTTTTATATTCCAGCGATAAAAAGTATAGTCATAGATTTTTTTTTAGATTTAATATTTGAGATAGACTATATAATATACGCAAAAAGCTCTCAAAATCATAAATTTGGGACACAATTATTATATATATACAGTGTCATAAATTTTGCAATAAACGTTTCTTGGCAATAAATTCGAAATTGTAATAGCGGCGAATATTTCGGGGGTTGTTACTGATGCAATAAAGTAATTTCGGGCGATACATTCTAATATCATACATTGTGGTTTTTCACGTGAAAAATAAGCATGGACTCGTATATAAGTTGGTCCATGCAAAAACTTCCAAGTACGTCAAAAATGTTTGTTTTATTAGGAGTCGTTGATGAGAGCACGTGACGCAGGACTGTTAAAAGCTGAAGACTTGTACTGCGACAACGTAAATGCTTTGGGTCACGACCTCGTTTTTATCCCCGCATTCAACGCCAAGCCCTTTCAAGCGACCCCAACAACTGCACGGAAATAAAAGTATGGTTGCCATTCACCGCCCTCGCAGCATCCCCCGGGAGCTGGCTACATACCTCTCCCGAATATTCAGCGGGACGAATGTGAGTGCCTTTTCACTCATATTCCCATTTAGGCGTCACTCTTTATTCGATGCCTGCATTTTGATGCTTTCGTCGGTGTTTGTATTTGTTATCGGGGCATTGATTTGGAGCCAACTTTGCATCGGATGTTGGTACTGATAATAAAATTAAGGGGCTAAATCCTGTAGATTCAAACGTCTCCGACTGTGGGAACATTTCATGGCGTTTTTGACTTATAAGATCCAAGTTTAAATTAACATCCAAGAAGAGAAACTCCAAAGTAACTAACTGAATTTGTTAGGAGGTGTTAAAGCATACGTCCTCATTGTGTTGCGTGCGGTGCAACCTGCTTTCAACTAACTTTTGCAATGAAAATTGTCTTCGTAATGAATAAATGTTCATATAACACTAAAGATCGGGTCTCTTACTGTTAAAAAATAATAGAAAACCACATTCTGTAGAGGACAAAACATTTTTTATGCGAATGCGCATAAAAAAATTAAAACTAAACAAATTACAACCGTTAAAGTGTCTCTAGTGTCTTGATAAGAAACTGGCAATTTTGGATTACTTGGCGAATAGACAAAATCCTGCCGAGATAAGTAAATCTCTCAATCTGGGATAGTCGACCATAAGAACAATCAAGAAAAATGAGCTCATATTTTACATCGTATTAAAGAGATCCTTTATTGAAAAGAAATAGTAAAAGCGAGCAAAATTCAAATTCCAACAACCTTTCACTATCCATACTGAAAATATGAAATTCTGAGCCCCATATCTATTATATTTCATATCGATTACATTGTGTTTTTATTTATATTAATTTTTTATGCGATTTTTGGTACATTCTATCGCATTGATTTGAAGTTATGCGGTTTTAAAAATAATGTAACTTATCCCTAAGTTTTTTTGTGTATTTAAAATATTTTTTATGCGATTTTTTTTATATGCGACTCCTTTTAGAAAAAAACCCAAGTGTATTCTTAACTCAAAAAATGAAAGAGAGTATTTTTGAATACAAATTTATTAATAGCCTTTGTATTAACTTTTTAAGAACAACGAAACTCTAATTTATTGCACAAATTGATAATAATATAGTCCAGATTTATGAACGTTTTGTAATTTTTTGTCGCCCGATTCAAGCGTTCAAATCAAAATTATCAAACTCTTATTTTAAGAACTGTTCCATAAATATAAACGATGGTGTTTGTAACCGTAGTCACGTTTAAGCCCTGATCAAGAAAAACTAGCATATAATGTCGAATATATTCTTCATTGGCTTCGACATGCTCAACTCTTAATAATAAAATAAGATTTATGACACAAAACATTAAGATGATAGAACAGACAAGAAGAAAATAAAATTACAAAGGTGTAACCTTCAACGTATCTGGATTTAAACTGGGAATGTGTCTAAATAATGGATTTATTTCGGGAGGACCTATTGTAAATATTTTCAAACCCCTTAATTCAATCCCAGAAATGATTTAAAATTTACAACGATAAAATATTGGTTGGCAGAATTTAAACGAGGCCGTACGAGCTGCCAAGACGAACAACGCAGTGGTCGACCAAATGAGTTGACTACGTCAGAATTAATAAAAAAATCCACAAAATGGTATTGAATAACCGTCGACTGTATATTTAAACAAGTACTGTACATATTGACTGAAAATTTGCATATGAGGAAGCTGTGCGCAAGATAGGTACCGCATTTGCTCACAATGGAACAAAAACAGCGATTCAATCGAACATTTGGCGATATTATATATTTACTACTGCATATCGACCGGTATGCATGCATGTTATGGATAGCAGTTTGAATATTGTCATTTTTGACACAAATAAGCATATTTTTAACTTTTAATTATGTTTTGTAAAATGCTGTAATATCTGGATATCGAAAAAGCATTCGAAATTAATGAAAATATCGGCTCGTATAATGAATTTTGTCGCATGCATATTTGTATTCCAATTATTCTGGATCATAGTAATGGAGCTCATAGTTACACAACTTCAATTAGCCGATTCGCTTATGCGAAGCTCCCATCGCTGATGATTTTCATGCAGCTTGCGGTGGTTTATCATCCAATATTCGCACGTTGACATTTAATCTCCACGGAGAGTGCAAGTACCCGTTGTATCCCGGCGAATCTATTAAGTTGTCTGGAATAAAAGGAGACGATAGCCGAAAGCTCTCTCTCAGTAGCTTTTATCTACAAAAGCGGAAAAGCTTCGCATAGCTTGCATATCCGATAACGGTAACCCAATTTTGGCACCGTCCGACTATTTATCACCCCCTAACACTGCTAAAATATAAAAGTAACCCCTTTTCTTGTTTTGGGTCACTTTTTTACATTTCCAGCGTGTATTTCCCGCTGCGCTGAAAGATACTAACTCATTTCAGGATGTGAATATGTTAACCCGAAATAGATACGGATGAAATTCAATAGGCATGTTTTATTTTTTCCGAAATAGTTTCTTATTCTCTTCTGGTGAATCGAATATATTTTGTAAGAACTTGATATTTTTCCTCAAATATCCGATTTGGAATTATTAAATAAATATTGAGCCGATTGGCATTTAAAGTCGCATTTTTTTCAAATAATGTAATATAAATTTGATAAAGCAGCGGATAGATGAGGGTGAATGGGAGTCGAACAAAAACACTCCCTTCTCTAAATATTTTTTTATTCACCACAAGAGAGTGAGATTTGGCTGCGAGAAGGACGTCCTCCCTGACCCAAGTGTATTATTAAATAATGACATTGCATACTAATCAATACTAAGACACCAATATAATTTTTCTCTGATTTACATCTTCAAGACCCTTTGGGGGAATAAAAGCAACACAGTCGTCCCTTCTATAGCGTCCACATCGTTTGCAGCATCTTTTACGTTATCAACGATAAAGTATTTGCGCATGTTAGTCATTTACACTTGAACAAACTAGATACGTACAAACTTTATATGGGTGCCTAACTTTCTATAGCGATATGCTTCTATAGCGTGATCCTTATATCGATGCTGTAGAAGGGTTGACAGTACTCAATTTTTAAATAGATATCACATAAAAGAGGAAAAGGGATTTGATAAGGTCGGCTAAAATAAACATCGGTAGATAGTAATATTTATAGAGAAAAACAATTGTGAAAGTTTGAACAAAATCCTGTTTGTTGCCAATTTATATCCAAAAATTTAGGTATTTTTTATAGTTCATATTGAAATTTGAGTATTTTATTATTAAAAGAGTATGCTGTCATCTGCTCTAGATAATGTTATGAATTATTGTCTTTGAAAGTAACATTAATAACAAGAACTAAAATTCCTAGATTGATACAAATTGTTAAATAATTATGTTGAAAATTTCTCAGTTTGCATAAATTGAGATTGTTTTCATTAGTTTTTACTATAGAAAATTCATCAATAGAGTTTATTTTAAAATAGATTTTAGCTTTGAGTAACAAATTAATTATTTTTGTAAAAATTTTATAGGAATATTTGAACAAAATTCAAATCTTGATTTATATGCTAAACGGAATTCTTTTATCAATTACACGTTTCGCAAAAATCCTGATGGGATAAATTATTTTATTTATCGTTTTGACAGGATAATTATGAAAAAATGGGCAAATGTTATTAGGGAGAATTATCAAAGAAGACGATCCGATAGGCGTAGTCGTGTACACACGCAAAACCCTTCCGACACATTCCGGAACAAAGCGGTCCCAAAGCCGTGCGAGACCATTAATTATTTTAATATTTAATTTGTGCTGGGGGGGAACAAATTTATCATGCAAATTCAAGGGTAAATAATTATAATACAACACATACATTAATACGTGTCAGACGGAATTTGTCCCTCGGGGCTGCGGTTGTGGGGCGTAGCTGTTGTTATCTTCGCGACCAATTTGTACTATCGAAATGTTTGAATTATATCCCTTACATTCGCTGAGGAAATATTGCCATTTGAATTACATCCAGGGCCTTGGCAAACATCTCAACTCGGGATACATACACTCGGGACGTGGCCGGCCATCTACAGCCTGTTCCCGAGCTTGTATTATGTAAAGCCATCCTGAAACGTAATTACAATGTCTTATCTTCGCTCGGAAAATATTAAATACGGACAAACAAACATTGATTTTTATATATTAGACTATACCTATGTTACTCGCGAAATCTTTAGCAATAAGTGGACGAAGTTTTATTGCAATCCGATGAACGGTATGGCAGCACATTTCGAACGAACAAAACCCAATTCATTTTTATATATTAGAAGATGAGTAAAATAATTGAAATTTTGTTAACCAGGACACGCCTATTTTTACCCCTTACACTTTACCAGGCTATTGGTATTTGGTTTGAATTTTAAATTAATATTTTAATTAAAAGAATCCTGAAAATTAAGAAATATTGCATGATAAAAATAAAACTCACTCAGACAACACTATTTTCAATAATTTCGTTACAAAACGATTTAAATGATTAAATACATTTTGACGGTGAATGTGTTCTCCCTCGTTGCCATTGTCGCTACAACAATCACCGACAGTCACGTTGTTCGGCTGCAGAAATCGCATCGGGGGCGTCACTCAAAGCACAAGGCGCTCTATATCATTAGTATCGATAATAATATCGATGCTGATGAGCAATAGACACCTTTTTTGTAGACACCTATATAAATGTTTTAACCTTACTTTCTAGATGATCATAGTGTCGATTTGTTGTAATTTGAAGCTTTTTATTTAATTCCTAATGACGTTTTTGTTCGTACCTGGCGGCTTTTATATCTAAATTTTGGCTTGTAATTATTTTTGAGCGTTTCTTCAAGACAAACGAACAAATAATCGATGAACACGCATGATTTGTAATAAGGAGTTTTATCGCTAATATGTCATCCGCTCGTACAAGAATAGCATTTAACACCGTCCGCAAACTTTCATCTGTTTTACGTCATCCTTCGCATTTAAGCTTTCACTGTGCGAAAATAAATAGGTTAAATATGGCACAAACGAGCTGAAAACGATGGCAATAATAAGTGATGGCCATGCATGCTAAATATCGTCGGCAGAGTGTGCGACAGGTATTTTAAGTGAGATAATAGGTGTGGCTCGTGTTGCTGTTAAAACTTAATTCATGTCTCACATTCACTTACTCCTGCGGGAGGGATGGGTGGCGCCGGGACTGTTGGGGAGGCGGTTGCCCAAGGAATGTTGACATTTCAATAACACGGGTGTAACGACATTACGTGGAGTGAAAGCCAACTCTCTTCACAGACCCGAAGACAATAGCGAATTCCTCGGGGATACGCCAGTAATGAATCATGACTCCAAAATATACATCTCCCAGGCAACTGACTCCATATTGAGTATCTACATACAGCACTCCGTAATCAAGTGTAATTCAACATCCCCATCTCATCCCCAACACTATCATATCATATTTGATACTCGCTCATGAGATGCATACTTCTCACGCGTGATACTCCAAAATACGCTTAACCAAGTCCAAATGGTATTTAAACACCATTTGATCCAAATTGCTTTTATCGATCTGATTAATTTTATGGAACATAAAATCTTTCCTTAAATTTGCTTGGATAGTTAATCAATGGATTCAGATTTGTACAATATAAGTTCTCATCACAGACTCGTACATCGACGGTGAGGTCGTATTATAAAGGTACCCCTACACAACCAAATATCATAATAAAATTTTACTAATGTAAAACACGAATAATATCAACGGTGTTAAGTTTCATTTATTGATATACGAGTTTTATTCACGCTGCGCGATTCTGAGAGATAAGTGGATTTGCATTAAAGCACAGCGTGTATGTTCTCAGTTCGGAATTGGTTAATCTAATATTATAGCGGCCATGTTACAAAAGCAATATTTATTAAATATATCGTAAAATATTACGCAATATATGGCAAATACAAAAGATTATAATTTTGAATAGCGTCATAAATTATAAAATAGTATTTTCAAAATCAGAAGTTCGAAAAACGTCAAGCGACAGTCATCGAAAATTTGAGCTACCGAATCAAGCAAAACCGCGGCGGATATTTGAATGACGTTGTATTTCATATTTAATGCCATAAATTATTTTTTTAAATGAAAAACACATAATTGGTTTTATTTACATTTAATTAAAATAGTATTTCAGTCTAAAATTAAAAAAAAATATATTTTTTTACATTTCTTCTGAGTTTAAATTTTAAATAATATTTTACTTAAAGAATTTTTTAAAAAATCTGATTATTTTCGAACTTATGGCTATTTTAGTGGCGTCTTACGAGAATGAAATCTTTAAACGCATTTTTATCGAAACTACTTTTTTCCACTCGGTTGACATGTTATCTTATATTATAATAAACAGATTTATTTCAAATTTATTATGAAGCTTGTTTAAATAATCTTCTATCGTTCCTACCAGATTTATGCATACATTATATTTTGAAGTATTTAAAAAAAATTAAAACTTATTTTGCGAAATATTTACAAAACGTATGCCTCTAAATTAGAATATCATCTTAAAAATTGTGCGTTATGAATATGAAAATTATTTTTCCGAATTTGAGCCTGAGATGTTTTTCTTTCGAATTTAAATATCTCCGATTAAGCCTTAAAATATTTAAATGAACGGAAAATATTTGAAAATGGTTTTAATTTTCGGGGCAGCCTTAAGGATTATGGCATTATCTTAAACTCTTATTCTATTAAGTAATTTAATTTATAACCGAAAGTTTGTTAACCCGTTTAGGCCTCAAACTCTGGTGTCATGCAAAAACTTGCCTCATTTTATGGGCCGCATATTTTGGTATAATCTATCGAAAGAAACTGATTTTAGCTTGGATTTTTTGCGACATTGATTATTATATTGACTTAAATATCATCCATCAGCATGTTCTTGTTTTTTTTTCTGTTTTTCGTCATAGCATCAAATTGATTGTATCCAGTATATTTGATTAAATTGGTTTTTTTTTGCAGGTGGTTTGTTCCATCCGGCTGATGACAAGCAAGAAGTGGCGTTTCGCTATGCCGTCGAAAGGATCAATTCAGATAGGACTATTTTGCCCAGGTCCAAATTGCTGGCCCAGATCGAAAAAATCTCGCCCCAAGACAGTTTCCATGCATCAAAAAGAGGTAGGTTCCATCCCCTCGTTTCACTTTCTCATCATCCGAAGCGAATCTTCCCGACGATTCGTTCGACTTGGCCAATTTAATCTAAATATATTAACCCGAACGGGATGTTAATCCAATTTCAGAAACTAAGCATTATAATCCTGGTTAATTTAAGCCTCAAACTTATACACGTCTAATATTCAAATTGTATAATTTTCTATGACGTACATGTTTATGGCTTAATAGACTCAATTCTGGCAACTCGTTTCTACATATAATACCCAGTGGTACTGTTTGGAGGTATTCCTTGACAGGACCTTAATCCATCTCACTGTTTTTCCGGTGCTTCACATTCATCTCATTTATGATGAGACTGAGGATTAATGCCTTCAAGAAACCACATTATTTATCATAACACCTATTCAAAGTTATAATAACTCCGACTGTTACATTCAGATACGAATTTGAACGTGTATAAAAATAATAGAATTTGCGAGAGGACTGCAAATTAAATATGTGCGCTTAGTATTTCAATGAATATTACACAACGATTGTGTTAAGGGATGAAAATGGGTCAAATATAATGGTTGTATGCTCGCTGAAGACAATAGGATGACCCCAATCAATCGTCTCGTAAAAAACGATTTGCATCCGTAAAAATAGTACTTAAACTTTGAAATGCCTTTATCAGAAAATTTATTTAAAAATACAATATTAATATAATAAAAAAAATGTTGATGATCACTCAATTTATGATCTGATTAAATCATTACGTTTTTATGACCACTCGCTGCCCAAAAAAAAAATAAAAAAGGTACATTTTGGATTACAAATATTATGAACTTACTATAATATTTTTTAATCAAATATAAATTAATGTCAGATTGAATTCAATTGCAAATATCAATGAGTTTGTAAAAATTGAAGTAACATTTGGATTTTTGAACTATGATAATGAAACACGAGAATGCTATAATTATTGGCACAATAAAATTGTAAGACATACACAATAAAACAATTTTTTATTAAGTAAAATAAAAATCGCAAAATTTTATTATAAAAAAATATTGTTTGGGCTTTCACCAACTTTAGAGTGCCTGTGCGAAGATCCGTTCATGGATGCAGACCGTATTCTGTAGACATATTTGGGCATTGCGTGGCGTTCTTTCGATGTGTCAGTGATCCGAAATTTGGACCGATTGGACACAGAACTTATTAATGGACTAATTGCTAAATATATCACCCAATTAAATGTCCTAAACACGATACGCAAAACAAAAATTAATTCTGAGTGGAGAATAAATATAGAAACAAAATTTCGAGACAGACTCGACATAGGACCGCAAAGGGTTCAACTAAAATAATAATCAAAGTTATAAGTATTGAGCTCGCCATTAGAGAGGCGGGAAATATTTTTTAATTGTATTTGTAAAAGTAAATACTGATATGATTCTTAAAATAAGACAGGGCTAACTTTGATGATCTGATATTAAAATTAAATAAACAAAGAATGCATTCGAAAGCTACCATATAAAATCCTTAATCCCTGGTAAAGTTTCCTATATGAAGATCCCCCGTGTCTGATAAAGAATGCGGCTCCATAAAAAGAAAAAGGGAAACCATCGAAGAGGAAAGGCGAGAAAAGCTCTCAAAGTGTATGACAACACACCACTGCACATGTCCGCCAAAGTTTAGGTTATCATTCATCAATGTGTATTCCAACAAATAGACAATCCGCCATATAATCTAGAACTAGCTTTCAGAAAGGACGAAAAATTCAAGAAAGCGAACGAATCTATATAAAATACGTTATGTTTGGCATATTCTGGTAATTTTTATTTTATCTGAAAGAATATTTTATGGTATTAAGTATGAAATCGTTCAAATGTCCGGCACGGATTTGCTTGGTGGCGCGTATTCGGGAGGCTGAATTTACTGATTGCGTCATTCGATATCAATTGTTTGCGATTTATACGCATACATTTGCGATTTAAGATCGTTCCAAATGAAGAAATCTAAAGGCGTGAAATCGCATGATCTTATTTAATGCTATATATTTCTCAATTTGCCATATATTATTAGATAATTAACAATAAAATTGATAGATTTTACTTTAACCTCAAGATTGAAATAAAATAACAAACTTTTAGCGTTGTTATTGAAATACCTTTTTTTATTTTTGGACTTCTTATAAACAATTCTAAAAATGGCCGAAATGTGAGGTAATGATTTCGTAGAAAATTGAATCGGTATTTGATGATTGTAATAATTCATAATAAAAGTCCAAGATGAAAGAGTCTGCAGGGCAAATATTCGGATATAAATAAATAATGAATACTCGCAGGGCGCGCAAATTAATTAGAATTTAAGTTAAAAGCTCCTGCGTTTCCTTGAAGATAGCGATATTTCGCTTTTGTTGCGGAGTTATTTTTGAAGAGCCTATATTTTTGTTTGAAAAAAGCATTTCGAGCGAAAACCTTTTTAGATCTTTTTTTCGCTAACACAAGTCGCTCTTTTTAATTACATTTATTAATGGTCCCTGCGGTGTCGGAGCAAACTCCTGAAGCTCTCAAGTTTTCTTTTGCAGGCATCACAACATTTTGCTCACTTGAAAGTTGATTGACTCGTGTTTTAATTAAAAGTTTTCGCATGTTGACCTACAGAGCTTCCGGTGGGAAAAAAAACGGAAAGAAGTAATAATGTAATTTATACTGGAGGGACCAGGTATATTGAATTTCCCCCGACTTTATTAGGTTTGTTTCGCGGTTAACGTCGCTAGTATTTTAAATTAATTGCCGACTTTTTAAAATGCTTGGCGCAATTTTTCACCGTGGAAGCCTCCGCGAATGATAATCTTGTGGAGTTGAAATAATTCCGTCTCGCTTTGATATTTTTTTTTTAGAAACGTTCACATATCTCATTTGGGGGGCGACGAGATAAGAACTTGGGAGAGTAGGATTTAAATTTACTTACTTAAATCCCGGGGCTTAATTCACCGTTTCCTTAATAATTTGATGAAAATCTTATAGCAAATAGAATGAGATAATCGATTATTTTGTAATTGGGTATTAATACATTAATACATACGCATTTTATTTTATTTATTTTACAATAATCATTAAGTGTATGAAATAAATAATCAATAAGGGAGTAAGATTACAAGGATTTATTATGTCAAAGTTTGTATATCGGGCGTATAGGGGCTCTTAATGGTCAGTTTGTTTAATCCCGCATGTTTGTCGGCCATTTTCTTCAGTCACAGTAAATTCTTCTGATGGAAAGGTCTTCACGCACTTCCACTACTTCTTTTTAGATTTTCGAGAAATCTGTCCCGGGATCATGGAATCGAGATTTTCAATAGTTTAAGAAATTATATTAATAAATTTGATCAAAAATTGCTAATAAATGCATTTGTTTAATATACAAATTATTCTAAAGGCTAAAGAATTTTATTTATTTAATAAAAGATAAAAATACAATTCAAAAATAGATAAATAAAATAATAAAAAATTAAAATATTATTTTGAAAATATGCCTGAAGTAACATTAACCACTTCCCTGACGCATTATTTTCGATAATGTTTTTTTTTTCGTTTTTTCTACTTATTATCATTAACTAATACTTAAAAACAAGTTTCACCTTGCCAGGAGCACTCAAAGTGTATTTTTTTTAATTTAAAAAAATTTAAAAATTTAAAAAAAAAAATTCAAAAACCAAAATCTTACTTCTATATCTAAATAGTATTACATATAAACAAGTCCCATATTTTTACAATCAGTGGAAGTATCAAATTTGTGACGCAGAATTATTTTTTTAACGATTCCAGTACATCCAGCTCTGACATGTGTTGGTAATAAATTATATAGTTTATTAATCAGGCTCATTTTTCGGAACCCACTGATTTTCACATTTCGGTTTGTTAAAATATTATTTTCTTTACAAGATTTTAGTCTATTTCTGTCAATTGCAGAGCCGTATCGAGGGTATGAAGCGCCTGTGGCATGTATATAACTTGCATCGAAACTAAAACTTATAACTAAAAAAAACTAGTCAACACTTTCTAAATTTTTATACCTATATATTAATAACCCCCTTTCTTACACTTCGGGTAGGGGAGGGGGTATTAAAATATTATAACTTCAGCGCTCCTAGACTTTTATATTTAGCACTACACCACTGAGAAAAAACCCATGATACAACAGATCTATATATAGAAACTCTTTTGGGGACGTTACGAGACATGCTAATCTTCAATAAAATAAATAATTTATTGGACTAGTTAACTTGTCGATGCCGAAAATTGAACGTATATTTTTGGACGAGTATACTCGACCACGTCAGGGAAGTGGTTAAAGCATCAAGTGTTTCGTCATTTAGTCTGGATCTGATTTTGGAAACCAGGCAACTTACTGCTGAAAATGCACGATCAGCCTCCACACTCGTTAGAGGTATCATCATCAGATATTTAAATGCTAGTTAAATATCTAAGTAAAATTCCTTTTTACTGAGACACGAACTAAAACTCGCAAAATTCCCGATTTCCCGACAAATTATTTATTTCCCTCGCTGCAGATGAATACTTATATACTTTAACACTTTGATGTGATTCATAATTTTATTACGGAGGAACACAAAAATTCTGAAGCTCGTATCTATTATATTTCATATCGATATTCCCATTATTAGAGTCGAGGTGTAGTAAATACATCACCGGCAGGGAAAGGTTAATATAACAATTTGAAACGCATATATGTACTCTGTGTTAATCATCTGATCAGTTTTAAATTAAGTATAAATATTTAAAATATAACCTTCTATTGTTTCTACTAGATCTATGTCAAAAATTTGTTTTAAACTATTTAAAAAATAATTAAAACTGAAAAAAAAAAGATCAAAAATTATTGTGTTTTTTAAACAGTCACCATTTTGTGAAAAAATAATAATATATTTTTTGTTTGAGGTAGAAACTATAGCAACATATTTATTAAGTAATAATCATTTTTATTTTTTAAATTTAAAATGATTATGTAGGTTAAAATTGTGTCAACTAGGATACAACTTTTTTACCCCTTACACTTAACTGCTTGAAAAAGTACCCAAAATTTATACCTCTGGACTAGAGCACCCTCTTAATTATACATTTTTTGTTTGACTCAAAATTATTATCACACACGTGACGATACAAGTTAAAGAGTTAAGAGATATTGACCAATTTAACCCTAGAACACTAATCATTAGTCTCACAGACTACAGGCTCCGAAGGCATTTGACTTGTTCTCGAATCTTCTTTGCCATGCCTCGCTTAGTACCTTTTTAAATAAGCAAATTAGCAACCGTTGCGTACTCACTGCGTGTGTATATCAATTGATTCCAAATATTAGCAAAATATTAGTCTCTCAGACTAATCTTTAGTTACTACGTGTGAAATGTCAATTATTTTTGGTTTTGATTCTAAAAAAATATTGTTAAAAATTCGTAACTTGAATCTAATAAAGTAGTTTGTTTGATTTCAACTTTCAAGTACTTCCCAAGCACATTCAAATAATAGAAATATCAGAAATATTAGGAACGCTTGGAAACAGTGGTGTATCTACTGATTGGCGAGCTTAGGTGACGCCTAGGAACAGTAACTGTTTAATCTATGTATACATATATACAGTACATATATGTTTTTTAAATTGTTATATTCACCTTTCCCTACCGGTGATGTATTTACTACACCTTGACTGTAATAATGAGAATATCGATATGAAATATAATAGATACGGATTTCAGAATTTTTATATTCCTCCGTAATATAATTATGAATCACATCAAAGTATTATAGTATATAAGTATTCATCTGCAGCGACGGAAATAAATAATTTGTCGGGAAATCGGGAATTTTGCGAGTTTTAGTCCGTGTCTCAGTAGGAAGGAATTTCACTTAGATATTTAACTAACATTTAAATATCTGATGACGATACCTTCAATGAGTGTGGAGGCTGAGCGTGCATTTTCAGCAGTAAGTTGCCTTGCTTCCAATATATTTTCATAATAATATTTGTAATTTTAGTGTTTTATTTATCTTTTTTTGAATTGTATTTTTAACTTTTTTTAAATAAATAAATATACTTAACAAATCCCGGGATTGTAATTTTAGCTCGCGACTGGATTCCCTAGTAGTGATAGTGTAACTCGAAAGTATGATCAGTGATCTAGGATTAAAGCAATATTTATAAATGTGAATTTTTATTATAAATTTGTTTTGCAGGATACGAAAAATTCAGACAATATAATTTATCGTTTGTTTGTTCTCTTTCGGAATGTATTATCGATCAGAACACCTTCATTCTTCCCCTCTGTTCGAAGATAAGAATCGAAATATAGGGAGTTCATAAGAAAACCGGGGTGGACTTCGCACCGGAACGACAAAATAAATCGGGAAATTTGAAGGAAACTTGAATTAACTGTTTACGTAGAGGATCGTAAATAAATCAATAAAATGTTGGAGGGAGACTGGTTGAACAAATAAAGGCCGCAATAATTCAGACGGTGAGCTTTCGGAGCTTTTTGAAACATTGTTGGCAATAGGATGACAGTCTGATTGTGACAGCACGACAAAAAGCTCGAGAAGAAACTTAAAATATTATTTATTTGAACTAAATTTGACTATACAATTTATTGCGAAGAAGAGCGATAAAATTGCGATTTATCGGGAAGGACTGCAGAAAAATTATTCTAGTCTCAAGGCCGTGCATATATTTCATCCCCGAAACGCTCCAGATGTTTCCAATCTTATTTGAATTATGATAATAGATATTTTTTTCAATTACGCCATCACAATAATACAAGACGTTGAGAAATATATTGGAAACCATTATTGAATTGATATCTGAAATAAAGCCCTCTTATAATCGCGCGATCGTATATAATAAAATATTTTTTATAGGGAATATGAAACCATAAAAAACATCTGTTCGGCGGAAGGGACCGATGAGCAAAATCGGTGTTCTTTGGAAATTTTATATTATATTTTATACACTTTTCGGAAAAATTGGGAATCAAAATGGTTTCACGTCTTTGAACTTGTATATTCGCCTGCCAAAAGAAAATTTTTGCACGGCGAAAAACTTTCCTTTTATCGCTTACTTTGAGAAGTTATCATATAGAGCTTTAAAATTCTTATTTAATTGTATTATTAAATGTCAAATATACTCTGGTCATCAAGAAAGTAGAGTTGCAAGAGCTCCTGAGACCGAGGGACTTTTTTGCTTCAAGGAATCTTTTAATGGTCAGTTTGTTTGATCCCGCGTGTTTGTCGTCCATTTTGTTTAGTCACAGTAAATTCTTCCGATATAAAAGTCGTCGCGCGCTCTCAATACCTCCCGTCTTTATGTCCCATATGTTTTTTAATTTCTTGCACAAGTTCGTTAGAAATCTTAAATATTAGTACGGTATTTCCTGATCAACCTTACCCACTTCATTGCATGTTGTCGACTCATCACATCACTACCATAAACTCTCATGAGCTTTCGGTGAATTTTAACGGCGTTATGGTTCTGCAAAGTCAAAAACACGGATGAGTGCGCAAATATCGTATAAACGGGAGCAGGCGGAAATGCGCGATGTTCGCTCTATGGGAAGAATTTACTGTGACTGAACAAAATGGCCGACACGCCAATTTTGATATGTCAGTGATTCGAAATTTGGACCGGTTGGACACAAAACGTATTAATGGACTAATTGCTAAATACATCACCCAATTAAATGTTAATAATAACTCAATTGTTTTTTACAATTTGCGTATGATATATCCTTAATCCTTTGCTGTCCCTAAATGTTTTAGTTTTGTTTTTTCAATTTCACTATTATTTTTTTACCAAAATTGTATATTTTACTAATATATTATATAGGAGAATTATATTTTATAGTTTATAATTCGATAATGTATGGTATCTCTCAAAACATTGGCCTAAATGGAGACCAGGTTTTTTTAAATTTTATTTTGTATATTCGTTTCGGACAAACATATTATGAATATTATATGATTACGTAAAATATCGTAATTATGATCGGAGATGTTCACGAAAGCGCGCGTTAAGAGTTACTGCCTGTGTTTTAGGATTTTATCCAAGCAACAGCCCCTTACCTTTGTATCTCTAGCAGGTAGGCGAAACACTATGAAGGATCATAAAAACCAATATTTCTTTCCAAATACTGTCCTAAACACGATACGCTAAATAAAATCACATGATTTTAAATCTGAGTGGGGAAAAAAATGTCGAAACAAAATGTCGAGCCCGACTCGACATAGGACCTCAAAGAGTTAAGAAATTATTGTTAACTTGTATAGAACGTAAACGAGCATGTGCCTTGTATAAATAAGTTCACAAAAAGAAAATATTCGTTTTGTGAACTTATTCTTATCACGTTGATTAGGAATCACGCATATATGCGGTCGGAATCGAGTAATACAAAAACCATATTCTTACACATTCAATGCGGAGATTAGTAAATCGAAGACAGAGACGGAAAGAGTGTTTTGCCTTTCATCATACACTAGTAGATCGATGGTAAGTTCATGCTATAAATAACATATAAAGGTACCCCTACACGTCTAAATATTCTTAAACGCTTCATTTTCAATTCCGTGCTTTTTTTCTTATTGCAATATTATTATTTATGGAATATAATTTGTCCGCATCCGGTTGAAAACTATCAGGTATAGGGTCTTCTTAGATCGTTGGTGGTCTTCTTAAAATCATTATAATTGGTAGAAAACCACATAAATCAATTTATATACTTAAAGACATGTATACTTTACATATCGTATAACTATAGCAAACCAAACTTTATCCAACCGTTCACTTCAGAAGAAATAAAGATTAAAGCGTACAAGCTTTAAATGTTTCTTAAAGAAGTAATTAAAAGGTTTCAAAGTTAACTTCTTACTTTCATTACCATCTTAATTTCAAATACCGTACGACTGCGCTAATTTGTTATGATTCAAAAAAGTTGGCTCAAAAAGAACTCTCTGGCCGATTCGGCTTTCAAAAACAATTATCCACTCAATTTCAAAGCAATAATTAACGCAGTTACCCCCCAAAAGTGGTCGTTAATGGTTCACAATCGTCCCTTGTGACTTACCACACTAACGATGATTGATGAACCATTCTTCCAAGACTTGTTAAAAGAAACTTTCCGCAAAACTGCCATAGCAAAGGCTTTGGCTTTAATGCCTAGTTGACATGAATACATGGGATTAACGAGCGTGTTTACATTCTGTACGAATTCTTCGATTTTCTATCTCATTGCTTTTCCTGTCTTTTCCGTTATTGTAAAAGCTTAAATAAACATGAACGACGTACAATTGATATTGGTACTTGAGTCACGTTTTAAGGCAGGGCTATAACATGTTTGTGTATTTTAATATGATTTATAATAATTTTATTTTGTATAATTTATCACATGACAATCAATAGCAGATGACGATACAATTAGCAAAGCCTCAAGCAAAATTGTCAAATGAAGATATTCATGAGGCCCTGTGTAATACCAGATGGTACGAGGTATGATAATGGAGAGATCTATTTGATTTAAGAGCGGTTTCGCTTAAAAGTGACAACATTTCGAATATAATTAGAAACATTGGAGTGTTGTGTATAATTTTATTGGATACATAATGTGGATATAGACAAAGATGTACTGTGTCTATCGATACAAAATAATCAGAATATTGTTTTATAAAGTATCCTTAATTATGTTTTAAGTTCAAATTTTCTATTGGTGGCTTGTTTGATTATTATACTTTACCAATTGAGAAAGTTTGAAACTGCATACATTAATTAATATTGAAAATCGATTAAAGTTCCTCAACTAGCCGCTCAGATTGGCAAACTATCGAATCTCGACTGATTAGAGCATTTTCCGGGTGGGTTTTCCCCGATATTTATTTTTCAGCGTAATTTAATAATAAGTTTGGCCGGACCAAAAGAGGTTTTGCCTCATTTGGAGTCGGTTTCAAATAGCCGATTAGATTAATATACTCAATTACACAGTCAAAGTGGATGAGAAATTAATCGCCTGACCGCACCGCAAAGCTCGTCATTTCGACGGGTAAACTTTCATTCCCACAAAGGCCAACTTTCTCTCACTCAGCTCATATCACACAAAACAGTTATAAAATATAATGAGATGTTATACAATTTCGCACTTGAAGCTTCAAATGTCGAAAATTAAGCAAACATCCCCTGCCCTGCTGGGGAAAATTTTCTAGGTCATTTATATTAAATTTAGAGAGGGAAAGAGATGGGGTGCTTATGGAAGATGTACTTAATTATGCTAATAATGATCGAGAAATAATAATGGTAAACCTTAATAACATTTCAATGTGAATAATGGGCTTAGAGTTAAAGCTTTTCAAGATCACAGAGCTTTTTTTAAATTCAATATGCGACGTATTGAAAGCCATTTAGCGTTAATGGTTAAATTCGATTTGATTCTAACGATATAAACTTATCAGCTCTTAAAAGATTTTTAATATTTTTTTTTTAAATTTTGCAAAAAAAATATTCGTATTGATTTAAAAAGAGCCAAGATTATTATTAATATGAATAAAATACCGCAACTGAGGCCTTGATGAGAATGCACGCACTTGTTGCGTGCACCAATGAGTAATACAAAAAGAGTACGCCCGCATATGTTGCGTGCGTACTCTTTTTGGAGGATTTTCAATAATTTAAGAAATTACATTGATAAATTTGATCAAAAATTAATAATAAGTCCATTTTTTTAATATAATAAATAACATGAAGGTGAAATAATTTTATTAATTTAAGAAGAGATAAAAATACAATTCAAAAATTGATAAATAAAAATTTCAAATATTATTTTGAAAATATGCCCGAAGTTACATTAAAGCATCGAGTGTTTTGTCATTTAGTCAGGATCTGATTTTGGAAGCCAGGCAACCTGCTGCTGAAAATATACGTTCAGCCTCCACACTCGTTGGAAGTATCATCATGAGATATTTAAATGCTTGTTCGAATTGATGACCGCGTGAGCTCCTATTTTCATATAACTCCATCAATGTGGCTGATAAAACTTCATTCTGCTGAGATACGGACTAAAACTCGCAAAACTCCCGATTTTCTAACAAATTATTTATTTCCATCGCTGCAGATGAACCCTTATATACTATTATAACTTGATGTGATTTGTAATTATATTACGAATGAATACACAAATTTTGAACCCCGTATCTATTATACTTCATATCGATTTTCCCATTATTAGAGTCAAGGTGTAGTAAATACATCACCGGTAGGAAAAGATTAATATAATAATTTGAAAAACATATATGTACTCTATATATGTATACATAGATTAAATAGTTACTGTCCCTAGGCGTCGCCTAAGCTCGCTAATTAGTAGTTACGCCACTTTTGCCAAGCCTCCAGATTTTGACGGGAATTTTTCGATTTATTTACATTCATCGTATTGATGAAGTTTGTAATTTCTGTTAGGTAAAAATTTCAATCCCGAATTTTTCGGGATAACGTTTATTAATCCCGGGATTCATGAGCACCTAAAACTGTACCGGATCCCGGGATTGGATTCCCTAATCCTGACGGTCAATTTGTTTGATTCCGCGTATTTGTCGGCCATTTTATTCAGGCACAGTAAATTCTTTCGATGGATAGGTCGTCGCGCGCTTTCGCCACCTTCCGTCCATGCGTTTTTTGACTCTATAAAATAAGTTAGTTTTGATCAGATTCCAAAAAAAATCAAAAATGTCCCAAAATATGAATAAAATAGTATTTAAGTTTAAATAAATTATAATAAAAAAATACAAAAAACGCTAAAAAATCAGCCTCCTAAACCGATTTTCCCCTTAATATATTTCTAATTTAGTAGCCTTACTTTCTGGATGACCCTCACAGACAGTAGATTCAATAATAAAGTGTTAATATTTATTAATGAAACTTTATTAAATATCAGGTAAAAAACGGTTATTTCTACACATCTCTGAGTGTTCACATTATAAATAACTTCAAGGAAATTCAGTGTCCTTTAAGAAGATTTTCTTTTTCAACTTGAATGAATTGTTTAAGTTGAAAAGAGAAATCTGAACATCTTTTATTAACGATAAATTTGACTCTAAGAACATATTTATTTTTGTCGTTGAATGTAAAATTCTCCACAAAATTTTGCTTAATTTTCTCTTTTGTATAGACAGATTTGTTAAGGTTGTTAGTGTTTTTTAAATATATATATATTATTAATCAACAAAGATGTTGCTATAGTTTGTACAGCATAAATAAAAATATTTTTAAAAAATGACGTCTTTAAATCAAAGTAAATTTTTGCCTTATTTTATCAGTTTTAATTTTTTTTAAATAGTTAAAAATCTAATTTTAGCATAAATCTGGTAGCAACAATAGAAGATTATATAAAAAAGTTTTTTATTAAATTTGAATTAAATTAATCAATAATAAACTTAAGATATCATGTCAACCGCGTTAAAAAAAAGCGAAAAGTTGTCCTTAACAATCGATGAATCAACAGGTGATTCATATTAAATAAGTCGTTAACGAAACTTTTAACGCCACATTGAGCCATTTAAAATTGGATTTAACTGTCGTTGTAATTATGCAAATTCGTTCGAAATTAAGGGATGAACGCGTAGACAGAATCAAACACTTTCAGCTGAAGATTGGCTCGTATGTTTCGATTTGCGCGTGGATGGCAATGCTGGAGCTTTCTGCAAGACAACAGATTTGATACATTTATGTTTTATTGCGAGTCACTTATTATATAATCTGAGGGCTTTATTCCGTCGCATTGCGTACAACTTTGACAAATACGTGCTCTGTTGGATTAACTCATAATTTTTCGTTATCAACGCAAAAACACATTGAATTTGATTTGTCGCTTCTGCGACCGTCTCATCGGCCATTACGACTGCGATTTTTCGAGAGAAACATCATCCAGAGCGGATTTATTTTCATCATATCTTTCGCAATTAAGGCCAAGCCGTTTTTTTGAATAAATTACATGGCCCATGTGAAGAGCCCGAATCCTTAATCCGGCCCCTCAATATTTCGCAAGACACGTCCCGGGCTTAAAACAGTGTTACCTCGGAAGACTGATTGAAAACAGGCTTTTTTCCGATTTTTTCCACCGTATTGGGTCGATAATGGTTTTCCCCTCCGTCTTTGAAGATTTTCACCGATGAGAAAATTGGATGGGATTCGGTATTAAAATTTTCCGCAATGTAATCATACGTAAGAACTGCCACTTCGCATGAGTTGCGCCTCTTTATTTGTACGTTATTCGGCATGAAATAATAAATTTTAATGTGACAGTAGAATCGAATGTTTTTTATTCCTCTGGAGCGACAGGGACTTAATTTTAATGACCTTAATATAACATTATAATGGGTTTCGTAATTGCATCTAAGTTCCACTGCTGACACATGCAAGCTCCATTTAATTAACTCTAATGTGTGTTTAACAAACAAGCGCGGAAATTTATCTTGAAAAGTAATTTTATACTTCCATTGTTGTTGCTCCAATTTACTATGCTCTTACAGATCAATTTCATTATTGTAATGCTAGAGCTAAAAATATATTAAATTCGCTTGAAATACATTACAATGTATCTATCGTTAGTTTCTGCATACACACAAAGCCGGAATACAAACGTGCAATAAATTTAGTCGACCGAGAGTCTTGGGCGCGGGAAGATACACTCTTATCTCATCTGGCAGCTTAAGCCTCTCTCTGTTCAATAGAGCATTTTAACCAATTATACTCCGTTTTGCATAATAAAAACGCGTACCATTAACATCAGCAATGTCTATTTTTTGCACAAACATAATAACTAATAATTATTAAATGTAATAAAAATGCTCTTTTGAAGCCAAAAAACAAGTATTAAAACACAAACAAGCAATTTATACGGCCGTTTGAAGTTTTCTTAAGGGATCAAATAACTTTACCCATGATTGAGCAAATTTGTTACGACCACAAAAAGTTGTGGTGAGATTACTTTCGCTGCATTGAACAAAGCTACCTATTGAAGGATTCTAAAATAATTCAGAACAATGAATTGGATTATATTTCACAGTTCGCATCTTTCACAGGAAAGGTTCTGCATAAAAAAGCATACGTACATTCGGATCGTAACAATACTGTTTACCCAGGCCGCAAGTGGAGCCTTTTTTTCGATTTTCCACCGAGGGGAAAAAGGTGAACAAGAACCAGGGGATGACCGTAAAAGCAAAGAAAGGATTGTTTTCCACCTGGGTCGGCGTTGCCAAGGTTTTATTGCAAAGTTATTACTTTTCCTAGCCGGTTATCCTTGTACTGAACGCTTCAAAGTGGATGCCGGCAAAAAGAAAAAGTTGGACTTTTTATATTACCTCGGCCTTATCTCAGCTGCTTAAATTTATTCAAGCACTTTCTTCTTAAGAAATTAGTTTAATAGAAATATTATTTTGATAAAAACTTCCCCGGGGCGATCTCATGCAAATCAGTCGCTGGAGTATGACTAATTTTTGGAGATATTTTTTTCATATTTACAAACATGCGTCGACCCCTTTCACGGCGCCTACATTTTCCAGAAGTGCCTCCTTAATATGAAAATGTATTCCATTTCGGCGATTAATTTACAAAGGGTTTCCGCAAAGTCCGGATATTAAAACCTTCGCAGGTCCCTTTTCGGTGATTTAATTTTTAATTGAGTCCTATTTTTGTGACGCATCTCATTTGGAATCGCTAGAGTCCCGGGACTGAAATCGAATAATAAAAGTAACATTTGATTCAAAATCTGCTTTTGATCTCGACTTAATTAGCGAGGAGAAAATACTCCAGGCTAGAATAATACAAAACCAAAATTTTATCAAAAGGCAGCTGCCATCTGTTTTTATTGGGCAATAATTTTAGTAGTATCCATATAAAAGACTGAAACATTATTAGGAGGACCCAAAAGTATTCGTACATTTTAAGAACTTATGTTAAAGCTTAATTTGTGTCCAGACACAGTAACGAAAACACCTTTATGCGTTTTTTTTGTAGATCTATAACCAAACATTGTCTTGTAAAATAATATATTTTTTTTATATTAATAATCTGCAGATGCCAATATTAGTATGTAAAATTTAAATTCGTCAATAGAAGCTTAAGGGATGAATCTTCGAATTTTGATAAACAATCAATAAGTTATAGCAAAGACTTGCATCTCATTGAAACCATTTAAAACTCATTTATAAAACGAATAGGATGGGTTTTATGGGGTAGGATGGTCACCGTATGCCTTAAACAAAGACAACAAAATAGTCTCTTTTTGAATAGCATTGTAACTGGCAATTATTACAAAATGGCTCATTTACAAATTTACAATATTGAAAAGTATTCGCGTACTAAAAGTTCAAATTTATTAAAATTGAATTTTCATCAGGTGCATCAGACCTAATTTTTTTTAGAAAATATATTAGTCCCTGCAATATGATTCAAAAGTGCATTATTTTATTAAAATAAAAATGAAATAAAATTTAATCGAATGCTTAGTAATTATCCGGAGCGGCGAGTGGTCATGAAAACGCAAGGATCTCCCCTGATCATAATTTTATGAACGCTACATATGCATTTTAAAAAATATGTTCAGTAATCATACCTTTTATAGATTTATTTATGTGGATCGTGCATACGAGGGTGATTCAAATATAACCCGGAATTTTGCTGCATAAATGTATTAGATGCAGACGTTTCCGAATCAAGACTTCTCTCCGCAGATTTAGGATTTCTTCTTCCTCGGAGTGCCCAAGCGGAGATCCGTTCATGGATGCAGACCATGTTCTGTGGGCATGTCATGGCATACCGTCCAATTGTAAGGCACTCATTCAAAATATCAGTGGTCTGAAAGACGGACCGATTGGACACATAAATCATGTGACCACTTTCTCCTCTTTTAAGACATTTAATTTAAGATTATTTGCTGTTTAGTTAGGAAAAGGCCTTCTATGGTCTCTATGATCGTGGAATCCTCAACATGTTGGTTTTATATATCCGAAGGCAATGATAGATAGTGAGGCGCTATTTTGTTGTGTTAGCGGTCCAGAATTTGGACCGGTTGGACACGGTAACCTTATGGCCATTCCCTCTAATTTTAGGGCGTGCAGGGTTTTCTGCCACAAATTAATCGACATTAAATTGGATAAATTGGATAAACATAAACAGCTCGGGTCAGTGGAGGGTCCCATGTATAAATTTATAAATAATAAATTAAAATAAAAAAGAGTACCTTATTTTTTTAGTAGTTGTTAGTACATTGGAAATACATTTCTTTCATCGGATAAAAAGCTTTTTTGATATCATCACTGAAGGAAGAAGGCGACAAGAGGGATTTTCTGTTGCGCAACGCGTAATTATTCGTTTTATCGTAAATTAAGCCGTGTAATCAATTGAAATCTTGAGAAGACTTGAGACACACAGACAAAAAACCCGAGAAAGTGTTTTGTCTAAAAGTTTCGTGAAAGTCGAAAAACAGCGTTGCGCAACACAGAATGCTACATCTTGCTTTCTTTCTAGAGAGAAGGGAACGAGATGCTTAATTTACGATGGAATAAATGTATTTATAATGAAGGAAACTATGTTGTTTGTATATATATATATATAGTTTTCATATTTTAAAACTTTCAACTGTCACGCAACATATATCAGTGAGCTTTGCTCCAACTTAATTCACTAAATGCAATTAAATCAACTTGAGTTAACCCTTCGAGTGAACGAGAATAAGCATGGATATGACATGAATATGAATTAGTACATTTTACTTCAAATGCACATATTTCTTGGGGAACAATTTTACTTCGCATATTACGACAACTTGCTAAGTGACTAAGCTTGATGTATTATAATAATATGTTGTTGTTGGAATTTCGTCCCGTTTATAATTATTGAGATATGACAAAAATGCGCATTTGAGGCGTTCTTGGATTAATTATGGAATAGGGCTCTATTGGAATTTTAGTACACAATTTAATTTGATGTGGGTGTGACGTATTGATTATTTTATATTGAATTCCATAATATTCAAATGAAAGGAGCACAGGACCTGTTTGAAATGCGTCAGAAAATAAGCCCGGGGCTGATTCGATTGATTGAACAACCATGTGAGCATTAATGGATTGAAGCTCATATCCCGTCTTTCGTCAATGTTCATGATCGATCCCAAACTAATTTATCCCGCAGGCTTTGTGATTTCAACTAATCACTAAATCAAGCGATTCAATTTATGAGGGTAATTCAAATATAACCCGGAATTTTACTGTACAACTTTGTTAAAGATCTGCTTCTTATTCCCTTCTCTGAATAAAAAAGGCAAGGTGTAGCATCCTCTGTTGCGCAACGCATAAATATTCGCTTTCATTTTAACAGCCTTAGCGTCATTTAACAGCTCAAACAGCACACTGTTTATCGACTTTCAGACCTTCATGAAATTTTTAGACCAAACTATTGGGTCTTACTTAGAATAACATCACCAAACTGTGCTTCAAGTCTTCTCAATTGCATTTGATTTCATACTTCGTTTACGAGAAAATGCACAATTACGCGTTGCGCAACAGAGAATGCTAATTTTCGCCTTTTTTCCTCAATTATTGAATCAAAAAGCTTCCTATCTGACGTAATAAATGTATTTCTAATTAAAGGAACTATGTAGAAAAATAAAATACTCCATTTTTATTCTATATATCCGTAATAAATTTGTAAAGCAAAATCCCCCGTTATATTTGCCTTCGATGAGGTGATGGGATTAAATAAAAAAAATACATTTTGTATGGCATTTCATTCGGGAGCACCTCGACTTTTTGGACAGATAAATTCACAACGAGGCACAAAGAGTAGATTCGGGATATTGATATAGCCTGCATGCAAATTTTTCATATTTATAGAATATTGCGCGAGAGAGTGTTCATCGACAGATTGCTTTTTTTCTGGGATTTTTTACTGTCAAACTCGATTTGTAGTCAGCAACGAAATACGGCGCGAAATAAGGGTTGTTTGGGGAAGGGAGCCTTTTCACTTTTAATAAATATTTATTCGAGCGCTAAAACAGACACTCGCAAAAATGGATGTCAATCAAACGCCACCGGCGACGTTTGCAAATCTCGGAATGAAAAGGACGTCTCGCTTTTATTGAAACAGTGCTCTATTTGTTCGTCAGTGTGTGTGTGTGTGAGGGGTGGATCTAATGAAAAGAGTGCCCGGGGCGTAGGACGTGATATTTCGTCTTGCAAGTAAAAAAATCGCCCCCGCGCGTATGGATATGCATAAAAATGAATGAAAGTACGTGAGATGCGGACAACAAAAAATGTTGACTGTCACTCATGGGTATAATTTATTTTCTTGAAAAATTACAATAAACATCCCCCTACAATATAATATAATATATACTCTTATCTTTAAAAGAAATATGAAAAAATCATGAAAATTTCATGATTGTATTGATTATTGATATGTATTATATTAAATGCAAGTAAGTTATAGTTGATACGACCGACCTTGAAACATAGCAACATAAGCAATATATTATTTACAACATTACACTTGCATAACGAACGATCGCTTCTGCACGTGCACCGTTGTCGGCTAGGGAGTAATGCGCAGGAGGCGGGATTTGGGAAGAGCTTTTGATTAGCCTTGACTGCGGAGTGTCGTCCTTCTTGCAGCCAGATCTCTCTCTAGTGTGAAATAAATAGTTATTTAGAGAAGAGAGTCTTTCTATTCAACGCCCATCTATTACCGTCCTATTTCAGACGAAGACTAAAAATTGATGGTCACTTAAAAAGGTAAAATTAATTATATACAGGATGCGGCAGGGAAGCTTCCTTATTTAAAACGCGTTCCCTAAAATTATTTTTTTTTCAAAAAAAACAAATTGATACTCATTTGAAAGTACAAAGTTTAATGTTTTTTTGATATGTATATTTATTAATATTCAAATAGAGAAATATTTTTAAACGTATCTCTGTAGCATGGAAAAAATATATTAAATCGATATCTCTTATATGACGTTTCTGCTGATGATGCTATTTGATAAAGTATGTATTCCTCCCTTTAATCAGCCATTTCAATTTATATTAAAATATCAAAATCATTACTATTAGAGTACAAAAATGGATTCAAATGCATGTTTAAAGAGGAACTTTGTCTGTTACAGTAGAAAAAGCACGCATTTAATATTTTATACCAAAGCGTAACAGTCGATGCAATTTCCATTTGTCAAACAACAATATAATCTCAGGCCGCATATGAAACATTTTCAAATAATTAAAGACGAAAAAGGCCTCTGTTGAAATGTCAAATATTTCGTTTGTGACTTTAATTGCATAAAGGCATGTACTTTTGGGAAACGTTAGCGCATGCAAAACGCATTCGCTGTATAAAATTGGCTTTCAGTCCGCGCTGTGGTCTGACTTTTAATTTAAATTATTTGCAAGGAGCAGAGTGCACAGATTTTATGGAATTAGTTGATCCTGTGCAGAATGCATGACATATGCAATTTTTACACGCCCATTCTCAGGATGCAGCGCTTTTGTGCATCGAAAATCAAGGACTCATGGCTGCAACCAATGCCGCCAATAAAGTGCATATGCACCCATTATGCTGGATTTTAATCGCCTCAATTAACACTTTTACTACCACGAAAAATCTTGATTTGCATCGTTTTTATAAAATCCATAACTACAAACTATTTACAGCACCGCCTCTTCATTGTTGATAAATATTTTAAGTGAAGAGCCCATGTTTTATCCATACTTTTGAATTGTGAGCAAATGCGGCACCCTTCTTGCGCATAGCTTTCTCATGTACAAATTTTCAGTTAATATGCAATTTATAGCAATTTTTAATTTGTCTGTTATCTCAAGCTAATATCTCTTTTTTTATTTTAAATTTTATCTCAAAAAAATATTTTTAACTACTTTTAAAAAAATTAAAACTGAAAAAAAGGTCAAAAATCACTTTTTTCAAATAGTCACCATTTTGTGATTTTTTTTCTTTGAGATAGGGTATATAGTGACATTACGATAATAAATAAATAACATATTATATATAGATTTTAATTCTGAGGTGGCATGTAAAGAGACGAATGTAGCATCAATTTACTATGTCAATGTTACGTTTGTGAAACTAGCGAAATTAATACCAAAATACGTCAGAAATTAAGGTCTACTAAATGTATAGAATTTGATGGACGAAATTAATAGAAGCAAGTTGGAAACTCCAACAAGCTGAAGACGTTGAAAGAAAATTAACAATTTCAGATATGGTACATCCAAGCATACAATCCTTACTCCAGACAAGTTCGAAATAATACAGTTAGAAGAGTCTGCATTGACAATTAAAACAATTTGTAATTAACCAAGAAATATTGTAAATTTTCGTACAAAAACAACCCTCAAGTATTTAAATTATTTTGCATATTAAACTCAACTTACATTACACTCGTTTTCATATCGACAATATGAGACATTCTAAAATATATTGAACGTAAGCCGAATCTATATAAATCAAAAATGCGATATTTTCTTACATTTATTGCTGAATATATAAATATAATAATCATATTCTTTGTAATATAATTTTTTATTCTATGCAAATCGTTCTCAATGGATTTCGATTCGCAAAAAGGACATAAATTTTGCATTGCTTTATCGCATTTCTCCTTGGAAATTCTCCAAGAACCAAATGCAAAAAGTTTGTATTTTCATTGCTCGTCGTATAAGATCACATTTGTGATAATTTTTTAAATTCCAAATGAGATTCAATGCTCTTTATTGTATGCAGATGCGATAATCTGATATCGATGAAGGCGATATTTGAATTTGTCTGACTAAGTGTCGAATCGGCATTTCTCAGATGATTGCAAATCTCTTATGTTCCAATTTATATGCTTCGTCCCGTCTTCTTATTTCCGCGTCATACAAAAGAAGTTCAATCGATATCGCTGAAAAACACTTTAAATTTTAGGGAGCTTTTAAATTTTAATTCCGGATATTTTTCGATCTCTCCGTCTTATAGATGAAACAGAATTTCCAGTTTTTCTAAAGGTTCTGAAGTTTTTCTGCCGACGCAGATTTTTTTCCAATAATGAAATGCATATCGGTGGCATTGAGAAGACATCAAATCTTTCCGTTTCATCGGAATTCTTTTTTAAACGTCGAAGGTAATATATATATATATATAAGGGCTTTCATTTCTCGAGAAATAAAAACTCTCGATTTCATTCCTCAAATTTCTTGAGAATTTTCGAGATCACCAATCATATTTTCGAATTACATCAGCAGTGAGTAAGCCTGAGTAGCTGATTTTGAAAGGTACTAAGTGGGGCGGGAAGGTTCAGAAGTTCAGAAGCAAAAGTGGCAAATGCGTTCCGAGTCTGTAGTCTGTAAGACTAATGATTAGTGATTTAGAATTAAAGTGACCCCCAAAGGAAAAAAATGAGTTTCTATAAAATTTGGCGGCTAAAAATATTTTCCAGTTCTATTACTACTATAAAAAATTATGGGACGAATTATTTCAAGACGTATCTTTTGTTTCTTAAGCCAACACAAAAAGAGTTTGATTTTTTTGTCATCCCTAGAATCTTAATAAAACTGTTCAAACAGAATGCATTTTGGCATGTTTTAAATATGGAAAGGGTTGTATTGGTGTTAAAAAATATATTTTTAAAATTTCTTTACGGAACACATTTGGATTACTTGAGGATGCTTTTAAATTAAAAAGAAAATTAACGCTATGGTTCTAGAATTTAATTGGAGTAATACAAAGTTCTTAATGGGAGTAAATTTTGCAAATAAATCTAAATAAAGTAATATCTTAATAAGAACAAATCTGAATGTCGGTTATGATATTGAATCTGTTAATAACTTTCCCAAAATACAACCAAAGAACACATATTGTAAAGAGTTGAACACATATTGAACATGTTTGTGGAAAACCCAAGAAAATGGAATACGATAAGCATATAGTAACGTAAAATCGTTTTTTTTTTTAGGCAAAACGTTTATTTTATTCTGAAAGAAAATGTCTTCCCATTGATTGGCGTTGATTCTCTTATCAACTTTCCTGTGTGTTTAAATTTTAAATTCATGCACGCGCAGGGATAAAAAGACTCGTTATCGTTTCTGTCAAATTGCAAATAGTAATTATTAGCGAACTTGAAAAAAATATTAATATACAGGGTGTTTTGCACATGAACCAAAAAAATTTTTTTTAAGTTAAAGTAGTTTTTTGCTACGTTTTACAAATATAAAATACAAATTAAGTGTCAAGATTGTCGAAATAGATTTATTTCATTTTTTAGAGAAAAAATACCTAAAATTTCATCTTTACAAATACAAAAAAATTGTTTTTGTATTTGTAATATATATTTGATTGAAACTAGGAATTATTTTATGCAATTACTTTAAAAAAAATTACTTCTGAGCTTCCAAATAACATAAAATTTGCAAACGAACGTCAAATTCTAAATTCTTTGAACAAAAAAGTAAAAGCTATTTTGAACCTAATTTAGTTTTTAAAAGTTTTTTAGAATATGTCCTTTCCAATGGTTCCGCACGACCTCCAAACATGACACTACTGGATTTTCTTGTCTAGGGACATCCCTTATTTCGTGGCTCGTATGATCTCCAGATCCCCCCCACTGGATTTATTCACCTGTGGACATGCCCTTTTCCGTAGCTCGCATGGTCTGCAGATCTGACACCACTGTATTTCTTTATCTGGGGATGTGCCCTATTCCGTGGCTCGCACAATTTCTAGACCTGACATGACTGGATTTATTTGTTTAGAGATGAGCCTATGTGTGAAACATACCAAAAGACGTCCCTAACCCCTAAAAAAAATTAAGCCTGGCAGGGTCGAGGTTAACTAAATAATTTTATGCTTATGAAGTTTTTATTAAATTTATTTACAAAATTTGTTCAAATTGGCCAACTCTGCTTCATATGCACGTACTATACATTTTCCTTATTTCAACTATAATAGTCGGAAGTAATAATTCCACTTTCGTTTTTGCGAAGGTGCGGCTTTTTCCTTCAATTAGGATTTTTTTTGTGGGTATCTCTGTCGTTTAAATTTATTATTTTGGCGGCCATATTCCATGGCTCACCCAATCTTTAGACCTGACACCAGTGGATTTCTTTGCCTGGGGATGTGCCATATTCCTTGACTCGTATGGTGTTCAGACCTGAAAAAATTGTGAAACGTAGCAAAAGACCCCTATAGCCCCAAAAAAAATTGTCAGTTTATGTACAAAATATCTTGTATAGTACAACAAAATATTATTACTACTAAAACAAAATGGTTTATATAATTTTAAAAGACATCATATATAAATTTTATACAGTGCTAACATCTAAACGTTGCATTTGGATGATTTTTTACAAATGGAAACCAAAGTCTGAAATTGCTTTCGATTGAATCAATTTCCTTTTTGAGGTTTAACTGGATTTTGCATTAATGATGGAAGTGAATTTGAATAGTAAAAAAAGCAATTCATAACCAAGCCACTTGAAATTATGATGAAAGAAAAATGGGAAAAATGCATTGCAAGGGGGTATTTTTAGGCGATAAGCTCGTTGGTCGAAAGCTCTCCCCAAATGCAAGCTTTTATCCCAGTCTAGGCCTTTTGAATGAAACCACTCGTCGTGGTTCGCATTAACCCGACGGAAATGAAGAAACTTTCAGCGTTAGTGCAGTTTTGAGCAAAGTTGCTTCCGAAGCTGGCATCTTCTTGTTCCACTGTTTTGCGGATTCACTAATTTCCCAGCACACATTAAAAGGACGAATTTAGCCGCAGGTGCAATCATAAAACCTGCATCCGACCGGGACATTATGCTCATTAACTGCTTCCTTTTTATCCAGAAACATATTCCAAAATTCGTATTCAGTTGACCCACTCTGGCGTATATCATCCCTATTTCAGAACTAACTTTTAATCGAAATTTCCACTTTATAATAGCCGTCTATAACAGGCAGACCGTCCAGCGGGCGCGAATGAAAACGCTTAATATCGATGATAAAAAATGATATTTTCGCGGATGAACAAATATAAAAGCAAATTCTACTGTAATAAAAATGCTTCGCGTAAACATGTGTATGCGAAAAGTTTTCCAATCTGAAGTTTTTCAGCAAAATCGAGGAGCGGACGTAAAATGAAAGACGATCATGGATCATGGTTTTCGAAACGACTTTACATACACGTTGCAGATAAAAGGGAATCGCTATCAACATTTTATGTTTATTTCTTTTCTTTTTCGGGATAGAGTTTATACATTTTATAAGCAACTGATGCATTTAAATGAACCGACTTTACTGACAAACCCTATATTATACGGTCAAGCATCCAATAAATCCAGTACAGCAGTATTTAAATGCATATTTTTTTTTATAAATTTAGGGTTAATGCATAAATAACGTCGTATTTTTTTACAAAAACAAAATTTAATATTTTTAGAAAAACTTCAGTAAATCAATCAATTACATAGTTCCCATTATTGCTAATGACTAGGGAATCCAATCCCAAGCCAAAATTTCGATCCCGGGACTTCGGGATTGCATTAGACCACTAAAAAATCCAAATATTTTTTTGAAAATATGTCTGAAGTAACATCAAAGCATCGAGTGTTTCTTCATTTAGACTGAATTTGATTTTGGTAGCCAGGCAACTTGCTGCTGAAAATACATGCTCAGTCTCTACACTCATTGGAGGTATCGTCATCAGATATTTAAATGCTAATTCGAGTTGATGACCGCTTGAGCCCTCATTTTCGTATAACACCATCAATGTGATGATGAAATTCCTATCTGCTGAGACACGGACTAAAACTTGCAAAATTCCCGATTTCCGGACAAATTATTTATTTCCATCGCTGCAGATGAATCCTTATATACTATAATACTTTGATGTGATTCGTAATTATAATACGGAGGAATACAAAAATTCTGAACCCCGTATCTATTATATTTCATATCGATATTCCCATTATTAAAGTCGATGTGTAGTAAATACATCACCGGTAGGAAAAGGTTAATATAACAATTTGAAACGCATATATGTACTGTATATATGTATAGATAGATTAGACAGTTACTGCCTCTATGTATCGCCTAAGCTCACCAATTAGTAGTTACGCCACTGTTTCCAAGCGTCCAGATTTCGGCGGGAATGTCTCGTGCTTCATTGTGCTGGTAAAGTATTCGATTTCTGTTAGATAAAAATTCCAATTCCGAATTTTTATATAAAATATATGTTTTTATATTTACACGTGCTAATTCTGTTAAATAGAAATTAAGTAACTTGTTAAATAGACGGGTGTCGAATAGAAAGACTCTTCTCTAAATAACTATTTATTCCACACGAGAGAGAGAGATCTGGCTGCAGGAAGGACGACTTCCCGCAGCCAAGGCTAACCGACCACTCTCCCGACTCCCGCCTCCTGCGTGTCTCTCCCCAACCGGCAACGGTGCACGCCCAAGAAACAATCGGTCGGTATGCAGGTGCAATGTCTCCGCAGAGCCACAAGAGATGCCGCTGTTAAAATAAGACATTGCACCTAAAAAGATATTCTAGATGTAATAATGTATTGTGATGTAATTCTAGACTGCGCAGATCTTACATCCATGTGAGATCTGCGCAGTCTTCCGTTATTTTGGATAACGTTACTACGTGAGATGTTCAGAGAATGCTGTACTGATACCTACGACGAAGCAACGAGTGGAAACTGTCATTTTTTTCTGACGCGAAATGTGAAATGACCGCCATGTGACGCTCGACGACCTTCTTCTTGACGGAAGTCTTCTTGGTGATATTGTCTTGGAAAAACTTGCTTACAAGAAGACGTGGGTATATTACTACACACCAGAATTCAAAAAGAAGTAGTGGGAGTGCGTGACGATCTCTTCAACGGAAGAATTTACTATGACTGAACAAAATGGCCGACAAACACGCAAGACCAAACAAACTGACCGTTAGCATTCTTTCTACATGCCAGTTGTGCCAATTTCGAAACAAAAAAATCCCGGTCTTAAAAACCCTTGTAACCCGACTTTCTAGATGATCTTAGTAACAAAATAAATTTCTCATAGGGTTGGATGTTGTTGAAGTCTTTGTCTGCTGTTTGCTTGGCGCTGTATTATGCATGAAGTTCCTCTCTGAAAATGCTTTATCAAAAATTATGTTAATATTTGCTTTAATTTGCGATATTAGCTCAAACTTCATATTGCAAGGTTGACATTGAGTTAATTAAACAAACAACTTGTGTATGAGTACGAGCACACAATATTTATGAGCGCGCCTTGATATGATCTAAAAAATACTGTCGCACGATGCCTTCGGTGATATTAATTAGGATCTTTTGGGTTTTATTACATCTAGACTGTTATGAAAATATGTATTAAAATTGGCGTTGAAAAACTTTTGCCATGCTCATTTTTTATCTGCTCGAGGGTAGTGCTACTAATGAGTTCGCTCTTGTTTTAAAATTTATTTAAAAAGTTCTTGTTGAAACCAAATTTTGCAACATTTAGTTGTTAAATTAGCCTCAATTATTTCCATATCAGAATCTAAATCCAATTAATCTATTAATATGTTTATTTTTAATGAATATTGTCAGCTAAAAAAATAAACTGATTTTGTGTTGTATATAATAAAATAGACACATACGCACAGTAGAGGCGGTGAGGCGCATGCGCGTAGCGTGTCTTTGGTGCATGCTACGGACATCCCTCTCTTTCCAACCAATTATCGGCCAATTTGCCAATTTGCTCAATTGTCATGCCTATAAACGATTATATTCCTCACTATTCTCTATGTATGTAGGATAAGATGCCATGAACATTTTAAATAAACGCTTTGAATCAATTTTGGCCAATGGAATGTGTGACACATGTTGATGCGATATCCTCATTAATCTTCAGCTGTTATCATATTATCATCTCGTTGTTTCAGTATGTCATCTTCTGCGAAGTGGTGTAGCTGCGATATTCGGTCCTCAGAGTGCTCATGCTGCCAGTCACGTCCAATCAATATGTGACACGATGGAGATGCCACATTTAGAAACTCGCTGGGACTACAGACTGATGAGAGAAAGTTGTCTCGTTAATCTCTATCCTCATCCCACCACCCTCAGCAAGGTAACTCAACACTTTCAAACTTTAACCTTTCTATCGCTGCAAGGAATTTCGAGCCCAAAATCTCATTTTATTCGATTTTATAACAAACAACGTTGAATGTGTCATTTTTTTGTTCGCATGTAACATACATGTAACATTAAAGAAGCAATGTTTTTCATTGAAATAAATTAAATTAATGTTGATATTATAAAAGTGTTTCAAGACTTTGATCAATTTCAACGTGATTCATTGTGTATTTAAATAAAATGTCTAATCGATTTTTTTATGCCTCTCAAGTGCGAGGTTCGGATTTATCCCGCACATCGTTCAAAACATTTTTTTGCAAATTTATACGAATTTTTTAATGTCATTTTGCAACTTGCAATCGAAGATCTTCCAATGCCATTTTATGAATTTTCTTCACCATTTCTGGCATGGTAATATCATTTGATTTTAATAAAAACGATTATAAGAGTGTAAACGTATTTGAAATGAATGCTTTAACTACGGTTCCTTCGCGAAAACGAATATCAGTAAAACGGAATCAAATTCGCATTTCGGATCTCATATTGGTCAAGTCATCTGAAAGCAATTAAATGTAACACATTCCTCTTTCCAAGTGACTGCCTTTTTATTGAATTTGTACGAGGGCGTAACAAAATTAAAGGGAAAACGTTTTTTATACATATATATTTAAATTCGAAAGTATAGCGTTAGAAGAGTATTAAAATTAATGACATCCAGTATGCAAATCGGCAAGTTAATTCCCGGTCGGAGAGCTTACATTATGAGCAATCGAAGTGCAGAGATTAAGTCTGAAAAGTTTCAGATACCGAAACTTTCGGATCGTAAAACAACGTCGCATAGTTTATTGCCACTGATTTATCAGATATATATATATATTGGAAAAATTGCCGGCGTAAAGTTTTAAGCCAATCTACAAAACGATCGCATTCATTTCACTATACCGTTATAAAGCCCCAATTGTTGGTTACACAAGCGATATTTTCCACAGTTGAGCTTTCAGAGGCTTTTATTTTAATACTGCGCGGAGCATAAATGTGAGGTGTGAAAATATTTGAACTGCGCTCAGTTATTATTCATCAGAGAACATTAAAGACTTAACTTCAATTGCAATAAATTTAGAATGAATTAATGCTGTTATGTGCTATAATTTTAATTAGAAATGTAATGATGTATTTTGTACATCTTAACTATTATCTTTATTTAATGTCTAGAGAGCTTACAGCTACGAGATTACAAGAGAGCCTGCGGGAAGAATACTTCTTCCCATCGCTAAGGCTATCCATCAGCTTTCATTCATATTTTTCATTCGAATCTCGGAACCCATTTATCCTTGTTGCAGGCTGCACTCTCACAGCCCTTGCGGAAAGCGACGGTATCCTAAAGGCAAAATTTCCCCAAACCCTCGGCTGCAGCATCTTCCACAAGAAGAACTCAGTCAATAGTCAGATCGAATTTTAAAATTCGTTTATTTTCCAATTTGGATCGGCGGCGGTTACGAGGCGTAGGCGGCGCTTCCGAGGGACTTCAAACCGAACCCCATCTCGAATGAATACCTCTTATATACTCGTATCCGACTTCCCTACTATATTTTTGATGCTTCTCGAAGCTTCACATCCGCAAGCGATTTCCGTATCGCTCTGAGGAAAATCGTATCCGCCATTGCATCCCCTGTAAAATATTTCGATTTTTCGAGATTCCTCATTCGGTCGGAAGCACTCATAAGGTGTCCAGTAACGTAGATAGCCGAATTCAGCCAATTTGTATGAAAAATTATTTTCTTTAGAATGATATGGAATAATTAATATTTTTTTTCAAATTCAAATTTGGCATTTGCTTTATTCGTCAAATCGTTCACACGAATTCACAAACAAAATACAACATATGAACTCTTGATTTATTTTCAATTATTTTTTAATGAGGCCCTGCTTAAAGAATAAAGCTCCTTGTATCATATAAACGTTGCTTTGCCATATATTTTATTTTATGCTCATCTTCTTCCTTCTTATTTCCAGTTTCTGATCGCAATTTTATACGATTTTTCATAAATTTATCGAATATTTTTGTCATAAGCATTCGACTTCAAATCTTGACAATCAGATGATCTGATATATTGAGCAAGTCCTATTTATTGTCTTAATGTTGATTTATTATGAATCTCTAGATTTTGGTTGGCAATTTATAAAGTTGGGCAGTGTTAACTATGAATGACCGATTTACATAATTAAAATCTCTCTCATTTACAAATATTTTTATTCAAACTGTTTATGTTTTGGCTAGATTTGAACTTTCAACGACTTTGGAGTATCCATGCGGAGATTTATTCATGGCATCTAATCCCGTGACGCTTTTTCGATGTATCAGTAATCCGAAATTTGGACCGGTTGGACACGGAAACATTGTAGCCACTCCTTCTAATTTAAAAGCCATTTGTAAGAGTTTTAAGGAAAAATTCATCCTCGGAGCTTTTTACGATTTCCACCGGATGTATAATACCCGTAATAATAAATGGATTCGCGCCCCATGTTATTGTTGTACAGCCACATTTAGAAAAGAAGACACCTAATGATTTCAAATTCAAATTCTGCAGAGCTTGCCATCCTCGACTTATTGTTTTGATAATATGTTTAAATAATAAAAATATTTTCCAGCATATGATCTTGATGTTGAAGCATCGCTTAATAGGGCGCTTTAAAGTTATACGAGGTCGGTAATTCAATATCCACAAAATAGAGCTTAGGGGCGTGTAAAGGATTCCTAGGAAGGTTTAGGCCTCTCGACTTCGTCTGGGTCATTTAATATAATATGAAGGTCCCTTGACAGGCGCTGACAGAGCCCGTGATGTATTATGCTAGGGCGTGACCCTTTCAATAGGCCGTTGACAGGTACCGCGGGACCATTTTATACCATCGGCATTTGTTTCGGCGCTGTCCATTCCCATTTGTCCTACAACACCTTGGGGACTCGACCTTATTTAATGCCCGCTATAAAAGGATGTTAATAATATTTGATTATATTAAGCGGAGCCACACGGCCCAGGGTCGCAACTTAATGGGCGTATCAATTATTTTGGGCTGCGAGAACCGCGTGTGTATAATGCTTGGAGGCTGCGATTAATTTTAGTCGGGGGGGTGTTCGAATTGATTGCATTCCAGAGAATACCTTGATCGATTCAAAATTATATGTCGACATAGTGTGGCGTCTTTGCGAATTTCTAATCATGCTGGGAGGTTGTCAAGATTGGGTGTCAATCGATCAATATCAAGTTATCTGGTAGATGAAACTGAAAAATATCGCTCGGATTTCATTTTTTCCCTGTATTCTCTTCAAATTTCTCCTTAAATTGCCATACTTTTCAAGCGGCTAAGAGAAGAAATTAATGATAAAAGTATATTTAAATAAAATGTACGGAATTCTTAACCCGTTTCGTATTGAAAACACACCTAGCGTATTCATATGTTAACCCAATTTTCTCGCAGTTCCGCGCAGCGTGAGTCAAGTTTGTTTATCAATAAATGCACCTTAACGCTATTGATATTGTTATTTTTTTGTAGTAGCACACAATATTCGTTCATTTATTTCGAATTTAAAAGTCGTTATGTCCCACCATAGATCTTGTCTCAGTATCCAACTTGAATAGCACCTGCTTGTTGTTGTTTATTTTTTTCCCTATTGAAACTTAAATTGTTTATGGCTCCCCCCTCGAGGGGGAGAGCCAACCCTATGCCCGTGGGTAAAGATTGGACCTCTGGGGTAATGATGTAGAGTTGTGCGAAAGTAGCCTCGTCGGTTTGTTCATCAAACGCTGCTGGAGTAGCCCAGCTAACATGAGTTGGGTGCGCAGATCACCCAGTGCTGCGTACCCATAAAGAGTTGTATGGAAAATCGATTACAATAGTCGGTCGAAACTGTGCCAAAGGCTCACCACTATCCTCAACAGCCTAGGAAAATAAGAGAGAACCGTTTGAGGCTATTAGAATGGCGACTCGAAGGCGCGAAGGATGACCGAACCGATACGAGTACCATGGGTAAGGAGTAGCCCCTGCAGTCCGTCATCAGTTGCAGATCCCTTCAAACTGAGGTTGGACTCGTGATGGCAGTGAACCCGCGGAAATATATCCCTTGAATAACTTAACCTTGGTCCTTCCTCTTCCATCGCACCTTCGGGTGCACATGGTCTGAAGCTGGTATTTCCCGCGGAAACCTGGCCTCCTCCGGAGGGCGTGGAGCAAAAGGGGTAGGCACCTGGACGCTCTGGGCGCAGTGTTTTTCGCGGGGCTAAAGGATCAGTGGAAGGCACTCTTTGTGTGGCTAGTCCGGGGTAACCCAGAACAGATCATACAGCAGCGCAGGAAATGGGTTCAATTAATAATGGACCCCCAATCCAGTCAGTCGCTGTATGATGTCTGTCATCTTTTCCAGAGCCTCCTCATTCTAATTACCCAGACCCAGAAGTTCAGTGTAATGTCTACCTGTCTACCCTAGCGTAGACGTGATCTTTCGACGAGTCTACTGCCACTCGGCCTCAAATCTATTATGACACTAATGACTCTATGAGTTGGCCTTGGCTCGTTACATAAGTATATAATATTTATCAAGATATTGACATAAAAAGTATTTCTCTATTTCTATTTTTATTTCTTTATATCTCTATCAAATTTTAAATAAATCCAAATTGTAAATGTCTCTTAACTGCGAGGTTCGGATTTATCTCTTACTTCAGATGAAATGTGACCCATAATTTTTTTTCAAATATTTTTAATTTCTATCTAGGGTTGCTCCTTTGAGCTTTTTATAAACTTACTTCTCTGAAGTCAAATATGTGAATAACACCCATATCATCTAGGGACATGGATACGTGGAGTTATAAAACCTTTAACTATTCTTTTTTTTTTTTTTTTGGAGGTTGTGACCTTAGGGCCAATGCCTCCCTGAATTTACAGGGTTGGTCATTAATGACCATAATTGTTATTTTATACATGGTACAGATAAAAGTTATATAATATAGCATCTTAAAGGTTATACAAAAAAATATACAAAGGAAATATTAACTATTCTTAATTTGGAACAAATTAAAAATTAAAATTGAAAAAAAATCATTTCAGTATTTTAATTTTAAAACATTGGATAATTTGAACACTATTTTGAAGGATCTGATGATAATATTCAAATTGAAGTAGAACTTAAGGGTTTATCCATATTTGATGTCTAGATTAGGAATTATAGACTCTGAATTTTTGATGATTTTCATTTCTCGAGAAATGCGAATTCTCGATTTCATTTCTCAATTTATCAATTGTCAATTCTCGGGAAATTTTGATAAACGAAATATTATATATTAAATAGTTTAGTAATGCATGTCTATTTTGGCTTAAAATTACAAACAACTTACCGACAATCGACTTAGTCAAGAAAAATTGTATTCTTAACATATTTATTTAAGTTCTTGAGAAATGCGAATTTTTGATTTTGCACATTTCCTTAGAAATTCTGGAGAAATAATTCTCAAGAAGAAACATTAGACGTGATGTTTTTTCAAAGGACATAATCGATTTTCTTTTTCAGTTAATTTCGAGATTAAAAAAGAGATACGTTATATGACGTTATATTAAGTGCTATCGGATGAATCTAACGTTTTCGCATTGATCTTACGTTTTTCTTCTTGATTGATCCGAAATTTCATTATATATTCATGTTAAAAGGAAGTGGTTTCGAATATCCCCGCTTCCGCATCGGGGGATACATCGAGATAAATCAGGAATCGCGCAGACAAAAGAAGGAGAAATCAACTTTTTTTTGTCCCATCGAGTCGGCAATCGAATCATACAAACAGGACTTAATTGAATGTAAAAAGAGAGTCCCCGATAAAAACACTGACGAAGCAAAGACATCTTGACGAGGCGAGGGCAAAAGTCGCCCTCCGGGAGCAGAAGAGGATCATCCCGGCGGTCCTTCGAATGGAACAATGCTCTCTCCTTCCGGCACTGGATATTTCATTAAATAATTTGCAAACCTAATTTAAAAGTTGGGCGTGCCGCCGGCAGAGAAACTTGCCCATTTTTGATTTTAGAACTTGAAGAGAGGTGAGAGAGCGACTTAAGGGATGATTAAAATATTTTTAATATGATTCCGGTTCGTCACGTGTTCCCGCCAAACTTATTCGCAAAATTTCATCCAAGTTTCATAGCAAAAACACTGAATATTCATGACGATTTTTACGGCGAATGTTTATAAATCAAACTAGCACAATCTGACGGGGGATTTATCTAAAAACACGAATTAATTTTTCGCCGAAAACCCAATGGATTGTTTGGGTTATTTGATAAAGTCGTTATTGTTTGTCCATAGCGCGTGATTAATCATGGTCCATCGATGACCATTGTCGTGGTTGTTAAATTAGCACAGAAAGTGATCAATACCCATTGAGGGAGAATGGAGGAACACTTGAATGTGGTACATTTCGATATGTCGTTGTTTGCGGTTTGGTTTAAATTTGGCCACGAAGATCGATATCTCTGTGGTTTGAATACAACTCCTCGGATGTATTGTGTTCAAACTGTGTAATTTGGGACAAATTGTCGAACATAGTAAATGCAAATAAGATACATGGATCAAATGTCACAATGTAGGATAGATAATACATATTAAATATTTAGTATATAATATCGCATTCGACTTCCAATTATCACATTTTTTGAGGTGTTTTTTAAATTTTACTAACTACAAAGCTGTAATTACCAAGGCACATGACATATGCTCCAATAACAGCTTATTTTATAGGCCAACTCATGTAATGCGATTTTAATGTATAATTAATTCCTACGTATATAAGTTGTAAAACTGCAATAGAATTCCGTGGTAAAAATTCAATTTTATATGCTCTAGTTTGTACGTTAGCTTACATATAGAACAGATTTAAATAAATATAAAATTGGTAAAACTTTGTCATGATTATTAATAAATTGCATGATTATTTAAATTTATAAAAAAATCAATAAGAACGCTCAATTTTCAATTGTAAATACTACAAAATATTTGTAACATATCCATTTAATTTATTTTTTGCGAATTTTTTTTGTGCGATTTCGAAGTTATACGGTTTATTTTTAAGCGTTTTTAACTTTTTTTAATTTCATAAAGAGTACGCATCGAGATGTTTTGTATAAAATAGGAAATAAAACATCAAAACCAACCGAAGTTTGAAAAAAAAAAATTGGGACTTTGTAAATCATATTGCATCTGCTATCGCTGAATTACTTTTGAGTTACTACGGACTATAGTGACATCTTAACTAACTATGAATTATATTGTTGGAAAGAGAAAATCTACCCAAAACAATGATGACATTGACACTGGGTATACTATTTCTTCCGAAAAAAAGAGCGATTTTTAGTCATCGAAAATGGCAACGAAAATTATTATACAGCGATGATACTTTGTAATTAAGATAATAAGTATTTCTCTAATTTTTTAATTGCCTTATTGTTTTCTTGTTTTTTGTTAACTTTTTTTTAAGCGATTTTGTATATATTTCTTTTAACTGTTTCAAAGTTATGCGGTTTTTAAAATCCATGGAACGCACCTTCACTTTTTATATGTAAGCTATAGCTTTTTTATGCGATTTCTCTGTGTGTGATTTTCTGTGGAACGCATCTACCGCACAAAAAAGTCTTAAGTGTATTTTTCTTTTATACATAAAAAAATAAATTTATTTAAATAATGATGATTCAAAGCATTACAATATAGTGCTGTTTACTATCACTACTTATCAATTGCACAAATACAGTCAACCCTTCTATAGCATCGAAATAGAGTAGATACTGTAGAATATTAGGTCATGGTTTTTTACGATAAAATGTTTAAAAATGTCATCATTTCCATCTATGCTGCCATATACGATGGTCATCTAGAGAGTAAAATTAAAAGGACTTCTGACACCAGGGGATTTTTTTGTATCGAAATGCATCAGTTTCTTCTTCCAGCTGAAATTCTTGAAGAATTTCACATCCTTATAAAATATTAACCCCTTAAGTGGACATGACGTATATATCCGTCAAGAACAAAGTCCATGCAAAGTGGGTATGACGGATATATCCGCATTGTAAAAGTTAAGCACACCTCAATGGAAAATGACGGATATGTCCGATTGTAGTGTTGTGTACGATAGATGTAAGAATGATTCATCTTGGGAACTGGTTTGTTAGAACTTGATGATATACTATTTTCATATACTGGATATGACGTACGTAGCGGCGAAATGATTGCGTCATATGAGATAAAAACTAGATTGTATTAACGCTTTGATGAGTATGATTGCGTATTGGCGTTAAAATTCAAGCGAAACAGAAACAACATTCTTGCATGTTGAGTTCTGAGAGAGACAGAGACAAAGAGAGTATTTTGCGTACATCATACGATTGTATAGATTATTAGCTCAAATGTATCGATTAATAATGATTATCCAAATCAATCGATTACAAGCTTCAACAAATATACAAGCTTGACTCACGCTACGGGGTCATGAGAGAAAAGTAGATTTGTACGGACGATAAGTGGTGGACATACGTTACGATTATTTGTTTGTTTCTTAGCTAAATGCAAAGATTTTCTGATATAAATGAGTCGTTTTCGTCGCGTTTTTAGTCTATGATTGGATTCTCAATCCTTTGATATCGTAATTTGAGCGTTTTGAATGTTTAATTGTTATATTTCTGTAAGCTCCATAAATAATTTTTAATTTAAGCACGTTCAAGGCGAAAGTAATGGGTCAATTACTCACCGAGTGGGTCGAATACGTGCCCAGGGGATTTTTCTAGATTTTTCGTGGTGAGCCCAGGAGATTGAAAAAGAAAACGACCCGCCACTGAAATTTAAAGAATTATCCCGACGTTTGTCTTAATGACGGTCGGAAGATTCCCCCATTAGTGGGAGGTCCGAACTTTAACCCTTTGTCTGCCCGCTTGAATTTATATCGATAGTTCTGACCCCGTTTGAAGTGCCGGTGATTTAAAAGCGCCATTCTTCGAGGGGCACTAATTAAAGAGCCCACTTGTAAATAAAGTAAAAAGTGAACTTAAAAAATTCAGCAGTTGTGTTGGATTCGTCCAGTACATGGAGCGCATAAATTTCGCCGACGAAATGAGGGGCCGCAGGACACTTTTATTTTTTTTTTCGCTTTCTTTTTCTCCACTTTTCCGCAAAACTCATTAAAGAGTCTTCGGAACAAACTTAAGATCTTGAGAAAATTATAGTATACAAAAAGTGTCCTCGAAGAGCGGTTTATATTCTTACAATCCATCAACCGATTATAATGTTTCACAATACGTCGCAAGTTTTGCAATTATATGCCGAGACCAAATGCTTTAATAGATTATCACTTAGCTTTATGGTGATGTATGACAAATTATTTCACTATATCTTTATTTCTCAACACATTTTATTTTCTGCTCAACACACATTTTCACTGTTTATAGTGAGATCCACCGAGCTCCTCAAAATAGCCACCAACCGCTATTTTTGTTCTGTTGTGAGCAAACGCGGCACCCATCTTGCGCACAGCTTTCTCATGTGCCAATTTTCAGTCAATATAAATATACAGTACTTTATGAAATGCCTAATATATCTGCTAGATCGCATATTTTCAGTCGACGGTCATCCTATATCTATTTGTGGATTTTATTCGCCATTTCTGGCGTGGTCACCTCATCTGGTAAATCACTGCGATGATCGTCTTGGCAGCTCATACGGCTTCGTCTAAACTCTGCCACTCAATATTTTCAATATTTTACTATTTTAAACGAAGCAACAGACTCCCTCAGAATTAGCTCAGCTTTGATATTTGTTAGACTGAGACCTTTCAAATAAAATTATGATCTCATATAACCATTATCATTTTTTTCCATGTTCACAAATTCACTTAGAATTTTCACTATTGACGGTTACCAAACAAATACTAAACAACAGTCGCCATCTATACAGCAGATCAGATGGTCCGAGGGACGGTTACGCTCGTGCGCCTCCCACGTTAGCCTGAAGGGCCTCGACGACAAGAACGGGGGCGTCCGCCTCTTGGTTTCAATGAGGCTCCGCAGCCTCGACACAGACTCGCAGCATACGATAGAATCCTATATTTTACCTCCGTAGAGGGGGCGATTCTTTATCTTCAACCGCTCATCCGATAACATCGAAAAGGAGGATTCCTCAAAAAGATCCTCTCATTTTTACAGTCATTCACCGTTTCAAATTATTTAATAGTTCATAATTTTATACATTGGACTCAACTATTTCGGATCATATCCAAGCAAATGTTATAATTCATACTATGTAGTAATTTTCAAACAGAGTGTAGCTGCAGACTACGATACCGAGGAACTTCTTCTTCGAGCATGACCAAAACCAAACAGCTCCCATGGAGTTCCTGGTCAAAACACTCAAGGAAGTCCTATTCTAGAAGGTTTTTGTCTTCATTCTCGGTTCACTTTTGTAGATATTTTCTAGTTTCCAACACTGGAAAACCAATATAATTTAATAACTATAACTATGATTTTTTTTTATTTGTTAACGGAAATTGATTGCTGAAAAATTAAGTTGTGTATTGTGTAATCTAGTACATACAAATTAATCTCTTGTTTGTTCGTATGTAATGCACTGCCAAACCGTTTATCAGATTGCGATAAAATTTCATCTTCTTATTGCTAAGAATTGCACAAGTAACATAGGCATAGTTTAATATATTAAAACCAATGTTTTTGTCCGTATTTAATACGTTTCCATATCGTTCATCAGATTGCGATAAAACTTTGTCAATTTACTGTTTACACTTGCGGAAATAACATAGGCATAGTAAAAATATTGTACAGATGCACCATGTTGGCGCATATTGCAGATGCACCATGAATGTGCATATGCTTTTGGATTCCAGCTCTTTGGCTCGCGCTACACGTGACCTGAAGCAATAAAACACGTACTGCGTTTCTTTTCAAATAATTATTAAGTGCTTGTGGAATTTATATTATGCATGACGGACACGTAGATAGTGTTACATTTTTCTTACTCTCTCCGACTAACTACCGGTTGGAGTTTCACTTTTCGTGACGTTGTATACATAATGTATACACCATGCTACAAAATGAATAATTCTTCATTTATTATACCATCAACAATTGAATACGATAGTTACTTTACTGGTAAGACAATCATAAATTTTTACTGTAATTTTAAGATTTTCTTCGAATTTAGTAGCTTAAACCTTTGATAAGTGAGTTAAAGTTGAAATCTATTGATAATTGATTGTTAATGTAATATTTAAATAAATAACTTTATTAGAAATAGAAGCACGTCATTGAAAATTAAGCGCTATGGATTTATTTGATATATGAGAATATTTAGACGTGTAGGGGTTCCTTTACTGCATGATAAGACGCAATACACCCATCTCTGTCTCCAATTCACTAATATTCGCACGCAATGTGCGAAAATGCTCTTTATCAGCTGTCGTCCAATCAAATTGATAGTCTTACATTTTTTTAAATATTAAATTCAAATTTAAATTAAAAAATGATCGAAATTTGTATCGCGCAGCTTTATGAGGCCATCATTAAAAACGAATTTAAGCGCTTTATTCGATATGAAATAATATTATTTGATTCAGTCGGTATATTCATCTGTAGCTTTTGTAATAAGCGGCTTATTTGAGAATCCTTCAACGTTCTAGTTCGAGTTTTCAAGCTCGTCGATTGCATCATTTATTTATTATCGTTGTAGTTTAGTGTGAGTCAAACTCCATTTAAACGTGTACAGGCTTATCTATAATATAACGTTTCCAACGATAGTATTTGTATTTTTATTTTTAATAGAACTTCCCAAATGGCATGTAATGATGGTGAAAATAGATTTTCATCCCTTGCGATATATTATTTATAGTTGAGCCCAGCTCGTAGATCAATTAGTTCCCGGTCTCCGGTTTTTTCGAGCTTGTCTCTAAATTATTCATCAAATTTTCTAATAAAGTCGAAGAAAGCATTCATGGCTAAGCTGAAAATACACGAACGTAGAAAATTATATAATTTAATTAAATTACGATTCTTGGCTTCGGTTCAAGTTATACAACGGATATGGGATCCAAGTTGACGAAGTCGCTGCAAAGCCAAGGTTATGGACCCATCCCTTGCTCGGGATATTATTTTGGCTGGCGAAATTATACCCGGAATAGCGAAGAGAAAGTTCATCGGACAGTACAGGAGCCCGTATCTTCAGTCCAGGGTCATAACTTGGCGTAACTAAATACTTTCGGTGACGCACCCCTGCGAATTCGGATATTGTTTGCTCTCAGATTGTCTCACTGCGGGCTAAATTATATTTATGGCAACGAGATACGATGTTTCATCATGAGGGTTGACCGCACTTTTGCCTCAAATATCTAAGATGCTCCTGAGGATACGAATTTCGACCCCCGACCGTAGACTTCCCTGTGTCAAATGATTGCTGATCCACAAAACCGCATTGGTCATCGTGGAACGTATTGCAATACATAGCAATAAACACGATCCAGCTTTAAACGGGCTTTGGGTGTGAACTAGGATAAACAAAATGAATTTAGGGGCGATCGCTTGAATATACATGCATTTGGAGGCAATAACTTAAGCCCTCGGATATTCTTTTAAAATACATTTTGAAAAAAAAACTTAATTTTTTATTGAATTGTTTCAAAATTTAAACTTTTAAAAATATATCCTCTAAAGGAATTTTCAAAATTACAATTATTTACGAATTTATAGCTATTTTAGTACCAGAATGAAATCTTTAACTACTTTTTTCAACGCGGTTGACTTAATATCTCAAGTTTTAATCAATTGATTTACTTAAAATTTAGTAAAAAATATTTTTTTATATGTAATTCTATCGCTCCTACCAGATTTATTTATTATATTTTTTTATGATTTGAAACAGCGAGTGACAATTAAAAAATAAATACCTGCTTAGGTCATGTTTGGATTAATTCACTCTCTAAAATTCCAGACACTCCCAGCTATCCAGGCTCTTATTGTTCAATGATTAATTATTACAGTCGAAATCGTTTAATAATTCACATCATCAAAAATGAAATCAAACAGATAAAACATGAGCGTATGAACGCACATTTTATTTGAGATTCCAAGAATTCCCAGTGAAAGGCTTTATTTAATAACTGGAAATTGTGGGCTCAAAACAGCCGGAAATGGCATGATGTGTTATCAGTGGCCAGGACCCTTCTATGATTGTACATAACTTATATGAATATTACATTAGGCCCTTTGAAATGCTCCGCACAATCATATTGGGTATTTGAACAAAATTTCTAAACTAGATGCTATCAATCGTTATGTACTAATGAATACGATTATTCAGCTGTATTATTATTTAAATTTGTATTAAATATTTTCCCGCTGGAACTGGTCATTATTAGTCATTTTAGATTGTTTTGGTGGCGAATTTATGGATTTCATCAACGATTGTAAATATTTTTAGATTGCATTGGATGTCGTCATTGGAAACGCACCGAGGCACATTTGTATGCAGAGCTTTTCTTTGAAATTGTTATATCGCCTTATTATTTTCCCATTTGGTACAGCTCCAATAAAGAATGCAATATGTTCAGATCGACTCCAGAATATTCTTATATAAAAGAAGTTTTTTCGTATATTGACAAATGGACGTTTCTTCTCGTGCTGAATTTTTCTTTGTTATCAAGTCCTCTCAAAATATCTTCATATTTTGAGATATCGTTGGTATAAAAATTCAATAGGAAAAAAATATAATTAAAGCAAAACAATGGATTGACAAGTGTTATTCGGATTCTACTCTATCGAGACAAATGGTAGAGAAGTGTTCCAGAAAACATAAATGGTCCCCAAAATAGTTTTGGAAGATCGTAAATTGAATTGCGTGTGATAGCATTATAAGCGACGCGTGGGATGCGGGAGTATTGATAGTCGTCGGATAGCCTTGGTTGCGGGATGACGTCCTTCCTGCGGCCGGATCTCTCTTTCGCGATTAATAAAAAAGCTATTTAAGACGAGAGACTTTCTATTCGACACTTGTTCACCTCCCATTTATCTACGTGGCTACATAACGGCCCGAAAGTAGAACGAACCCGCGTGCAAGCGAGTCTTAGAGCACCCCACTCCACCCCTACGTAAAAATAGTGTCATAAGTACGCTACAATATAAAAAGATAGTGTATTTAGCATTTTGCGTCAAATTTGTCCACGAGAAATATTTGTGCGAAGTGATACATTAACGCGTCCATAATTCAGAGCGCTGTTTGGAGTCGTTTGAGTACAATAAAAAGGATTGTTTATTAAAAACGTTGTTGTTTTATTACCCTACAAACTTATTGATAGATGTGTTAGTATAATATCTCGATTGATCTTCAACTAAATTATACTTCCAAAGTCAATATCAGCGATAATTTTCGAATGGTTCAACAATTTGAGATTTCAGGATTGTTATCATATTTCTTGAAATAGTCGGTAATTGTACAATATTTCAATGCTTGAGAGAAATTTGAACATTCAACAACTGTATATTATTATTTCAAGCAGTTAATAGTATGGGAAAGCATAATAAAATTTTATTTTTATTAATTTAAGGATTTTTCCAGCGAAATTTTCTTAACTAAAGAATAGCCGTGTAACATTTGATGTAAATCTACATTAAATTTACATCAAAAATATGGTCGGATAATATCGTACCATGGCTTATATTAATTCGCATTTAAAACCATTCCGACATTAATATATATTCAAGGGATGAATATTATTGCAAATATATGTGTCGCAAAACTTAATGTCTCCGATTTCAATGGAGGGCTGATGGAAGATTGTTTGTTTTAATTATAAATTGTCTCCATCGCGGTACGCTTTCTATTATAGAAACATCCACTCCGCCCTTATTATTTTCACCGGAGGGTTGCTTTGTTTTATCGCATCATCGCTTTTTACTCGATGTTGTGACTGCCTAACAGTTTTTTGATGGCTTCCAATATAAACATGCCGCGAAATCGCAATATCGAATCGTAGAATCGGCAGTCAAAACACAAGAGCACGAAATGTGCGGCTGCTGCCAAAACGCAACCGTCCTCCCAAGAAAACTTTGCCAATTTGGCATCCTCGATTGGTATGTAGTAGGGTTGTCTTTAGGCAATAGGGCTCGATTCAATTGTACCGGGATATTCCAATTAATTCTCCCTGCCGAGTTGGGGGATGTTTCCTGAGATTAAAACCTTCGTATTTATATTTAATATCGAGCGCGTGCTGCTTCCCGCCTGATCACTCTTGTTATTGTTCAATTATTATGCGATATGATGTTTTGGCGTGTAACAAAATCGACGTGGCGTTTTGTTTCGCAAATGTTGCATAATTCCGCAAATTCTAAATTATGGGACCACAGAGACCATTTGCTATTTTATTCTAGTTGATTATTTGTGTTTGTATATATACAAAATACACTGGCAAACTGCGGTGTTTTTACTCAACTGAAAATTATTTGTAAATAAAATATGAAAGATTAGAGAATCGTATCATAAATCAACCGATGGTACGACATATGTACCATATCTGATCAATCTAATCTAGTTTTTCAGTCCTGTTGGATCAACATGTCGGTATCCATATTTTAGCGTTGATAAAGACTCTCTTCTCTAAATAACCATTTATTCCACACGAGAGAGATCTAGCTGCAGGAAGGATAACCTCCCGCAGCCAAGGTTAACCGTCGACTCTCTCGACTCCCGCCTCCTGCGCGTCGCTACCCAACCAACAACGGTACACGCGCAAGAAGTTATCCGTCAGTATGCAGGTGCAATGTCTCCGTAGGGTGACAAGAGATGGCACTGTTAAAATAACACATTGTACCTGAAGAGAGACGGAAGATATCGCTGTACCTTAAATCATGATTTCATCCGGTACTAACATCCGTATAACTATGTCTATAAGCAGAATAAAACAACTAGTATACCACTAGGTCCCCTATTTTATTATATACTAGCGAATACCCGGCATGCGTTGCAATGCCACACTTAATCACACGCGCTTAGAAAGAAAGGCAGTAGTAAAGTGATGTATTGCTGTGGGGCTAAGAGGTTAGGATCCATGCGCATGCGTGCACTCTCCTTCACCTCGAAAAGCGACTGTCTTCTTCCTATCACCGACTTGCGGCCGCGGCTTCACTTTATCAAAACAAATTTGACTAAATGCTTATTTTACCTTAGCAAAACCGGGCATGCCATTATCGCCTCTCGGCATAGTTGACAAAAGGCTTTATTTACCTTAGCAAAGCGGATCGGAATATATAGATTACATAAATACAATTCAATTCTCGGGGGTTGCATTTGGTACTGGTGGATTTCGTTTGAATTTCCAAATGCTCCACAGCCCAATCATGGCTGTGGAGCACACACACACACAGTGTTATTTATGTTCATTTACCTTAAGTTCTTAGATCAGTTGAATTTTATATAAATTTAAACATAAGTCTTGATGCAAAATTTACCAATTTGAAGTCACATTTAGGTCAAGTTCTTGTAAATGGCGCAAAATTGGCAGCCTCGGATTTTCCCGTACACTCTCACGCACCGCTGCGACGTTTACAGCAGACCTTGCGTTTCAATGACGCACAGGTGTTACTTCATAATAAATTTGATATATTTTGCTTTAACAACTTTACCACTATAACGAAAAATATTTTTATATAAAATAATTAGTTTACAATTATTTTAGTATGAAAATCAAATGTGTCTTATTTAACTTGAAATTATTATTCATATTATAAGCAAGAGCATTGATTGGCTTAATTTGGAGATAATTAAATGTAAGGGATGCTAATCATTTTACCTTCTTTAGAAATTGTGTGGTTTTCATAATAAAATCGCTGTTTTCTTCTCGAGCAAGATGATTAAGATATGCCACTGTTATATTTTTAATGATATCAAAGTTCAAAGGAAATATTGAAATATCCACACAATGAGTTCAAAGGATCTAAGCCTTAATTATCGAACCTCTCAATCATTCACGGCCATTTTAGAATTTCCCGGAAATAATTTGCATCGTTTCATTGCCTCGCGTCGAATAAATTATGTAAAATTGCTTGTTATGCGCTCAAAATGCGAAAGTTTACTAACGACCGAAAAGAAATCCTTAAATTATAAGAAATATATATATATATTTACGGCATACTTCTCAATTTTCGACGGCTTCTTCTTCTCGTTTTTTTTTTTTGCTAAAGTGAGTGGGAAAAAAATATCGTTGAAATTCAAATTATCTTATTGTAATGTAATTTCGGCACGGGAGAGGGTAGAGCGATTCGCGAAAATGTTATCCATATTGTTCGGGGATAATCCCGAATCTCAACTTTTCTCATTAAAATGAAGAACATAAGCCGTGTTTACATAGATAGAACGAAAGTAGAATAATTTCGGCACCCTGCGCCCCCATTTTCCTCCCTTGCCATATTAAAAATTAAAGAATTTTAATTATCGGAGTACCAATCGGGCTTACCGAGTAATGTCTTATATTCTATTTATATAATGGGCAAAACCTAATATTTGATCTTGAAATTATATTTCAAGGGTATCGAAAAGTAAACCATTTTTTTTTTTTGGGCAAACATATTAACCCAAAATTTAATTATCTTCATTTTTTATTACAAAATCGATACAGGAGACTGTTGTTTATGTCAGGATATTGAAAAATATACAATTAGACTCATTATAATGAAATAAAATTAATTATAATGTGAATAAAAGGTAAATAAATAAAGAGTAAATGGTATCAAAGTAAAATATTTAAATTAGAATTTTAAAACATGTAGAGCTTTAGAAATGTGACACGAATTTTTCCATCTTCTTTATTGATCTTATTTATTACGCTTATTCAATATTTGGCCTGTTATAGCGCAGGGGACTGTTACCAGGGCACTTATTAATTTGATTGCATAGTAATGTAGTATTATTAAATATATTAAGTATTGTTTTTTTGCTGTACACAGAGAATATTCATATATTATAACGAAACGGTGATTTTAAAAAACCATAGTTCAATGATATTTATTTTAAACAATTAACCTTAGGTTTTATTCTTTAAAATTAGTGTCATCTTACCTTTCTTAAAATAACTGTCGTTTCAGGACGCATATTTTAAATAAGGAAGTTTTTCTGCCGCACCCAAGCGAGAGATTCAAAACTCGATTATCTTAAATCTAGTCTAGAATTTAAAAAAAGATTACTTTTTACATATTTTAAACTTTTATGAATATATCCTCCGAAGGAATTTACAAAATTCTGAATAGTTACGGAGTTATAGCCATTTTAGTAAAGTGGCAACTAAGCCGAAAGAAATCTTTAAAAATCTTTTTTTTGTAACCACTTTTTTTTATACGGTTGACATCATATCTCAAGTTCTAATTCATTGATTTACTCTAAATTTGCTACAAACTTTTCTTATATAATTTTCTTTTGTTGCTACCAGACTTATATAATAAAATTATTTATAAGTATTTAAAAAAAATTAAAACTAAAAAGACCCAAAAAAAAAATCGCCATTTTGTGAAGATAAATTTATTGTTCATTTTTTAGATAGAGAATATAACGAGATTTTTTTAATTAAGAAACTTTTTAAATTAAAACTATTTTATATATATATATATATATTATAAACTATTTTAAATTACCAGAAGGGTTGAAATCGTATCAACTATGACGCCCCTTTTTTTATCTTTTACATTTTCCCAGCTTGTAATTTTTTTTAATATTTTAAAAATATCAGTAAATAGCTGATAAAAACGTATTTTAAAGATATTTTTTATCTTGAAAATACACTCAAAATTCGTCATTTAGATTTAGATTACTCCCTTAACGCATTAACCCAAACGGAAGACTCCCTAATGATATAATTTTAAAAATATAGTAAATTAAAATTTTAAATGTCTTCCTTTAACATAGAAAAAAAAATAAACTGATATATTCTATACTGCTTAAGTTATTAATTTTTAAAAAAAGGTAGTTCCCCTGTCGCATCTTGTATAAAAATTCCAATTATATCAATCCAATTAAATAATTCCGCAATGGTTCTACATGGATTAAATCATATTATAAAAAGTTGTTTATATTTATAAAAAAAACATTATGTATACTATAATTAATGTGTTTTTTGAGTTTTGCTGTTAAAGAAAATACGAGACGACTAAAGCGCTGAGTCAGAAGATCGGATCATATTTCCAGTTGACCTATTTCTGTCCCGATTGACGTTTTTCTTCATAAAATGTGTGTATTGAATAATAAACGTTTGCTTAATTCTTTTTCGGCGATCTAATATGACAATATTTGATTTTTTTATGTCAAAAATATGTTCTATGAAACATAGGCAAATATGATTTTCCGGTGGAAACATCGCATGAAAGGCTGATCCTATAATCATATTAATGCTCGTTGCTTGGCATTAATTTGATATGCTATAATCTCTTGAGATAAGGACATCAAGCTCAAGTTGTTCCGGATGCATGTTTCGTTTGATGAACATCGTAAAGATTTCGCGGACTCTGGAGCCTCGAGGAGTTTATGGGGTGGTAAGCTTCGTGTGGGCAAGTTCGTTATGTGAATACGACTCAAAATATGGCATCAGTTTGGCACTTGGAATTTCCATCTGCAGACATACTTTCCTCGCAATAAATCACGGAAGAATAATATACGAGGCCCGGAGCTACTGAACATAAACGCGACAGATGGAACGTGTAATCAGACATTATTTATACATACACTGGAGTCTGTGTTCGTGAATTTTAAACAAGTCGACATTTATAACGCCCCCTACATACTTTTGATATGAGGGAGTGCTCTGCTCGCTGTGTGGAACGTGTGTGGGAGCCCGAAAACCATTTCACCCCCCTGCCAAATGAATTTTACCGAAATTGGATTAAATATTTTGCCGAGAACACATATGCCGATATTAGACGGATGTTTTATTCAAATAATTCACCCTTCTAGTCAAATTACTTTATTTGGAATTGAAAATCCTATTAAGTCTCAAAAAATAGCAATTGAATGCTAAGAAAGTCAACGAATATTTGTTTACATTTGCGTGGATGTTGGTAGTTGTGAACTTGTCGAAATCTTAGCCGTAACAGATTGTGTTATTCCAAATACATCAGATGTGTCTTCTGATGCCCAATATTTGCCTACTAGATAAACAAACATAATATTTCAATTTCAGAAATGTTATATCTCTATTCATTGATGCCGCCCAGAATACGAATGCATTGAAATAAACAGAATTGTGTTCACAATTATCCACAATCGCGATTTATTATAGCCTCTTGCATAAGGATTGAGATCCAAGCTTTCCGCAAAATATGTGTTAATAGAGACCGGTAGATCCTCAGCCTTCCAAACTCTTCACTTTACGTTCTCTGGCGGGTGTCGAATCCGATGAAGCTGACGTACGATCTACCTTGTCTTGTTTGACTCCAGGGTACCCACTCATAAAACCCCATAGTTGGGGGGGGGGGGGTAATCCAGAGACCGTGGGTAATGGTCGAACCTATGATATAATGATGTAAACTATAGGTGCACGAAAGCAGCCTCGTCGGTTTGTTCATAAAACGCCGCTGGGGTAACCCAGCTAACGTGAGTTGGGTACGCAGCTTATTCTGTGCTGCGTAGCTGTAAAGTATAACTAAAGTTGGAATCGTAGTGGTAGTAACCTCACGTAGTAGCTCCTTTTTTTTTAGCATAATCGCTTTATTCTTCCTTTGATGCACCTTCAGGTGCACATGGTCTAAAACCGGTATTCCTGTGAGAACCTCGACTCCCTCTAGCTCTCCTGGACTCCTATAGATGCGGATGCCTTCAGCGACTTCCGTTGTTGCACAAGAGAGGCCACAATAGTTAGCTGGCAAAACAAGTCTGTCCTTTCAAAACTTTAGACCGCATTCGGTGTCGCTGGGTCATTCCGGATTACTGGACGTCTCATTTCCTAACAAGATACGGGCGGCTTTGGGCTTCTCTCCACAAATTCAGGATTTCCTAATTCTTGGAGTGCCCAGGCATTGCATGACCTTGATAGGGTCGTAGAGGCCCCCTCTCTCCCCGGTAGCCAGTAAACTCAGCGAGCTCAGATCCTCCCGGGGTCGCGAGTGGAGCTCAAACACCTTTTCATCGATACTTTTATATATCATATAATTATTTATTATATTGTGTATATATTTATGTATTATATAGCCAGTCTTAAGTATCTTCATCCTTTAGCTAGTTTATTCCCCCACGCTCAGAGCGCAAGTAGCCACAAGTAGCGGATCCTTGCACGACATGAAAATATTTTTTTCAGTTTTGCACCCTAGTATGCACTTTCGTTGTGTGCGGGGTCAATAAAAAATTTGGGTCAGTGGAAGATCCCATGTATCCTAACTCTCCCGCAATGCGTGTAACAAACTCGCTGATCCCCATCCAGAGCAGCTCAGCATTTCAATGACCCGGTGTTTCTGACACCAATGTTATGTAAAGCGGGGAGCTCTCGAGGAAGTCCCCGAGCCAAATAATTACGCCAACTGTGTAGTGGAAGATAATCAGAAAATATGAAGGCAACTTGTTTGCTCAAGATATTTTTTTTTATCTTAGGCCCTAGTCAGTTTAGGGACGTTTGTTATTATCTGAAAATCTTTAAAAAAATCATGGAATCTCAATTTTTTAACAGCGTTTATAAAAGCTGGATCACAACTATTGAAACTGTTATTTATATCTGAATGAAGCTACACACTTTTATTTTTTTTAATGTCATTGACACAAAGTTTAATCTATGTACAATGTTTTAATATTTGATTTTTAGTTTTTATTGACGAAAAAATAATATAGACTTTTGTATTGTTCACCCGCAAATATTATATTTACAAGGGCAATCATCGACAATAATTAAAATCTTTATCCGGATTTTCGAATAGTTCCCAATAAAACGTATTTATAATCAGATATTTAATTAAAATCCGAATATTATTGCTAATTTGTAATCTGAGTGATTCCTTTTCTTTGTGTTTTTTATAAATTTTTGCACAATTATTGGTTAATTTATTTTAATTTTGTTCCTTCGAAACTTCATTTGCAAAGAATTATAATATTTTTAAATTAATTTTAATAATACGATTAAAAAAATTGGCTTACGGCATACTCTTATTTTAAAATGGTTAAAGAAAAAACGATTAATTTATTCAAATGAGATGAAATTAATTGCGAGGGTGTAACTAAGTGAAATCCTTTCACCTTTAATCTTACAAAAAAAAATCGAAAGATTAAGTATTTAATTAGTAACGCCTACATTTACATACTTTTTTATAGTAGTACGACTAAATTATTATTTTTTTGGATTGAAAGGCGATCTTAAGAAATTGTAATTTGGATGAAAACAGAATTAATTGATTAAATTCTTTAAATACTGAATACAAATAATGCGGATGGGCAGGAAACAAGATTACCAGAGTCAATAGATAGCCTAAGGCGAGGAGAAATATATGATTCCCGCCGGATCTACAGTCCGAGCATCTTCGCTTAACGTTACATTGGTGTCAGAAACTATGGCTCGTAAAAATTTGAGCCGTTGTAGATGGATTTTTTTTCGCAAAGTTTATCTATAAATTGAATATTCTATACTTAGAATACCCCAAGCACACAATTGCTTATATCTGATCTAATTCTTCTTTTGGCAGGATTTGTTATTGCTTTATGGTGATTTTGCTTGCGTAGCATGTGTGAAAGTGTAAAAGATAAAAAAGTGCAAATAAAGTAGTTAATAAAATATATTATGTTATGAGGTGATGTGTGCAGGCGGGCGCCCAGGGTCGGCACATTAGCTGGGCCCTATCTCAGCAGTAATTCATAGAAAGCGAAGAGGACGCACGCATGTCGCTCGCCCGGGGCCGCAGATAGCACCACGTAACACTTCCAACTGTCACAACTTGCCTTCCGCTCAATTATTTATAACTGTTTGGGTTAAGTTGCTAGCAAACTAGCTCGTGCCTCCATCGGGCCCTTACATCACCGAAATACTTTTATCCCTCGACAAAGCGCAATTTAATTACCCAGCAACTGGCAGCATAATGCCCCGGGCGGAAACTTTCCGCATTGTTTGTTATCGTTCATTGAGACACGTGTATCCAAATTTGCCTACCAACAATGAGCGATGTCTATCGTCACGTTGAAAATGGCCGGAATTCGATTTGCTGCCAATTACGGCGAAATTCGACCCGGCGAAGTAAATCGATGGAGATTACGTTCATTAACAAAATGTGCTCTATGCCATTAAAAACGTTTTACAGCTTAATTATCGTTGAAAATTATTTAGCTGGATGGATAATATACGCATGGAGTTCAGATTCAATATACATTTACAAGTGACGCTCGATAAATGGAATTACGTTGTTTTGTTACCAATCAGGCCAAATGTTACCAATTTACGGCGCCATAGCTTTGTGCATTTTTAGTATTTCAAATTCATATTTTTCAAATTAAAAATAACTATTTAATATAATCACCAAAAAGCAATATCAAAATGTCTTGTCTGATGATGAACGTGTCGCACGTTGCATGAACGTGGTTTTTTTGGAATGTCTACAACCAAATTATTTACGTGCTTTCGGTATGAGCGCATATTTTAATATCGTTATACGTTATACATTAATTTTGACATTCTGAAGTATCTTTCAGCTTTCAACTTTCAGCAAACAATTAGACTCAAATTATGACCTGAACAGATCCTTTTATTATCACTATCACTTGCTGTTTCAAATTAATAGTAGAATTGTTCTCTATGTTCTTTATCGTGATAGATTCCCATTTGCCTCCCACGTGTGGTTATATGGGTCACCCAGAAAATAAGGTTACAACAATTATGTAGGATTGAAAAATGCGTCGAAAAAAGCGAAAAATGACATTTTTGTCGGGGTCCTACTTCTGACACCAGAAAAGGGTCGGAGCGGGAGCGCTCGCAGAGCATAGTACCTGAGTTGCATACCGCCCTCAAGAGAGAGAGAAATAGATCTGGCTGAGGGAAGGGCGTCCGCCCACGGCTAAGGCCAACCGATGATTCCTCCCAACTCCCGTCTCCTGCGCGTCACCATCCAAATGACAACGGCACACACATAAGAAGCTATCGATCGGTATTGCATGTGCAATGTGTCCACAACGCCACAGAAAATGGCGCAGTTAAAATAACACATTGCGCTTAAAGAGAGACGGAAGATGTCGCTACTAATCAAGGGAATTGTATCTGCACATATTAACAGCGCCATTGTGTGGGGACGGTGAATCGCCCACGCTACGCCAGTGTTATAGACCTTCGCCACCAGATCTTTTTGGATTGTCTTTTGAATCCTTTTTTTTTCATGTGGAAAGAAAATCTTGCATAAGACACCCTAGAGCTAAAAATCCCCAGGATAGTGTCAGATTCTTACTGAGTAAACACCTCCCATGGTCCATATTTGTGCCTCCTAGTATTTTTTTTTCTGTGTGAGGGGAATCTTCGCACCCGTAGGCAACTCAAGACACTCAGAGTGCGTAGTGTCAGATTCCTACTGACTGAACCCCTCCCTTGCCCTTCTTTGTCCCCCTGGTATTGTTTTCCACGTTGTTTCAGGAGGACAAGTAGTCTGACCTTTGATTGCTTGGCCCTATTTTAGTTTTGGAGAGGCGCTCTGCGCTTCTCTCTTTCACTGCCTTCTTTGGCGGTCAGAATCTCTTCTACGTAGCCGCGCCAAATGTCCCAGTTCTTCATGCTTGCCATTATGCTGTGTTCATGCTGGCCATTAGACTCCCTCTAGTGTTGAGGAGGCACCTTCTGCTTGTTTCAAGGTGCCCCACTGGGGCCCCCAAAGCCTCGCAATCGTTAATAGTGTGTCGTCAACTTCACCTGGCAGTAGTGGCATGCCATGTGGCTACCCCTTTGCCTATCCATTTTAAATATAATCCAAAGCAGCCACTATCTGTAATAACTTGTTTTTGTTAGTCTGGTCTCATCTCTGTTGCTAGGTTTCCTTCAATTTCTGCTGACATCTTTTGAATCTTGGGATGTAGTGACATACCCATGTCTCATCCCCCGTCACTATTAAGTTCAGATAAGCTTATTCTTCCTATGCAAAATGATCCAAAAATTCAAGGTATGAGCATTCTGGGCCCCTTACTTGCACACAACTTCTTATAACTAATTTTTTTCGACACAATCTCAATAAAAAGACCTCGAGAAATGTCAGAAAATTATTTGTGAAAACCGTCAATGCTCACATGGCGATCGTTTTGCACTTCTTCAATTGTTCTTCAATTTTTTGAAGTCAAAATCAAAAAGCGGATGACTGCGTGGATCTCACATAGACGGGAGGTGATAGGAGAGCGCGACGATCTACCTATTGGAAGAATTTACTGTGACTGAACAAAATGGCCGCCAAACACGTTGGACCATTCCTTCGAAATCCTTAATTAAATTGCATGATCTTAATTTATTTTTGCTGATATTATATCATAACCTAAACTGAATTAGTTACACTTGTAATATTGAAAACGTATACATCTTTTAAATTAAATTTAATTATATTGCTCGAAAACTTGCTTTGATTTATTGCATCACTAAGCATAAACTCCATTATATTTATAGTCAGCACTATAAAATTGATAACATTCATTCAGAATTTTTGTGCTTCAACAGCAACTTTGTTCCCATTAAAGTCGTCTATGCATTTTTTTCTTATCAATGAACTCATTAACCAAACTAATTTTATAGTAGATAGATTTAAGAGAAAATAAAGTGAATTTAAGTTACCAATAAAAAAATAGTTATAAAAGTTTATTTTATGTCCATACGTATTTGAGAATCCATAGCAATTAAATTTTTATTGTTAAAGATACAAGTGGGTGCTTTTATAACATCGGCCAGAGCACCAAAAGGGTTAAGTCCTCCTGCTTAAATCAAGAGGCAACATAATCTACATATTTTTTTTTAGCAGCAACGGGGAATTTATATGATCCATCCTTTTTGAATAAGCGGCGAAAAATATTTTTTTGCATTTGGCGACGTCCAGGACAAAAGGAAAAAGCAGCTCGCCTGAAAGTCGCTTTCCATTTAAAACGTCTCGCATAACAGTTCAGGGTCGATTCGGTATTAATATTCAACAGCAGGTCTTTTATTGTGCTGTATAAAAAAGACAATATCGCAAACAATTGCGACTGCTCCTGAATAGGTTTAAATTGTAATCCGATGACCCTTTTCAGATCCCCGGCGATAGTCGCTCTTGTACTTTATAAGATTACATTTTTGAGTCTTTTTAATTTGCATTTGAAAGGCACTAGTCGACGTAAATTGTAATGAAATATCAGAAGCGAGCGTTTAATTTATGGAAATGTATATACAGTCGACCCTCCTATAGCGTCCAATTCGTTTGCAGCATCTTTTACATAAGCCTGCAAAAATGAGTCTCTAAAGGCAGTCTTTCGTTTTTTACATTATCTTAGAGCTGCTTCTGATTGTACTTGAAAAAAAGACAAGTCGTCATCAGAAAGTCTCGCAGTTGGAGTCTCTCTCTGTCTAAAGGTGTTTGAAAAGTCTTATATATTCAATCAATTAAAGCTATTTTCTATGTATTTTAGGATAACATGCTTACTATCGTTTTTTTGGCTATCCCAGATGTCATTTTTATCAAATTTACTTCATCATTTCATTTGTGAATATTTGGACGTGTATGGGCACCTTTACAGCACGACCTTGCCATCGATGTATTTCTGTCTCTGTCTCCGATTCACAAATCGCCGCACTCAATGTGCAAAATTGCTCTTTGTTTACCATTCGAGTCCATTCGCAGCATATGCGGGATTCCTCATCAACGGGCATTACAAAATTATTAAATGTTTCCATGTCTTCATATTCCCTATATTATATAATTATATTTTAACTGGATGATAATGGGGTTACTTAAATTTTGTATTAAATTAAAGCTTTAAAATATAGTACGATGAAGATTAATTAAATTAGTTTAATCTAAATTATAAATATACAAATATCATACTTGGCATTTAGATTTAATTAAAATGAAATATTTTCAATCTTTGAATTGCATTTGAGATCCTTTCTATCTTTGAGACAATACTGTCTGCGCGAATTACTCTCACCTGAGCGAAACTGTGATCCTTTAATGTAGAGCTTTTATTCTCTCTCCGTCTATTAAACGTCTGAGTTTTTGGTGCTAATTTATAAAATGATTTGAAAAGTTTCTCTTCTAAAAAAAATAAATTAAAAGCTTAATCCCCATTTGCTTGATAAGAGCAAATATTTCCATGAATATATTTTCCCCGGCTTGGGTTCTGAAACTACTTTCGTCATAAAGTGTATAAAAAATCTCGAAGGCTCACGTCTCTCCTCTCAAGGATGAAAATTTCCTCGTGCCGCAAACGCGGATACATTTATATAAACATCTCAATTTTTTCGAACACTCGAAAGGATTTTTTCCGTGGTTAAAAAGGAAAATAAACAGAATTTCTGCTACTTAGCATTGAGTGGATAAGGATGGCAAAATGATAAATTATTGAAAGAGCCTTCAGCCCCCCACGCGCCCTTATTGGGCTGAACATTTCCGCAAGGATTTGTACGATTTTTTTCTCGAAATGAACAAATAATATCCAAATTAATGCCAATACGCCAAGGACCAAACAATACAAACTTCTTGGTTCTCAGACCATTTCATGGTGACATCTAAACACTGAAAAGCTTCAGAATGTATAGGACTAATATCTCCTCCTTGCCAATCTCTTATTCGTCTTCTCAACATTGTTCTACTGAGGCATATATTTCTTTCATTATTTCCTCATCATTCAAAATTTGGTATCCAAGACCGTTTGCATCGTGCTTTAACCACAAGGTTACATTTTCTTCGTCGCATTCAGTACATTTAAAATTGTGCTATTGCTTCCGCAATGTCTCCTATATCAGATTCTACCGCGTTACAGGAACTTACTAAAAGTATTTTCAAAATTTTGTTTCATGATTTTTTCAAAGCTGAAACATCTAAAGAATTCCAACTATCTGTTGCGATGTAGCAACAATCTTATCAATTTATTCTTTTGTGGGAGCTGATAACTGTTTCTCCATTATTTTCTTCTGCTAGCAATATTCGTCGAAGCATCTTATTTCTATGTAAAAATGTGAATGTTTCTATTACACCCTGATCTATCGGTTGTATTACCAATGTGACTTCTAAACAAATGTGTTTGCTGAGGGCATGGCAGAAGAAAGCTTTTCCTCGTGAATTTCAAGTTTCCTGATACCATGGCGTCCTTTGAATCTTTCAAGCCAGCCCGAACTTGGTTTGAAGGTGGAATCTTCAAACCAAAACAATAATGGACCAGATATTGTCTGTTCAATTGATCAGCTTTGTACCACATAAAATACACTCTTCAAGTTCTGTATTTCCTGATTTTTTCATAGCTTTTCGCTCTGATCTTCCATCTTCTGATATTAGACAATTAGTAAACTTCCTAATATGCAATCCATTACGTACGTGAGCAAAAGTGGATAGAATTCTCCACGTGCAAATCAACAATTTTTTGTTTTATTTTGAACAATCCGGATAATGGAGGTTCTACTGTATATGTGTATATCGTGAATAATAATAGCAAATTTATGGTATTAATGATTTATTTGGACAGTTTATTATTTTTTCCAACATTTTCTTTAATGTTTATTTTGACAACATGGAGACGAAGGAGGGGCACTATATTGTGGAGGTGATGGGAGTGGTGCATATCTGGGAGCAGATGGCGCTGGGTAAGCATAGTATGAAGCTGGTAGTGGTGCTGGCTGTGAAAGAGGACATCTGGATGCTGATGGCGGTGGAGGGGGAGCACAGCATGGTGCTGGTGGTGGAGGTGGGGGTGGAGCACATCTTGGAGCAGGTGGTGGAGTTGCGCATTTTGGAGCAGGTGGTGGAGGAGCACAGCATGGTGCTGGTGGTGGAGGTGGGGGTGGAGCACATCTTGGAGCAGGTGGTGGAGGAGCACAGCATGGCGCTGGTGGTGGAGGTGGAGGCGGAGCGCATCTTGGGGCAGATGGTGGAGGAGCGCATTTTGGAGCTGGTGGTGGAGGAGCACAGCATGGTGCTGGTGGTGGCGGCGGTGGAGGGGCACATCTAGGAGCTGGCGGTGGTGGAGCGCATTTTGGAGCTGGTGGTGGAGGAGCACAACATGGTGCTGGAGGTGGAGGCGGTGCACAACAAGATGGTGGCGGTGGTGGCGGCGGCGGTGGTGGTGGCGGGGGTTGAGCACAGCATCTCGATGATGGAACAGGGCTTGGAGAATAGGAATCAGCGTATTGCCAGGGAACGCATGATGAACCCTGGATGGCTAGGAAAACTAAGAGCCCGCAAAGGCTAGTTGATTTGCTGATGGCCATTTTAGTTGCTGCTCCAATTGGAACTGATGCATTTTGCAACAATCCTTCGAATTTTATATAATTGGCATATCTGCAAATATTCTCTTTATCATTGGTAGTATTTTGTGATTGTAAAATAACACGTACCTTCAACAAAATGAAATATGCAATTTAATCACATTTTGTAATCAAGCAAGTATACTCTTTTTGTAAGAAGATAAACAGTCACAAGTAGCACGTACTGGCTAAAAAAAGAATTATTATATTGTTGATGATTTAATTATTTTTTTCTCTTAAAGAATGTCCCATTTATCCCAAAGAAATCAGGTAAATATGCAAGATGCAATAAAGCGTCTTTTTATATTCGAATTTACCCATTTATCATCTCCAGCTACAAGTTCGTCTTCCAAGTCAATGTTTCCAGTTTTTTTTTTACCAACATTGACATTTCTTGATATCCATTATGTTACCATAAATAGCAAACATATTAGTCGTAGCATCGCTGTATTTTTTTTGTCAAATGGAACTGCATGTTGACGCAGTTCCGCAAATGTATCCCCACTGAAAATTCTCTCCCATTATCGCTAGGCTTATGAAAAGAGATATTTTTTAACTCAAAACAATCTTCGAGCTGTACACTATTTATTAAAAATGTAAACATATATCTTTCCTAGACGATGAGCTGAAGATGGATGTTTAAAGTTTGCATTTGTGAAAATGCGACATTAATCCTGATTGCACTCAATATCATCGATTAGCTCACAAAGCAAATGAGTGGTTTAAGGATATTTTATGTTTGGAGCAAAAAATAGCGGCTAAGGGCTTACTTATTATTCAATCCGAATCTATTAAATATTGATAAGTCCGCTTTCTCCGTGGAGCGTGATGATTAACGGCCTATAATAATCCTGTTAGTGGTCGTGATCCTTCAGCCGCAAACGATTTCGTCGCCACTTTAACTCTCGGGAGATTATAAAATTTCCACCGGAGTAATTCCTAGTTTTTCCCGGCGATGCCTTCCAAATATAAATCTTTTCCGGAATTTCGGAAAATAGTCACGGACGATTAACATCGTAATTTTTCTTTCAAATATTGCCAATTACGAATTCCTCAAACGGCGCTTTTTTATGAAAATTTCCCGACTGCACACGCTCAAGCCTCAATAAATCAATGAATGGCGAATCGCCGCAAAAAAAGGAATTCGGATTTATTTTTATTGAATTTCATAAATCAAGCAAGGACGATCTAATTTAGTCCCTTTGATTCAATACGGGACTGGATTAATAATTCGCCATGATGCATTGATTTTAAGATATCCCTGATATATCATATATATGACTGTTCATTTATTAATTTTCTAATGATTTAAATCGAATCTAAGTTGTATATTGTGAATAAGATGAGAAGTAAGTCGCTTCAATCCAAGACGTTATAAGCCGACGAAGCTAACATAATAATACAGGGCTGCAATAAGTCTTCTGGGAAATTAACGGAAGACTGTTGTTGAAGGTGAAATAGAGTTTTATCCGCCTTCAGCCAGGTCGATTGTTTCTCGGAGAGTTTTGCTTGTAATGCCGTTATATTATGTGAAATTATCCTGCCTTGCTAAATTTGCGGGATTCAAAAACAGTCGCAGGAGGAATTTGTCGAGCCGCAGTCCTGGGAGAATAGATATTATAAGAAAATTAACGAGACGGAAAGAAAATCCCAACGAGATGTATGATCATCCGTCTCAAATAATATTATTTCGGGGCTCGTGGTTGCATCACATTAATAATGGACTTACATCCTCAAATTACTTATGCGCTTCCAAAATAGCTCCAGAATATTAATGAGGACGAATTTCAGGAGCTTAATGTTTCAACAGCATCTAATATAGCAATTAGACAAGCGATCCATAACATAAACACATGAAATGAAGCATGGCTATTATATAACGAGATTGAGCTTTTGTACATTATACCCTGTTACATAGATTAAAAAAAGTTATTTTAACACTGCTTTGAATTTTTCACTGAATGGGAAGAGGTTACAATTGAGGAAAATGGTTTTGTCTTTCATTAAGACGGCTCAGTAGTGTTTTTTTTAATTGTCAATATTAATTAAAATACAACTTATAATATAGCTCTCATTAATGCAAAAAATGTGTATTTAAAAATGAATGTCTGTGGTTTGTTGTATGTTTGTCTCGTATACGTTCCTATGCCAATCGTTCGATTGCAATAAAACTTTGGTGAGTTGTTGTGTATATCTTTGTGAATATTATAGTATATTGTTTGTGTATACCATTTTTTTTTTGCGAGACAAATTTGTAAAATAATGCATATGATACTTAATAATAATAGTGATATAATTTATGATTGATAGTGATTTTATGATAATTTCTGTTTATAAATGTTTGAAGAAAGCTGCTAAATTCGTTTGCATTCATGATGTTCAAAATTGAAAATACATTATCCTCGCTCATCCAGAAATTATAAATTTAACTGGGAAGCTCTAATTTTGAAAGCGTAGATAAGTTGAATATTTGATTTGCTGTAACTTTACATAACTAATTCAAAACTAATGCAACTTAATTTGTATTATGCTAACTACCAAATTAATTTCAATTATTTTGTTTGGATTTCTTTTATGCTTTTTACAGATTAACAGTCAAATTATTGGCATTAAAATATTCTTAAGCGTTTAATGTGACGCAAAATCATGCCTTTTGTTTATTTATTTTGTGTAAATATAATATAGTGTTAATATTTATGCGCTACATTTGGATGACACTTTTTCAATACGATTCAATATATATAGGTATATTTTATTTTCTTCCACAAAATGATATTGTGAGGTGGTATGATGAAGAGATACTCCCCTGCAGAGAAAGAATTCCGTCAATATGATTACGATTGCACATTTGTCGTCGACATGTTTACGCAAAGGCACGCGAATATGATTTCGCAAGCTTGGCAATTTATTTATCGGGCATAGTTGTCAGTTTCGCCCCCGGATTCGATAAAGGAATGATTGTTTCACACAATACACCGTAATATATTCCATTATCTCTGATTGCGTACGAGGGTCGAAACTTTTTCCTTTTTTTACATCCCTAATCCGACCCTCTGCCAACTTTGGCGCAAGTCAGCTTTGGCTGGCAAAAAAGGCTTATAAAACCGTTCCAAGGGGTAGGAGGGGAGAATTATATGAGCTTAGTTTGTATTTGAGGTCTGTTTGAAATAATATTTTATTTAATTTTACGCCCAAAGTTTTATAGGCGCCACGGTGAGCCGCGCTCGTATGTATGTCGAAAAACTTTGCCAACTTCGCGTGCCGTCACTGGCTGGAGCAACTTTGCCCAGTTTGTGTCGTAAAATGACAATGTTAACCCTTTGCCTGCTTACAACTTGCAAAATAAAATAATTGAATTTCCGCAGAGGCACATTACCTTTCTGACTGTGTTTTGTGATGCCTATTTCATGAATATGAACCTCATTTCGACCAAAACAAATTATTATTAAATTGCTTACTTTTCTGTGTGATTTCTTACCTGTATATGGGTAAAAAGCGACTGTCAATTAAAAAATTGATAAAAAACATGACCCAAACAAGTCCTTGTATTATCATAATCACTCGTTGTTTAAAAATCAGTTGTGGTTATATTTTCAACCAAAAACGTTTGCTTTTTAATACAAATCATACTCTTTTTTATCTTAAAAGATGAAATTCATATTATAAATACAAACACGCTTTGCTCAGACGTATATTAAGCCCATTAATGATTTAATAATTAACAAATTTGTTATCCATATAACATTTTTTTATTGTTAATTGAAGTAGTTTTCATTACATTTTTTCAAAGCTTAGACTTTTAAAAGTATATCTTCTAAATACATTTTCAAAATTCCTATTATTTATGGAGTTATAGCTATTTTAGTGACTTTAACTCTTTGCGGTCCTATGTCGAGTCTGGCTCGACATTTTGTTTCTTCATTTTTTTCCCCACTCAGATTTAAAATCATGTTATTTTATTAAGCGTATCGTGTTTAGGACAGTATTTGGAAAGGAAGTATTTTTTTGCTTTATTATATGAGTTTTAAAGTGGCCGTAAATAATTCTATAATAATTTTTCATGAATCTGATTCAAGCAACGATATAAATAGCTTAATTTTGGGGTTCTTCTTGGTCCTTTTACATGGAAGTACACGTTTGATATAAGTACTATTCGGTTAAAATTTCAATCACCATGATAGTTAATTAATCTAGTAGTCTTTTGAATGTGTGAATAGATAAGAAGGAATTATTAGATTTAATCCTGGATGTTCTGAAAGGAAGGCAATCACTTTATGTAGCACAATGCCGAGTGCGCCGGGGGCTCAAAGATTTATTCGGCGCTTCAATAAACGACCCAATGAAATGTATAAATGCAGTGGGTTTCAATTGATGATAATGTGCTTTTTAGGTGGGTTATTTAGCGAACTTTATTATTCTTTATATGTTTCCATCCAGGGTTTTGATTACCTGTCGTTTTCGTGTCGGGAGCAAATTACAAGCGGCTCGGCGCATCCGACTCGTAAAACTGAATGTAGATTCAGAACATCAAAGTCGCAAAACTACCCTCTTATTACATACTTTTGTGTATACGTTCCCGCGGCACAATGAGTTAAGATACTCCCTGGCGAGCGACGAAACGGCCCAAAATTTCATTGGGGGGAAATATTTTATGAAGATGCCTCCCCGACGCTCAGGAAGCACGGAGTCAATCGTAAAAAGTTGCGATACATCAAATATACCATTCTTGGCATATTGGATGCTCCTAGTGTGGGAATAAACATCCGGAAACTTTGTATCTTATTCAGATAGAAAGATTGATTCGTTTGAATGAACGATCAATCAAAATTCAATTTATTTTTTACACGACCAGATTTTTCGATGCTCTCAATGGATGGAAGATTTGAAATCAATCGATTCCCTTAAAGATTCATAAACTGTACGACGCTGATTAATTAAGAGCAATGAGTGACCATAACACTGCAAGAATCTACTCAGGTCATGATTTGCTTCTTTAATATTTTGATGCATTTTTCGTATAATAATTTATCTTTGGCATCAAAATAGGCTTCAGTTTCAACAATAATATCATAGTGATGGATTTATGTTTCATCGATTATCATATATCGCATGAAAATATCATTTTTATTGCTCTGAAACAGCTTCATATAGCGCTCTAAATTGTCGACGCGTTGTTCTCTTGATCTACTGTGAGCAAACGCGGTACCCACTTCGCACAAAGCTTTTTCATGGACAAATATTGATGCAAAATGGTGAATAAACCGCCCTCTAATGTCGACCAAAAATATTTTGTCGATTTTTTATGTTTTCTTCTCCATTAGAAGTATATATGAGGTCAAGATATTCACTGAAATTAGCAGAACGTGGCAGTACATGAAAATTTTCAGCAATAAATAGGCTCATTACATAGGAGCGGAGGCGCTCTCGAGGCAGAATCCCCGGGTGGCTCCTCGCTCCCAGGCCCTCATTGGGAAGGACGTCTTCCCGCAGCCAATGCCAACCAATGACTCTTCTTGACTTCCGCTTCCTACGCATTACCACCCAACTGACAACGGTACAAGCGCAAGAAGCGATCGGTCCTTAATTTCAGGTGTAATATATCCACAGCGTCACGGAAGATGGCGTTGTTAAAATAACACATTGCACCTAAAAAGAGACGACGAAAGATGTCACTGTTAATTAAGTCTGCTCAGATTAACAGCGCTATTGCATGAGGATGTTAAATCGCTCATGTTACAATCTAAAAATTGTTCTTTATTTTTTCTGTGCCAGTAGCGGATTTACCTATAGATCCAGAAGGCAAGCGCTTCGGACTATCTAGAAATCTAGAAAAGCTTCTCCCTCCTGTGCAAAATATTTCAATAATTCACGCGGGGTGGTCATGCCATTTTGACGGCATCCATCTTGCACACAACTTCTTGGAAGCAAGTTTTTCCAATACATTATCACCAAGGAGACGGAAGGTGGCGAGAGTGCGCGATGATCTCTCCAACGGAAGAATTTACTGTGACTGAACAAAATGGCCGCCAATCACACGAGTCCAATTTATTGCTGTAGAGCTTATATAGCGCGAACTGAGAGGGTTAGGATCACAAAGCATGTTTGCGCCTTCTCTCAGCTGCATTTCACTTCCCCAAACCAATATGCGCCAACATGGTGCATCCGTTAAACGTCTCGCAAAACAAATTCCACACACAAATAATGCTTGTGATAATGTAAAAAACTTTTTGGATACACGCCCAATAATACACCAAAGTTTCATTGTAATCGGATGAACGATATTGGAATATGCTATACTCGCTGACACACATACATTTTTAGTTATTTGCGTTTGATAATCATTTGCGGTATTTATTGGGTAAAAACTAAATAGATGGCCAAAATAAGATAGAATTTAAAAAAATACTTTTTGCAGTGCAAAAATAAATATATTTCGTATCTCAAGTGCTGTTGTACAATTCCTCGCATGCTGGTAATCGTTACAGTTATTTTAATATTAATGTTGTTTGCAATTGCTCTTAATAATGTCTTTATACTGCAATAGAAACATTCCCTAAGGTCCTTCAAACGGGAGATTTTATTCCTTCTTTGCTTTTGTTGCATCTCGCTTTTGCAGTATAACTTGAAAGATTTTATGCATACTGGCATTCGTTAAATATTTCAATATTCGGGATTAAATGTTAAATAATTTAAAATCATCCCTTTTAATCAAATGCTTTTGTATCGAATTGTCAGTGATCAGATTGAATTTTTTTGATTAAATTAAGAGTTGAGCGTGTTCCTGGTATATTGGAAAATCCCTCTTTCCCGGCAACTTTTCGTTATTTAATTATTCAAGCACAAAGTTCAATCAGGTATACAATTATAGGATTTAAATTGGTTACACTTGACTTGGCCCCGATAATTCGTCTCGCTCTTCCGCGGACCAAAAATCGGCCCTGGCAAAGCCTTCCAGCCAGAATTCATTCGCCCTCGCCGAACAAAACGATTCTATGCCTAATCTATTATGTACAAATAGATTAATCACCGATGTTGGGTATAGCGATCAGAATGAATAATCAAGCAACGCTGACGATAAAAGCCTAAATTCCCCGGGATAACGTCGAAAAGAGATTCGACCATAAATTATCAAGTCAAACTATATACGTGCCTGCCGAATATTCTATGCTGAAATTTTTATCTATCTAAATTTTATTGTTTTGCAGGCATACGTCGACATAGTGAAAGCTTGGGGATGGAAATCCTTCACCATTATCTACGAAAACAACGAAGGCCTCGTTAGACTTCAGGAACTGCTGAAATCTCATGGACTGTCAGAGTTTCCCATTGCAGTTAGACAACTCGGGGATGGAACTGATTACCGGTAAGACAATTCAAACTTACTTTAGAAAGGATTTACTTTTTTATTTTGCATTCAAAGACTCAAACTACGTTTGTCGGAAAATTATTTGTTTGCCTTGCATTAAACAAAAAGGCTTCTTTTGTTCCATGAAAGACCCAAGCGTTTTCATAATCTTCAAATTTAATATTATTCATTTGAATCACAATTTAAAAATATAAACAAACGCTTTTCAATCATGTTTTCTCCAAGTGTGATTTAATTTAACAAATTCGTAATGCCAATTGTTTGATTTTATTTATTATAAAATTGTGGCACCTGCTTCATTTCAATCACTATCTCCGAACGAATGAAGTTCTAAATGTGTTCTGTCGTTCATCGCAGCCGACTCGTTGGCCGGGACTATCGTCTACGTACTGCGTCGCAATTGATCATGTATCACGCCGAGATACTCTCAACTGTGGATTGGACGTTATAAAATAATTATAAAACTTACGCCCATTATCATTTAACTTTTTTAAAAATGGTACATATTTTTTGCACTGCCGATATAAATGATAAAATACAGATTTATACGTGGGTTTTCTGTCTGAATTTAATAAAAATCAAATCACTTGGATTTTTTGTCTGTCAAATGGTTAAAAATAAACATTTTCAACGAATGAAAATGCTAAGGATCTTTATGCGAAGCAATAAAAAGCCCTTATTTTCTTGGTTCTATAAAAATATTAAAGGTTTCGGATGTAAATGCTTGATCCTTTATGAAATAGAATTGCCTTTATATTGTATCATCTTGTATGATCCATGTAGTATTTATGTAAAATATATTACTCACGGAGTTATGATCAAATTTGGCAAATAAGCATCGCAAAATGATATTTGAAATCTTAAACAAGATACTTGGAGCAAATAAAATGCCGGCCCTACAATAAAGTTGCTTATAACAAAATATGCTCGAGCGCGATAAAATTCGTTGTAAACTTTGGCGGAGTACTTCGTCGGACTCATGAATTTATAATTTAATTTAAAGACGAATCGCCGGGGCTGTTTATTGAAATCGTACATATGAGCATCCAGAGGGAAGTTTTACGCGACATTTTATGAAATGGGGATGTTCTGAAAAGGCTTGCGCCGGGGGTTGCGGTCCAGGCCCCTATCGTGCCCATAAATCCATACTGTGTCATCGTAAATAAAGCAAAAATCAACGCAAGGAAGACCAACTTTATATCGGAACATTCCGTGGATAATTGGATACTTTATTTAGTTACCGAGAAATACGATCGAGCTCGTATGAAAGATGAAGATAAGTTGCGACTAACAACTTTTCGGGTAATTTCGGCGAGATGCGTCCCGCAGATAATTCTCTTATAAAAAGGGTCCTTTGTGTTTATAAACAAACATTGCTCGTGTAATAGAAATTCTATCCGAGAACCCTCCACTAATTTATGATTAAATTATATGGCGCAAAACCTTACCCTTCTTAAGAAACTTTCCGTATTGTGAAGCATTGCGGCAATGAAGAGTGGAAGTTTATGCTCCTCTTGTCCGAGGATACCTAAATAGAAGCCATGTTTTATATAGATTGGAGTTAATTTACGAAGATTCCATTAACGTTTAAAATATCAGTTTGGTTTCAATTGAAATACTTCTAATGCACCCCAGAGCTCGGCTATACTTTTGCCTTAAATCAGGAAAACTTCGATGTACAACTCCGACTAATACAGTTGATTACCGACAAAGAACGCCAATTATCTCAACTCCAACTTGCGACTAACTCGCCTTTAAAGCTTCCCAAATAACTCTGTCCGCTAAAGTCTTCCATTTGTGCTCTCACATCCCAGAGCTAAAATTCGGCAAAATACTAATCAGTTCCAGGTGCATTTCCAGCCGACAATTTAAGCTCTGAATCTCACCTCAGGGAAATATAATCAAGTGAATGTTTTAATTTTATTTATTAATTGCTCCATCTCATTAAAAAAAGTTTTTATTCCAACAAACGTGCATTTATTTTTAATATTATTATACTAAGTACTGATATTGGTGAATCCAAATAATCAATAAATTTTAATGGCGCGTACATAATATCAATAAAATATATAAATATTTATTATGTGTTGTGACAACCCTGAACAAAAAAATGCCTACATTCATTTTTTTTTGTTTTGTTTTAAAGTTAGCCAGGTGGGTGTTGGATTCATTGTGGAATCTCCACCCGTAAAACCCCACTAAACGCCGTGTATTTGCACCACGCATTCCATGCCCTAGCATCCGTTAACATTGAAGGTACCGTGTTGCTAGGGGAGACCGAGTTGATTCCCAGCTCCTCCCGTAGGATGTCCCTTTCGGTGCTCCATGCTGGGCAGACAAATATCGTGATGCAGCATTGTCGTACTCCGTTCCGCAGTTGTAGCACTCCGGATCGATCTCTTTGCCTATTTGGTGTAGGTAGCTACCAAAAAACCGTGCCTGGTGAGGGCCTGGATCAAGTGGTAGCACAGTTGACCGTGTTTTCTGGCTACCCAGGTTCTCAGGTTCGGACCATTAACGGAGTTGTCCCATCGGGACTGCCAAGCCGCCATAATGTTTTTCTTACCGTTATTTTTGTCTTCACCTTTCTGTATTACCTGTCTCTCGTAAGCAAGCAGGTCGATTGGCGGTATGGCAGTCAGTGCCAGGACGGCATCTTTCGATACCGTTGTGCTAGCCCCTGCAGTTAGTCATCTGCTGCAGCCCCCTTCAAACTGAGTTTGTATTCTTGGTGATAATGACTCCACTAGATGGCATCCTTTGAGTTAGCGTACCCTCTGTCCTTCCTCTTCCAACGTACCTTCGGGTCCACATGGTCTTAAGCTGGTATTCCCTGGGTTCTGCGCGTAGCGTTTCTTGCGGGGTTAAATATTAGTGGAGGTAACTCTCTGTGTGGTTTGTCCGTGGAAACCCGGATTAGACCACACGGCGGCGCAGATGATAGGTTCTGTTATCAAAGACCCTCCACATCAGTAATACGCTATCTGCCATTCCGTCTTTGTTTCAAATTTACATCACCTGGATTGTAGATCCTAACGATCCTAATGCTCCCTGATATTTCTCAAAGTTTCTTTGGTGATAATGTGTCGGAAAAACTTGGTTAAAATAAGTTGTGAGCGAGATAGGTTATCTAAAATGCGTGAATTTTTAATCATTTTGCACAGGAGAGATATTTTTTTCTGAATTTTATCGCCATTGGAGAGGAGAATTGGGTATATCACTACACCCTTCCGTATAAAATATAATCTAAAAAGAATTGGTGGGAGCGCTCGATGACTTCTCTGTCGGAAGAATTTACTGTGACTGAACAAAATGGCCGACAAACGAGCAGGACCAAACAAACTGACCGCTAAAAATCCCCAGTCTCAGGAGCCTGTGTCCACAGCATATTGCGTCTGAAGAGAGACGGAAGTTAATTTGTACAGATTTACAACACCATTGCGTAGGGATGCCATTTAGTACTCCCTGCACTTGGTGTCAGAAGTGGGATGGAAGATTTCACTATTAATTTGGGGATTTTTTTTTTATGGCGTTTACTTTTTTAAAATGTGGTTGCCAACCATATCTCCTATAAATTTGATCCCAAAATGATTGAGTTACGAGTCCAACTGCAATAAATAAATAAAATACCCCTTACTGTCCGGGCGTTTGCTTTATCTATTGAACTATAATGTCATCAATATCTATCATAATGGTTAACGCGGCATCTTAATGTGAGAATTTAAGACTTACTTACTCTTAAAACTTAAAGTGCCATAAACGTCTATAGACGCAACAACAAATCTGTCTCCACAGGCCATGCGCGTCTATAGCCGCAAAACTCATGTGGTTGCTATATTTCTAAATTTGATTTATTAGCGACATATTTACTTTGGAAAAACTTTTTAAATCTTTTGATAAAATATTTTGCTAAAATTTTGCTACGAGCAAGACTAGTATATTGAATATTTTTGTTTTACAAATTTATAAACTCATAAAACTCCATACAAAATTTAATTAAAAGTTGTTCATAAAAAAATGAATATGCTTGCGTGGGTTGTTTAATAATGGTGTTTGTGTGAAAGTTTGATATGAGAGATACATTGTAGAGGCAAGATTACTATGCATGGATGTCCCTGGATGATTCCATCCATTGAACTTTTTAAATCTGGCGAGAATAAAGAATCGAAAAATTGTTTATAAACTTAATATTTACATATTCATCTGTGGGCAGCGATAAAGAATACAATTTATACAAGCAGATAGCATTTTTTTCCAAGTCACGGTTTTTCGATTTCGTCCGAAATTACATAAACAAGGAGGAGTTGTCCTCTTTGGAGATGTTATCTACAAGTTGACCAAACCTCGAATGCTGGTTTTGGGTTTTTTCGATAATGAACATTGGCCATAGGATGGAAATTGTGTATTGAATAGGCATTTGACCCTTGTAATCGAGGCATCTCGCCAATATAAAGTGGAGCGTGACTCTGCATACCATTACATGGAATGGAGAGATCTTCACCTTTGTCGTTGTTGACCAGTGTTTTCAACAAAAAAAAACATACATACATAGCCTATTGCTGAAAAGGTCAAATGGCATAATTTGCGATGAATAAAATAGGCGAAAATACGTTTTTAACTTTGAAAATAATTTTTATTGTTTGTGGCGTGCACGTGGAAAGAAAAATGGGAGTGGATTTCTATGGAGAAAATTGGACTCATCCCTCACATTCAAGACACTTTCTTGTTATTATTTTGATGGGATCTGGAATTGGAGCTCTTCAGAAGGTAACCAAGGGTGAGGGTCGTATCATTTTTTCATACTTGATAAGAATCAAATTACCAAAACTACACGTGACATTTTATGATCGTGTGTCACATATCATTTACAAATTTCATTATTCATTCCATCCCATATCGATCATGTTTTAAGATGACCAATCACAGTAGTGGATGGATATAATTTATCGCACAAGTCACACGATTGCTGTATATATTGCGACCCTTTTGTGCGCAGGCTCATTAAAAATAAAATGTTAACGTGTATTTATGATAAATACAAATTTTAAGTTGTGATTGTTCATTCCAGCATATAAAGAAGTCATATCTATTGAAAAAAAAATGTTTTTTTCTGATCATCATCCACCATTCGGCGTCTCTTCTTCACTGTCATAATTGAAGGATATAGAAGACAAACATATTTTTAATGCCCAATGAATAACTGTCCTTTCATTTCGGTGAAATTGTAATTTTTAAAATAAAATGTATGCGAAAAAATCGGTAAAATAAAATCCACTTTTCTTTCAGGATCGCGCAGCGTAAGTGAAGCTTGTATATCAATAAATGAACCTTTACACTGTTGATAGCACATAATATTCGTTAATTTTAATGTCTTCGGTTTTAGTAACAAAATAATGAATTTGTCGAAGCTTGAGATCAATACATTTTGGGACACAATAGAATTTCAAATAAAATCGCTTTTGTTACCATGCTGGGTTTTAATTAAATAATTGATTTATGTGGCTTTTTACTATTTATTGTGATTCTAAGAAGACCATCAATAATCTAAGAAGATCGAATGCCTAATGGCTTTCAACAGGATACCGACAAATTCCATTATAATTTTAGTGTTTATATTTTCGTGTATGGGTACCTTTACAGCAAGATCTTGCAATCCGAGTATATGATGAGACGCAAGACACTCTTTCCATTGATGGTTCATCATGGAGATTAAATGATATACGGATACTGTATTAGATCCCTCTGTAAAATTAAATCTTTCAATTATAAATTAAATAGATTGACAACATTTTATGAAAAATTTATATTAAAACAGAAAATTTATAGTATTGATGATTTATTTGGACAGTTTATTATTTTTTCCATGATTTTCTTTAATATTTATTTTGACAACATGGTGACGAAGGAGGGGCACTGTATTGTGGAGGTGATGGGAGTGGTGCATATCTGGGAGCAGATGGCGCTGGGTAAGCATAGTATGAAGCTGGTAGTGGTGCTGGCTGTGAAAGAGGACATCTGGGTGCTGGTGGCGGTGGAGGGGGAGCACAGCATGGTGCTGGTGGTGGAGGTGGGGGTGGAGCACATCTTGGGGCAGGTGGTGGAGGAGCGCATCTTGGAGCAGGTGGTGGAGGAGCACAGCATGGTGCTGGTGGTGGAGGTGGGGGTGGAGCACATCTTGGAGCAGGTGGTGGAGGAGCACAGCATGGTGCTGGTGGTGGAGGTGGAGGCGGAGCGCATCTTGGAGCAGGTGGTGGAGGAGCACAGCATGGTGCTGGTGGTGGTGGCGGTGGAGGAGCACATCTAAGAGCTGGCGGTGGTGGAGCGCATTTTGGAGCTGGTGGTGGAGGAGCACAACATGGAGCTGGAGGTGGAGGCGGTGCACAACAAGAAGGTGGCGGTGGTGGCGGCGGCGGTGGTGGTGGCGGGGGTTGAGCACAGCACCTCGATGATGGAACAGGGCTTGGAGAATAGGAATCAGCGTATTGCCAGGGAACGCATGATGAACCCTGGATGGCTAGGAAAACTAAGAGCCCGCAAAGGCTAGTTGATTTGCTGATGGCCATTTTAGTTGCTGCTCCAATTGGAACTGATGCATTTTGCAACAATATTACGAGTTTTATATAATTGGCATATCTGCAAGTATGCACTTTATCATTGGTAGCATATTTTGATTAAAAAATAACACGTATCTTCGTATTGCATTTCCACGTACTGTATTAGAAAAAGAAATTCATTAAATTTTATCTATCGATTTTTTTTTTAAATGAATACTATTTTTAAAAATTAATATTTATAATTAAGTATCTAAACTAAATTTGGTGTCAAAATGTAATTAACCCTTACAATAAAATCGACCAGTATTTTTAACCTTTTGATTAATAAGCTAATTTTAAATTGACACATAACATCCACATAGAACTTCTCCAGCGATCGCGCAGCGTGTGTGAAACGTGTATATCAATAAAACATGAATGATAATTTGAAAAAATAATAATATTGTATAAGAAATAGAAAGATAGAATTGAATATGAAACGCTATGGGTCATCTCCGCACTCAATGTAATAAAATTCTCTTTCTGTATCAATCGAGTCCGAACGCACATATGCGCGATTACTCTTCAACGGGTTAATTTGAAATTTTCATGCGTTTTTTAAGAAACAAATAAACATGTTCGGTCAATAATGCCTTTATCTGTTTATTGAAGCACAAATTCGCCATGTGAACTGGAATAGCAATAAAATATGAATAGACCATCGAGGGTCATTTATCAACGGATTAACAGAGCTGTTGACCATCCACGTCATTCGCCACATTGTGTCTATATGAAAATTTAAATACAGTTGAGCTAAATCTACATTCGGGAACCAACGAATACTATTATCGAACATTCCTGATGCTCTTATTTGAACGCGCTAACATACGAGAGTGGTCTCAGATGTACCCGGCATGAAGTACAAATGAGTTTTTTTTTAAATACATTAAGTTGAAAGTATATACCTTATAAAGCTTAAGTTTAAATTTTGCAGACGCTACGTAGAAAAGAATTTGCTTGGCAGTCATCTGGCATTTAAAAAGTGCTGTATATCGTACATTGATTCAAAATTTGCATATTAGAAAGCTGTGCGCAAGATGAGTGCCGCGTTTGCTCACAATGTAATTTTAATTTTAAAGTCTAGTCATGAAGCATTTATGAATATAATTGTAGGAGTTGCGAGTGGATAAGGATTGCTGAATGATTTATATAACATCAGACAAAGAAGGCTTTTACTCACTTATTATGTACATTTTCATAATCTTCCTTCGCGGCGCCGTTCTATGTAATTAATCATAATATTTTTTTATTTTATTCCTGACAGTTAACCGCGCGCCATTATTTTTTAAATCCTTTCATACTAAAACGGGAATAAATCTCAATTTAAAGAACCATTACGCTACTTTATTGTACGAGAGCTTATAAATTGCCTTTAATCCTTCTGCGTACAAGTGTAGCGGCAACGGCGATATTTTATTAAGAAAACTGGGGATTATCTCGAATACTTTCAATTAAGCTTGTGGGTTTCGCTCAAAAATAAAAATTAAATGTCTTTCCGCTGATGGATTTGGGCCGAAAAAAAGTAGATGGGTTTTTGATGGAGGACGCAGGTCCTGGCGGTTAACCCTTCGACAGTGGAAATCCATTTAATCGCATCCCAAAGTTGTCTATTCGGCAGTATCAAATCAAGGTAATCGAAATATGTTCTTTGGACCTTTCAGCTGAAAGCGTACCTGAGTCGTGAATATTCATGGTTGTTACCTCGTTAAGGGCACGAGGAATGGAAGCTCAACATTTCTACTTGCCATCTTTCCCAATAAAAGCAGGTGCATTAAAGGATTTCGGGGGACTTGGGGCTTTGGGAAATTTTCTCGGCGTTTTCCTAAGCGCGAAAATACATTCGGCAAACGTTCGCGCCGTAAAACATTTTAAACAGATAAAAAAAAGTTTATTCGGGAGGCATTAAACGATTCCTGGAAACCGGATTAGGCACACATAAACACCGGGACTTTGTTTCGGAAACTTTCCGCGTTCATCCCGTTAACCGATTCGGACAACATATAACCGATTGGTTTAATCGCTTCAAAGAAAACACGTTTTATTGAATAATCGCTTGATTAACCGGTTGTGCTTTTTTCGCTGGGCACAAATTCTCTTTCGTCTTTAATTTGATTCCCAATCAAGCGATTTAATTAAAAGTTCTCGATGGAAATTCGCAAAACACAGGCACATGTTTTAATCGAAAAAATCTGCATTTTTTATTTATAGGAAATGGACAGACTCGATGAGAATTTTTATGGCAGATGAATTCATTCGTTTGAAGTAACGCGGTTGAAATGCGTACTTTTAAATACAATCAACCCTCTTATAGCGTCCACTTCATTTGCGGCATCTTTTGCACAAGACAATGGGTAAAATACATTAAGTCAATGCCCCCTCGCACGTGTTAATCACTTATTAACAAACTAAACACTTACAAATTTCATATGGGTGCCTAACACTCTATAACGTTTTGTTACTATAGCGTGGTCCCTATCTCGACCTTATAGAAGGATTGATTGTATATTATTGAAGTATTATATTTGCAAAAAAACTGTTTTTTTATATATATATATTTATATTTATACATTGATTATATTAATTTAAAACTTTTGATGCATAAAATAGTAGATTTCAAAGTTATAAAAACAATTTTATTTTTTTATTGTGGTAGCCAAATTGGAATCAACCGATCCGATAAATAATCAGTCAACATTTGTACATAACCGAAATGAAAGGTCTGCTGAAAACATCACTGTTGCGCGAGAGTGTGTACGGGATAACCCGAAGCTGTCAATTTCTCGTCTTAATCTTTTTGCATCAAGATCTTAAATTGCAGATTTATACGTATGAAATATACAAACAATTAATATCCTCAAAGTTATTCAACAAATTCAGCCAGATATAAGCGACAAAATCATCGAAAAATAGATCATCCGAATACGTGCCACCAAGCAAAGTTGCGGCGGATATTTGAACGACATTATATTTCATACTTAATGCCATATAATATTTTTACAAATCTTTAAAAAAATACATATAGATATCTTACATACAACATGTTTTATAATGATTTAAAAATAGAGCGTTTTTATTGAATTATGCTATAGATTTTATTTCTTTGTGAGGTTAACGGATCTTGGACTAGCGTATATAAAATATTTAAATGAATAAATTGGAATTTATGAATCCTGAAATTTAACCGGGAAAAATCAATCCAACTTAGTTGGATTTAAGCCAACGTCCTTTTGATTTATGCAGGCTCTGACCACTGAACTGTGGCTGGGAGCTTTTTCAGGGTGATTTAATGGAATGTCCTATTTAATGTGTTTGATCATAACGAATTAAAATTAATCCCAAATGCAGTTTTAAAAGTTGAGCTTTTAGCCCAGTGAAATTTAAAGCAATGATCATCCATTATCCGATCGAATACTGTTGCTTGTAAGTTTAAATAGAGTCAACTCTCTTATAGGGTCCACTTCATTTGCGGCTTAAAATACATAAGATTAATGCCCCCTCGTACGTGTTAATCAATTGTTAACAAACTAAACACGAACACATTTTGTATTGGTGCATAATTTTCAAAGAATATTAAATGTACAGGATAAAATGTTGTTGGTGCAGTGACTTGTATCCGCAGCTGAATACGAAGCAATTTTCCATATGTGAATATTTGATCAGAAACGAGATTAAAATCACTCCTGTCCGAGCTGATGCTGAGCGGATAGCAAATCGTCCTTGTCCTTCTGGATGAAAACCTATTGCTTTTGGCACACATGCGAATCGCGGATTTGAACAGTCCGCCACCAAATCATCCACATATATAATCTGCATTTGTAACACGTTGCAGCTGAACCACCATAACATCTCCCATTTATCTTAGATAAAAATGGAATTTATAAATGAAAGAACAACACGCTCTCGGAATGAAACTCCACGGCTCGGGAACAGCTGCTTCCCCCGGGAAGAAATACTGTCGATCGAACAAACACGCCAATAAAAAGCGAACGGCCAAGGAGCACCATCACCATCGGAAAATAAGAATAGAATGGTCCGTTTTCTAACATTGACTTTTAATGGCACTAGACTGCCATTCGATGCAGTCTTGATAATAAAAATGGAGACTGCATGGCATCGAAGCCCTCCTTGCGCTGATAAGTGTTTGCCTCATTAACTCGAGAGCTTACCTTACCATTGTGTTCTTACAAAGAATTATTATGTGAACTGCGAGTACAAATGGGGTTCACATGTAAGGGATGTGTGCTCCTAAAATGTTTAAGCATTAAAAAGAAAAACTCGTTTATGCGACGTCAACGAAAGCACAACAAAGAAAATCGATTCACAGTAAGAATGCAATGAGATGGAAGCATGAAATGTTTTAATGGTTTAACATGTTATTTGTGTTTTTTTTTATGATCTGATATCTAAATTATGACCTGAGCAGGTCTCCACACTCTTTGGAGGTATCGTCGAGACACGCACTAAAACTTGCAAAATTCGCGATTTTCTGATAAATTATTTATTTCCGTCGCTGCAGATGAATATTTATATACTATAATACTTTGATGTGATTCGTAATTATATTATGGATCAACACAAAAATTCTGAATCCTGCATCTATTATATTTCATATCGATATTCCCATTATTAGAGTCGAGGTGTAGTAAATACATCACCGGTAGGGAAAGGTTAATATAACGATTAGACAGCTTAGGCTTAGCCGTCGCCTAAGCTTGCCAATTAGTAGTTACGCTACTCTTATCAAGCGTGTCATGACTCGATATAGTAGCCTTCATCGTGCTGGTGAGGTATATAATTTCTGTTAGATAAAAATTTAAATCCCGAATTTTTCTGGATTACGTTTACTAATCCCGGGATTCATGAGCACCTAAAACTGTCCGGGATCCCGGATTGGATTTCGAGGCGTCGCATAGGCGCCAGTCAAAAATTCTTAAGAGCGATAAGAACGATGCTCGTGGTTGAACTCTTTGATGAGTATGCCCACATACGCTGCGTGCAATACTTCATAACGCCCTATTTTTGATGCCTTGTTTGTATTTTTATTACAATACAATATTATTATTTATTCAAATTATCATCACATCCATGTGTCGTATCGGTTATACATACACAACCCGAATAATCACTTGTATTTCTATAAAGGAATATAGTATTTCAATGATTTTTTTATAGAGTACAAAATTACAAAACATTTATAGAGTTTAAAAACATCAGATATCAAGCTTAATCAAATGTCTTCCTTTGTTACCAAAGCTGTATTTTGTCCTTTTCAAAATAAATGTATTGAGGAGAGTCTTTTCTACGCACCGATAATAAACGAACCCATGAACGCCGTCCGCTTAAAATCATAAGTGCTAAGACTGAATATGGTCCTAGTGCTTATCCACATTAATTTTACCATCCATTTGATAGAATACGGATCTAGCAGAAGTACCAATTATGCTCATTTCTCCATTTCCATTTAAATGTTTTGAGCACAGTAGGATGCTTTCACTGCAAGCTGAAAATATAAATACAAATTGGAAATGTTTCCGGCTGCAACTGCAAAATAAATAAAAACTTGATCCAACAACGTTAGAGGTATATAATTGGAAAAAAGCTGCACTCAAATGCATTAAGCTCAACGATGCCGATGGTAATAGAAGCTTCTAAAAAATAATATTGCAACAGCTGCCAATTCAACTTTCATTTTGTAAATAAACAGGAGCTATTTTTTGTGCGTTTATGATGGCCAAAATTTCTATTAATATGGAATAAATATATTTATAAATGTGTTCAACTTAAATCAAAAATTGAGGGTAATTTCTTCTTAATTATTTTATCACAATTTTTTTTAAATAGTAAAAAACATTTTTTTCATATAAATCTGGTAGGAACAATAAAAAATTATATAAAAAATAATTTTATTAAATTTGAAATAAATCAATTGATTAAAATTTGAGATATGATGTCAACCGTGTTGAAAAAAGTAGTTTTTAGAATAACGCGTTTAAAGATTTAATTCTGGTAAGATCGACTTAGTTTCGTCATCACTAAAATAGCTATAACTCCGTAAAAAATTGTAATTTTGGATATTCCTTTATAGGATGTATTTTTAAAAGTCTATACTTTGAAAATATGTAATAAAAAATAAAATACGTCATAGTTAGATTCAATTCCAAGATGTTTTCCAAGTCAATATTTATTTCCGTAACCGATGTTATAATGTTTACAAAAATTTATTCACAGACAAATCGATTTAACCGTTCGCTTTGTCATGTATCCGTGTATTTTTTCCTCGATTCCCAAAAATACAAAACATCTCTGTTCAAATCAAGAGATGAAATTTCCATCATCGAATGTATTTGGAGCGCTGAAAAAATAACAATACACGCGAACAATTCGGGAAAGAAATCTCCGGAATAATAGGAACTTATTGAACATTTGTTTGAACAATAAACATATGTTCCGGTAACTTCCCAGAGATTCAAGTCCTCGTGAACTTATCCAGTCTTTGTTTGAGTTTCCTATCTACTTAAACTTGAAGAAGATTAAACGACGGCCAACAATCACCAACTCAACTGGACGCAGTAGAAAACAATCTAAGTAACTTTGCCAAAAAAAAGCCGCTTCCAGACACATAAGAACCGGAAAATTCAATTTTGGCACTCATGTTGATGGAATCTAATATTTTTTGAATATTTAAACAAAGCAAATGCAATGCTTGGCGCCATTAGAAAAATTCTATTGTGTTTGTTGCACGGAAATTTTCAATTTATTTTCAAAGCTTTTGTTAAAATACAGTACATTTTCCACTTATGAGAGCATTCCATTTATAAAATGTTTCTTCATTTTGTTTATCATCCCTTCTTGTATTTATAAAATATGTAACAAAGTCATATATCTCAAAAGCTTATTCAATAATACATCATGTAAATATTTCAATAAAGACGCTAAATTTTTAAATGTAAATAAAATATATAATATATAATATACCTATTTAAATTTATATTTATTTAAAAGAATATTTTATGGCATTTATTATAAAATATTTAATAATTACAATATCGTACGTAATTTTGCTCAGTGATTCATATTTAAGAGGTTCAATTTTTGATGACTTAGTCGCAAACATCTAGCTGAATTTGATGAATTGCGTTTGTCATGTTGACTTTTATGGCATCAATTGTTTAATATTTATACGCATTTAAACATTATTTAAGATTATCTCAAAGAAAAAAGTCTAAAGGCGTTAAATCTGTCGTTTTTGGAAGAAGTACGGACCGATGATTCCACAAGAGCAAAATCCTCACTAAACATTACTTTTTTCGGGATGCATTTGATGCTGGTGTACCTCATATGGGTTGGTATTATCTTAAATCTGAAAATTTTGCTTATTCACATATCTATTTATACAAAAAATGGGTCTTGACACTAAAAATTATCTTTTTTAGCGAAACGTTTCTCGAATGGAACAATGATTTTGAAAATATTTATTGATAGTTTATATGCATTTTTCATTATTATAAACTTCTATAATAATTTTCCATATACTATTAAATAATTGACAATATTAATATAATACATTTTGAGCGTTCTTATTGAAAGATCCAATTTTTTTCTTCTCTATTATTCAAATAGCTCATCTTGGATGCTTTTTATTCAACAGTTTTTTAACGTCTATGCTCTGTTGTTTACTAAAAAGCTCTTATTCTTGACTGTTTATTTTTGTCTGAGATAACTTTTAAATGCTATTGTAAAAAACTAAGAACTTATAAAGATTTTTTTTCAATTGTGTGCTTCTTTGAGGAGAAGAATCTTCTTTCATTAGAAAATTACTCCAATTATTTCAAATTCCATTATATTAAATTCAATCCATTCTTTATGAATTTTTGACTTGAATGTTAAACAACTTCATAATTTTAACTTCAAGTTTATATTATTTTTATCCCTTTCTGGAACAAAATCATATAATAAACAATAGCTATAATAAAGTGTTTTAACAAACTTTGATTGATAAAATTTTAAAATTACTATTTATTCCCAAAATTCTGATTACAAAGCTTTATATTGAATAATATGTTTGACACACAAAATATGCTTTTTTGCAGTGTAAAATGTTATAATAGTTTTAAACGTTGCGATGAAAGATCTCTCTCCCAAAACTAAATGCAATAATTTATTGGGTTCAATGTTATTTATAGCAAATTTACCCTAAAAAAAAAGCATTATAAATGTATTAATTATTTAATATTTTTAACATAAAAAGCTTAATTTTTACTGACTTTTTTTAAAATGCAATTGCCATCCAAATCTGCAAATTTAAAACCGCACATCATCAAACTATTTACTGCGTCACGATATTCACAAACATTTTTGCTGTTAAATTAGATCAGCTTCTCAAACTTGTTATTTTTCCAACCAAATACGCGACTCATCATCTAAAATTTGAATACAAAAAAATATTCATACATTTAGGTAAATATATGTAATATAGCCTGTTGTTAATTTACCATCACTGGTCCAGCATCATGGAAAATAGTGCCTTCTCCATTGAAAAACTGGACACCATTTATTTCAGTCAGATTCACATGCACTTCGGATAAATTCTCCTTTTTAAATCCCGAGCACAAATCTAACTCTAACACTTTTGCTCGATATGGTACCTTTTTAATCAGGATATTTTATACAAACAATATTTTTTTTAAAAATACATCGATGCTTATATCATACCTTCTTAAATGCAATGGGATCAAACGTCGCATATAACATTGATTCCATGGCCAAAACAATCAATATGATGATTTTTAAAGCTGCATACATCTCTATTTTAAGAGATTTTACATTCAAAATGATTCCTCAAATATATATTGGCTTGTAAAGATTAATAAATAGTAGGCAAATTTTTTGCAAGCATTGAGTATATTACAATATTCATTATTTGATAGTATAAAATTATGTAAAAACATGCAATGCTTGTTATAATTACAGCCATTAGAGCATATAATGAGCTGAATTATCAAGATCTAACGAGGGTCATCTAAAAAGTCGGATTACAAAGTTTTTTGAAGCCGGGGGATTTTTTGTTTCGAAGTTGGTGCACCTGGGATGTAGGGGAAAATCGTCGCGCGCTTCAAACACCTCTATATGGATTCTGGAATGTATTGATACACCCACGTCCCAAATAAATATTTTATTTTTTGCGAAGGGGGGAATCTTAAAAAAATACCACCATTCTGGTAGTAGTGTGGGATTTTACCCACTAAAATCCCCTCCTATTCAGCTTCCACCCGGCTACTAATTAAGAAATGCACAAGAGTGGCAGCGATGTGTTCCTCACGTGCTCTCAATTTGTCTCGTTCTTGGTATCATTCTACTGCCATTGTTTGTCGTCTTGTACTTGCATCCTCCTTCTGCCGCATAGCGCAAGTGGTGTATTTGCACCACGCATTCCTTGCTCTAGCGTCAACATTGAAGGTACCATGTTGCTAGGGGAGAGCGAGCTTATTCCCAGCTCCTCCTGTAGGATGTCCCTTTCGGTGCTGCATGCTGGGCAGATATATGTCGTGTGTGCAATATTGTCGTACTACACTCTGCAGTGGTGGCACTCCAGGCCGCCCTCTTTGCCTATTTTGTGTAGGTAGCTACCAAAACAGCCGTGCCCGGTGAGGACTTGGGTCAAGTGGTTGCAAAGTTGACTGTGCTTTCTGGCTGCCCAGGTTCTCAGGTTCGGTATTAGCTCGTGCGTCTACTGACATTTAGCGGAGTTGTCCCATCGGGACTGCCACGCCGCCATAGTGCTTTGCTTAGCGTTATTCTTGTCTTCACTTTTCTCTATTATCTATCTCTTGTAAGCAAGCAGGTCGATTGGCCGTATTGCAGTCAGTGCCAGGACTCTGATTGCGCCCCTTCTCTAGACTCTGACCATGTTGATCTTGGCCCTTTGTTTGTTGTAGTGCCTTGTCCCATATCGGCGCGCCGTACAACAGTACTGAGGGCATTACCTCGTTGTAGAGTCGCCTTCTGTTTGTTTTTTGGTCCACCAATATTGGGCATCAACCTGGCTAGATTCTCCTCGTTGCTGACCGCCTTCGCTGCCGCCTATTCCGTGTGGGTAACGAATCAGAGCTTGTCATCAATCTCCATCCCCAAATATCGAATGGATGTTGAGTATTTAATCTCGCAACTCCCAATCCTCAGGGGTGGGGGCGCCAGTTTCCGTAGTATCCTGTGAAAAACAGAGCCTCCGTTTTTTGGATAGCAAGCTCCAGACCACCTCCTGTCAGCCACTTCTTGGCCTTCCTCAGCGCGTCCTCCAAATCGTTCGCAGGATCTCCGTGGATTTTGTAGTGACTAGAATGACAACGTCATCAACGAAGGCATTTTGGTGAGGTATAGTGTGGTGTCAATTTCTTTCAAGGCCCTGAGGAACAGGTGCCATCTCGCCGAGTTGAAGGCATTCTTGATCATTAGGGTGTGTCTACTGGCTTTTACGCTGCCACAACACACCTGTTCACCGTTTCTACAACTTGGGTGATGGCATCGATTGTGGAGCGGTCTACACGGAAACCGTACTGCTGTGGGAAGAATCCCGTTTCAATATACTACTGGAGTCGCTGGAGGATAAGTCTCTCCAGCAGCTTTCCCAACCCATCCAGCATGCACAGCGGTCTGTAAGCTGACGAACCCGGAGGTGCTTTTCCCTTTGGGGATGAGAACCAGCTTCTACCTTTTCCATGGTACTGGGAAGATCCCTCTCACTAGGCAGAAATAAATAAATCTAATAGGCGTTAAATCGCACCATCGCTCATGTTCACAATCACTCATGCATATCATTCATATCGTAGCGCTCGCCGTTCACGTTTATGTCAATGTCAGTTTCGTTTTGGAAATAGGAAAATCAAATTTAATAAATTTTATTCATTATTATACATTAATAAATAATTCACAATAAATTTTACAGATATTTTTATAATAACATGGTCCTTATTGAAATATCCTATATTTATGGAGCCAATAAAACAATCAAAAGGGGTAATACAATATTTAACTCTTAAGTTATTTTTGGCCACACAACAAATTTCGTGGGTCTTATTTGACCCACGCCAGAAAATCTATGGTTACAAGCATATTTTTGTATTATTTTATATAGATATGGATGGAGGTGGAATTAAATAGATATTTATTACTTAACCTAGTAATTAATCTAGTTTTTTAAAATTTTTTGTTTAGTGTTGTATATTTTAAAAGTAAAAAAAATTTTTTTTTTGAAAAAACTCAAACAAAAAATAAGCAATAATACTCGTATCTTCTAAATAACAAATGAATCTCATGAAATCAGCAAATAACTAAAAAATGACAACAAAGATCAAAACATCTACTTAGGAACTTCAGGAAGTTTCAGTATATTTACTTTTTGACAACCAATACACCCACGATATTTTGGAATAAATGTGTCCAAGTCAAATTGGAACATTTATTGCGTTTTAGAGAATGTTTCTGATATATTTTACAATCTAGAATAGCAACGACGACAAAAGACGATGGTTCTTTATGCAGTGACTGATTTTCCGGCTGTTCGTGTATTTTTTCCCAAACATCATTAATTTTTCTCTTTATATCGATGGAAAAAATTGCATTCTCTGTTTTATGATGTAGTATAAATAGCTCCAAACCAGCTCCAAACCTATTTTTATACTATATTTGTTCCTTTTCATTCGTTTTTTTCAGGGTTAAAAATGAAAAAAGTTATGTGTTTAGTATCGTGGGTCAAATTTGACCCAGTCAGCTATATATCTCAGTTCCTATGGGAGGCTATTCTTTTAACGTTTATAGCATAAACGTTAAAAGAATAAGAACCGAAATTGTATACTTCTGAGTCGAATTTGACCCACGATACCAGTTAAGTGTAAAAATTAATTTAATTTATAATATAATTATTTAGTTAACCTTCATTTTTATTCGCGACGATATCAACTTTTAATTACGTTTATATTTTTTGTTATTTATGTCTAGTTTTATTCCAATAGCGACGTCTCATAATCCTTAATCACCGGGTTATATATGACTTGCTTTTTAATATGGAAAATAACGCAACCCACATTTTTAATTAAATGAAAAGCAACATTAAGCCTGTGAAAAAATGTTACTTCAATCCCTATTGTCTTTTTGGCTCGAAAATATACTACAGTGTGAAACAAAACTAATTAAAAATGTATAGTTTTACTTGATAACATTTTTTTTTTAATTTTGTAAAAATATTTTTAATTTTAAATAATTAAACTAATATCTAAAGTAAAAATTTAAAAAAATGACATGATAAAATCGATCAGTTTTTCAATGTATTTCAAGGAAAACTACTCAAGTCGTTATAATCATATAAATTCTCTATAGAAATGATAATTTAAGTGCTCTTAGATACGTTCATTTAAGTGGCCCGCTGGGTGATTCATAGGTCATAAAAATTAAATTGTAATATTTTAACATAAAGTTCAGTCAAATTTGTTTATTTATTTAACTATTAACAATAATAATTAAAAACATTACTGATTGATATTGCATGAGGACTTCTTAGCCATCATTATTAATTATTATTCAGTGAGGAGAATTTTTTTGGTCCAGTTTATTCCTTTTTTAATGCATTTTATGCCGGTTTGTAAATAGACTTGGAAGTAGTTTGCTTGTAAATTATTGCATATTTTGACGGCACATCCAGAAAGTAAGATTACAACATTTATGTACGTTTAAAAAATGTTTGTATTCAATTGAAATTCATAAGATTGACGCGACGACCCCTCCATTGGAAGAATTTACTGTGACCGAACAAAATGGCCGACGAACATGCGGGATCAATCAAACTGACCGTTAGGATCCCCCCTACAAATCAAATGTATTCAACCTCAGAAGCCCTTGTAAACTTACTTTCTAGATGACCCTCTTATATAGTGCCTTCAATAATATTACTTTTGTAAATAATATATTAATAAAATCCAATAATATCATCATTTTTTTGATAGCTCTACCTCATAATCAACGCAAAGTAAATTTGTTTTTGTGGCAAAAAGAGTCATGCGTACTTTATACTTTCCTAAAATAATTTTGTCTCCAATTACATCGTGTGCCAATTTTTGTAAATCCAAATCTTTCACATTTTTTGTTCCCTAAGAATATTTTCAATTCAATTATTTTAAATGCATAGGATTTCAATATTATATTAAATTTGATATTATATACTCACCTTCTTAACAATACATCGTCCATCAGTAGCTCCAAATTTGAAAAATCGATCAAACACCTTATGTCGCCATGCTTCAAATTCGCAAAAACTTTTGCTATTTAAAGTTACCAAATGTTCAAATTTGTTAATATTCCAGCTCGACGTACGTTGTTTCATCTAAAATGGAATATACTTTTGAAATGTAATGATAAACGCTTGAATGATTCAAATATTAACCCTTTAGCATTGAGAGAAATTTAAAAGTTATTGCGAAAAAAACTGGACACAAATTAAATTTATTTATATATTATACATATCTAAGTTACACAACAAATATTGAATGATATTTGTAGGAATATATGTCAAATACGCTGTGCTTTATATTAATCGAGCGTCCGATTTATCGACGATCCGCTTTTTTCGCACTGGATTCGATCGTCGCGAAAGCGACAACCCGATGCCAAAGGGTTCATAATCAATCAATTATACCATAATCGGACCGACGTCATGAAACACTGTAATATTACTACTAAATAATTGCCGTTCTGTATCGTTTCTCAAATGTATGTGTATCTCAGACGCATTCTTTTTTTGGATTCCTTTGCACAATTCGATATATGCCACTTTTAATTTATACGTCTCCTATAATTAAATACACGATGTAATATAAATAAAAATGGCAAATATCCGGCTAATATATAATAATTCTCACCATACTCAAGCTTAATCCGTTTGTGAAATGTGCATTTTTAGAAAAAAACATCAAAAAGCCAATCAAAACTAAACGATTCATAATGATTTGGCTGCAAATAAATGTATTTAATTTCATAAAATATATATTATTTACTTATTTTCCCGAATGCTATTTAAAAATGTAGCCTCCCGAAATAAACGCCATGTTGGAATGATCTGATTTCTAATAAAAACAGATTAGTCTCAAAGCGGATGTTAAGAACAGATTTAAACAATTTTAATAGCCAGTGATTAGATTTAAATATTGATTGCTATGGACGATAATCGTAACATTAAAAACGTAATTTGTAATCAAAATTTAATGACTGCTGGTTGACCGAATAAGTTAATTTCTTTTGTAAATTTTATAAATATTTGGGCAATTTTTGCAAATAATTCGATTGAAAATATTGTGTAACAATGTTATATTTAAATAAAAGTAGTTTATTTTTATTATTTGCATCTTGAATGTGATAAATACGTCTTTTAACCGTAGATCACTAATCATTAGTCTGACAGACTACATAGTCTGAACGCACCCCTCAGAAACTTTCTAAATAAGGAAATTAGTGCCTGTGTTAATTGAGTCCGAAGATTCCACCAAATATTAGTCTCTCAGACTAATGTTTAGTTACTACTGATTAATAAATCTTTTAAAATACATAAGATGATATTAAAATATTTACAACAAAACACTGTAAATCCTGATTTTTTTTCGGAACTTTCTTAAGATAAGACATAATAAATAAATTTTAAATTTGAGAATGAAAATACTGAGAAATATTGGAAAAATAGTGGCAAGTTTTTAAAAATGGATCGTTCCGCGGAAAATCGACAAAAAGAAATTTATTTTAAAAACCGCATAACTTTGAAACAGCTATATAAAATATATATAAAATCGCATAAAAAAAGTTTTTTAAAAAAAATCAGTCAAGTCATTTTTTGGCCTTATTTTGTCAGTTTTTTTTAATAGTCAGTAAAATACATTTTGGTATAAATCTGGTAGGAATAATAGAGGGTTATATAGAAAAGACTCATACCCAATTTGAAGTTAATTAATTAATTAAAAACTGAGATATATGATGTCAACCGTGTTGAAAAAAGTAGTTCCGAGAAAAACGCGTTAAAAGTTTTTATTAGCTAAGACCGACCAAGTTACCGCGTTACTAAAATAGCTATAACTCCATAAGTAATTGGAATTTTAGAAATTCCTTTGGAGAAGGTATTTTTAAAAGTCAAAACATTGTAAAAATGCAAAAAAACGATTTTTTTTTCAAAAATCTCAACTAGGATAAAAGGCGTGATCATAATTCAGCGATAGCAGATGTAATACGATTTACACAGTCCCACATTATAATTTTTTCCAAATTTCGGTTAGTGTTTGATGATTTATTTCCTATTTTATCCAAAATATCTCAATACGTACTCTTTGTGAAAATAAAAAAAATGCTTTAAAAAACCGCATAACTTCGAAATCGCACAAATTTGAGTGTATATAATTTGGCTTACTTTGACTTCGTTGCAACATAATAAGGAAATCTTGCTAAATAAAATAATAGTAACATTTTTTGACAAAAATAAATATGTGCTGATAAATTCGCACAGAAAATATTTGATAGCTGATATTTGTGTTTTGTTTTAAATCAAAGTTACTTAGCCTTTCTTTTTCTTCTTTTTTGCTTTTTTTCCGTATGTATGATCGTAAAACTCAGCCGGAAATTTAATTGAAATATGACAATTCTCTATAACAGATGGTAAATGTAATATCTGAGATGATAATTTGAATAAATAATAATATTGTGTTAGAAATAGAAGAACGGCATTGAAAATAAAACACTGCACACAACATGTGCGAGCATACTCTCATAAGTTTAATTTAATCAAATATAGGACGATCCTTTATATAATAAATGGAACGTTCAAGTAGGATATTCTAAGAAACATGTTAATTCATCCATTTGCCAAATTTGTTGTTGGGGTAATTTTTTTTTAAGAATAAAACTGAAATATGGCTCAAATTTTGATCCGAGTAAGTCCTCACTTTTCATGATTACTCACTACTCCAGATTGAACATAGAATTTTTATTCATCTAAATATGATTGTTTGATGTTTTTTTTAAAATAAATTAATTAGTTTACGGAGGAAAAAGACCATTTTGTTTCTTTGCAAGTTTAGACTCTTAAAAATATATTATCTAAAGATTTTTTTTTTAAATAACTTTCTATTGTTTTTATCAGATTTATGCCAAAATTTTATTTTTTACTATTTTAAAAAATATTAAAACTGAAAAAATGAGGTCAAAAATTTATTTTTATATTTTTATTTAAAAATTAATTTAGTTTACTTTTTTTTTACGATCGCCATTTTGTGAAAAAAAAATCCTTTCTGTTAGGAACTATAGCAAAATCTTTATTAATTAAGATTTTTTTTTTATTTCATTTTGTTTTCTTTTTTTCTCATTTTATCTATTTTAAAAATATCAGTAAACATCTTATAAAAAATGTATTTTAAAAAAAAGGGTTTATTTTTTATCAAACTTGTAAAGCACCCAAAATTTGGGGCCTTTATACTAAAAATAATAATGATACTGCGTATGTAAATAATATGAAATATATTTTGACAGATAAATAAAATATTCAAAGAGAAGTATTTGTTTCAGTCCACATACCTTCCCTTATTCGGACAGGCCCCGGGTATAAGGGAATTTCACATCTTAAGCACTTTCGGATTCTGTCTACTCCCGTATATGGGACTTCCATGTAAATATATTCTCTCTTTGAAAACGAAAAGTGATAAAGAGGACTACATAGAAGCTGCTCTGCTCGAAAATTACCTTGTAAATTTAACACACATCTTTAACGGCGAAATCCCCCAGAGACCCACCGACCTTAACTGCGCATTCAAATATTTCAGCATGGTAACAATTTTCACGCATTTCAGTTTTGAATCGCTATTATGATCTTAAAGCTCATTTCTGTACCTGTAAAATTTTAAATGACTCCGAAAAAGTTTCGCTATGGATATAATTTCATACAAAGTTCGAAGGCTTCGTCGAGGAATACTTTCGTGACCTTCGTTATTATTCATCAGCTTCGTATATATAGAGTCGGAATAAATGGAGAATGAGTCCGATATTGAGAGAAAGGCAGTGAAAGTGAGGATTTGATCTGAAGGAGTTGGATGTATCCTTAATTCAGGGCTGTCAGCAACTCGTAAATAATTTGGCTTCGCGAAGTAGAAGCGATAAAGAGACGAAGATCCATGGCTCGTAAAAGTCGGCGAGTCTCTTTTTTAACGAGGCCTGAAACTCATCTCGAAGAATTCCATTAGCGCCGCGGCTGCAGCCCTTAACCAAAATAAATTCTGCCCTGATTTTAATTGGAAGGGCAACAAAATAAAAGTGGCAATACGAATGACGCCCTAATTGTATGTAATTGGTCGTAAACTTTAATTGGGACCACTTTCTGCCGCGGTGTTGAACTAATTCTGACCCCTCAAATATTGCGACGATAAAACTTTACACTCATTGGTAAATATTGTGCCATTTCGTCTGCGAATGGTTCTCTTGTGATTTTTAATAATAAAAAAAAACATATTTTTATTGGCTTAACCATTTTACATCGTGATATAAATTGTCAACTCTCATGAGGGGTCCTGAGACCTGAGTTTTTTGTTTCAAAGTTAGTGCATCTGATATCTAAGGGGAATCCTAACGGTCATTTTATTTGGCCCCGCGTGTTAGTCAGCCATTTTATTCAGTCATAGTAAATTCTTCCAATGGAGAGTTCGTCGCGCTCTCCCGCCACCTCCCGTCCGTGCAAAATCCGTGCAGTGAACCATCTTTTGACTTGACAAAAGTGGCGTAATTACTCATTGGCGATCTTAGGCGACTCCTAGGGACAGTAACTGTCTCTAATCTATATATACAGTGCATATATGCTTTTCAAATTGTTATATTAACTTTTCCCTACCGGTGATGTATTTACTACACATCGACTCTAATAATGGTAATATCGATATGAAATAAAATAGATACGGAGTTCAGAATGTTTGTACTTCTTCGTAATATAATTAGGAATCACACCAAAGTATAATAGTATATAAGTATTCATCTGCAACGACGGAAATAAATAATTTGTCGGGAAATCGGGAATTTTGCGAGTATTAGTCCGTGTCTCAGTAGAAAGGAATTTTACTTAGAATTTTAACTAGCATTTAAATATCTGATGATGATACCTCCAACAAGTGTGGAGGCTGATCGTGCATTTTCAGCAATAAGTTGCCTGGACGAACACACAACCAACAAACATCGATTAAAGGCAGAAAAGATATACAGTCAAACGTTATTATTGAGAAAATTTTAATAATATCTGATATTTTATTTTAATTTTTAAACAAAGATAATAATTAATATATTTAAAATATTGTATATTCTTTAATTTACTTAAACATTTATCAACTGATGAATATATCAATATTTTGTAGCGTACACTTTTTATGGCATAAAGAGGTCGGCTATTTTATCGTTGAGACTTAATCGTGGTGCGGTCTATTTACGATGGTCCCGTCCTACGAGTCGGCTGCGATGAACGACGGAATACGCTTATGATAGATGCTTCATGAAAGCATCTTCTTGAAAAAGAAGTTGGTCGTCGTTCGTCATATTAAATTTAAAATCAACAATATTTCTTAGTAATTTGCCATATACTATTGAACAATTTACAATAAATTTAACGATTTTGCTTTATAAACACAGCCGTTATACCTAAACAAATTTAGATCGTCCCTATTCTAAGATCATGTTCCTATGTATATTCAAGGTTATTCAAATATTAAGTGCCTTTTATGCTTAAATATACATGCGGATATTCTGCCTACAATATTCTATAGGTGAAATGCCTTTTCAAAAAAAAAAGTTGAAAAGGCAATGATCTTAACTGACGTGCGGAAAAAATGCTGAAATTTCTGCGAAAAGGAAGTTTGACGACCGGAAAAATGAAACGCTAAGCACCTGACGAGCGCAACTTACAGTTGCTGAAAGAGTTGACGTTGTGAAATTTAAATTTTTCTTTCAGAAATTATTTTTGTAACGCATTTTTATCTTTTGCAGGCCGCTCCTGAAACAAATTAAAAATTCAGCCGAATCTCACATTGTTCTGGATTGCACGACGGAGCGAATCTATGACGTCTTGAAGCAGGCTCAGCAAATCGGAATGATGTCCGATTATCACAGCTATCTCATAACGTCTCTGGTAATATAAATTTAAATATTTTCATATTTATAGCTTATTGAGATTTATCTCAGCGTCTTTTGCGTACTTGCGAATGTTTTTCGCGTGGGACCCAAATATCAAATTGTTATGTAACTGAGCATTTTTTGTCAAAAGCTTGCCTATCGACGAAAATAAATATTATCGCTGAAGGCTTTCCATTGTGTCTGCTGTGAGAGATTATTGAAAAAGCATAAAAGAGATATGTTCGACATACAAGCATGCAAATTGAACCAACACACGTTCGGTACAATCATCAAAAATTAATTCCGGTTCATCCCGCGTCGTTGAAATATCAGAATTTTCCGCCCCCTCGAGCATTTTCACCCCGAAAGGATTTTCGCCAAAACGAGGGCAAACAATTAATATTCACATTGAAAGCTTTTTGTTCGGCGTAGTTTTTTTATACGGGCCTTGTTAAGTCCCGTTTTGCATAAATGTAAGCAACGGAACTTATTTGCATGCAAAGTAAGTCGATTCCCGCGTAAAAATAAAAACGAACGCAACAAAAACGCTCCTTGTTTCTACAAATTTGAGCGGTGAAATTTTAATCGTGTACGGACGCCTTTATAAAAGCGCCTTTTGACTTTTATCCCATTAAAATAACTTCTTTGCTACAGTTGGGCGTTCAATTTATATTTTGTCTTTTGATACGACTCACGACGTGCGTAATGTGTATAATGATGTATATTTGCTTCCCGCAGGATCTGCATAGCGTTGACCTGGACGAATTCAAATACGGCGGAACAAACATCACAGCCTTCCGGCTGTTAGATCCCGAAAAGCAGGAAATTCAGAGGGTCGTCAAAGACTGGGTATACGGAGAAGCGAGATTTGGCCGGAAACTTCAACTGGGTCCTACTTCCGCCAAGGTAAAACTTAATCCTTTATTTGATGCTGGAAGCGACGTTATTATGTGCAGCGTATTTGTTTAAATTACGCATAGAAAACTAATTAATTATTATAAGATTGTACCAAAAATGCGTGATATGTTAGTCGAATCGACTAATATTAACTATAACTCGATAATCATCATCGCATTATTAAAGTGTGAAAAAATATTTAAAAATGGATGATATTCATTGTATGGGTGGGCTCATCCATATGTAACGTTCAGAAATCAACAATGTATAATGTTTACACAAAGCGTTTTTTAAATAATAATAAATCTCTGCTGCCAGGCTTCTTTCAGTTTTTGCTCATACTCGTTGTGGTTTTTAATGTCTTTGAAGTACTAGGCCTTCTTCTTTGCTTGGAGGTCCAGCGGGAAGATTCCAGCGTTCACAAGCACCGCTTCTTCAGATATTGTTCTGTATGCTGTGGTGACTCGGAGCGCTCCCTGCCGTTGAACCCTTGCCAGCTTCTTTCTGTAGTTCTCATATCTGAGCGACTCGTGTCGTATCGGGGCTCCGTACAGAAGGATTGAGTGTATAACCAATTCGTTAGCCTTGGATGCGGGAGACCGTCCTTCCCGCAGCCCGATCTCTCTCTCTCTCTCTCTCTTATGTAAATAAAGAGCTTTCTAGAGAAGAGAGTCTTTCTATTCGTCGCCCACCCATATCAATCAATCAATTAAATAAATAAATACAACGTATATTAATTATATTTTTAAGTTTTTGACGTCTCTAAGTGAACATTTTGCATATGTTTAACTATAATTGCTCAGTCTGTTTCTTGCGACCTATTTAAAAGTCTCGTTTCAAACTTTTGAAAGTGGAAAGGGTATAAAACGAAGGTTTAAAATATAGTCTTTTCTCCCAAGAGACAGCGCGTTGGTTGTTTCCCACCTGAGTATTGTTTTTGGAGGTGCCTTTTCCGAAAAAATATGATAAATTGCCTGTTTGGCCGATCTTCTTTCTCGTAACTCGTTACACGTGAAAATTTTGCATTATGTATCAAGTAGGGATGAAGGTTCTCTCCCTCTTCCGCTTCCGGTGATATCCCGATGCGTGACATTTCACGAAGCAAATTTTCCGGAAGCAAACATGTTTGTTTACATTATATCCAAATGAAGTTTACATTTACACGAACGACAGGAAAACTGTCACATATGAACGGCTCTCTTCAGCGTAAAAGCTACTGTAAATAAATGAGCTTCCCAGGGTATTCTCTGCCCTGTATTATTTTAACCCATCCGTGTCATGTTATTTGACCAGAAAATTACATTTATCCTTGTTTAATTAGTCTTAAATAAACATTTATTGTTGATCAATGTTTATTATCTTAATATGTAGGCAATCTTCATGGGTCTTCTTGGGTACCAGGGTTAAAAGATTATGTTGGCGCATCTGGCATGTAAGAGGAATCTTGACAGTCAGTTTGTTTGATATTATGTGTTTGTCGGCCATTTTGTTCAAACGCAGTAAATTCTTCCAATGGAGAAGTCGTCGCGCGCTTTCGCGAAAATAATAACTGCGAAATGACCACCATGTGATACTTAAAAACCTTCACATAGAATTTCCTGATATTGCTCAAAGTCTCTTCGGCCTTATTGTGTCGGAAAAAGAATGTCAAAATCGCGTGACTGCCGTTTTGCAAAGAAGGGAGAAGTTTTTCTGGACTCTATCATGATATTAATTATATTAAAATCATTGCAAACCTTAAAAATTGTAATATTTATATGAAAAAATTAAAGTTTGCGTCTGACTTCGGTCAATAAGACAGACCAAAGAGTCTAGCACATTGCCTATTCATTTGCAACTATCTCAAAGCGAACTTTTTATTCTAATTAAAAACTTTGTTAAAAACAGTTTTCAATAAGCAAGTTTCCCTTTACTATTCCAAAGATGTGGAAACTCCATCCAACAAAGTGTTTTTTATTCAAATGGAGAGGGCTCTTAAAGGCTAATTTAAAGAGCTCAAAGACAAAGTCACCCCTTTCATTGAATTCTTAGTGAATCAAAATTATATAAAATGACATGTTTATTAATTTATTATTTTTAAATTTAATTTTGTGTATTAAAGTTGATGAAATATATTACAAATTAAAAATCCGCAACAAAAAGTCCATGATAAATGCTTAAAAAAACAAGCTGTGTGTAAGAAACAGTCAATCCTTCTATAAGGACCACGCTATAGAAGCAAAAAACTATAAAAATTAAACAAGTGATAAGTTAGCAAGTGCAAGTGACTATTGATGATCTTACATGCGAAATGACTCATTGCTTACGTAAAGGACGCCGCAAATGAAGGGGACGTTATAGGAGGGTTGACTATATTTACTATATTTTTTTTAAATTGAAATAATATTTTCTGGCTTTAAGTATGGAACATAATGTCGTTCAAATGTCTACCATGTTTGTTTGTTTGTACATGAGACATTGTACCTGCTTACCGACCCATCGCTTCTTGCGCGTACACCGTTGCCGATTGGGTAGTGACGCGCAAGAGGCGGAAATTGGGAGAGTGGTCGGTTAGCCTTGGCTGCGAGAATTCGTCCCTCCTACAGCCAGATCTCTCTCTCTCTCTCGTGTGGAACGAATAGTAATTTAAAGAAAAGGGTCCAAAAGAAGAAGTCCAAAAGCATTAAATCTCCAGTTCACGCCCTTAAATCGCTCGTGCAGAATATTCATCATGGCATGCACTGTAGCGTTTTCTTGTTGGAATCGCTTAAATGATGTCAATAAATTACATTTTAAAAAGCCAAGAAAATATATTGGCAGTTAAAATATCGTCTGATGTTTTTATCAGAAAAACTTCTTTTGATGACTAAAGCCATCCCATTGCATCTTGCAGTGAAATGGTTAATGGCTTTTTTTTTAATTTATATGAATTTTAAATCTCATTACAGTAATTTAAATGACTTAATTTAATCGAAAACCTTGTTATTGATATTTCAAAATGTATTTATAACGGCTTCAATGTTGTGAAAAAATAATATACAAAAAATTTAAATTTATCTACCTTTAACGTTCAGTTTTTGTTGAGACACGGTTCAAGAAACATTTTTATGACTAAAATGTCTATTCCTACTCATAAACAATTATTTATTAAATGTTATCTGGCTGCCAAGAATTAAGATCTTAAGAACGCTAATTTCGAAAAATAAATGAATATGATAATATTGAAATATGTTTAAAAAAAAAAAAAATAGAATCAATACAAAACTGCTTTTAGAAATCGGACATTACAAATGAAAATACTGTATATTTATATCTTTATTCTAAACGTGGAAGTCGAATCGGGAAGTCGTGAAGAGTCTTCGATTAGCCTTGGCCGCGGGAAGACATACTTCCCGCAGCCAGATCTCCCTTTCTCGTGTTAAATAAAGAAATTCGACGCACGTCCATATCCATCCGTCCGGAGATTCTGCCTTGGGAGCGCTCCCGCTTCACTGGTGTCAGAATTAGCGCAATCTTGTTGAAAATAAACACCAGACACATTAATATGATTAAATTGGATGTAGACAAAAAATGGACCTCCCGTTCGTTATTTAATAATGAAGAAATTATACTACCTTCTACTAAAGCAAAACGACTTACATCATTTAAAAAGACGTCACATATACACATTATACAGTACTAAAAACTAGGCGTCACACATGGATGACGCTATACTTTCATATGGATGTTATTGAAGGCTCTCTGAATATGTTATGTTCTCGTAACAGAATTCTTTTACATCACCTGATACGTACGGGGATATTTTATGAAGTCATCCAGTTATATGAAGTGTGCAGAAGTATTTCAGCAAAAAATTCAGCGTATATTCATAAAGGGAAATCCTCGGAAAGGCCATAAAATATTTATAGAGTACTCTATACGCTTTCAAATCTATTTTACATACATGAAAGCGGATTCCTCGAGGACCTCATTATTTAAACAGTGAGCATGAAAAATGTGACCCTTGTACGCGCTTAATAATGACTCGCTTCATTTCTGCACGGGAAAAGAAGTTTTCGCCGGGGCAAGAAAGTCATTTGAAATTCTCACCAGGGCCACAAATTTGAGTTGTGGACTCGGACCGAAGCATGTAAGATTTGCACCGTGAAATATTCACGTTGTAATGGAATAAACGTTGTAATCGAGCCGAGCTTATTATGATAGCGCCGCGGCCTTATTAACATTTCATGAATAGTAAATGTACTTTTGTTATTATTCGCGGCGTAAAAAAGGAGCGAAGAGTTTCTTCTGTTCTTCGGCACCCTCTTTTTGGTCTGTTTTTCGCTATTCCTGAACGATTAAAAATACACAATATAAATACTTGAAAGTCATCAAGAGGCGCGGGCGGACCCTTCTTCGAATTCCTAACAGTATTAACCAAATGCTTGAGGAAACTCAATTACGTTCAAAGGAAAACAGAAGAGACGCCCTCATCGAGGAAGAAAGGACCCGGAAAACGCCACATTAAAAATTATATATTTGTTGCCGTTGTTAAAATTTTAAATTCTATGCTAATAGTGTAATGTGGCTTTTATTTTTTGCGGGGTTTTTAAGCACGTTGCTAATATTTTTTGTTGTTGTGCTTTCATGTCTACCGTATCGCCAACAGGACAACATGACATTCATAAAGGTATTTATCTCTTTTATTTGCTATATACTATAAATGTGTAATATGATAGTATGAAGCTTGGAATATTTAGGGGTGGAAATTCGTATTCAAAATGGAGCGCGCAGCGTGAGTGAAGCTTGTATATCAATAAATGAACCCTAACACTGTCGATAGCACACATTATACATTAATTTCTACGAATAAACATAAAAAAATACCCAAGCGTATCTTCAATTTCAGTAAAATATAAATACAAGTGGTTCTTTGTGTTGTAATATTGTAAATAATCATTTGAGTAAATAATATTTTTAAAAAAATGTTGAAAATAAAGCTCTATGAATTTAAACATATAGGGGTACGTTTATAGCATAACTTGGTACGAATACCAATGTTACTGTCTCCGACTCATTAATCAATGTGCGAAAATGCTCTTTCTGTATCGCTGTAACGCATATATGCGCAATCACTAATCAACGGATTATTTTTTGCAAGCTATAAGAATGATTTTGCTTTAAAATATATATTGTATGTATATGATATTTATCGTGGCTTGATTAGAGTCTTAAGCGGAACTGCATACTGATGCAGTTCCACAAATGTTATCGCGATGAACACACCTCTTCCATTATCACTAGACTTGTGAAAATGGATATTTTTTAGCTAAAATCAATATTTAAAACATACGCCTTCTCATATTTGAGTTTTAAATTGATATAAATTGATTTGGCGAATTCCATAAATATTAATATGTAAATCTGATGAAGGATGATAAGCAGCTTTTATCAGCAGATTGTCTCCCATCCAACCCGCATGCAGTCTCATACCACCTTAATTCTATCCCTGTCAAGATATTTATGTGTCTACGGAAAGTTTTCCAATTATGACGATTATTAATCATGTTCTAGACGGAGACTGCTCTGATGTATGATGCTGTCCACCTCTTCGCCAAGGCACTTCACGACCTAGATACATCCCAGCAGATAGACGTTAAACCTCTCTCCTGCGATGCTGAAGATACCTGGCCTCACGGATACAGTCTCATCAATTACATGAAAGTCGTAAGTATTTCATAATTCATAATGGAATCATGTTTTGCCACTTCAAATATATGGAACTCGACTGTTTCGTATTTCGACGACACAATCAAATTCATGAAAGCACTCGTTGAATTTCATCGTATCAGTCCGCCGGGATTATTCGATTTGATTTGGAGAAATCTGATATTAGCGTTGTGAATTTGAATCTATTGAGCACTTAATCATTCCAGCTTGAGGTTGGTATCGAATATGGGCATCGATGAATGATTCAAATTGCGTGTGTGTGCGGTAGTTTTATTGGATGGTTCGATTCGCTGTATCCAAATCTGATGCGGTCGCTTCTTCCCGCCATGGAAGACTTACTCCGAGCGATTTTCTGGAGGATGTGTAAAAAATGTCGACCTCCTTTTATTTCGCACTGGTAAGCAAAGAAATAAATTTGGCTGTGTTGTTTCACTTTGACTTGGTGGGATCAAACGATTTTGTGCATGAATGCCTACATAACACATGCCCGCCGAAGGATAGTAACGATTTCTTAAGAAAGATGTGTGGGTTCTATTCAAAAAGTGCTCTTATCGGCCTAGTGAATGTGTAAATATTGCTACTAAGGCAACACTCGATTTCTTTCTTTTTTTTGGACTCGATTCAATTTCAAGCTTTTTTGAGTCTTTGAATAGATTTGCACGGTTTTTAATTGTCGGTATTATAAATTATACTTTTAGACGACATTAATAGTCATATTTTTTACATGTCGAATGTGATTATACGTCCATGATCACGAAAAAACTTATATTAATATTTGTATCCATCAATTATCCTTAGTCGTATATTATCATTTCGATTAAAATGTGGCTTATATTGATATATTTTAACTATTATATTTTCCAATTCCAAATTCGTTTCATAATATATATTCAATGATATTTAAAGTAATTCTGTAAAGAAAAACAAGAATTTTCTAAAATATTATCTCTCTCAACCACAAATCTCAAACACAGTTGTCAGCATAATAGCACATTTTCGTTACTGCGATTTGAAGGACGCGTTGTTCGCACGCGAACCCACTGTTGAGAGCATCTCGGCGGTGATTGTGAGATCGATCGCGGTGCAAACCATAATAATGGTCCCGACCAACGAATTGGCTGCGATGAACGACGGAACACGTTTATGATTTCATTCACTCGGTGATAGAAATCATAAACGCGAAAAAAATTAAATTGAAATGAGATAAATGCTGCAAGAGATCAATAAAATGTCAAACAATTGGCATAACGTATTTATTGAAGCGAGAGCCAAGAGAGAAAAGAGACACCACCCTTTCTAGGGAAATCCTTCTCCGTCGAGATCTGGTAGTCAACCATGTTGTCCGAAGATATCCTTCTCTGTTGAGGTCTGCTCGAAAAATCTGTCATGGTAGACGCCTTTTCTTCGCTGCGTAATTTCTTTTATTTCGTTACAAAATCCTGACGCTTACTTTTGGATGTCATTCCCTCGGTGTGAAGATCTCAATAATTTTTTTTTCCACGCGAGAGAGAGAGAGGGAAAGATTTGCTGCAGGAAGGACAACCTCCCGCAGCCAAGGCTAACCGACGATCACACTGCCCAACAGGCAACGGTGCACGCGCAAGAAGCGATCCGTCGGTATGCAAGTGCGATGTCTCCGTATAGCCACAAGAGATGGCGCTGTTAAAATAACACATTGCACCTGAAAAGAGACGGAAGATGTCGCCGTTAATCTGGTTAATTAAATCTATTCAGATTAACAGCGCTACTACGTGGGGATGGTAAATCGTTCACGCTACAGCGTCATCATCCAAATACCACTACTTTTTGCAAATATCTATTATTGAAAATAAAAAAGCCGAAATTTATAAGCTTGCAGTTTTCCGAGGACTTCCTTCCACGTTACAAAACCAAATTTAGAATGTAGTTTCATATACAGACAACCCTCCTATAGCGTCAACTTCATTTTCGTAAGAAACGGATAAAATATGTAAGACCAATGTCTTCTCGGGCGTGTAATTTACTTACCCTTGTTAATAAATTAAATATGTACAAATGCAAAAATAGGTGCTTACTTTCAATGGCGTTTTGTTTCTATGGCGTGGTCCCTGTCTTGACGCTATTGGAGGGTAGTTTGTTGTTTTACTCAAAATACAATAGTAATAAAATTCATTCATTCGTATTGTATGATTTGAGATCCTAATTGTAAATTGTCCTTCCTCACTCTTCTCAATCACTTGTTTGCTTTAGACACCAGCGTCTACAGTGAAAACTTGCAGATTTAAAAAATAGTAAGTAATAAAAAATAACATCGCCCTCAAATCGTTCATGCAGAATGTTCATCGTGGCATGCGCTGTGCGGCACATAGCATCGTCTTATTACACACAGCGTGGCCATACAGAGCTATGAGAGTCACTTAGATATATCTTATCTTTCTAAAAAAATGATACGATTCTTCTTTATAAAAAAAGAAGACGTATTGTGTAGGGGATGTATTTTCAGAAATAAAAAATTCAAGCGAAAAAAATATTTTTCCTCGTATTTTGAGCTAGTTTTAGTCATATTTAACGGGGTGGTTCGTCATTCAAAAGTCTCGCAGTAGGTCTCTCTTTTGTTTGGGCGTCCATAATACATACTTTTAAAAGACTAATTGTTGTTATCTTGGTTTTTTTTATCTTTTAACGTCCTTTTTCCGATACGATATAGAGCTGGCCACGTAAACTATTACATATTAGTATCTTAATGTAAATATCTTTCATCTGAACTTTTACATGCTATAGATTTACATCTCGACATAATGTTTCAAAATTAAACTTTATTACCGTACATTTATGGTTAAAATCTGCAAATTAACGTTCATGTGTAATATATTCGGAAAGTTTGTCACGTTTATGCTAGATTTTACGACTCGAAAATAATAATACGACGGACGAAACCCTCTGATAAATCTCGTCTATTCGCCATATTTGTTTTACAAACAACTCATCAACTTTGTAATGCCGAAATTTTACAAAATCCTCGGGCAAAAGTCTGATTTTACTGTCGAGTTTAACGCTCGGAGCTTCACTAAGCGCGTTTAACTTTGCCTTCGTTTTGATACATCAGCGAATTACTTCTTCGTCGTAAAAAATTTACGAATCGGTTGAATTGCATGTTTTGATGTGAAAGCGAGTTTTAAATTTGGGACGCAATTTAATGATGGCTTTCGAACAATTTTATGCATTTTCGTTTGAAGTATACTGCTGGATCGAATATTGGATTGGGCGTTTGGATGATCTATTTTGAGACCTTAATGGAGGCCAAAGTTAAAGCCATCATAACTTATAGATCGAGTCAATTTCTAGGATGGATTAAGCTTGGGTTCGAAGAGGACCTTAATGAATACCCGATGGATTAATAAAGGATCGAATGAAATTTATGAATTGCCTGTCGTCTAACTGCTTGCTGAAGATTATAATTTCTTTATGCGCACATGCTTATACGCCCTATTAATTTCAATTTAGGATCATGTCTATCAAAATTTATAAAACCATGTCAAAATGTTTGGTAATGGTCCCATAAAAGGAATTGCTAAAAGCCACATCAAAAAAATATTAAAATGAAATAAAAATATATTAAACACTAATAATAAACTAACTTTCAAAAAAATCTAAAAAAAATAATATTTAAAATTATATACATAATGGATTAAAAAAGGTGTGTTTTTTTTTAAATTGACTTGATCATAATTTGTTCCATGGCTATACAAGTAGAAAAATATTTTGTCTTGTATTATTGTAAATATTTAAAATACATAATCTAATATATAAAAATCGATGTTTGTTTGTCTGTATTTAATGTACTTCCATGCCGTTCATCCGATTGCAATAAAACTTTGTCAACTTACTGTTTACACTAGCGGAAAAAACATAGGCATAGTAAAAATATTTTATAGATGCACCATGTATGATGCTATAGAAAAGACAGCCACACAAAAATATAACACAACCACCACAAACGCTATTGGAAAAAAGTCTATAGAAGTGCACGCTATGGAAGAGTTGACTCTATTTATAATGAAATTAGGGCGACAAAAAATGTGTTTCAAGATAAACGAGGAGCATTTATATCATTTTTAAATAAGTACAGCTCAAAATCAAAATGCCAACAGCTCTCATACCAACACAATATTTCAAGAAGATGGTAACATATCTTCACTGAAAATATTTCATGGTTTGAATATAAATGAGCATTAATGCGTCATATACGCCCCAACGATTGCAGTATATTTTGATATATTCAAAAGCAAACAAAGATCAATATTTTAGCAAGCTAAATATTTTATACATGATGATTCATCAAATTATATCCAATTAATGGCACGTTTCATTCGTATTTTAAATTACAGATGGAACGAATTTCGCATCCATTATTTTGCAATAATCCGCAGTAAATCCTTCGATAGTTATGGGTACAAAATGGCGATATGAAAATGATACACGGATTGCGCTATATTCCACAATGTTATTTTAAAAGTACTTAATTGATTGTTTACAAATACTGCAAATTAAAAGCAAACATTCAAATCACCAAATGCACTGTTGTGTCATATATAAACATTTGAAATGTGCTTAAATTAATTAAATTACGTTCCCGCCTCCATAAATATTTGCTATTGATGAACGGTATAATGAAGGATTTGCATATTATTTAATCTGGTGTATTGACGGTGTAATGAAGCTCTAATAATTTCATAAACATGAATTTGGATTTGAAATGTGACAAAATTTCAATATGAATTAAATGCAAATTTGTTCAATGAGAATAACGAAACAGGACTCATTATAATTTTGTTCTCATTGCAGTCATGGATTATAATATTTAATGCTGTAAGTATTGTGTCTGATGTATGTATGTATGTATGTTTGGGATCTATACATTCCTATATCGTTCTTCTGACTGTAATGAAACTTTGAGAAGGTGTTGTGCGCATCTTTATTAATGTTATAAAATTAGTACAAGTATTATTTGTGTACGCAATTTATTTTGCGAGACATTTAACGGATGCATCCCGATCATAACTATACAGCATGTGAGACAACCATTCATGATCGTTCAGCACTTGTACCATGACAACATGATAATCATGCTTCCGCTTGTGGTAATTATCCAATATGATTCAATTGTGGCCATAAAAAGTCACTCAGTATAGAGTGGTATCATACGATAAAAGCATTTCTAGAACCATATTCGAATGAATGTAGCTCGATTACCCAAAACGCACACGAAACAGTAATATTTTTTGGATGTAGAGATAGAAATGACATGAGGAATGCATAAATAAATTCTGAACCCCGTGTCTATTATATTATATTTCGTGTCGATATCCCTATGATTAGAGCCGAAGTGTAGTGAATACATATCATAGGTAAGTAAAGCTTAATGTAAAATATCACTATCAAAATAAATCACACAAATTGTAAGAACACTAATTTAAGAGTCCTATAATAAAATTTGTTTCAAATCATAAGATTTTATAACACAAAACTACTTTTTATAAAAAAAAAATCTTTTCGATTTTGGGATTCTTTCTACGGAAAATCTACATTTTAAAACACAAAGCTCTTTAATTGTTTGTCCAAGTCTAGGTCTTCCTTTGTACTTTCTATGAATCTACTTAATCGTTTTCATTTGTACTATCTTCCTCTGAATTTTGGATCATATCAGATGCTCTTTCTACCAAATTTGCTTGGGGGATGGGTTGACAATATTCCATCCAAACATGTAGGAGGCTGATTCCCCCGGTCAGCATTTCCCCTCTACGGCTCTGAATAGGTTTTAGTAGTAAGCCTCTGCATTTAGGTGGGTATTTCACTCTACAATGCTCACCCATAAAATCCTGAGGCGGAGCAAACCTACGCTTTTAGGCAACGGTTGAACCCCTGTAATGTTATGCTGTGAAATAGAGGTGTGTGAAAGCAGCCTCTTAAGTTTGCTCATCAAACGCTGCTGAAGTAGCCCAGCTAACATGAGTTGGGTACGTTGCTATCCCTGTGTTCAGTACCCATAAAGTGGAATATAGAACTGCTGATTACAGAAGGAGCAGGAAGACTCTGTGTAAAAGACGACAACACTATCATCAACAGCCTATAGTGCACACAGTGGAGAAATAATTTAGGCTGCTCGAACGGCTAAGGGGAAACCTTTGCAGTCCGTTATCTGCTGCAACTCCCTGCAAGTTAAGGTTGAACTTATGGCCTAGCATAGTAGCTCCTTTGAACTCAGTATAACCTATTCCTTCATCATCCGTGTAGTGATGGCATTCCGGGCTTGCCTCTTTATCTATTCACTTGGGATAGCTGCCAAAGCAGTCATGCCCGGTGAGAATATGGGTAAGGTGGTAACCCATTTAGTCATGTAGATGCACATGGCCTTAATCAGGTCTTCTCGCGGAAACCTCGCCTCCTCTGGAGGACGCAAAGTAAAAGGGGTAGGCACCTGTAAGTTTGCGCGTAGCGTTTCTCGGAGGATCAATGAGCGTAGGATGACATCCTTGTGTGGCAAGTCCATGTACACCCAGAACAGATCACACAGCAGCATGAGGTATAGACTCTGTTTTAAAGAGTCCAATTATACCACTAAGCCGCTGTTTGTCCGATCTCTCAATACCTCTGCATTAATAATAGTACCTTTAGGCATAAAATTTACCAAAAGAATTTCCTTACGGTCCCAAAAAACAGATACCATGACTTTTCTAATCGAATGGGTATTGTTGAACTTTTTGGTGGCTGTAAAAATTGGATGGCGCCACTGAAGTGTTTGCTGGGATATAATGACACACCCACGTCTCATCCTCTGTCACAATGTAGTCCAGAAAAGGTTGACCCAGATTTTGATGGTGTTCCAGTGTGAGCATCACTGGAAACCCATTTCGCACACAACTTCTTGTAACCAGTCTTTCTGACACAATCGAAACCGAAACAAAAAGGATACTTCGAGGAAATCCTTGGTGAAGATCGTCAAGTGTCTTTCACTCTTTGCATCATACTAAATGTCACGTCGTGGCATATTGTCGACTCATCACATCACTACCATACTCCCGCGAGCTTTTGATGGATATTCGCGGAGGTATTGTTGTGTAAAGTAAAAAAAAAACAGATGATCTTGGATGGTTGGGATGTAGCAGAAACGCGCGATGACCTCTCTATCGGAAGAGTTTACTGTGACTGAATAAAATGGCCGACAAACATGCGGGAACAAAAAACTGCCATTATGGTCTCTTCTACACACCAGATGCACTAACGTCGAAACAAAAAAAATCCACGGCATCAGGAACCCTTGTAACCGTACTTTCTGGATGACCCTCGTACTAATATTCAAAGATAAAATACTCCGATACGGACATTTATACTGTTATTAACATAAAATATATCTGTCTTTTAATATGATATTTAGAAGTTTAATATCTCGATAGAAACCCTTGGAAAATATTTCTTGATTTTAGTAAAATTATCTGTTTTTCGTAGATGGAATATGGGGTTTATTATACATATACAAAATAAACAGGCCCTGATCTGTAAACAGCTGACTTAGGAACTTGCTTTCGGAAAGTACTCCACAGTTGGCTAGGTTTTCTTGGTTAAGGACACTTTTTGTGATTTTTTTTATCCTTTTGCCCCAAGCAAGAACGTATAAATCTCCTGATGAAAACTTTTACATTAAGACAAATAGTTGTGAGGGCCTTAAAAGCTCTCATGCAGACCGAACTCCAATCGGGTTATTCCGATATACCACCACCCCATCAATATGTCATTAGCCCCCTCCCCATATCGGGACTTTGATAAACTACAGTTAAATTTATCACTAGCAGATTAATTTATGAATAGTTGCCAACTTTGTTGTAGCAACTCGTCTACTAACAATGAGCTAACTCAGTTGCTAATAGATCATACAACCAAACACAATTACGGGAATGTCAATACAAACATTACGCCCATTATTTTGCTTTATATCAGGGAATCGCCCCTCCCCCCGAATAATTATAATAGTTTGCTGTGAAAACAATGCCGTTGATTCCGACTGAAGCAATCTCAGTCGGATTCCGCCAGTTCGTTAAGCTGCCATTGGATCGGTTTCAAAGTTGGCTGATCAGTACCCTAAGAAAATTATCCGAGATACATCAAATACGATTCAAGGGTCTTAATCGTGAGAACTCAATTTAAATTCTCAAACAATTTCGACCAAACTTATTTGAAGTATCAAACTATATTCAAAAATAATTTTAAAAAAAGATTCGATCCGTTTTATATGCGCAGAGCGTGCCCTGGAACATTGTCACGTTTATCGAAAACGTAGGACTCGTAAAACGAACGGATGAAATGAAGACGTACCTGGAGCGGCTGGAGATAATGAAAAAGCTCGTATTCATACATTGAATCATGAGTATTCGAAATATTTCATTATTTTTGTCAAATTTTTCAAGCCCAATTAGGTAGTTTGCTGCATTTTTTAAACTTTTTTTTATTAGTTGAAAAGCATATTTTACAAAATGACATTTATTGAACTTAATGAAACAGATTTAATTCGCCAGATTCACAGCGACATCTTCCGTCTCTCTTATTTATTTATTTATAAACCTTTATTCAAAAATATAATATAACAAGGTAAAATAATGTATCAATATACTTTTGTACATCTTCCATTTTTAAGATTAAAAGATAATAAAAAATTAAATTATTCAAAAAGAAGATTAACACAGATTTGTAGAACATAAAGTTCTACAAATCTAGTCGAACGTGATTTTCTCGGAAATGAGCAATTTTGGATTTCTCAGAAATAAATAGCGTGGAATTCTAGGAATTAAAATATTTTATTGATTTTTTTTTGTAAAGAAGTGTGCCACGTTTTCCAATCAGTCCAAGATTGACCGTGATTGAGAGGGTCGCGAGAACTGTTAGAAGGCTAAAATTGAGCCGCTTGGAAGTGTTTTATTCGTTGATAAATTCAAATACATAGCATTCGTGTAGTTATTGACACTAAAATAAGTAGAAGAAATTGGCACGACAGTCTTCCCGATGATTATTTGAAAAAAAAAATACATCTGTAGCGTATTATCATCCCCAAGTAGTAGCGTTGTTAATCTAAGCAGATTTCGCCAGATTAACAGAGACATCTTCCGTCTCTCTTCGGGTGCAATGTGTTATTTTAGCAGCGCCATCTCTTGTGGCCCTGCGGAGACATTGCGCGTGCACTGTTGCCAGTTGGGTAGTGTCGTGCAGGAGGTGGAAGTCGGGGGACTCATCGAGTAGCCTTGACTGCGGGAAATTGTCCTTCAATCTTGCAATCACGGCTCAGTAAAAGTAACAGCTAATCTTTGTACAATTTTCTACGATTCAATGGTTTTTTGTCGTGGTAGGAGAAATTTATTAAACAAGGGGAAAGGTTCGGGAAGATGCCTATATATTGAATGCGAAGTTTGTAGTCTCTGAGACTAATGATTAGTGATCTAAGGTTAGCACGTTATATATAGTCGAAAAATTACATCTAATTAAAATATTATTAAGACGAAAATTATCGACTAGTTCTTTTTTGGAAGGTCTCTACTTATTAACCATTATTTCAATATATTGCCATTTCAATGTATTGCTAAGAAAAATCAAGTTTTTCGTCCAAATAGTTTTTAACTCTCAGCGATATTTACGATAAAGTTTTAAAAATTAATTGCTATTAAACCTGATTTCGATAGTTCAAATCTGAAAATAGACACTTGAAGAATATATTATGATTGGGAAGAAGCTCAAATTTCGATAATGGCTTACTATTAATCACTAATCGAATCGCTTATAACTTGTCCGCAAACAAAATAACAGTAATTTAAATCAAGTTCCTCATCAAAATGTAATTATGGACCAAAAGTGGATATTTTATGATAATTTTGAATGAAAATTCAGTTGAAATTTCAGTACAAAAATATCAGAAATGTACGACCCAAATGTAACGTATTAATTTAGGGAACAAATTATTAAATGTACATGTACAAATTTTAAAATGAATTAAATCCGATATAGTAGCTTTAAGAGAATTGCCAAAAATACCATGAATCGATATATCGGCTTTTTTAAATTATTTATTTTATTTTTATAAATATTAAAATGAGAGCTAAATCTTTCTTTTTATATTCGATATTTTTGGCATACACCCAAAAATTCAAATGGGCAAACGTTAAATTGAGTGATAAAATTTACATTTGCAGACAATATTAATAAGTCATTTATTGCAGGTGGAGATGAAGGGTCTCACGGGTGTAATAAAGTTTGATCATGAAGGATTCAGGAGCGACTTCTCGTTAGACATTGTCGAACTCAGCAAAGACGGACTGAGGAAAGTAGGCACGTGGAACTCATCAGAAGGCGTCAACTATACAAGAACTTATGGCGATTCGCAGAGAGAAATTGTGGAAATCCTGCAAAATAAGACCCTCGTCGTCACGACGATCTTGGTGAGATTTATACATTTTTTTTCATCAAACATTATTTCATCTCCATTACGCAGTCAATTTGAACGAAAATATTCGATAGATTGTATTAAAAATTAATAATATTTTGTCTTTGTCCTTAAAGAGTTCGCCATATTGTATGCGCAAGGAAGCGAGTGAAAAGCTAACAGGAAACGCTCAGTTCGAGGGATACGGCATAGATCTAATACATGAAATATCCAGGATATTGATGTTCAACTACACGTTCAGGCTGGTCCCGGATGGAAGATACGGGTCGTATAATAGGGAGACTAGAGAATGGGATGGAATGGTCAGGGAATTGTTGGATCAAAGAGCCGACCTTGCTATAGCTGACCTAACCATAACCTTCGACAGGTAAGCCTTCCTTGCTCTTAATGAGGTCGCCCCTTTTTATAATATCCTTTGAGCGTGACATTTATGATTTCGATATTATTCCATGAAATGTATAATGTTTCTCAAATAATTTCAATAGTGTGCAAAATTATCATATGGACGTACCCAAATCGTTAGGCAAAAGACGTTTTAAATTTATTATAAAATATTATTTAACAAGTTTTTAATTATTGATACCTTTACAGTTGACAATTAATTTTAGATTCATAGCTATCTTTGACTTTCAAAAAAATACTGAATTTTACAGAAAACTAAATTATTTATATATAAATTTAATTGAATATAACTTCAAATTACGTACACAAATAATGCTGGTATTAATTTTAAAATATTAACAGAAGTACTTATAATAACTTCCTAAAGTTTCATAGTAATCGGTAAAATGATATAGGAACGCATACAGGACAAACAAACTACAGACATTGATTTTTTTATATATAGATTTAGAGGCAAACCTCGAATAATACAAAATTTTGGACCAGATTTGTTTTTCATTTCCGAGCCTAGACATTCGGCATCTTTACATAATACGTCACTCAATAAGTTTGTAGGTTTGTTTTCTTATTTGGGGTCTGACAAAAATATCCTACGAACTTACTGAGTGATGATGTTATGTCATCAAGCCAATGTAATCAGAGTCTCTCAATAATTCTGCGACTATAAACCCTTTGATTAATGAGTTAATTTTAACTAACAAATCCATGCATGTCCAGGACCTCCCAGTTCGATCTTACCGTCGGATTTTTCGTTCTAATGAGGACCTAATCGTTATATTTAATTTTTTAAAGACATTTTATTATATATTACTCAAATTTAAAACATTTCAGAGCTCAATAAGTCTATGATTTCTTTGATAAAAGATTACACAGCTCTCATAAAACATTAACTTCTGCTTTTCTGAGAGTAGTACAAAAACTTATTTAATATCACAGACGCTATGAAACATTTATTGGTCTGTCGAATAAGATGTGTTCATATATATGTGCTGAAAATCGCACAAAATGAAGGGTAGACAGCATCCCAATTTGGCAGGGAGTTAAGGGGCTTGAGTGTCTTACTTCCTTATACATCTCGAGAATATTAGCATCATTTGTAAACGCGCCGGCCATTGTTCAGAAAGTTGCTTCCGCAGAAGATAATGATGGCCGAAAAAAAAGTGTTTCTCTCGCATTTCTTCCACATTTTCTTGGAATTTGTCTTCTGAGTGGAGAAAAGTCGGGTAGGCGGGTCACCAGAACGGGGCCCTATATTTAAATGCCCCCAATTTAGACCACTTATGTGGGCTCCTTAATAACATTTCCAATACGTCGCATCCTTCATAATTCAACAAGACCTTGTTCTATTTTATTATTGATTTAAAAAAAAATAATCAACACTTTTAATTGCCCACATGTAATGAAAGAAGAACTTCGATTTTGAATTCGTTTTGTAAGAAATTTTGTATATATTATTTATCATAAAATAATTTGCCATATACTACTAAATAAACTAAGATATAAAAATGAATTGGATTTTGTTCGTTCGAAATGCGCTGCCATACAGTTCATCGGATTGCAATAAAACTGCGTTCACTTATTGTTAAAGATTTTGCGAGTAACATAGGCATAGTCTAATATATAAAAATTAATGTTTGTATGTCCGTATTTAATGCTCTGCCATACCGTTCATTAGATTGCAATAAAACTTTGCCAACTTATTATTTGCACTTTTTCAAATAATATACGTATAGTATAATCAACTTTAAGTAGATCTTATATATAAAAATCAATGTTTATTCATATTTATAATAAAACCAATAAAATATCATTCCTAATTAAACAAGATAACTCTTTCAAATTTCAAACGATATTTTTAGAATTAATAGTTGGCAATAAATTTGATTAATATTACTTTATTATTATTGCCGCTAAATTCTAACAAACTTCAAGCGTTCTTATTGAAAGTATAATGAATTTAAGCGTATTTTTATAACTTAAAAACAACAAATTTATAACCTTCTCTATTTCAATTTATCCTTCAACTTTATATTTATATAAAAATATGATGTTCAATATCGCTTTGAATCATGACTAAATTGGTTTTCTAGACTACAATATCTTTTTTCCAGGCGAGTTATTGGATGTATAAAAAATTATGGTGGTAAAATAGCACACATTCTATGCTCCTATAGAAAATTGGTGGCATAAAAACTATCCAGAAAATTCGGTAATCCCTTGCAAGCCCAAAAAAAGCTTCAGCTATTTAGTTAAACAAAATCTAGCTGAAACAATATAGATGGTAGGTTGGAAACGACTCATGATTCACACGGAATTAACTACTTGATTGCGGCGACTATCCCAGCATTAAGCCCTTTTATGGACATCGTTCTTGCTTAAGTAACACTTTGGCACACTCTGTTCGAGCTTACGTTATTTATTTAGCTAAAATCCCTTTTTTTATTACCAGAGTGGTGATGGCTCAAACCATTACATTATTCCTTCACCCTCGTCAAAGGACTATACTCGGCCTCCGTCATAAAAAGCCCAAACAAAACGGTTATGCTCGATGTCCGAGCTAAAGACCTGCCCTCTGTAAATTTAAACAACCCCTGTATTCGCCGTTTTTAACAACGTATTCCTTTTTTTAACGAAATAATTCGCAACGGGCTGTCGAAGATCAGGAGGTCCTTAAAAAGGCATATTTGATAGCGCCATCATCCATTTGAGAGTTATATATATAATTTGAATGTGCAATAAATATGTTATCAAGCATTAAATACACTTAATGCTGCGCTTAAAGTTATGCAAATTACATGTAAATTACCAAAACGTTGACGACATTCCCGATGTGGCTGCTATTCAATTAGCAACTCGTATTAACTATTGAACTGGGTTGAAATTAGTTATGAACGGCAACAAGAACTAAATGGATCCATGAGGAACCGTCAAAGATTTTAGACCCTTCAGCACACCAACCTGTCAAATGCATGATTCATTTCCCTAAATATGACACATTTGAATTACATCGATGACAGCAATCGTGGGCTTATATTATTAATGTAATTAATTGTCGGTATAGTGGATGTATTTTTGTTGATAAGTAGTTTTGGGTTCAAATCAAGCCAATTAATGTATGAGATCCAATCGATCATAAGGTGACAAATTTATTAAATGAGCGTTTCTCAGCAAACTGAGGCAATCGTCATAAGGAAGTGGTCCTGATTAATGAAAAACCATAGATGAACAAAAAATTTCCATTTACTTTGGAGATTAATCTGATATATAAAAATGAATTGGGTTTTGTTCGTATGCAATGCGCTGCCATACTGTTCATCGGATTGCAATAAAACTTCGTCCACTTATTGTTCGCACCTTTTCAAATAATATAGGTATAGTACAATTACCCTACAGTGGATCTTATATATAAAAATCAATGTGTGTATGTTTGTTCATATTCATAATAAAAAAAATATTTATATATTTTTAGAATTATTACTTCTATAGTGGCAACGCGCACGAATATCAGCTAGTTTAAAATATAAACAGGGGCTGTTCATAAAAAGCTGAGAAATATTTTAATTTACTTTTTTTTAGTTTTATAAACATATATTAACAAAACAATAAGCAGCTCTATATCGCTTTGGTGACACCCCATGGAATAGATTGTGAGCATTACAAAAACGTTTTTGTTATAAAGTTAATTTAAATGGATACTCTGAACACAATTAGATTAGGTGATTATCTTTTAAACTTAACAAAGAAATATGTAATGATTTATACTTTATCATACAATATTGACCTGAAACAATGAATTGCCCAGCTTACTAAGAAAAATGTATTACGGGTGCATTTATAATAATGCATGGTTCGGGTTTAAATCTTTCTTCCTGATAAGCAAAAGGCTGCAGGGGGGGATAGATGGATCTTCTATAAATAACTATATATTCCACACGAGAGAGAGAGAGAGAGAGATCTGGCTGCGGGAAGGACGCCATCCCGCAGCCAAGGCTAACCGATCATTCTGCCGACTCCCGCCTCCTGCGCGTCACTACCCAACTGGCAATGGTGAAGGCGCAAGAAGCAATCCGTCGGTATGCAGGTGCAATTTCTCCGTAGGGCCACAAGAGATGGCGCTGTTAAAATAACAAATTGCACCTGAAGAGAGACGGATGTTGGAAATCGCCCACACTACAGTAGTTTTATTTTATTCATCTTCTTCAAACAAACCACCGGTGCCATCTAATCGAATCGAATTATAGTATATTTAATAGTATTAAAATATAATTTATGCATTTCAGCAAAATACACAACTCAAATTAATACAGTCAATAAGTTTATACCCGGAAGCATATTGGATCATCTGATAGCTTTGAGGAATTATAAAATTAATACATGTTAAATCAAACTTTGATTGGATCGCGATCATTAATCATAATTAAATATTAATTATGCGTAATGATTTCTTCGTGCTGAAATTTCAATATGTCGATGATTCTAAATTAAATTCTCAAAATGTCTAATCGTATAATATGTCTGTGTGTGCATCCTGGGGAACGCTGGAGATGAAGTGCAAAGTTGTTTTTAAAAACTTTATATTTATTATACAATCTATATATATAAATGAATGTGTGTCGGCGTGCGTGCAGTTAGTATGTTTCAGATACATTCCAATACCGTTCATCCGATTGCGATGAAACTTTGGTGAGTTATTAAACGTGTATCTAAAAAGGTTTTTAAATTAACACATTCATTGAATATTATATAAGTGAGTAAACACTTTTATTTTGTGGTCTTTTTCATTATAATTTCTTCAATATAAGGACGAATATTGATCGAAAATATAAATTGATGATATAAATCATACTCTTGCAATAATACAAGTTATGTTCTATTCCTTCTCAGTGAATTGCGCCATAAAGAATTTATTCGCACAATCGATTTGCACTTCAGCACCCGCTGTTCATTATAATTGATAATTAGATATGGAGCTGTTCCCCGGGGGTGGATTTGCTGAATATGTCAGTCGTAGAATTAGTCGTTATGTTGTAAGTGCTACCGAACAGGACGTAATTAATCGGCGAGGATATGGACTTGGATGTAACAGCTCCCCGATGGATATGTGGAGAATCGCTCCTGGCTATCTTCCATCAGGACAGGAGATGGGTCCCGTGGTGTTATACATTGCCAACATAAATTATGAACAACCTGAGCACAAACTTTCTGGTCCTTTGGTACTTTTGCTTCGAAGGTACACAAACGAAGAGATATGCAAATTGCTAATTTTAACCCTTTCCGCGCAGGCTACAAAACTGATGACAACAAAATGTATTTGAAACCGACGCTTAGGGAGGAATTATTCGTTTTTAAACAAAACTTGGAAACGATGGAAATAGCTGATACATGCAAGCCAAGCTTTAAAACTCTTTAAAGTGGATTATAAAACACTTTGTAAAATATCGCCTTCCTCAAAATGTATTTAAATCTTGATTATATATATTTTGATGGGTTTTTTGCAATTCCTTCCATGGGATTATTGCCAAGCACTTTTAACACTTTTAAAAATCATCAGCAATAATAATTATTAAATAGCAAAATATAATAAAAATCTTCGAATTAAAAAATGAATGATCTACAAAACTTATGGTACATGAGACCCTCAATGACGGCTCATGAGTGACATTCATGGAAAGCTTCCCATTTCCAATGAAATATAAAATAACCCAAAACATTTACTATATCCATGGGCAATAACAACTTTACCCTGTAAATTTAGTTGCACGTGCATATAATACTGAGGTTCACATTATGCACTTTAGCTTATGATATGTACAGAATATTGGCGTGCAAATTCAAATAGAAGCATTTATGAATATTTAGTCCGAATTAGTCTAATATTGACGATGTTTATATCCGGAAATATATTGAACCGTTATAATGGCCATGATGTATGCCAAAATTGACGCATTATTTTCCACCAAATTGAGTTTTGATTGGTTCAAGGTGCAATTAGATGCATGTGAGCGTAAATTATGATTTTGCCTGGTGCTTTTATTAATATACAAAAGCGATACGCCAATTTAATGAGGTAATCTGCAAATGTGCATAGGGAAAATGCACTTCATAAATATACTGATTGATGCATGATTGATGTGATTGAAAAACATTAGGATTTATTTTAATGAAATTTCAATTTTGTTTGTTTGTGAATTCCGTGCGAACGCTCTCGATGGTGTTAATACTTTCAGTGCACAATGTGCTATTAGTTAATAAGTAACTAAATATGATCAATTATATATGACTTTGATTGATTGTTAAACGGAGGCTTGATAGTTGCTTAATAAATTCCACATAGTACAAGTGTAGGCTGAAAACTAATGCACACATGTTTGTATTAATAGAAAACATTTCTCCCAACTTCTCCCAATGTTTTTATCATTCCGTCACTGAAAAATTCTTCCGACTTTTTTTAAATCCAGAGCTTAATAACAGCCTTCATCTTATCATCCGAGGTATAATAATTAACTATGAGGTCCATCTTGAATAGAGGAAAAAGAGTGTGGAATGGTTCAAACTTCAGGTTTCGAATAGCCTCTTCTGCGAGATATATGGCGTGGTACCATATTGAGAGAGTTTTACGGTATACTAATTGTTTAATAGTGCCGATACATTTTTTGGAAAATTCAATCTAGTTTGCAATATGCTTTTGAGTGATTCACCGGACATTTTGAATCAAATCGTCAATGCCTGTTTGAGAGTTTCATCAACAATTACGGCTTTTCCAGGCTTGCAACTATGAAATTTTACCATTCATCAATTAACAGTAGATTCATAAATAGTATCATTATCATAGACAACCTTTAAACGACAATGAATTTCAGTAGGAGTAATTTTTTCAGCGGTTAAAAATTTGATAAAAACACGCTGTTTATTTCGTATTGACATAGCAATAGAATATGTATACATACTTCTGCATCTGGAATAAACTGGATAAACCCAACAATCTCAAATTGAGAGGAATATTACTTCCATATGCCATTTAGGGAACTTCTGAAAATCATTTCGTTCGCCGTCTATAAGCATGTGTGCATTAGTTTTCAGCCCTCTCTTGTAATAATTCAAAATGTTGCTATTTGAAATTAATTCATGTAATATTTACATTTTCTAAAAAAGTACTTGCCACCGGTTCTCAAACTGGAGTTTAAATAATTGGCATTTTTGTTGATCTCTTGCGACATCCTCATTCCGGAACCCTTTCTCAGTACCAGATAATTATTTTTTTCCGTCGTTTATCACCGTCGGCTGGGGATCACTTTTTTGGACCACGCCATGAACAATGATCATGCTGGGACTCTTCCAGAAACGGGTCAACGGACAAAGAATGCGAAAACGCAACGACAAAGGCTGCTAGACCCGCACGCCAGGCGACGCATCACTGGTGTCAGAAGTTGTAGCATGGATCAAAATCTTGCCGTTAATATTTTATTTAGTTTAAAGCTTGTTAGTTTAAAGTCCAGACGAATAGTTAGAACTCCTGGGAGTCAGATAGAAGTTGGAATGTTGGCATCTTACGGTCCAAAAGCGCTCCACCTTGCATAGGGGCCATGTGCCTTGCAATCATCACAGCTTAGAGTGATTAAATTGACATACGCGATACTCTGAAGAATCACACCCTGATCGTCGCGTACGTCCGTCACTAACCGGAGGACGCGAAGCCTGCCATGGTGGCACTCCACAGATCCCTTGTGTTCCTTAGGGAGGGCGCACGCCGCGACGAAGGAGTGCGTCCATCCAGACAAGGAGCTTCGTTACAGCAATGATGTGATGAGTTGCTAATGTGCTTATTTTCAAGGTAGTGTAGAGTCTTACTAACTAAACCCTTCCCTTTTCCTTCTCTGTCCTCCTGGTATTGTTTATCACATTGTTTCTGGGGGACAGTTAGTCTGAACATAGATGTAGTCCTGTTCTAGTGTTGAAGAGCAACTCTGCATCCCCCTCTCTCTCTCTCTCTCTCAGTGCCCTCTTTGATAATCAGAATTTCTTCCACATATTCCCGCCAAAGGCTGTTGTCCTTGCTCATTGATTACCACAGTCATTGATGGTATCTTGCGCATCATCAATTCCGCTTGACAGTAGTGGCACGTCGTGGATGCTCCCTTGACTATCAACTTCAAGTATGCTCTAAAGCAGCTATGCCCCGTCAGAATTTGCGTCAGGTCGGCTCTCGTTATTTCTGGGCCCTCTACCAACCTATGACCAATACAAGGATTGAATGTGTGGTTGTTCAGAGAAGGTCATACTGGTTCTTAAGACGAGACAAAGAGTGGGAGAACATCGGTGATTTCTGACGAACTTATGCAAAAAATTGAATAACAAGTGCGAAAAAACTACCTTGTGACGCTTAGTGACCTTCAACAAGAATTTCCTGGTATTTTTCGAAGTCTCCTTGATGATTCTGTGTCGGAAAAACTTGGTTACGAAAATTTGTATATGAGATGGATGCCCAGAATGCTCACACCAGAGCACCGTTAAAATCGCATAATCGCTGCGCGATCTTTTTGCATAGGAGGGAGAAGCTTTTCTGAACTTTATCGTGATGGAAGATGAGAAGTGGATGTTTCACTTCACTCTAAAATCCAAAAGTCAATCATTTCTGTGGCATCATTCATCTCCCCCAGGCACCAAAAAGTTCAAAATTTTCAGTCGGAAAAGTCATGGCATCTGTTTTTAGGACCGTAAGGAGGTCTTTTTATTCAATTTTATGCCTAAACGGATTACTATTATTACATAGGCTCTTTGCAATACCTTATAAAAACTCAGAAGAGTCATTCAGAACTATATAAGGAGAATGCTGACCAACACCGCTCAAATTTCACAAGAGCTGCTACCTATTCACTCAATTTAGAGCCTTCAAACTTAACACCTTTTAATTAGACGTTTTTCCAACGATCAGAAAGTTGAGGAAGCTGCAATATAATAAATTTTCGATCTTATATAAATATTGTAACCTTACATTCTGGATGACCCTCGTATATGACATGCTAATCATTGAAACTTTTAAACACAACTTTGCACTTCTTTTGATGAAATAAATCCCATGTGGAATATTAAGGGCTCCAAGTTAAAACCGCTTTTTAATTAATTTAAAAGCGAGTTAAGAAAGCTTGTAAGTTTTTCCAATATTTAAGATTTAAATCCTTTAATTTTTGTAAGCTCCTGCGTTTATAAATCAAGGTGACCTGATGTCTTAGAAATATTTCTTTCCAGACAAGGCGTGTTCTATATATTTTCAGCGGATTTACATCAACTTACCAGACAGAGTTGAAATTTTGTCAACGTCAAAACAAAAAACAGCACCGATAACAACAGATTACCGAAGAAATAAGACGATAAATTTATTTCATGTCTGAATCTTGGCACGCTGAAAATATTTAACCGAGTTTTCAGCATCCAAAAAACTTCCTCGCGAATGTTTTTGGTGTACATTCAGCAGTTATAGAATCTTATCATCCATCGTAAGGCCGTCGATAGCTTGAATATTTCATAAATCTTTTCAGAAAGTTTGTCTTTGAATAACGTAGTAGACGTTTTTTACGCACGTTGCTTTTGAATCACATTTGAAAAGACAGTGTTGGTTTTAAAATATATTTTTTAATATGGAATTTAAGCTAATTTTAAGCAACGTGGCCGCCAAAAAACAATTAGATTGGGTACTATTTTTTTAATATCGTTTTATTGTTAGTCTTAACTTTTGGGCGACCTTTTAAATTACAAGCCCTCGTGAAATAAAAGGACGCAGAAGCTATAACAGGAGGTGGCTTTATAATGAATGTAAGAGAGCACTGTTTCAGAAAATTTCTCTTGTAAAAACGGCTTTTATTAAATAAGTTTTTACTGTCGTGTTTTACGGCGTTTTTTCAGCGGCGGCTTTTTTATTACAGTTTAACGCTTTTAATCAAATCTTTTCATGGCGAGCCATGGAATTTGTCATTCGGAGGCGTAAAAACCACCCCCTGATTATCCGGCACATAAAAGTGTGTCGATCAACTGCGCGAATCGGCACAAAATTCGGAATCCCCACCGGAATATGCTTTTGAAGTGCGAATTTCATTCGTTGTTCCAGTTTTGAACTTCGATATTGCGATTACCACGCCGAATTTATTATTCATAAATTGCAAATTTTGACCATCGTCGCGCGTGTTTTGCCATAAATATCGCCATATCAGCGAACCGAATTTGTAAAATGTATGATCCATTGTTATTTACCACGAATTGCCAGAAAAACAAAATTAATATTATGCCATTCCATAAAAGGACTGCATTAGCATAATAACAATGTATTTATCAATAATATTTAATTCATAAAAATCAATTTATTTAACATTCAGAAAGCCGATCTCGCGGCACTGCGGAAATATTCTTAAGCAGTTGACGCCTGGCCCGCGCGAACGCGGGTTGGCATATCGTTCAAAATCTGTCCATCTGTTGGCATTTTACATAATGTACTAAATATGAACCAACAAATTTTTATGGAAGTTAGGGGGTATTTTCAACGTTTCACGCATAAGCCTTATGTTCTAAGTTTTTCAAAATTTCTTTGGTGGGCACAAATTTCGCATAAATGAATTCTTTTGCACGTCCCTTGAGAAATAATCCAGTAGTGTCAGGTCTGAAGACCGTGCGAGCTACAGAATAGGCCACATCCCTAGACAAAAAAATCCACTGGTGTCAGGTCTGGAGATCGTGCGAGCCACGAAATAGGAAACGTCCCCAAGTAAAAAAAATCAAATGGTTTCAAATCTGGAGATCGTGCGAGCTTCGGAATAGGGGAAGTTCTCAGACAAAAAATTCCAGTGGTGTCAGAAGACCATGCGAGCCAAACGAATAAATATTTCTTAATATAAACACAGTTATTTCGATTTATTACGATTATATATTTAAAATATATGACGATTTAAAGGTGAAATTTTGGATATTTTTAAAAATTTGATGAAATAAAAATTTATTTCGACAACCATGACACTTACAACATAAGAGCTATTTGTAAAACGTAGCTAAATACCCACCCAACCAAAAAAAATTGGTCCATGTGAAAAACACCAATAAACAATGTAAATTAAAACTAGATAAAATAAATTAGTAAAATATATAGGTTTTATGGGTAAGGGAAAGTCTATTCGCGCTGACGATCTCATTTGGCGCAAGCTTCCTATGTAAATTAGCTTTTGGGATTTATTTATTGTTACTGCATGCATTTATCATTGAAAATATTACAAAAAGCCCTAAAAGGGGACGAAATGACCACAAGGTCCAACCGGTCCGCTTTTTGGATCGCTGATACGACAAATGAGCGCCTTACAATCAGATGCCATGCCCGAACATGTTCGTGTATATTCGTCAATTTTAGTTTTCCATTTTCCAAACTTAAAAAAATGGCTCTGTAGTAAAAGATATGACACTATAAACAAGGCATCGAAGCTATTGAACATCACTGGAAAAAAATGCTTCAAGCTGAAGGAAGACTATGTCAAAAAAATAAAAATATTTTTTTCCAAGTTTTTTGCATTTTCTCTGTTAAATTGGAACTACAATTATACTATAGAATAATCCAAAAATGACGCATAGATTTTTTTTTTGTAATGTTTTATTGAGTTATGTGAGATTTAGCGTCGTCTTGCTGAAAATGGACATCAAACACATCAAATATGATTCAATTGTGGTCATAAAGTCACTCAATAGTGATCACACAGTAACAGCATTTTCAAATGTGATCTAATGATTCTATTTGCCCAAAATGCATACCAAACAGTAATTTATACCATTAGATATTTAAAATAAGGATAGCTCTTTATTAGACTAATAATTTGAACACGTCTGTGTATATGAATTTTACATAATTTATAAACAAGCTTTGAAACGCAAGTCAACAAAGAGCCTGGAGCACAGGAATCGTTTATTATTCTGAAAAATTGGAGCAATTTTGAGGCTTCGTAAAATGAAACTACCGACCACATTACTCGCTAGGGTTTCCCATATCTCAATCATTAAAACCGGGAACAAATACGCAAACTTTACCATTCCGAACAATAAAGGTAAACACACGAATCGATTTATCAATTTTGAGTGATGGTTTCATAATAAGGCACAATACATTAGGCGCCCCTACAAGGATATGAAAAAGGCTTCGGAAAATTTAATTAAATTGTTCGCACGGAAGCCGAGAGGCTGGAATTGAAAAATGGCTAAAGCTGTGAAACGGACGTGTGTTTATTTAATGAGCATGTAAATTCCAGAAGGATGTTGTCAATGTGCTACAAACAGTCTTTAATAAGGCAAGCGCAAACAGGTAAGGAGAAGATATGCAAATGAACATACGTCCCTTAATTAAGCATCACTCTCGTATGAAATGTCGCAAGCCCACCTCACCCCACTGCATATTATATTACGCACAAAAAAGAAGATTAATACTGAGAGCACTGATATCTTGTTAGTATTGGGAACTGAGTCTATTCAATACGTCAAACATTCCCGTATAGACTCAGTTCATTGAATAACGAATGTGAAAATAGAAAACTTGTTCAACGATCTTTTTGGATGTGGTCCAAGTTTTTGATATATTATGGCGTCAAAGATTGGTACACAAATTAAATATTTTTCTATTAATTAATACTGTCAGCTAATAGATGACGCTAAGGCTATTTAAACGATAATTAATAATTACTCGTTGTGCAACAGAGGATGTTACTTCTCGCTGATGTTGCTGGACGAATGGATGGGAATATACGGACGTCGAATAGAAATACTCTCTTCTCTAAATAACTATTTATTCCACATCCATCGGTATGCAGGTGCAATATCTCCGTAGGGCCACAAGAGATGGCGCTGTTAAAGTAACCTTTTAATTGCGCTGAAACAGCTCCAAACAGCGCTCTGAATTGTGGACGCCTTGTTGTTTTTGATCGATACTTGATCATCATTCGAATCCGAACGCATATATGCGCGATGACTCATCAACGGGTTAAGCAAGTATTGATTCCAGATATGTAATTGAATTTGATCTAAATAGATAGCCTTTAAATGAGTGGATAGAATAACAAGTCGGATAAATAGAATTTTTGTTGATAAATATAATTTAACAAGAGGAAATCGTTTTATTCGAATTCATCTTTAAAGCTATTAATTATATTTAAATCGAGTTTTCAAGCCGAAATTTAACAGAAATTATAGTTGAAGTGTGCTTGGCTTAAACTTGTGTGTGCTTCGGTGCTTGAATGTTCAAGTTAAACATTTCGGATAAATGAAAGTGCTACAGTTTAAAACGCTAACAAAAATCCGGACTTTTAGAGAGATTTTTAAATCGTATGAGGATTGATGATAAATTGCGTTATAAATATAATTTCTACCAACATTTCAGATAATATTAGATAGATTTTACAAAACATCTTCAATTGAAATAATTTGTAAGTGGAGTATGTTTGAATCAATTGGCCAGTTGAGTGGATGACGATTAAAAAAGTAAATACAGAAGTACTTTTTTTAAAAAAGTCATTAAAGAAAAGTGTTCCAGCTGCGAGACTTCAATGACGAGCCATTTTCTTAATATATAATATATACACGTTGCGCAACAGTAAATTACAACAGAGACTTCTCGATGTGATGAAATAAATGTATTTTTAATAAAGGGTTTTTTTATTTATCACTAAAAATTGTACATCAAAATTCCGGATTATATTTGAATTCTCCTCGTATTTTTTACAAGCCTAGCGATGCGTTTTATTTTTATATTCATAAATATGCCAAGTTCTTAGACATATTTCTTAAAATTGGCTTAAATTTATTGAACGTACGTCTAACGATATTGTAGCTTAAGCGGTTAAATGATGCACAATTTCACGCATATTTAATGATTTATGTTTTTAGAATTATGACGATGTAACATCACACTCCAGTGAATTAATTTTTCTTTTGTAATATAAATATACTCGCTTGCCATATTTTGACATTGAAATATTATTTAGTTTTATGAGTATATAATCAAAATCATAACCCGTGCTTAATTCGTGTTGTTTCAAATTAATCATGAGGAAAGCTTAAGCTGGGTTGTTTAAATATATTTCATTATTCTCTACTGAAGACACCGCCAAGGAACGGCTCGAGCTCGAGCTTAGTGAGGCGTAAATCCTCGAGCAAGGATTTAACATCTCTTTCCTTTCATTTCACTTGCAGTTTCCTGCTAAACAGACATTTATCCCGGAGCTTTATTTGCAAGACAAAAAATCTGAAATGCTTCACGTTTGACGACGGTTCGCTTGTGAATCCGCACCTTTGTCGAGAAAGTGCTTTAATCTTTAAGTGCTGAAACAAGGAAGCTTATTTGTGAGGCATATCAGTAAAAGTGTAACCGTGTTTGGTGTCTAAGGGTAAACAATTGACGGGGGAGGATAATGAGCTGTTGTCGCAACTGTGTCAACTTCACTCAATATCCCCAATTAGTTGTCACCTTCCTTTTATTCCGCTCTGGCAATTCCAGGGGAAGAAGATGCAGCCGTCATCAATTACGACTCCGATCAAAAGCGCTTTATTACATTTGCGAACCTTAATTAGAGTGGAGTTAAAAGCCCCCATGCTTCTAAAGACGCCTCCTATTAAAATGCTAAAAATGTTCAAATATTTGCAACCAAAAAAGAGCCCAATTAGTATTACCATATATCTGGAATGGATATATCAAATAAGCCATTATGTATATAATTAACTGTACTATTATATATAAATTATCCTAACCCTCCTAAAACACATGCTATCATACGCGTCTTTCAATGACACCTCCCATCTTGAATGGTTTACCATTCGCGACCGGTAAATTCTGACACCAGTGAAGTGTGGGAGCGGGAGCGTACGCAGGGCAGAGTCCTTAGGCTATGATCCGCTCCCATGTACTTACCAAGATTTATTATATATTACACAAACACAGCTCAACAGCTAAGGAGTGTCACTTCTGTCGCGCGATTTTATATCAAAACGTGGTCTTGTGTTTTCATAACAACAAAGTGTTATCTAACCGAAATTTGCGTGGAGTGAAATACTAAAAAACTTCCCTCTGAATGAAATGTTTTCGCTGGTCCAAGAGTCGGCAGTGGGTGATATATCAAGAGTCTATCTGATTGCGTAAATCAAACACGTCATAAAATACCTAAGTAGCAAAATGAAAAAAGCACTAAAAACGTCAAGCAAGTACATTTTTCTAGATCTATTACATTAAAAATACACTATTATTTTCGCTTTATACATATTACGTGCCTGCGGGTACACATGTGGGAATAAAAGTGGGAAATATTATACCGTACGGCAACTTTGGAACTGCGCTTACAGCTCAAATATTTACATCAAAATGACTTTTGCCGCAAATTTATAGTTGTACGGGTTGTAATATATTAAGAGAGAGGGGTGCGTTATTACCGCGGTAATGTGTTTGGTAATACCCGGGTTAGTCCGTTAACTCTTTACCCGGATACTATCGCCACGACCAACGCCGCTCATTTAACCGCTATCCGCATGTATATAGCCTTTTAAAATTACTCGTTTATTCCAATTATTAATTTCTTTTAAGCGTGTCTAATTAAATTAATCATCTGTAAAGTGTAGAACGAGCCGTGTGTAGTACTAAACGTACGCGCGACTTTAAAACATTTTAACTTATATACAAACTTTTATAATGAAGACCGTATGAGATGAACAACTTCGCAACTAAAATGAAACTTACATAATGGATAAATGGAATTATCAGTTCTTAATCTTGTTCCAGACTTTCAATTTGATTTAAGCATCAAAATTACTGTGCGAGTCAAAATCTAATTTAGCAATGATATAAAATGATTTTAATTAAAATTATTTTTCGTTTAAAATTAATTTAATACGCATTTATTTTTTATTTTTTTACAAATTTAATATCTTACCAGTAATTAATAAGTGTATTTTAATATATTTCAGTAAAATTTAATCTAAATAAGCTTACACATAGTGTGTTCTTAGACATGGAAAAAGCGTTCAATTCTGTTAGATATAATGTTTAAGCATTTAAATATTAAGCTTGAGCTGTAGGTAGTCTCGTGCTTGAGCAATTAGACTCGTAACTCATCATCGTAATCATCTTAAGTTCAAACTTACAGGAGATGTGGCTGGCGACCACATTTTTAAAAACATATTCACTATCAAAAACTTTGTAAAAATGGTTAACAATAAAAGCCACTCAAATAAACTAGTACAAACACGATACGCAAAATAAAATCACATGATTTAAATCTGAGTGGGGAAAAAAATGTAGAAACAAAATGTCGAGTCAGACTCGACATAGGACCGCAAAGAGTTAATGCCATCGTTATATTAGTTTTATTTCGTTATGATTAGTTTTATGATTGTTAAATGTAGCAAATACGGGACAAAGAGTCGAAACAATCTGGTTATTAATAAAAAAGTTCAAAAAGTAAGTCGCAATCGATAAACAGTCGACATTTATGGTAGCAAACACTCAGCAAAAATGCTTCCAAAGTTTAAAAGGTTTTTGAATTTCCTCTCCGTGAAAAAGCACCCTTTCAGCATTTAACATTTGTGCTACTTTTTGGAATAGAGTTGACTCAATAATGATCGTTTTGGTCTGTTTCAGGGAGCAAGTCGTCGACTTCACGATGCCTTTCATGAACCTGGGAATCTCGGTGTTGTACAGGAAGCCGATAAAGCAGCCTCCCAACCTCTTCTCCTTTCTCTCGCCGCTTTCTCTCGACGTCTGGATCTACATGGCTACGGCGTACCTCGGAGTATCAGTGCTGTTGTTCATCTTGGCACGGTATGTCTTGCTTCTTCCACTACAAAACTACAATAACACTATTCAAACCATTCTCAGTCAAATATTATCTGCATTCGGTTGCTTGTATGGATGTAAACTTTTACGATTTGACACCGTGTCTGAGGGACTGTATTTGGTCTCCATTAAATTTTATCACCCCATGGGGCAAAAATATTGACACATTCGTGCGCAACAATACAGTTTCCTGCAATTGAACGACTATTTTTAAATTTAGTTTACATCTAAATTGAATGATGGGTTACATTGCACCATTAAGATATATGATCGAAAAACAAAATAAAATATGATATGTAAGTTATGTATGTCCCTAAATATCTATTTATAAGCCTTTAGATAGTTCCTACTGCGAGACTCCGATGGAGATGAGCCACTTTATCGGGCCGATCTTTGCCATTCTGAGAACTGTAATCATAATTTTTAATAACATAATCAATTAAATTTACTTTTTAATCGCATTTGGAATCCATTTTTCATCAGAGTTTAAGTTATTACACAAGAATATTCATATATAATGAATTTAATCAACGTAATAAAATTATAATAATGTAAGCTTTTACTTGAATGTATTAAATATGTATAATTAATTACAATTAACAAGTTCATTTTCTCAGAAAATCTAATTCAAAACTTAAATTAATAATGAAAAATAAGCATTGTTATAGACCAGCGCTCTTTTAATATATAACACATTAATTTTGAAAAGGAAAATGTAAAAAAATCTAATCTCGCTGAAAGCTTAATACCATTATGTAACAAATTATTTTTTAAAAGGAATTTAAAATCAGTCACTCCGCGAGATGAAAACTTCATTAAGATAATGTTAAATGTTGCAATTTACTAGATTAAAGCCACCTAGGAATTGACCAAATATTTGCCTTTTATTCATTTATAAATAGGTTTACTTATAAATATATGGATGAAGACTGTATTTATGCGGTATAACAAGTATTCAGTCCACGCAAATATGTTGCAGTGTTATATTTGTACTAAATAGTATGCATCCCAAAAGTCATGAAATATATTTTTTTGCCATGCCTTTTTGAATTTGAAAATTTGAGCGTCTTCTTAACCGAAGAAGACCATGATGAGCAAAATCCAAAGTGAAAAAAATGTTGTTTGTATTTTTTGACACCAAAGGGGTGACCTACAAAGAGTGTGTATCTCAAGGAAGTGCCCACTAAGTGAATATTCTGATAAAATTGATGAAAAAAGCATGCATGTATATGCATGTAAAAAAACATTGCCATTACTTGGGTACTTCATCACGACAATGCCCTAGTCCCGGCTGACTTCCCAAGGACATTGGGTTGGGGGTTTCACTCTACACAAAAAGCCCCAGGGGGAAGAGTAACCCTACGTCCGTGGGTAACATTCTTAGGATATTTATGTGGATGGTAGAGGTGGGCGAAAGCAGTGTCGTCAGTTTGCTCATCAAACGCTACTGGGATAGGCTAGCTAACATAAGTTGGGTGTGTGGCATACCCTGGATTAGGTGGAACTGCTGATGACAGAAGGAATAGGACGATTTTGTGCAAAAGGCACTACAAATAACCAAGACCAATACAAGTTCCAAGAAGAAGGAGGAGCCCTAAGCTCATTCCTTCTTCTGGTGCACATAGTCTGAAGTTGATCTTCTTCGTGGAGTCTCGCCTCCCCTAGAGGGCGCAGAGTGAAAAGTGTGGGCATCAGAAAACTCTGTACGTATTCCTCCTGGCGATTAAAATACTGATGGAAAACGCTCTAGTCCGGAAGCACTAAAGTCATACTTCACATCAACGTGGGACATGAACACAAAAAAACTGGTAAGTCACTGTATGTCTGATCTCAGATTCACAGCGACATCTTCCGTCTCTCTTCAGGTGCAATGTGTTACTTTAACAGCGCCATCTCTCGTGGCCCTACGAAGACATTGCACCTGCATACCGATGGATCACTTCTTGCGCACGCACTGTTGCCGGTTGGGTAATGACGCGCAGGATGCGGGAGTCGGGAGAGTCTTCGGTTAACCTTGGCTTCGGGAGATCGTCCCTCCTGCAAGCAAGGCATGTGGAATAATAAGTTATTTAGAGAAAAGAGTATTTTTATTCGATACCCGTCTATTCCCATCCATTCATCCAGCAACATCACAGACCGGTAGAAAAACGAACCTGTGCATTAACGCGGTCATCCTGACGAGCACGTGAGAGTGGGGATCCACCTGGATCCACCGGGGATCCACCTCTGCCTCCAAAAGCGCTCCCGCCTTAACTTTACACTGGTGTCAGATGTAGGATTGACGAAAAAATTGATCAAAGCAGCATTGATGATATCCAAGCGGCCATCATTTTAAAAATGATATATTTCATGACTTTTGGGACACTTTTGTAAAATGGTTTTTTTTTCAATTATAATCTGTTTTTATGTTAATATTGATTTTGCATATGCGCCCAACGTTAAAGCTCACCGATGAGTCGCTATGTTTTTCATCTAAAAACATTTTAATCCCTAAAAATTATTATGCCAGGGACACATATTAGCGAATCCAAATAAGGGGTTTCATCTTTTTTAAATATATTTAACACAGGTCATCAGGGCTGCTACCCATTGAATGTTATTTGATAAGCAACTGAATCTATTCTGGGTCAACTCACCTTTAAATAATAATATATATAAGTCAAAGAACTTTTTACGCAATATCTAATGTGTCTAAATTCACTGGTAGTTAAAGAATAGAGTGGTAGATTTTGCACAATTATAACTTTTTTTTGATAAATTGATAAAATATGTGATATCGCCAATATTATTATTTTTTTATTGAATAAGATTTCATAATAATATTATATTACAGGATCAACAAGATTGTCTAGAAATAATTTTTGATGTGTATTTATTATTAAAAGGGTAGTTAAAGTCGGAAACCTAAATTAATATTTGTTTTTCAATAGCACTTCAATCATGAAGATCCCTTCCAAATTACCTAAATATAATGAAAAGTTGCCTCTGGTCAAATATTGGCTTTAGTTAACAAGTAACTAATTGCTGAAGATTAATAACATCGCCGTAAACATTTAACAACTGGCGATCTCAAAGGTCTTTAGGTCTACAAATAAGCGCTCTGTATATTTAGGATCTACGTTAATTTTCATGTATTCTTTGTGTGGATGTTTTGAAAAATGTGTGACATTAATAGTTTCACCCCGTACGAGTGGCACAAACCGAATCCGTGCAACCCTAACAACCCAGACAAGCTCGAGAATATCTTCTCAATGGTCAATTGTCTTTGGTTTGCCATCGGTTCGCTGATGCAGCAGAGTTGCGACTTTCTACCCAAGTAAGCAACACACGATCTGACGACAAAAGACGCCTCCGATATAAGCTTCCCAGCCGAATAAATAAACGTGTTTTTGGGAGCCTTTTGTCGCGCAAGTCGTGTCTTTTGTGTGTCGTTTTTATTTTTTTAACGCCACCCCCTTTTTGTTTGCGTCCTTCGGCGCCCCAGCTTCAGCCCCTACGAATGGGACAACCCGCATCCCTGCCTGGACGAGCCGCAGGTTCTGGAGAACCAGTTCTCTCTGTTGAACTCGCTGTGGTTCACCATCGGCTCCCTAATGCAGCAAGGTTCAGATATAGCTCCGAAGTAAGTTCAACCGAACATCTTTTCCTATATTATATCAAAGCATACTTCAACAGACAATTTAATCCAATATCAATGATAATTTTAAACAAAATATCAGCTTCAAATTATTAGAGCTTGGAGAATGCTGAAAAATTGTCTGATGAAATATTCAGTTATCCCGTAATTTCAATCAAATTGAAGCTTTATCTAAATTTTGCTGCTTTCCAAAATCCCAGGTTTAATTTATTTTTTTAACATATTTATTTATGTATCCTATTTATGAATTATTCATGAAATATTTCAATATTTTATTTAACGTATATTAACACATCAATAAATGAATTTCAGAGCCGTATCGACAAGGATGGTTGCTGGAATGTGGTGGTTCTTTACTTTGATCATGATTTCTTCATACACTGCAAATCTTGCCGCTTTCTTGACAGTTGAAAGAATGGATTCCCCAATTGAAAGCGCTGAAGACTTGGCAAAACAGACCAAAATCAAATACGGAGCATTGCGAGGAGGATCCACCGCTGCATTCTTCAGGGTATAAATCTTACATCGCCTAACATCAAATATGGAATTGAATATATTAATCAGTTTTTTTTTTGATAGGATTCGAACTTTTCGACATATCAACGCATGTGGAGCTTCATGGAATCGGCTCGCCCGTCTGTCTTTACATCCAGCAATGTCGAAGGTGTGGACAGGGTTGTAAAGGGAAAGGGAAGCTATGCCTTTCTGATGGAATCTACTTCAATCGAATATGTGATCGAAAGGAACTGCGAATTGACTCAAGTTGGAGGAATGTTGGATTCTAAGGGATATGGAATTGCTATGCCTCCAAGTAAGTCAGATAAAATTTATTCGGATTCATTGCTGTAAAACATTGCCAAACACTCAATTGAAACGTCTTCACGATGCTTTTTTTATTTAATTGTGAGCAAACGCGGTACCCATCTTACGCACAGCTTTCTCATGTGCAAATTTTCAGTCAATACTTGAATGCTATATCCAAGTTTTACTTTTATTTTTGGCTTGAAACATATAAGCACTCCACCTGCCAGATTTTCCAATGACGATAAGTATCTTCCTTAATCCAAGCTAGTTCTAAGACGGTTGAGAAAAGATGGCTCATCCACCCTCTACTAAATCTTTTTTTTTCCAAAGGCACTGATTCTAATATCTTCCCCCTCTCTTCTTAGAGAGTTTTAATTTATCAGGGAGAAAGATCGCACCTTAATTTTATTAGGGTTTTTCAATAGGGACGACGTCAAAGTTTATTTAATTATAGTGGCCATATTGTTAAAGAAACATCTATCAAATTTATTGGGGACTATACCAATCCACACGAGTTACATGACCTCAAATTAAAAATAAAAAAGTCTTAACTGAAAAAAAATCTTACTAACTTATTGAGTGATGTGTTATCTACCCTACCTAAGAATATGATTTTAAAATAATGGACTAGTTTCTGATACACTTATAATAATATATCTATATGTAAAGAGATAAAATTTAAATATTGTAAGTGTTCTATAATTATTTTCAGACTCACCGTATCGCACTGCTATCAGTGGAGCTGTATTGAAATTGCAAGAAGAAGGAAAACTGCACATTCTAAAAACACGTTGGTGGAAAGAAAAAAGGGGCGGTGGTTCTTGTAGAGTAAGTATTATTTTTAAATTAACGGGTTTTTGGAATAAGTTATTTAATTTAATTTAAATAAAGTAAGTATCTCTGTAACGGGTCCGTTCTTCTATCGAACTGTGATGTTGCTGGACAAATGGATGGGAATACACGGGCGTCGAATAGAAAGACTCCCTTCTCTAAATAATGATTTATTCCACACGAGAGAGAGAGAGATCTGGCTGCAGGAAGGACGACCTTCCGCAGCCAAGGCTAACTGACGACCGGCAACGGTGCACGGGCATGAAGCGATCCACCGGTATGCACATGCAATGTGTCCACAGGGCCACAAGAGATGGCGCTGTTAAAATAACACATTGCACCTGAAAAGAGATGTAAGATGTCGCTGTTAACAGTGCTAATACGTGGGAATGGTAATCGCCCATGCTATACCTCAATTTACACAGTTTTAAAAATTGCAAATATTTTTTTAAATGTTTATGATCTTAAATTTAAAAATAATTGAACTTATATTCAGATTTAAATTTAAAAAATGTTCCCATGAAACCCCAACGAGTAGAAAGATGGGAGCGTCCGCATCTTAAGTAGTGCAGGGCTTCGCTCTCGACTCGCACATTCAGTATACGACGGTTCTCCCTCGGTCTTCAAGGCGAGAGCGTGATTCTTAATCTCCAGCCGTTCTTATTATTTCAAGCGATTTTAAAACAAGGAGTACCTTTAGAAGGGGAGGAAATAATTATTCAAATATCTTTTAATAATGTAGCTTATTTATCCATTTCAATGATACTGGCAAAGATCACTGCTGCAATAGACTAAAATATCTACAGCAACAAAACACAACTATTCCCGAAGGAATTCATAAACAAATAGGCCACACATTGTCCTACAACCCCCAAGTTTTACTCCCCATTAGTTTTGCACAGTTTCCAGAGAATGTTGCATTATTTCTGATGATGCAACATTGCATCACTTGCGTTCCAATCTAATCATATTTGATAGAATGTTGGTTTAAATATCATATACCCCTACCAAATTATTCCGATTATGGGCTAAAACAATATTTCCTTTCACCTTTATCACACAACCCTTAACAATGATTTGGAATACACTTTGGTGAATAATCTGGGTATTGTCATGCGTTTAGGGAACTTTTTTTTGTTTCTTCAAAACCTCCAGAAAACTATTTCTATAACATTCAAGATAGTTGATTTAAAGCATCCTTATTTCGAGACGACCTCACGACGTACAGTAGCGGATACTTCTGGGAAAACGTTGGGCGACCAAATTTTGTATAAACTTTCATGACTTCTATCCAAGCGGTCGTTTCCGACAAGGCTCCGGGGCCGCTCTGGAACTTTGCTCTAAGAACATCCCCGCTCCTGCCCTTCACTGGTGTCAGAACTTTCTAAATGCTACACTAAGACAAACACGATCATATGAAATATTATTTCTCTAGGAATATCTTTTATGGAAATTGTCCATATATGTGATTTTAAAAATAGGTCATTTTATTGGAAGTTTTGCATCGTATCTTATGCATTTTGATGAATTGTTTTCAGGATGAGACATCTAAATCTTCGTCAGCTGCCAACGAACTAGGGCTGGCCAACGTAGGCGGCGTTTTCGTTGTCCTCATGGGCGGAATGGGCGTCGCCTGCGTGATAGCTGTCTGCGAGTTCGTCTGGAAGTCCAGGAAAGTAGCCGTGGAAGAAAGGGTGAGCACTATACTGAGTGACACTTAGCTCTAATATTAGTGACGTGTTCCGTGCTGGATACGAACTTATCTATAAAATAAGCCTTAACAACGTCCACGTCCATCTTTTGCCATTTCTCGACATACTCTTCGTGCTGCGGAGCTCTCAAACCCTATATACAATTTCGGATAAAAATACGCTTAAACGAAAACGATAGTGCATGGATACGTGTGAACATTTTTGTACTTGTACATTTTGTATAGAAGCATAATTAAGTGACGTATATCGAATAAATTAAAACAACGAACCCACTACATGGAATGTATAGATTCGAATTTTAAAATTAATAAGTTATGCACATATTTTACATTTTAATTGATGTGGAAGTTATTTTGTTATGCGTCCTATAAATATATATATAAATTATATTCTCATGGAGCTATGGAATGCTAGGAACGTTTATGATCTGGATGAATATGAGCAGAACATGTAGCAAAACGAACGGATGATTGGTATTTAAATTGGTGAATAAAATCGATATAAAATGTTTTTAATGAAGATTTATATTAGAGAATGAGAAGATGTTTATATGGAGATAATGATGATGTTGTTATATTAACAATTTACAGTCCGTAGTCGTGTTTACGTTTTTATGTTTATGTTTAAATATATGGATGCAATAAACACTTTTGTAGACAGCATTGAAATTTCGATTGAATCTATTGGTCGGCTAAAGAAATATATCAATTTTATAAAACGAGCTAACGAGTGAATTTCTTCCGAAATTTTCCGTATTTTGGGCGACGTTTAACGCGGACACCCGGGCTGTAAAGTGTTAAAATTGGACAGAACTTGAAAACAAATCATTTGTTGTACAAAAATTTTATATTCGTACTAGTAAAAATTTATTTTCAACGATTCTATGACAATAAATGTATAGATAAAATATATTGTTAAAAACATATTTGTTTGTGATGAAATTGATGATTTTTATTGGCTTAAATAAAATATCAACTTCCAAGCATGAGATAACACAATCGATAGATGGATTGTCGTCATTAATTTTGTTTTGTTGGTAATGTACCTAAGTTTGTTGAACAAACACATAATTGGTTTAAGATAAGTCCATTCTGAGAATCTATGAATGGAGGAATCAATAAGAAATTATAAAATTTCATAAATTCGAATGGAAGATTTATAAAATTGTTATTTCTTTTCGATTCCCATTCAATATTTTTATACATTCAATGTTTCATATATTTATTTATTTTTGTTTATTATTGACGCACTCTATAAACAATACGAGGGGAGTCCCAGATGTATCAGCAAATGGTTAATCCATAGTTATGAATCAACGCAAAAACTCGGCTGTATTGCTGTGAAATATCACCAAACACTCAATTGAAACATCCCCATGACTCTGTTTTTATTCCATTGAGAGCAAACGCGGCACCTACCTTGCGCACAGCTTTTTCGTGTGCAAATTTTTAGTCAATATGCAATGTGCAACATTTTTTGAATCTATCACTGAAAGTGTTCACTATTGATAACTGCCAAATAAACACTAAACATCTATACATCGGGTCGAATACTTATGGGACTATCCTCGAAGCTACTGTTCTTAATATTGTTTCATTGAAAAATATTTTAAAAACCGTTAAAAAATATGTTATTTTAATATTTTTGGGGCATACACGTCAAATGCATCGATAAAGATATTTCAAATGAGCAAATATTTATTATTATTTATTATGATTTATTAAGTAGAATATTATGATTTATCTATTTTATTTTTATTTGCATGCCTGAAGGACTTATGAAACGAATGTGTTTTGTTTCTGCACTTTATTTTAAAATATGGTAATTTTTTATTTAATTTTTTTTTAAAAAAATATTTCATTTGTTAAAATTGATGATACAAAATGTTGAATAGATATTTACAAAATGACTATGTTAGTTGTCTGCGTATTGTTTTTTGCCTTCCTTTCGGGATCTCGCGTGTACGGATATAGGAGGTGAGTATCCAATTTAAAACTATTTACAATTATTATAATATATTATTCATTGTATTTATCATTTAGATCCATTTATCATTGGGTAAGCAACTATCAGAAATTCTTTTGATTCTGACCTATTTATATTCCTTATTAAAATGCCTATTATCTATACAAGTTATACAATCCCCCAAATCCATAAATTATATCCAAATCCGCTAGACCAATTCTCTACAACCTGCTTTTCCTTGATAAAATGCACAATAAAAGCCCATTTAACAATGTTTCAGTATCACATGATAGTATTGGGATTACCCAAAATCGCTCGTATTATTGGTATTCCCCGAAATCTCACACGATTTAATTGCTTTGATAGAACTGCTTTTTTTTTAAATGTGAAGTAAAATTAATCGAAAACCATATAAATGTACTGTAAGCGCATATCAAATGCACGGAGCTTAATCTCGACCTTGTTACCGAGGAAATGGTTCTCGGCCGTAGAGTCTCGCAGCTGGATCACTTGTCTAGAAATATTTTAAATAGAAATCCTAAATAGATCATAGGCGTATACCAGTTCAATCAAAGTCTCTAATGGGGAACAGGGACGAGCTCATGGGTATAGATCGCTAATCATTAGTCTCACAGACTAAATCTTCCCCGCTCAGTACCTTTCTATACAAGTAAATTAGTAACCCAAGCCTATTTATTGCACGTGCAATTCAATCGTCATCGTCAAATCAACAAATCTTCCTCGCGTATGGTCTGTCCCAAAAGTCATGAAATATATATTTTTTTAAAAGTTTTATTGACAATACGGAACAAATTGTTAATATTCTTAAAAGTACTGTCCACGAGGATCTACATATTTTTCCCGCCGACGAAGACAATAAATATTGTTTTCTGACGCCATAGACTTGCTTGACCAATTTGTGATTCAAGATCTCGAAACAAAGATGCACTAAATCAGCTATCCAGATGTTATTGATGATTGCAGCAGGCTGCACTTTAGTGCGTTATAAAGCTAAGGGTCTCTGCCACCTTACTCAATTATTTATAAAACGCTGCGACCAGTAGAAGGGTGGTAAAAAAATATATTTCATGACTTTTGGGATACATCCAGTATAGTGACGGGTCTATTCAAAAATAGCATTAGTGATCTAGAAAGTTAAGAAACATCATAAATATCAATTTTAAACTGTATTTATGCGGTATTTTAATGGACTCTGTGAGGGATAAGGGAAAGTAGTATTATTTTTAGTTGATGAAAAAAATGATATTGGCATGACTTAAAGAAATGTGATTTTTTCAGGCATCTCTCTGTTCTGAGATGGCTTCGGAATTGCGGCAGGCTTTACGATGTCAAGGTAGCGGTCGTTCGAGTTCTAGCCGTAAGAGGGCGGCCGCCCCCGCCCACACGGACTTAGGCTCTCAGCCTGCAGGACTCAGCTCTCCCTATATGCACTACGGCTTCGGGGCCAAGGACTCGCTCAATTGACAATGATCCGTAACCTTCTCCGCCGACTTTGAAAGCGGCGGCTAAGGGACGAACTAAAACCACCCCATCGTCCCGAAGACAACCATACCGAAAAGAAAAAACATTTCGCTATTTTCACCCCTCATTTTCTCATCATCTGAGATCCGGGGTAAAATAATTATATCAGGTGAAGTTGTGACCAAATCAAATTTGAAACTAGTTAATTTATATGATTACAATTTAAATTTATTGAGAAACTCTTTCAAACTTTTAATAAATTGTATAATACATATATGACTAATTAATTTTTTGGGCATTTGGATGTCATGCAAGATTTTGTTTGCCAAATCCAAAAAAAACATACTGCCAAAAATGAACACAAATGATAAATAATAAACATCTTACGATAATAAATAATTTTAAAAAATCGGAGTAGAATTTTTATCTTCAACTACATCTATAGAAATATATGAATGTTCTAGTTATACCTAAATAAATATTAGAATGATTTTTATTTTGTTAAATTCATAGAATTTACAACAAAATAAAATGTTATTATCATTGATGTTGTATATTTTATTGTTATGTTATATGTTGAATAAATTTATGATATAATTCTGACGTGTATTCCATGAAAGTAATAAAATTTCTTTCTTATCTTACGAAGAATTCTGCAAATATTTTATTTGTATTTTTTTTTACATACACAATCAACCCTTCTATAGAATATTTTCTTATAGCATTTGCGGCGTCTTTTATATAAGGACAAAATACGTAAATTCAATCTCCCTAACGCATTTTAATCAATTGTGCTAATTAACAAATGTATAAATATTGTGTGGGTGCCAAATTTTCTATAGCGTTCTGTTTATATAGCGTGGTCCCTATCTCGACGTTATAGAAGGGTTGACTGTAGATTATATATAAATAGCAAATTTTTAATCATCAATTCACTACAATTGTATCATATTGAATGCTGTGTAATATATTAAAATATGTAAACTAATTAAGATTCCTTGTAAATAATAAAATAAATTTTTGATGATATTAAATTGTACATATATGAAATATTTTATTCTTTTTTATATTATTATATCTATATAATGTTATAATAAAATATTCTGAATGTCTCTGTTTCTATCGAATAGCTACGTTAAATATATAAAAATATTGTAAAAATAGATATTAAAATATTTAATATAATTTTAAAAATATTCTAAATATGCATTATATACGTTTTGTATGTGCTTGTCGTTTTTAAACACAATTTTTATTTTTATTCCTCTTGACAATCTGTCTTTTTAAGGACAAGTCAGTACTATAGCGTTCATAACTTTCATATAAATTTGAGACAAGTACATACATTAAAATCCAATCGTAATTATATATTTTTTATAATATCAGGGTGTCAATAATTGAATTACGATAAATACATATTAAATATAATGATAATCTCGAATACATTTACCAATTATTTGATACATTAAAGTAAAGCTATGCATAGCGTGGATTTCTATGATTCTGTATATGTAAATCCTTTGTTTTCCATCTTATTTGGGTGTATTTGTTGGTTTGAAAGCACAAAAGTGTGCATAATTGTATTTGAAGTCTCACCAAATCGAATGAGTAAGAATTGAGTGATTTTCGAAGTTGTGAACATAAAAGTGAATCCATAATTAAAATGTATATGAAAATTGTGTAGTAACAATAAATGTTAAAATACTTTAAATTGATTATGTGAATGTATCATTTAAGAACATGTCAAATAAATATTAAGTGTTTCATAATATATCTTTGCTATATTTCAAATAAATGCCCAAATATCCTTTTTAAACCTCCTTAATTCCATCCCGAAAATTATGAAAAATTGATTTCGTTTTTTTGTTGCATATTTTCAAAATATATATTTATATATAATAATATCAAATATAATAGTATCAACTCAAATAATTTTTAAAATTTTGATTATTTACGAAGTTTTTGCTATTTTAGTGACGCCATGACAAAGACAATCCTAGCAGAATGAAATTTTTCAACACGGTTGACATGATATCTCAAGTTCTAATCAATTGATTTGCTTTAAATTTAGTTTAAACCTTTTATATATAATTTTGTATTGTCTCTACCAGATTTATATAAAAAAATTGTTTTTAACTATTCAAATAAAAATTAAAACTGAAAAAATAAGGCCAAAAACTGGTGACTTTTTTTTAAAAAAAAAGTCGCCATTTTCGTTTTTTGTTTTTTTTTAATAGTATTTTCAGATTACTACAAAGGTACAGATGAGTACAAAATTTGTGCCTTTAGACCTATATTTTATAATAAATTATTTGTTTGAAAAGATCCAGGCAGTGGAAGATCATGGATGTAATCTTATAATATTTAGAAGAAATGCTGCAGTATAATTTTGTATTTATGCTAATTTAATAAAGTAAAAAGTATTATAAAATGTATAGTATGCATAAGTATTTAAAATAATTGATTCATAAATAAATCTGTGATGTTTTTAAAAAAAAATATTATTTTAAAAATTAGAATATTTAATATATTTATATTAAGAAAAAGTCGAATACCTGTAGGGAATATAAAGTAGTAAGATTCAGGAGTAAATTAATATTTTTAGATTTTTTTTATTGATTCCTTGTATTTGTAGCGTGGGCAATTTACAATCCCACTTCTGACACCAATAATACATAGGGAGCGGGGGCGCTCTCGGGGAAGTCCCCGGAGTTCCCAGACAGCTCCCCGCTCTCACGTGCTCGTCGGGATGGTCGAACGAGTCGTGTGTGTGTCTGGAAGAATAGTTGGGGATGGACGGGCGTCGAACAGAGAGACAGTCTTCTCTAAATGACTCTTTATTCACACGAGAAAAAGGGAGATCTTGCTGCGGGAAGGACGTCCTTCCGCATCCAATGCTAACCGACGACTCTTCTCGATTTTCACCTTCTGCACACAAACATCCAAATGGCAACGGTGCATGCACAAGAAGTGATCGGTCAATATTGCATGTGCAATGTCCCGAAAGTGCCCTCGCTCCTATGTAATATGTTCATGAATCATTCTAAATGTGAAATCCTATAATTGGCTTTGTAATATTTCTAGTCCATATTAGAATTTACAAAGCTAATTTACATATGTAAAGCTGTTGGGTTTCCATAAATAAATCTTCATTGGAAATTTAATTTTGAGGTACTGCCCGCAGCGTGTGCGGATTAAAGAATCTTTCCGACCAGACTTTCCGATACTCCTAATATTTTACTTTTTTTGAAACCCAACACAGATTTTATATTTCTTCTATGCTTCGCACAGTACGGTATTTTTAAGAAACCAAGCGAACGTGCTATACCGGATGCTTCAGTACGATAATAAAACCGAAAATAAATATTTTAGTATCACAAAAATAATAAAATCAACTGACATCCCGAATCGCAATTCTGGTTTACTTAGCGAAGACAAATTTAGGGATAGTTCATCGTGCCAAGTAACGGGTGTTTACTAATATTGTTTTACACAATTGAATTCAAATAGAAATATTAAAATTGGATAAATTAGGTCGGTCTTATATTTAATATGACTTAAAACTTATCTCACTAAGCACGAAATAATAAAAGTAATCCATTCTGAATAAAATTAAATATTTAGAAAAAGTCATGCCATATCACCGAGCGAATTATATCATAAGTGTACTCCGTCGTTCATCACAGCCAACTCGCGGGTCGGGACCATTTTTACGGATTGCGGCGCGATCGATCTCGCAATTGATCATGTATAACGCCGAGATGCTCTCAACAGCGGGTTCAACGTATACTCCTGTATGCCAAGTGGGGCTCCATGTTCACTACAATATTTTAATTCAAAGTTATAACTAAAATAAACTGCTAAGATACATCGTAAATACCCAGTTACTTTTCATATTTATATGATCATTGATGCCAAATTTTAGTAACAAACATTTCTCAGATAGCATTCAGTGGTTTGGTCTTGTTCAATATTGCCGAATTTTCGACTGTGGAATGTCGGGAAAGAATGTGAGACGACTTCAGTTGGCTTTTATTATAAATTCACAATAGAGAAAGCATAATAACATTTGCACAAATATCAAATTTTCGTGTATCCACCTTTTTATAAAGTATCCACCTTATTCTCCTGACTTAGCCCCGTCTGGGTTTTACTTGTTTTTATCTCTACAAAATATTTAAATGGAAAAAATAAAATAAAAGATGAGGTGAAAACAGCACCAGACACGTTTCTTGGATCGAAACCCCGAAAGCATTTTTTTTTCTGAAAATATCAAATTTTGTTTTCGTAAAAAAATACGACGTTATTTATGCATCAACCTAATAGATTTCCATTAAATTCGAACTCTTAAAATTTTAATTTCATCTCACGGTTGAATAAATGCAAAAATATTTTAAAGTTACACTGGTGTCAGAATCGGCGGGTTGTGAATGCTGAGCGTTTTGAATAGAAGGCGACGACAAACGACGCACGCCGGCAACGTGAAGCGTTAGGAGGTTAGGATGGCGGAGAATCCATTAGCATCCAGCCTCGAAACGACGATGTAGATGGTGCGTCGGCATCATCGCACGCGGCGCACATAATAAGAATATATTTGAAAGGTCGTAGATCTGTCAGCCTCCAACCGACAAGACCATGCGCACCGTCGACCACGTGGAGGAGTTGATCGGTCATAGTGGGTGCCAACTCCTGGGCGATGATGTGTCACAGGAAACTGCTGCGTGGGAGTGTGAACCGTGGTGAACGAAGTTGTTGTGTATTAGATGTTTTTGTTATGAACACGATACTTTGTGTCAACACTAGGCGCTGGTGAGCTAGAAATGCCACCAGGCTAGTAGTATGTCGTGAGATACTTAGTGTGAGCCGCGATGCTCTGGGTGAGTACTAGTAGTAGGTCGCGTGCAGGACGGATTGAACCACGACGGTGGGGCTAATCTCTGCTATCACTATCCTCTGAGAGGCGCTGGCTGGGTTCTCAATGTATGAGAATTCCACGAAATTCAGTGATTTAGGGTCGGTTCCTGGAACTTATAGTTTCGCATAGGTACGGAAATCTAGGGAAAGATTGTCAGAAAAATGTCATGTACCGAGGGGCATCCATATAAATCTTGTCAATTAAACTTGTAGCGTGCGTAAAAGCGGCATTGGCATTTGTCTAACGGTACTAATTTTGAAATAAATATATAAACTTAATCGAACTTTTATGGTTGAATTATGTAAATGAGGTAAACAATGTTGTTGTTATTATACTGGTTAGACATCCGGTATATATTATGTTATTGCTTATTATTATGTTAATGTGTTACAAACTATTTGGATTTATTTTGAGAGAGAGGAACAGCTGTGAAACCTTTACTATTGTTTTGGAAATTTGTTTTATATAAAGCACATGTTCGACCGAGGATGGTCTAAGTTAAGGGAGGAAGAGTGTAGCGTGGGTGATTTACCATCCTCACGTAGTAGTGCTGATAATCTGGTAGATTTAATTCGCCAGATTAACAGCAATATCTTCCGTCTCTCTTTAGATGCAATGTGTTATTTTAACAGCGCCATCTTTTGTGGTCCTATGAAGACATTGCATCTGCATACTGACAGATCGCTTCTTGCGGGTGCACCGTTGCCGGTTGGGTAGTGACGTACAGGATGCGGGAGTCGGGAGAGTCTTCGGTTAGCCTTGGCTGTGGGAATATGTCCTTCCTGCAGCCAGATCTCTTTTTCGTTTGAAATAAATAGTTATTTAGAGAAAAGAGTAGCATATGGGGACGGGGAGCCACCCAGGGACTGCCCACAAGGGACCGCCTCAACGTTACATTATCAAAGAAGTACACTAAAAACTGATTTAATGAAAAATTAAGCTACATTTATTTATTTTTATTTAAAAAATCATTGAATTTCCACGCGTTTAAAAGTCGAAAGCTCTGAAAAATATAACGCTTGAGCTTTTTAAAGCTTTCGTCGGAAAATTTTGGCAGTTAGTTCGTCTGTTCTATTAGACTGCTTTAATAAATATAAAAATAGTACAAATACAATTAAACTATTGTACGTTATGTGCTTTATATTGTACTGTTTAAAAAAAATATAACTCACTAATTAAATGCTTAATTTTTGCAATCTATGCTAAAATCGATATCATAAAAATACATATTTATGTTATTATTACACAATTGTTTATCAAAGTTATACCTCGAGAAGACTTTTTTTTTGGATGATTGATTTATTTTCTTCAACAGAAGCAAACATGATAAGAATTATTTTTTAGTCGGCAAGGTGAAAGGTGATGAAATATAATTATAAATGCGTGTTTATCATTCATAGTTCTTATCTAAATAAAGTCAATATTTCAATAGCAAGTATTAATGATCAGTCGTTAGTTGTGCTTCTTCGATAGGACACTGTCAAATTCCTGTCTAAGGATAGTTGGCGAATTGATGTATGTATTTATTCTGGCTTTTATATATTATTTCTAATTGAATTGATTCATATTGCTCAAGATAAAATTATCGTATCATGAAAAAAACTTCGTTCTTACGGAAGAACAAACATGTTATATAACATGATTTTAATAATAGTCTCACTTTAATGTGCTTTAGATTAAGCTATTGTTATACAAAAAGGTATAAAGTGTTTTTGTTGCAAATTTTTAATTAATACGAGTTGGATTCGAATATAACCCTGAATTTTGCTGTACAAATGAAGTGTCTTATTTTTCTATATAGGGTATTTTGCACATAGAGCGAAAAAATTGTTTTGGCGTTTGACGACATTTTGAAAAAATACCCAAAATACACTTTTAATTCATCATATTTTTTTTTAAATCTGTAATCATAATAGCACAAAATAACTGTTTTTGTATTTAGAAATTTATTTTTGATCTAAATAATTGGTTTAAAAAATATTACTAGGTTTTCAAATTCACAAAAAATGTGGAAACGAATGAGAAATGTCAACTTCTACATTCTCTAAAGAAAAAAAATTAACATTTATTTTGAACAAAATTTAATATTAAAATTTTCTCTATTTTGTACCCTTTCCAACAATATGTTACATGTTATACAAATCATTCAATAAGTTGTTAAACTTGAAGAGGTTCCAGTTTGCCAGCATCAGGATTAAGAAAACATTTTTTTTTATATTCTAGAAGTTTTTGTAAAAATTTACAAATAAAGATAAATTTTAAAAATACTTTTTATGAAATTTTGGTTATTTTTTCAAAATGTTGAAAAAAAATTATTTCGACAACCCTGACACTTAAGACATAGGGTCTATTTGTAAAACGTAACAAAAGACCCTCCCTAACCCCCAAAAAAATCAAAAAAAATAGTCGGCCCATGTGCTAAACACCCTTATTGCGCGTTATCATTTGTTTTCATTCAAGTAACCTTAGCGTAAAATTCCGGATTATATTTGAATCTTCCTCGTTTTATGAGCTATTATGTTTCCATACTTAATTCAATGTCTCATGAATTCATATGTCCTTGCTCTTAATTCCGATATAACATCACGTATCCATTTCACGCGATCATTTTTCGTCTTTTATGACCACATCCGTTGTTCATACTTGCTCTCGTTTAAATTTTTAATATCATTCTGTTTAAATAGTCGGTACCTCGATGATACACCAGCATTCCATCATGTGATTCGTCCAAAGTAGTCCCTTTCCATAATTCGTATATAAAACATTCCCTAACCATAATACACACGTATAACTCCCCTCTTGCGTATTAATTTCATCAATCCTATCGAGCATAAGGATTGCTGCAGTGACCACACGTTAATTCGGCACAACTCATGACCAGGGTTGCCAACTTTATCGCACCGTAATAAATTATACTTTTAAATGAATCGAACAGTAAGGGCAATTTAGGCAAATTGCATCCAAATATAGTGTATAATATGTGAGTAAAGTGATTTTCTTTTTTTGGGAGTCATTCAGAAGATACAAACAGTGTAAAGTATCTTACATACGTCAGTGATGGCGATAGCAAAACATTTAGTGGTTAGTAGTGATATAATAATATGTAGAACACGTTGAGAAGAAAATTGATACAGAAAGAACTCGATGTAAGGATTAAAAGAAGAAATTTGGGCTACTTTCTACCACAAATATTCTACAGACGCAAATTCTCAACATCAATCGAAGATAGGTAGTATTTTGTATGTTTTAGTTACAATCGAATCTCAAACCAAAGCTTTCACCCATCGCCGTATCTATCTTTCCAAACGATATCGTTAAAATAATTGGTTCTGATATCAGTGAGCAGCAATCAGCTTTGCAGAATTTTTGAAAACACTAAAGGTTCACTTCACGGATCAGATAGCGAAAAACAAGAACCTTGAAACGGGATGACCCCCTTGAAAATAGACGAAGCTATTATATAATCAAGTGTTTAATTGCTCATTAGCCTACTAGCAATGACGCTTGGTGACCCTACGAATAGGGTCACTACGCGTCACGGTCAACTGACACATTCCCATATCAAAATTAACTATATCACACCTTCATTTTAAATATCTACTATTGTATCCTCATAATGATGATAAAAAACGTCTATGGCAGTAGTCTCCAAACTTTTTTGATCGCGTATCACTTAGATGAAAATAGTTTTAAGTTGTACCCCTATAATGTAATATATTTGTGTACAATTTGTACATTGAGTGCGGAGATTAGTGAATCGGAAACAGAGACGAGTGTCTTGCGTCTCATCATACAATCGTACATCGATGGCAAGATCCTACTGTAAAGGCACCCCTACACGTCTAAATATTTTTAAGCATAGCGTTTTTATTTTCAATATCATGCTTCTATATCTAATACACATTTTTACACACAGTTTTACAAACACAAAGAATCACTTGTATTTATATAAAGGAATGCAATTCATTAAAATTATAATGAAATTTATCCAAATCTGGATGAAAAACATTTGGTATGAGGTCTTCTTATATCGCCGGTGTCCTTCTTAAAATCATAATAAAAAATAAAAATCCACATGAACCAATTATATACTTAATCAGCGTGTCAACAAATTTGCTTTACCTCGGTGCGATAGAATTGGCAGCCCTTGAGTCACGAGTAGTGCCAATTTAACGTGTGGTCACAGCAGCAAATAATGTGTATTCTAAATTTATATCACCACCACCATTTACACTCATAAAAACATTACACCCTCAATTTGGAGTCTGTAACATTAATTTTGACGCAGCAGCTGACAGATTCTCGTTAAACTCGCTGTTCATAACAGAGCATATGTTGAAGAATTTAAAAAATGGATATTAATAAGGGGAGAATGTGGAAGCTATTATCAGTATTTTTAATTTTAACTCTCAATCTCCAAAAATGTCGAGCAAATCACCTAAAACTTGGTAAGTCTAAATTAAATACATTAATTAAAACATTTTTTTGAATACTGCACAATATTGAATTTGTTAAATATGCCCTTTTCAGGAGGTATATTTGATGTCGATGAACAAAAGGCGGCTTTTGAATTTGCCATCGATAAACTAAACGAAAATGTAAAAAACACAAACAAACACAAATTTGTCGGCTTCGCCAAAATTAATGACACCGCGACGGTATCAAAACAAGCTTGCGGCTTATTAGAGGTTTGTGATCTTTATTTGGTATATTGCGTCATAGTTCAATGTCTAACGGATTTATAATAATTAGGAAGGCGTTGTTGCTATTTTTGGGCCTGGGTCTTCCAAATCATCATACGTCGTAGATTCGATCTGCGAATCAAAGGATATTTCGCATTTGGAGACCAGAATTGATGCTTATCAGCAGGGTGGACCAAACCAAATCAATTTTTATCCACACCCATCGGGCATTGCTAAGGTATTACATCAAATCATTTAAAAAATGATCAAATCATCATCATTTATTTTAAATAAAAATATGATCGAATGTATTTTCAGGCGGTCACCGATTTGATTACGAAATTGGACTGGCAATATTTCACACTATTTTATGAGAATGGTGAAAGTCTTGCTAGGTTATCAAAATTAATTGAAACTACGACAGGAGGACTGTCTCCCTTTACGATAGTTTTGCGACAGATTGACTTCGGAATGGGAAAAGATTATAGGTTTGTTCTAGATTTTGCAAATCTTTTGACGTAAAATTGTTATTAATAATTCGACAAAATACATCCCAAGTCAGATTTTTTGTATTAATATTTGTTTTTCTACAAAAAACATGATGACTCACCGGTGAGTCATTGGCACTGATATGGTACATGAGTTGCCGCTTCTAAATTAGCCATCAGCAATTTTTATTTTTTGGCGTTCCTACAGTAAAACATGTTTAAAAAATTAATGAAAAAAGATTTTTAAATTAAATAATTTTCAGGTCGATTCTTAATGCTGCTAAAAATCAAAGAGAAAGCAACTTTATAATTGATTGTTCAACACAATTCCTGAAGGATTTCCTAGCTCAAGCACAACAAGTTGGACTCATGACTGATGAAGAAACCTATATTATCACAAATCTTGATATGCATACAATAGACTTGACACCATTCCAATATTCAGGAGTCAACATTATGGGTATTTTATCATCATTTTTAAATAATTAAGGGGGTATTCTTGTTTCGACATGGAAATTTAATTTCCCGATTTTGCACCATGCTGTACACTTTGCTCGCGGGCTGGCGCGAGGGTGAGAGCAAGTTCCTCGTGTTGCTTAGGCCGTGCTAATAAAGTGCTTTTAGATTCACAATATTTTTCCGTATGATGCGTACCGTCTGGCAATAAATGATTTGGGCGTGAGCAGCCCACATACAGCTGTCCATGTGAGAAGCATGCACGCATACCCTGTGTATTTCTGTTCTTTTTTGATGCTCGCACCGAAAACTGCACACGTTTCAATTCGATATTCGATCAGTCTGATATTTAATAGTAGTGTAGTGATATTTAATTAAAATTGACTTATAATAGTGGATTTGTTCTTCATACACCCTATTTAAAAAATTGATTTTAAATAAAAATATCTATATAAGGTTGTGTTTTTATAGTCTATTCAATACTTTTTTTTCAAATTTAACCTTATTGAGCTATCATAAATTAACAATTGATCTTGTTTTGATGAATATAGGCTTCAGACTTTTTAATTCCAAAAACAAAGCTGTTGAAGATGCTGTCAATGATTTCAATAAATACATTAGAGATAAAAACTCATACAGGATTAATATGCCAACCGTTGATAAGTTATCGACCGAATCTGCTCTCATAATTGATGCAATCAAAGCTTATGCGTCAGTATTGGATGCTAATTTCCCACAACTGAGCTTCACCGACAAAATGAGTTGTAGCGATAGTCGCACTTGGAATCATGGCAAAAGGATTATAGATCGTTTGAAAGGGGTATGCATTCTTTAAAATTGCAATATATCAAACCAAATTAATATCTTAATGGACGTTAAATTACAGTCTACCAGCGTAGGACTCACAGGAAAAATGCAATTTGAAGACGGGCTTAGAACCAAATTTACTCTATATATCGTCCAGCTTACCAAAACTGGAACCAAACAGGTATTTAAATGTATATGTATGTATATATATATATTTTAATTTTCAAAAAGTTTGTAAAATAACGGGCATTCGATCGCGTTTTTTAAAGTTTTTAAAGGCAAAAATTATAATCGAATTTTTACCTTTGTCCGATATTTTGAACCATTGCGCTCAATAAGCGTGACTGGTGTCTACGTGGATCAACTTTCAAAGTAAGGTTACAAGAGCTCCTGACACCGGTGGAATATTTTTATTTCGAGGTTGGCGTACCTGCTGTGTAGGAAAGTTGCGTGCACCTACTGTGTTAGTTTGTTTGGTTCCACGTGTTTGTCGGCCATTTTGTTCAGTCACAGTAAATTCTTCCGATGGAGAAGTTGTCATGCGTTCCCACTATTTCCCGTCCGTGCAAAACTCTCACCACTGATGATTTGGGGCTAAGTAAACTAAGTAAGCTAAATACTTTTCAACAGGTGATCAGAAAGGAGGGGGGAGGTATTTAATATATCTACTATAAGGGCTTAATCTATTAATTTGAACTCGACAGGTATACTGTTTGAAATAGGAACCATCGAATGCGCATTTGGCGCCGATACTAGAGCAAAAGATTTTAAAGGCGGTAAAAGGCACCGGGGCAGGTCACTAGGTCTTTGTGTCTAACAGGTTCACGGCAGGGGCAAAGCTCTCTAACTCTACAACGAAGTTGTTTACTCGGTGCTATTGTACGGTGTGCCAATATTGGCCGAGGTACTACGTGTTGAAAGGGCCTGGCTCAACCTGGCCAGAGTCCAAAGAAGAAATACGATCAGGGTGGCTGCTGCGTATCGCACAGTATCGGAAGATGCTAACCCGGCACTGACTGCTATTATGACAATTGACCTGCTCACCCAGGAGAGACTGGCTGTATAAAAAGGAGAAACAAAGAAGGCAGCCGGAGAAACTACAACGGCGGTGTGGCAGTCTCGATGGGACAGCTCTACAAAAGGTCGATGAACACATGAACTAATACCAAACCTGGAATTGTAGATGGCTAGGCAACATGGACAAATGTATTATCACTTGATCCAAATTCTCACCGAACATGCTTGCTTTGGCAGCTACACCAAGAGAATATATAAAAATACAAGCCCGGAATGCCATTACTGCTTAGCTGACAATGATGATGCTACACACCCGGCATTCATGTGTCCAGCGGGGAGCATTGAAAAGGATACCCTATGCAAGGAGCTGGGGGAAAATTCGTTCTCGCCCAACAGCATGATGCTTTCAATGCTCAAGAATGCTAGGACTTGAATGCGTGGTGCAAATACACAAAGTGCGTTATGCAGCAGAAGGAAAACGCCGGACGTGAGAGGCAAAGAAGAAATTCTGAAGCACCCCCTTAGTGCAATACTTAATTAGTAGCATGATGGTAGCAGAATAGAAGGGGGGGTTTTAGTGGGAAGAAATCCCACACTACCACATAATAGTGGTGTCTATTGAACATTTCCCTTTGAAGAAGACAAAATCAGGTCCAAGACGGGGATCTCGAACATGGTACAGGAGCGCTTCTCTCTTGGAAGCCATGCCCAAACATTCTGCGCCCATGAACGAATCTTTGCAAGAACACTCCGGACTATTAGCAATACTTAACTTCGCTTGGTACGCAGTGAAATAGTCATGTCCCGTCAATAACTGCAATCAGGAAGTTCAGCGATGAGCTACTTACTTTAATAATTTACGCAGATGATCACCTCGAAGATCTGTAAGGGTGATTCCTCATGGTATTCGTATTGTTTCGGTAATTTATAGTACCTAGCCATGGAAACGAGTCGCCGTTCGAGCTGCCAAAAGCCGTTCTCCCCTATATAGACTAAGCTGTTGAAGCTAGTAGTGTTGACTTTTGTAATCGGTAGTTCCACATTCCACTTTAGGACTACACAGCACAGGGCACGCTGCGCACCCAACTTATATTAGCTGGGCTACCCCAACAGCGTTTGATAGAAAAATCGACGAGGCTGCTTTCGCGTACCTCTAGGAATTATACTGTTACCTACGGCGGTAAGGTTGCCACCTTCTTCTGGGGTTTTATAGGTGGATACCGTAGAGTGAAATACCCGCCCGGATGAAGTGGGTTAAGTTGTAGTAAAAAAATTCCCCTACACGAAAAAAATAGTGGGTGTTAGGTTAGGGTGAGACGTGGGTGTATCACTACGCCCTATATTTATACAATTTTTTTTCCAGATTGGAGAATGGAATTCAGAAGCTTTAATTTTAAATCAAAATTCAAACGATCAACAATATTCATTTGAAGATGACAATATCGCAAATAGAAATCTACGCATCGTAGTACTCCCAGTTGGTTACATTTTATTTCTATGATACAAATATAATTATAATAAAATTTAATCGTGTTAAAGACATGTTATTTATTGTGCAGAATATGCCTTATGTTGGCTTGAAGCCGTCTTCGGATGTTCTTGTAGGAAACGATCGCTTTGAAGGTTTCGGAGTTGATTTGATCGAAGAAATATCCAAAATTGTCGGATTTAAATACACTTTCTTCGTACAATCGGACAGAATGTACGGCGTGTTACACCCCGCAACAAAGAAGTGGACTGGAATGATCAGAACGCTATTAGATAATGTAAAATTTACATACGATATGCTTACATCAAATCCAAATATAACCCGGAATTTTGCCATACAAATGTATTAATGATATATAAAGATGCAAATGGATTATCTTATTATTTTGCATAGCTTTCTACATTAGAAATATATTTATTCAATTGAATAGGAAGCTTTTTGATCGCGCAACTGAAGAAAAAAGGCGATGGGTAGCAAAATTCCGGGTTATATTTGAATTGTCCTTGTGCTCAATTAATTTTAATCTTGACGTAAATCTTTCAGAAAGCTGATCTTGGCATTACTGACATGACAGTAACCGCAGATCGTAGCAGTGCTGTAGATTTTACGATGCCTTTTATGCAACTCGGAATTAGTATATTGGCCAAAAGGCCAGCGAAAGATCCCCCTAGTCTATATTTTCTCCTGACCCCATTTACATCACAGGTTTCAATCGATTCACTTATCTTTATAAAATCCTTAATGTGTATTTATACCAATATTTTTTTTAGGTTTGGTTTTATCTGGGCATTGCATATTCAACAATACCAATCTTAATATTTATACTATCTAGGATGTCGCCAAAAGAGTGGCGAAATCCTCATCCTTCCATCCAAGAGCCAAAACAATTAGAAAATCAATTCAGTGTCTCTAATTCAATATTTTTTACAGCCAGTAGTGCATTTCAACAGGGTTCAAATTTGGCACCAAAGTCAGTAAAATTATTTTTAAGCTGTCATCTTCAACCCTACTATAGCGTCCACAATTTTGTACGGGTGCCTAATTTTTTATAGCTTGGTCCCTATCTCAACGCTATAGGAGGGTTGACTGTATTCAATTTAACCAAGCAACGAACCTTTTAAAAATACTTCATATTCATCGACAGAGCGATTTCAACCAGAATCATGGCCGAAATATGGTGGCTCTTTACCCTTGCTGTGGTGTGTTCTTATATAGCAAATTTAGCTGCAATTTTGTCTTTTGGTTTAACTACCTATTTAATCCCTATTAACAGTGCAGATGATCTTTCTAAGCAAGATACAATTAAATATGGAGCAGTGATGGGTGGCGCAACATTCGCCTTCTTCAAAGTATTAAATCATTTAAATCGAACTCTATTGAATAATTTCAAAAATGTATTTTTTAATATCTTAAAATTGAATTATTTGATTTTAAGAATTCAGATCATCCAACATATAAAAAAATATATGAATATATGGAATCACATCCAGAAGACATGTGTGCAAGTTATAGTGAAGGTGTTGAAAGGTGATTTTTGACATATGTTAACACAAGATGCGGCAAAAAAAATATCTATTACTATTAAACTCATATTATAATTAACGTTAAGTTTTAATCTTTTAAATGAGCTACATTTTACTCATTTTAAAATAAATATCGCTTCATGGCGTGTGTTTAAAATAAGGAAATTTCCCTGTCGCACCCTGTAAATTCTTGATTTTTTTATTATAGTTCAATCTGTTGATAAATTTGCCTAATAATTTTAGGGTAAAAAACGGAAAATATGCCATGTTTATGGAATCAACCACCATTGAATATTTAGTAGAAAGAAATTGTGATCTACAAATGATTGGCGGGTCTCTTAATGATAGATCATATGGAATTGCAATGCCGAAAAGTATAATTTCAACAAATTAATTTTTCAAATAATCAAATACACATCCAGTCATATATGACTTTAATAATCGATTGCATCATTTTTGTATTTCAGATTCAACTTACAGAAACGCCATAAATGGAGCCGTGTTGAAATTACAGGAAAACGGAGTTATATCATCACTCAAGTTCAAATGGTGGAAAGAAAAGCTCCGTGCCGGAGATTGTGTCGTAAGATATCATTTTGAATACAATTTGAATACAAAATCATGCAAATAACGCTAAAATCTGACAAAAAATGGTAATAAAAGGAAACCATAGGGTCTTTCAATAATGGCTTTCTAAATTTGTTTGATCAATATGGTCAGTTTTCGAAAACATAACGAACGCCATTGAACAATAGCAAAGTCATTGAAAATTGGGCCTACCGAATACGTGCCAACAAGCAAAGCCGCGGCGGACATTTGAAGGACGCTATATTCCAATATTTGTTGCCATGTGCAAATATACTTGCATATGAAAAAAATTGAACGGATATTTCACACACAGCTTGTTTTAATAGACTGTCCAGTCGAAAATGTCGTTTTTTAAATGAAAGAGTTAAATTCAAGCAAAAAACTTTTTAGTGAATTTCGTCGATATAATGTATTTCGCTTCAGTAGATACAACATTTTCCCATCTATTTAATATTTTTCAATTCCAAACAAATAAAATTCAACGGGTTTTGATATAAAATATTTTTCGATTCCTTTTTCCACTTCTTCTATATTTATCGTTTTTTTCTAATAAATTATGCTGCATCGGTCTAAATAAATGATAATCGGTAGGAACAAGGTCAGGAGAATACTTAAAAAAAAGAGCTTTTACTTTATAAATATATACTGAATTATCTATTCGGGGCCATTTGACATGTCAATGGTCCGAAAAGCGGACCAGTTGAACACAGCGGTAATAAACCTTGAACCGGGGCATTCTATTATTCTTTTTTTTTTGCGCGAGGAGGGGAAATGTTTTAAATTTACATATCGGACCAGTACTCGGCAGTAATGTGGAAATCCGGATTAAATCTAAAATTAAACTAATTCCAAAATTGTAAATCCAGATCCGGCTACCCACTAAAACCCCTCCTCTCCTTCGACTTCCACCCGGCTACTAATTAAGTATTGTTCAAGAGTGGCAACTATGTTTCCCTCTCGGGTTGTCCTTTGTCCCTGTCATTCGGTCAGGTCGACATTAAATCAGCAATTGAGGATGTTTTCACTTGCCTTCTTCTCTTTATTCGTTCAGCGTCTTCTTTTTGCTGCATAACTCACTTGATAAACCTGTTCCACGCACTCCATGTCCTGACATCCTTGAGCATTAAAGGGATCATATTGTTGGGCAAGAGCGGATCACAGTCGAAACCCATTGGGGGAAATTATCCCTTTCAATATGCCATGCAGGGCAGATGAAAGTCGTATGTTTAGCATCATTGTTATTTTCTTCGCAGTGATGGCACTCCGAGCCTGTTTCCTTGCCTATTCTATTCAGGTAGCGACATTGAAATGCGACCATGCAGCCGTTTAGGTTAATTTGGAGAACGGTGGCCATTTATCTGCCGTTTCACGATCTCCCTATATTCGGGGCACTTCTTGGTCACCGTGCAATTATCCGCGTTGACTCTTTTTGCTTCGCATGTCTGGCAACAGGGATCCTTGGTACAAGCAGCTGCCTTGTGGCCTGCCTCCTCACACCAACGACATGCCGCGGAGCAATCCGGGTTGAAGCAATCTTTGGATATGTGGATATGCCTGGATAGGCACAGTGGCAATTGCCAGTTGGGTGCCCCACGACCCCGCCTTCAGATATCGCACCCTGACCGCCTCCTCGTTTGTAAGGTTGCTAGCTCTGCACAAGACCGTGGCAACGTCGCCCTGATCTATTTCGAGGATCGTGAGAGTTTTCACTTGCACCAGCTGCCTAATCTCTGTTTCCGGTCCCAGTGAGCCCGTTATCGCCTTAACGAGAGTGACTGGCTCTTTTGAGCCCCTTTCCATCTCAATGATTGCATCCCCTTTCCTCTTCTTCCTTATGGATGCAATCTTGGATCCTAGCTCGTCAGACTTCAGGTCGTTGCAGGGGGTCTTGAGAGTTTCGGCACACGTGCTTCCCCCCTTTTTCCCCTCTTCAAGACTGATGATAATGGCGTCGTTCCTAGGTTTGCGCGGTTTCTGTTTCCCCGTCGTCTTGGCCTTCCTTCGAGGTTTCTGTTCCCATCTCCGTTTCTTGCTGCCGACTACCGTCCACTCGTTTATGGTCGGTGTGGCAGCTGATGTTCCGGCAGGCTGTGTGAGTATCAGTATATTCGTCTAAGGTAGTGACAACGTAGCTTTTGGTTTAGGATGCTTAGCCTGCGGTGGTGATGGCTTTCCTTTGGAGCTCCTGGCTACCTCGTTCCTCAGTTCGAGAACGACCTTCTCGGCATTAACCAGACTCCTTAGTACTTTCGGCGGTACCGCTTCTTGTTTGTGGATGTCATCTGCTCCTACTTCAGGTGCCGATGTTGTCGCAGTCTGCGTGATCTTGCCGATGTGGCCTGCTCTTATTCCGGGTGCTGCTGCCGCAGTCTGCGTGGCGTTTAGTTCTAGCGTCAGCTGTTGTTGCAGCTGTTGCTGCAGGGAATAGAATTACCTTTCCCATCCTTGTTCTAACTCGTCCAACGCTTCTTTCATTCTATTGTATGCGCCCGTTACCGTTTCAACACATTCCCTCATATCACCGCGAAGGTTCTTTTTCATCTTCTTTGATGACGATAGCTTCTCCAAGACCTCGCGTGGTGCGCAACAACCGTAACCATAAAATTCAAAAATTATAACAAAAAAGAAACTGTAAACAGATAAACAGGTAATTATAATCTGTAAGAAATCAATAATATTAATAGAAATAGATAAAAAAAAATTGGCTGAAATGACAACTGAAAGAAAATCAATAATGTAAACAAACAAATTCAAACAAGCCAACGTTTCTAAGGGCCCGATAATCAATAATGGAAAAGTTTATATTCAGCTACTTAGTTGGAACTTTAACATCCCGTGATGCATCAATTCACTTAAAATGAGTTCCCTCTTTGGTTGCACAATGTGCAATACGACCTCCAGTCTGGCAATCACTTCTCGCAGCGGCACAATCGATGTCATACGCCGCTTAACCGATCGGTAATGGCATCAACAGCCGCCTAACAACCGGCACCTCGATCAAACTTGCTCGCATATCTCCCAAACAAAAGGTCACTCCAGCTCCTTTTGATCCCCGATGTATTGCTCTAGGCACTCTTCATTCGTGTGCGTAGCATTTTCATCGCAAACACAACGAATCCCGCATAAACACGCTTTTAGTGCCCCCCCCCCACATATAAAAATTATATATTTATAAATCGAACTAAATTTTAGTTTTAAGTTACAAAATCTAGCTTGTAAACATGTGTCAATTTATTTGAACTATAATTTCAGGAAGACATGAATTCATCTTCTGAACTCGGATGGGAACACTTCCATGGTGTATTTCTTGTACTCATTTGTGGAAGTTTTGCCGCCATTCTTGTCGCCTTCGCAGAAATGCTCTTGGGAGTTTACAGAAGATCGAAACAAGAAAAGGTAATAATTGCTTAAAATAATGAACGCATATCGATACAATGTATGCGGATACAATCTTATCAATTATTTACATAATTCAATTCAAATTTCAGGTGAAATTCGGCGATGTGTTTGCACAGGAATTGAAATTTGTTTTTAAACTTAGTAAAACAAAACCTGCTGGTTGTCATGGGGGCAATTTTAAATCATCTGATATTGAATCAAAGAATATACCCAAGGAGTTTGATTAATACCAATAAATGACGAGAAATATGGATGGTTATGGATTTAAAATGCCTTGGTTAGATAATTGTATCGAAAAGTGCACAATTTCTATGTAAACAAAGATAATTTATTTTAATAAAAACGAAACAATTATTGCATATACGTAAAATGTTGTTATTTATTTTTATTATTCCCGCTTTGTATTTAATGCCTTTCATCTTTTCTTCAAATTTTCTATTAAATATTGTATCTTTTGGCTGACTTATCAAGCCCTGCGTTGCCTTCGTCGCTACGGTAATTACCGATTGCTGCACTATTCGGTTGCAGAAATTGCACCGGATAGTCACTTGGAGCACTTTATATTTTTATAGGATCAAAAAACTTCCTATCATACCATATCGATATTGTTGCAACATGTTTTATTTATGTTTTAAAATTGAGCGTCCTTATCAAAAGATTCTGTATCTGCAACTAATCTCGATCTGTTATATCAATGATCTGTTTTAAGACTTGTTGCCTAATTTATAACCTGCACATATGTAACTCATTTCATATTAATATTCAAACGTCATACAATATGACGAAAATAACCGATGCTATCATCTGCTCAAAATAACCATCCATTCATCATTGGGTAAGCAAAGATCAAAGAGCTCTTTGCACAAATCAATTCACAGAATTTTAAATAAAGCATTTTAAGTTCAAGCATCAATCAAAATATGATTATTCCAAATATTGCTATATGGATATGCCAACTCGTTTTAATGTATTTTTACCTATTTTATAAAAAATCATTAGAGACCTAATTAATCATATTATTTATTGCAACTAATGTATTCTTACAGCACGATTCTTAGATCGTTGATGGCATTTTTAAAATGCGTATAAATGAAGGAATATTGTGTGTTATCGACAGTGTTAAGGTTCATTTATTGATATACAAGCTTCATTCACGCTGCGCGCTCTGGAAAGAAAAATTGATTTACGTGGACGATAAGTGGGGGACTCAATTTAAAATTAGCTCACTAATCAAAAGGGTTAAATGACATTTTTAAGCATTTTACAATTTGAGACGAATGCTGAATGCCCTAAATTACACAGATGTTGTACTTGTTCTATGCTTCATTCAATATTATATTTTTAAGAAATCTAACGATTAGACTATACAGGATGCTCCAGAATGATAATGAAACCAAAAATAATTATTTTGGTATTTCAAAAATAATAAAATCAACTGACATCCTGAGTCGCATAGCTGCTTTACTAAGCGAAGATAAATTTAGGGACAGTTCATCGTGCCAAGTAACGGGTGTTTACTAATATTATTATACACGATTTAATTCAAATACGAAGATGAACTTAAATTTGATAAATTAAGCAGTCCTAATAGTTAACATAACTTAAAACTTACCTAAAGAAAAAGTATCATCCAAATGTAATTCTTATTTTTTAATACTATATAATATTTATACGCGAAATCTTTTCAAATAATATAAGCCATTTTGTTTTAGTAGAAGATAGAACAGTTTGAATTATGAATAATACATTTATATTATTATTGAAAAATGAACTACAAATCCATTGTTTTCAAGCAAAATGTTGTTTAACTTATTTTATTTAATAGTGCCATCTCTTGTGACCCTGCGGCGACATTGCACCTACATACCGACCAATCGCTTTTTGCGCATGCAGCGTTGCCGGTTGGGTAGGGACGCGCAGGAGGCGGGAGTCATCAGTTAGCCTTGGCTGCGGGAGGTCGTCCTTCCTGCAGCCAGATCTCTCTCTCGTGTGGAATAAATAGTTATTTAGAGAAGAAAGTCTTTCTATTTGATGCCCGTTTAATTCCATCCATTCGTCCAGCAACATCACGGTCCGATAGAAGAACGGACCCGTGCGCATGACAACGCTTAGTCGCATATTGCATTGGTGGTCAAAACCTGTTAAGATACAATAAAATTGGAAGTTTTACCCTATTCGCCGTACTTTCTTGACATTTATCCATCTGATTACCACTTTCCAACCGATGACTTATGTCCTGGCTGGCTAAGAGTCGATTTTTTGGATAGCTGCAAAAGATGCTGTTGTCGGTTTTTTGACGTGGAATTCAATTCAATTGGCTTCCAGAAAGATGAGCAAAATTAATGGCTAGCAATGGGGAAAAATTTAATTATTACTTTTTTTTTAAATAACGGATTTATTTTCACTAAAAACGGCAAAAACTTATTCACACACCCAATGGATACATATCACCCAAAAGTATAATTGAAAAAAAATGCTAAGATACATCGTAAACACCCAGTTATCTGTCATTTTTATATGATCATTGATGCCAAAATTTTAGTAACAAACATTGCCCGGATAGCATTCATTGGTTTGGTCTTATTCAATACATTTCGCCGAATTTTCGGCTAAGGAATGTCGGTAAAAAATGTGAAACGACTTCAATGGCTTTCATTGTAAATTCGCAATTGAGAAAGCATGTTGGCATTGGCACAAATATCCAATTTTCGTGGAAAAAGATTTCCAGTAAATTCAGTCTATAAAAAAATTAATTTCATTGCACGTTTATAGCATTTTATTATCAAAAAAGCGCACTAAAAACCGATTTTATGAAGAATTAAGCCGTATTTGTTTATTTTTAATAAAAGATCATTGAATTTCCACGTGTTTAAAGGTCAAAAGCTCTGAAGCAAACCGCGCTTGAGCTTTTTAAAGCTTTCGTCGGAAAATCTTGGCAGTGTTCCGTTTGTTGACACACATATTCAGTATAGCGATGCTTTTAAGCGAGTTAGTTCGTCTGTTCTGTTACACTGCTTTAATAAATATATAAATAGTACAAATACAATGTAGAAAAAAAAGTTTACTATGCGTAGTGTGCTTTTTGTAAGCTTGTGAATAAATAACATGACTATAAATTGAAGAACTTGTGGAGTGAATAAACATAGTTATGGAGAAAACGTGGGCGCTGCTGTCAATATTCTTATTTTTAACTCATCAATGTCTGGCGCAAGAAATAAAAATCGGTAAGTCCAAACAGATGTACATCGAAACTGAAAGTTATGGCTATTTTTAATAATCCAGAAAGAGATCCATGCCGAATTAATCGTTGATCATCATTTGATCTGTTTATTAAAATGTTATGCTATTTAAATGTGCACATTATTGTTAAAGCATGCAAGATGCACTCATTAAGATAACTATTTTAAGATTGCGTTTCATTGCGCAATATTGCAAACGTCGGCCAAATTACAGGAATGTATTATTTTGCGCCTGAATTGCTATTTACAACATGCAAAACCAAAGGCTATCAATTTTCTTAATGTATGCCAGATTGTTTGCTTGTCTGTTCACTATTTGAACCAAATGTAGACGTAGATCAAATTAAGTGTTTATATTGAGATGTCTAGTCAATTTCCAAGCATCTGGAATAAGAGAGAGGCGCCCAACTGCGAGACTCCGTAGCGTTGAACCATTTTATCGAACATGACTAAATGAGGTATTCTAATCTAGATTTTTGATAAAATCGATTGTGTTTTTTGATATATTTTCAAAGATTAAACTTTTAAGACTATATCCTCCAAAAAATACTAATATTTATGGAGATACAACTATTTTTGTGAAGCTGCAACTAAGCCGGTCCAGTACCAGAATGAAATTTCAACACTATTGATATTTTATCTCAAGTTCTAATCAAATGATTTACTTTAAATTTGGTACAAGCTTTTTGTATATAACCTTCTATCGTTTTTACCAAAATATATATCAAAATTTTATTTTTATCTATTAAAAAAAATTAAAACTGCAAAAATAAGGATAAGAAATTACTTTTTTTAAACAGTATTTTTTTCTTTGAAGTAGAAACCATAGCCACATATTTAAATATTAAGAACCTTTTTTTATAAATAATTTTATATGAGTAGAAGAGTTCAAATCATGTCAACTAGGACAAGCTCCTTTTTTACCACTTGCAGTTTATCAGTCTATAACTTTTTTTAAAAAAATCTAAAAATATCTGATAAAACGCCCAAAGTTTGTGCATATAGACTAGAATACTCCCTAAAGCCAGCTCGGATTTTTTTAAAAATACATTTTGATTGTTCAGGTAAATTTAAATTTAGTTTGTTCAATTTATAAAAATAAAAAAATGACCTATATATCGGCACAGGGTATTTTTTTGGCAAAAAATTGACATTAAAAGGGTTAAGCCTCGCTCTCAATCGAATGCTGGTTTAATCCCCTTGTCTTGAAGAATCGTTGGATAGCCTTGAATGCGGGAGGACATCCTTCCCGCGGCCAGATCTCTCTCTCATGATTAATAAAGAAGCTATCTAAGATGATAGACTTTCTATTCGATGCCCGTCTACCTCCATGCCATTCGCCCTCGGTCCTATGCTTCATATGTATAATAATATCTAATTTTATCCATTTATAAAGGGGGCATATTTGACACTGAAGATGAAACCCAGGAAAAGGCTTTCAAATTCGCTGTCGACGCAATTAACGAAGAAGCATCATTTTTGCCCGACCATAGATTGGTCGCCATTACGAAAAATATACCATTTGATGATGCATATGCGGCATCACAAGAAGCTTGCCATTTAATACAGGTTTGTATCCAAATTTCATATCATCCTATTTCGTAACAATATCATTTTAATATACAATTTTTTTTATAGGACGGTGCTATTGCTATTTTCGGACCAAGCTCAGGAAAATCATCATATCATATAGAGTCGATCTGCGAATCTAAAGATATTTCTCATTTGGAGTACAGAATCGATGCTAATCAGCAAGTGGGAAAGAATCGAATCAATTTTTATCCACATCCCTTGAGCTTGGCTAAGGTATTGATCGACATTGAGAGCTTATAAATAATCATAATGTTTACTAAAAATGAATGATTTATAGGCCGTTGTAGATTTGATTACGAGATTCGATTGGAAAGAGTTCACTATACTGTATGAAAATAATGAGAGTCTCGTCAGGCTGACAAATTTATTCGAAATTGAATCCAATACAAAACCATTTACTATAGTTCTACGACAATTAGATCTTGGAATGGGTTTAGATTATAGGTATGTTTTATTTAATTATTTCATGCCTGCTTATTGATGGTATTGGATATTGATGGTGCAATTTTCAGAATGATTCTTTATACGATCAAAAGCAAAAAAGAAAGAAATTTCGTCGTCGATTGCTCGACGAAAGTCCTGGAAGCTTTAATGGTTCAAGCTCAGCAAGTAGGTCTTGTGACCGATGAACAAAGCTATGTTATAACAAATCTTGATATGCATACACTAGATTTGACTCCATTCCAATATGCTGGTACTAACATCACAGGTATACAAATGTATATTTTTTAATCGATGTTTTCTATAAAAATTGAACTTATAAATCAGCAATGATCGAATGCAGGTTTCAGGCTTTTCACCCCTGATGACAAGGACGTCATAGAAGCAGTTGATGAATATAACGAATACTATGAAAAAAGAAAAGATGAACCCACAGATGATATGGAGTACTCTGATACTCCAATAGTTTCTGTCCCCAACGATCAAGAAGAAGAAGCATTGTCTTCAGATGCATTATCGACCGAAGCTGCACTCATAATGGATGCAGTTTACGCTTATGCATCAGTATTGAACTCTGAATTGCCACATCTGAATTATACCAGTAATATTGTAGATTGTGATGATCTTCAATCTTGGCATCACGGATCAACAGTTATGAACTATATCAAAACGGTAAATATTAATATAAATATACTAATGGGTCTTTCAATAGTGATGCTCAAACTTGGTTATGGGATAGCGATCATATTATTAATTCAACGTCTGTTAAATTTATGATATATTGATAAATAATATATGACAAATTATTGTAGAAAGTAATAGCGCAAGTCGGGAATGGGGTTTGTTCTGAATAAAAACTCTGGCATCTATGTTAAATTTTAACCCTATTAACAACAGAATATATACGCTGCTTATAAGAAGCAAAGTGCATGACTTATCCGGACCTTATCGGTGTGTATGTAAGCTCCCACAGAGGAGACAGGTGACAGTATCAAGGATATAAGGAGGCACACACTTCATTGCCCTCTTACGATGCCAAAATAGTTTTAGAGGATTTGAATGCGAAAGTTGGTAAATAAATCTTCTACAGTCTCACAATCAGAGCCCGTGGTTTCACAGCACCAATTTTGAGCACAAATGCACGTGGTAATCTGCTGACGAGGTCACCCGAAATCAGATTGACCATGTGTTACCGGGTGGGTGTTACACTCCACGATGCCCACCCCTGCGGTAATAAAATGGAGTAAGTTTGCTCATCAAACGCTGCTGGGGTAACCCCGCAAACATGACTTGGTTACGCAGCTCACCCTGTGCGGTGTACCCATAAAGGGGAATGTGGAACTGCTGTAGCTCTATTCAAACTGAGGTTGAACTCGTGGACTCGTAGTGACCCCGCTGGATTGCATCCTTTGAATCTACAGTAATCTCTTTTTTTTCGAAAGAGGGGAATCTTTTCAAAACACCGTCAATTTGGGGTAGTGTGAGATATGACTCACTAAACCCCTTCCTCCGGTTCCGCCGCCACCCGGCTAACGTACAGTATTGACCTAGGGTGGCGGAACGTATCCTTCTCGGGCTTCATGTTAACACTTAGCGTGTTGTCGTATTCTGGACCAGCCTCCTTTTGAATTTAAACAAGTAGCTATCATAACAACCGTGTCCAGTGAGTGCCTGGGTGAGATGGTAGCACAGCTGACCGTGTTTCCTGGATGCCCATGTCCTCAGGTCCGGAATGAGCCGATGTATCCATCGGCCTTTGGCGGAGCTGTCCCATCGCGACTGTCATTCCGCCATGATGTGCTGCCTGGCGCTCTGTCTTGTAATATATAGGCCATCGTACATTGCCTTCCACAAGGTGGATCCGAGCACCGAGCCGACTCCCACAGTGACTGATCTTTGTTTGCTCGTCCTGTCGGCTTCTGTATATATCAATGTCCTGTTGTGCAGGTAGCTCTCCACCATTCTGGTTAAGTATGGTGGGACGTCAATTTCCTTCAAAGCCCTGTTTATCAAGTCCCACCTTGCAGATCCGACGGTCTATAAGCCGACGGGTCATCCCTTTGAGGATGAGCACCAGCTTCTGGCGCTTCCAAGGTGCTGGGAATACCTCGAACCTCTCTCTCTCTTACCATAACCTCTGTCCTTCCTTCTCCAACGCACCTTCGGGTGCACATGATCTGAAGCTGATCTTCTTGCGGGAACTTCGCCTTTTTTGGATCGCGCAGAGCAAAAGGGGTAGGCGCCTGGATGCTCTGCGCGTAGCGTTTCTTGTGGGACAGATCAATAGAGGACACTCTCCGCTAATCCGGGAAAACCTGGAACAGATCACACGGCACTGCCAGTAATAGGATCTGTATTTCAAGTCCATACACGCCTGTAAGACACTGTCTGTTTGTTATTCTGCATTGACCATGTGTTCGTAGATAGAAGACATACAAGTAATATGGCGGACGTCAGAATAATGTATGGGATGAATTGCGACTCCGATCATTATCTTGTAAGAGCAAAATATGCTTTTAGGGTAAACTTTATTTACATTTAAAAATTTAGCGTCCTTATTGAAAGACCCCAAGTCCTGCATGGAATTGTTTAATAGCTTTGTTTGTTTACAAATATGAAATTGTTTTGTTACAGGCCACTATTGATGGACTTTCAGGATTAATAAAATTCGACGATGGACTTAGGACAGATTTTACACTTTACGTTGTCCAACTTACCAGAACTGGAATCCAAAAGGTCATTAATTTTAAATAATTTTCAAATCACTAAATACTCATCTCATATAGATTTAATGCATTTATTCCGTATGATTTTAGATTGGCGAATGGAATTCTACAATGTTGGTTTTGAGCGGTGATTCAAACATTCAGCAAATACCGTTCGAAGATGGCATATTGATGAACAGGACTTTCCGAATCTTGACGGCCATTGTTGGTTTTATTTTCAATTCGGTCAATTCTTCTATAGCGTCTAATTAGGGACCACGCTAAGTAAATAGACGCTATAAGAGGATTGACTATACTATGAATTATGTTAAATATTATTATATTTAAATTATTATATTGTTGATTAGAGTAAGCCTTATGGCTTGAGGAAAGAATCTTCAACTACTTTAGAGGGAAATGATCGCTACGATGGCTTCGGAATAGAATTGATCCAAGAAATATCTAAAATTCTTGGATTTAACTACACATTTTCATTGCAATTGGATGGCAATTATGGCAACATAGATAAAGTGACCAAGGAATGGACTGGAATGCTCCGAGAAGTGATGGATAACGTATGCCAATCGATGCAATACTGCTTCAAATATAAAAAAAATACATTTTGATATCATTTTTCTGTATATTTTATAGAGAGCAGACCTTGCCATCACTGATTTGACAGTGACTGCAGATCGCGATAGTGCAGTGGACTTTACAATGCCATTTATGCATCTCGGAATCAGTATATTGTATAAAAAACCGACAAAACAACCCCCCAGTCTATTTTCTTTCATGTCACCGTTTTCAAACGAGGTTTGACCGATAATTTTATTTGTTTTAATTTTTTTATACATTCATATTAATACAGTGTTTATTTTTAGGTATGGTTCTATCTGGGTACTGCTTATTTAGGCGTGTCAGTATTGACATTCTTATTAGCCAGAATTTCACCGAAAGAATGGCAAAATCCCTATCCTTGCATCCAAGAACCGGAACAATTGGAGAATCAATTCAGCATGGCTAATTCTCTTTGGTTTACAGTCGGCAGTGTGCTACAACAGGGGTCTGAATTAGCGCCAATGTCAGTACAATTGTGGATAAGTATTTAATTTAGCAGGGAAACGAACCATTTTTAATTTGGGAATTCTTCAACAGAGCGATTTCAACAAGGATGATGGCCGGCATGTGGTGGTTTTTCACCCTCATTTTGGTATCGTCTTATACTGCGAATTTGGCTGCTTTCTTGACTGTTGAATCTCTATCGTCCCCAATTGCTAGTGCTGATGATCTCGCCAATCAGGATGCTATTGCATACGGCGCAAAGAAAGGCGGTGCAACATTTAACTTTTTCAAAGTATTAACAACTTTTTTCTCTTTTATTTTTTTCATAGCGCCTACGTTCTAAGAGTGAGTTTAATACGCAGATTCTGTTTTCTTATATAAATTTACTTTTCTCTCAGGATCGCATAGTGTAAATTAAGCATGTATATCAATAAATGAACCTTAACAATATTGATATTGTGTGTGTTTTGCATTAGCATATAATATTCGTTAATTTCTTCCGAAGATTTGGTCGCGTTTATTTTCCCATGATACTCTGTTCACAGCATATGCGTGATTACTCATCAACGAGTTAATGCAGCTTATTTTTGTTGAAATAAATAATAATTTATATTTTTTAAAGGATGCTGATCATCCCACATATCGCAAAATGTACGAATATATGAACACACATCCAGAAGCAATGTGTGCAACTAACGATGAAGGAGTTGAAAGGTGAATTATTTTCTAATTATGCACGAAATTATGAAACGAAGCTATTCAGCGCAAAAACGTATTTAATTCAATTCATAATTTCAGGGTTCAAACTGAGAATTATGCATTCCTCATGGAGTCAACTTCCATTGAATTTGTAACAGAAAGAAAATGTGATATAACTATGGTGGGAGGACTTCTAGACGAGAAGACGTACGGAATTGCAATGAGAAAAAGTGAGTTTTTATACATTTAATATTTAGTTCTTGTACTCTTCTTGCTTTCTGAAAGTCCTGATACTTTCACCTAGATAGACTTTCCATGGACAGTTTGCGCAAACTCCAGAAATCGAATGGAAACGCCCATTATCAGTCCATTCCTCTCTTCAGACTTCTCTTTCTATTCAGCAATAAGCAGTCCCTCTTTCTCCTGATACTATTATACATAATATTCTCAAATGATTTCATAAATATAATTATATTTTCCTCATTTTCATTTAACTTCTTTAAATTCAATCCTTCTATAAATGTTATCGAAATAAATTTTGCTTAACTAAATTCCAAATATTAGCCCTCACTATCAAAAAAATATATTTAATTTACATTTTTTTTACTTGTTGTTCATTGATATTTTCAAAAAAATATTTTTAAAAAAATGCTAAAAAACTTGTAGGCTGGTAAAGTGTTAGTAATGACGTCGCTATAGTCCCTAACTAAAAAAAAATATTTTGAAAAATTGAAGGAGTCTTACACTATGATTTAAAAATAAAATCAAACATGGGCAATGCAATGGGACAACACTAATGATTAACACATGTTATTCTGGGCGATATAATTTTACTTGTAGTGGCCATCTCCGCGGCGCGCGTAATATCTATACTATTAGAGAGACTCAAAAGTATTCACGTATTTTAAGTAAAAAAAGTTCTAGTGTATTAATACCAAAAACGCATTGTACATCATCCCACCATATGCACAAAATAATCCCTTTTTATAGTCAATCCTTTCTATAGAATATTAACATAAATCACCCATTTCTCATCACCAGTTACAATGCTATTGAAAAAGATACTTGGGATTGTCTTGTCATGAAGGCATAGCTTGATTCGTTTTTATTGTCTTCGGTGTGCAGCTAATAGTACACATCCTACTCCATAACACGCATCCTATTCGTTTTGCCGATGATTTTTAAATATGCGATAATTCCTCAGTTGTTTGTCATGGATTTGACATGTGGAAATTTTACCCTTAATAATTAAAATAATGTCAATATTGTCTGAAAAAATGACAGCACGAAAGTTTGTTGAAAAAACAAAACGTTTCTGCGTAATATATTTTTTCCACATGGTGCATCCGCTAAACGTCTCGCAAATAAAATTTTATAAACATACATTGTTAGTATGATTTCAAAAATGTTCACAAAGATGCGCATAAAAATTCCTAATAGTTTCATCACAATCAGATGAATGGTATAGGAACGTATACGAGACAAACAAACAGACAAGACGACAAACAAACATACATTTTTATAATTCTTCGATTCATATTTTTGCAATTTTTTTGTAATGAAAAGTTGATTTTAATACCTATCTAAGATCGATTTACAAATATAAATATTTTTTTAAAATTAATCATCGACAATTATTAATAAAACAAATATTATTTGTGAATGTTTGAGAACGATTTCAGTCTATGTCGTGCATAAAAACTGAACCTCCATATATCATATGCTTCCCTAATACATTGGAGAGCAACAAGACTCCCTCGCTAATTTCCCTCTCATACGAAAACTTATACAAGAGGACCAATTCAAACTATTTGTAAAATATTTTATTTTTTATTTAAATATATTATGAATTTATTCCAATCAAAAACACCGTATAATCAGCCTTTTTCACAAAAATGAAAAAACAATTGAATATTATTTCAATCGATATTTAAATTGTTATATAATATTCCTCATATGCTCATTCCAATAAAATATTTTTTAATTTAATTTAATTTTAATTTTATTTTATTATAATAAAATATTATAAGAGTGCGTCCAAGTGTATTTGGTCGCGTAGAAAAGTTGAATGACCCCATTAATATTATACGCAAGAGGGTGTCCATCGGCACGAGGGTGATAACACTCTATGGCGATGCGTAGGGCGGTATTCCATTGAAAAGCGGGGGTGTAAACATTGTAAGGAATTGTAGGAGTCGAAAACGCTACGAATGCACCAGGACAGCATGACCATTGAAGAAGTATCGATTTTCCCGGACAGGCACATGTCTTCGACGTTCATTGCGCCAGTTCGTCTACCCCTTAAACAGCGCTCTCTTATAAAATGGGGTGAAATTCACCCTAAAAGATTGCATCGAATTAAATTATGCCCATTCATTGCCGACTGTAAATCTTTCATGAGCGCTCTTGTCGTATGAAATATGTTTATGCAAATTTTTATAATCAACCCTTCGTTTTAACAACGTTTATCTAATGCAAATTCCGAATGTTAAGGGCTCAATTTGAACTTATAAATATATTTTAATAGTAAAAATATTATAAATTTATAATATTTATGATAAAATCGAATTGACATCAAATGCCTTGTACATTAAATTAACACAACACTCAATAAGTTCTTAGGATGACTAATAAAATAGCAACCTTTTTAATAAAAAAACAACAACTTCATTCATCAACATATTCTTATTCGATAGTTATATTGTTATTCCAACGTTTTTCTAATATTTCAACTGTGAGCAAACGCGGTACCCTCTTTAGGTAAAGCTTTCTCATGGACAAATATTGAATATATTTATCCTTCTGTAGTCTTCTGATATCTTAATGATGTTAGCTATCTCATGCAATTTTATTCGCCAGATTAACAGCGACATCTTCTATCTCTCTTCAAGTGCAATGTGTTATTTTAACAACGCCGTGTAGTAAATACATCACCGGTAGGGAAAAGTTAATACAACAATTTGAAAAACATATATATATATACTAAATATATGTATACATAGATTAGACAGTTACCGCCCCTAGGAATTGCCCGACAATTAGAAGTTACGCCATTGTTTTCAAGCGTCTAGATTTTGACGAAAACGTCTTGATTTAGTAACCTTCAACGTGCTGGTGAGTTGTACGATTTCTGTTAGTTGAAAATTTTAAACCCGATTTTTTCGGGATTACGTTTACTAGTCCCGGGATTGGCCGCCAGGGTCTCCAGCGTTAAAAGCATTTAAATTTAAATATTATATATTGTTCCTTGGTTCCATGGTTGAAATACTTTAACTTGAGGGGTGCGAGTTTCTTGTAAGTTACATGAGGGTTGCGAGAAAGCAGCGAGCCCTCAACGAGGTATGCGACCCTAATACAAAATTTTCCCTTTTCCCTGGAAGCAAATGGAACTTCCGCTTTTCTCTGCGCCACTTCCGCCTTTTTTCCCTTCCACTCGCATCGAGAAAAGCTCAGCTGCTCCAAACTATCGGTTCGCATTGCCGTAGCACATCAATGCACTCGAATTATTCAACTCAAAATGGCACATTTTTCAAACATCATACCATGTCATTGTTTCGATTGCGTATCAGTAATAAAATTTAATTTCAAAACTGTAATTAATATTATTTCATAGTTGGATAGTTTGGATTTAAAGGTCAAACTATAAGTTTCAATTGCTTCGGATAGATAGTTTTGATATTACGCGAATAGTTATAGTTCGTGGTACCAAGACTTGATGTTTAAAAGAGATGTCTGAAAACTGAGTCGAGTAACATCATAATTTAAAGACCGATATTAATGGCGTCCGATGTATAAGAAGAGCAGCAACGAGAGGAGTTGGCAGTTAGCCGAAAGTTTTAAACAATATTTACTTAAATAACTATGATTTTATAAAATCGATTGATTGACAAAATGCAATGATATATTGAAAATTATCATAATGTCGATATAGATAATAATATTTTAAGCAATTGAGATTTAAAATAATGCAATTGAATAAATGCATTTCAATTGCATAATATAATTATTGTATTTATTGAATGTTTTAATGTAAAAATTCAACCCTCGTGTTTTAGAAGCGCAACGAATTTCAAGTGTGTATTAATGCTGACATCTCAAACCGTTTGATAGGGTGGAAATCGAAACCTCTCAGTGGGGTATGTCTTCCTGGTCAGTTCGTAGCATTGTCGACTCCTACATTCTCTATCATGTTTACACCCCCGCTTTCCAATAGGCTCCCGGCAGTGTGTGGTTTAGACTATGACGAGCTGGAGAGTTTGTGCGGGGTCAGGTTTATACGATCAATAACGATGCCCGCCCTGTGAGTGAAAAGTTCACCCCTATGCGGAAGAGAGATGAAGCGTATCGTGTTCAACCCCTTCGGCCCTCGGGTACGAGACCACCGAAAGGATATGCTGCTCTGATACGAAAGCAGGATTTTCGACTCCTACAATTTGCTATCGTGCTTACACCCCCGCTTTGAACGGACTTCCGCCTACGTATGCTTGGGTGAGGATAATCAATGGGGTACTTCCGGTACGAGATTTTAGAAGCTCACCGCTGGAGGGGCGCGTGGCGCATAGGGGTAGAGAATCTGCGGTAGAGTGTTCGCCAACCCTCAGCATAGCGCACAAAGATCCCTCCTGATGGTTCATGTTCCTCTGGGAAGTTCACACAGTTTTCGACTCCTACAATTTCTTATTGCGCCTACAACCCCACATCCTATGGCATACCACAGGCATTAAAATGATGCTATTTTTTCACAAAAATACTTTTTTACATAAACACATTTTTCTCGCAATTTTTCCCCTCCATAAAATTAATATTGCTTTATAATTTAACACATTAAATGCAGGGGAATTTCAAGCACCAAGTATTCTACTACCAGTAAGGGTACTATAAAATTATGAAAGCTATTTTTAATTATACCTAACACTATTTTTTGAATTGAAGTGTTAATTGATTTATTGTTTTATTAGCATCCCTTTTTTGTTTTATTAACATCATGTTTCCCTTTCCCACACGTATATACATATTAATATGTTACCTAATAGGACTAATAATTACTATTCAGAAATATGATATCATTTTTTTAAATAAATACATTGACTATGCATATTTATATCTTTCTATGTTGGATGTGATCAGGTGTTCGTTTGATAAAATCATTATCAAACTAGATTAAAATATTATATTACATGTCCGTTTAAAGTTGGACACTTTTCAAACTTATTAATCCTCCTTACAGCCTCTTAATATTGAAAATTCTGATATTATGAAATGTATATTACATGTTTAGTAAATGCCATTAAATTTTCCACCACAAAAAAAAGAGTTTACATATCGATAGTGCCAAAAATACGTGCCGTTTTAACATTTCTGCTTAGAAAAGTTATAAAAAAAACAGTTTTGTATTTTTTTTCCTATGGGCTTTGAAAGAGTCATTGTTAAATATATATTCTGTTCAATATCGCCGTCTGAACATGTATAATTTACTCTTTTTTTGTGAATTTGTAAGATATAACAAAAATCTAGAGATCTAAAATTTAGAGACTGTTATCGAAAATAATGAGTTTTGTGAATATTTAGAAAATATCAAACGGCATTGACGGGTTAATCTAGAGTTGAATCAACCTAGATGATTTGTATAATATAAAAAACATTTTTTTTTTATTTCAATAATTCCATACATTTAGGTTGAATACTTGTTTGCTAATTATTGGATGTACATAAGGCTTAAGCAAGTTCTGATATTGTCGAAATATTTTTTCTTTGTCTGAGAACGTGCTCTATTTTGTGGCTCGCACGATCTCCAGACCTGACATCACTAGATTTTTTTGTTTGGGAATGTGCCCTATTTCGTGGCTTGCATGATCAACGGTTCTGACACCACTAGATTTCTTTATCCAAGGACGTGTGAAAGGTTAATCCCCAAACAAAAGTCTAAAAAATTAAAAGAGTTAATCCTTGAAAATAAATCTGATCTGAAATATCAGAAAAAGGTAATTTAAAAGTTGAAATCAAAACATAACTACAAAAAGATAGTCATATTTCAATAAATAAAATTTCAAAAAAAAATATTTGTAATGTTTTTAGAGAATTTTAAAATATTTTAGAAATCCATCCACTTAGATTAAAACTTTTAAAAAATAAAAAAGCACATATTTTTTTAGGACTGTATTGTTTCTAAAATACTAAATAAATGTCTCAGGTATGTTATGTATATTTTCGGTTAAACAAAAAACTCTTAAAAAATATTTTAATTTTAAGTAGAAGGAATAAAAATGCGAGTAGAAGAGTTGAGTAGCGAGTGCGTTAAAAAAATAAAAGGGCTTATAATTTAATTGTTTTTAAAATACGAAATAAAATTTGAATATTAACCCTTTGATCAATGAGTTAATATTAAATTTAATTCGTATATCGGATACGTATAAATTCCCTTGAAATTTTAATGTTTATTTTTGATGATTGATGTGATGACTTGCTATTTTGTACGCTATATAAAAAAAGTTAATATATTGTATTCCTTTGTAGAAATACAAGTATTTTTTGTGTTTTAATATTTAGACGTGTAGGGGTACGTTTACAGTACGACGTAAGACACCGGTCTCTTTCTTCGATTCATAATCTCCACAATCAACGTGCCAGAATGCTCTTCCTGTATCACTTGAATCCATTCGCAGCATATGCGGGATTCCTCAACAACGGGTTAAAATTGATTATTTATTTAGGGTTGTCATTACAATGTCAATTTTTTTTTTGGGGTTACATAAAAACCATTTTGGTCACAGGCCTAAAAATTTCGTTCAAGCGGTGAAACGCTCCCGACGTTAACAGGATAAAAGGAATTGAGCTCTGAAACAGCGTTACGAAGGAATTTATCAAGACGCTGATATACTTATGCAATCCTGATAGCTCCGAAGCCTTGTCGACTCCTACAATTCCTTATTAAGTGTACACCCCCGCTTATCACAAACCTTGTATTGATTGTAAACATTCGATGTGGGCGTTTAGGGGTGGAGTTTCGTCGTCCGAGCCTCCGATGTGTTCATTGAGTCCTGGTGCGATAGCAGCATTCTCGACTCCTACAATTCCTTGTCATGTGCGCTTTTCATGAAACTTCCAGCTGGTCTACTGAAATAGTTACGCCTCGATTTTATTCCGTAAGCGCATTTCTGAGGAAGGGAGTAAAACGAGGCGGTGAAAATTCTAGGATGGAGTGCCGTTCTAACCCCTCGGGAGGGCTGTGACGGACACTTCCAAGCGTATCATGTTATCCTGAATGTTCAGAGCGTTTTCGACTCCTACAATACCCTATCGCGGGTTCGCTTTAGACGGCGAATATTTCGAAGATATTGTTTTATTCGATGTTTGAAACTCGTCGGTGGAGGGTTGCGCCACCCCTCTGTTAATGAAGTCGACCCGAATCCCGTTTGTCGTGTATGATCTCCGCATACGTTCCCAGCGTTTTCGACTCCTACAATTCCCTGCCATGCTTACACCTTCGATTTCCACATGTGCAATCAAAGAAGCTAATTCCAATCGCGTGTCCATTGTTCAAAAGCGGTGGAAGGTTGAGGTGGAAAATTTAAGTCTTCATGTGGATCATGTTATCCTGGTAGGTTCGCAGCATTTTCGACTCCTACAATTCTCTATCATGGTTTAAACTCCCATTTGATGCGCGCAAGCCACGCCTATATATTGATTTTCAGATTTGTAGGGTTGAAGAGTGGAGGGCTTCGCAATTAAATTTCTCCTCCGTAACTATGCTATCCTAATACGATGGCAGTGTTTTCAACTCCAACAGTTCTCCATCGTGTTTACACCCCCGCTTCTCGTTACGTACTGAAAGAACTCAGATAGTTGAATAAGCCCTCCGTCGCCGTATCGATTTTAGAGGCTCGTAGTCGGAGGGGTGTAATTTTCATAGGGGTGGAAATGTGCACGACGCGAAAACTCCTCGCGCAACGTGCAACCCTGATACCCTCGCAGCGGCTTAGACTCCTACAATTCTCTATCATGTTTACACCCCCGCTTCATGATAGAGTCTTCTTTGTGCTGAAAATGCTGTATTTTGAAGGCACGCCCCTAGCAGCGTTCAAAGGGTGATACTCCAGGGGCGTGACTAAATACTATACCTTCATCCAGCTCATGTCGCCTTGATAGCATAGCAAGCTTTTCGACTCCTACAATTCTCTATCGTGTTTCCTCCCCCGCTTTGCAATAGGTCTATCAATGTACATATAAAACTGAATGGCAACTGTGCTTTCGTATTGATCTCAAGTGGAGGGTAGAAAACCAAAGCGAGTAAATGTTAGCAACACGAAACCACCCCGCTTATTATGTCGCCCGGGTATCTTGGCAGGCTTTGCGACTTCTACAATTCTCTATCATGCTTACACCCTCGCTTCACAACAAATTCCTCCCAAGTTGAAAGACGGCTCCTCCTATTTATCGATTTGTAATGTTAAATTTTCCGAGGGCGCTACGAAACACCCCTTTGTGGTTTATGATATCCTTGTGCATTCGCAGGGTTTTCGACTCCTACAATTCTCTATCGTGTTTACACGACCGCTTCGCAACGGGCTCTCGGTTGTTTGTAACTGAAAACCATAGCTCGTCTTCGTCGTCGACCGCAAAGCTCCGCCTCCTGAAGGGTGCAAGACGTGAAGGGTGAATTTTCCAAGGGGAGAAATGTGCGCAAACGGATACCTCCACGAGGGTTCTGCTACCCTAACCCGATAGCAAGACTTTCGACTCCTACAATTTCCTATCGCGTTTCCATCCCCACCTTGCTATTTCTAACACATCACCGCCATGCATATACGAAAGTAGTCTCATAAGTGCCCGATGTGATGTATACTTTTTTTAAAAAAATATAGAAAAATAACCCTTCTATAGCGTTGAGATATGGACCGTACTCTACAAACAAATCACTATAGAAAGTTAGGTACCCAAAAAAAATGTTTATGTGTTTAGTTTGTAAACAAGTGCAAATGGATGAGTCTACTCGTTCGTTTACAATAGTAAAATATTGGGTGGCAGAACTTAAACGAAGCCGTACGAGCTGCCAAGACAAACATCGAAGTGTTCCACCAGATGGTTTTGGACAACCATCAATTGAAAGTGCACAAACTAGCTGACATGGTAGGCACTTTAAAAAATGCTTTATTCATATATTGACTGAAAAATTGAACATGAAAAAGCTGTGCGCAAGATGGATGCCGCGTTTGCTCAAAGTGAAACAAAAACAGCGTCATAAGGATGTTTCAATTGAGTGTTTGGGGGCGTTTCACAGCAATAAATCCGAGTTATTGCATCGATTCATAACATTTGAGTGACGAAATTCTTTGTGATGTTTTCATTTTTCTTGGGTTTCTTTGATAGGTCGGATACTCCTGGGACAGCCTCATAGCATGATATTCCCTAAAACAATGCAAACGCATTTAAGGAGGTTTTGAATAATAGGGACAATATAACGAAGCTCTTTACTAAAATCGGTAGTGCCAAAAATAAGTGCCGTTTTTAGTTTAACATCTTTATAGATGAAACAATACAGTTTTAATCAACAATATTTTCTTTTTCTCTACAGCTTCTATTACAGTTTATCTTCTGCTAACAGTTTTTATATTCCCGTGTTGTAAAAATTCTTCAGTTTAGAAGATCTTCAATCTAAAAAGTTGTTGAGTGAGTTGATCCAAATCTCAGCTAATTCATCAATACAAAGACCTGAATTTTATACTTTAGATTATACACTATCTGTCCATCTAGCAGGATTGCGACTCAGAGACAGATTAATCTATTTTTGAAAAAAAAATGAGAACAAATATCGAATACAAGTTTGATTTGTTTCTATTTTGAGGAATATTTTATGCGAAAATTTTACACGTCCTAGCGGCAAAATTGATCAGAATAAATGCAACAATGACCGTTTGTTAATTCAAAGCAAAAAAAACAACACAAAACATTTTGTATAACTTTTCTAACCAGAAGTGTGAAAACGGCACGTATTTTTGGCACTATCAATAATAAATTAGTCAGCCTGATTCACGCTTGGCGACTAAAGTGTTAATGCGTATATTGTCTTGGTATTATAGAGGGGTGCAAGACGTGATGCGTGATTTTCCCGAGGGGAAAAAAGTACGTGGTCGAATACCTACGTGAAGGTTATGCAACCCCGATATGATAGCAGGGTTTTCGACTGCTACAATTTCCTCTCAAGTTTCCACCCCCACTTTATAATGTTTTAACACGTACGTAAACTGTATTGCTTTAGTATTATAGAGGGGTGCAAGACGCGAAGGGTATATTTCCCAAGGGGAGGAATTTGTGCGACCAAATACTTCTCCGACATTTATGCAACCCTTACACCATAGCAGGATTTTCGACTCTTACAATTTCCTCTCATGCTTCAATCCCCACTTCTCAAAATGTTTTCAGGTACATACGCTTTTTTAGTGTTATAGAGGGGTGCAAGACGTGAAGGGTGAATTTTCCAAGGGGAGAAATGTACGTAACCAAATACCTCCACACATTTTATGCAACCCCGAGACGATAGCAGGATTTTCAACTGCTACAATTTGCCATCATGCTTCCATCTCCACTTTGCAATGTGTTCAAATATATGTAATATGTATTGCCTTAGTATTGTAGAGGGGTGCAAGACGCGAAGGGTATATTTCCCAAGGGGAGGAATGTGTGCGATCAAATACTTCCTCAACATTCATGCAACCCTGATACGATAGCAAGATTTTCGACTCCTACAATTTTCTATCAAGCTTACGCCCCCACTTTGTGATGTTGTTACCCATACACTATCGACAAATTAGAAAATACTCATATTATCGAATAAAAATCTAAAAAATATTAAAACTGTTTAACATAATATAAACATTTAAATGATGATGAAAAATGGATAATAAAATATAAGGGTAATTTTTTTTTTTCTATAAAAAGATAGCGACTCACCGATGAGTCGTTGATTCAAAGAGTCAATGTCGATACATTAAATGATCCGCTTTCATTCAATTTTGCGGCCAACTAGGAAGTTTTAGGACGATAAAAATATAAATTTATCTTCGACATCTATAATAGATTTTGGATGGTTTGGTATTTTTCTATCCTTTAAAGCCTCACTCTGCTGATGTTTTATAATGATATAACGCACCTTTTTGATGAAAATCTTCAATTTTATATAGCAATTACTTGATTGAACTCTTTTAGTTCGTAATGTAATGATTGTCTTTTAACCCGTTGATGAGTAAGCACGGACATGTGGTGTTCACGTTTCAATTAAATTTCCAAACAAATTTTACGATTGGAATTTGAATTATTATCGATGGTGTATATGGGTATTTATACTCTATATATATATATATAAAGGGCCGTAAGACGTGAAGGATAAATTTTCCAAGGGGAAAAATGTACGTGTCCAAATACCTCCACGAATGTTATGCAACCCCAACACGATAGCAGGATTTTCAACTGCTACAATTTGCCATCATGCTTCCATCCCCACTTTGCAGTGTGTTCAAATGTATTTAAGCTATATTTTGCTTGGTATTGTAAAAGGATGAGAGACTCGAAGAGAAAATTTTCCTAGGGCGACCAAATACCTTCACGAGTCTTATGCAATCCCGACACGATAGCACAATTTTCGACTCTTACAATGTTCTCTCATGCTTCCATCCCCACTCCCCAATATGTTCTCATGTTTATAAACTCGTTTGGGTTCGTATTATAGAGGGGTGCAAGACGTGAAGGGTGAATTTTCCAAGGGGAGAAATGTGTGCGACCAAATACGTCCTCGACATTTATGCAACCCTGATACGATAGCAAGATTTTCGACTCTTACAATTTCCTCTCATGCTTCCATCCCCACTTCTCAACATTTTCCCATGTATAAAAGCTCTATTGCCTTTGTATTATAGAGGGGTGCAAGACGTGAAGGGTGAATTTTCCAAGAGGGGAAATGTACGTAACCAAATACCTCCGCAAATGTTATGCAACCCCTATACCATAGCAGGATTTTCGACTCCTACAATTTCCTATTGTGTTTCCGTCTCCACTTTGCAATATTTTTTATGCACTCGAATATAAAGGCGATGTCTTCTAAGGGATGTTTCGGGTCGACACGTTAAAAAATATCCGCTAATACTATATGCCCTCCCGATTGAGTCGCCGTTGTTTTCGACTCCTACAATTCCCGATCGTGTTGATAACACGCTTTCCAATATATTTCTGACAATGGACAGCCTTATATAAATCCGATTTAAGGATAACTCATTAATAATTCTTCAAAATTTTTGACAAATATAGATTAAATAAAATTATTCCCCATGTATTTAATTATTATATTATGGTATTTATTATTGGTGTTTATGATTTTAAAACATGTTCAAACCACGGTCTGAGACGGAACAAATATCGATGTGCGCCGGACAGAGCGTGTTAAAGAGAGCGTTGGTAACAATAACCCTCAGGCTGTCGTGGTCTCCTGGTGTTATTAGACGATTTCCTCCTCTGACGTTACCGCGTTCCGACGGCGGGGAAAATTCACCAACGATTTTCCACCGCCCTGGGAAAACTATCCACGGCACGGCTTGCATTAGAAAAGTGAACGAGCTCCAAGGCGTGGGAAAATCGCGATTTTTCCTATTCTCAAAGGCACTGTCTCGCTCGAGGGTCGTAGTTGGCCACGAGAGTGAGGGAGACGACGGAAAAGATGACGTTCCCCTTCAAAAGCACAGCGTAAGGGTTCGCGCAACAAGCACCTCCTCAGTCGTATGTATCCCTCGTAAGGAGTTTAGTCTGCTTTTTCACACGGGTCTCTAAGGACGGCCTATGTACCTCTGAAATATGAGTTAATGCTTCATTTTAAATTCTCAAAATTAAATGATTTTTTTTTGTATAAATTAATCTTAAATTTAAAAAATATAAATAAATCGATATAATGCATCTAATGTTTTTTTTTAATATTAAAAATTAAAATTAAATCTAATCCAAATTATGTAGTAAGAAAATTGAATCACAGATGTCACTTTTTTTTTTCAAATTATTTTTAATATTATTGTATAATTAATTTAATACCTTCACGCCTTCTATTTTTTGCACAGCAATCTTTTGTACACAAATGTGATAATTTAGTAATATTTCCCAAAAATTAATGAATCGATCATACGATTTAATAGAATATTTTTACGAGGGTAGTCTCAAAAGTATCCGACCTAACATGGGGAACCTTCGTTGACCCGAGCTGTATGTTGATCCCGCTATTCGGTATTTAATATCCATGTCCGCGAGGACACGCTCATTCTCTACTTCGAGTGGCCACTTGCGCTCTGAGCTCTAGATTTTGTAAAATAAAACAAAAAGAAAAAAACCAGCTTACATATATATTATAATTAAAGTCTAGATAAAATAAATGATTAAAATAGATAAATAAATACGTTTTATGAGTAAGGAGAAGTCCAGTCTCGCTCGTGACCTCATTTAGTGCGAGCCACCAATGTAAATTAGCCTCTGGGGGGGGGGGGGGGTATTTCTTGTATATGGAGATCGTAGAAAGCTCCGGGGATGCATTTTTCCCCCATAGCTTATACAAAAAGTGGCCTAAAAGATGAGGGAGTGGCCACAAGGTTTATGTGTCCAACCGGTCCGCCTTTCAGACCGGTCTTAGTTTCATTGAATTGATCCTTGCCTTTTAATGGCCATTTGCTGTACCAAATTAATATTTTATTTCATTTTCGTCCATGTACAATTTATTAAATGGTGAATTATAACCGATTAGGATTTTCCAGTAATTGCATTGCATTAAATTGCGATGGTTAGTTGTGTCCTCCGTTTTGATGGTTTGGACACTCCATGTTCCCTTTGTATTATCCGTTTTTTTCAAAATATTTTAGCATGCTTTCTAAGGTGCCGTCGCTGTTCGTTTTGGCAACTCGTACGGCCTCGTCCGAACTCTGCCACCCATTATTATTGCAAACGAAGGAGCAGACTCCTCCAGAGTTGAATCTGTCTCAGCTTCGGTTTGGTATTATTTGGTTGGTGATTTTTTAACTATAATATATTTTTTAAACAACAACTAATATCCAAACGTTAGATCGGGTACTTCTGGGGCAACTCTCGAATTTTTCTAACTAATTTTTATCTTCCATCTTTCTTTAAGTGTAATGTGTTAATTTATCAACACCATTTTCTGGGGCGTTGCGGGTACATTGCACCTGCAATAGAGTCGGTAAGAGTCATCGGTTAGCCTTGGCTACGGGAGGACATCCTTCCCGAAGACTCGAACCTATATTACACCTTCGCGCCCCCGAACCTATATTACATATACAAGCAAAATTGTCGAATTTGGGATCACCACACCAGGACCAGATGCATTCCAAGAAAGTTACTGTTTGATGCGGATTTTGATCTGACGGAGTCATTGGTCCGTACTTCTAATATGATATGATATAAATACCGACAAAATGTGGCTTAAACCGGGCATGTTCGTGGTATTTAATACATTTAAAAATTGAGCATCACTATTGAAAGACCCATACACCTTTTATCAACAGTAGCTCAGATAATTAAATATAAATATTTTCAGCTCTGATTTAATTTTATTTGGATTTCAGATTCAACATACAGAAGCGCTTTGAGTGAGGCTGTATTAAGATTACAAGAAACCGGAACATTATCATCGTTGAAAAGAAAGTGGTGGAAAGAAAAGCTAGGCGGGGGAGCTTGCGCCGTAAGATACACTTTTATTACTATCAAATACAAAAATTAACGTAAGATTATTAAATTTATAATTATCTAAGTCTGTGATATCGAATCTAAATGTGCAATAATCTAATTTACTCTTTTTATTCTCTGTGGGATGATGACGAATTCGTCTCTGTACAACAAACGAAATAATAATTTTTACATCTGTGACGTACGTAAACGACCCCTTTTCCCAAAACCATGACCCCCCTCAATTTGATTTTTTTCCGCTCTCCAATGCTGAATTTTGAATAAACCTGTACATATTTAAAAGGGAAGCGAAGACGCGTCGAGTGGTAATGTCGCATTGTCGGTGGAAAACGTAGGTGGTGTTTTTGTGGTACTTATAACAGGCTGCGCATTTGGTATTATTGTCACAATATTTGACATGCTCTGGAACGTTTGGACGATATCGAAACAAGAAAAGGTGAACACTTTTGAAATGGTTGACATTCGCTGCTTTGATCGCTCGCTCTCAATCTTTCCTGCGCTATGAAATCATCGCATCTTTATTCTTTTAGAACCCCCATAGATCTTCATAGTCATTTTGGTTTGTTTTAATAGATGTAGATGCTGTTTTATTTAAGTAGATTTTTTGATTCATACAACTGATTGACATTGTTAAAGGATACATCTTTCGCTATCATCATCCCACGCTCTTGGCGCTAAATAGAATATAAGAACGTTTCTCAGCAAATTCGACAAGTCCTCCTAAGAAATATTATTAAAGTAATAGATAATAAAATAAATATTAAGAATTTTCTGAAAAATCGATACAAGGGACTGTTATCTGTATCAGAAGACTGTGTATATACATGAAATATACAATTTTAGTTATAATATCTAATTATAATATCAGTATCAAAATGAATCACATAAATTATATAAACTTATTCGTGGATCTTATTAATTACACTCACATACCTGTATTCTATATTTGACCTATTATAGTGTGGGGGACTGTTACCAGGGTTTAATTGGATTTCATTGGAATGTAGCACAAAATATAATTAAGTTATGTTATTTTGCTGCATACAGGGAATATTCCGTGGAACGACACTCGTGCAACACTAAACAAAATAGCGACTGAATATCTAATAATTTAAGCTGTAGACTATGTAGAGCGTAATTTTAAATATAGACACAGGGCGATTGTTCATAAAACTGTGAGACATACTTTAATTTAATTTTTTTAGTTTTATAAACATTTTAATAAAAGGATAAGCAGATCTCATTAAAATGGTATTCTAGAATTTATAATTTTAAAAATTAAAGAAGATTATTAGTAAGTAAATATGTCACTCTAGTCCCTGCCTCAGAAATAAATGTATTTTTTTTTATCAAAATGGCGACTGTTTTAAAAAATAATTCTTTGGTTTACTTTTTCAAATTTTCTTTTAAATTGATAAAAACGTTAAATATTAAAGTTTGGATCTATTTTTGTGCGGATATTTTTAGGCGAATTTGAAGTTATGCGGTTTTCAAAAATAATGGAACCTATCCCTCATTTTTCTTTAGATAAAAATTTTTTTTTTATGCGAATTCGCACAAAAAAAAACAGTCTCACATGTTTTTTATCCCTCAAAGAGGTATTGAATCTTGAGACATCTTTTTCGTTTTGAAATTGAATATCGCTTTAGTTTTACGTGAATCGTCGTGTCTTTCGTTTCGGTCTTTTAAAATAATAATTTAAACTTTTATTATTTATATTACAAGAGGATTTTTAAGAACATAGGAATAATAAGATGTTTTAAGAGTGTAGATATTTTTTTTGCAAAAAATCGCTCGCACTAGAGCATGTATGGCCCGCGAAAATAGTCCGCCGATAATGTGTTAAGGATTGCATTTGTATGATTATCGAGGAAAATAGATTTTAGTAAGGGCAATTCTAAGATAAAAATGTAATTCTTTTTTTATGCGATTTTTGGTACATTCTATCACATTAATTTGAAGTTATGCGGTTTCCTATCCATCAGTTTTCTATGTAATTCAAGTATTTTTTATGCGATTTTTTTATATGCGAATCTATCGCATAAAAACAGACCTAAGCATATATTAAATAATTAGAATTTAAGATATCATGTCAACCGCATTTAAAGATTTCATTCTGTTAAGGACCGGCTTAGCTGCTACTTCACTAAAATAGCTATAACTCCGTAAAAAATTAAAATTTTGGAAATTCCTTTGAAGAATATATTCTTAAAGGTTTAATATTTGAAAATATGCAAAAAAAATCTAAAACGTTATTGTTTTAAATAAACTAATCTAAAGCAAATATATCGCTTTGGTGACACACCAGGGAACTATTTTTGAGCATTATAAAAACGTTTTTGATTTGATTTTTTAAAAATATTTGCCGAACAATGAGTTGCCTAGTTTACGGAGAAACGGTCATAAAAAGAGGACAAGATGGATGACGATGGTTATAAAGCCGGTACTTTACAGAAATAGTGCATGGGATCACTTTACCCAATGCTACAGATAATTAATTTTATTACACAACGAAGAGATATCCTTCAATAATCGATCATAGTTTTACTCAGGCATTATTTAAAGAATTTCTCCACAGGTTTTACTTCAACAATCAAAATTCATGCTGCACAGTTTACTTATTTAATACCATTTACACATTTAGTTTTATAGGATGTACAAATGCACTAAATTTCATTTTTTTAATGCATTTTTTTGGCATGCCTTTCCCGATTCCTACTCCCGTTTGGTGTGAACCTGCGATTTTAAAAACGCTTCAAATTGCTTGGATCCGTGAATCCAGGACGAAAAAACTTCGAATTCCGAGCTTGGGATAGCAAACGTCGGTGGAGTGTTTTTCGTACTCATTTGTGGCAGTTTCGCAGCCACTTTTGTCGCATTTGGAGAAATGCTAATCGGGGTTATTCGCGGATCCAGGAAGCACAAGGTAGTATTCGCTTTTTGGCCATAACAATGTTTTTCAGTGTGATATAATAGGCTTAAAATTGAATGGATTCTGACAGTGCGCATCCAATTTCAGGTGCCATTCCGCCAAGAGCTGATAGAAGAATTGAAATTCATTGTAAAAAGCAGCGAAACAAAGCCGGTAAGACATCGTAGAAGCGATTCCAAGTCTCCTGATGCGGGATCAGAGCATTCTGCTTCGAATAAATCCAGGGAATTACTTAAACCCTACGGTCTAAATGTGCGCACTGATGATAGAGCATAAAAAGCATTTTAAATAAACGCGTTTAAATGTCTCGATTTAGACTTAAATCTACAGATTGCTTAGTTGTATTGAAATTATTTTTATAATTTATTTTTTTAATGCTTGTCTAAGAAACTATTAACAAAAGGAATGCTTGAATCCCATAATCGATCTATAATTTTGGATAGAAACAGACTCATTTGGATACTTTATCATGTGTGAGCTTTGTTGAAAGAAGAGCTATTAGATTTCATCAATCGAAAATATTAATTTTATGTGCAAATACAAACTATAACAAAGTTTTGCTTAAATTTGTTTATAGTTTAATTTATAAATAAATCTATATACATTTTATATTGATAATTGAACAATGTGATCCAAATTTTAAGAATAAATTGAGTTCGCTTTGTGTATATGAATTTTATTTATAATAGTGTTTATCCGGAATGACTTCCATTCTTATCCCAAAATGATTATAATATCTACATTGAAGATCCCATAAAAATACATGGAGTTCAGAACATATTAAATCAAGTATAAAATAGAAAATCAAAACATAAATAGATCCACACAAATCCACTTTTCTCTCATGACCGCGCATCATGAGTCAAGCTGGTGTAAAAATAAATGAACCTCGACACTATTGATAGCATACATATTCGTTCATTTCTTCGCGTAAACATAAAAAATATACATGCGTTTCTTTAGTTTCTACTAAAGAAACGCATGTATATTTTATTATTTATTTTATTTATGCCTTATTGATTGTTATCCTCCTCGTCAATTTCCTAATCACAATCGTCCTTCTGAGTCAACTATTCAACTATTCAGTCAACTATTATAAGATAAAACTACTTGCTGTGAAATCTGTATATGTAAAAATGAATGTGTGTTATCGTGATGTTACATGTTTGCTAGGTATACATTCCTATACCGTTCATCTAATTGCAATGAAACTTTAGTGAGTTATTGGGCGTGTATTAGAGAAGGTTTTTACATTAGCACAATTAGTATTTGTGTGCGAAATTTGTTTTGCGAGACGTTTAACGCGTGTACTATGTCGGCTCATATTGCGCGCAAAATGCGGTGGAGAGAAGAAGACAGTCGGTATTCTAGGTATGGCATTGCAATGTATACCGGGTACTCGCTAGTGTATAATAAAATAGGCTTGATACTGGTGTAGTGGCAGCAAAAATTTTTGACAAAGAATATTGTCAGAAATATCTTTCAGATATTTTCAAAATTCGCTTAGAGGAAAAACATTACATCAATCACCGGAAAACGCAATTGAAATTCGGAGACTGTATTCGACGACCAGCTCGCAACAATATTGAATAACCAAGCCCACAGACAAGATGAGTGATGTTAGCATCGACACGTTGTGTTTTATACTAATGGTGCTTACTAATATTATCACGTGTCTCTCCAGAATTTCAAAGCGAAACTGAACGTCAGATATAATTGGATATTTTGTTACAAGCGGGATGAGTGATGTCTAATTCAGCATCTTCCCAGAAACGGGCGACCTTTCCAGCAACAGGGTTCAAGGGCGTTGCTTCATTCTGAAATCGAATTATTTATTTTACAACCCTTTGTCACATCGAATATATTTTAATACAGATTCAATTTTAAATCCACGCGAAGAAATCTGGAGAAATGCTCCAAATTACAATCCGCGCCACTAAATCAGACGATAAATTCAGCGGAAATAAAATCGTCTGCGGAAATAGTTCCTAAGCGCATTTAAGTCTCCTTGAATATTTTGCATGATAACAACTTTCGCTTTCGATTCCACTCCCTTTCCACCGGGTTCATTTTCTCCTTTTTCACTTTCCTCGGGACTATTTTTGCCATAAAAATGTAAATAGGGAGTGAAAATATTTTGACTCCGACATAGCAAAATATATCGAGCTCAATGACATTGCAACGATTTTTTAATGATCCAAATGAAAATTTATAACGAAACATCTCAGGAAACACAATGATTTAAAGTAGGCTTTCAAATAAATAATATTAAATAAATATTTTATATCATGGAGAAAGCCGATCTTCTTATAATGGCACATATCTCATGGTGACACTCCATGGTAAATTCCGACATAAATATTTTATAACGTATAACATTTTATCATCACAGTAATAAAATCGGGCTTTAAATTAATACTGGGGGTTTTGATTGAGCTCAAAATGGAAGACGGAATAAAATGTATTTAGGCCATAAAATATTTTAGGGAAAACGTTATTTATACTGCCATTATTTCACCTCAGTTATATTACAAGAGTCATCTAGAAAGAAAGATCTCTTTTCGCTTTTCATGAAGTTCAAGCCAATTTAGCCCACCTATATAAGTTTTACTTCATTCTAAGCCTCAAAATCCGGCTTAACCATAAAAAAGAGTGTTGTTTTATGCTTAGTGGAATATGCAAGGATTCCCTACTTTGAATAACTCAAATTTTAGTGTGTCATCTATTAGAATGGCTTTAATAGAAGCTCATATAATAAAATTCATGTTTAACATTCGCGGCCCGCACACTATCAATATTTTTGCATCCCAGTCATCAAAACACCATTCTAAAAAAATGTGATAATACTCGGACAATGACTTCTAAACAGTACATGAAATATTATATAAACACCAGTCAAGATTAAGTCTAGGTTCATACAAGTCCATTTTTCAATCTCGTATATGAATAAATTAACCTTAACACTGTTGATAGTACACAATATTCGTTCAATTCTTCGCGTAAACACAAACGATACAAATGTGTCTTCGCTTTTAGTAACAAAATAATGCATTTGTTGAAGCTTGAAATCGATTAATTTGGGTTATTGTTATCAGTCCATATATTATATTATGTACGCAAGACACTCTCTCTGTTTCTGTCTCCGATTTACTTTTTTATATTAACCACAATAGAGAAAGAGTTGGCTATAGGAAGGACGTCTTCCCGCAATCAAGGCTAACAGACGACTCCTCCCTATTCCCGCCTCCTGCGTGTCACCACTCAATCGGCAACGGTGCATGCATAAGAATCGATCGGTCGTTATTACAAATGTAATATGTCTACAACGCCACAGAAGATGGCGCTATTAAACTAACAAATTGCGCCTAAAGAGAGACGAAAGATGTCGCAGTTAGTCTGGAAAATTAAATCTGCTTCGATTTACAGCGCCATTACATGGGAATGGTAATTCATCCACGCTACAGTTTAAATATTTTTTTAGATGGAAATATAAACGTTTGAATAAAAGGTCTACTGAATTTTTGATTTTATATATTTTTTACACTTGTTTATGTTTATTCAATCATAAAAAATAACCAATAAAAAGGATCAATAAAGAAATACGATAAACGAGGGACTTTTCGATTTTCCGCAAAAAGCGCCTAACAGTAAACCTCATAACGCCGCCATTTTGTATTGTTTAAAAAAAAATAGCACTTTAAACCTCATCTAAAAAGTAAGGTTACATAGCCTCCTGAGAGCTAATTTTTTTAAATTTCAATGTTGGTGCACTTGTGTATGTAGGAGGGAACCTAACGGTCAATTAATTTAGTCCCGCGTATTTGGCGGCCATTTTGTTCGGTTACAGCAAATTCTTCCGATGGAGGTTCGTCGCGCGCTTCTACCATCTCCTATCCATGCGAAATTCGCACGATCACCTACATAAATATTGTATCCTTATATTCTGATTATTTGAAGGTATTGCAACGCAAATGGGTAGCTGAGTTAGTTGATTGGGGGCCACGTTATTCAGCCGCGGAAATCGCATCCTCTCATTCTCTATGGACGTGTATGCGCACAGCCAAATACTCAATTCGTCGTATATGGGACGGATGAATAGCGCATTGATGGAGGAATTCCCCGATCTAGCTTGGTTATGATTTTGTCACGTTCTTGGGGTTACTTGTATGAGCATGCGGAAATATTATTGACAATCACATCAATTATGAAAATTATATATCAAATGTCATCAAAGAGATTAGTTTTTAGCCATATTTTTTTCTGGCTGAGAGCCATAACAAATTACAATCAAAAGGATATAATTTATAAACCAAACTAAATTATTTTATTTTTTGTAATTATAATTACAAAAAAATTATTAAAAACTAAAACTAATATTTGTAATTAGACTAAAATTAAAAAATTAAGACTTAAATTGTTAAACCATTTTTTTTATGTAATTGTGTATATTGATACACAATATTACCTTGTAACATTTTATTCATTTGTTTATTAATAATAACATTTTTTTGTTTTTGATTTTTTTGTTTTAATTTAATGTTTTAATTTTTGACAATATACTACTGCTATAATTGTTTGATCGAATAAAGCAATTAAAAATTAATTACTCCAATGAAATCTCTTCATACACAAAGAACAATTGGATTTTGTAATTTTTCAAAACTTTGATCCAATTATTATTGATTTTATTCACACAAAAATATATAAATTTAGCAAAGAATCAAACCTTTTCCGAATATTAAAAAAAAAACAATTATATATTTTTTTGTATTTATTTAATTTTTCATAATTTAATTTGCTTTCTTATCGCCCAGAATTGAGCACGTTACCATAAGAAATTGCATTGGATATTCTAAATGTTGCAATTAAAGCGTAATGAAATTAAGCTTAATTGGATACGGTATAGCTCTTGGCAGACGATCGTTACGATCCCGAGTTAACAATACACACTTTTGGAGTCGAGCATCGTTTCGTTATGCTCTTATTAAAGAAAATATTTATGTTGCTCCAAAATGGAAATTGGAAAGTTCTCTCTGGAAAAATTTCTTTTCATAAGAATATCATTTGATATTTACCGACCGGACTCACAAAAGCGTGCGGAGAAAGAATACCCCGGGAATAGCTCGAAAAAAATATTTCACAGTCGAATAACAAAGGCATCATTGAGCGAAATATATTGATAAGATCCAACATAAAATATTTCAATTAATCATTTATGTTGAGTTCAAAATATAGAATTTGCTTTTTTTCGACATGAAGAAGTCATTTGACATTGTCATACACAGTCATCTACATCTTTGTCTTCTTTCGGACGTAATGCATAAAGTCAACATCAACATCTATTTAACTTGGAGAATTAACAGATTGACTTCGCTGCGGGAAGAGGTATCTTTCCGCAGACTTTTTTTTATAATATCGTTGCTGTAACCTCTGTTTGCGTGGAATAAAGATCAACCAAAACCTTACCAGCTCGCATTTGCGTTTTTGATCACTTTAGGTGGCTTTCATCGGTTGCTGTCTATTTGGCTAAATGCCAATTTGATTCTAAAGGAATGATGGATACATGTTTCATTCATTGTTATATTCCGCATGAAAAAAACCTTTTTATTGCATTGAAACAGTTCCAAACAGCGCTCTGAATTGTTGACGGGTTGACCCGGGATATGCATTTCTTCTCCTAACAAAACAGCAAAAAGTCTTAAATGCCTTAAAAGATGAGGGAGTGACCACATGGTTTGTGTGTCCAACCGGTCCGCCTTTCAGACCGCTGATACTTCGAATGAGTGCCTAACGATTAGACGGTGTGCCCGGACATGTCCACAGAACATGATCTACGTCCATGAATGGATTCTTATATGTACACTTCGACATCGCAGAAAACCCAAGCCCCTAAACTGCCCTTCTGTTATCTGAAGTGTCAGCTGTCTCACGCAACTTGTTTTTTTATGTTTTCTAGAACAAGTACTAAATTTGGGTGAGCAGGACGTAGCAGAGGTACTTTCTAAAAATTAAATAAGCTTATCAATAGTGGCGCCAACTATATGTATGAAAAACAAATATTTGTCGATTTTTAAGAATAACACAAAAGCCCACATTTTACAGCGTTAACGTTTCACAAACGCAGCCAGCTCTTCAAATTTAACGAGCATCCTACAAAGAAGTTTTTATGCGACACTTGGAGTTTGAAAGTCGATGAAAATTGTTTTGTACAAGGGAGTGATGGTTAAAGATGCATCCGTCACACGGTGAAATAGTAAGGTCTTAAATGGAAGTTACGTTGTAGGTATGAGGTGAAAGTGATTTCTTGGGCGGTTCGTCTGAGGCATAAGAGCGATGGATAAGTAGGTGGCGATGGTGGAGGTCGTGGTGGAGTTAAGCCGTCAGTCAGAGAAGACAAAGTTTGTCCCGCCCGGGCAATTGGCGGCCAGACGTGGCGTCTGCAACGGGCACTTATCGGTCGAGACGTACCACCCTGGCTTTTGTGAAGCCAAAACGACTCACCATTTCTACTGTCGTTTATTACTTGCACTTGCATCAGCCCCATGGACGACTCGTCAACTGCATTACCACCATTAAATACTTAAATTAACCGACCTTTCCCACGACGCGAATCCACCTTAAAATTTCATTTAATGGACCAAGTTTCCTACCGAAAATCTATCTTGTTGGAATTTTCCATCTGAAACTTTTCTTTTCCGGCAAATTTATATTTAAGCGGCTTCATAAAAGTCAACTCATATATTTTACGTACCTGCCTGATATTCAAATAGGTCATTAAAGCTCCTTAAAATTTCGCAAGAAATTACATCCAGGATCGTTGGTGGTGGATGCATTATAATTCATGTATTTTTGCACGGAACATTTTCTAATAATAAACGAAGAAAATGTTCTCCCCCGGGGGAAAATGATATCCTGCATTAACAAAAGACAAAGGAGATGACTGTCCACTTAGCGGAGTCCATGATTGGCAGATAAATGCTCTTCAGTGCATTTTAGCGCTATTGAGTGACAGAATTCAATATGAAATTGATATATCAAAAGGGGATGCTTATAACGGCGAAATTTATTTTCTTAATATTAATTTGATGTGTGTCCCAAAAAATAATGCTTTTAAGAAAAACCACATAATGATATTGGATGACCGTCGACTAAAAATATACGAACTAGCATATGGTAGGTATTTCAAAAAGTACATATTGACTGAAAATTTGCGCATGAGAAAGCTGTGCGCAAGAGGGGTGCCGCGTTTGCTCACAGGGAAAAAAACAGCGTTGCGAAGATGTTTCAATCGAGTGTTTGACGGTGTTTCAATCATGAAAAACTAGCTCTTGAAAGAAGTGTATCGAGCTAAAAGTAGAATATGTTGATAAATTAATATATATTTTTCCATTTGGGTCGGGTAATTTTGGGACTAATATCGTATATTTACGATTTTTCAATCAATAAGAAGCGTTGAGAAGTCATAAAATATGATCAGATGGATATATAAAGATATGGCTATTGTAATTTAAATAAAAGAGAAACACTCCAACTGCGAGACTCTGTTGGCGAGAGGCCACTTCCTTGATTAGGCGCAAACAAATTAATTATTAACTTTTTTGCTCCAATGACAGCAATAAATTAACCCTTTCCCTACAAATCTTTTTCATCAGTCAAGAAAAAGGATTAAAGAACCCCAGAAAAGAAAAACAAAAGAGCATTTAGTTTAATTTAATGATATAATAATCAATTATTTTTTTCATTAACTGTTTTTAATCGTTTTTGTTTCTATGAGAACGCTAAGAAAACAAAAAAGATTAAGAAACGTTGCATATAATAAGGCTATAATTTTTTAAATTCTATATTTCATTAAGTTCATTAATACGCTTTTTTTATTTCAAGTTAAATCTGTTGACTGATCGAAAACTGACTGGACTCAGCCAGGTACTGAAAACACATTTATTTTAATTGATTAAGAATATAGCTTTGGCTGCGGAAAGACGTATTCTTCCCGCAGGGTTGTTTATAATCTCGTAGCTGTAACATCTTTTAAATAAAAACAGTGGTAGAGCTAAGCAATGTATTTCTATATGGGGCTGAGAGGTTAGGCTCTAAGCGCATGCGTGCGCTTTCCTTCACCTCGAAAAGCGACTGTCGACCCGCGTCACCGACTCACGGCATAGTTAGAGGCTTATACCTTATCAAACCAGGCATGCCATTATCGCCTCTCGTCATAGTTGACAAAAGACTTTGTTTACCTTAGCAAAGCGGATCGAACACCATGACAGCGTGCAGAAATCCATGAGACATTGATTTTTAAATATATAGATTAAGTTAATTGATATGAAAACACATTTATTTCAATTGAATAAAAATAATGGCTTTCGTGAAAATACTACCAAAATGGTGTTACAATTATTAAATTGATTAATCTACTTTATTAATACATATTATTTGTAAATTCTGAAATAATTACGAATGCAGGATCTGGCGAAATTGGCGTATTTTTGCTTCACCCGCACGCGAAGCCAACTAATGTGTAATGAGTTGTAATTATATTCGCTCCAAAAATATACATTTTAATTTTAAAATTCTGTGTAATTATAAATAATAGACAAGATGGATACTGTAAAGGTTCTATAAGATATTTTTGGAATGAATTTTAAAATAGTATTTTTAAAAAATGTTTAATAAAATCCATTTTAAAAACGAACGCCACTGTTCTATAGCACACATAAAAATACATAATTATGGTACACTTAAAACGCACGGAAGTCGAAAAAATCTATTGTTCATTTCTTTCAGACTTCTCCAACAAATTACATCCACTCGGGGGGATGCTTTTCTTGAAATACAAACTTATTCCCCATGCGATAACCCAAAAATGCATCAGAGGGATGATTTCAAAGACATATAATTTTCTGATATTATAATCTATTCTGAATATTTGAATAATGAATATATTTGAATATGACGCTGAGGGGATATTTTATTATTCAGTATCGTTTTTGCAGAGCAAAGCTCGACGTGCATCTCACAGACGTGGGGTTGAATTGAATGCAAATTTTTCGATACGTGTTACAAATATGAGACATCGTAAAATTTCAGAGTTTATGCGCGTTTTATTGCGTGGCAGTAAAGTATTTATTGTGACAATAATTTTGCCCGAGTCTGACGACAAATTTCGCCGTATCGTCGATTATTTAATATCGCGCTATGATCAATCAATGTCTTTCGGGGGGTGGCTTTTAGGGATATAGGATGGGCGTTTTTGCTCGTTTCTTGAAATATTTGTCAACAAAAATGCACCCTTAAATCATTGTTTTTATGCGCTCAGCTGAATAAAACGTCAACATATTTATTTCATCTCATTCGATTACGACAGCTTTGTCTGAACACAGGATAAAAACACGCATATAGAGTCTCTATTATTGATTTTTTTAGAAAATAGAAGTTGCTTTAAAACTGTTTATTTCAATTTCAATGATATAATACGAATGAAATGTAACTTTGTTGACAGTTTCCAGAATATAAAGATCTCCTTAAGGATTTCTTTGCTTGGAAATGTTCAAGCATCGTACATTATATGTAAGTGCATTGCTGCGGTCGTTTGGGTCTTTTATTTCAGCAAAATCTCTGAAAGTGCATTAAAATACAGCCTCTTCCTTCGCAAATGCATTCTATGTAAATATCCCTAAATTGTTTGCATGGCTATCTTATTTGAATCTATTCTATTATGTTTGTTTTACAATAGGAAATTATCTTTTCAATGTTTTTCTACAAAAATAAATATAAATCAGATAAATATTTACTAAATAAAAATATCTACCCTAATACAAATATTGCATTGCAAGCATTATTATGGTACGATGTAATCGAGAACTTCATAAATTGGTAAATAGATCGTTAGCCCAGTACGTGACCGTTAATAATATGATTTCTCAAGCATAAGTTCCAAAGAATTCATTCATTCTATCAATAAAAAATATATTTGTTAAAAATCATATTTGCAGCAGGGGAGCTTCCTTATTTTAAACCGCATTCTCTGATGTGACAGCTATTTAAAAATAAAATAAATGGCATTAATTTGAAAGATTAAAATTTAATGTTTTGTACTATGTAATTTTAGTAAAAATCATGCTATAAATAAAGGAGAAGTGTGCGTTCGCCTTAGAGGCGTATTTTTCAAGCGGCCGTTTAATATTATCTCAATTTATTGACAGGAATGGAAGCCATTTCATTAATATAATTTTAAAAATAAAATAAATAATAACTTTAAATGTTTTTTTATAATATAAAAAAATAATAAAACTTATATCTCTTATATTGTTTATGTTATTTGTTTTTAAAATAAGGTATTTTCCCTGCTGCACACTGTAAAAAAATGGGTCATAAGAGCGTACAGAGTCAGATCACAAGCAAACGGAATAGTTAGTTGATGCGGACGGTGGCCGATGTTAGAAAAATCAAAGTTTTAAATATGTATCATTTGGATGAACAAACTTCGTGTAAATCCTGCTTTTAGGTCACGAAAGCCGAGCATGAAGATGGTGGCAGTCAGGTGATTATACAAATGCGCTCGTCTTAGCAGTTGAAAACGAAGAGAGGTTACATCCATGAGATTACAAAATAAGCCCACGGGAAGAATACTTCTTTCCGCAACTAAGACAAACCGTCAAATTTCCTTCCTTTTCTGCGCATTCCCATTTCTCCTCCTTTGGTGAAACACGAAGAATAATAGGAAACGATACACGTGCAAAAAAACAAAAAAAAATCACTTATTGGATCACCATCAAAGATTGCAAAAAAATGTATACTATTAGAAAGACTATTATTATATAAAGATTAGGGGGACCAAATAGTGTTCGCGTATTTTGAGCGCAGTCTATGTCTTAACACAGTGACGGTAACATTTTATGGAATTATTGTTAAATATTATTTTTGATGTTAAATATTAAGGGTAAAATTTTCAGACCCTAACGAAGTCCACACCCGGCATTGTGTGCTTTTTTATTTGCGTTATAATGCGAATTTGGGTTGAAATCACGATAAACAATAGCCTCCTTATTTACCGGACCAAGTCCCAACGGATCTTCATTTTTTCAGTTCCATGGAGCACAGTCTGAGAGAAAATTGATTCAAAAATACAGCTAATGTGGAAATGCATATGAAAGCGTGATTTTTGCTTCTAAACCGTAATATTTCTATAAAAAAGGGATCAAAATACTGTCAAAGCGTGCGCTTAATAATTATTTGAAAAGAAACGTAGTAATACAGTTGGCGTGATTTATTGCTTCAGGTAACGTGTAGCGCGGACTAACGAGGTTAGACTAATATTAATTTTATAACATTCACAAAGGTGTGCTTAATAATTCTTCAAAGTTTCATTGTAACTGGATGAATGATAAAGGAATGTATACAGGACAAACAAACCACAAACATTTTGAATATATTTTTTTTCATTAATATTTTTTTTTAAACAAAAATGCTTTATTAAGAAATTTGATAAAGTCACTATGTAAAATATAATTATTAATAAATTTATTGGGACTATTTACCATTTTAAGATAAAATATGTTAATGCAAAAAATATCAGTTTTGGGTCGATTTTTCAAGCAAAGCCTAGAGTCATTATGGTTGAGAAATTTTATATCCACATTATGGAAAATATAATGGTTTTATTATAAAGAGTACGTACACTAAATTTTAAAATATCACCAAAATGTTCATATTCTGACTATAAATCTTCTTAGGGAACATTACATGTCTGTTTCTGCGAATATTGCAAATTTCAAAAATATAGATTAGAACAACGCCTTTTTTTATTTAAATAGAATATGTTCAGGTTTTTTGAAAAACACAACATATTTTTTATATTTGCAGCTTGCAGCTTTTTACCTCATTCTATTGCAGATTCCATGCACTTTATTAAATATTCTAGGCTTGAACTTAATAAGATTAATGAATCATGGTTTTTGCAGTCTTCAAATTTGGCTTTTTTTATTTTAATAAGTAAGTAAACTAAATAAAAATATTTTTTCTTGTAGTGTCTTATTAGCATATAATAGTCTGCAGAGGATCGTCGACTCGCAGGTTTGGCCCCATAAAAGGCAGCCATGTGAAGGCCTCTCTAATACGATTAATGTTATTTCTAAAGCCTCAACGACTCGAAAATGCCTAAAAATAAAGAGTACTTTTGCAGAATTTGAAATCAACATTATAAAATTCGTCTGAAAGCATGCTGAAACGCTTGTAGCGATAAGAATAAATTAGTGTTATCCACCCTTCGTAAGCTCACTGTCGGAGCCACATTTTGTACATTGCGTGTTAACAACGAATGAGAATTAACTTTCTTAGAAAATTTTATACCCCTGAAATGTTAAGCTTTGTCTCTTTCCTGTTTTTGAAAGGAATAAACACGGAGTACGCACGTCGTATATAAATAAACAAATTTTGAACAGCACACTACTCCTATTTATTCAGATGCTCCAAATTATAAGCAAAATATAAGCTTTTGAAATGAATATCAGTTGAGTTGCTCAAACTTAAACTCATGGATATAATTAAATAAATTTTCTATTTACAGCTTGACCTGAATCAATAATATTCCTATAGCACAATGATAGAAGAAGCGCCCGAAAAATGAGAGGACGTTTCCTTTAAAGAAATGTTAAGACATTTGATAATGTTAAGGATATTGAAAAGTATTCGCGTATTTGTTGAACTGATGTTTGATGAATCGTTAAACCGTTTAAATTCCTAATATAAACCAATATTTCATTAATATTTGACAGTATTGCATTAAATATTGTAATATTTGAATAAAGAGTAATATGCTGCTGTTTGCCTAATCTAAACAGATCTTTGCCTCCATATAGACACTTGGTGATCCAAACTATTGATAGAATTGTCTTTCAATAGAAAATGGTAATCGTTTATTTAGTATTCGCGAGAGAGAGATCTGGCTGCAGGAAGGACATCCTCCTGCAGCCAAGGCTATCCAACAATTTCACATGAATCCCAACTTCTCAGCAACAATCAATTCAGATATAACAGAAAAATCAATTTATCTTTTATGTTATTGTTTTTGGTTGATTCGTAAACGTTTGTTTCAATAAAGATGTCCAAAATTTGTTATGCTATATAAAGCTACATATTTTTGGTGCGGATTTTGGTCTGGTATTGCCATAACATATCTAGACAGACATATCCAACATATCTAGTCACAAATTTAGATTGTCATAAATCTAGTGAAATATCCCACTTCTGACACCAATGAGGCAGCGTAGGAGCGGAGGCGCTCACGGGACAGAGTCCACGAGCGCCGCAGAAGATAGCGCTGTAAAAATGACTTATTGCACTTAAAGAGAGACAGAAGATGTCGCCTTTAATCTGGCGAATTAAATCTACATTGATTAATAGCGCCACTACATGGTGATGATATTTTTCCAATGCTACAATTTATGGACTTTTTCTTAATCGTACATAAGAGCGGAGAGATCAAATATTCTCACGCCCGAGAGCCTTGATTCTCGGCCCTCTTCCCCTCTTACAAGAGTTTTTATCCTTTATACTCTGTCTGGATTACTTGAGTGTGCACGCAAATGTGCGTGCATACTCATAAATAATTATATTAAATAAAGCAAAATTTTAGTTAATATTATTCATGCATTATGCATTTGGAACAATACTAATTAATTTATAATATTTCATTGGGTTGTCGATATTCTCCCATGGGAAATAATGCTTTATACGCTTTTAAATGTTATCAGGTATTGATTCAATTAGAGTAGTTGTAAATAAGGTCCTTTTTAATTAGTGCTTGCGGCAACTCGGACGAGTTTGTGTTCGTCGCTGGACTAATTGTGTTGACTTTTAGATTGAAAGGGCAACATTTAACCCTGCAGTACTCGCCTGACTACTTGTTTTGTTTGTATATTTTAGCTATTCTTAGAAGTAAAAAGGCCCACTTATGACATTAAGTTTTTCTTGGATGCAATGGCGATATCATGAGTTTTAATGTAGTCCATTAGGATCATGTAGTATTCGACGGCCTCTCAGACTTGACGCCATTGATGACGTTATTTACGATGAAAATGTATGCATGAAAGATATATTTTTAGAAGACTGAATGACTATGTTTACTGCGTATATATTTCAGGGATAACTCAGTGTTTCGACGTCCATTGATAATCTATTATTTTCCAGGGAAGTTTACATTGCCAAATGGCTCGTTCGTAAATATTTTAAATGCATTCGTCAGGCAGATAATTTTCAAACATTCGGAAATAAAATTCTCTCCAATTAATCACAGTTAAACTTTCATTACATTAACGAGCATCGATCCGCGGAATTAAAGTTATTTTGGTCCAGAATTTGGAGCAGAATTTATCGCGAAAGTAATTTGTGAAGAACGCAGCAATAATCATTACCCAGGATCATTTATCTTGAAGAATTGCGGTAAAGGAGCCATTTTGTAAAATTTAATTATGGTATGCGTCTGTTTTTGTGACACTATTTAATTTAAGGAAATGTACTTCGCAAAGTCTTCCCAGGGCCTAACTTCTAGGTAAATGCATCGAAGACACTGAACTCCCTTCGTGCTTTATTTGAAAAGTTTGAGTCCAACAATGGAAACTCAAGCAAAGTATTTAATTAAAAAACATCAGTGATTAAAATAAAGCTGTAGAATTGACTTAATTTATCAGATTTTTCAAAATGATCCATACGCAGTCTTTCAGTCATCTTAGATCCAAACACAAATTTCAAGTTGAATTTTTTTTGTAATAAAAATAAAATGATACTTAAGAGGTTATATGGTTTTCGAAATATCTATATATTTTTTTGTATAATATTACAATATGTCAAGAATATTTTCCCAAAGTTTCAAGTCAATTGGAATAAAACTGTAAGAAAAAGAGTCTTTGGAAATTTCGTCTTTCTTTGGAATTGTCGCAATTTAATCGCTTTTTTCTCAAAACTCTATTTTTGAAGACATGATTTCTCAAAAATTAATATACTGATCTTATCGAAATATTGCGTATTTTTTCTAGATAAGATTTACTAGTAATTAAACTAAAAAAATATATATTTTCTCTGGTAAAAACTAATTTTCCAAGGCAATGTATGAAATATATTTCATCGAAAATTGTATTTTTTAAATTTTATTGTTTAAATTTTGGTCTTTTTTATTCTCTATCTTATTTTATTTAAAAAAAAGTAGAGGAAATTTACCTTTTTTACGAAATTGAAACTCATGTGACCCATTAAATACTATGTCATAAAAATCTCTCCAATTAAGTTGTCTAGCAAATGATATATTTGTGGGATGTTATTCCACGATTCTATGTTTTTCATAGCCATTTTAATAATAAAAGTGTACATACCTGTAAATAGTTCCTCGGTTTGTCTGTCGGACTTGTAACTTGAACATATCGGATTCAAATCTGCAGATCAACAAATATATTTATTAATATTATTATAACCATATTAACGTGATAGGAAGTGGGTAATAATACATCATAGAGTACCAATATAAATAAATTGGGTACGTATTTTTGTCGTCTGTATGTCTGTGTGTAACATAAGTGATTTTTTCATATCCACATTTTATTAAGCAAAAATCTTCATCATATAATTATTACCGTAACTATACCGTTTTATATTTAAAAAAGTGTAGAGAAAAACATGCTGTTTTAAGCTTTGAAACCCATTTAACCCCTTAAAGTTCCATTGAAACAATAATGAATATCAGGTGTGTGAATAAGTTTCTGCCGTTCCCATGTCAAACGCAATCTGAACTTGCAAAATCATTAGGAATTGATCAAACAATAGTTTCAAAACGTCTGACAACATTGGGAATGATACAAAATGAAGAATATAACTTGAAGCCGAGGTATGTGGAAAGGCATATTTTCATTGGGTAAAATATCCATGGTTCTAAGCTCATTCAGGAGATCCCTGCCAAAATACCAAACAATATGCCCAAATATTCGACAATGTGATTTTGCAGCATGATAACGCTCAGCATCAACAGTCAAATCCGATATTGCTATGTAGCGTGGGCGATTTACCATCCCCACTTAATAGCGCTGTTAATCTGAGCATATTTAATTCGCCAGATTAACAGCGACATCTTCCATCTCTCTTCAGGCGCAATGTGCTATTTTAACAGTGCCATCTCTTGTGACCCTGCGGAGAAATTGCACCTGCATACCGATCGATCGCTTCTTGCGCGTGCACCGTTGCCGGTTGGGGAGTGACATGCAGGCGGGATTTGTGAAGAGTCATCGGTTAGCCTTGGCTGCGGGACGTCTTCCTTCCTGCAGCCAGATCTCTCTCTTGTAATAAATAGTTATTTAGAGAAGGTAGTCTTTCTATTCGACTCCCGTCTATTCCCATCCATTCGTCCAGCAACACCACGGCCCAATAGAAGAACGGACCCGTGCGCTAGCAACACATGTCACTAAAAGTATTTATGATGTACCGGGCAATATTTTGAACGTTCACAAATGTCAACATTGATTCCAGAAATTTAAAAAGAATGTTTTTGATTTTTTTCCAGATAAGTGGAGAAATATAATATTGAACGAAGATTAATTAATATAGTTTTATTTTAATTTTCGATCGTTTAAAAATTGTTAAATTAAATTAATATCATCAAAAATTTGAGTTTCGTCTTTTTAAAGTAAGCTTGTATTGAAACACGGTTCAAGAGACACACAGTGTTTTCTTCTTTCAGTAAAAAATCTTTCTGAAAAAGGCAAGATAATGGATAAAATTCTCACAAAATATTATGGTTCGAGTGTTCGAAGAAACATAAATAGTAATGAAAATCTTAAAGTCTTATATCTAATATTTTAATAAATTTGCTTTATTTATTTATTTATTTTTAAATAAAGGATCTATTTTAACGAAAAACGGAAGGAACTTATTCACACACGCAATGACAAATAATATTGTTTTATCGATATTTTCAAAATTGCGCGAATCCCTTGGATTTTGTGGCTCATAGCAATTACTTTTTCTTATGTTCCGATCCACCTTTCATCTGAGATGTTTTATTTATATAGCAAAGAATTGTTTGTTTAACACGCTCGGTAGAAATACAATACAAAACGAAGTGCACAGTAAAGAACGTACGTGCAGACATCAGCGCCGTAGGGGTTAAAAGTGCGGAAGAGTGTTATGAATATGTATGCAATTACCGGGCGCACAGGTTCTGTCTAGAGCGAGAGCGAGACGGACTACAAGCCGGTGGGCGAATCGCGCGGGAGAGAAAGAGAGGCAAACAAGTCTCGTATAACGCATGATTAAGGCCCACAACACGTGGCTTCTGGGAGACGTCAGTCTGTATCGGGCGCTCTCTATGTGCGGGTACTGCCGCAACAATAACTCCCGCGCCGCGAAACATCAAACCATTCCCACCTAACAAATAAATCCAGGGGGTGGTCTTCATGAACGCCCATAAAATGTACGGAACTAAATTAAAACGCGCATCCCACGCACTAATGAAACTTTTCTCGGGAACGTGAATAACGCACATTTTGTGATCAAGTTAACGTTTTCATTGTCAAATCTGAAGAATTGCGAAAATGCCTCAACACCATCCATCCAGGCAATACAACCGGCTGCATTATAAAGTGGTGAGTTTTTAATTACCAGCGTAAATCCACACAGATTTACCTCAAAATCGTTTCAATCCATGGATCAACACACTTTTAATATCACATATTTAATCCGATTGTATCCACAAAATTAAAATTGGATACCGACGATACGACCGGCGAACGTTAACTACCGGCTTATAGCACCGACTGGTGTTGTGATGGAAAATTGTATAACATTTATAAATATATAAAATTTATATTTACCTACATATGATCGTTTTTATTGCACACATTTCATATTGAATAAATATTTTTATTTCCGATATATTGCCTCTATTGCAAGTATTATTTTGAAGGGGCTCATGTGTCTGTATTAATTCGATATATTTTTAAAAATATATAAACTCTAAAATACCAATTTAATTCGAAACCAATGTTTTTTTTTAAATTGCGTAGTTGATTTTATTATTGTAAATGTCCAAGGAATCATAATACTGCTATTATTTCTTAATCAGTTTAAATCCATTTAAAATATTAGGTTGGTGCATAAATAATGTCGTTTTTTTTTTCAGAAAAACATTATTAAATCAAGCGATTACATAATTTTCACTATTGCTAATGACTGTCTCTCAGCGTTATGTCAATTTTTTAATCACAAAAACTTTCAGGTTTGGATATTATTTAAGAAAAGATAAAAATACAATTCAAAAATAAATAAATAAAACATTAGAAAATTCAAATATTAATTTGAAAATATGCCCGAAGTAACATTAAAGCAACGAGTGTTTCGTCATTTAGTCTGGATCTGATTATGGAAGCCAGGCAACTTGCTGCTGAAAATGCACACTCAGCCTCCACATTCATTGGAGGTCTCGACATCAAATATTTAAGCGCTATTTAGAGTTGATGACCGCGTGAGCCCCCATTTTCGTATAACACCGCGACTGATAAAATTCCTATCTGCTAAGATACGTACTAAAACTCGCAAAATTCCCGATTTCCCGACGAATTATTTATTTCCGTCGCCGCAGATAAATAATTACATACTATAATACTTTGATATGATTCGTAATTATATTACGGAGGAATACAAAAAATCTGAACGCCGTATCTATTATATTTCATATCGATATTCCCATTATTAGAATCGATGTGTAGTAAATACAACACCGGTAGGGAAAGGTTACTATAACAATTTGAAAAACATATATGTACTCTATATATGTATACATAGATTAGACAATTATTGGTGCTAGGCGTCGCCTAAGCTCGACAATTAGTAGTTACGCCACTGTTTCCAAGCGTCCAGATTTCCGCGGGAATGTTTCGATTTAATAGCCTTCATCGTGCCTTCAGAAATACAAAGCATTATTTTTTTAAAAAAGTTCTTCCTTGGGACTGCTTAATGGGTTTGATTAATCCTATTTTGATTATTATAGACAACTCGCTCACAAAGAAATATTTTGACGAAGATCAGCTTCCAGCGCCTTCATTAAATTCAAAAATAAACTGTGTTGAATATGCCCTTTTTACTCTGACATTTCTAAAATTTTACAAGACCTCTGAATAACTGAAAAAATGTAAAATAGGTAATCAAAGTTTCTTTTTTCATATTTTCACATTTTTATGTTTCTTCGAATGGTCAAACCATAATATATTGTGGGAATTTTACAATTTTATCCATTATCCTACCTTTCCCCGAAAGAAGAAAACAATGTGTGTCTCTTGAACCGTGTCTCAATAGAAGCTTACTGTAAAAAGACAACAAAATTTATAGCTATTTAGCATTTTAAAAATAATAGAGTTTGTAAACATTTTTGAATTTGCATTTTTAAAAAGTTTTGATCCTAGTATTATATATAAATGGTACCGGTAAAGATAATCGTTTTTTAAATGAATTATTTTAATGCTCGTATATTTTTATTTTCAATATTTTGTTATAAAATGTAATTTCCATTGTTTAACATTATTTCTTTCTACTTATTTAGCAACATTTTAATGCCTGTGTCATAAAACATCATGGACTTTACATGAAAATATATTTAAAGTCCATTTTTGACCCCGTCGTTACTTATGTAATTTTTCCCAATCAAATAATGCTTGATCGATATTTTTTCAATAGATATTGTTGCATTACTTTCGATTTCAACAGTTAATTTGATGACATCCACCTTTTACGGTCTTCCACTTCAAAATCGAAATTTCTGGAAGCAATTTTGACATTTACGAACTTTTAAAAAATCTTCCAGTAAATCGCAAACATTTTTATTGACACGCTTTGCAGTACCTTTTTTTGAAAAATGATAAGCATTAAATCTCGAAAAAATTCTTCACCCAGTTTCAGACAGTGCAGCAGCCAAAGTATAATAATCCTCAAAAGCAATCAACCAATAAAACGATTACCATTTCCGGTCCCCCTTATATGTATATCAAATACATCATCTTAAAACTCTCCAAAAGCATTAGAGATAAATGTTTTTGGATTTTTATTTATTGGAATATGATTATCGTTTGTCTGAATTGTGTTTTGATGTCAACTGCATTTAAATCATCAATAAAAAGGAGGCAAAATACGTACATATAAGTGAGGAAATATATGCTTCTATAGTGAAATAGTGTATATATTGTATATATAATATAATAAATAGCAAAAAAAAATGAATGAAACATAATATATAGTGTATATAAGAGTTTAAAATTTTGGCGACATAATGTCGACATACTAATGAAAAAGGTTAATATTTAATTTAAAATTTAATGCACTTTAATCCAAAGACGTTAATCCATCAAGATTAATCAATAAGATTCCGAATTTTAGATGCTGCCTTAACATATTGTATAATTATAGTATAGTTTTCCTAATCTATTAACATGTATTTGTTTTAGTATATATGGAATCTATAACTATTAGAATTGGATAAAGCAAATACGACTATCGATGGCAAACAATATCAATTGATGAACTTAAATTCGATCAGACGAAACTCTGTATTTACTCAGACCCTTTAGTTATAATGAGATAAAAAAATAAAATAAAAGATTTTAGATCTTATACGGAAAATTGTATTATTCTACTGAGGTAGCTTATCATGTAATAATGTTCTGTAACAATACGAATTCTCAATGGATTCGATGTAATTGACAGGTAATATTTCGACCTTTGCTTTATAGCACAATGTACTTATTTGACTCGATGTGCCCATAATAAATTATTATTTTAATAATCAGAATAAATAAAATATTTTTCATTAAAATTGAATTTAATTACAATTTAAGGAATATTCAACGAGGGTCGATCGGCGTATTTAACAACCCCTCAATGAAATACAAGCGTAATTTTTTTATTTAAATTGCGCCGGTACTTAATCTTGGCTATTTCATCGCAAAACGATATTAGCATAAATTATCCGCCTCAAATATAATATTTTTGAACATTATTTTTTCTTTTAAAAATATATTTCAAGGAAAAGACTTTCATAATATCTGCCAGACACAAAATGAAAAGTTGGAAAGTGGTCGCGATCACAAACAAGGGTCTGAAACTTTTTATTTCGAGATACCCTTTTGGGGTTTAAAAGCTTTTTATTGTAATATCCCCCAATATCCTTGCGTATATATATATATATATATATAAATACAACCAAATTTTTGTGTAATTATAATCAAATGAATAAAATCCAAACTTTTGCCATCAAGCGAAATGGCCATTGTTTTGCACGACAAAAATTTAAATTCTTTCTCAGATGTTTATAAATTCATAGAGTTCATTTTTAAATTACATTATTAATACATACACCATAATATTGATATAAAAAATCAAAAAAATGGATGACCGCGTGAGCCCCCATTTTCGTGTGATTGATACAATCAATGTGATTGATAAACACCATCAATGTGATTGATAAAATTCCTTTCTGCCGAAACAAGGCATAAAACTCGCAAAATTCCCGATTCCCCGACAAATTATTTATTTCCGTCGCCGCGAATCAATACATATATACTATAATACTTTGATGTGATTCGTAATTATATTACGGAGGAATACAAAAATTCCGAACCCCGCATCTATTATATTTTATATTGATATTCCCATTATTAGAATCGTGGTGTAGTAAATACATCACCGGTTGGGAAAGGTTAATAAAACAATTTGAAAAATATGTATACATAGATTAGAAAGATACTGCCCCTAGGCGTCGCATAAGCTCGCCAATTAGTGGTTAGGCCACTGTTTCCAAGCGTCCCGTTTGAACGTTGGAATTGGATTTTTTTTTCTAATAGAAAGCTTTTGATTTTTTAGTCTTGTTTAATCATAAACGTGCCATTTTGTCAACATCAGTTACAATTTTATTCAAAAAGGGACCACTTCATTGTATTGTCAAGAAGGTGTGGAAAGTGTTTCGTCACTCGTTTTTGTTGTGTTCGGTGAAGGCATGAGGTATCCATCCTACTCCATAATATCCATCCTATTCGTTTTTTCTGATGAGTATTAAATAGTCCCAATGGGATCCAAATCTTGGCGATAACTCCTCAGCTTGAGTGCATCGTTATCAAAATTCGGGGGTCGTTCCATTCTCTCTTCATCTCTTGAGCTCCTATTTTCACTTTTTCCTTAAACATCTTTGGGTGTTTTACTAAATAGTATATTTGTACAAGTAAAATAACTTAAAAAGATATTTCCGTCACTATGTCCGAACATAAACTGAGCTCAAATATAAGATCTTAAAATAGGTGAATACTTTTTGATACCACTAATATACTTAATATACAGCGTGTCTGGCGCATGGACCAATACAATTTTTGAGGGGTTAGGGGAGGAAGGGGGTCTTTTGCTAGGTTTCACATGTAGTAGCGCTTTTAACAGCGACATCTTCCATCTCTCTTCAGGTGCTATATGTTACTTTAACAGCGCCATCTCTTGTGACCCTGCGGAGACATTGCACCTACATAGCGACCGATCGCTTCTTGCGCGTGCACTTTTGCCGGTTGGGTAGTGACGCGCAGGACGCGGGAATTGGAAGAGTCGTCGGTTTGCCAGAACTCTCTTTCTCTCTCTCTCGTGTGGAATAAATAGTTATTTATAGAAGAGAGTCTTTCTATTCGACGCCAATCTGCTGGCTTGCACGGTCTCCAGATCTGACACCACTGGATTGCGTTATCTTCTGGAATTGGAATTCTTTTGCATGTCTAATTAAAATAAAAAATAACACATACTTACTTACTTCAGCTAAGTGTTACCAACAACCACATTCGATTCATATTCAACACCAGTTGTGGACAAATAATTTTTTTTTTTTTTTTTTTGCGGTGGCTATTAGCGATCCCTTTTTTTTATGGTATCATTACCAACCATTGTGACATGGTTTTTCATGGCATATATATGTTTTTAAAAATGTGGTTGCCAGCCACATCTCCTGTGGGATTCGAACCCGAGATGATCGGGTTACGAGTCCAACCGCTTAATGCGGGACTACCTACAGGACAAATAATGTATTTATAAATCATACAGCATTTTGTCCAATGAAAACTTGTGTAAATCCTTTAAACACTATTTTTTACTGATACATCCATCCAACAAATTTAAGGCTTCAATTTGTGATTATTAATATTCATCGTTTTAATGTTTTATGCATCTTTTTCGTTATGCATTTTATTAATTCGGTACCATTTCAACTTATTTTTACCCTAACCAGCATAATTATTATCTTCATAATCTCAATAATATTGATTTGGCTTTGAGCATCAAGCTAATTGGAGTAGCTTTTTTCGCCATAATAATAGCAAAAAGCAATAATATTCTCCTCCCAAATATACCAGCATCGTCCTTTAATTCAAGCACATATAGTGATGAATAAAGGATTGAGATTGAAGATATAGAAGGTCCCGGTGATAGACACATCTGTAACATAAAAGCATTTGATGGAGGTAAATAAGGTGACACAAAGTGCGCTCCTGACCTTGCCCACCCACGCCTACCCCACAATTTATGTAGGAGTTCAACCCCACATGCTTTCTGCAGATATATATTTCACAATTTGAAGATTTTATATTAACAGAACTCGTGGAAGGGCAACTCTTCTGCTATAAATCACACTGAGTGTACCAAACGACACATGGACGTACGTCACTCTTGCCAATAATTTTATTTCGGTCGGAGCAAAAAAGGTGGACGTTTTTCGAAAAAAGGTGAAATACAGGTCCTCTCGTGTCCAATAGAGGTTTCCGTTTATTTATTGTTCGCGGTGACATCTGCCGTGGACGACCATCTGTCCCGCGCTCCAAAAAACGGATGGTCCTCATAATGTCAGCAGTATACACTTCATCAAAATTTTGGTAAACATCATATTGTTCTTGCAAGCTTTTTCAAGCAAGCAATACAGTTGTTTTCAATTTAGAATCATATTTTATGAAAATATATTGAAAGAATAATATATTAATTTTGGGTATTATGATTACAAAGCTATTATTTTTATAATACCATAAAATTTGAATGATGGCTCATAAATTATTATTTTTGTTGTATTCGCGAATTTTTTTACGTCGTGAAAATTGCGTGGTAATTGGAATTTTTCGCCAAGGCAATCATCACGCCCCCGCAATATATTTGCATATGCCACGATTAATTAGGGAAATAAATGGGAATGAGATTCCTATAAAAAATATTTATTTAATAAATTCTTCCCTGTGATAAAATTTATTGAGAGAAACGAGCTCTTTGCTATTAAATCAATTTATGTATGTTTATATTGATTTTACAATACAATAATGCGGTTCATTTAAGAAATACGATAAATTGCAAATTTGCATTAGCCGCCATATAAATACTTTATTATAGAGAAACAACAAGAGTCAATTTGTAAGGAGAAATATTATCCAAAAGACGTTTGGGGCTTTGTTCGTGGATTTTTTTCCGAGAAATACTTTGGAATTCCATTAAGTTGCGAATAAAATTTTCACGCCCTTCCATTTGAATCCGATAAAAACAATAAACAAACGATTTTACGATCCCGCTTTCGATGACAAAAGACCAGGAAAAACATTCGCTTCAAGATCCTTAATGCAGAAAAAAGATGGGATTCTAACGACCAACGACAGCTGCCTTTTACAAATCAAAATAGATTCTTAGCTTAAATGATTGATGATAAATTTCATTTTGAATTGTTCGCTATTTTCATGCTAAAAATATTTATTAATGATTTTTTAAATTTTACAAATAGGAGCCAATTTGCATGTTCACTGTCGTTTTAAATTTAAGTCTATGAAATATTTGCAAATTTAAAATGCTTTTAAGAAGTTTTGTCCCATTTAGTTATAATCGATTTGTTTCTTCTAAAACTTTTAAAGACATGAATTTAAACGATCTATTAGAAATATTAATATTATATACTCTCAAATTCATTAAAATTATGACATGATATTTTTAATAAAATTTGAATTTAAATCTAGCCCAAACATATTACAATTTTGTCAATTAAGCTTCATCAAAAAATGTATTACAAAATTTATTATAAAATTAAATAAGTCTCATTTAAATTGAATTGTTTGAAAACCCCTGGATCCCATTTGGTTTTTAACTTAAGGAAAATTTTATGATTCAGCACTCGATAAGCGCGGTTTCTTATTACGGATTTTCTATTACGCCGTATTAGAACAGAGAACTGCCTAGTATTTCTATTGAAGATTAATACGATCAATCCTTTTATAGCGTCCACTTCTATAGAGTTTTCCCTATAACGTTTAGATGATTTCAAAGATTATATTCCTTTATAATAATACTATTTGATTATGTTTGATATTTGACGCGAGTCATTAAAAATATAAAAATTGGAAAAATGTTTGATTTGCTGATTTCCTAACCCTAAATTTTGTATGGGTGCCCAACTCTCTAAAGGGTTTTTTTCTACAGCCTTTTCCCTATTTTTGCTACCTAATAAGACCATTATGGGAGTAACTGTTCTATATTTTCGACTTGTCTCCCACTCATTAAACCGTCCTTCTTGAAGTTTTCTCTGAACAATCTAATCCACTTCATAACGTGCTGTCGACTCATCGCATCACCACCATTCACCTCCACGAGCTTCCGATGAATGTTCGTGAAGGTATCGATATGCAAAGTCAATAAACGGACGATAGTGCGGATTTCGCACGAATGGGAGGCGGCGGGAGCGCGCGACGATCGTTCATGGGGAAGAATTTACTGTGACTGAACAAAATGGCCGACAAACACCCGGGACCAAACACGCTGATTGCTAGGGTATCTCCTATACACCAACTGTGCTAACTTCGAAACGAAAAGAATCTCACGGTCTTAGGAGTCCTTTTAACTGTAGCGTGGGTGTTTTATCATCCCCACGTAGTAGCACTGTTAAAAGCGACATCTTCCATCTCTCTTCAGGCGCAGCGTGTTATTTTAACAGCGCCATCTCTTGTGGCCCTGCGGAGACATTGCACCTACATACCGACGGATCGCTTCTTGTACGTGCACCGTTGTTGATTGGGTAGTGACGCGCAGGATAAGGGAGTCAGGAGAGTAGTTGGTTAGCCTTGGTTGCGGGAGGTCGTCACTCCTGCAGCCAGATCTCTTTCTCTTGCTTTTTTCGTGTGGAATACAAAGTTATTTAGAGAAGAGAGTCTTTCTATTCGACGCCCTTCTATGTCCATGCATTCGTCCAGCAAAATCACAGCCTGATAGAATATAACGGTATAATAATAATCCAATATATAATTCTGGTATGTAATGTAGTGTACCGTATCAATATCAATTCGAAGCCCTAATTATAAGCAGTTTAACGACTACAACGATGTGAATCTAGTAACACTTAGATTGGTGGACTCTTTGTACATTTATGTTACAAAAGTTAAATATAAAAATAGGAATTGATCGAAAATATGTAATTGGGTTCATTCTTTATTCATGTGATATCTAGTGGATATTTACATATATGTGGGCGTATTTCATCCCCTAATTTGCCACGTTACTCCAGCGCCACAGAAAATTGGATTGTAATTGGAGGAAAAAAATCTGCGTAATTTATGAAGCGGAAAAATAGTTTTCCGATGAAAATAGCGGTAGAAGACCTTTGCCGGGTGCACTTTCAATCAACATGTAAATTGGACATCTGAAGCTCAACTGCATTGCATGAAAGTAATTTAAGATTGGTTCCATCGATCCCATGGAACCGGAACCGAAAATGAAACCGAAAGTGAGTGTCTCGTGTGCAGCACAATTTTCCCGCAGACGGTGGGGAATAAAAAAGCTTCCACCGTAAATTAAGGTCTTATCTTCAGCTTAAACTGTCTCGTGGCTGCTGCTTATTGCAAAAATCGTTCACGGCAAAGACCTTTTATACGTTTTACTCCATCCGAGGAAGTGGAGATGCTAAAAACGAAACAAAGCGTAAAAAGATTTAAGGGCGTTTTGAAAAGCTAAAAGACTTGATATCATCATCCCAATATGTATATACATCACATACGTCTCGCTCTAATAACTCATTTCTGCCGAGTGGCCCGAAAGTCTTCTTCTATAGAAATTAAATCATATTTTTTTATCGTTCATATTTAATATTATATATTAAAACACGTAAAAAATAGCATTCATTAATACATTTATGCCGCATAAAAGAATAAGCATATTGATAATTTACTCGGAAAATCAGATTGTTTCCGAAACACAAAGAAAATTTAAGAATAATTGGAATTCTTCCTTTGTATCCCTGCGTTCACTTATTGTTGTATATGAAAATATTGTAACAATGATATGATATTCATATTGAGGTTGAACTCATGGTGGCGTGGAGGAGTGGGGAAAAATGTATAAACAAAATGTCGAGCCAGACTCGACATAGGACCGCAAAGAATTAATGATCTCGCAGGACAACATGTGATACAAAGATAGTTTTAGAATAACCTGCCCTAACAAATAAAACACAAAAATTGAAAAAAAATATTCTTGTTCATAATTAGGGAAGAAGCCCCTCGCTAACGGAGTCTCGCAGCTGGAGTGTCTCTCTTTTAGATAATAGCCATTATCTTTATATATCCACCTAATGATACTTTGAAAACTTTCAACGCTTCTTCCTTCTTTGAAATCGTTAATATAAAGCAAATGTACGATGGTAGTCCAAGAAGTACTCAACCTAAATGGAAAAAAATATTTATTTCTTCAAACCCCTGTTTACAGTGAGAGTCGTCGAGTTCCTCAAAATAGCCAACTTCACCTCTTCATTGTTAGTAAATATTTAACCACCGAGCTATTTTTTAAATTTTAAAAAAGAAAATAATCCGAGGGGGCTAAATCTGGCGAATATAACAAGCTAGTAAGATATCCACGCTACATTGGTGTCAGAAGTGGGGTTGTCGATACGAATAAGCTACAATGCTGACCAAGCAACAACAACAACGAAAGCAGTGGAAGTGAGAGACAATAACGATGCTTACATTATTTATTATGAAATATATTGGTGACAAAATTTTAGTCTGAGACCTTAAAAAAAAGTATTGACCAATTTTCTCGTCTTCAAATTTGTTTACAATGTTCACAGGTAATTTCTACCAAAATATTTTTTTTTAAACAACAGATATCTTTATGTCAGGTCGGTTATTTCTGGAACTACCCTCGTTTGTAAAATTATATATCACATTCTGTTTCTATATATTCCAATTATCTCTTGTATTAAGTGAAAACACGTTAAATTATTTATTTTATTTATTTACAAGAGTGTATATTTTTCGTCTGTTTTCCACATTGAAGTTTTTATCACTCAGTTTTAAAGTGGTCTAATCTCATTTTCGCGATAAAAATATGAGAAGCGTAGCTTTCGGGTAATCTATAAACTTAAGACGCGCAAAAAATTTAAGGGATGATCGATCATCAATAAAGCCAATAAACTTTTTCAGCACTTAACTTTGAGAAGCTTTCAATACCACTGAGCGCAACAAACTGTTACTTATCAAGTTGCAAAACGCCACTTTTCAGAATTAATCTCAAATTTATAGACTTCATTATTTTAAAGGGAGATTCATTTTCAGCGCCGTAATATTTCATAGCCTCCCGATTTCCATTCACCCAAAGCCATAAATTAATTTCTTCGCAGTTTTCGACCCAGACCACGCAAATTCTTATTTAATTCGTCCGGCCCTTGGTTATTCGCGGTCAGTGATTTGCGACCTCATTTAGTGGAGATTCCCTCGGATGGCGGCCGTAATCAATCAACCTTTCAAACCAACCGCTAATAAAATATAAATTAGGCGGTCGAAAATACGCTCGAAGGAATAAATATCAAATTCGGGACACAAATCCCACGGCGAAAATTTTATCACCCCCCATGAAATGAGGAAAACATCATTAGAGGATGTGCCTCCCAGAACGACTGAGCATTATTTATGAATTCAATCCGGGACCTGCAGGTCTAAGATTTAAGGTCTTTGCGATAATCCTTCGACGGCACAATGAGGCCGAGGCAATATTAAGGCGGACCTGCCTAGAAATTAAAATAAATTATTTACGTGGAACAAAGAAAATTGCGTTTTAAATTATGCGACCTATGACGGGATATCCTTTCAACTGAAGTCATAATATAATTTACATTCTATTATCATTCAGAACTTTAAATTAATAACAACAAAAGAATTAAATATTCTTATAAACTATTAACAATATATTTCATAAATTTATTTATAAAAATCGGCTAGAAAGTGTATTGCCATCCGACGTTAATAATGTGAAAAAAAACAATTATTATATAAGTTAATTTTATATTTAAATTATCATCCATATAAATCAACATTTCCCCCAGGACCACGTAGCATGAGTGAAGCTTCTGAATCAATAAATGAACCCTAACACTGTTGATATTGTTGACCCCCATAATATCGTTTTAAATATAATCATTTTCGGTACCAAACTGCGTTTTAAGTATATATATTAGAAAAATAAGCATAAAATGAAGCACTTTGGATCACTTTTCACAACATTTGAGAATATTTAGACGTGTAGGGTTACCTTTACAAAACGACCTTGCCATCAATGTACGAGTATGAGACGCAAGACACTCTTTCCATCTCTGTCTCCGATTCACTAATATCCGCACTCAATGAACGACAATTCTCTTTCTGTGTCACGCATATATGCGCAATGACTAGTCAACTCCTAAATTTTTTAAACTATTTTAAAGTAAATTTAGTTTTAACGTGTTCTCTACTTTATACCCTTTCCAACGATATGCTTCGTGTCATACAAATCATGCAATAAATCATTAAACTTGAAAAGTTACCAGTTTACCAGGGTCAGAGTTAAGAAAATATTTTTTATGCTTAAGAAGTTTTTATTAAATTAATTTACAAAATTTGTTCAAATCGGCCTGACACCACTGGATTTCTTTGTCTGAGCACGTGCCCTATTCCGTAGCTCACACGGTCTCCAGATTTGATACCACTGGATTTCTTTATCGGGGGATGTACCCTGCTCCGTGGGTAACACGATCTCCAGATCTGACACCACTGGATTGCTTTGTCTATGGACGTGCGATATTTCGTGGTTCGCACGGTTTCTAAACCTGATAATACTGGTTTTTTTGTTTAGGGACGTGCAAAATAATGTGTGTGGCACGTAGCGCCGTCTTGTTGGAACTATATCATGGGCGATAATCTGTCCAAATTTAATTAGCAAGAATAATGACATCTTCTGTTTCTCTTTAGGCGCAATGGGTCATTTTTATAGCGTTTTTTAGACGTGCGCGTGCGAGAAAGGTTCCGCCCGTAAACTCTGGCCCATGAGCACCTCCTACGTTTCATTGGTGTCAGAAGTGGGATCTTTCACTAGATTTGTGATAATCTAAATTTGTGTCTAGATATGTGGATCGATGGTCTCTAGTGGATCGATACTCCTCGGAGATGCTGCCATCTTGCACATTGGTGACGGGACGGCTCGGAGATCGGGCGTGGGTTTTTTTCTGGATAAGAGGACCCTATCGTCCGTTTTAAATTTTAACCCTATTAGCGACAGAATATGTACGCTACGCATAAGAGGCAAAGGGTATAACTTATTTGTGGTGTGTGAGTATGCTCCCACATATGAAACAGATGACAGCATCAAGGAGGCTCTTATGACGCTAAAATATTAAAATATTATTGAGTGATTTGAACGTGAATGTTGGCAGGGAAATATTTTACAGACCCACTATTGAACATAAAAAAATACATAAATACACGTGGTTGTCTGCTGACGAGGTCACCCGAAATCAGATTGCCACGTGTTGGTCGACAAAAGACACAGAAGTGGTGTGGCGGACGACAGGATGGCGCGTGGGGCGGACTGCGACTCCGATCATTGTCTCGTAAGAATAAAATATGCCTTCAGAGCAAACTATAGCAATTTAAAACGACCCAAAAAAAATTGGAATGCCAATGCTCTGAGGGATCGTTGAGTCGCCTCGAGAGGTTCGAGAGGAAAGTTTCGAGAAAAAATTTTGGACCTCTCCGGGATGAGACCTTGGGTTCTGAAACCATGAAGTCCAATCGCGAGGACATGGTCATGTACAGCGAGGCATCAATCACTAGCTCTGTCCTTCGACGCCGTCTCCATTAGGCAGGTCATGTGGCATGGATGCCGACACACCGAATCCCCCGAGCCGTTTTAGATTTTCAACCGGGTGGCAGTAGACCCATCGGAAGACCTCTGCTACGCTGGCTGATCAAGTAAAAAAAGACGCTTGTCTAGGCCTGGGCAATTGAAGGGAGATAGCCCAGGATAAACGAAAATGGCGGCAAGCGTTGTCGGTGGCAGTGGCTCTCTCATAAGACTATAAGCGCCACCATAAGTAAATAATTCATTTTGGAACAAGTACGGCCCGATGATTCCACCAGACCAAAATCCGCACCAAACAGTTTTGAGTGTCCTTATTGAAACAAACTTTTAGAAATCAACCTAAAACAATAATATTATAAGAGATAAATTGATTTTTCTGTTTTATCAGAATTGATTATAAATCAGCATACCTATTATTTGCCGTTACAACAATAAATTTATGTTGGAGACTTTATTAAAATTTTATGTTAAAATATTACATATTTATGCCACAGTTTGTGGTCTAAATTTTAAATTCCTACAAGGCTTCCTCGTAGCACAGGTGCATGGATGGCTTATCGAAGATGAGTTTTTGATGGACGGTTTTCATTCCGGTAATTCATCACTCATGACGCCATATTAACATCATCAAAAACACATAAAGAAACGAGTTTTGATGGAGCTCGCTGATATTTATTAACGTCCATGCATATATTTTTTTAGCTTTAATCGCTATGAGAAATGCAAAAATATATAAAACGCCCGATAAGTTTTTTTAATTTTCTCCCCATATTTCTGTGAAATATGAAAATGTTATCGTTGAGTGAAAGCCGTTTTCTGCACAGAATCGGATAAGCAAGTACTAATAGATCCGGAGGAAAAAACTCATTTATACTACACGGAGAACAATGAAATTAGCACGGAAAATATTAAATTTTGCAATTTAAATTTTATGATTCCAAAAAAGGAGATTGCGGCGAATCTAATTTTTGCGCTGAGCACGTGGGTGAAATTATTTTTTCAAATTGATTTTTGCAGAAGTTAATTAAGTCTTGAAAGAGTGATGATACAGTCGGTAATTAAATTATCGTTCTTACTCCTATATTAATGGTGTTAATATATTACGTTGATTATAGTTCGATTAAGCCATCACGTAGTGTTGCGTGAGATTTTCACGGCTTTTGATATCCATCCCTTCTTATATCCAGAAATGCTCAACAAAGTAAACTAGAATTAAATTATTTTTTTATATGTAGATTAAATATCTAATTAAATCTAAATTCGTAAACAAAATTTATTTTAATGTGAAATAAAAATACTATTTTAGTAATGTCATATTAAATAGTTTTCATTTCACTCACTCATTAGCTTTATATATTAAAAGAATGAGACGCAATATATATATAGAACGAAATATCAGTCAACAATAACAAGGTGTGAATAATTATATTTTTGTCTCGCTTTGGCGTACTGATATTCACAACACAAGAGAGAGATGCATATAAGTGATGACAATGCTTTCTTACTTTTTTTATTTTAATTATGAAATTCATCAACATCTAAAAAGTAAATACATGCCAACAAATAATATATAGTATTCGTTGCAATTTTAGATTCACTTTGCTCATATATATAATTAAATTTACATCGCGCAAAAATAAATTTACGCTTAAATGCGAAATGTTGGGAGTTTCTTCAATGATTGATTGAAAAGATTAAATCCAGCAAAGGATTCGTGGGGAAGCAAAACTTGTACGATATTTATTATTACAGGATTCCACCATCTATTTAATTGCAAATCGATTCTCAGACATAATCGAAGTGTCCCGAAATACCTTCAATATTAAACAGGCAGTCGAACTTTAGAAAGCCATGCTCGTTTGCGGGATATATGGCACTCTTTTGTATATAAATTAAAGTTAGGGTAAGAGCATTTAACCCTCTATCTGCGAGGTTAAGATCGCAAATCCCAAAGTAAGCGTTTTAAAAACCTTGACTTTGCTCGGCGGTGTATGTCACATTTGCGTCACGAATGCTGCCCGAGAATATATTGAGGGGATTTGTGTGAAGATGTGGAGTAAAATTCCTGAGGGAAAAGCCCTCTGCGTTTACCTTAATAAAATATTAAACGGTGTTGCTTTATTCGAACATCCATCTTGTAACAATATTAAATAATATCAGAGCCATGTGAATATTCACATATTAAATAGTATCGTGAATCTAACATCTAGATCATAAGAGTAGTCAACGGACGATTGCCGATTCTTATGATATTTGAGATTCACATATATTGTAAAAATATCCTTTTTTACAAAATTGAATATAATATTACAGATTTACATCAAAAATACAATATTTTCTTCGACATTTTGACCGTCGTCAACATTTCCGACCATTGCGTATACTCCTTCAATGTTGTATAAAAATAGCCTTAATGCTCTCAAGGATTTGTTGGAAAAGCATTTGGGCAACAATATGCTTCGTGGCGACACCTCAGACGTTTTAAAATAGATTCTTTATTCAGAAAATCAAATATAAATCCTGTCGTGGAGCTATTGATAAGCACACATGCATGTACATATGTACTTTTTCAATATCAAACAATTTTGACTAGTATAAGGAGCTTTCGCGGAAGTATTTTTTCATTCATATTTTTTTCTGATGTGAAATAAAGCACGACGTCAAATTCATGGTTTTCCATCTTAAAGACGAGTCTCCAAAGCAAAAAATATACGTATAAACTAATATGTGTCATTTATCTTTTTATTTTTTTAGGCGATCGTTTCTCATTATTCTCTCGTTGGGGAACTTCAATTCCCACGCCATAAAAAGAAAATTCACAAAATTTAATTCCATTTAAATTGAGTCTGTCTCGTTACATCGATTTTTGTAAGAAAAACGCTTTTTATACGTCACAGCATAATTAAATTTATCAGAACACATTGTCTTGTGATGTATCAAAAAGTGCTTTTGTAAAATGTCCCAATCGAGATTCTTAATTTTTTGCGTCTAATCAGCCATGCACCTGTAGACAGTCCCGCAATTAAGCACATTTTTAAAAACATACATACGCATAAAAAAAACAAGTTAAAATGATTGGCAATGGTTTCATAAAAAGGATCACTAAAAGCCACCCAAAAAATCGCCAAATTAACCCCTAAAAGAGTACTATCCTATGACTTGAGACCTCCTCTCCGCTTATTCAAAAGAGCACTCTTGTACATTAGGTTCGGAGACAGACAAAGACAGAGAGAAAACGTAGTGCAATTCGGAAGACAGAGACGGAGAGCTTCCCCGCATACATCGCACGATTGTATGCACACAGTGTTTATTTATTTATTTAATTGCTTCCTGTTCGTCGCTGCTTGTTGAATGAGTCTTTGTCCAATTATCATTTCCTTCTAAAGCAGGAGCAAATGAATCGATTTTCTGTATATTGTTTATGTAAAGAAATTACGTGGTCTTGTATGCTATCAACAGTCTTTGTTTACAATTGACTCTGCCTCGAATTGAAGATTGTCTTACGTTGATAAGAGCGGACAGAATTATGACATCAAGGATCGATTTTAAATTTGCTCACTCCTCAAAAGGTTAACAATGATATCTTCCATCCCACTTCTGACACCAAGTGTGTGAAATGAATTGAAACGTGGGACGTGGGCGAAATGAAATCCCCACGCAATAACGCTGCTATTTTGTGCAAATTTAATTTGCCAGATTAACAGTGACATACTCCTTCCCTCTTCAAACGCAATGTAACAATTTAACAGTGACATTTTCTGTGATGATGTAGACACATTGCGTTTTAAACAACAACATATATTCCTTCTTGCGCATATACCGTTTTCGGTCCGGTTATGACGTGCAGGAATTAAGAACTATCGGATAACCTTGACTGCGGGAATATGTCCTTTTCATGGCCAGATTGCTTTGTCTCTCGTCGTAATAAAGAAGAAAGCTAGCACAAGAGTATTTATATTGGTACCTGGTTACCTCCATCTCACTATTTGGCTCCATTACGAGCAGGGGAGCGACCCGAGAACTCTGTACCGTGAGCGCTCCCGCTCCATGTTACAATGGTGTCAGAAACGATTGGTCATTAATATTCTGAGCCATTCTGGATGGGAGATAAGCGTCGGTTAATGAAATACACCGGTACCCACCTCTACTCTACATAATTATCCCAAGGGTACGACTGTCACCCATGGGCGTAGGGTCACCCCCCTCCTGGGGTTTTATGAGTGGGCACCGTAGAATGTAACAACTATCTGAAAGGACCAAGACGCATCGGTTTTTAGGGCCGCTTCATCGATTTGATTACGCTTCTTCTTCCAAGTTTATTTTGCAAATCGATATTTCCAGATTTTTTTCCGCCAATGTTGACATTCATTAACATCCAATTTAACACAATAAATAGGAAAAATATTTATTATGACTTGGATGGAGATTATTTTTCAAATGGAACTGCATGCTGATGCAGTTCCGCAAATCTGTCCCATTATCGCTAGACTTACGAAAAGCGATATTTTTAAACCAAAACAATCTTTCAATAGTATACTTTTTATAAAAAACTATGTGTACATCATTGTTCCAAATTAAATTTTTATTGTTACGTTTTTGTTTGAATCTCATTGTTTAGGTATGTTTTATTATAAAAAATAAACAACACCTGAATTTCCGGGATAAATATTCTTCCTTTTTAATAATTTCCAGAAAACAAATAGTCATAAACGGAAATGCTACGTATTTTGTCTGCTTTATTTCATTTTGTCGCTTCCCTTTTAGATGTGACACGTTGTAAATTTATCGCTGCTCCCATGCGTAATTTAATGGTCAACTACCCCCATTGTCGGGCAATTAAATTTAACTTTCGGACACCAAAAATTTGCACGGTCGACCTTGAACCTCACAAATAACCACGAAAATGTAGCCTTTAACCAATAAAAATATTTATTTTCGGATGGTATTTAGAGGTATGGATGTTTCGAGATCCAGAGCCTCAATCCTTTGAATTCCTGTCCGCCATGCAAATTTTTTTGGGTCTCGACGTCGAGCAAAGGCCGCAATGGCGGCAACTAATCAAGTTAATTGATTTCGTCGCTCAAACCTGCAGGCTCGTAAACTGAGAGCTTGTAATCAGAAGGTTCTTTGTTTACGGGTTATGGTCAACAAATGGCTTTTTGTATGCAAATTTCAAAGGCATTCCTCGTGAGCATCATACGTATTAGGGAAATTAAAATTGAGTACATTCTATGTGCTCTAAATATAAGTCATTAAGGGCATAATCCTGGAGCGAGCATTAAAGCTAATTTTTCTCAAGCTGAAAATATTGCTTCGGAATAATTCCTCATGAATATTATTTTTTGCAAAGAGCATTAATATAAGCGGATTTTTCAACATACAGGGTGCGGAAGACTTTTTTCTGTGATATAAAGAGACATTTAAAGACAGTCCCCTGCATGATCTTTGCTAAACTTACATAACAGAAAACGATAGGTCTCATTCTTGAATACTTAATGCATTGAACATAATAGGGGGCTACATTAATAATATCATTTTTATCTTTAAATGTCTCTCTATAACATGGATAAAATAATTAAACTGATATATTCTAAAGTGATTGTGTTATTAATTTTTAAAATAAGGTAGTTTCCCTGTCGCACCCAGTACGTAGAGTTATATATGAGCAGCTGAAACCAAACAAAATTGAATTTTACATTAATCTTTCATATGAAATATTTGTCTGAAGCATTTGATAGATTAGTTTCATTTTCACGTATTTTCGCCTTTTCATGGTGGGTCCATCTATCTCTTATGTTCTGCAGATCGATCCCTCCCAACCCTCGTGGGAAGCCTCATGGGTGACATGTACTGTAATGAGCTCCTCATTCACACTTTTTGAATTACCAAAATGACAATACATTATTTTAAGAGACGTTTCGTACAAAAAAAGCCACATGACGTCGTATAAAATATGGCACGTCATCACATTAGCGACTTTATAATTCTTCACACTGACGACAAACATAATTTTGTAGAAGGAATTCCTCGTTTAAATATTTAATTTATGGACATGAAATCTTCAAGACTTGTTCTGGAAGCAATTAGTGCAGGATTTCTTTAATGAACTTTTCCCCTTATCTGTTTAAATAATTTTCCGTCTCGCCTCTTTCAAAGTTTTATAACTCACCCTCCTAACCCCCAAAGCAAAAAAACGGAAATGATAATTTATTAACATAACACGCTAAAATGCTTTCTATAACATCACCTAATTGCTACATTTATTATGATGTGAATTTATGGATGGTGAAAAACAAAAAGTTTTTTGGCTTTACATTTGGATCGCAGTGGATTCATGCTGAGAAACGTAAGGCAAACAAACTCATTTTCCATTTAAAATATTAATACAAATACAGAATCGTGGTGGTTTTAAAATATTCAAGGAGTCATAATGTCATTTTTCTTAGGTTGAAACCAAAATGTTGCCTAGATGCTTGTCACAATATCCATACCTAAAGTATGTCAATAAGAATTTATATATAAAATTCACAAAATTGCATAATTTGATCAATAATGATTTTGAATCATGGATTTTTATCAATGTCAAGTCATTGATTGTGCTCATAATAAAATTTTACTATCTATTTGCAATACTTTATAGAAGAGAGTGAGTCCAACTGCGAGACTCTGATAACGAGGGGCCTTTTCTTCTGATATGATGTAGATCAGCTTAAAAATAATGTAAAAACACACATGTTCAATCAGTTAAGAATCTTAATTGACTTTATTCATCCGAAAACAACAGAACTTCCCCCCCCCCCTATAGGGTTATTTCATATTCACCCTAAATTTTCTACAATCAATCGGTCGGTGTTGACGGTCATTCAAAACCGTTTTATGAATTTTATATACCATTTCTGGCGTAGTCACATCATGTGGTCGACCACTAGGATGTTCGTCTTGGCAGTTCGTACGGCCTCGTTTAAACTCTGCCACCTAATTTTACCGTCGTTAACAAAGGAGCAGACTCCCACAGAATAGTATCTAGCTTGGCTTTGATATTGAACTGAGATTTTATTCATTTACGTTTACAAATTCATTGAGAACGTTCATTATTGATGGCTGCCAAACAAATACTAAATGGTACTTTCTACCATAGCAATTTATTTTAAACAACAACTACCATATATACGTCAAATCGGATATTTCTGAGACTTTGCTTGTGGCATCCTTTTTTTAGTGTGGGATTTCTACGCTCGGTTACTAGAGTGGTAGCGATGTGTCCCTCTTAGGCTCTTCCGTTGTTAACTCAGCTCATGAGTGTCTTCTGTCGTCTTCTTCTACGTTCAGCATCTTCTTTCTGCTGCATAACGCATTTTGTATATTTGCACCACGAATTCCATAACCTAGCATCCTTAAACATTAAAGGAATCATATTGCTAGACGAGAGCATATTTACTCCCAGCTCCTCACGTAGAGTATTTCTTTTAACGCTCCATGCTGGACACAGATGAATGTCATGTATGTAGCATCGTCATTGCCTGCTCCACACATTCTGAACTTGCCTCTTTTCCTATTTTATTAAGGTAGCTACCAAAGCAGCCATACCTGGTAACGACCTGGGTCAGGTGATAACAGAGCTGATCATATTTCCTTCCGCTCCACTCATTCAGGTCTGTGATCTTACCACATATTCACCGATCTTCTGTGGAACTGTCCCATCGTGACTGCCACACTGCCATCGTGGTTTCTCTGGCCACCTTCTTTGTTTTTTTTCCTTTTTGGACCGCCTGCCTCTCTTAGGCGAGCAGGTCAATTGGCCGTATGATAGTCAGTTCCAGGATAGCTTCTTCTGATACTGTGCGATATGCAGCAGTCACCCTGGTCGCACTTCTTCTCTGGACTCTGACCCATATTATTACACCGTAGTACAGCACCGAGTGCACTACTTCATTGTAGAGTCTCTTTCTTCTAGTTTTTGAGCCTATGATGCCAAGCATCAACCTGGCTAGCTTCTTTGCGATGTTGGTTGCCTTCGCTGATTGTGTATGATGAAGTGGAGTTTATTATACATTTCCACCTCGAAGTATCGAATGGATCATCAGGAATGGAGGCACAAGTTTTGCAAATTTGGCGGTGACTAAGAGGGCCTCATCATCAGCGAAATTGACCATTTTGGCACCCTCTATGAGTAGTATTTGCAGCAGGTCATCATAAATTAGGTTCCACAGAGTTGTTAACTGTTCGCTCCCTTTTTTCCCCATCAATTTCGTTATACACTGATGTTCGCTCATGGATGTAGCTCTTCACCATTCTAACGAGATATGATAGAGCCTCAAGTTCGTCCAAGACCTTGGGGAACAAATGCCATCTCGTCCAGCATGCACAGCGGTCTGTGCGCAGATGGACTAAGAAGTGCTTTATTCCCTTTGGGAATAAGCACAAGCTATACTCGTAGCATCTAGAGCTGCATGATAAGGTCATGATCGGTATTCAAACAATCTCCGCAGCTGGATAACGCGGAATTAATTCCCGTCAACGAGATGTCTACGCTACATTGGTGTCAGAAGTTTCAATACGAATAAGCTGGAAAGCTGATCAGGTAACAGCAACGATGGAAACTAAGATAATAACTATGCTAAAATGATATATTATAAACATTGTTGTTGACAAAATATTTTGAATTAAGATCTTTCAAATAAAACTATTGTATCGCATCACGATGACCAAATATTTTCATGTTTACAAATTCGCTGAGAACTTGAGAACGAATTTTGAGTGAATAATTTCACCACTTTTCCAACTGAATTTTTTTCCCTTAATCTTATTTATTCGCATCCCATACAATTAAAAAGTTTTAATTAATCCAAAGGGATGTATAAAAGTATGTATATTTTTTAATTTACGCCCCATTAATAGTTGGTCCCATTCGCCGAGGGCACACTCAAAGAAAAGCTTCGTCTTCAATGAAAGTTTAAGCCAAAAACAAGTACGGATTTATTTCCGCTACGAGCTTTTTGCAAAGAAAGTTTCACTTACTCATGATTTAAGGGGAAGGTCAAAGATGGCGAAAAATCTGCCGTATTTTTCGGAAGATAAAAATGACTTAATTTAATTAGGAGGCTTCTACCAAATGACTTGTCAAGTGTGAAGATGCCCAGCTATTTAAACGTGATCTTTCAGATGCCGGATAAATTATTAGCAAGTGACCTTTGGAACAAGAACAAATTATGTAATTCAGGAATATGTAAAATCTCCAACGTTAAAAGCTGAACATTTTGACTAAAGTTTTAATGCATCGGAAGGATTTTGTTATCTTTCAGGTCAAAACATCCACCGTCTGTTATCTTGATAAATCTTGTTGACAATGATTAATAGTTGTAAAGATCTGACCTTCCCCACTGCTTACAAAACCAATAGAACTTCCGAGACCGATAGCAAGCAAGGCTTCTTGGCTGGAAACTGTTTAATAACATAATATCCAAATGGTGCTAGAAAGTTGCAGAGTAGTTTTTGGGTACGCATGAGACGGCAGTTTAATTCTCAGTTTGAGCAAATTTGTACCAACTCTCGGATAATACTTGCTTTTACAGCGAGGAACAAATAACGTTTAATTTCATCCTTGGAGCTCATCGCAATGAAATTTGTAATTCGAATTATCGTCTCCATCAAATCCTTTGTTCGAATTAAATTTCTCAGCATCGTCCAATTTGACTTTCAAGCATATATGAAATCTTCAGCAGCAGGATTATTTTCCCTCCTTTTTCGCGGGATAAGCAATTTGGGGCCGATATTTCCAAAGTGGTGATTTTTCGTCGGACCCATTTTTAGTTAAGTGACCATTGGCCGTTGAAATCTTTCAGTGTCCGAAGAAAGATGCTATAAAATCGATGGTCTCGGATGGCTATAATGGTAGAAATAATGGCGGATTCCAAACATTTCATAGGCTAAATTCGATTTTGTCGATTTACATGTTTTTCCTCGAAGGACCAAATGATCATGGTGTCCAATGTAATTGTTTTGGACGTAGTAATTTGGTTGTCAAAAACAATTGTTTTCTTTTCGAGTTCCGCTTTTGATTTGTGGGCTGAAAATATACGTATATTTCTTTTATATTTAGCATTAATGAAATGACATAATCAAATTTGAATCAAAACAAGGAACTCAATTAATAAGAGAACCATCAAAATATGTTAAATAAATACACTATTGTCATGAGCAAATAAAAATAAACATTACTTAAATCTTATTTCAATACATATTTGAGTGTGTGTGTTGTGTAATATATAATAAATAAGACGCGCTACTGGTCTAGTGGTTGCTTTATGCTGTTAAAGCGTGAGCGAAATGGTATCCCCACGCAATAGCACTGTTGATCTGTGCAGACTCACTTCGTCAGACTAACAGTGACATCTTCCATCCCACTTCTGACACCAAGTGTAACGTAATCTAAATGGCATCGCCGAGCAATGTTGCAGTAATTCTCTGCAGATTAAATTCACAAAATTAACAATAACATCTTCTGTCTAACTTCAGATGCAATATATACATTTAATAATGACATCTTTTGTGGTTCTGCCGAACCATTGCTTCTAAATTAAATTAAATAACAAATGCTTACGCTTATTACGTATGCACCGTTGTCGATCCGATTGTGATGCGCAGAAGATGTGACTAATCAAATAGCCTTGACTGCGGGAAGACGTCCTTCCTGCGGTCAGTCTCTCTCAGGTTATGTGGTCTGAACCAGGTGCCCCCAGACTAGTCACAGAGTGCCTTCATCAGTCTTACAATTTACGGGCGTGAATATACAGGGCTTCTAAGCGCGCACCCTTTTCACTCCGCGCCCTCCAAAGACCAAATTTAGACTAAGAGCACCCAAAGATGCGATGGAGAAAGATGGAATCAGGTAAACTAAAGATAAAACAGGGAATACTAACGCAAGATCACTGCCACTATGAGGTGCAACCTCAGTTTGAAAGGAGCTACAGCATATGACAGATCGTAAAGAATCCTTCTTTCCCTAAATACTCGTATTGATTTCCATCATTCGATCATATAGTGTCACCTTTGCATAAACTCCTTCTTCTTTTTTAATAGGCAGTTTCAATAATTTATTTTACAGGTGTGCAAGACAGAGTATGTTACACACCCAACTTATATAAGCTAGGCTATCCTAGCAGCGTTTGATGAGCAAATTGATGAAACTTCTTTCGTCCATCTCTACCCTACATTAATATCTTAAGGATTCGACTGTTACCCACGGGCTAGGGTGGATGTTAGACTCCACGATACTCACCCATAAAACCCCAGGGGGAGCCAACGGTTAAACCCCTGTGGTTATTATGTAGCCTCATCGATTTGTTCATCAAACGCAGCTGGGGTAGTCCAGCTAACATGAATTGGGTGTGTGGAACAAGGGGTGTGTAGAACCGGCGATTATAATAGTTGGTGGAGAGTATATCAAAGGCTCCCCACTATCCTCAACAGCCTAGGCAAACAGGAGAGAACGGTTTTAGGCTGATCGAACGGCGACTCGTCTCCGTGGCTAGGTACTAAAATGACCGAACCGATACGAGTACCATGGGGAAGGGGTAGCCCCTGCAGTCCATCATCTGCTGTAGCCCCATTCAAACTGAGGTTAGACTCATGATGGCAGTGAACCCACGGAAGTAAATCGCTTGAATTTTGCATAAACTTGGTCCTTCCTCCTCCATCGCAACTTCGGATGCACATAGTCTGACGCTGGTCTTTCCCGCGGAAACCTCACCTCCTCTGGAGGGCGTGGAGTAAAAAAGGTGGGCGCCTGTATACTCCGCGCATAACGTTTATCGTGGGGCTAAAGGATCTGTTGAAGATAGTCTTTGTGTAGCTAGTCCGGGGTAACCCAAAACAGACCATATATTACACTGGTGTCAGAAGTGAATTTCAAACTCAAGTCCACGAAAATGTAACTGTTCATCTAAAAATATTAAATATTGAAATTGACATTGCTGTTCCATTTTAAACTACTAGCACTTGGTCTGACGAAACCAGCAAAATGAATCAAATTTTCTATTTAAATATGTTTTTTTACTTAGATTTCCATTTTTGATTACAGCTTATATTTATTGCTTATTTTTATTCTTCAAATTAATTTATTTGTTTGTAATAAAACTTATACGATTTCTAGATTTATGGACCGGAATTTATGTACAGCGCCATGACGACTCTTTCAAATCAATTTGGTTGTCCTTTGATCTTAGAAATCTAGACAGTCTAAAGCTTCTTTGAATCTTTGAACATTAAAGACTATATAATTTAACCATCAACAATATTCACATTAGGAAACACATTTAATCTGCTAATCTCTAAATATTTGATCAAAGTATAATATTTAAGTCTCGTTCGTTCAAGGGACAATTATTTAATATTCTCTTTGTATATTTAATAGCAATTACCATTAGCACATTTTATAGTGTCCGTTTTCGTGGAATCTGGAATGAATAAAGCATCCTTTCAGACGGATTTTATATTGAAGTTCGTTTAGATTATTGCTCATCAGATCGTCAAACATTTTTTGTACTGAATAGCAGATTACGGTATTCGATTTGCTGGCGGAAATTTTTCTAGTCATATTTTATTATGAACGTTCAGCTCAGTCCGACGAGGAATCGAATCAACAATAAGCTACAATTTTAGATCGATTCCCGTTTTCAGCATCGTTAGATACGTCTTTTATTAAATGAAAGCACCTCGTTTATTCGCCGGGATATCTTTTTTAAAAATACCGAAAAATCGTTGCTATTTCATCTTGTATCCCGATTTATGCATTATGTAATCTCTCAAAGTTCTTTTGATATCTCCTACAATATACGGAAATATGCTTCATTATTCGTTCGGCGGTAAATGAAGTGGAAGTTATGGTGCGTTAGGTTCACATGCATAACTATTACATACGAGGGCTTATTAAAAATAATGAATAAATCATCCTCATAGGTTTTTATGGCCGTTATATTGGCTAAAAATGTGGATTGAAGCGTCTCCTTATCGCTTTACTAAATCATCATCAAGTTTATATGATATAACGGCAGGCTATAGGAAGAGTTCGCGTATGTCACGTCTTTTTTTCTGTACTTTCCACCTTACTTTCAGATGAAATATGGCTGAAGACGTCGAAAAAACCAAAGGCTGTTGTATTTTTCATTTAATGGCAAAATTGCCCTTGTGGTAAACAGGCTAGAAGAAAAATCGTCCTTTTTATTCCTTCTTCGCGATAGTTTTTCACGACCCCGTAACGTATGTGGCATTAAACATTATTTCTCAAAACTAATTTGATATATTGTCTTTGTATCGAGGCATACGAATGCTACGTACAAATTTCGATAAAATATATCGAAAAACTTTAAATTTCTACAAAGCAACATACGTTATTACAATATATAGATGGACGTTTCTCAGTAAAAATGGGTAAGTCGTCCTAAGAAAGTTGTCAAAGCCACTTCTTTAGTTGTGTATTGATCAAATCCTCATATAAAGCAAATATATTTTCATTACTTTCTAACATCTTCCGTCTCTCTTTAGATGCAATATGCTATTTTAACAGCGCCATCTTCTGTGGCGTTGCGGAGTCATTGCACCTGAAATTACCGACCGATCGTATCTTGAGCGTACACCGTTACCGGTTGTGTGGTGATGCGCAGGAGGCGGGAGTCAAGAGGAGTCGTTGGTTGGCCTTGGTTGCGGGAGAACGTCCTTCTCACAGCCAGATCTCTCTCTTTCGTGCTGAATAAAAAGTTACCTAGAGAAGATAGTATTTTTGTTTGACACCCGTGCATCCCCAATGCATCCATCCGTTAGAATTAACAATCATGTAATATTGTTCAAATAATCAAATCATTTAATTGATTCATAAAGTTCAGTGTTTTAATTAACTTAATCTAATGTAACTATATCGTTTGATGAGACACCAGAACACTGTTTTTGTGTGATGTGATCTAGAGAAAGAGTATGCACGCACATGTTGCGGGAAAGCACTCCACGTGCGTGCTCCAATGCTGCGTTTGTATTTTTAATGGAATATTATTTATTCAAATGATAATTTCTAATATTACGTTTATGATTTGTTTTACTGTTCACGTTTCAATTGAATTTCCATCGAAATTTCATGAACACAAAGAATCAAATACTGATTATATTAATAAGAACAGTTTTTTACACAGCAATCTGACCGATACATCCCAAAATAGTTATGTAACAAAGTTGTTTAGCAGCCCTCATGACCTTGAAAATGGAAAAATAAATATTTTTAGATTCACCAATATATTTCCAATATTTTTATTTTTAATTTTTTGACATTGAACTCTCTCTCACCTCGAAGACCGATTATCTCCCTCTTTCCGCTGCATTTTGCGCGCATCTTTCTCCTTCTTCCCGCCCCGCGCCCCACCACGCGACCAACTTCACTTCATCAGACCAATGTGGTGCAACGGTTTAACGCCTCGCAAAACAAATTCCGCACACAAATAATGGTTGTGTTAATGTAAAAACCTTCTCTGATACACGCCCAATAACTCACCAAAGTTTCATTGCAATCGAATAAACGTTTTAAGAATGTATACCTAGCAAACCCCTTGCTTCACGACATACATTCATTTTTATATTTGTAGATTGAAATAATTACATTTTTTAAATTTCCATCCAGCAAAAAAAGCATATGATCATTGATTGCTTTGAATTTTAGACATTCAAGATTTGACTTTTGAATTATGGCATAATTTTCTATAAATCCTTAATAAAATTAGTAAAATGGAAATATTAACAATGATTGAAAAATTGTAAACTATAGTCACCAAGTGTTTGCTATTTGACCAGCTTTCATATTTCACAATTCTACCAAAATAGACGCCTAACTCCAAAAATATACTTGAACAAAGCAAGCACATATCATTATTTGAGCACAAATGGTGTCTCAGCAACAAGCCAAGATAGGGTTGTATGTCAAAGTATGCTACGAGGCAATTCTTTGCCCCCAAAGTGTAATTAAACTTGTATTTCTCTACTTTAATAACCACGACTCTTGCTTCGCACTCTGCGCTAAATTTAACGACGGCTCTCATCTGCTTTTACTTTTTGCGCTCCTGTAAATAAATGTTCGCCTCTACTTTCGGGATGCTTTCGGAGCCATTATTAATTCCGGAATGGAAGGGTTCACTATGCCTCCAGTATTTATTCATCACTCTTTATACGTATCGGCGATGATAAATTAATGATGCGCTATCTCGCTAAAAAGAAGTGTGTGTATGTGGGAATCCGGGAAGCAATAACCTACATTATCGATTATCTCGCTGGAAAAACTACGAGATTTAACACTCTCCTCTTTATGATATAAATATAAAGCAACAAGGATGTTGGGAGTGATGATTTACGATCAGCATCAATAGCCAGCTTATGTTATAATCTCTTGTTCAAATATGTTTATTTTAATGAATCAGGCCTTCACTCATAAACTCCCTGATTTATTTCGTTGTATCCAAATATGGTTACCATTTTTTAAACTCCACCCAACTCAAGAACCACCCAATACAACTTAAGGATTTGGTCTACATCTTATATGAATTGCATCTTTCTATTATCTGCTACATTGCCTTGATCGAATCTAAATGGTTCGATGTTATTATCATAGAGTTTTAGAAATATGTTGCGAATTTTGACATCTTCTTTGTCAATCTTATTAATTACGTTCATATTCCATATTTGATATGTTATGATGCAGGGGACTGTTACCAAGAGACTATTTAATTAAATTTAATAACTTTCACGACTCGTCTATTTATCGTCAATCGATGTTTCCGTAAGAACGCTCAAATAAACTGTAAACGCTTTATAACCAATATTCGATGTCCCACACAGCAAAATTATATTTTGCCATATCTACCCAATTTTTTTGCGCACTAGCCTTATTTTTGTGCTTGAGCTATTTCGGCATATTGAAATAAAAAACCCATACTTTTACCATCCTATCCTCAAAATACGATCGAATAAATTGAAAATAAATTTTATTATGATCGATACGTATGAATATGGAAAAATATATAATGTATGATTAAATGCGTACCTTTCAAATTTTATTATCTAGATATGCCCATGGATCTTTATGTAGGACATATTGTCTATCTTATTTAATATAAATAAGCTGGCAAATCGCTGATAGACACAAATCAATTGTTGATGCCATTTTACTTTTGAATCTTCATAATAAATAATGGATGCATTACTAATACCGCTTTTGCAAAAATTGTATTAAAAAACTTTTCATATGTATGTGAATATGTGTAATAACTTCGTATCCCAGCTCAATTTGTTTTGTACTGTCAATTGAGGTTATTGGTTATGCATTATCATACACTGTGTCTATTGAATAGATAAGATTGTTTGAGATGCAATTTCTCATGCATCATATGAAATTTTCCGCATGTAGATTCTGCTGTGGTGATATAACCTGCCAGGATGCAAGAATGAATAATAGATGACTTCTTCGCTAGACCAACATAATATTGTTTGAATACGTTACACTCCTGTCTACATCTTATCTACTATTATCAAACACAATTATTTTTTGAGGAAGGGAAATATCATCAACTTTTTGTGACTTATCTTCATACTGACAGTTTTTTCTTTTATCTAAGTATAAAGTCTATAAAAAAATGAATTGTAATTTGTGATGACGAGTACTGTAAAATATTACGATTGTATTGTAAAAAATAACGAAGTTTACCGATTGAGCTTTGATCGCGGGAAAATGTGTTCTTCCCGCTGGTTCTTTGCTAGTCTCGTAACTGTGATCTCTCTTACTGTAAAATATCCTATTTCAGACGAGCACATTTTTATAACTACTTGATCGTCTCCGTCCTCCTGCTCAGATTCATCGCCCCGATATGGAATCATATTAGACATAACATAGAATACAGGGTATGGCAGAGAAACTATCTTATTTTAAACAGTGACGTGATTGCTTCTTTGCCTTTCCGTTTAAGACAGGCTCAGAAACAACCATGTCCTGTCAGGACTTGCATCAGGCGGTAAGTTTCCACGTTTCTTAGTCCTCCACCGACGTATGACCAGTCGATGTCAATGGATCCATATTCTTTGCTGGACTAATCCCAACTCTGTTGCCAAGCTTCCTTCAGTTTCTACTAGTTAAATGTGGAGTTCTTCAAAGGCCAAGGCTCTCTTTTTTACCAGTAGGTTCACCAGTGGAATTCCGGGGACCACGAGCACCGCGTTCTCAGATACTGCGATAACTCGTAGCACCCCCTGTCGTTGGATCATCGTCAGCTTCTTTCTGTTATTCTCGAATCTCAACGACTTGTGCCATATTGGAGCTCCTTACAGAAGAATTAAGTGTATGGCATTGTTGATAGTTTTCCTTTATCATGGCTTCGGTCCTCCAATATTGGGCATGAGGGATTCAATTTCGCTGGCGATCTTCTGCGTCTTCTGCGCAGCTACTCTGTGTGCTTGTTGTAAGTCGGTTTGCAGTCCATGATGACCCCAACGTATCGTATACTTTTCGACACGGAACTTATGTCGGATCCCTGGCTACCAACAATGCTTGTCACCATTTTCATCTACCCTGGGCCGCCTCACTTCTATTTTTTAAAAATTTGGTTAGTCCAGCGTAACCGAGGACCTTCCGACGTGTCTGCTACCAATTGGTTGGAAATATTTTTTTTTCCTTTCCTTAAGAAGGGAAAATAGTTTAACCACACTACCAGGCCCATGGTCGCGTAGTGTAAGTTTACAGAAATGCTACTCACTAAAACTCCTCTTTATTCACTGCTGCCACGCGGCCACTAGCTAAGTATTGCGCGAGGGTGACAGCAAAGCTTTCCTTACAGGTCCTCTTGCATGTCCTTTGTTCTCCTGGATATCGCCTGTGTGTAGGTTAGGATGATGCTTCTATTATTCGTCGTCTTGTACGTTCAGCATCCTCCTTCTGCTGCATAGCGCACATCATGTATTTGCACCACGCATTCCATGCCCTAGCATCCGTTAACATTGAAAGTCCCACGTTGTTAAGGGAGAGCGAGATGACTCCCAGCTCCTCCCGTAGGATGTCCCTTACGGTGTTCCATGCTGGGCAGACAAATGTCGTGTGTGCAGCATCATCGTACTACGGTTAGCACTCCGGGCTGGTCTCTTTGCCTATTTTGTGTAGGTAGCTACCGAAACAGCCGTGCCAGGCAAGGACCTGGGTAAAGTGGTAGCACAGTTGGCCGTGCTTTCTGGCTGCCCAGGTTTTCATATTCAGTATTAGCTCGTGCGTCCACCGACCTTTAACGGAGTTGTCCCATCGAGACTACCACGCCACCATGGTACTTTGCTTAGCGTTATTCTTATCTTCGCCTTTTTATATTCTCTGTCTCTCGTAGGCGAGCAGGTCAATTGGCAGTATAGCAGGCAATGCCAAGATGACGTCTTTCAACACTATGCGATATGCAGCAACCATTATGATTGCGCTCCTTCTCTGGACTCTCTATGGCCATGTTGAGTCTGGACTTTTCAATTTGTATTGCTTCGGCCCATATCGGCGCGCCGTATAGCAGTATCGAGTGCACTACCTCGTTGTAGATTCGCCTCCTGTTGGTTTTCAGGTCACCAATGTTGGATATCAATTTAGCCAGGTTTTTTGTAATGCTGACCACCTGGGCGACTCGGTTGGAAATCTAAGATGGCTCGGGGGACTTCGTGTGACAGCATCCTTGCCACATGATCTGCCAAATGGAAACGGCAGCGAAGAGCATAGCTGGTAATTGATGCCTCGCCGTACATGTCCATGACCTCGTGATTAGACCCCATGATTTCAAAGCCCGAGGTCTACTTTATCATCATTACTAAACCTACATTACCAAAAACGTCTTGTTATTTTGAATGACTGCCATTTTATTTTAATAGAAATAATTTTCACTTCAGGGTATTCGTATCAAATAATTTATTTTAAGTTTTGACTGAAAATAAATAATTTATTAAATAATCAAATATTATTCAAAAACTTATTGACATTAAAAATTAATATAACAAGTCCGATACCGTCTTATAGCAACAAATAACTCAGCTATATACTAATAGACTAAGTATTTGTAAAGTAGGTTTGTTTGTAGACTCATTTTATGGAGGTTGTTGAAGAAATATTCATCATATCAACAAATTTGAAGGATCGGACATATTCATATTTCCAATCAATCATCTCGAACCAAGCTTATTTGATTTATAAATTAAGTTGAACTAGACTATTTTTTACAGGATAGTTTGAAACTATGATTAAAATACCATTTCAAAATATTGATAACGTCAAAATTCATTCATAAATCTTTTCTCAGCGAAAATTTTTTATCCTGACAGTCTTGATCTGATCGGAAACACCACCTGCGGGTGCGATATTAAAGTGATTTTTGAATGTCTCTAAGGCGAACGCGTGCTCCTCCCTTGTCTATTACACAATCATTATTAAATCTATATATTAAAAAACTTTAAGTTTTGTTCTTTTAAATAAGTCGTATTTTATTTTTCTTGAAATAATAGTTGCTTCTAGGTGTGCATTTAAAATAAGGAAGTTTCCCTGTCGCATCCTGTATTTCATCAAATTTTTTTTATGAAGAATTAGATTTTATAGATTAACCATATTCTTTATTTAATAGATTCCATCCGATAAAATGTTTGTCAACTTCTGCTACGTTAAATTAACTGTTTTACTGGCATATCAATACAAACAGCGTTGTGGCATTTCTTCGCGAAAACAAGGCCCCACGTCGTTGAAAGATTTACTACTTTCTTCGGATATGAAAATATGTTGTTATTGATACACACAGGCCTACTTTGCGTGTTGATATCGAAAGTAAAACTTTTGTCCAATTGAAGTTGTACGTGGACGGCAAGAGTTACAACACGCCATCCATGTAAACAATGTAACTCGATTGTAATTTTGGCGACGTTCATGTCTTGCGGTTTGACCTCCTAAGCCGAAATTGATTAAGAATTGCCATCGCGTACCAAATGTCGCTGCTGGGTCACTTAATTGCCAACTGCTGGAGTTAATAGTTATCTAACTACACTCTAATATTCCCACATGTGTATCCGGAATGAGTTAATTACACGATATGTCTAATTTAGTGCCGGAGAACATAACTAACATTTTAATTGCTAAATAACGTGAGTAAAGCCCGCTGAAACCAATTTAAATTATTCCACTTTTATACAAGGATTTTAATAGCTCGTTCATACCGAAATTAAATTCCGCGGTTTATACAACTTAACTCACGTATTTACATTTTAAGCGAAAGCTTTGAAATCCTTATAGGTCTAACCTTCATCAAAACTTAAATAGTGTTTCGCAAAAGCTCAAAGCTTTGTTGAAACGCTAAAGTGGGTGGGTCAGGCTTTGTCGAAGCTTTAATATAATTTATGAAAATTATGGCTCACCACATATTGCTTACGTGTTGGCCGTCTTTTAACACAATATTAATTGAGATACAATTTATGATTTTACCAAATAAAAAATAACAAGATCAGTATATTTTCCGTATTTTTTTTTTGAAATCCCGATATAAACGCCCTGGAACAATTTCATCCCTTTTAACAACATTTCATATACAACGTTGGGCGGCGTGGTTTACCCGGAACGACTATAAAACTCACTGAAATAACAAATCGTGTTATAAAAGCACACGTTTTATAATTTTTTCATCCATTGTCAAAACAATTTACACGATTTGCGCCACTGAAAACATTTCAGTATTTTAAATTAATATCGATCCGGAGGCTTTTTTGGTTTACATGATTTTCCGAACACGATAATCAAATTTGCCCACGGCTTTAATATTTGCCTTTGATTATTCACATGCGTGTGAAAATCGTGCTCTGCGGTTTTAATATAGAAACAATCCAAAAAAAAAACAAATATTTAAAGAGAGTGGGTGAAATTTCACCCTCGTTTATTTAGTATGTAATTCTTTTAAAATTGCATGTTTGTGAGAGTGTGGTAGTCTGTTGTTGGTGTGGAAGCAAATCAGTACCAATTACAAGCGAACAAGATATATTAACCCTCGTCTCGCAAATAGATCTTGGAAATGGAGTAGTTGTGCATACATAATATAGCACACAATTCAAATACGTCAAGAGTTATTTTGATATGAGAACCCACGCTGCCTGTTTAAGCATTCAAGCTTCTGTTTCTGGCCTTAAATATGTATTAAAATCAATATTGTTACATCCTAACACAACATGTTCTCTACTTGCAATTAAGATAGACATTACTTTTAGACACATTTTGATTTTAACTATACACAGGATGTTTTACACATGGACCGACATATTTTTATTTTATTTTTGGTGTTTAAGTGGTTTTTTTGCTACGTTTCACACATAGACCCTGTGTCCTAAGTGTCAGGGTTGTTGAAATTATTGTTTTTTGCAATGTATTTAAAAACGGTATCTAGACCTGACACCACCGAATTTCTTTGCCTGGGGATCTGCCCTATACCGTGGCTCATATGGTCTCCATATCTGACACCCCTGGATTTCTTTGTCTGGAGACATGCCTTATTCCGTGATTCGCATGGTCTCTAGACCTGACACCACTGGATTTTTTTGCCAGGGGACGTCCGCAAAATTAGTCACCGACGGGCTGCTGACCTGTACGGATGTGCATACACCCAGTACCTTCGCCCTTGGTACCATACCAATGCCCCACCACCATGTAGCCCCGCCGTTGACCACACCACCCCGCTGAATGCGCCGCCCTGCTGCCCTGCCTACCGCGTTACCAACCGTAGCATCCCACCGCCTCACCGCCATGCCAATCGACTCGCTGTCCCGAAACCCCGACTCACCTAAACTCCTAAACTCTAAATTTTACGTCATATAGAGTTCAGAGATCAGTTCACTGTTCTAGAAGAGGAGTTCGTTCATAAACAAATCGAACTATTCAAATAACTCAAGTGCAAATATATACAGGTGCGTTCAAAAAGTAATGCGTCCAAATTCATAAAAAATCATATTTTAAACATATTTGTAAAATTATTCAAAAATCTGCGAAATAGCACCATCCTGCGTTTATATACATCTGGAAGTGATGTTGCCAGAGCTGGAAGGCCAGATGTCCTTAACATCCGATGTAACATACATTTAGATGGTTTTGTAGCGTGGAAGATTTACCATCCCCACGTATAGCGCTATTAACAGCGACATCTTACATCTCTCTTCAGGTGCAATGTGTTATTTTAGCAACGCCATCTCTTGTGGCCCTGCGGAGATATTGCACCTGCATACCGACGGATTGCTTCTTGCGCGTGCACCTTGCTGATTGGGTAGTGACGCGCAGGAAGCGGGAGTCGGGAGAGTCGTCGGTTGTCGTGGCTGCAGAAGGAGGTTGTTAGGTTGGAGGTTGTTGTGAAGGAGTTATCTAGTGAAGAGAGTCTTTCCATTCAATGCCTGTCTATTCCCATCCTTTCGTCCAGCAACATCAGCGCGGCCATCCCGACGAGCACCTGGGGGCGTGGAGCCGCCCGGGAACCCTGCCCTCGAGAGCACCTTTGCTTCAACGTTACAGTTTCAATCGTATCCCAATATTTCCCTTTAACGCATTCTTTTAAGCGAGGAACAAAATAAGTCTGGTGGAGCCAAGTATTGTTGAATTAATATAAACACTTCAGTGTCGGACTTCCCATGTTTATCGCAAGATTTGATAGCTATCCATAAACCTATAGGTAGTCCCGCGGCTAAGCGCTTGAACTTGTAACTCAATCATCTTGGGTTCGAATCTTACAGGAGGTGTGGCTGACGACTACATTTTTAAAACAGATATTCGCTATGAAAAACCATGTAAAAATGGTTGTCAAAAATGGCAATAGTTCCATAAAAAGGATTGCTAAAAGCCACCTCAATATAAGTAGTCGACAATGTCAAGATTCTGCTTGCCAAGAGAAAAGGGTTAATATCTTATTTATTGATGGGTGTGGGATAAATCGGAAAGTCGCATTTGAGAGGCATTTATGCTGACCCTAATTTATTAATATTGTTATATGTTCCACTATGTATTCTCAATTTATTTGTTTTCTTAATGAATTAACAATATCTAGATTGTTGTACCATCAATAGTGCAAGTTGCTCGATGGCTTTATTTGATTTGAATGAAAAACTGTATAATATTTTGATTTGAATGAATAGTTTATTAAGAATATTCTTCTTTGTTCCAGATATTTCTCCGTCCCGCGCACATTGTGATATGAAAGAAGAGTTTCCTTTGGAATAAAATGATATCCGATATTAAAATATGTGAATTTCTATGAATAATGAAAGTCGAGTTATTTACATGTCTTTTGAAGTTGTTACTAAAGTGCTCGCAATAATATGCCAAGAAAAGTTTGTATGATTAAATTAAGGGACGTTTCGGGAATTTTCTCTCGAATTTATCCGGCCGTAAATGAAAATTAATTAACGAAATTGATAGTGATACGTGCTTCCCAAATTAAACACACACCATAAGCTCGCAAAAAAATGTGCGGGCTCAATTTTTTAAAGGGAATAATTAATTTTCATCTAAACCAAGTTCGCGGGCATTAATTAAAATAAAAATGCCCATCTATCACAGCAAGACCTGGCCGGCCTCCGCCATGGCCATGGTTCAATTGAGGGTGGACCAGCAGGGGAGGGCGTTCAGCGCCATCGCGGGCTCCCCTGACAAACCTGAGCCCCTCAAAAATTCCACACATACCAAACATTTCCCGGTTCTACACCAATTCAACAGCATCGACCACAATCGAGACGAAGAACGCGCGTTTTATACGTCGGTGGATAGAAGCGACGAGGACGCAATAAGCGTCTTTGCCCCAGGGCCGAAACACGAGAACAAACAGAAGAATCCAATATTGATTCAGGATCAGTCTAATAGAAAAAAAGAGTTGCGTTCCCCCAACAAAGAGAATTTACCATCGGTGTCAAACGTCAATCTGTTCCGCAAGAAGTCCAACAGCACCTACAATTTCCCCCCTACAAATTCTTGCACATACGATTGCATCCTGTCCGAGCGCGAAAGCGATTTCATGCGATGCGATTGTCAGTTCAATAACAACATCGCCAAAAGCAGCACGTCCAACGGTTCAGTCTGCAAATACAGCGAAGACAACCTCAAGTTCATAAACGATGCCAAAACCTTCTTAAGAAAAAGGATGAAGGAAGAAAAGACTGAAAAGCACAAAAAGTCCCTATCAGACAGCACCATGACAGTGAGTACAGTGCTCCGATCCAATTCCTGCGATTCGAACATATTTTACAATCTCAACAAACTGAGGAACATCCAAAACAACAATGCAGCCGATCCGAGATCGAACTTATTAAATTCTAAGATCTGCTACTGCATCCAACTATTAGCGTTATCGCCTCACAGCTTATTAAAAACAGTGCAATTTCCAAACAGAATGAACGACAGGCGATATTCGAGCACGTCGGTTTCGTCCGTTTGCAGATGGATTCCGCGCCAGATAGGCAATCAATCGAATGCAAACGGCTTCAAGAAGGGACGATCCAAGAGTGTCAGTCATGTCAGATCGGAAAGATTGAATACTGGGACGAAATCGAACTTCAGACGATGCAACAGCACCATAGAAGCGCCCAGAAGGCGCGCCAGCGAAATGGTCGACAAAGAGTTTGTGTGTGGAAACGGAAATCTGTCGAAGACTCCTTTGAGTGCTAGGAAAACGCAAACTTTATATCGACATTACTACCCCGAGGGTGGGTGGGGTTGGACTATCCTGGTGGTGTGTGTTGTGGTGTCTGTGCTAGATCATGGGATGCAGTTAGCAGCAGCCGTTCTCGTGAGTCCGGCCGTGGAAAAATTTAAAGTGCCAGCAGTACATGCAGCGGGTGAGTCATATTGCTCTTTTATTAATGTAACCCCATTTTGTTTATGGGAATAATTTGACCCAAATAAAACTTTTATGTCCATTAAAAGAATGGAAAATTATAACCTCATATTCACTATTTTATAGGATGATTCGTCGATTTACAACCCAATCGCTCGATAAAAGTCGATGCTTGATTTTAATAGTTTTTTGATTATCCCTTTACATTTAGAGATGGAATATTGAACTATAATTTAATAATTTAGGACAATTGGATACGCTTGGATTAAACGATCTTATGACACGACGAAACAATCTTCAACAATTTTGATTTGAACCCAAAACCCTACAAGGGTCCAGCGACTAATATATTCTGCAAATGCAAATTAATACATTTCCGACAATATTTCAAAATATATTTTATTCATTATTATTAGCATGTAACCGACGTGGGTTGCAATGTCACATGCGCTTAATACTTATTTGAGAATAAACGTAGTAATACAGTTACGTGGTTTATTGCTTCAGACCACGTGTAGCACGGGCTGAAAAGCTAGGATCCAAAAACATGCGCGTATTCGCTCTCTCTTCAAATACCAGTGAGCAGGGCTCAACTTCATCAGACCAATATGCGCCAACATGGTGCATCCGTTAAACATATTACAAAACCAATTCCGCTCATAAATAAAAGTTATGGTTTTTATTCAATTGCATTTGAATAAATGGTGTAGGAACGTATACAAGACATACTAAAGACATACATTTTTACCCAGGGTGTTTTGCACATGAGCCGACTTTTTTTGGAGATAAGGAGGATCTTTTACTACGTTTCACACATTATTATTTTATGCAATTGTTTTAAATAAAATTTCTTCTGGGTTTCCAAAGTCACTTGAAATGTGCAAACAAATGAGGAATGTCAACTTCTAAATTTAAAAAAATAACAACTATTTTGTACTTAGTTTAGTTTTAAAAATATTTCTACTTCATAATCTTTCTAATAAGTTGCCAGGGTTTTTATTAAATTTATTTACAAAATTTGTATAAATTGGCTACCTCTGCTTCGTATGCACACACCACAATTTTTTTTTTTTTTTGTTTAAACTGTAGTTATTGCTGAGCTTATTCTTTCAATTAGGATTTCTTTTGTGGGCACCACTGTCGTGTAAATAAATTATTTTGACAGCCCTATTCCGTGGCTCGCACGGTCACCAGACCCGGACTACACTGAACTTCTTTGTCTGGAGACATGCCCTACTACCTGACTCACATAGTCTCCCGACCTGACATCACTGGATTTCTTTGTCTGGGGATGTGCTCTATTTCGTGGCTCACACGGTCTTCAGACCTGGCAATACTGGATTTCTTTGCCTGGGGACGCGCTCTATTACGTGGCTTGCATGGTCTTCAGATCTGACACCATTGAATTTCTTTGTCTAGAGACATGCAAAAATTCTATTTCGACAACTCAGCCTACGTATGAAATGTAGCAAAAGACCCCCCTAGTCTCCAAAAAATATTGTAGATTTGTTGTAAAAAAAAAATCATTGCAAAACCGCAATGGTCTTGCCAGACCATCTTATTGATAGGAGGGTTAATAATTTTATGATTTAATTAGAATAAATCTTAATATGTACGAACAATATTTGGTTTGTGGCGATTACCACAGTACAAAAATATGATCAGAGTAGATCTTTTTTTTAGTTTTTTGTATGATATTTACTGAATTTATTTTTTATTTAAAATATTTTATGGCATTTTATATAAAAATATAATTTATTTTAAATATTTGCCGAAGCTTTACTTGGTGGCACATATTCGGAGGATTCAGTTTTTGATGACTTTGTCAATATAGATTAGTACTGACTTAGCAACACGATCGCTATTATTTTGAGCATCCCTATTAAATGATCCCGTATATCATGGGAGTTATTTGGATGACTTATCATTCATATTTTTTGTTTAAATTGTTCTTCTTATTATTATACTTCATTATCGATAGTTTTTTTTTGCAGCTTTTAAGCGAATAAATATATATTCCAGTCAAAATATAGCAAAGGGTCGAATCAGGGTTGTAACCGTACCATATTGAAACAGTTTCCTTATCAAATAAACTGCTATGCAAATTAGTAATAATCCACATAGTATCCTCAGGATCTATTCTAGATTATTCTGGGACTGCTAATTTATATCCATTTGCCCGAAATACATCAACATTCAATGGACAACTAGGTTGAGCGTAACAAAAACCTTGTAGACTCCATAATCTTCGGTCCCTACGTGATCAGAATACTGCGATCGCAAATAGTCGTCGAACTTCAGCTCAACTCTTTCTATTTTTTAAACCGTATAAATCAATCATTCCAACTACCCAAAAAACTAAAAAAAATAAAACAAAAAGTGACTCTCATCTTATCTTATTTACACGTGTCACTGACGTCCTTTCCTCGATAAAACGACACATCTTCGTCTATTCTTCAATACCGCGTATAAATTGCCGCGCTTTGGGATTCAATCGCCTGAAAGCAAACGAAAATATAAATAATTCCAGTGGAAAAGATGCCAATAGAATATTACGTGGACGAACAAAATGACATTGATTGACAGGTACTCAAGTGCCACTAAAAGGCTTGTCTTATTTATGGTTTTTGTATCGATTTCCAACTTTATTCTCGACTAAACGCAACAAAACGTGTGCGTAAATATTTTCATTTCATTCGCTCAAAAATACATCTCCAAACAATCGTACGTCCATCTTCAGATGCTATAAAAATAATGCGAATTCTTAGCGTTTTAAACTTGAGATATAATAAAAGTTATATGGCACATCTGCTAAATACGATGGATATCCATCTTATCATAACGCTCAAGTTTTTCTTATAAATTGCAGATGAAAAAGTTATGACAAGCTTCATTCGCATATTTTCATTCGACCCAAACAAACATATTTTCAAATTAAATTCCTTCAAATGCGCAACTTATTTCATCGATCATTGAAATTAAAATATTATATTATTTTAGCTTTAATTATATTTGACCCAATAAAATGGCTGTCCCAATAAACCGAAATGTACATTGATTATAGAATATTGTACTCAAAGTCAAATTTAAACACACGTTGGCATGTACCAAAAGTGTCATACAATAGACCCATGATAATCCGACAAATCTATAGTCCAATATGTCGGACTATTGAGTACTGCCCCCGTACCCTTGTAATCCGGAACTTTTTAGAAAAGAATATTTGTAATCCGTAAAATTATGTAAACGATGAGATATATTAGGTTTTATTTTAAGGAATTAACGTCATAAGCACAATGGCCATGGCAGTTATAAAAAATAGAAACCTATTACAACCGTCCATCCATAAAGTCTTTCTTTTTTGTTATCTCCTTGTAAAGAACAACTTTGTTTTCTTTACCAATATGGGTTTAGAAATAGGTATACATTTAAATGTTCTTGCAGTTTTTTTTGTGCCATGAATTGTGGATCTTTCTACGCCGTACTCATTTAACAAACTTACAAAAAGATTAATTACATGGTTTACCGTACATATGTACCATACTTGAATTGGGATGTTGGATTACATGGGGTGCCGGATTAGACTGGAGCCGGATTACAGCGGGTCTACTGTATTTTCGTTTTTAAAGATTTAATCAAATTGTACGCCCAACAATTAATAAAATCACTAGATTATCAAAAAATATGACACATCACTCAAAAAGTTCATAAGACTTTTATTCACTTTAAAACTGTTTTTACTTCATTTGGGGTCGTCTTTTCGCAATTTTTGAAAACAAAATCCTATGTACTTATTGAGTAATGTGTTATTTAAATTTATATTTAAAATGCATTTATTTGACTGCCCCCATCAAGTTAAATTAACTAATTAACCCCGACTAAATATATATTTTTTAATACAAGATGCGATAGGAAAACTTCTTTATTTTAACACTTTGACGTACACAGCCGTCAAATCCCGTCATGCGTCATCATATAATACTTGCGCCCGATAAGTCTCATCTCTCAATCAATCTCACATCTTCAAATTTAATAACGATCATGCAGGGAACTGTGTTGCAAGGATCATGCAAGGAGTCACCTAAGCTCGCCCATTAATAATTACCCCACTGTTTCTAAGCGTCCTGATTTCGGCGGGAACGTCTTGATTTAGTAGCCTTCATCGTGCTGTGTTTGTTAAATAAAAATTTCAATCCCAATTTTTTCGGGATTACATTTACTAATCCCGGGATTCATATGCACCTAAAGTGGGCGTTGAATTAAAAAGATAAGATTTATTTAATGATTTTTTTTGTATGTGTCTGAATGTATTTGTCGTCCATTTTGTTTAGTCACAGTAAATTCTTCCTATGGAGAGGTCGTCACGCGCTCCTGTCACATCCCGTCCACGTGAAATTCACACGGTCATCCGTTTTTTGTCATACAAAAGCTGATGCCCCGACAAGAATTTATTGTGGCCCTATTAACCAGTGTCCCAATAAACCGAAATTCTCTACAGTAACAACGATTGACCATTTATTCGGCTAATTTATTTTCTTGGTAAAAACCATAGTAATTCGATACGAAATTTCATTTTATAGGCATTGAAATATTTTTTTTCTCAATAACATATTGAGAATTTTGCAAGGCGACCTTATCGTATGATACATAATGTTCGATTCCGAGTAACGATATTTTTTTGAGCAGTATCAAATTGCGTGATCGGAATATCTTATTTTTTATGTCCAAGCTAAGAGGCAAGTGGATTATCTCTTCGACTATAATGAGTACCGAAGGATATTCTAGGATGTGGTCACATTCAGGACTCAAAACACGTTTAACCCACTTACGCACCTGATGATGCTTCGATTTTCTCACTTGCTATCACGCACATATCGTCGTTACGGCGTTCTCTTTGCAAAATTGAAAGTGACAAATGATTCGTCCTTTGCCCGACAATTTAATGCTTCTTCGTTTCATTGATGCTTTTTTGAAAAGGGCGCATAAAAATATCTCGGCAACAAAGGATCTCTTTCCGGATGAGGATATTATGCGACGTCTTAAGGCTCTCTTATGAAATATTGCATTTCTCTCAAACTATCTGGCTCTTATGATTCGTATCACTCGAGGCATATTTTTTATGACGTTCTTCAATTTAATACAGCCAGCTTTTTAAAGCCTGAATTATTCATATAAAAACCCTTTGGATAAATTCTTATTTCTGCCTATAATAAGCAAGTCATTTGTTATCGGTTAATCCTTTCAAAGTCATACTTTGGACGGTCACAACATAAAGACCATTGAATATTTCATAGAGACTTATATTTGTATGTATACGACACGAAAATGAAATTAATCACGCTGAGATAAAGTTCCTTTGAATGAGGACGGAGTTGTCTCCACAAAAGGATTCTTCAAAACGCTGAAAGTCTTCACTTCAAAGCCCTCGGATTGCTAAGGGTCAATTATAATCCGACCATCCCATATTGCGGATGGTCACTTATTCGAAGGTTATAAATCAGTCCTTCAACAATTGCGGAAATTCATCCTGCGACAAAAGGGACCAAGCGTTGATAGTCCGCTTGAAATTCTATTTACCGTCTCGCGTTTTGTCTCCTACGTGATTTATTTTTTAGATTTGATGTTTTGAAATGTAATGCCAACCGATATAAAAGCACAGTGCCTGTTGTTCTCGGGTTATGCTCTTTGTTTCCATTTCGTACAAAACGGAAGCATTTGCATTCAAATTTGACATCCAAAGTCTCAGACTTGACTCGAGTGCGATAAAAAGGAAATGTCAGCTGAAAAAGTCAAACTTAAATCGTATCAAGCAAGTGGCAAAAAATCTGATTTAAATTTGCAATTCAATCTCTGCTCCTAAAAAACACACCCAAGAATAAGATTATATACATTGTGTATGTGGATGTTGCAAAATCAGAATTTTATATCATAAGGCTAGATCTTAGACTCTAATTGTATATGAATATGGATTGAATGTGCTCCGATTGTGTAGTCTGTACGACTAATGATTAGTGATTTAGATTAAAAGCAAATGGTTATGGTTTTTTTTTAAAATACAGAGAAACAGTTCAAGATTTTTAAAAGCTTGTTTTTTTTTAATTAATGTAAAATTCATAACAATAATATTTAAGTAATTGTTTTCATTTTTTTAATTATCAATGTAATTCTCAAATATTTTTTTATTGTAATTTAATTCTAAATGATAAATTTTATATAAATATGGCAAAATTCGGATAAACACGCCACTGGAAATCTTATACATGCCGACTACTGGATATTGATTCCAAAAAAATTGAAGCATCACATGATGGATGCAAAACTTAGAAACATAAGAATTTAACATTCCTCATGATGTAAAGCTTCGAAAACAATTCAAAGATAATAGAATAGTTTAAATATAAAAGAGGAGTTAAGTGCTAGTTTATTCAATTCAAGTCTACAGTTGAATTTTAAGACCACATCCATAACTCATAAAATGGAATATGGAACTGCCGATTACAGAAAAAGCAGAATAAATCTGTGCAAAAGACGACACCGCTATCTTCAACAGCCTAGTGCATACAGGGAAAGACGGCTATGTCTGCTCTAACGGCAGCTCTTTTCCATGGCTAAGTACGAGGTATATCCCGAAAGTAAGTGTACTGTGACAATAACAGGCGCTGCTGTACGGTCTGTTCCGGGTTACCCCGAACTAGCCACACAGAATGTCATCACTCATGACTCACGCAAGTGCCTGATCTTTCCACTCCGCGTTCTCCAGAGAAGGCGAGGTCCCTACAAGGAGAAAAGCTTCTGATTTTGCATATACCCGAAGGTACGCTAGATTAAAGGACTATGGGCATTGGATGGAGACGGGTTATGCTAAGATCAAGGGAAATACTATCCACAAGTTCACTGCCCCCACGAGTCTAACCTCAGTTTGAAGGGGACTGCAAAATGGACAAATCTAGGCTGCAGGGGCTTCAACCCCTTCCCCGTGGTACTCGTATCAGTTCGGTCGTTCGTATAAGACACTACGAAGCCACAGTCGCCGTTCGAATAGCCTATAACTTATTAGCTTGTTACCCACATACGTGAATTATGGGTGTGCATTGTGGAGTTTAGCACACACCTGGAATTGGAAGGTGAAGATTTTCTGAGCTCTATTGTGGCTGGAGATAAAAAATGGGTGCCCCATTATACGCCTGAGTCAAAAAGACAGTCGCATAGTGATGTCACACCAATTTCCCATCTGTCAGAAAATTCAAAAACTTAGCATTTTGGGACCGAAAAGGCATCATTTTACATTTTATAGCCACCAAGGCGCTCTTGGACTTATTTGGTTGGAATATTTAGAAACATCCTCCTTATTCCCCTGACTTGGCGCCAAAATATTTAATAAGTGTATTAACAATATCCTGCTTTTTTCAAATACACTTTTTCTAAAAATAAAAAAAATACACTTACTTTCGGGATATGCCTCGTACTACAAATGACCGAACCAATACAAGTACCGTGGAGAAGGAGGAGCCCCTGCTGTCCATCATCTACTGCAGCACAGAGTTAAAGGGTTGGGCGCCAGGAATCTCTGTGCGTAGTATTTCAAAGAGAGGTGGGGGATTATTGGCTAGTCCGAGGAATAAAGTGAAGTCTTAAAGAGACCAAAATACCATTAAGTCATTGTTTTTCTAGTCTTCTCTCTACATGAACTTCTTTTATAAACCGATAGTGATCGGACTCTAAGAGGTCGTCCGTTTGAAAGGTTATGGGAAAGCGCTCAGTATAACAGTCTACATAACTGTAACATCAAAGGAAATTATTTGTGAGACTTAAAAATACCATTGTGATATTTTTTAATCTCAATTTCAAAGCCATATAAAGACCAACTCGGTTATAACGAGCACAAAAAAACATCGAATATTGCTTGTGAAAGCTAATTTATATAATTTTGATACATTTTTTTGCATTTTCATCGATATTTAGTTTCATTAATCAAATTTTTTGCTCGTTATAACCATAATTTTATTATGGGCGTCTTCATGTTTATTATAAATGTTTAACGCTACCAAATCCAACAAATATAATCAAAATATGAATATAAAACCGAGCAATGATAAGTATTTGTAAAGCAGAAGATAGACATTTCATGAATTTTACATTCGTTAGTAAAACAATCGATGCCATTAGGAAGTTCGTATTTAACATCTTTATTGACTTACCATCTTCATTTGAAGTCAGAATCTGTTTTCCCAAGAGAACAGTGGTCTTCAGCAAGAATTTAATCGTGGCATCGCTTCACAGGTAAAATCGTGTTGAGCAAAATCAGAGGGATGAAGAGTCCACCCAGGGAATACAAAGTAAGCTTTCGAACTGTCTGAATTTGTTCTTGCATTAATTTTGAACATAAAAATCTCAATTAAAATATTAGTAATATAAGATATTATATTTTTATTGTCCTATAATAAAATAAATTGATTAAGGACGTATTTAGTTAGCTAAAATGATATCAGAGAGGACAAAGACCTCAAACACAATGGATGAATGAAATTGGAAAACGTGGTTTTCTGAGGAGACGCAGATGCGAGGATCCAAGCAAAGGACATTCGATTTTGCCTAAACGGACAGAAGTTTAGATATCTCATTATCCTAGAACGACATCATCCATACTTGCGAGACCGTCTTGTTCTTGATACTTGAACCGTATCCTTGCAAACTTTATTATGTTTAAATTCCTCTCGGCAAAATATGTTATATCTGAGAATTTATTAATTTAGCGGTGGAGCAAATTGTTCGTCCTTTGCGAAGCGATCGAAATCATAAATTGACCGCTGTCTATAACAGGACCAACAATTCCTGTGGCCTTCCAATAAACAAGATCTTATCAAGTGATTCGATTTTGCGAAAATCTATACAAAGGATCTCAAACTCCGTTTAATTCGTTAAACGGATCAACATTTTGATAAAAATTCTTCGATTTACCAACTTGTCAATTTTAAATACAGTCATAGCGATAATCCCCCAGATGGCTGTAATAAATTACACACCCTCAATATCCGATATATTGCCAATTATGGCATAACGACCCCGTTTATTTGATCGAGCTTTAAGCTTAAACGCTTCCCGATGCTCTAAACACAGCTTATACAACCAATATTATCATAATATTTAAATACTCTGGACACGTTCAGTTATATGGATTCCCGGAAAATTACGCTATATAATATTGTTATGTTTTCAAATTTAAAATCCATTATAAACCATGAAGAAAGAGCAAAACCATTCTTATTCCGTGCGCAAATTATCAGTGGCGTCAGATTTTTTACGACTTTGCTCGTAAATTTTGAAATAGCATGTTGTGTAAGTAATTAAATTGCTCATGTAATAATGTTTGCTATATCCGTATGTCCATCTTATCGTGCATACAAATCCACTTTTCTCTGAGGACCGCGCAGCTTGGATGAAGCTTGTATATCAATAAATGAGCCTTAACACTGTCGATAGCACACAATATTCAACATAAAAAATACACAATAATATTCAATATGTTGCCATATGTATCACAGATGCTCTGGGTAGCTTCTTTTGCTTTTAATCGAATAAAAACAGTAAACAAGATCGCAAATGGATCTAAATCAATTTCTGGCTTGGACATTTTCACTATGACTAAAAAAATATAAAAACATTTGAAAAAATAAGACAAACAACAGAGCTTCAAAATGACACCAACCTTGACGTATTTACTCGATAGAAACCCGAAGTAAACTGACGGCAAAGACGCAACCAAAAAAAATGACATTTCTTTCCGCTTTATCTAATATTTAATAAAAAATATCAATATATCTCAAATATATATTTATTTGTCTTGAAATACAATTAAGTTTGTCCAAAGAAGATTAATTTAATTTGTGATTCCTATATTTTTATTGCTCACGATCAAAATATTATACAACCCTTACATTTACATAGGATACATAACGTCGAGTGCTTTTGGGACTTTGTACTGAGTGTCTTCATAATTTATCCTTTAATAATATTACATAATAGAACTCAATATTTAATTATTTAAATGCGTCATTAGATACATATGTTTTTATATGTCTATTGAACATTTTCACCATTAGGGCTATATTTGGTCTTGAACAAATATTTGTATTGAGACTCGACTCGAATAAACATCCTTCCATTTAAAGTAAAATAATTCAACGATCATGAGGAGGAATCTCGAAATTAATTTAAATTCGAGACGAGCTTTTGGGTGAGGTTGAAAGGCGTTGGGGAAGTTCCGCAATATTTACATTCTGCAAATTGTAAAAGTTACAGAATGTCGCGAGATTTATTAATGTGTCCGTGATTTGTTTAATGGCCCCGATGGCGAAAATCTTGAATGTTAGATATTAAAAAGATATGCAAGTATCGATTTAGGGGTTGTTTTGCCGCTAATGATCGCACTCATTGAACCCTGTAAATAATGGACGCCGTCGTTGAATGGACGCTCGTTAATCATCCAGGTGAAATTTTACATATCCGTCTCGACTATTTGCGCATTTGGACGTAAATGTCTATTTTTAATGCGAAATTTGTTGAGGGTGATGATGACGAAATATTAATGTTGATAAATGAGGGCTGCTCCTGAAATGTGTAGGCGGAGATAATCTTTTCTGCGTCTTTTATTACATTTTAATACTAAATATGGATAATCTTCATCAAAGCGTTCATCCCTGAAATGCTTTTATCAATTGATTCTAATGGGGTGATTAATTATTTTTAACATTTTATACAGCACTTTTCTTTGAGTAAATTTGCCTTCTTTGGATCAATTTAAAAAGTTCTAATTCATAATGTATTTAATATTTTACGCATTCATTCGCTGTTATCTTTGAAATTACAGTCAACTCTTCTATATTGTCAAGATAGGGACCAAGCTATAGAAACAAAACGCTATAGAAAATTAAGCATCCATACAAAATTTGTACATGATTCATTTGCGCGTGTGAGACTTTACATATTTTAAATGATACTGCAAATGAAATAGATGCTATAGGAAGGTTGATTGTATAGCGATCAATATGCAAAGAAAGAAATTGTTTCAGGCAATACCATAAATATACGATAAGGTCAATATTGGCTTAGGTAAATATTTTTATGCAGTTTGAAATACAATGAAACTTTACGACATTGCGCCATTGATCGAATGATATTTATGAGGATCAAAGTGCTAAAAGACGCCCTTGATAGACTCTTTATGTAGACTCTCAAATAAAGCGAATGCATTGCGATATAATTTAGTGCCCTTTTATGATAGATCGAATCGTATCAGGAAAGTAATCAACGTCTGAGCTTTAACAAGGAGCGAAGAAGTAAGAAATTGAATTCGAATAGCTCATATATCATAAGATGGAACTTGGCAAATACCCATGTTTATGACCTTTTGATAGACTTTGGGTTCGTTTGGACAAATATGTCAGTTTGCTTTTTTCTTCAGTTCTGGGAAACTCTTGAATTTTCATTTTCCTCCAGCACCAACTATCAATCTTTGTTGGGAGAGCTTATCGCGCCGAGAGTTTTGTGTGAAAACTTATTTTTCGACCTACTATTTTTGATCTGTCATGTATGTCTGAGAACACCATCATATATTATTCTCCAATACACTTTTTATTGAAACAAAAAGGACAAAGTCCCCTCCCCATTATTTGATGGAATATCTATCACTTTCACATATAAAAATTGTATATATATATATATGGGTTACAAAATTCTTTCCTTTGTCTTTCTGTTGAAATTACACAAGGATTTATTGATTTTTTAAAACCATCCAGCTGTGCCTCCATATCCTATGTATACTTCTCACAAGTATAATCTTCTTTGGGGTGAATGTGAATTTATTTATCTATCAATGAGGAATCATTCGAAAATTTTCAAAAACAACAAATTTGGGGAAAATTTAACTGTCTACTGCAGTAATCCCAATTAAGCTCCCAAAGCTTCCGTGGTTAATTAAAGCTTTTTATAGGAGTGCTGTGATGACTTAAAACTTTGAGGGAAGTATTTGATCTAGCTATTTAATTGTATATTTGATGAGTTTACATTAAAAAAAAACACCAACATGCATCGTTTAACTGAGTTTTTCCAATTTATATTTTTCAATTTAAAATTTTATTTATTAAAAATGTAAATTTTACATAAAAATGGCAAAATTCGGAAAAATACGCCATTGAAATTCTTACGCGTGACTACTACCGGATATTGATTCCAAGAGAATCGAAACACAAAGTGCACAGCAGGTTGCAAAACTATAAATTTAAAGTTCCATATCCGCGAGAACATGCTCTATCTCCGTTTTTTGCAGCTATTTGCGCTCTGAACGCTGGAAAAAACCAACTAACGCATCTAATTTATCTCTAAAATTCTTATGCTAAGATAAACATATATATTTCTCAAAAATTCTTACAAAAAAACCCTAAATGTGTTGCAAAAAAGTTTTCGTGTCCAAGAGGTCCGAATTTCGGATCATCGACACAAACTAAAGAGTTTTTCCAGACTACCCACACAGAATGTGTGGAGTAAATCTTTCACTGATTGTTAGACGGAGACAAGTCGCCGTTAGAACTTATAACCTCCGCTGTATGAACTAGGCTATTGAGGATATTTGTGACGCTAGTCTACCTATACTTCTGTAATCAACAGTTCTATACCCCCTCCCCCTTTACGGATAAGCAGCTTACCCAATTCATGTTATCTGGGCTATCTCAGCAGCGTTTGATGAGCAAACCGACGAGGCTGCTTTTGCGCACCTCTATTCCACATCATTACCCCAGGAGTTCAACAGTTGCCCATCGGCGTAGGGTTGGCTCTCCTCTCCTCCTGGGGTTTTATGTTTGGGCATTGTGGAGGCTTAACACTCATTCGGAATCTTCCAAAACAGTCGAAACTAGTTAAGTCTTAGGGTCCGACCACTAGTCTTGGCCGCAGTAATCTTTCTGATCTAATATTTCCGCGGTTGGATTCTCCAACCTCGTAGCTATGGTATTTATTTATTTTTTATAGAACAATAAAAATCTAGTACCAACTGTTTTGTTTTCTTCGTCACCGGTTTATCCCATGTGAATCTCTTCTACAAACCGATAGAAAGCATTATAAAAAAAAAATTAAAAAATTGATTAAAGCTTTGTTTTTTCGAAAAAAGGATTCGAAAATCCTGTGCTAGTTTTAAATACTTGCAAGGTGGATGAAAATAATCCAAAAACAGTCTTTTATTTGATGGCTTCAGATAGAGAGTAGACCCAACTGCGAGACTCCACGATGGGCCCTTTTTTTCTAGAGCATAAGCTCAAGGAGGGGAAAAAATGAATAGTTTTATATGAAAGCTAAACATTTATATTTTAAGCCCTAAATCATACATTTATGTACGCAATATGGCTGTAAAAATATTATTTTTAGATGAAAATATCTGTCATAGTATATTCTTCAATATTCGTGCGGGATTTATAACATTTGCGGTCCGCACCTGGCTTTCTTCCCAATTAACATACATTATTCAAACACAAAGTATGAATGTCGGCGTTCCATATTCACTTTTCATGTTTTATTGGGAAACTTTCAGAATATATCATTAAAAAACAAAGCTTAAAAGAAAAGTTCCGCCTCGAAAGTAATATCACAAAAGGAACTTATTTTCAAGGACATCATAAGAAAATTAAAGAAGTACGTGACTTTCTTCGATTCTTTATTACTTCGTCAGCTCGCCATATCTTCTCTCGCATCGAATTTGTCCACTGATGAAACTTTTTTAATGAAAATCATACGATGCTGTAATATTTCATTACTTCACATTTGGGGTGGGATAAAAAGCTATATTTTTTACGCTTATTAGCAATACATGCCATATTCTGCTTGAACCATTTCATAATCATATTTCGTTCATTTTCGATGAAATTGCGAATCTTTCAGACAACGGAAAATAAGTTAATTTAGACCAATTGATGATATCGAAGCTCAATTTATTTCCACAAACATTGCCAAAAAACTTTTTTTATTCACACACAGATCTGATATTCCAGATATAAACGATCGAATTATCTCGACGCCTTAATCTCAATCATTGACGTTTGTCAATTTAGAGGACATGTGAATTGATTTTGTAAATTCATTACTGGTATCTATAAATAAATTTGTCTTTTCGAGACAGATTAATTGCCCACACTGACAAGCTGATGTCCGTTAAAAGAAAATAAGAGGCAAATCATTTGATAAAAGTTCTTCGTTTGCCGTACAAAAACTCGCCACAATTAAATTTATAGGATCTCTTTGGACCACAGTTTTTTTGGTGATGAATTGAAGCAAATTCAATTAAAATTGCCACATGGATTTCAGCAAAATTATACCCTGATTGCGAAATTATTTATCCTGGATGAAATATTCAAAGGGCTTGTGGTATGGATTAAACTCTTTTCTAGATGGCCAATATTTATTTTGAATTATACACACATAGGTAATTGTTCGCAGGGGATGCAATCCCAGAAAAGGTCGCGATTAACGGGGGATAGCGATTGACGGGGGAATATTAATTTATCATTTGATCGTCGCCCGAGTCATGAGGAGTCGTCGGATACCCTTGGCTACGGGAGGACGTCCTTCCCGCAACCAAATCTCTCTCTCGTGATTAATAAAGAAGCTATCTAAGACAAGAGATTTTCTATTCAAATTCAGTCCACTCCCATCCCACCGCACCACATTCCATATTTATGTATTTAATAATTAATGAAAACAAATAGGCTTTTCTGTGCTTTTTTGATTTATTTCCCTTGAGATGTTTTTTACAATTACATAAGTTGGCTGAGAGAACTACACTCCAAAATGTATTAAATCTTAAAAATGATTCTAAGATTTCCCCATTGAATTGATAAAAACTGCTTTAATTTTAAAGTTATGCCAGATGGAGTTCATGAAAATTAGCGTCCCTTTTAATTAATAATATACATTTGAAGTTGTTAGCACAAAGCTCGACAGTTATTACGTCGCTTATAATTATTTTAAGTGGAGGCTTTTAAATCATCGAAAATAGTCTCCTGAATAATTCCTGGATAAAATGTAACAATTAGACACAGATGCCATTGTATTAGAGACAAAGTCCTTTCCGGAGCGTCTGGAAAAGTTTCCCTTTTAAGGCAGCTCGGGGGGTTGTTTATATTTGCAGTACGTTCAACTCGGCCAGGGCTTAACTTCTCCAAACTGCTATTGATACCGAGCACAAATAAACTGCGACAAACATAACGCCTTTCCGTATAATCGAGATATTCCCCGGGAATATTAAGGTGAATTCCGCTTTGGTCGTGATAGGTCAGTTATTTAGATGGGGTCCCGATCGACAAAGATTTACTTTGTGAGCTATTTCGGGAAGTGTTAAGCAGAGACAGAGCTGAGATCGACATACAAACGAATATTGGGGATAAATAGCCCCTTCAATTCGACGTCATCGCCATGTGTGGTGAAATATTTATTTTCGCCATGTCTAAATGGAAAAGCGTAAATCTTAGTGTGTGGATCTCTTGATCTTTATTTAGAACGCTATCGCCGAATACTTAAATCTATTCGCACTCTTCGATCCTACTATTTTCGACGTTTCCATTTCGATCATAGATCATTACATGTACTGAAAAATCATTGTGCAAACTTTAATTTAAAACGGATTTTTTTGCGCGAAATATTTAACTATCGCTTAAATAAATTACGTAACATGTGTCGCGACTATAAAACTATCATTTGAAATTTCAAATTTTTTTGAGTTGTCTTTTAGCAATCCCTTTTATGGGACCATTACCAACCATTTTGACAAAGTTTTTCATGGCATATAAATGTTTTTAAAAATGTGGTTGCCAGCCACATCTCCTGTGGGATTCAAACTGAAGATGATTGTTACGAGTCCAAACGCTCAACGCGGGACTACCTACAGGTACTTGTCATATACCGCACGAAAACATCCCTTTTATTGCACTGAAACAGCTCCAAACAACGCTCCGAACTGTGGACGCGTTGTTGTTACTTCGAACAACGCTTTCTCATGGGCAAATGTAGTTACAAAACTATGAATATTCTGCTTTTTAATATTTTTAATACATCAGCTATCTCACGAAATTTCAATGTACGATCATCCAAAACTATTTTCTGGAATTCTATCTAGATTTTGTACTGATAATATTAATTAAGTTTTAATTAATTAATTTACTTTAGACTATTTTTTTCATTTAACCTTCTATTGTTTTTACCAGTTTTTATCAAAATTTTATTTTTAGCTATTTAAAAAAATATAACTGTGAAAAAAAAAGCCAAAAAATGACTATTTTTTAAACAGTCGCCATTTTGTGAAAATAAAATTATTTTCGCTTTCTTTGAGGTAAAACTATAGCAACATTATTACTTATTAAGAATCTTTTCATTTTTATACTTTAAATTACTAAAAAGGTTGTCAACCAGGACACGCCCTTTTTTTTATTACTTAAACTTTACCAGACTATAAATTTTTCAGTTTTATTTATTTGTAGCGTGGGCCATTTAACATCTTCACGCAATAGCTCTGTTAATCTGAGCAGATTTAAATCTCCAGACTAACAATGACATTTTTCGTCTCTCTTCGGGTGAAATGTGTTATTTTAACAGCGCCATCTCTTGTGGCCCTGCGGAGACATTGCACCTGCATACCGACCGATCGCTTCTTGCGCGTACACCATTGCCGGTTGGGGAGTGACGCACAAGAGGCGGGAGTCGGGAGAGTCGTCGGTTAGCCTTGGGTGCGGGAGGTCGTCCTTCCTGCAGCCAGATCTCTCTCGTGTAGAATAAATAGTTATTTAGAGAAAAAAGTCTTTCTATTCGACACCCATCTATTCCCGTCCATTCATCCAGTGACATTACGACCCGATAGAAGAACGGACCTGTGCGCGCTATCATGGACATTCCGACCAGCACGCGCGGCGGGGCCCTGAGTGTTAATTTATCACAATTTTGCATAAATTTTGTTTTGTATCAGAATCATATAAAAAGATTCAATTAGACTTGACGTTTGTCTTGATGACTTGATTTTCTCCATGTACAAGACCAGTCTCGTTATTTAATAGCCAGATTTCCTTATGATATCAGCATTTTTCTCAACGGCCATTCTGTTCAGCAAATAGTTTCTGTAGTGTAATCAAATTCTCTTATTTTTTGTGCAATAAATTATTAGCTGTTGACAAGTATTATACTCCTTATAAATAAATCTTTTGTCAAATTCGCATTTGCATTTTTTTTTTCTTCATGCAAACGCTCATGGTTATAAGTCTTCTCGTTGTGCTCGAATAAATCTGTTGAAAGCGTCATCGAAGCATTTTTAAAGAGTTGCTGCTACTTTATCTCATACATAAAGGAATTTAGATGATACCTTATATTTACAACAAAGGGTCAAAGTATTCGATGCAGAACTTATTTTTTTGCCGATAAATCAGACTTGGGCGGTACAGCATTTTTGTTTTTTGGCCCAGTTCCGTATTCGCCACGATTGACCGAGTTCGAGATGTCACTGGAGAAAAATAGACTATTTTCAACCACTTTATTGCTAAGGGTAGTAAAATAATGAAACCTTGTAATCGTTTTGTACTTTGCATAAGAAGGCTACTTTATAAGCAGACGGCTTGTAAATCTTTGGGTTTATAACCAATTTGTATGAAATTTATTGCTGCGAAGTACACTCTGGCAGTTGGCAGTTTTGAAACGGGATTATTAAAATATTTTACAACCTGAATACCAAATTTAAAACGTTTCACACGAATGACACTCGGATTTCGTCATAAAATCATTGTAGCGAAATAGCAGATAGTCAAAGCGTGGATACAAATATCAATTTAAGCACATTGGCCAAATAGCTTGTTGACATGTCGCATGATCTATATTTGAAATTCGGTCTCAGAATACCCACCCAACTTTATCCATTTTTAAAACTGGGAGTCATAAAATCGATGCACAACTGGGAGAACAAATAGAGACATAAGACAACATGTCGAAACGACACGTAAATATTAGCTTAAGCGTGGTTTTCCTCGAGACATCATTCGACTTTTCCTATATATGCCGAAGATAAATATCTAAACATTTTCATCACAATAAATCCTGAAATATTTCCTGGAATGCCATCTTTTTAAGCGCGCACTCTGCCTTATTTATACGCTTAAGATTTCATCAATATCAAGCAAACGACAAGTAACCCTATATCGCATGTAAGAAAACGCCCTATTTGTTGTTATAACTTTAAAGAACATATTTGCTTCGATAACTTCAACCTTTCACATTTTTTTTTTGCTCTGAAGAGTTGTTTGATTCTTCCCATTGAGAATATTTAATGTATGCCGTGACGTTGAAACACAACAAACGCTCCATCATGGAGCTTATACAAAGTCGGAATTTTTTCAGTGCGAACTTTTTTTTATATATATAAAACGATGAAAACCCCGAAGAAAATTCTCTGAAAAAGATAAAAGCGGCCTTCATACGCATGTGATAAGGCACATAAAAAACATGCGATAAACTTATACAAGACTATAAAGCTCGACCAATTTAATATTATCTATTAAATATACATAAATCTTATTTTTTAATATTCAAATCAATGTGTAAAATTAAAAAATCTACTTAAATTTGTCAACATTTGAATTGAATTAAAGTATAACATGGGTAAAATATCATCTTCTTAAAAATTCTTCCAATTTCTGACTGACTTTTCATTTCTGACACCAATGAATTGCAAATAACGTGGTGTATATAATACGTCACTCAATATGTTCGTAAGATGACTAATAAACAATCATTTAAAATAACGTCTTTACTCATGAACATAGTCTAACATTTCAATACCTCTTCATTGGACCCAATTTTCTTTCCAAATTGACTTTGAAGTATAGTCATAGATCCATTTTTTATCGATTATCATATACCGCATAAATAAATCCTGTTTATTGCGCTCAAATAGCTCTAAACAGCGGTCCGAATTGTGGACGCGTTGATCGAGTATGAGTAAACGCGCTATCCACTTCGCTCAATGCTTTCTCATCGACAAATATTGATGCAAAATGGTGAATACGCTGCCTTCTGATATATTTATTATGTCAGTTATCTCACGCAATTTCAATTTACGATCGTCCAAAACTATTTGGTTGAAATTTTTATGTTTTCTGGAACTTGTGCTAAATTTGGGCGATCATAATGCTCAGCATCATAAGTGTTAGTACAGCCATGTTTAAACTCAACAAAATAAAATTAAATATATAAAAGTAGCACCAATAAAACCACTGTAACTTGTGAGTTATTCGTCAGAGTGTTATGAAATTTTAACATGTAAAGTGATGCATTACTTATAAATCGGAAAGTAGCCCCAACTGCGAGACTCCGTGGCGACAACCAATGCCAGCTGAAGGACAACGAAGATACCTTTTCTACAACAATAATTTAGACCAACTCTCACTCCAAATGCATCAATCGCATCCCCATCGCTTATCAGAAAAAAAATATTGTAATAAATTAAACAGCGAGTGACTATGAGATAATAAATACCTGCTCTGTTCATGATTGAAACATATGGATACGCTCTATTTATATTTATGAAATATGTTTTAGATAAGAAAGAACACATACAACAACAGAAAATTTCAAAGATAATAATTTTTAACGGGTCTTCGAATCGCTTATTCTAATTATTTCACAATGCTTAAGATCATCACTATAAAACACATTGAATACATAACTTCCTGTGTTATACCTTTAATTTATGCACGTATGGTGATAAAATGTAGTTTTATAGTCAATCCGACGATGATTTTTAATGATTCCATCGACTGAAGTTGATAAACATTCAAATATAAGGGGGGCGCGTTGAGGAAAAATTAATAAAGCTTATCTAAAATAATTTTTTAATGTAAGTTTTTACGTTATAGCTTTTAAAATTTATAGCTCATATGTATATATTTATAAAATGGAACTAAAACATTTACTCTAACTTGAATTTACGGTTTGTTGCTGGTGTAAATATGGCGTTTTTAAATGACTATTCTAAGAAAAATAAATATTGTTTAGAGCTTTCTAAATTAAGATCGTCGGTGTTTTATGAGTTAAGAATAAATTTTATGTCTATTTATTTTCTTCCTAACTTCCAGCTTTTGAGCTGGATGGCTTCTTTGAATCCCTATAAATATATTCTTTTGAATCATGTACATCAAAAAAATACAATTGTTTGATTAGCAATATTCTTCAAAGCTGAAAAAAATAACAAGAATTTTCATCCCCCAAATATTATTCATAGAATTTTCAAAAATGCAGTATGCAAATTTGCAGGGATTTAATCGAAGGCTTCGATGAGGCGCCTTTATGTCCCCCGGGAGACCCTTGTCCAATATAAATGGAACTTTGCCTGACCTACTCTAACCGTAGCGACACAAAGGCGTGAAATATTCAGGCTTTCGAGCAAAACCACTTCCATTCTTGGCATACATCATCAGCCTGAAATTTTCATAATTCTCATCTGGATTAGATATAATTTATGCCGACACACATCAGACAAAATTTGAATACTTAAACACAATGAGAACCGATACACACAGTTGGATTATAACAATAAGAGTACTCATCCATGTGAGTGTGCGCTCTGTAAGAGCTTTTAAGCTCGTTTAATTCCCCGACGCTTTTAATGGAAATGCTATTTTTACACGCTAAATACTCGCGTAAGCCATAAAGCATTTTTTTCTCTCAATAGGAGATAATTTTCTCGCCCTTTGAGACGAAATATCAGATCTCGGACCATAATTCACACTCGGTCACACGTAAAACTGGGAATCGCAGGTACCATAAATTACCGGATATGACCTCGTATAAGCCTTATAATAATTCAATATAATCCCATTAACATTTTTATCATTCGAATGTCTCTCGTTGTGGATCATATCTCACGCTCTTTGGAATTTATTACTAGTGCTTTATAGATCCGATTGAATCCGTCGTGGATATGATTTAATATTTTTTAAACCATAAAAATATTTTTTTCTAATCCAAGGATTTAGATCTATATTAATATAGCAATACCTTTATATTTTTTGTTTTAATATTGTAATTATTCTTCCTTTCTGAATTAACATTCAATAAGGTAGGGCAGGGAAACTACTTCTAGTCTAAAATTTTGATAAAATCAATTTTTGTTTTTCTGCATACACCCAAACTTCTTTATGCGATTTCGAAGTTATGTTGTTTTTTTAAGCATTTTTTAAATATTTTTTTTTATGCAACTTTAGATATATTTTATATAGCTGTTTCAGAGTAATGCGGTTTTTAAAATCCATGGAACGCATCTTCATTTTTTTATGTAAGTCATGGCTTTTTTGTGCGATTTTCCCGCATAAAAAAAGGTTTAAGTTTATTTTCAAAATTGACACGTTTAAGAATATATTCTGTTGCGTTTAAAGCCCCTTGCCGTCTTCAGGGGCCCGCAATCTTCGTCGCAGCTGCCTCAAACAGCCCGCCACGAGGGGCGTCTCGAATCGCGGGGCGCTCCGGAGGCCGGACGCACCCTTGCGCCTCTCATCTCGGCCCGAAGGGCCTCGACGAGAAGCGAAGGGGGTCCGCCCTCGGGGGCGAAGGAACCCCGCGACACCGAGACAAACTCGAAGCATCCGCGACGGAATATGCGTATACCTCCGCCGAGGGGGCGATTCTTTAACTTCGACCGCTCATATGACGACACCAAAAAGGAGGAAACCTCAAAAACGATAGGGAAACAATTAAAACATGATGAACTTCGATTAATAAATTTTATTTACCATTTTGTGATACGGCAGACGATCACGACGCAGAGGCTTGATGATGGAGACGTAGCGCGAAATTAACACGACTGGTCCCCAAGGCGCCCAGAAAAGAACAGAAAAAGTCGCTCGGCTTACAACCCTTAGTAACGGTTGAGGTCCAAACGCCAAATTAAACGACCCGCTTTGACGACCAAAAATCGATATTAAACGACGAAATTAATTAATTTATTTTTATAATCAATAAAAACAATCGCAAATTATTCCCACGCTACACTCCCCCCGACTTAAGCAATTGAATCGTCCCGATCAATCCAATCCCGTGCCTCGCAATCGTGCCGCATAAAAAAAAAAGAAAAAAAGAAAAAAAAAAAAGCGTCCCTGCCCGACTTAACAAAAGTCACAGCATTTGCTTTACGGCCCGAGAAATCAGGGGTAAACTTTGACCGTGACCATAAAATAAAACAAGTAGTATTTTTATTTACAAAAACAAGTTAAAAACATATGAAAATTAAATATAGATCCACAGTAGTAGGATCTTTCAAAAGAGAAAAAAAAATGTTTCTGATGTTCCTGTAGAAGTCCTGTTAGAACCTTGCTGCTCCTGCAATGAAACCTTCATGAGTCTGTTCTTTACATTTCTAAATTTATTTTAAAAAATACAGTAAGCTTTATCATTCATCACGACGTCCGTATCGCTACGCGACGTCTACGCGCGTTAGCCTGTTTGGCGATGAAAACAATCATCCCTCCGAACCGGCACTCCCTTAGAAGTTTACGCGGATGACTAGTTTAAACAAACTATGTTCTCCTCGACCTTGACTTATCTAATTTTCGATATCAAAAGATTCGTCACCGTGTCCTATCGCGAGATATTTCTATGAATAAACCAGAACAAAACAGAAGAATAAGAAAAATAGACAACGAATAGGCAGAAAGCTCCTTCTCTGGCACTGCGTACTCCGTGATTCCATTGCAGCTCTACTTCTCGCGATCGAAAACTATCGTGCGAGGCCTAGACAAATTCGAACAAATGCAAAACAACCGAAACAATAATGCTAAACAACCATATTCAGCTGGTCACTGTCGCCGCCATCCTGTGTCGTAAAGAAAATAATTTAACTTCATTTAATTACGTTCGTCGCGATGCCCCTTGGTACGTGAAGTATCACCTTACCGCGCGAAACTGAAGGTTTCGGCTGCCAACCCTACATCACCGGTCACGACGGTGCCTCTTAATAGGATAGGGATGGCAGCGATCAAATCCACCGAGGTGGTTCGATCCGCCCTGATCTGGAAGACCCATAACAATTATCGCAGCGGATTTCCCGTCGCCAGCGTCTATTGTTGCTTCCATTCAAATACCCTTACGCGACATACCACCAGCCTGGCGGGATCTCCCGCCCGCCAGCGCCTGGTGCTCATCCAGAGCGTCGCAACTAAAACTAAACAACCACATGCTACCAGCCTGACGGCATCACCAGCTCGCCAGCGCCTGGTTCAAAGCATTGTGGCTCACAATAAATACTTCACAAACCATGGTTCTCCGACTACCTTATTCTTCAAAAAAAATCAAAATTACCAAATGACTTGCTTCTAAACAATTACAACACTCTTTACGAGAAGCTTACAAAACAAAGAAACAAAAGCGACGACAATAAAAGCTGTTCTAAACGATACCGACCGCTTGCAAAGGGTATCTCTGGGACTGTACCTGAAAATTTCGTACAATTCACCCTGCAACATCTGGCATTATCTTTAACAATATAAAACATATTTTAAAACCTAAAATAAATTCGAACGACATGCATATAATACATACACAAAATGCAACGCCGTTTACAAACCAAAATACCACGAATCGGCAAGACAAAAACCCGGTTGATTACAAAATACCTAGCGCCCCGAGCCCTGCTTGATAAAGCGGATGGGATTTTCCCATGTTTTGAAGCACCGCTATCGGCCCTCAAGATAAGAAATATTTACAACAATAGAAATCCACAAATTAACTCTTCATCCATCGCAAAAGACAAACCTGATGACGCTTCATAACCATTATAGTTCGATATTTTAATCACACCATGCCGATCGCTTTATACAACAACTTACATTATCTATTGCGCGACAAACCCTAAAATATTATAAACAACTTAAAGGTCACGCATAAAAATTATTAAGAAAATATTTACAATGCCTCGCGGATTACCCGCGAGATACCTGACCAAGGATTCCTGTCATTACAAACTCCTCGTTCTGATGACGGCCATCCTTGTGACGCTGCAGCTCAAGCTATCGGGAAGCTCGTGCTGCATCTCAGGTGGTGGCGCTTTCCAGCGACGCTGCGTCTGCCTCCATAGGCCACGTGGTCGGCTGGAAATAAGCGCCTTCCATGGCGCCTCAGCTTCTCCCGCCGCAGACGATGCGCTCAGGGGGCGCATTCCTGGGGGCGTCGAGCTGATCTCGGCGTCCGGTGGTGACGCTAGCGTGCGTCGAACCATATGACACCGACGCGTCCAACATGGCGGCGTTGCCACGTGCTCGCCTCAACATTTTCTGATGATGCGCCATCGTCGTCGTCGTCGTCCTCCTTGACAGCATTTCGGCGTCGTCGCAGTCGAAGATCCCAGTCTTCTGACACCAGTGTTGCGTTTAAAGCCCCTTGCCGTCTTCAGGGGCCCGCAATCTTCGTCGCAGCTGCCTCAAACAGCCCGCCACGAGGGGCGTCTCGAATCGCGGGGCGCTCCGGAGGCCGGACGCACCCTTGCGCCTCTCATCTCGGCCCGAAGGGCCTCGACGAGAAGCGAAGGGGGTCCGCCCTCGGGGGCGAAGGAACCCCGCGACACCGAGACAAACTCGAAGCATCCGCGACGGAATATGCGTATACCTCCGCCGAGGGGGCGATTCTTTAACTTCGACCGCTCATATGACGACACCAAAAAGGAGGAAACCTCAAAAACGATAGGGAAACAATTAAAACATGATGAACTTCGATTAATAAATTTTATTTACCATTTTGTGATACGGCAGACGATCACGACGCAGAGGCTTGATGATGGAGACGTAGCGCGAAATTAACACGACTGGTCCCCAAGGCGCCCAGAAAAGAACAGAAAAAGTCGCTCGGCTTACAACCCTTAGTAACGGTTGAGGTCCAAACGCCAAATTGAACGACCCGCTTTGACGACCAAAAATCGATATTAAACGACGAAATTAATTAATTTATTTTTAAAATCAATAAAAACAATCGCAAATTATTCCCACGCTACAATTCCCTGAATAAATTTACAAAATTCTAATAATTTACGAAGTTTTGGCTATTTTAGTGACGCGGCAACTAAGTTGATACCACCAAGGTGTAATCTTTAAACGCGTTTTTCTAAAAATTACTTTTATCAACACCATTGACATGATATCTCAAATAATTTAATTAACTTTAATTTTTTTATAAACCTTTTCAATATAACGTTCTATTATCTAAACCAGATGTATAACCAAAATTTTATTTTTAACTATTTAAAAAAAAATTAAACTGGAAAAACAAAAAAAAATTTTTTTTGTGATTTTTTTTATTTTTATTTAAGGTGAGGGCCTCAACGATATCTTTACTAATTTAAGTATTATTTTTTTAATTTTAAATGACTAAAAGAAAAGTTGAAATCGTGTCAACCAGGACACAATTTTTCTTAATCCTTACACTTTAATAGCCTATAACTTAATTAACACAATGGATACGAAAATTTGGAGACAGGGTCACAAGAGATGGGTCCGTTCTTTTATCGGGTTGTGATATCACTGGACGAATGGATGGAAATAGACGGGCGTCGAATAGAAATACTCTTTTCTCTAAAAAACCATTTATTCCACACGAGAGAGATCTGGCTGCAGGAAGGACGACCTCCCGCATCCAAGGCTAACCGACGACTCTCCCGACTCTCGCCTCTTGTGCGTCACTACCCAACCAGCAACGGTGCACGCGGAAGAAGTGATCCGTCGGTATGCAATGTGCAATGTCTCCGCAGGGCCACAAGAGATGGCGCTGTAAAAATAGCACATTGCATCTGAAGAGAGATGGAGAATGTCGCTGTTAATCGCCTACGCTACAGGACAAAACAATTTGAACAGCAATTAAAAGCATATGTTATTCAAGTTGAACATTACGACTCCAGACAAATATCCCCATATTTTTTTTCATAATTCTATTTACAGAAAGTTATATAATGTTTTCAATGGTCAATGCATTAAGATATTTGGGGATGGCGTCCGATCGTGAGGTACTCATTCGACGTATCAGTGGTCCGAAATTCGGACCGGTTGGACACGGAAATCTTGTGGCCACTCCCTCCAATTTTAGGGCATTTAGGGCTTTCTGCAAGAGTTTTGGAGGGAAACGTACCCCCATGACATTCTGCGACTACCATCGGATCGGATAGGCCCCTTCAATGACCGTATGTTTTAATAGTTAATCACCAATCAACGACCTCTCCCAATCGGAACACTTGCTTTATACACTAAGTCATAAAATTACACATGAAAATTTAATACAGGGTGCGTTCTAACCTGCTGGTCTAAATTAAGGTGAGTTTTAGTTTTATTTGAGTGAGTATTAGGCGAGGCCATTTTTTTCAGGCATAGTTAACTCTTCTGATGGAGAGGTCATCGCGCGCTCAAGCCACCTCCCATCCTCTCATTCGTTTTTAATCTGCAGAACAATAGCGCCACGAATATTCATCGGGAGTTTGTGAAAGTTTATGATAGTGATGTGATGAGTCGACAATATGTAACGAAGTGAGTTAGGTTGTTCAAATAAGGCTTCATCGATACTAATGATCAAGCAAGGAGTAGGGATCAGTGATTTCTAACAAACGTTTTTTCCATCGTCAGCGAGATGTCTACGATACATTGGTGTCAGAAGTGGGATTGGTGATACAAAGAAGCTGGAATTTTTTGAGATTCGTATGGCTGTCGTTACATATATTATTTTTTCGATAACATTAGCTCGAAGATTCTTTATTTTCATCGTGTAATTCTTATATTTCACCATAACTTTATCGACGAATATTTTCAGCGAAATTTAATGTTGATATGTTTTAAATCTATTTAATATTCAAAAATCATTTGCCAAGTTATTAAAAAAATGTGTATAATAAAAACATTATTATTGTTAGAGAAATGTTCTGGCAAATGATTCATATCCAGCAAATATTTAAAATATAATAATGGAATATTTCTTCTACGGCTTAATCGTGTTTGAGCAATTTTTGTATTCGGTCTATAGTATTTTTTTGCTATCGAAAAATGATAGTGAATATCATAAAGCGGGCCGAAATACTGCTGTGAAAATCTCATAATGGAAAACGTTATGTGGATAAATTGAAAAACTTCTTATAATAGATGAGTAATACGATTTCGCTTAAAAATACAGCGCATTTTCCTACTTGGGGGAAAATCGTTAACATATATTCGATATCATAACTCATTTTTCTTATTTCCATCGGCGCAATATTCCTCATGTGCTTGGCTTTAGGCCAGACTTGTGCGCGATATTTACATGCAAAAACTAAGCTACCTGATGGTGAAAAGGATGGATCTGTTGAACGAGCTCATAACGATGGAATTTGTCTTTGTTTTGCCAATGTGCAACAACATGCATACAAACAGAACTTGCATATTGCCCTCGTAAATCGTGTCGAACAAATATAACCACATGCGCTTTTGCGACGAAGCAGCTGCTGAATAATCTTCGATGGCGAATAGTTTTGTTTGCGAAATGCTTGGATTTAAGAGTAAATATGTTTGCCCAATATAAACAGGGATGATATCATCAAACTTTCAATTGTATAATGCTACTTAAGGATCTAAATTGACAAGACAAGGATCGCAAAGTCGTTTTGAAACTTGATGTTCAGAATAACTAAGTACAAACTAAGTTAACTCTTAACAATCTTATCACGGAGCAACCCAAAAACTTTCGCAGATTTTTCATAAAAGTTTTGAGCTCATAATTTATAACGCATATCTAACACACGCAGTAGATTAAATTTCTCACACAACTACAACATGGACGTATTTGATACATTTACAAGCTTTTGGCGAATTTGACAGCCAAACACAATTATATTCGGGCGCGAATGTCTGTTACAAAATTGATTTTCCATGTTTTCATTTCAAAACCGCATGTATCGGATTTATAATCGAATTTTAAACGCAAAAATATGTAAGCCACTCTGGCTTACATCACTTTGATTGATGCTATTTTTACTGAGGAAATTTCGATGTTTTAAAATACACTTGTAAGCGGACAAAAAAATCCCTCAAATGATCATATTTTAAGGGCAGAATAAGTATCTGCATTGCGCATCCTTAAATCGGATGATAAAATTTAAATGGGAACTGAGAGACGATCCTCTCCAAAAAACGGATCATTTTATATTCAAACGTTTGCGCCCGAAAAAGGTAAGCGTTTGTATGCTCAAAGGTGGAAATTCAATTTGGTTGAAAGTGTTCACAATAAAATGGACTATTGAGTTGTTATTTTGGGTTTTTCAAGATCGCGGCGCGAAGGGTTGTTTATTATTGGTGTTGATATTCATGCAAATACTTCTTTGATTTTTTTGTTATAGCCAAATAAGATAGAAAATATTAAAAAATAAAATATCCTATTTATATTCAATGGCCTCTCACTGTCCGGGGTGGGTTCAATAAGTAATGTGACCAAATTCATGAAAAAAAAACACGTATTGAACATATTTGTGCAGAGTCAATAATCTTCGAAATATCTACCTTTTGTGTTGATATGCTTCTGAAAGTGGTGTTTCCAAACCTGATAGGCATTCCAAAAGACCTTCTTTACGTCTTCCTTTAAATACAGAGCCGTAATGAGGGTATGAAGCGTCCGTAGAGTATTCATTAGCTAACATCCCCCTCCACCCGGAAATCAATTTTTTTTTCAAAGTTTATGATCAGTTTTATAAATGCAATATATTTAATATTATTATAATGTATATTTTAAATAATATACGAAAATATACTCTTAGGTTGTCTGTTCCTTGAAAAAAAAACATTTAAAAAAAATCTGTACATTGTATATTTACAGAAAATTTGCACATGAGAAAGCTGTGCGCCAGATGGGTGCCGCGTTTGCTCACAACGAAACAACAACAGCGTCATGAGAATGTTTCCATCGAGTTTTTGGCGATGTTTCACAGCAATAAAGCCGAGTTTTTATATCAATTCATAATTATGAATGAAACATGGGTCCATCATTTCATATCTGAGACAAAGGAACATAGGGACCCTCCACTAGCCTGAGGTGTTTATTGGTCCCGTTATTTGGAACCATGCCAGCTCGCTCAACAAAAGTGCATATCAAGGTGCAAAACCTGAATTTATTAGTCATCATCAGAAGTCTAGTCTCACTCGCGACCTCATTTAGTGCAAGCCACTTATGTAAATTAGTCTCCAGAGAGAGGGTTTCTGATCATAGAAAGCCCCGGATACGCATTTATCACTAAAAATGCCACAACAAGCTCTAAAAAAGGGCAAAATGGCCACAAGGTGTCTGTGTGTTCAACCGGTCCGCTTTTCGAACCGCTGACATGACAAATGAGCGCCTCGCGATCAAACTCCATGCTTAAACGCGTCCACAGAATATGATCTGCGTCCATGAATGGATCTCCGTATGGATACTACGAAATCTTCCGAAATAGCGTATATTATAAATATAATTGTAGCATATATTATAACAACGGCCAGAGTCAAAACCATGTGCAATTCTTGCCCTAGTCGGTATTCAGCATTTTGCGCCCAAAGTCCAGTTGCTCCCATGGTGGGCCACCAAAACACAAATTTATATGTTTGAGTAGTGAGCTAATTTTAAAATGACTTAAACGTATATGCTATATTTGTATGTCCGCCACTTATCGTCCGTACAAATCTATTTATATCTCAGGACCGCGCAGCGTGTATAAAGCTTGTATATAATTAAATAAACATTGTTGGTACTCCTCAAAGGCTTCAAGTTAAGGTTTTTTTTTATAAATAAGTACATTCCCACCACTCACCTGGACAGTAAGAGGTATCGCCTTGAATATAAATTTTATATCATTTTATCAACATTGACATTAATATTTTTATCAACCCTTTATTTTATGATATACGTTAACATGTAAGCTCGTATTTCTTCCAGATATGATAATATATCAAGTGTATATTGATATGTCCCATGAATGATATTTTTTTCATAAATACATCCATTACAAACGGCAACTGAAATACATATCAGAAGCGAAACAACACGACAATTTATCGAAAGAAAATCAATTTGTCAGATTGCCATTTCACTATAAGAAACGAAGCTGAATGCTGAAACGCCGCTTTAATAAGGGTTGTAAAATCGATATTGTTTCATATTCGAATATAGAGGAAATTCTGATTATATTCAGCATTTCTTTAGGTATTTCTTGGAGCGTGCATGCAATTTTGGCACAACTTATCTGCGGAAATAAATAACGTAGATAATGCACAGATGTCGAATATATTACGGCAATCCAGAGAAATAGATTTCGTCTGTTTGTTTGCCAGATTGTTTTAAGAGATTAGATTATATAGGTTAAACTCGCCCAGACAGATTTGGTTTTTTATCTTATAACATTGCATGTGACCTATTTTCCATGTTTCCTTTGACTTTTGAGCATGATTATGCTATTGCTATGCTCTAAGAGAGCCACGTGTTTCCGACGATAATTGATACGGGATACTAAAATAGAACATTCCTATGCAATTTAGATATTCGAGCGAATGATTGAATCATGCGAACTGGCCATCAACGACTGCCATAATTTATGGATGTTTCGACTCGTTGAAAATCAACAGCAAGTCAACCGTTTGATGATATGTTGCTCATAATATTATTGAAACTTTCAATGCGCGACGCATCTTTTGATGCTTGATATCCAAAATTGCGCCACATCAATATACTCTAATCAAACGATTATATTACATTAAGCTTTTTAGTAAAAAAATATAATCTTAAATGATTCAATAACATTGAAGACAAAGCTCTTTTCTGAGTATCTCAAATGCCTGACTAAAAATGTGAGCTAGTGATATGTGACATGTCTTTATTGAAATTTGACTTGCTCTATACAAGCATTGAATGGTTTCGATTACACAATATCAAAGAAAAAGTTATGTCGGATTCAAACTTGGATATAAAAATAAATGAGGATAAATCCGAGATAGGCATGGAAGCAACCGAAAATGATGATAACCAAATATAGTCTTATCCGAACCCTTCAATGGATATGCTAATCGGCTTTCTAGTCCTTTTATTCCAATCATATTTGGCTTTGATAGCTCATCATAGCTAAGAAAGCTCGATTTTTAAATGTAACTAAAACAAGTTGTATGTGAAATATCTTTTATTTGAAAGAATATTTTATGACATTAAGTATGGAATATAACGTCGTTCTAATGTCTGCCGCGGCATTGCTTGGTGACACGTATTCAGGAGATCCAATTTTTGATGTCGGTTTATACGCATTAGAGATCATTGCCAGGGAACTGAACATGGACTGCCTTCAGAGCTCCGTACTTTTTTTTACGAAGGGGGGAAATTTGCAAAAGACACCACCATTCTGATGGTAGTGTAGAATTTTTACCCACTAAATCCCCCTGCCCTTCTGCTGCCACCTGGCTATTAGCTAAGTATTGTATCAGAGTGGTAGCGATGTGTCCCTCCTGATCTTCGATTATATCAGCTTGTGGATTGTTCTGTCCGTTCAATGGTAGGTGCTTCAGAAGCTATTCATCGCCTCTCACGCTCGGCGTTTTCCTTATGCTGCATCATGCACTTCCATGCCCTAACCAGGATCAAATTGGTGGACGAAAGCGTATTTAATTCAATCGTATCGCAAAGCTCATCACTTTTAGCCTTCCAAGCTGGGCAGTTGAACGTCATGTATACGGCATCGTCGTTGGTTGCTCCACAATGATGGCATTCTGGACTTGGACCTTGACTATTTTGTAGAGATAGGCTCCAAAGCATTCATGCCCAGTAAGGACCTGGGTCAGGTGGTAACAAAGCTGATCATGTTTCGTACTGCTCCACTCTTGCACGTCTGTGATCAGTCTGTGTATCCACTGACCTTTTATGTAGCTATCTCACCCGAGCCGCCACACCACCATGGTAGTTTCCCTGGTCGCCTTCTACATTTCTCATTTTTGGATCGTCTGTCTCTCTTGGGTGAGCAGGTCAATTGGCGGAATGACAGGCAGTGCCAAGATAGCATCTTCTTGCACTGTGCGGATGCAGCAGCCACCCTGATCGCGCTTCTTCTCTGGCCGTTGTTGACCCTGGCCCTTTTAAATTTTAACAATCGATGTTAGGCATCAACCTGGGCAGAACCTTAACAATGCTAGCCGCCTTCATCAATTTCCGTTTGTGGGGTGTGATTTATTCGCATATGTGGACGACTTCACGCTGTTAATGAAAGTCAGCTCGAGGACCCACGTCGAGACTCCATTTGCTGATCTTCTCTGGGGCGTCACTAGTCAGAGTCGACTGAGCAGTTTAACGTTCTCACCATCCAACTCGCTGGATTTCTTCCTGATTGGGTAAAACTCGTGATACAACAAATCCTGCTGAGTGAACAGCATTCGCCTCTCATCCTGATCGCAAAAGCATACAACACGACATCCAGTGATTGCCTGCTTGTGCTTGCCAGTCCCTCAGAGAGGCGAAATCTTTAGTCGAAATCCCAATACAAGCGACAATAGTTAGTTGACAAAAGATAACCCGTGTCGGTTATAAGCCACCTCTCTCTTTGCGGACGCAGACCATGTTATGTAGACATGCTCGGGCATTGCGTCCGATCGGTCCGAAAATCTGACCGGTTGGACACGAAAACCTTATGGCTATTCCCTTCAATTTTACAGCATTTAAAAGTTTTGGGGAAAAGTTCTCATGGATTTCTAGAACCTCCATCAGATCGTAGAGATCACTCCACCCCCAGTGAACGCAAAAAGTGGAAAAAAGACCGTATTCTCGTAGAAATGGAGTTTTAGATTCACGGTTTTACACGCTGTTGTTCACTATGCGAGTGGACTGGCATGGTTTCGAATAGCAGGACCAATATACGGCTCGGGTCAGAGGAGGTTCCCCATGCCAGTAGTATGTAATACTAGGCGCAAAGGAAGAAGGCCAAAGGCGTTAAATCGCAAGATCTTGGTGAACAGTCCACATCGCCACCAAGCTCAAATCGCTCATGCAGAATATTCATTGTAGCATGCACTGTACGGTACATAACACCGTCCTACTGAAACCACATGTCTTCGGTATCCATATCATCCAGTTTAGACCACAAGAAGTTACTTATGGAAAGACTCTCTTCGCAAGATAACTATTTATTCCGCACTACAGATAGAGAGAGAGAGAGAGGTCTGGCTGCAGGAGGGATAACCAACCGACGACTCTCCCCAACCGACAACGGTGCACGCGCAAGAAGCGATCGGTCGGTATGCAGGTGCAATGTCTCCGCAGGACCACAAAAGATGGCGCTGTTAAAATAACACATTGCACCTGAAGAGAGATGGAAGATGTCGCTACTATGCGGGGATAGCGGGGACAAATATATACATATATATTTGTAAGCATAATATTTAATTTAAGTGATAGTCCTGTTCTTGATCAGATAAGAGCAGATATGAAATACATCTGATAAATTTTCATATAATAAATAAATGGTGGAGAAGTGTCAAAAAGGTCAAAGTGCTATTACATGAAGCTCTGAACAAAATAAATTTAGGAAACTTTACGAGCTGAGTACATATCCGTGTAGATTTTGGCATCATTTTTTCGCAAGCCAAATATTTCCTTTGGACATTTGAACATCCTCCAAAATTTGCTCGCATAAACCATGGACTTAAAACTTCAGCCCGATATTGTAACGAATTTTATTTCAGCTCTTTTGCGATATATCACATTTATTTTTTGTAGAGTTTTTCTATTCGAGCAAACGCTGGAATTTAAATCGAGCTAAAACCATTGCCAAAATCCTGCACGTGATCGACAAGGAGCATTTACGAAGAATAGTCATTTTATGATGGTATTTGTCACCTAGTGTGAAAACAGTCACGTCCATTTTTACGTCAGATTTAAGCCATATATTTTATTACGCAAACAAATTTCCTATTTTAAGTCGACGGATCGTCCTTATAGCCCTCATCCATTATTCATCGATGAAAAATTTAATTTGTGGAAAATTTTCACCGACGAACGAATGCCTGTCTGTCAAAGCAATTTATTTCATGGAAACTCTTTAACAATTACAAAGTTACAACGATAGCCATCGTTTTCCCGGTTTTCAATATCCACAGCAGTTTTTATTGTGTCATTGAATTATAAGCTACATTTAATCCATACAAATACATATTTGCAAATAAAACCAATAATATTATCTCTACAAATATTTGAATATTTAAGATCAACAAGCAAATTATTAACAACATATAAGGGCAATGGTAGATTTCTATTATCATATCCGCTGCAAGATTTTTCGATTGTTCGAGAATCGTCATCCGGTCGGAGATACGTCACATGTAAGGTGTCCGATGGCGTAGTTAGCCGAGTTCAGTCAATTTTTATGAAAATTAGTTTTCTTTAGAATAAATTTGGTAAATTATAATGCTTAAAGACAACCTCAACTTTTCTTAATCGCGATAAGCTACCGTTTTATTTACTTACAATATCAAAACAACAAAATGAGAGATTTCATTGAGTACATATAATCTAACTTTGCTTCCATCGCAAACTAAAATTCAACCAAATTGACGATTGATTGAATCAGGTTTTTGATTGATGTATCCATGAGCCCGACGAGTAAATAACAGGCGAGTAACCAATTTAATTTATCGATCTACCACAGTCCATAACACATTTTCCGATGAAAATTGACATTTTTATCATATATTTACTTTCTATAATGGAATAAGTGTGGATATTTTCATCCGACGAAATTGCTTTTTCTGTCCTGAAATTGAATTCAAAATTATCGTAAATTTTCAGCACTGTTCTCAATACAATTGAAAGCAAAATTCATACGCTCGAATGATGCATTTGACACAAATTCCCGAACAAATTTCATTAGAATCAGAAATTTCAACGTTGAATTTCATGCTTTTACTCATTTCTTCGATGCCAAAGTTTCCTCTTTCATTTGATATGGCTATTTTTTGACCTATTTATTCTAAGGCTGCATAACTCTCGAAGGTTCTTTTCATTGATAGTTGGGTGCGAATTTATGACGTGGCAATGCATTGACACGAACTGTATAATTTGCATTCATTTTGCAATGAACACGCTAGAAAACATTTCAAGTCATTCCATATTTTTGCCACGATTAAAATGCATTTTTTTATTTCTTGGATCACAATTTTTTATCAGATATTTAACGACATTTTATTATCGAAAGTGTAAAGGGTAAAAAAAGCGAACAATAAAAGATCATATTAAAAAAATTAAGATATAATGTCAACCGTGTTAAAAAAATAGTTTCGAGAAAAACACATTTAAAGATTTCATTCTGGTAGGAGCGGCTTTGTAACAGCGTCACTAAAACAGCAATAACTCCGTAAATAATTAAAATTTTGGAAATTCTTTTTGAGGATATATTATCAAAAGTTTAAACTTTGAAACAATGCAAAAAAAAAGATTTTTTTTTAATTCTACATTCGAAACCCCTTAAAGTTATAACGATCATTAAAATGTGTAAGTTGATATTTCAAATTTTCATATTGGCATAATGTTCGTCGAAATTAATTAGACTGCTGACAGTGGTTGTTTGCTAGCTTCTCTGTTTGTACACAGGATAAAAGCTTTTCGAACGATTATGAAATGTTGGACTGTTCTTATCTCTATTAAAATATAATTATGTAAATAATGAAGGATATTGGATTGACGTGTCATAATATTTGAATCATAATATCCCTCATATTCATACATTATAAATTATTTATATGAGGGATTAAACTTATTAAATTACTTATTAAAGACAATCCCCTGCATGATTTTTACTTAATCTACATGATAAAAAACATTAACCCCTTCAACGCTATGTTTCACTGTTAAAAGTGTCATCCGTAGTGACACTTAACCCCTTAAGTGGATATGACGTATATATCCGTCAAGACTAAAGTCCATGCAAAGTGGGTATGACGGATATATCCGCATTGTGAAAGTTAACCCCTTCAACGTTATACTATTAAGCGTTTGATGAGTATGCACTCGACACGATCCAGAGAGAGTATACACGCACATGTTGCGAGCTGCACTTCATGTGTAAAGCGTGTAAGTTAACTTCATATTGCATCTTGCTCATACGCAGCCAAAGGTTTAAGAACTATCTATAATGTTTCAATAAATATATAAAGGAAATTACAGCTATTAACATTTAAACAATACTGAATTTCAAAAGGAATATATTAAAAGTTATTAAAATAAATCTTATAATATTGTAATATAGATGTAATAAAGATGTATTGTTTCTCATTATATTTTTAAATTCTCAGAATAATTTTACATTTAAATAAAATATGTTTCGGAAATGCATAATATAAAAAGTAAGATTACAAGAGTTCCTGACACCGGTGGAATTTTTTTATTTCAAAGTTGACACCTTTGTCGCGCAGGAGGAATCTTAAAGGTCAATTTATTTGATCTCGCATGTTTGTCGGCCATTTTGTTCAGTCACAGTAAATTCTTTCGATAAAGTGGTTGTCGCGCGCTCCCATCCCAGCCATGCGATATCCAATTGGCATATAAATGTTGTAACTTTTCTTTCTGGATGATCATCTTAGTACGTTCGTGAACATGGGCATATCAACCCGTCCGAAATAACTATATTTTTTTTAAATATAATTATATTTGAAAAAAAGCAACCGTATATAGCTCTATGTATTATTAAGGGTTGTTCGCCCCTTCCTGTGCCCTTAATTATGTAGTAGGCTTAAGCGCGTGTTCAAAACATGTTTATGCATTCATTCAATGACGCCTTTAACAATCAACTAGTTCTCTGTAATTCCAGTATTAAAAGCGTGCTTCGTTATAAGTCGCTTTTAATTTATTCTCCCTTTTATACTTAATAAACGATAGTGTAAATATGGCTTTGGGCCTTTATATAAGCCGGCGAAAAGTGGTTATTAACGGAGCTTATGAAGGAGATTTTAAACTTGGCTTTAACGATGTTAAGTATGTCTACATTGAAACAAACTATTGAATTATATGTTGTATACATTTCATTAGTAAATTGTGCCGAGGGTGTAAAGCTTCCTACAACTTTGTTTGTCGAACTGGAGAGTTTTCCGGAAATTTTCATTGCAGATGCTGAGGATTTTCTTTTATTATCCACTTAGTGGTAGATCGTCATATGGCGGATGTTCCAACGAGAATATAGCAAAACAGGGCCATGCGATTTCGTTGCAATCGAGCTCAAAGTGCAATTAGTGTTTCGGTATTTCTGGTCAAATGGTTAACAAGAGGGTTATTTTAGATCCTGGCATCGCCCAAATAATAACCATGAAACGTGATATCATTACTCTATGAAAATCTGACCCAACAATACCAATTTGATGGTACACACACACACACTGTGAGATTCCATAGACATACATTATATAAGATTAGAAATTTAAAAAAAGTCTAAAAATAAATTCATTTATTGTCATTAAATTGAAATCTACACATCTTATTTTTTGTCTACAAGTAGTTTATATTAACTATTATTAAATAATCGTCGTCTATTTTCGATACAAGATGGTTAGGGCTTCGATAGACATGGCTAATATTGTAGCGCGGAAACTTGATGGAAATATCGCAAATTTCAAAGTATTGCATTTTTACAATCGCCATTTTGTGAAAATTAAAATATTTTTTTTTACATTTGAGCTATAGGGACTTTAGTGACATCTTTATTAATTAAGAATCTTTTTTATTTATTAAATTTAATTTACTTGAAAGATGAAAATCATGTCAACCGGGACACGTTTTATTTTTTATCCTTCACACTTTACCTGCTTACAACTTTTTAACTTATATTCTGCAATAAATATGTTAAAAATTATATTTAAAACATAAATATCGTGCATTGGACTTATGGCTATTTTTATTTTGTATGTTGTTTGCAAAGCACATTTTATGTCAAACATTTGTGTGATATTTGCGAAAGCTGCAACGGATTCAAGCTCCAAGTAAACGCTGTAATGTCATGGAGTTTTGCCGGATACGAAACCACAAACATCTCTATCAGACATAACATTGCACAAGTTTGCAACTCTTAAAAATAAAATAGCTCCAGAGTCCGTTTGTCTCTTCTATCTTATCGTAATTAAACTGTTAATATATTTGAAATTGACTCTTATAGAGCTCGATATGAAGATTGCATTTTTACCACTGCAACGATTTCCCAAAAGCATTTTAATTCGAAATAAAATGTTAACGATAACAGTATTTTTTATTCACTTTTAATGGCATGTTGTTGAGGTTCAATCAAGTGTTTTCTTAACCCTTTGAATATTGCGCTTTAAATCATCATAAACTTAGATGCTACTTTTGAATGTTCGCTACTTATCATCTGTACAAATCCACTTATCTGTCAGGACCGTCGCAACATGTATGAAGCTTGTACATAAATAAATAAACAATACATTTGAAATCGATTCATTATATCTTTATTCGAATCTTAACTCTTTAAAGGTTTAAAACTTCTTGAATCTAATATGAAAAACGTTATAGAGGTAAAAATCCAAGCAAACTTTTCATATATATTTAATCCAACTAAAAATGTAAATGCATTTTAAAATTTAAAAAATCTCATTCATAAATATAATAAATGTATTTAAATCATCTATTGATATTATTTAAAAACTATTTAAGCATCCGGTAGATTTTTTTTTGCTAAATAGTAAAGATTTGAACCATTTTTTATTAAATTACGTTTTTAATCACAGATGGCAGTATAAAATTTGATCATATTTTCATTATTTATTAGATAAAAGTATTAATTGTAAGGGTAATTTAATGTTTAAATTGAAAATACATTTTTTTAATAAATACGTTTCTTCAATCATTCAAATTAAATAGTAATTGAAACGCACCTGGTGTTTTTATTCAATTTTAACTATTGTTTGCATACTTCGAAAAATATCAATAGATGGCTAAAGGAAGCCACCATATTTTTCGCTATAATAAGAATTGATTATTAAAATATTTAGTCCATTTCTTAAATTTACACACCTACACCTCTGAATATTCTCAAACATTGTAATAAGTATTGTTTATGTTGAAAATGAAGGAATACTGTGTGCTATCAACAGTGTTAAGGTTCATTTATTAATATACAGATTGACTCACGCTGCGCGGTCAAGCTATTTTTTCAGTTTTATTTTTTTTTAAATAGTCAAAAATAAAATTTTGATATATATCTGGTAGAGACAATAGAAGATTATAGACATAAGATTTGTACCAAAATTGAAGTAAATTGGTTAATTAGAACTTGAGATATTATGTCAACCTTGTTGAAAAAAGTATTTTCGAGAAAAATGCGTTTAAAAATTTCATTCTGGCAGGACTAGCTTAGTTGCCGCATCACTAAAACAGCTATAACTCAGTAAATAATTTGAATTTTAGAAATTTCTTTGGATGATATACTGTCAAGAGTCTAAACTTTAAAACAATGCAAAAAAAATTTAAAACTTTTTTATTTTAAAGCTTATAATCTTTTTTCAAACTTCTAAACTAGAATACCCCCCTTAAATTGATAGTATGTAGTCTTGCCGACTTAACAGATTCATAACACAGATAATTTAAATTCTAGTCGTCAACATAGTTGAAAATGCACTCATGTGTCGCCAAATTAAGCTTCAATTTTGCAATAAAAGTATAGACACCGATTTAAATTGGTTTGATTATCGCCCATAGTCGAAGAATGTGCTTAGCATTATGCATTAAATGAGCTTTAACCATTATATCGCACTCTATTTCCCCGTAAAAGGACATCAATAAACGTCACTTAACATGAGTAATGAAATAATTAATAGAAATAATAAGCTCATATCGAGAATACATGAATGGTAACGATCCTGCTTAGCTGCCTGCAAATAGTCCGCCGTAGCTTCCACCGGCTTAATTGGTCATCGTTCCGAGGGTTGACGCACTCTATTACTCCCATTTATTCCCGATCGCATTATTCGAGTGTTCCCTCCACAATCGAAAGGTTGGACTGTTAATAATAATGGTTGAAATTGAGTCTGCCGGCGGCAAGCGGATTATCCTTGATGTATGGGGATCATATATCTGCCGACGAGTTGTCAACTTCACGTATTACTCTGTGCTACAAAAACCACTTTTGTAATCTTCTGCGGTCGTCTAATAAAGAAGTTTCAGAGGACGGCAAAAAATTGAATTTATTGCATCGTATATTTTTATTTAGTGCGCTTTATGAAGTCGCCTGCTGAAGATCCATTTGTGCTGCACATTCTCGATTACTGCTGCCATAAATGCTCATTGCACGATGCGTCTTCATCATCTTGTCAGTGTTGATCAATCGCAAGTATGTGATCGTATTGTGAATTTCCATCACAAATTGTATAGAAGGTGATCTTTGATCGTCGGTGAATGGCTGCATGACCATTTCAGCAACCCTTGTGATTAGCCATTACATTTTATTATTATATGGTAGGCACTTGATGGGCACCGTTGTAGATTTTGTTCAAACCACATCAGTCTATAAAAGTGTTAACATTACTTGCTGAAGATTAAAGTATCCCGAAAGGACCCATCTGACAATCCTTTTCCACCGCAGCCCTTAAACCACATCCTCAATCTTATGGTATTCTATCCATTTGGGATATGTTTCGCTACTTCTCAACTGGATCAATATTCTTATAGGAATCATATTCATAGTAGTACAATTACTTTCAGACATATCCTGAAAGTAAGTGTACTAAATTTTTATATATTTTTAGAAAAAATGTATTTGAAAATAAAATCTAAAGGCGACAAGTCTGAGTCAAGTCTGTTAAATAAAATGGTAGTCTACCGCCATGATGTTGTTGCAGATATTCATAAAAAAAATTATACAAATATTTTTAACCTACAAGACTGAAACTGTGTTGTGGCTGCTTATAATAAATATTATATGTACTTAATATTGCAATGCTTTGAAAGGTACAATATTTCAATCAAGTTTTCGCACTACAATTTTAACCACGTCCACTGAAACCCTAACCATCTTGTATCTAAAGTAGATGACGTTTGTTTGAGAATAATTAACGTAAACTACTTGTGGATAAAATAACAGCTTTGTGGATTTTAATTTAATGCCGATATGTATAATTATTTATCTCCGCAACGTATTTGATTACAATGTTTCTACTTGTATAATAACATGGCAAAAATTGAAGGAATATCACCACAAATAATAGATGAGTTTCGCCCACCCTTCATTTGATTTGGTCTGCTGGACACAAGCACAGGGTAGGTAGATTGGTTGACAATCGTATGATTTATTTATTGGGCTGTCTCATTGACGTGAAGTATCCGCCTCGTCGTTTTCATACATGATGGATTCGTCGGTCGCATTCTTCGGACGTGCTAACACCGGTTATTCAAGTCATGCGGATGTGATTTATTAGAAGATGGCTGGACCTCTCCTTGAATCAATATCAACATTGTCAGTCCTCTGCTCGGGCATTTATCGCATTAATATGTTGTTCCGACCGCCGTACGCAAACATGAAAAACGAGCCAGACAGACGTACCAGCTGTCAGCTCTTAAGGTCGAGGGCGAAGACTACGTGACCACCCTTTACCACCCTTACGTCGGTTTGCGTAAAACATCGCAGATTTATGTATCAAGATGTGCTTGATACATATCAATCCCTGAATTCTAATTCGATGCCTAACATTCTGTATATACCCCAGATAAAATCGATATGTAAATTCGTTAAGGAATATAACATCGTTCAAATGTACGCCACGGCTTTGCTCGGTGGCACGTATTCGGGAGGCCCAATTTTCGATAATTTTGTCGTATAAATTTTGCTGAATTTACTGGATGACTTTCGTTGTGTTGACTTTGAGGGCATCAATTATTTGCGGTTTATACGCATAGATCTGCGATTTAAGATGGACCCAAAGAAAGAAGTCTACAGGCGTTAATTCACATGATCGCGCAGAATGTCCATCGTGGCATGCGCTTTGTATAGCGCCGTCCTGTTGGAATTACATGTCGTCGGTATACATATCATCAAATTTAAACCAGATTTGCATTTATGTCATTACATACATACATTTCGAAATTGTTTCTTTTTGCTATAGAGTCAACTCTTCTATAGCATCGAGATAGGGACCACACTATAGAAAGTTAAGCATCCTTACAAAATTTGAACATGTTTGTTAACAAGTGACTAAAACGCGCGAGGAGCATCGACCTTAAGTATTTTAACCATTGTTTATGTAAAAGTCGCCGCAAATGAAATGAACGCTATAGGAGAGTTGACTTTATAAATATTTATCAATCTCATCACTTTCGAATTCAGGAATCTGAATTTCGTACTCACTTTAACACAGTTGAACTTTATTATATTTGAAACTTGTAGCAGAGCGGTTTTAAGGCAGGGTATTGATATTATAAAGAAGATCTCCCTGAAATGATGATTTTTATCAAATATTTAGTTCTTGATTTGTTTGAATTTATAAAAGGAAAATTACGTTCATAAATAAAATATTTTTAATATGCTTCAGTAAAAAAAACAGGATGTGTCCCAAAAGTCATGAAATATTTTTTTTTAAAGATTTATCGACAATGCCAGTACAATATAATAATATTCTACACAAGCAACTATACATTTTTTCCACGGACTTTCCCGTGCCCGGTACGCCCTGTCGAAGGCCTAGGTTCGAACTATAGGATGAATGTGGTAACGTTGCCACATTGTATTTCGCCAGAAACATGTGGCTGAACGCATTGTCATGATGCAGCATCCAGGTAATCCCTTTTCCTCAATCTTTCCAGAACATCCATGTAGTAGGCATCTTTGATAGCCTATTCTCGAAGTACAAACTCTTTGTGTACCACACCCTTGGTGTCGAAAAAGACATTCAACATTGTTTCCACTTTAAATTTGCTAATGTTGACTCCTGATCCGGCAATCTGACGCTTCATAGGCTTGTTTGGGCAATTCATGAGTTTCGATAGCTTTTTTGTCAAGTTTTGTACAAAGTTTAATCGCCTAACGTTGTTTGGAAATATCCGCCATCGCGCGTCCTGATGTCTTGAAACAAGAGTTCACTAAATCAGCTATCCTGATTCTGCTGATGCTTGCAATATGTTGACCTTTAGCACGTTTTAAAGCTAAGGGTACTCTCCCCCCCCCCACCTCACACAACCGGTTCAAACACGCTGTGTCCAGTAGGCAAAAAAAATATTTCATGACTTTTGGAACAGATCCTAAACATCATACACATCATCTAAATTATAAATTTGGGTAAATAGGGTGTTTTGCACATGGACTAAAAAAATGATTTTATTGTGATGATAAATGATTTTGGGGCTAGGGGGATATTTTGCTACATTTCACACACATGCCTTATGTCTAAAGTCACAAAAATGTGCAAACGAATGGGAAATGTTGAGGAACTTCTAAATTCTCTAGATTAAAATTTTACAACTATTTTGAATCTATTTTAATTTTAAAAAGTTCTCTAGATTATAGAATTTTGTTTTATGTTTTAGATGTTTTTATTAAATTTATTTACAAAATTTGTTCAAATTGGCCACCTCTGTTTCTTATTCACGACCTACACCTTTTTCTTGTTACTTATAATCACCAGACCGAATACCACTAGTTTTATTTGCCTGGGGACGTGCAATATTCCGTGGTTCGCAGAGCTTTCAGACCTGACACCACTGGATTTCTTTATCTAGGCACGTGCCTTATTTTATGGATCACACAATCACCAGACCTAACACAATTGGGTTTTTTGTCTGGGTGCGTGCCCTATTCCGGGGCTCGCACGATCAACAGATCTGACACCAGTGAAATTCTTTGTCCAGAGACATGCAAAAAGTTTACACATTTGTATTATTTCATTGTAACTACTACGAAATAATAATAAGGGTTTCGATTTTTAAAAAAATTATGGCGGTGCGGTAAACTTAGTCTTAAATTTATCCACCCTTAATGTATCAGCAAATACTATTGTTTTCCTTATATTTTGTCGTGCAAATATTGACGCTCATCCCCGATCAATTTCGACGCCTCCCAACAATACTTTGTCATTCGACTACAACACAAAGAAAAACATTTTTTAACACTCCCCCACAATCACGCAAAAGACCTTTAAAGCTGTGGTGTATTTCAACAAGCATAAAAATATTTCTTGCGTCGCTTTATTGCGGATCTCAACCCTACATCGGGCAATCGCCAATTCCTTCCGGCTTAACCCTCAAAAAAAACCCCGACGTTTTTTACGTATTTATTTTTTGGGTCGCATTTGTCAATGGTCGTGTTATCCATTCATCACGCCCGTTCCCTAACTACGCTCGGCGTATAAATCTAATCCAGATATTCGGGTTGATAAGGTCGAATGATATTTTTTCCTTCTTTGTGCGATTTATGGCATCCCCATTTTGTTTGCGAGACGTGAAAAACAAGGGACAATAAACACGTACAATGGGGACTTTGGATGTGAGATATTGCCTCGAAAACGACCCGTTTTAATATCAACAGTCCGGTTTTTTTGCGTCATCTCCATCGATTATATCAGCAGACCGGTGCTAATGACTCTTCAAGACGTCGAAACAAAATCATAATGTAATGGGGCTGGAATTGGATTTATTTTTAGCCTTCCGTGGTTTCTTTCCCTTGCGAGATTAAATCAACCCTTTGCGAAAATTGAACTAAGCACCGTTGATCAAGGTTCCCGTTCTGTTGGAGTAATCAAAGTTTACGAGGGAGTATTAATCAAGATCAACTTCATGCGGTTGTTTTAGGGTTAAACTCATTGCCAAACTTATGGACCCTATTCTGGCATACATTAATTATGTTAAATCACTCTACCACATTAAAAAATGTATTTGTAATATTTTATTGAATTAATAATCCTAATAAAAGTCGCCCAGGTCACATTTTTACTTATACACTTACATCTTTTTTTGTGCGGTATATGCGTTCCGCGGAAAATCGCACAAAAAAAGTTTTGACTTACATAAAAAAAATGAAGATGCGTTCCATGGGTTTTTAAAACCGCATAACTTTGAAACAGCAATATAAAATATATCTAAAATCGCATTAAAAAAAATAGGAAAACTAGTCAATTAAAAAATATAAATTAAATTAAATTTAAATTAAAAATATAATAAATTTTTGGTAACATTTAAAGGACGTATTGCATCATTGATATAATTTTAATTGGTAACATTTGAGATGCCAAATGTCAGACATCCACTAGAGAAATATTAATTATTTTAATTACAAATTAACTAGCGATAGCAAATGCAATATAATTTATACAGTCCCAAATATAAATTTTTACCAAATTCGAAATCGCACAAAAAAAAGTTGCACAAAAGGAGGTTTGTCCAAAATATTTCCATTGCTTTGGTAAATATTAACCATTTTATAAAAATCGATACAAGGGGCTGTTGTCTATGTTAGAGGACTGTGTAGTCAAAAAAAATACTATATAAGTAGCAAAATTTATTTTTTTAATTTATTTCTTTAAAAGCTGGAGTTTAAAAATTACGTACCTAAACAATAAAAAACAAAAAAATAGTTTATAATAATATATGTATTTGTTAAAGCTGGGCTGTCTTTAATACTGTTCGGGCTTTAAATATTTCCGTCGTATACTGCGAGTCCGTATCGAGGCTGCGGAGCCCTATCGATACTGAGAGGCGAATGCCCCCGTCCTTCTCACCGTGGTCCTTACGATAAGAAGCGCACGGGTACGTCCGGCCCTCGGACTGTCCCGCGACTCGAGACTTACTTCGTAGTGGGCTGTATGAGGCAGCCGCGATGAAGATTGCAGACTCGCATAAATAATATAGTTGCATATCTTTGTTACATTATATTTTTTTCTCTGCCAATTTTGTAGCAATAATGACAACTCAAAATGAAATTTTCTCGCTCGAAATGCTGTCAAAACCATTTTATTATTTTCTGTTGAGACGAAAGATATAATCCATATTCGACAGTTGAGGCAATTCGGCGACAATTCGCATTGGAAATCCATCGGCTCTATTTCTGTTGAAAGGACGTACTCTTGAAAATTTTCGATGATGCAGCTGTATAGCTTTTCAATTTCAACATTTATAAAAGATGCTGAAAAAAACCGTTCGACTTTACTTAGGTTGCTGAAAAAATTAAATTGCTGTGTGCTGGAATTCGTTTCTCTTAAGCCCTAATTTATTTTGCCTTTGTGTTTGAATTTTGTGAGTTGTTTGGTCATTGACTTTAATTAGTGAGCTTATTTTAATTTGAGTTAAACACAGATGATATATTCGTATGTTCACTGCTTAACATCTACACAAATCCATTTATCTCTCAGGACCGCGCAACTTGAATCAATCTTGTATATCAATAAATTTTAACACGTTTGATAGCACAAAATAGTCGTTTATTTCTTCGCATAAACATTAATAATACACATGCTTGCTAGTTGTTGTTTGATTGGAGCATTGTTTGTACTTCTCCAAGACAACCGTAGACCGCACAGATCATGGATAATCATAATGTTTTATAACCCGTTCATGAATACAGATTAAGTGTCAGCGGTCTGAAAGGCGGACCGGTTGGACATATAAACCTCGTGACCACTCCTTTTTCTTTTAAGGCATTTACAACTTTTGTGTATAATTTGCATGCAAGATGCCATAATTTTACATCACATCCGTATTTATTTTTAGTTGCGCTGATCTTACATAACCACTCTTTCTTCCTCGGCGCTTCCTTGACCTTCCAATCGCTCATTGCTTTGAACTCATTACTGCTAGAACTCAATTGAGTCTAGGCAGAATCTAAAAAGTGGTATTAAATGATCATCCTATTTGGAGTAAGCATTATCTTGAGCTTTTTAAGATGAATTTGTACCGTTAGATGAAAGCGCGGTGACCTCAGAAATTCGCTCGGATCATATCATCACGACCTCATTTGTGATGGATCAATTAATTTGTCCGTCTTCCCGTCAAGCGACCACGTGTACGTATCCGCGAATGCTTGCAGAATATGCTCGCTGGTACGTTTTGGCACTTGTCTAAAATCGGACGTAAGTCATGTTCTTTAAGTGCACAATATAATGTCATGACTCGGCACTATTCAGAAATACAGAAAATGACCGAGCCATTGTTAATAGCCACCGACAAAAGGATAAACTTGAGATGCTTCCAATTGAACTGTTTATTTTCCCACATGTATTTTTTGCTCACAAAGCTATTGAACTTTGGATATAAATAGTTTGCTCGCTGAATAGATATTGTCATAGTAATGTATGAAATTCTTACGTGAGGGTCATTGCGAAAATTCTTAATATCCAAATTTTAAATTAAAAGTCTTAATATTTCCAATGGATGGTCTCAATTCTTAACTTAATCATATATGAAAGATAATGAACGCAGATCATGTTCTGTGAACGTGTTCGGGCATAGCGTCTGATCGTGAGGAGCTTTTTCGACGTGTCAGCGGTCCGAAAAGCGGACCGGTTGAACACACAAGCCTTGTGACTTATATTTATGTATATTTCTAGTTTAAGAGTGACTTAGTTTTAGACTTGGACTTAGTATGAAGATAAGGCACCTTAACTTATAAAGATGTTTCCGTCACTATGTCTGGATACAAACTGAGCTCAAACATAAGTTCTCAAAATAAGCAAATATTCTTGGGTCTCCTCAATATATAAGGCATTGTTTATGAGACAAAATCGAAACATTATTTTATAATATGGGGGATAAAATGTATTATATTCGTTTCAAATATGCGATCTGTCATGGCAATATGTTCTCTCATATTTCTGTCTGCGAGTGTTTAATTGAATTAAGACGTTCGTGTGAAATATTGAAGTCCCCGGGGGGTTGACTTGTATAACATGTATTGTCTTTTAATTTAATCTGAGACTTGAGGACCTCAACATGTTTTCCATGATCCTGAAAATTAATTCAGCGGAAAGTGTGCGTAACCGCCTAAGCCTCAATTTACCCTCTTCACGAAACCAATTTTGCAACCAGGAAATAATACCAAGGCCGCGTCCTTAATCCCACGCTCGTTATTCACCCCTTAAATGGTTTATCCCCATTTCATAATCAAGATAATCCGAATATTGCTCCCGTCTGCGGAGGTCACCCATCCTGGGGATGGAATGTTTTTTTTCCCCCCGACATCGGAAAGCTATTAGACAGGCGTTTGTTTTCAATAATGTTCGTTCTTTCCTTGAATTGATCTCGAATCGAAATAAAAGGATATGTTCTAAACTTTTAGCATTTAACGGTATGTTTGCCATTTATATAGGAGCATTTTGTAGAAAATCCATTCAATTTTATGAATCATTTCTCATATGAAACCTTTTTAAAAAATCTGCTACAAATCTATTTCCAATTCTTAGTAAACTGGGCAATTCGTCTGGGCCATTTTTTATTTCTTTACATAAACGTTGGAGTTTAACCCTTCGAGTAATGAGTTAATTTTAAAACAACGTAAACGTAAATGCTTTATTTGTATGCGCACCTCATATCATCCAAATAAATCCACTTTTCTCTCAGGACCGCGCAGCGTGAGTCAATCTTGTATATCAATATATGAACCTTAACACTGTTGATAGCACACAATATTTGCTAATTTCTTCGCGTAAACGTAAACAAAATAGTGGATTTGTTGAAGTTTGAAATCTGGGTTAAAATTTGGGTTATCGATAGATATAATCATAGATTTTTTAACGTGGAAGAAAGTCCTGGGAAAATTGCAAGCCTATCAATTTCGGATTTTATATTTTCCAGGATAGATTTTTGCAAAGGAGTAATGATACTCAGACGATGACATCACTCCCAACTTCCCATGAGGTGTCATCACATCAGCGACAAATCATCAAAATAACAGCAGGTTTTCAAAAAGGTGGTAATCAAAGCAACCCATGAAGCTAAATTATCAAAGCAAACGTCAAGATAAAGAGTCGCCCAGTACGAATTGCCTCATTTCGACTTCTATCACCAAATGAAACGTGTTCCGTCGTTCATCACAGCCGACTCGTCGGTCGGGACCATCGTTACAGACCGCGCCACGATAGATCACGTATCGCACTGAGGTGCTCTCAACAGCGGGTTTGCGTGCCAACAAAGCGACCTTCAAGCCGCAACGACGAAGGTAACGACCGCCGTAAGTCAGGCGTGACATCAGGGCCGTAACCTAGGGGTTGGCAAAGCAGGCGTCCGCCACGGGCGCAACTGGGCTTGGGGCACAAAACGCAAAATACCGCCCTTGTCGAAAGTTGTACATGGTTTTTATTTTACTTGACCATTCGACTTTACATAAATCAACGCAGATTGAATTTATCCGTTTTTATAATAAATATTTAACTCCATCTAATCCCTCTTTTCTTCGTCAAGCCGGCATAAGCCCGCAATAAAATAAAGACAACAATATTTTCGACCGATTGTAAAATTTAAGCAACCCACCCGATCAGCCTTCTACGAACAACTTAGTTTTGTAATGGGAGTTTTTAATCGTTCTGTAGACATGTTCGGGTATGGCGTTCGATCACGAGGCGTTCATTCGTCATATTAGCGGTCCGAAAAGCGGACCTTGTGACCACTCCATCCTCTGTTAGAGCGTTTTGGGTCATTTTCGCGGATAAATGCATACCCGGAGTCTTCTCAGATCTGTACAATCATGAAAGCCCCCTCGGAGGCCAACTTACATAGGTAACTCACAGCAAATGAGGTCGTAAACGAGTCTAAACTAGTGTTGTTTAACTTTTAAGAGAAGATTGGGTAATTAACTTTTAAAGATAGCTACGAAATATGTAATAATTTATATTTTTTCCTACAATATTGGAGATGAGTTATCCAGTTTAGTGAGAAATACCCATATGTATCCTATGTTAATAAGTCAATGAATCGCCGGCCTAAATTGTATTATGATACTCCCAAATGATGATCGTTTTGGACAAATCTGGATGTAAGCCAACTCTCATCCGATTTGATCCTCACAGTTATTGAGTGCGCATGTTTTATGGTACAAAAAAGCTTTTTACATTCTTTAAATTCATATATTCTGCGCTTGATGGCCGATTTACCATCTCAAAATAACCCTCACGGGAAAATGCTTTCAGCTGCAATGTTGCAAGCAAAACATCAGCTGCGATGAAGATCGTCGATTTAAAGTAATGTCGCGCCATTGTAAAAGGTTAGCAGCTCGTTTTATAAAGAAAACCCGCTGTATTTATTGTATTTCTTTGCGACTAATTTAGTGGTCGTTGTTGCGACAGTTATGTGTAATAATTGCTCGTTATCCCCATATTGGGTAATGGAACACAATGTGGTCCGCTGCGGTACAACTTCTTACTGACACTAATTCTAACGTATTTTTTATTAAGCCTAATTTTAGGCCATTAAATTAGATTGATTTAGCGTTGGGTTCTTATCGTTACTTGTCCATTTCGGGCAAATTTCTCTCATTAACCCTTCAAAAACCGTCATATTACTAATTTACACAATCCAATGGCTAACATCTTTCATAAAATTACAGAATGTATATATTTTATTATACAATTCCATCATTTTTATGATGTATAAGTCTCAGACCAGATGTGAAGAATTTTCTTCGAATTGCAAGAGCTTGTTATAAAATTATCCAATCATACTGTACGCGAGAAGCATGTGTTGTACACAATTACCATTTAATAAATCTGACAAATAAAGGCACATGTACCAATTATTATAGCCATTATGTCAGAAATGCCTATTTTTGCATTGCCATGTTAAGACAACTCTTTTAGTAGCACGATTGTGTTATATCTTCTTATAGATGCAAACAAAATACATCTGTATATTATACTTATAAATAGATTTATTATCCAAATGAATGAATTAAACTATAGGAAGTCCTGACCAACTATATTAACACATTCCCGTCGGATTACCCCATTTTTGCGTATTTCGGGTACTATTGGTAGACGCACCTGAGCATATTTAGGCATGTGATTCATTGCCTTTAAAAAAAGGGTCTAACGTGATAAATATTTCAATTTCTGATAATATATGCCTCCACGCGCAAACCCCACAGGATTATATGACCCTGTCCTTACTTCACCTTTTGTTATACCAGAGCTAATAGATTTATTTTATAATATGCATAAACGTACCTATCCTTCTAGAATTCAATAGGTCACAAATGCTTCTATAATATTTTCAGTATTTTTATAATAAAAGGGCATCCAAATATAACGCCATCTGCCACACATGGCGTAATTCCGCCATTTTTTTCAGTCACAGTAAATTCTTACAATGGAGAGGTGGACGCGCACTCCCGCCATCTTCCGTCCGTGCGAGATTTGCGCGGTCATCCATGGAAGTTTATGGCAGTGATATGATGAGTCGACAACATGTCGCGAATTGGGGGAGGTTGTTCAGAGAAGGCCGTACTGATACTCACAACGAGGCAAAGAGTTCGTTGTTTCGACTTAGTGGTGTTTGGTCTCTTTTTAGACAGATTTTATGCCCTGCGCTGCTGTGTGGTTTATTCCGAGCGCCCTCAAATCGGGTTTAATCCCAGGGTAGTGTCAGATTCTTACTGGCTAAAACCCTCCCTTGTCCTCCTCTGCCCCCCTGGTATTGTTTTACACATTTCTTCAGGAGGACAGATATTCTAGCCTTGGACTACCTGTCCTCCTAAATGCTGTGGACCATGTTGTCAACGTTGAGCTCAGCTACCCTGAGCGCTTGTTTCAGCGTGTTTTTCTGGGGTTTCCAAGCCTCAGAGTCAGTAATAGTGTGTTCGGCATCATCGACCTCAGCAGGCAGTGGTGGTACACCGCAGATGCTTCCTTGCCAATCTGCTTCAGGTAAACACCGAAAAATCCGTATCCAGTGAGTACCTGAGTCAAGCGGTAGGTCGTTTCAGCATGTTTTCGGACCCTCGTCGGTGGGTTCATCTTCCCTTATTGGACTGATCCCATATCTGTTGCTAGGTTTTCCTCAGATTCTGGTCGTGTGTAGTGCCCTCGAACTAACCACACAAGAGTGTCCTCTACATCTCTTTGATCTTTGAGAAATACTACGTACGGAGCTTCCAAGCGCCTTTCACTCCGCGCCCACTAAAGGAGACCATGTTCCCGAGGAAGATCAGTTTCGGGCTATGTGCACTCGACGGTGGGTTGGAGAAGTATGAAATAGGTTGAAGAGAGAGAACCACGCAAGGTCACTGCCACCACGAGTCTTACCTCAGTTTGAAGAGGACTGCAGCAGATGATGAACTGCAATGGCTACTGGCCACTACTGGCACCGTAGCTTTTCTGGACTATCGTGACGGGAGACGAGACGTGGTTGTGTCACTACATTCCAAAATCCAATCCAAAAAGAGCTGACGACGGAGGTCTATAACACTGACATAGAAAAGCTGGTGCCCCAACTACAGAAATATCTAGATCTCGACGGCGATTACATTAAAAAATATTTTAATATATTAGTGAAGTATCCTGTGTATTTCAATTAAATACAAGCATTTTTCGATCCAGCATAACTGTTGTAACCTTACTTTCTAGATGACTCTCGTATTTCTATACAGTGAGACGTCCTAAATATTTTCTCCCATTTTTTCAAGAAACAAGTAACTAGTTGAAAAGTTAGAGAATTTCGCAAATACGCCCATATCAGGCGAAAGACAATACGTAAGCGGATTGGAATGTGTTTTTTTTTATTCGTATTCAGAAAATAATTAATGTGAGCTTCTGAAACAGAAAAATAAGCCTTAATCGGGAGAATACATTAATTCATTGTCATCCTCAAACTTGTCTAGTCCATACTTTAGAAAGTGACTTGTCATCGAAGAGTCTCGCAGTTGGGTTTTCTTTGAAGATTATTATATTTAATAAAACGGCTGTTTTTGAACAGTAATATGTGTAGGTCGATTAAAATAACAGACAGACATACTTGCAATTAATTTCGCACTCGAATGACTTTAAAGTGCAATTCTGATCACATTAAATCATTATGAAACCACACCAGCTTTATAATAAAGGCGATAAAATTGTCGTATGTTTAAATGATGTAAATCTGTTCTCAAGAGAATCTTCGTCATTAGCGATTCTCCTTTAACGGTGTTTAAGGCAAGACAATTAAATGTAAAAAAAGGTGATTGGGAAATACAGTAACTTGGTGTATGCCATTAAGAAAACAATTACATGCATTAAGGCGCGCTCAAAACGGTTCCCAATTTCCTTCATTGATAATTAAAGCCGGCTGGGAGGACGATGCGAATTCCTCGCTCCCTGTATAAGTGTCGATCCGTTTTTGGCCTGCATACGTGCAATTTTGTCGCAGATATGTAATAACACGAAAAAATGTAATAATACGGCATTGTAAAATAGCGAGTTCGAGTAATATGACATATGCAACGGAATAAATAAGAGATCAATCAATGCGCCGTCGAAGAAGAATGGTCCATTGATTGATGGTCTCGCTGCGGAGCGAACTGGTCCTCGTGAAACTGCTTCCTTTTTAGGACTCGAAGGTCGCCGACATTGCTCCGGCTATACAACGATCTATGTAAATCATTCTATCCATTGCACACCTATTGGAATTCGAACCAACAGGGTGTGTTCTCGGTAATCTCGTTATCGATAGATCTGAAGTTTGACGACTTCTGCAGGCCGACTTCCTCTTCAACATCACACCTGAATTATCAAATCACATAAGTACTATTTTTAATGCAGTATCAATCAAAATCTGAAATGAGTCAATGCGGACTATGATACAACATGTGTGCCATGTTTCCGCTGATGGCTACTGCCCGATGATACAGACCCTGTACCAAGAACTTAGGGTCTTTTAACCGCTTCAACGTTCTGCTCCACTGTTAAAAGTGTCAACCGTAGTAACGGGATCTTTTCGCCGCTAGCGGAAACGTACGTCATATCCAGTATACGAAAATAGTATATCATCAAGTTCGAACAAGTCAATTCCCGAGATAAATCATTCATACAGTTAACGTACACAACACTGCAATCGGATATATCCGTCATTTTCCATTGAGGTTTGTTTAAATTTCACAATGCGGATATATCCGTCATACCCACTTTGCATGGACTTTGGTATTGACGGATATATACGTCATATCCACTTAAGGGGTTAATAAGGACAGTTGAGCCAATATTTTTTCAGCATACTGCTTCTCGGCTTTCAGACTTTCACGAAATTTTTAGACCCAATCAAACACTTGGGTCTTACTTAGAGAAGCATCACCGAACTGTGTCTCAGGTCTCCTCAAAAGGTCACTTAATTTTAAGCCTTCGTTTGTAACAAATCGAATAATTACGCGTTGCGCAACATAGGATGCTACTTCTCGTCTTCCTTCTACTAAAACAAAAAGGTTTATATCATTTGAAAAGACGTCGCGTGTTAACATTATACAGTGCTAATATCCAAGCGTTACATTTGAGTAAAATAGTTTTATCTCACAAATTTTGTATTTTCCTAAATATTAATTTTATCCATTTTATCTCTTCGTAGATCTCACATTAAGCATATGATAAATTAATATTTGTTCCACTAAAACACGCAAAAATTTGTAATTTTCAACTCTTAACTCATATTTAATACATCCAGTAGGCGTAAGATGAATCACGTTTTCTTATGAAAACAGCTTCAAATTTACATTGCATCATATTCGATGATGATTTATGAGTATCATTTATAATCCATAAATCTTAGCCTTTGCTTGCAAAAAATAAAGGAGGAGAGAAACACGCCAACGCGATTAATTCATTAAGAACGTAAATTTTCAATTTTTTACAACAAATTGAATATGGGACTGAGTACGAGCAGTGAGCCAAATCATTTTGTCAAAAATCAAATTTATAGTTACTCGGTGGGATCCTGTTCGATCACGATCAAGACATTGGCCATAATTCGTCGAGATTCGAATTCATTGCGAGAAAATCGTGGAAATGAAAGAGGCTTTTAATAGGTTCTCCTAATTGCTATACTTCTCTAAGACGAAAAGTCACGCTCTCGTAACCCATGCATCCGTGCTGCAAAATCATCGACTTGATTGATCGATATTTTTTAGCTCGCCGTGACCTTTCGTTTATGGCCGCTTTTTGCATCGATAATCATCGATGAACGTATTGTGTGTGCAAAAAAAATAGGAGTTGTCGGTGTCGAGGTTCGCCGATCCGTGAAGCTTGCAACGATCGGGAGATGTGATATATGCCCCGTTGGATGATTGAATTTGGCGATTATGCCGTTGAACCTTCGAGATGCTGATTCGAGAATAATAAAAATGATTAATGTGGATCAATCCGGTTCGGTGGTCTGCTGCTTTTGTAAATCCTTCGGCTGCTAGAGTTACCCAGCAGGAGGGTGCATTCCATCATTTGCTCTACATCTTCCACTTGCTTTGTGATCAAAAAAATGGATTATCAATTTTGGCAACAAATATAAACATTTAATGTCCATTAACAAAATTAAATAAATTCATAAAATATAAAGTTTACAGGTTGATAAAATGTAAGGGGTAAATAAAGGGGCGTTTCATGGTTGACATAATTTTAACCCTTTTTGTCATCTAAAATAATTTTTAAAAAAAGATTCTTAATTAGTAAAAATATTGCTAAAATCCCTACCAAAAGAATAAAAATAATTCTATTTTCACAAAATGGTGAAAGTTTAAAAAAAAAAGTTTTTTTTATTAAGTAGTTAAAAATAAAATTTTAATATAAGTCTGGTAGAGACAATAGAAGGTTATATAAAAAAGAGTTTTACTAAATTTGAAGTAAATAAATTAATTAGAACATGAGATATCATGTCAACTGTGTTGAAAAAAGTAGTTTCGCGAAAAACGCGTTTACAAATTTCATTCCCCACTATAATAACTACAAGTCCGTAAATAATTGGAACAATAAAAAACAAAATTGATTTTTTTTAAATTCTAGATTAGAACACCCCCTTATGACATAATAGTATCAGAATGTACCACATGAACGTTCGGAATTCGTTAGTGGGAATTAAAACGCCATAATTTGAACGTAAAATAAATATTTTTTAATATCTAAAAAATGTTCTTATAAGTTGTTGTTATGTTGTTGTTAACAACATAACAACTTAGTACCATCATTAAATTAAGACAATATTAACAGTAAATAAAAATATTCATTATGTCTTGTAGCAATCCTAAATAAGATATGCTCAAATGTCTTAAAATACTTTTGGTCCCGCTACGCTACACGCAGAGCGTCCAGACGCCCACCCCTTTTGCTCTGCACCCTCCAGAGGAGGCAAGGTTTCTGTAGTAAAAATAGCTTCAGACTATTAATAAAATTAAAGCTAAATTCAAAGGAACGCTACCGCGGTTTCACTGCCACCACAAGTCCAACCTCAGTTTGAAGGTGTCTGCAGCAGATGACGGACTGCAGGGGTTACCCCTTCCCCATGGTACTCGTATCGGTTCGGTCATTCTTGGTACCTAGCCACGGAGACGAGTAGCCATTCGTACAGCCTAAAACCGTTCTCCCCTGTTTGCCTAGGCTGTTGATGATAGTGGTGAGCCTTTGACACAGTCCTCATCAACGACTTTAATCGGTTGTTCCACACACCCCTTTATGGGTACGCAGCACAGGGTGACCTGCGCACCCAACTCTTACTAGCTGAGCTATCCCAGCTGCGTTTGATTTGCGCACCTCTACTCCACATCATTACCTCAGAAGTTTAACCGTTGCCCACGGCCGTAGGGTTGCCCACACTGAGGTTTTATGGGTAGGCATCGTGGAGTCTAACACCCACTCGGCTCCTAAGGCTAGGGGTTTTTTTGTTTAAAAGTTGGCACACCTGGCATCTAAGAAAGATCGCAACGGTCAGTTTGTTTGGTTCCACATGTGTGTCGACCATTTTGCTCAGTTACAGTAAATTCTTTCGATGGAAAAGTCGTCGTACGCTCCCGCCACCTACCGTTAGTGCGAGATCCACGCGGTCATCCGTTTTTATAGAATAATACTGCCACGAACATCCATCGAAAGATCGTGGAAGCTTATGGTAGTAATGTGATGAATGGGCAACATGTCACGAAGTGGGTTAGATTTTTTAACCCCTAAAAGAGTACTATCCCATGGCCTGAGACCCTTCCCTTAACTTTTCATAACGAGCACTCTTGTACATTGAGCTCGGAGATAGACAGAGACAGAGATAGAACGTAGCGCAGTTCGGAAGACAGAGACGGAAAGCTTCCCCGCATACATTGCACGATTGTATAGATCGTTAGTCCTAATTTATCGACTAATAATGATTTCGATTTCAAGCTTGTTATTTGTTTACGCAAAAGAAATTACGTGGTCTTGTATGCTATTAACAGTACTTATTTACAATTGACTATTTTGAATTGAAGATTGTCTTACGCTGATAGGAGCTGACAGAAAGTAGTCGATGTAAAGCGATTATGGCAACAACTTCATCGATTTTTAATTTGCTCACTCCTCAAAAGGTTAAAGAGGGTCGTACTGATACTTACGACGAAACAAAAAGTGGGAGACCTTTAGTGATTTCTGAGGAACTTGTGCATTTTTTTTCGATCTATAAATATTGTAACCTTACTTTCTGAATGACCCTCGTAGAATTTTTGAAATCGCTGGCGATTAAATTGTTCAAAAAAGCTCTGTTAATATTACCATTTGCTTACACTTGCGTTGTGCTCCAATTTTATTTTCAAATTCATCCTCCATCCTATTCAAAATTATTAAAAACAATAGGAAAAACAACAATTAATCCATATTCAATTAAGACAATTTGAAACTACAGTACCTTCTTCCACAAAATCTTTCTCAAGCAATGTGAATCTTTGACTAATTAAAATTCCGAATCTTTATGTGATACTATGTAATATGTAATCGTCAATTCTTCAACCATAAAAGAGTATCATTTTTTAATGTTGTTAAAATTTTGAAATTGAAAATACTCCATGCATTGCATGCAAGATTTCCATCAAGTCCATGCTTTATACCATTATAAAACAACAGGGGACTTGGACTTTGAAGGGCAGGAAAAGACCGGACCGTCCAAAATTTACTACGGATGCCGGAGATAACTTTATTTTATTAACGTCCTCTTACAGCTCCTCAATTGCCCGCAAAACTGATTTAAATTAAGTAATCTGGTTTTTAATATTTTAGGTGTGTCAAATTTTGTGGTTGACAAATTAGAGATTTAATAAAAATCGACGAAAAATTAAATTTAAAAAAATAATTTATAATTCAGGTCTTCGAATATTAGAGCAAAATTTATTAAAGACGATTTTATTTATTCACTTGAATATATTTTCAATAAAACTATATTTTAGTCAAGGGCGTCTTTGTGGTTATCATTAGGGGAGGTTAGTGACACTGAATTCCGATGAATTTGTCAGTGTCATTTTCCACGCAATCATCAGCATATCCTTCGTCAGAAGTGTCACAAAACTACAAAGCTGATGTGTCTTGTTATCTTTTTTAGCGACGCACGCCCCCGGATCATCCGTCACGGACGTAATGAGAATTCGAGGGCTCCTAAATAGACGCACCTCACTCTCCATCCCAAATAATACCACCACTTAACCACAATGCCATTATTTTAACCTCGATAAAATTTGAATATAAAAAATTGAAAGCAAATTTTGATAGCGCCGACATAACGACCTACCCTGATGCCATTAGGATAGACGGAAAGGAGCGTCACGGATCTGACACCATAAACGATCCTAATAGAACCATTTACGCTTCCATCTTATCTAAACTATAAATCTAACTTTATTTATCAGGCGAAGCGTGTCAATACGATATTTTAAGTGTGATAAATTAACTTTTATTGTGTTGAGACGTGCCTTTCATGCAAAAGGCAACCTCGATCTACAATGGTTTTTTTTTGCGAATTTGCCAAATAACACATTTAAAAGTTATGTATGTGGTCGCGAATGAAGCTATAGACATATCACATACCTGTTTCAATTATGAATCTTATTTGCTCTAGTCGTGCATGAAATTTTGTACCGCAGGCTCTTGTCCGTTATGAATAGGATATTTCAAAAATGAGAGCAAATTCTATAGATTTTTTTAAATTGTATCTCATTGAATTACTCCATGGCTAAAAGCATGTTGTGTATGCTGACATATCTATATTTTTAACCATATAATTACAATACTACAAGCTAAATGTGATGTTATTATATGTTATCATCTGTCCAGTGCAATGATAAAAAATATCTTTTTAAATTATGTTATTTAATCAGAAAATTTATAAAAAAAAAACTAACTTTCCTTATTTGCACTCTATAAACGCTGACCGAATCAAAACCTAGTTCTACTTCTGACACCATGATTACGTTGCGTTCGCTGAGCAAAGTCTCTTCTTAGCTGATTCTTACCAAAGCTCTGGCCATGGGAAGTACGTCTTCCCGCAGTCAAGGCTATCCGACCAATATGTATCATTCTTTCAAACTCAATGTTTCCTTAGCACAACACATTGCGTCTAAAGAGAGAAGGATTTTTTTAATGTTCGCCTTAACATCGATTGACTATGAAAAAATGAGGACCTGCTTTGGTCAAAATATATGAAGTGATCATCCAGAAAGTAAGGTTACAAAACTTATGTAGGATCAAAAAATGCTCACGGACTTAATGAGTAAGAAAGATTACAACATTTATGTGCCTTGTCATGAGTTGATCACTATGGCTTTTTCTGAGCAACATGAACATGAATGACTCATCGCATCACTACCGTAAACTTCCGCGAGCTTCCAATGGATATTCGTGGCGATATTGTTCTGCAAAGTAAAAAAACGGATGACGGAAGCGCGCGACGACCACTCCTTTGGAAGAATTTACTGTGACTGCACAAAATGGCCGACAAATACAATGTAACCGAACAAACTGAGCTTTAGGATACCCCCCCCCCCCCAACATGCCAGGTGTGCCAATTTCGAATTTAAAAAAATTCCCCTGGTGTCAGAAATACTTGTAATCTTACTTTCTAGATGATCCTCATAACTAGGAACTATATCAAAATTATTATTCTTAATGGAATATAACCATTATTGAACATAAGCAAGCTCTATAGAAGACTTTCTACATTTTACCAAAATAGGGTATGTTTGTTTGAACAAGTTGTTTTAGATATGAGAGGATCTATCGATAAAATAGCGAAATAATTATGATGTTTAAATTATAATTTAAGTAAAGGCACTAATCAATCAATCATATTTGGCATAATCCAAAGCTTGATTTAGACTCTTTTAAGAATTTAACTCGAGGCAATCAATTTTTCACCTCAATTTGAATCCGATTTTTTATAATAAGTCTATGAATTCGCTCACTGTACCAATAGTCGATCCATTGATAACGCATGTCGATAATATTGGATTTAAATAGGAGTCGTAAATTGTTTTCTATCTCGAGATCTACTAAGAACATGTCCGTGATTTGTTTGCGTAATTGAAGCCATACACGTTCCTCATTTAATGTTCCCGATTGTAAAATGTTCATATCGATTACCACTGTCAATCTATTTATTAAATGCACATTCATCTTGGGATTTATTTATATAGTAATGACTTTGCATGCAAATCACAATGATCAAAGCCTCCATTAGGCGGCTTTGGTCAAAGTATTGTGTCATCCAATTTAAACGATCGTCATCTATTCTGACAATGAGCATATCACTTTTTCTGCATGTTACACGCCACCGCGACGCCATTGCTTTTTTGTCATATTTATTTTCACAATGTGGATTTAAAAAGTGGATGTGTGTCATTATCACCAGCGGCTTGATAAACGACACTTCATTAATCAAAGATGAACTTGAACTAACTTTTAGAGTGATCTCAATCGTCGCCTACTTTGCTTTTGTAAATTTGATTATTCGACTAAAGATTTCGACACCCATAGGAAGCGGCGATCAATCATCTAAGAAAATAGGAAACTTGGATGACTGAAGTCAATCGGCTATGAAAGCTGATATCGTTTCAAACACTATTATGCCAACTTTTAAAAATGGAATGCCAACATGAATATTTCCGACGTTTAAAATTGTCAAAAAATACATTTTTCAAATTCGGTCTTATGATATGAGCGTGTATGGGTTTCTGATAAATTACATATGCAATAATTTATGTAATAAAAAAAACATGAATTATTCATTTTTATTATTGTTCAATAAAAAATAGCTCAACCCTCATGAACAATTTAAATATTTGTCAAGTCTACTGATAAAATCTTTAAGATTTAGATCTTTCGCAATGTATATTATGAAATTATCATCAATAAGATAAGATCACAAGTACTGTTGTGGCAACTGAATTTTTTTACTACTATTGTTTTATATTGAACATCATGATCACTGCGAAATTTAATATAATATATTGATATACTTCACGTTATTTCATAATTTTTCAATCCAATTCATTTTTAAAAAAATATTTTCTGATCCTATATCCCATGTTAATTACATAAATTCTCCCTATTTTTTTCGTCTAAGAAAAATATTTCAAATTCAGCAAACGATACAACATATGTATCATGATGTTACTGATCGTAATTAACCGATGGTACAGCATGTGTGTCATACTTTCAACAGCAATTTTGTTTTATCATACATTTAAAATGAAAATACAAAAATATTGCATAATAAATAATAAATAAAAAATAAAGTTGATGAAAGTCTTCAGAGAAACGCCCAGTTGCGAGACTTTTCGGTGACGAACGCTTGTTTCAGGGTCGATAGAACTTTTCCCAATCAAGACTTTTGCATTATTCTATCACTCCCGATGGCATCAGGATTCTTCGATTTTGTATATAACACCCCCACGTTATTCTGTTCAATGGCTAGACACAAAAGGTCGCCATTCATCCCGCAATCAGCCTACGTGATATATTATATATACGCCTACATTGCATTAAAATAGCCGCTTCGCAACGGATCAATTTTACCCCACACTACATTTTTTTTTCTAAACACGGGTTAAATAAATCCAAAAATAGATTTGCACTTAAGACGCTCCGATTTAGTAACACTTGATCTGTCGAACGAACCATAAGTAAAGGATCGTCCAAATGGGACACCTAAATGTCAGCACTGTATAATGTTTAAAAACATTAACCAAACCAAAAATATTTTCATTTCTTTAGGTAAAATTGAGCATTTTCTGAAAAATATACACTGAGGACTGTTGTCTTTGCCAGGGAATTGTGTATTTATATAAAAAATGATGTTTTAGTAGCAAGATTAAGTTTTTTTTAAATTATTTCAACCCCAAACTGTTCAATTCTGAGAAATTTTAACTGCTCATTTCCAAGAAAATTAGAAATATATTTAGTTCAAAATTTGAACCGTCGGAAAATCCAAGACATTTAATGCTTTTTCCAAAGCAAAAAAATATACACCGTGACCATTAATAAATCCAAATGATATTATGTCGTCTTTGAATGTCTATCGTTTATGCTTCCGTAGGAACGCTCAGATAGTCAAAATTTGATACAAAATGAGATATTATCATTTAAAACAATTGAGGGACTTACTATAATTGAGATTTAAAATTTATCGATATTTCGACAATGAAACAATAGTTTTTAAGTTTAAAAAAAATATTTAATGAAGAATTTATAGGATTAATGTTTATATCCAGACTTCAGAAAGAATTTTCCCCATTCCAATTTAAGGGACATTTCTACCTCATTTCTTCGTGTATTAGAAAGAACCAATATTTATGAATACGTTCAGTAAATTTCAAGACGATATAAAATAAATTCGCAAAGTTATGGACCGACGAAAAGAAGCTGCACTTCGCGAAGCATTAAACGCGTTTTTCTCGAAACTACTTTTTTCAAGCTCATGGAAGTTCTCCCAAATGCCCTAGATGAGTATTCTTTATGAAATTTGGCAGACATATGTATAGTAAATGTCTTCATCGTATAGACTATAATTATTCAAAAATATTTAAAAGTTTTTATTTAATTAACAAAAAACTATAAAAAATGTTGGTAAAAACACATACTTTTTTTTGATCGCTCTAATTTTTTTTTATTTTCCAGTATTTCTTATTGAGTATAGTCTAAGCTATAGACAATATTATACAAAGTAAAAACATTTTTATTGTTTTTACTGCAAATCACTTTTTCAGGACTTAGGACTTCCATGGTGAAGAATGTCATCACTCGCGTACCGACATACATGACTCCCCTCACTTCCATTATCATACTTACTAAAACTTTAAAAAAGCCTCCTCCTTCTTTTCCAGTAAACAGGATACCTTGACAAGGATATTCATTTCCTGAATCACATACCCACCGTCTGATTTTTACAGAAAAGGTTCACAAACACATGACAAAAAATCTGGGTCTGGCCAGACCAATTTCATTGACTCTAGTTCACGAAACACAAGGATCACGAACTTTTTTTAACTCTAAATTCTGTAAAAAAAACGTATGAAAAAAAGTATGATGAGTATGCACGCACTTGCTGCGTGCAGCACTCCACAGTGCTTTATTCAATTCGAAATATCATCCCAAGCATTATATTTACCATCTCTTTTATTCTTTTATCATGTTTCATTCATAAAGTACAAAATAGAGTGAAATATTGCGCGTCAATTTTTGTGAGGAGTCATGCAAGCATACAAACACGAACAACTTCGGAGTGTGTCAGTGATCCGAAATTAGGACCGGTTGGACACGAAAACTTTTTTTAATATTTACTTGTTTTATATTATATTATATTTATCTTAACATATGAATTTTAGAGTTAAATTAGAATCGAACGGTTTTTCTATTCTTTCTGGGGAGCCTTGCAGACTGGTCGTGCTAATTGTTGGCCTGCAAACTTCATTTACAGCCATCATGGTTTAATTTCATCTTACATTTCATATCGAATCTAAAGGTCTATTTCTCGTGATCGTCTCTGTATCCTGCGGGTGCGTATCGAGACTGCGGAGCCATATCGACATTGAGAGGCGAATGCCCTCGTCGTTCTCATCTGAAGGGTCAGACTAAGATGAAACGCCCACGGGTGCGTCCGGCTATCGGACTGTCTCGTAACTTGAGACGTACCTCGTGGTGAGTCGCATGAGACAAGGCAACGTTTTCTTAAATATAAAAAAACTATATGATATCAACTAAATATAATTCTTACCAGAGAACTGATTCCCAATGTTATTATTTTAATTAACTTAATCTAACTTAATTATATTGCTTTGATGACACACAAACGAAATGTTTTTGAGAATTTAAGTTAACTACGAAATATATAATAATTTATACTTTTTCATGCAATATTGACCGGAGACAATGAGTGAGACTCACTTTACTGAAAAACGCCTATATATAAAATTGTTTGCTTTTGCAAAACATTTATCATCCATAATACAATAGAACAGAAAGTCGTTGATTAAAAAATATTCAGATCAACCAAATTTCATGAACCGAGCAAACAAGTTTAAAGCTCACAATCTACATCGTAATGGAGTATTTTTGTTTGGCAATGCATTTCCAGTCGTATTTTTGTATTTTGTTTTAAAATATGTATTACTACACATCCACGAGATGGCTTTGAAATCAGGATTTCTCTGAATCGTAAAAACTAAACGCTGCGATGTGGATAAGGCCGCAGATGAGATCTTATCGCCATATCAGATCGTCATTCGTGCCATTCCTCAAATGGTCGACTAATCTGAGCGCCATCAGATGCTGCTGATAAGCGATCCAACGAATTGTCGATGAGTTTTTTATTCTTGTACTTACCCGAAGAATCGAGTCATATTTGGTCGGATTCTTTGACAATGGTCGTGTTTGCTGGCCAACAAGGCACGACTCTCATTAATTCGCCCGGACGATTCATTCAATATGTGCTAGATTTTTTAGCTTTATTTAAATCTGTTTCGAATGGACGACATTATTTGATCTCGTGATAAGATGGCCATCTCGACTGCTCTTAACAGATGACAAATGCTCTATTAGCGGAGAGCTTTCGAAAGCTCGTTCAGATTTATCCGCGAGAACGTGGTCCATGTTGATCGCAATTGAAATGAAAATTCCAAATATCTCATTCAAGCCAGATTGGAACAGTAAGCTAACTAGACACGAACAATTTCAACAATCCACCTTTGTCATTAGTCATCAGATTTGATAATAGTCTGCACAGCGGTGGTCCAATTTTGGCATTAAGAACGTGCTATCGCAACATGAAGACCGTAACAATGCCCCAAACATACATTATCGAACCATGAAAATTCTTTTAAGCGTATCTTTCATTAATCAAAGGCGTTTTTTAACACTTTTTGCGATACATATTGTCGTTGTTTGCATGTACGTCAATGTTAAGTTATTCCAAAATGGTTATCTATTGAACAGTCGCATTTATACACTCGAATTATAACCAACCACATAATTAAATTTGATTATCTATCATTTTTTTGCGATGTCAAGTAAACAGTTAGATCAAATCAACATATTGGATTTTCGATATTGGCAAAAAAAGCATGAATTATGCATTGAATTAAGTTACTGTATAATTAAAGATTCCTATCGATCTAATGCGAGATTGATCCAATTTAATGGCTTTATTTGGATGCAAAAACTGACATTATTTTTAACTTTGTCCTATATGTACTATGAAACACATGTTGAATGTTGTTACCGTTAATACGCCAATATTATATGAAAAAAAAATTATTAAAGAGTAACTTTTTAAATTAACTTTAGGAATCAGTCCTCTGGTAAGAACTATTTTTTATTTCATAATATACAGGGTGTTTTTCACATGGACCATCAGATTTTAACTGGGGGCTAGAGGGGTCTTTTATTACGTTTCTCATATAGACTCTATGTCTTAAGTGTCAGAGTTTATGAAATAGATTTTTTTCAACATTTTGGAAATATACCCAAATTTTCAGCTTTAAATCTATTAAAACTATTAAAATAACTATTTTTGTATTCTTCAGTATATTTTTTATCTAAATAAATCATTATTTTGTGCAATTGGTTTAAAGAAAATTACTTATGAGCTTCTAAAGTCATATAAAATATGGAAACGAATTCAGAAATGTAAACTTCTAAATTCTCTAAACAAAAATCTAACAACTATTTTGAACTTAGTTTAATTTTGAAATGTTCTCCAATTTATACCCTTTCCAACGATATGTTTCATGTCATACAAATAATTCAATTGGTCGTTAAACTTGAAGAGTTACCAGTTTGCTAGGGTCATGGTTAAGAAAATACATTTTATATTTAAGATGTTTTTATTAAATTAATTTACAAAATTTGTTCAAATTAGCCACCTCTGCTTTGTATGCACGCACTACACCTTTTTCTTATTTCTTATATTCACAAGATAAAACACCACCGGTTTTCTTTACCTGTGGACGTGCGATATTCCGTGCTTCACACAATCACCAGACCTGACACCACTGGATTTCTTTGTCTGGGGACATGCCCTATTTCGTAGCTCGCACGGTCTCCCGACCTGACACCACTGGAACTCTTTGCCTGGGGACGTATTATATTCCGTAGTTCGCACAGTCTTCGGGCCTGACACCACTGGATTTTTTTTTGTGTATAATGATAGTGTTTTATTTAGATCCAAAATACAAAAACAGCAAAATACAAAATACAATTGTTTTGTACTATTACGAGCACATATAAAAAAATTATGACGATTTTAAAAGTGAAATTTTGGGTATTTTTTCAAAATGTTAAAAGAAAAGGGACATAAGGCCTATGTGTGAAAATTAGCAAAATAGTCCCCTAACCCCCAATTTTTTTTTCCTATTCTAGCTATTCTTTTAATACAGATTTTATCAATATATAAGCAAAAAAGTGGCTAGGACAACTTTCTTAGGACGATTTGTTATTAATTTAATTCTATGCTATTGTAGCTCTCAATTTTTTTAAATTTATTCATTTAATAATAGAGTATCATAGAAACATCTCGGTTAATTTGAATAAGCATTTACTGAAGTATCTAAAGATTATTTTTTTAAATTTGATATAATGTTATCTAGTAATCATAATTAACAGTTGCTGATCGACAAAAAAATAACATAGTCTTCAGTTAATTAGGATTGTTAAATGCGTAAGTAAAGCTTCCAATCAAATAGTCATCCGCATGCAGATAACACGTAGAAGACCGATGTTAATTAACACCTTCGTTAATGAACAGGCGTTCGCACCAATCATTATTCCATTAAAATATTAATCACAAATATCACATCTAAGAGTGCTTTCATTTGTATTTACGGACTGGATGAAATTAATGATTCTTTTGAGGCCTTACAGAAGCAATATATGACAAGTCGCATACAATGCGACAATTAATTGTTGTTTTCATTGTTGTTTGTCTTGTGTGAGGTCTGCTAGATAACTAGGAGCAATTGATCAAAATTTTGTGCCGCCAAATTTTTCCTTGGCAAATCTCATGGTGGTCTCGATGTGAAGAGATTGATGGCTTTTGAATGGAGTCGAATTAAGCTTTCAGGATGATAAAAAATATGATTAAGCAGAAATTTAAAGCTCATTAAAGATCGTCTACTGTTGAAATTGTACAGTGCCTGAAATAATTTGTGGTGAATAGTCTTAAGTATAATCAACAGCATCAGTAGGATCATTCCTCAAATATTTATTAAATCTCTGTGGTCTTTAAAAAAAAGTTCCAGCAGGAACTGGAACATTGCATAAATAAATGCAACATTGTAATAAAATTGAAACTTAAATGGGTAGTTGGTCGAAAAAAAAGGAAAAGTTGTTTCTAATCTTTCATATATAGAAAATCTACGCGCATGCGTCGCGCCATCCGTATTGTTTTATACGTTATTATATTTATCGACTAATCGCTTCTTGCGTGTGCACCGTTGCCGGTTGGATGGTAACACGCAGGAGGGGTGAGTCGAGGAAGAGTCGTCGGTTAGCCTTGGCTGCGGGAGGACGTCCTTCTCGCAGCCAGATCTTTCTCTCTGGTACTGAATAAAAAGCTACCTAGAGAAGAGGGAACTGTATTTGAGCATTATAAAAAGCGTCATCTAACGGAATCCATGTGAATATTGGAGAGCTGATTGGTTTTTTGTGATTTTACATCATTATATCATAAGGAGAATGTTTAAAAATTACATCCGTCATTGCTACATGTCATTTATTTTTGCAAATTTTCAATTGGCAAATCATATTTATCGCACATTCAATTGGAAGATTGTCATTTTATAAAAATTTAAATATAATATAGTTAAATTAAACGAGTTAAGGCTGTCATTTATTGATATTTTCGCGCTTTTGATCATTTTTTGCCCGGGAAATATTTTCTGTGTGCAAAAATATGCAATAAGTCCATAATTGCATCCGTCTGACGTTTTAATATTTATAAAGCGTATCATACGTCAAAGATTGTCGTTATAGTGAACAACTCCAATAAATTTCCATATCAATTGGCTTTGCTCCATCTACGACCATATCTGTATGATAATAACTAATTATATTTGATGTTGTATTAATCACATTCGCATTTATTCATTTAATTAATAATCAGCTCTTTCGAGATTTAAATGCTTTGGCATTATTTATAAGTAAGCGATGAGTACTTTAAAAGAAAATTATTGGGTTGCTTTACAAGCATCATCATCCAATTAATGGCACGCCGTTTCTTGGAAATGCCAATACTTTTGGTAATGTTACGATAATTTATCCCTGCAACGTGTTCCATATTTTAGCGCTTGTGTCTTTAAAGCGAAAAAAGCGTATATTTGCCTTTAAGTATACGAATTATCCAAAAAAAAAAAAAATAATGGCACGTATGGTAAATTTATCTGGTCTATTCACGTTGTGAAGATTTACGTGTTGAAAAAGCGTCACGACAGGGCAATATTGCTTCATTAAAAAATCAATCATAAGAACTCCTCCATGATGAATAGTTGAAAGCATTTATCACAATATGTATTGATCGTTGTTGAATTTTAATTGATTTAAAAACGTGCTACTATTTGGCTCTCGAGCTTTTTTATTTGCAATTTAGATCCTATACATTTGGCGCTGAAACCCTTTCAAACCACTCATTTGCTTCCCGACACAACGAAATCGTCGTGCAATTAGACCTGTTAGGGCAATGGGAGTTTTTCGAGGGGCGCCACAGCGTCTTGTCGTTTTTTTAAAGATGGCAAAAAATCCGAAAGTTCGTCACTTACGTGGAGTGCTAAGTGGTGTTTTGAACTCGCGTTGAACTCGGTGGTAAAACATGAAATCAATATTCAAATAATAATGGTAACGTCAATCATAAACGGGTGTTGTTTGTTCCATATTTGGTCTGCAATTAAATCTGATTGGTTATAGTGATTTTTTATGGTACGGTTGAGAGTCGGCTGTCAAGTTGGATATTTCCTTGCAAACGAGCCTGGAATATGAAATCGAAGAATCCTAGCTTGGCTTGTAGAAGCAAATTCCTCAACTACTGCTCGCAAAAACTGCATTCCTCTTAAAATAATTAATGCTAAATGGTAATTTTTCGTTAAACTCCGTAATCGCAAAATGAGGATTGAAATTTTTATCTAACGGTGATGTATTTACTACACCTCGACTCTAATAATGGGAATATCGCAATGAATCACAATAAATTCTTCCGATGGAGAAGTCGCCGCGATGGAGGAATCGTCGCCGGCCATCAGTGATTTCTGACAAACTTCTGCAGAAAATTGAAATGCGAAATGACTATCGTGTAACACTTGAAGACCTTCACGAAGAATTTCCTGGCGTTTTTCGAAGTCACTGTACAATGTTACACTGATAAAAAATGATAGTTCAAAAGCAAGAGCCCTCTTCTAAGCAGACAAAAATGCTCGCAAGACGGAGAAAAAAATTGTTGTAAACCTTGAACGAGAGAAGACGTATTCTTCCCGCCGTCCTTTAGCTAAAAATAGGTATACTTAAGGAGGTATTCAAGTCTATAGGCACACATTTTGAGTATTTTTTCACATTCGATAAAAAAGAAACAAAAAATATTTTCAGAATATATTTTTAAAAAAATCAAAATAAAAAAGCAATATATTATTTTAGTATTATTTTTTTTAAAATAGTTTTATTTTAAGTTAATCGGTTATTAAAAATTTGAAATATGATGCCAACCGTGTTGAAAAAAGTAATTTCGAGTTAAAAGCGCTTAAAGATTTCATTCCGGTAAGACTGACTTAGTTGCCGCATCACTAAAAAATCTATAACTCCGTAAATAATTGAAATTTTTGGAAATTCCTTTGAAGAATGTATTTTTATATATCTAAACTTTGAAAAAATGCAACAAAAAAACATTTTTTCTCAAAATTCCATATTAGAATACCATCTCAAGGCAAGAGACTCGTCGCGTGGAGTCTGTTTCATGAAGAATAAAAATTTAAATATTTAGCCCGAAATGGTTCTTTTTTGACATTTGACCTGTCGAAAATGTCGTTTTTGTAATACCTTTTATAAGCAATCACATTTTTGCAATCTTTTTTCAAAGAGAATGATTTGTGCCGGATGTGTAATTTCATCTAAATTACATGTTATATAAATTTAATCGAAAATCTGAATCAATGATTTCGGTTAAAAAATGAAGTAATTCGCGGAAACATATTAACTATTCAGAAGAAATCACTTCTGACACTGCTTGAAGTGAAATTCTCAAATATGGCCTCTTAATCTATTACGTCCAGTTGGAATAATCAAAATAAGCATTTTATGTAAAAAGATCTACAGTATTCAAATGAGGAAATACATTTTTTAACGCTGTAATACGAGTCTTGATGCAAACAAATATACACCCAGATAAATTAATGGAATATGAATTTTTCAACCACCATATTTACGCTATTTTGCTCCACTTGACTGCTATTTATTTGGATCAATGTATCACTTTTTGTCCAACAAACGTTTTAATAATATCGAAGAAATAACCAGCGCAAATCTCAATGTATATTTTTCATCCAAAATCAAAGACTTTTATGCATTAGGCATATTAAATTTTTTAAAAAGATGGAAGAAAGTGTTAAATATCCAGGGGGAGAATATATGATTAATAATTGATAGTGTAATATATTTTAAATGTTTATTTTTAAGTTGATTTTATATTTATATTAAAAACGACATTTTCGTCCGGTATCCCTAATATTTCATTCGCCATCTCGAATATGTTAAAAACAAAAACATAGTTTATTTTTGAAATACGTTTATGTAGGATGGAAAATGCTTGTATTTAATAGAAGTTCATGGATTTTGTATGTCAATGTTATGGACCTCCTCCGCCAGCTCTTTTTGTATTGTATTTTGGATTTTGGGTAGAGATACACCCACATTTCATCCCTCAACACGATAGGTTTCAGAAATGCTTCTCCCTTATGTGAAGAATGGTCTAAAAATTCACGTACGGTACTTTTAAAATTATTTTTTTATTATTAACAAGTATTTTTGAAATATATTAAATAAATTTTATGAAATCACAGAGTGATGCTGCAACGATGTTTTTTGGTCATCAATGAGCAATGATGTCTTAATAAATAAATACCGATGGAGATATGTATTCAGAGAAGTTCTCCCATCGTGACATTATGCAGTTGAGCCCAAAAAAGCTCTGACTTGAATATGGATCTCTCGCATCAAGCAGTTAATTGAACACGAAAGCTCGCCAAGACGTGCTCATATGTGCCTCAGCCGTTCCTGGAATTAATTCCTCCCAAAATTAATATCTTTTTGATGCCAATTTCTTCTATGCCATTGCCAATAATAGACATAATTTTCAAATACGCATATCTACCAATATAATCTAAATTAAAACAGTTTCTTCAATATGCATTTTTTGTGATAATTTTTGCTTATTATATCGTTATGAATGGAAAATATATTCGCTCATAATGGCGCTCTAATTTCTATAGCAATTTTTGTTTCTCTATTTTTCGATGTTCGAGATCGATCGGAGTTGCATTGTCGAATTTTATGGGAAATCGAAAGATTCATCTCGCCATCAATATCGGTGTCCAGATGGGTTTCTGATTTCCAAGAAGGCTTGTTACAATCGTGTTGATTAAAAATCACGCCGAAGAGCCGAATTTCTACGAAACCTTCCCAAAGCAAAAAAACTTTCAAATTAAATCTCACTTTTTCGTTCATTCATCTGCTCGCTAAATTCGATTGTATACTCGTGGTGCGAATCCCGTCGCAAAAAAAATGTCATTTGAAAGCAGTCACAGAAGAAATTATTAATTTTTCGATCTCATCAGACGGATGATGAAATCATAGATTGCTTTTTGTGTTTGTCAAGAGGGTAGTTTAAATTGTAAATTGAAAATATTTTTTAATGTATAATTAATCCCATTGCAATTACTGGAATGAATATTACCTCTCATTGTCCGGGTGCTTGATAAATCTATAAATATTTAAGTAAAACTTTAGCATGGGCAAATTATCATCCCCAAGCAATGGCAATCGCTTATTGCGCATACACTGTTATCGATTCGACGGTAACGCACAAGAGTCGTGAAGAGTAATTGGATAGCCTTGGCTGCGGGAGGACGTCCTTCCCGCGGCCAGATCTCTATCATGATTGATGATATTTAAAACGAGAGACTTTCAATTCAATTCGCGTGCGAGTGCAGCCATCTCGGTGATTGCCCAGGAACTCTGCCTCATGAGCGCCCCCGCTCCTACAATTCATTGGTGTCAGAAAATACTTTTTTCCCTCTGCTTAAAAAAATATATTTATTCAATTAAATTTTTATATTTATCCTATGAGCATCCCTATTTATCTGGGATGCATTTCATTTTAATTATACCAGGAAATGCAATCGTTCAGTTATTAATATTTCTTAGAATTATTAATATCATGTCGACTTCGATCATTGATTGTTTTCAAAAAAACAATTACACGTTTTTTGCCATTGATATAATCTATAGTGAATATTAAAGATAGTATTAATCACCGATGCAACTTTAATATTCAATCGGAAAATCAATCAAAGATGATCTTTGAAGGCCGAGAAAATGTTTCAAAATACTGTTCTTCATTGAATTGATTCCTGGATATTTACTCAAAATCAAATATTATTCCGGATATAGGAATACATAAATATTTTTCAAATGAGTTAACTTTAGCGTAGAACTATGAATGAGTTTCGGAATTGATATGGCAGAGGATTTCCGTTCATATAAACAATTATACTTAATTCAGTTTGTACACGATCGATATATTCTAGGGATATTCAATGAAAATAAAGTGCTGAAATAAAAATGATATGTAGCATGCGATAGAGAAATACACAGCGCCTCGTCTTTAGAGTCTCGCAGTTGGGTTCTCTTTACGCTTGTGTAATTGAAACAAATATCTTGAATAACAGCAGCCATCTTACATCATCACTCAACCTAACATAAACTTTGATTTTAACACATTTTATTTTAAAAAAATGATAGCAATGATTTTAATATGATTATCTACGACCTTATTTAAGATACATGGAATCATAATCAATGTTTTTGTTGCTATTGACGTCAATTAAAACATAGTTGAATCTTCCACTTCAAACTTTCTTTAAGCTTTTCAATAAAAATGTCTGCTGTTATCATTTTTTTTATAGTTGGCTTTCTAATAAAATTCAGTTTTTTTTAATATCTCCGCTTTTTATAAAACATGGACACCGCGATTGATTGATTGATAAAGAACGATTTTAGCATACAGTTTGAAGAAGTCGGAGCTAGTTTTTAGTTGTACTCGGTTTTTTTATTTATTTAGATTCAGCTTCTTTAATTATTTTGGCTTCTGAAGAATTTATTTATAAATACATTTGGGGATTTTCCAAAATTGCTGATTATTCTATTTGAAATCTATTAAGCTAAATGATTGTTGTCAAATAACTTTCTGCACATCACCAGTTTTCCTAAAATCCATAAAATAATCGACTTCCAATCAATAATACAACCCATGGGCGCAATATTATATAATAAAGTGATTCCTGAATGTACGTTACATGGCGTTGATTAAATGATCCCCTGAAAAATACGCCTCTAAGGCGCACTCTTCCCTCGTCCATTGAATGACCGTTACTTACCTAAGGTGATAAAAATAATAAGTTTAGTTCTTTTAAATGAGCGCCATTAGATCTTTATTCCAAAATAAATTTTAATTCAAGCCGCGCGTTTCAAATAAGGAAGTTTCCCTGCCGTACTCAATATATCACAGTGCTGGGTATTAGGAGCGTCATCAAATTTGAGCTAAACGTAAATAGCACAAATCATCCTCGCAATTACCTTGTTCGCGCAAAGTGACGCGCAGGAGGCGGTAGTCGGAAGAATCGTCGGTTAGCCTTGATTGCGGGAAGTCGTCCCTCCCGCAGTCAGATCTCTATCTCTCGTTGTGGAATAAATCGTTATTTAGGGAAGAGCGTCTTTTTATTGGACGCCCGTCTATTCTCATCCATTCGTCCAGCAAACATCACGGCCCGATAGAAAAACAGACCCGTGCACTAGCGCGGCCGCCCGGGGACTCTGCCCCCGAGAGTGCTCACCGCCTCATCGTTACACATTTTTAAATATAAATAAAACAAGTTGTATGTGAGATATTTGTTCAATTTTTTTAACGTCGTTCAAACGTACCCCGCGGTTTTGCTTGATGGCACGTATTCGGGAGGTGTAATTTTCGAAACTTTGACCCCAAATGTCTCCCTGAAAAATTTACTATTATGATTTATCGATTGTAAAATTGAAATCTACTGCAAATTTGCAAGCATTCAAATTAAAACTAACATGTTTATTTTCAAGCATCTGTTATATTCAATACCAAAATTAATTTTTCATCGAAATCACAACGTCCAAGTTTCCAAACACAGCGACAGCACAGGTCACAAAGGTTATAAATCTTCACGATTGAAAAAATCCCATGGTTCATTTTGTGCCAAAGGAGCTTCGTTTATTTACATTTCTCAAAAGGTCAATCAATATTAAATCATCCAGAGAATGATGCGCGTCAAACTGACCAGACATGAGCATTAATAATAAATACGTGCTTTGCTTGAGAACCACGGCGATAATCAACCGATGCACATATTTTCAACATTTTAAATGATCCACCACAACAAGTGTTATTAGCAAAAAACCACAATAAAATTGAAGACACATCAACTTTTGATCGCGAATAAAAACTCTGCATATCGTGCCATCAATGCATCAAATGATATCCATTTGAATGCAACAAATATAGATAAGTTCAAGATGTATCTGTGATCGAGATTACAAGTCTTAATTAATTTTATTCATATTAAAGTCGACTATTGATCATATTTTTTTAAATAAAATCAGTGCAAATATATTAAGAGCGCATCAGATAACAACATGCTATTTTTTTTAAATTGAGTGCAAAGTGAATCGTAAATAGTGAATCGGAGTGCTATCAACAGTGTTAAGGTTCATTTATTGATATACAAGCTTGACTCACACTGCGTGGTCTTGAGAGAAAAGTGGATTTGTGTGGACGATAAGCGGTTCACCTACGAATATAATATATATGTTTAAATCAATTTAAAATTAGCTTATTAATCAAAGGCTTAACTTGATGATGATGCAATCAAGGTAAAATCAAATAATCCGTTTTCTTTCTAAATAGAGAAGAGGCGCCGAAAGATGGATGACGATACTTAGACAAAGATTGACTGCCGGTTAAATTTAGTATGTGCTATATTTTAGTATGTTCAGAAATCGTGCATGCTTAATATCAGTTTGAGGTATATAATAAAATATCCTCCAATACGTTTTCTGTCAAACTAAGATTCATCAACTTCATATCCCGAAAGTAAGTGTACTAATTTTTTTTTTAGAAAAAGTGTATTTGAAAATAAAATCTGAAGGCGCCAAGTCAAGGGAATACAGGGGGTGGTGTTCAAAACATTCTAATCAAGTAAGTGTAAGAGCACCTTGGTGGTTAAGGCTGTATAAGGAAAGGCGTTGTCATGCAACAAGCGTACTCTTCTCGTCAGCATACCCCTCCTTTTTTTCCAAAACACTGCGTCCATCAATTTTTTTGTCCGAAATTGTGGTTTTTAATATTTTTTCAGGCGGGGAATTGATGTGACTCCACTGTGACAGCTGTCTTTTTGACTCAGACGTGTAATAAGCCACCCACTTTTAATCTCCAATCACAATAGAGCTCAGAAAATCCCCACCTTCGAATTCAAATCACGCAAGAAACTCGCGGGCGCTATTGACCCGCGTACACTTTTTTAGCGACATCTTTCACGCAACTGGACACCATAGCATGAATTTATGTTCTGCCATATTCTTGCTTTGTGAGGAGATTCATTTCTACCGGTCAGTATGGCTAATAATTAAAAAAAAAACAATAAACCACAGCCCGTTATTGTCACAGTACACTTACTTTCGGGATATGCCTCATATTTACGATCTGTCAATTAAATTTAATTTAATAATTTTGAGCAGCGAGTGACTATAAAAAAATATTTTTAGTTCATATATTTTAGAAATATGATTTTGTTATAATAGACGAAAGACATCAGATAGCGATTGACTGGATTGGGGGTTCATTGTAAATCGGACCCATTTCCTGCGCTGCTCCGGGGTTACCCCGGACTATTTTGTGTGATTTATTTTGATAAATAATTTTTGATGATGATGATTTTTGGCCCATTGATGAGTAATCGTGCATATGTGCGATCAAACTCGAGTAATACAGAAATACATAAACAGCATTCTCACACATTAAGATTAGTGAATCGGAGGAAGAGACGAATGTATTGCATCTTATCATATACTCATACATCGATGCCAAGGTCATAATGTAAAGGCACCCCTACACCTCTAAATATTCTCAAATTTTGCGTACAAAGAGTACAACATAGAAAATTTGAATTTTGAAGAAATTTGTTCTTTATCCGGTTTGAAAAGCACAATGTAGACAGCCATATAAATCAATTATATATTTAAAACTCAATCTAGTTCCAATATTGATACTATTTCAAATGCTATTTTGGGGCCCAATAATATCGACAGTGTTAAGGTTAACTTATTGACTTACAGCTCCATCAATAATTCAGAACAGCGAGTGATTTTAAATTAATGAGAACTTGTTCAGATCATGATTTGGATCGTTCGCATGCCATCATTGCCTTTTGTGAGTCAATCAGAGCTTGTGCAAAATGGTCAAATTTATGTAAGAAATTTGTTTCGGTAACTAAGCGTACGTGTTCAAAATATGTGCAAAATCAAGGATTGCTTATGTAATATCGTTCGTAGTCGAATTTTTTGAAAGTCACATTTTTCGTCGGCGGAAATTGCTCAAGTGGATCATAAAGTTTGGGTCCTATGCCAAGGCTAGCGCCAGCTAAGGTCAAGTTTGTTGGAAAAGGCTACTTTTCTGCGAAAGTAAATCAAATTCGAATTGGTCACTTCCTTTTCCGCAAGCACAATTTTTGACCACTGGAGCGATGAGTCCGATAAATAGGATTAGATTTATAAATAACTCAATGTCAGACATCTCAAAGATGCTTTGAAACAAATACAGGGATCCAATGGTATCAGACAGGAACGTGGGCATTTTAGTTCTGCTTTTTAAGCCGTCTTTACATTAGATGGCGTGTTTTTGGTTTTGCGTGGTTTAAAGCAAATATATTTTAGATGTTTTCGCATGTCTTTATGTCGTGGGAGTAAAAATGTGATGTACAAGAAAATGGACATTTTTTGCGAAAGTCTGAAGTATTGTGGCTATATTTGGAAATTCAATAAAATAAAAACCGAAGTGTATTATTGTGTGATGAATATTTAAGAATCTTATAAGGCACGTGGATATATTGAGTCTTCAACGGGCTAAGTATCGCGTTGATAGCTGATCTATGTCCGAATTGAAAACTAATTAATTTTATTATGTTCATAAGTGGGGTCAGTTATGTGAGATTAGAGCACAATGAGGGTCAGCAGGAGGTTTTTCTTGCTCATGAGATACATTTTGGTCATGGTGATAAGGCGAAAGTCCCTCGCCGATTCAATTATTCCGAGCACAATAAGTATTGGAGAATCGATTCGGTCTTCCGAGCCGTTGATCAGTCGAGGTCATCAAATTGTCCAAATGACATCAGAGCCTGAAAATCTCATCTATTTGGGAGGAAACAAATCCTTTTTGGATTGACTGGATCGCCCTGATGCTTTCCGACCATATTACATATCCTTGGGAGCGAAATGCTTCCTGGTTTGGTATGTATCCCCCTTTATTTGTGAGCTTGGAAAATCGATGGACCCAAATTCTAACAAACATCTTCAAAATATATTATTTACTTATACACTGATTCAAAACTTACAAAGATTAATAATATATTCTAACCTAACCAAAGCCCAAAGTTTGTATGGGTGTCTATCTTTCTATAACTTTTTTTTCTATTCTGTGGTCCCTATCTTGACGCTATAGAAGGGTTGACTATGAGTGGGCTATTTGGACTTCCTTCTTTGATGCCCTTAAAGTCAAAATAGCGAACGCCATCCATCAAATTCAGCTACATTTATACGACAGTCGTCGAAAATTGGACATCCTGAATGCGTGCCACCAAGCAAAGCCGCGGCGGACATTTGAACAATGTTATATTTCATACTTAATGCCATAAAATATTCTTTCAAATACAAAAGAAATTGACTAGATATCTCACACGCATCTTGTTTTATTTACATTTAAAAATCGAGCGTCCTTATTTAAAGACCCTGCATAATAAATTTTCCTCAATTTGCTATTGATTGAGTGATTTAAAGATGATGTATCCAAGATGGTGTTTTATTATGCATGTTTCAGAATAAGAAACCCAACTACGAAAAGCCTCTTCCCCGAGAAATAACTAAGGCTCTCTTTGTCGCTCTTGAAATCCTCCCCTAACAGAATTTCAATATATGCTGGGGAAAAGGGTCGCGACCATGACCCTTTCGGTTATCTCACAATCAGATCACGGTACTTGCAAACCCTACATCTGCGACTCACTATTAGTTTCAGGTCGGATCAATTTTGTCCCATGCCATATTATTTTATTTGAGTATTTTCAAAATCTACAGCAATCTCTTATTAATATCCTCCCTATTACACGTGCGCAAATTAGGATGCAAACATGCAGAAAGAAGATAGGCTTAAGCAAGGGAAGACGTTTTCTTCCCGCCGGCTTCTCCAATCTCGTAACTGTGCTCTTTCTCTCAGTCATAATATTTAATTTTATTTGCTTTGTCCTACCATTTTTTTTATAAATTTAAATATAAGCTTTAATCTATAAAAAATAGCAATACAGAGAGAATTTGATGATGTAGGATTTATAATATTATATATTAAAATATCTCTTTAATAATTTTTCATTTCACAATGACCTTCAGTTACAGAATGTTTTTTTGCTGAAACTTTATCTCTAGGATCCGATATGTTTTCGCAAATTGGTGCCATTAAAAATAACAAAGGCGAAAATCTACCCTCGGCGATCATTTTACAAATTAGCAACCCCTATGATTCAGAGTCGCATCTGAGTCAGCTTGTTTGGGGTTGCTCAGGTGATAATTCTCTCGTAAAATCTCTCATAATGTCCTGGAAAAATTCACCGGTGTAACTCAATTAAATAGAGCGAAATTATAATCCTGCTCTGTGCAAATATTTTGCGATCGTAAAATAACAGACGTTTATTTTCTTATCAATTCCTTGAGTACTAATTGATTTTGCGCCTAATATTTAGTTTCGTCATTCGAGCGATGAAAGGCTGTTGTTTGATTAAATTTGAGCATATGCTCATGGAAGAATAATTTTCCTAATACCTAATAGTTTCTGCGAAAGCAAATTCTTGTTTTTGAATTACAATGGATCTGTCAAACTGGAAATTTAATTGCTCGATTTAATAACGTTAGCTTAATTTATTCACTAAGTGGAAAAATCCCTCATGATAATTAACGTCCTTCAATATTCTTGAGTAAAATAATAGCTTTTCAAACTACGAAAGCTTAAAACACAACTCTCATAGCGGTTCTAAAACGTCCGATGAGAATTTGCATAATCTATCAATGTCTGGTAAATATGTTCTCTTAAGCTTTGCAATTAAAATATATAATAATGTTTCTCTCAAGGTAATATATTATGGAGGTGAAAAGTAAATCTTAAATCGTAAATCTTCCACGACTATCAGCTACCTTAAATCGACACCCAACTATTATGGTACTATAAAATTAAAGTGGGAAAAAATTAAATTCAAAATATACAGTCAACCCTCCTATAGCGTCCACTTACGTAAGCTACGGGTAAAATACGTAAGGACAATGCTTCCTTGCGTGTGTTAGTCACTTATACTTGTTAACAAACTAACAACATGCACAAATTCTCTATGGGTGCCTAAACTTTCTATAGTGTGGTCCCTATCTCGACGCTATAGAAAGATTGATTGTAAAATAATTATTGATCCTACACAAATGTTGTAACCTTAATTTCTTGATGACTCTTGTATATACCATAATATTAAAATTAAATTAACAACCATTATTATGTTTTTTTAAGTGCATTGAAACATAAGTTTATCAATAGTTGAAAGTAATAGATCTCATCATACCTAATTTATCTTTGACTTTTATTTATCCTCATCACAAAGATGTATTATATGAAATGAAAGCTCTCCGTATTTAAAGACTGAATCACAAACATATTTTTCTTCATAAAACCATGATGAAGCGAATAATAATTCTGTCATAAAAGCAGCATCAAATGTGTCATTTTGCTCTTCATTGCTTCACTTTTACAACTTTCGCGCAAGCTCCATGACATCAAGGGATGTTTTTAACAACTCAAATTCTTATTGCCTTTTTGAAATGAAAACGTACGAAACGAAAATAACAATCACTTTCGATGAGCTTTTCCATTATTCATGGTATTTTTATAAGCTTGAATGAAAATGGACAATGAAATATTACAAATAATCCGCGCGCGGCTACTTTAGACCATTCGCTCAAATACTCAGAGCTTAATTTTGGTTTTCGAAGAATTTGCGATCATGATCGTCTTATTCGAGCTAATCTAGGATCCTATGAAATATTTATAGCCCTTAAAAATCATTAAAAGATGGTGAAATTATTATATCAACGATATGTTCGTGTATTGGATTGAATTTTGTTGCAAAATTGGTTTGTCTATGTTTAGAAAGAATTCCTCGTTTTAGTTGTATGGGAATTGTGAATGGTTGAATAATGAAAAATCCAGAAAATAGGTAGAGTGTCATTAATCACTGCCAGAATGTTTGTATGGCTCCCACGCCTCCTGGATCGACGTCGTGTCAGAGATTTCATCATTGCATTATACACCTTATCCAACATCGCCGATCATTGTGAACATCATCCAAAGGTCATCAGATTGCTACGATAATAATACACCATTGAAAGGTATTCATCCCGAGCCGATAGACATGTCTTATCGGATCCTCTTCGCAATCAGCTTCCTTTAATGGAAATTTTTGCACCAAAATCGACCCTCGTCCATCAAGCAGCAAAGGTGATCCAGCGACGGCTTTATCTAAGACAATGGCTTCGAAAATCAAGAAAATTTAATTGATGAATCAAATAAAATTTTAGACGTATCCATAAACTTCATACAAGCCCTGTACAAATAAGGACGCTGGATTTTTAAATGTAAACAAAACAAGTTGTGTGTGAGATATCCACTCGTTTTTTATGTATTTGAAATAATATTTAATGATTTTAATTATGGAATATCCATATCATTCAGTTTAAGCCACAAAAAGCTTCGCTAAGTTGAAGTCGCGGAAAGGCAAAATTCTTGTAAACGACGAAAAATTGACTGCCTCGGGTTATCCGTACACTCTCACGAACAGCAGTGATGTTTTCAACAGACCTTGCGTTTCAATAAGGTAGTTGAATTTAAATTAAAGCTATTTTTTATTAAATAGCGAGTATCAGGAATGTGTTGCAATGCTACACGCGCTTAATAATTATTTGAAAAGAAACTCAGTAATGTAGTTACATGGTTTAGACCGACTAACTTCCTCTCTCTCGTCAGCGAAACTCAGCCGCCGTATTGCGCATCTTTTCTCTCCCCACCCCACGGCATACGTTTTATTTCACCAGATCAATATGCGCCAACATGGTGCATCCGCCAAACGCCTCGCAAAACAAATTGCGTACACAAACAATACTTGTACTAACTCGAAAACATTTACGGAGGTGCGTACACTAATTTTACAAAGTTTTATTGCAATCGAACGAATGGTATTGGAACGCATACGGAACAAACAAATAACATACAACATACATTAATTTGTATATACATATATAGATTCAAAAAACTCAAGAGCCTTCAAAGGGAATAGATAAGTCAACTTTGACGCTATATTATCGTTGGAATAAATAGATGAAACGTTAAGATGGGGGCGCTCTCGGGGGCAGTCGGCAGAATAGAAAGAATCTCTTCTCTAAAAAACGATTTATTCCACAATAGAGAGCGAGAAATCTGGCTGCAGGAGGGACGACCTCCCGCCGCCAAGGCTAACTGATGACTCTCCCGTCTCTCGCCTCCTGCGCGTCACTCCCCAACCGGCAACGATGCACGCGCAGAAGCGATCGGTTGGTATGTAGATACTATGTCTCCGTAGGGCCACAAGAGATGGCGCTGTTAAAATAACACATTGCATCTGAAGAGAGACGGAAGATGTCGCTGTTCACCTGGCGAATTAAATCTGCTCAGATTAACAGCGCTATTACTTGGGGGATGGTAAATCGCCCACGCTACATAGACATGAATGATGGCACAGTGTCTTTTCCAAGACTAGTTTGATAAATGTTTTTCAGAATTAAAAACATATTTTATTGACTTTATAGAGTTTGGAATATGATTTAAATTCCACTCTTAGTGGAATCTCGTTCAAGTATTAATCCTTAATACTACAAGGATTCTTCAGCTGATGGATCAAGGAGGTATTGCTATCTTCAAAGTGCATTATTTAAGAATTTCTTTTATCCAGGTAATTGAAGGAATAGACAAATATCAGATTGAGAGAATTTTTGAAAAACCAAAACATCTTTCAAGCAATTGAAAATATCTCGATATCATGTATGTAACGAGCTATAATAAAAAATCAAAAGAGTTAAAAAAAAAACTAGATAAACTACATAAAAAAAATTCTTAAATAAATAACTGCAGATTTAGTCAAATCAGAAATGAAATTTAACAATTTGAAAATATGAACTCAAGACATCGATATTAATTCGAAAGTATATCGACTTACCGACCGACGATCATTTCGACTTACGTCCAAAGTATCTGCATGAAACCCCGTCGTAAGTCGAGAACTGATTGTAATTGACTCGCCAGGACAGTTGTGGCGAGGACAAGAATCATGTAATGCGCGGAACCTCTCTCGAACGAAACACTGATTTTTAAAATAAAATTTGATAGTTTTTACACATTGTTTGAAGCTAAAATAATTTGCCATGTTTCACTTGATAATTTACAATAAATTAAATAGATATTGGTTTAATAGTATGGCCGTTATAATCTAATAAATTTAGAGCGTCCTTATTAAAATACCCTGTACATTCTGATGATGCTCTAAATCTACGAATTTATGTACTTTCATGCCAATGATGTTTTCATCTTGACATCGTTACTTATATAGTCTGATTCCTTAACGAGCATACGATCATCCAATAATAAAATTGAGCGCCACTGCCTTAAATCGAAGCCACTCAAACTTTGCCCGAGGACATTGCTTATTATTCATGCGCGCATATTAAACAAGATCTGTATCTTGCCACTATATGAAAATACAATTGTGTCAAACTATCTAAATCATGAAAAGTAATGGTGTCGAGAATACTTGTCAATATTAAAATTATGCGCTTTGTCAGATCATAAGCTGAATTATCATGCACTTGACATATCGCCATTACTAAATTCCTGGTAGTCAGGAAAATACATTTATATCGTTAATATGACACACTATCTGACATACCTAAACGCCACAAAGCGACATGCATTATTTGATAAAATCAATGAAATTAACATCGACGAAATCAGGCGAAAAAATGTATAAGTTGTTTAAAGCATACCCTCGAGCATAGAAAAGTTGAGAGCTCGTGCGCCTTACATGATCACATCGAAGCCTTAATATATGCCTTTTACGTCCATATAATTTAATATACGATAAAAATCGCCACATATTTAAATAATATTCCCATATATACATTTTCAACATCACAATACTCAATTGTTAAAAGCAGATCACTGACCAACGGAGACACGAAAAAGGCGTAGTGATGAAAAAATTAATTACTCTATTATGGATGCATTATCGCTTTAATGGTGCATTTAAATGCGAAATAATGACTTTATTTTTTATTTTTTTGTATAATTGACGGGTTGGGTCCATAAATGTGGTAAGCCACGGGTCGTTGAATATCAATAAGTAGTACATTTTTTAATGCTTTTATAGAGCCTGCAGAAACCAACCCCTTATCACAGATCTATAATATTATGTATAATGGAACGCGGAGATTTTTTTATTTAATACAAATTCTATCGAAATAAGTGTTGCATGATAGAGAAAAAAGAATTGAAATATTTCTATTGCTTTTGGAATTATTGAGCATTTTATGGAAAAATCGATACGGGGGACTGTTGTATCTATGTCAGAGGACTATGTATTTAAATGAAAAATCTTAATGCAATTCATTATCAAAATAAATCACACAAATTGTAAGAACATTTAAGTATTGTGAGTCTTATATTTTAGAATCAATATTTTTATAATTAAAGAAAAATGTTATAATTTAAATGAGAATTAAAAAAGTTAAAAAAAAGTTAAAAAGAGTTGCCAGTAGTTTGTTTAATTAGATTTCATTCGAATGTGGCACAAAATATAATTAAATTATACTTTTTCGATATACACTGAAAATATTCATCTATTATAACGAGATATAAATAAAATATATAATATGAACTAAAAATAATTTTTCATAGTCCCTCTAAATTATTAAATTAAATTTTGTTGGTAGAGACCACATTAATAAATATAATGAAGTTGATGATTTTTGGTTTGATATAAATCGCTATAGCGTCGACTTCTATATAGTTTTTCCTATAGCGTTTGCAGCGATATTTTTGTAGAACGATCCCTTCTAAAGCATATTCTGTGACTCTAAACGTTTTTAGCATTTTAGAGATATAAAGAAATATTTTTCTACTTCAATAGCTATGAAACAAATTATGATCAAGTATATGGCCGTAACAAGAGGGGGCAAAACAGGGGGCCCACCATGGGCGAAACGTGGTGCAAAACGCAGAATACCAATCGGGTCGAGAGTTGCACATGGTTTTTATTTTACTTGGCCATTCTACTTAACATGAATCAAGACTGATTGACTCTGTCCGTTTTTTAATATCTGTACCAAGTTGTCTGATTGTAAAATTTAAAAAACCCACCCGATCAGTCTTCTTCGGACAACTTAATTTTGTAATGGGAGTTTGTAATCGTTCTGTAGACATGTTCAGGTATTGCATCCGATCGCGAGGTGTTCATTCGTCATATCAGCGATCCGAAAAGCGGACCAGTTGGACCCGCAGACCTTGTGACCACTCCGTCCTCTTTTAGGGCTTCTTGCGGAATTTTCTATAATCTGTGCGATCATTGAAGATTCATTAGAGGTTAACTTTTTTAAAAAATTGAAGAGAGAGGGGGGCTTAAGTTAGATACTTGGCACGGGTGCGTCACACCCTCGTTACGGTTCTGATCAAGTAAATCGATGTACACATTTTTAATGCATGTCTAATAGACCCAAGGAAATACCAAAAAAGGAAACGCATTAGAATAAAAAGCCGAACATTTTGGGATTAACTGATTTTTTTCAAATCACAAAATACAATTAAAAAAAAACCTACCCCAATTTTTGTATGGGTGCCTAACTTTCTATAGCGTTGTTAATTACTATGGCTTAATTATCAACATCTTCTCTAATTTAATTGGTTTTATTCTTGTCAATATTTTTTAACCCTTTGATTAGGTATTTTTTACCAGGTATTTATTGAAATGTTCAGAATATACAAAAAAAAATAATTAATTAATTAAATTAAAAAATTGTATGCTGGTAAAGTGTATTGGGTAAAAAAAAGAGCAGTCCTAGTTGATACGATTGAAAAAAGTAGTTTTTTTTATAGTAGGACAGGCCACGTCACTAAAATGGCTATAAATCCGTAAATAATTTTGGAATTTATAAAAATTCTATACTAGACCTTAAGCATTGTTGCTCTATTTGTATGTCCACCACTTATCGCCCACACAGATCCATTTTTTTTCTCAGGATCGCTCCGCATGAATGAAGCGCTAAGAATCGCTATTTTTAAGAATATTTAAACGTGTAGGGGTACATTTACAATACGACCTTGCCATCGATGTGCGAGTGTATGCAAGACACTCTCTCTGTCTCTGTCTCCGATTCATTAATCTTCGCACTCAATATGCGAGAATGCTCTTTATGTATCAAATCCGTACATATGCGCGATTACTTATTAACAGTTTAAATCATCGGTGAGTGAGATCTTGTTTTAAATGGATCATGTATTAGAAAATACATTATCATTTATTTGTAGTTAGAATGAATTATAACTGAATAAAACCACGTTTAAATGCTCTTATGTCGATTAAATTATATCCGAACGAAACGCTATAAATCTCTGTATATTATTGCTATTTGATTTGCACTTTGAATTCTTGTCTTTATTACCATATCGCGTATTTCTGTCAAGATGCTGTCGAGATATTTAAAGTGGTTTTTATTTTCTATTGTGCCTGATATTGCTTCTAAGCATGGAGCGTTTTACATCTGAATACATTTGGCGATTTAAACATCTCTTAAGATTTATTCGTTTTAATATAAATTCTATACTTGCGAATTTGCGCATCATATTTGCGGGAATATCGCCATGCGTTTCTTTAAATAAACACGACATGCTTTGGAATATTTTAAATTTGGTCAACTCTAAATCTGTCAAACAATGTCATAAAAATTGCTCCGAAATGGCAAACATGCGGTTAAGCATAATTTTTATGCATGGTCAAAAATAAATATGCTATTCTATCGTCCCGAAGAGAAACATTGTTTGACATCGAATCTCACAACATTTCCAATTTTATATACGTCTTTCTTTCATAGCGTATGAATTTATTTAAGGAAAACAGCGATATATCGCTTCGCTAAGGATTTGTACATTTTTGTTGATTGATTAAATTTGGCAATCATTTTTGACTGCTTTCATAAGATGAAAAATTGTGTATCGAAATAGACACAATTTTTGATGGTACAAATGATCAATACAATTCCCGGGGCGCCACTAAAGGGCTTCATCTTCATTTCCTCATCTCAGATATTTATCCCCATTGGATAGCAGTTACAAGAGACATTCCATAAATCGGCGAAGATTTCCCAACAGTCATTGTTACTTTTCTGTATGTGCTTTATGCTTCTTGAGCGATTAGTGCAAAAAATATGAACCCAATGCTCTTAGCGTTATGCCCAACAAATCACCGCAATAAACAACCAATATCAAATTACACGTATTTTCATTTTACGGATCGCTCTTTAACATGATAATTTCATAACTGACTCTCGCTAATCACCATTGTTTGTGGTAGATAGTTGGGCAAGATCTGCCATAATTTTCTTGTATAAGAACTGCCACAAAAAAAGAAACAAAGAGTCGCGCATGCTTTATTTACGAAGCTATTATTAGAAGGAAGTGAGATGTAACTTATGTTTATGGGCGACTTTCTTTGTGTTTTAAAACATAAAAATTACTCAAAAAACGTTTAAAGACTGTAATTTGCAAAAAAAAAGCCAAATAAAATATAAATTTATAAATCAAAAACAGATTTCTTTATATATTTATTTTATTTTTATGAAATAATCACATATTATATGTATCTATTACACAAAAAATATATACACACACAATGTAAAACGTACAAACACGCCATGCGATAATTGCTGACGGTAATTCAACGTATACATATCGTCACAATGCACATTCAATGATAGCTATTATATAATTTCATAACAAAATGATGGTTATATTAATGCAAAAACCTTTATGGGTATGCATATAATAAATTAATAAAGTTTTGTCGCAAATGGATGAATTGTATAGGAATGTATACGGTATAAACAAACAAACATTAATTTTTGTATACAAAAATATCATTTATTTATGTATATAAATACATTTATATAAGGGATCGTATGGATATAAATATTTATAATTAAAGATCATCTACTGTTGAAATTTTATAATGTATAAAATATCAATAGAATCAAAGGCAGCATTCCATAAATATTTATATTTAAAAAATAAATTCCAGCAAGTCCCTAGATACAATACTGTGTATACATAGTGTAACATTGAGGTAAGGGCGCTTTTGGGGGCTGAGTCCCCACGTGCTCATCGGGATGACCGCGCTAGCACACGGGTCCGTTTTTCCATCGGACCGTGGTATTGCTTGACGAATGGATAGGAATAGACAGGCGTTGAATAGAAAAACTTTATTTTTCTAATTAACTATTTATTTCACACGAAAGATAGAGAGATCTGGCTGCAGGAGGGACTACTTCCCGCAGCCAAGGCCAACCGACGACTCTCCCGACACCCGACTCCTGCGCGTCATTCCCCAATCGGCAACAGTGCACGCGCAAGAAGCGAACGTCTCCGCAGGACGACAAGAGATGGCACTATTAAAATAACACATTGCACCTGAAGAGAGACGGACAATGTCACTGTTAATCTGGTGAATTAAATCTGCTCAGATTTATGGCGCTACTACGTGGTGATGTTAAATCGCCAACAAGCGCTCAATCTTAAAATAAATAAATCAATATCACTATGTCAAGTATGAAAGTATAATAACTATCACCTGATTTAGCCAAAAGTGCGGCATGACGATATATAGACGTTAAACTACTGACGTTAAAAAAATACGATACAGGTTTTGTGTTGTACCTGCAAATATTTTATTTTGTGTGCAATAGTTTCATGTACATATGAAAGTTTCTCAGTGAAGTTATCCAGATCGCTTTTTTTTTGCTTAAACATTGATTAAATCCCCATTTAAGTAATAGATACTCGGTAAAAAACCACAAATAAAATGACAATATTGAGCATTTTCTGGAAAATCGATATATGAGACTGTTGTCAGTATCAGGGGACTGTGTATTTAAATTTAAAATGCGGCTTTATTTTTAAAATGCGTAAGCAAAAACATTTAGTTGTGAATTAAATTTGTAGAATTTCTATGCATTTTTAAAAGTATATTTGATTTGAAGAGTTTCTTTGCGCTCATATACATTTATTCCACATTTGAACTATTGTGGTACAGGGGACTGTTTTATTAATGATCGACTTATTGCAACCTGTTTCAACTTGGATTTATTATTTTTTCGGACTCACAATTAAAAGCAATTTTATGCAAATCCTTAAAAGCAGATTTATCCTTTAATGCGACGATCGCGTCGGGATAAATAGATGGATCGTGAATTTTTATCCGTTTTTTTTTTATCTGTGCGGTCTTTGAATAAAATTAAAATTATGCAGCGAGTTTTCTTCATGCCTCGAGGCGCATAGCACCCAAAATTAATCCTATCCCCAGACAATGGCGTTTTTAAACCCGAACCCGATTCCTGACGAAAATCACCGTAGCTTTGTTTTAATCCCGTTCAACCCTTTGGCGCACAGAAATCACTCGCATTCTAGCATTTTGTAGTCGGCTCGTTAATTTTTACAGACGGCGATATATAGCATTTAAGCACTCTAAGTGGCAAATCGATTATATTATCATTATTTATTATTGTTTGAGGGGGGAGATGTAAATGGAAATGGGTGGAAAATCATAAAGCGATGTGTGAGTGTCTTCTTATTGGAGCACACCTGTCACCGGGTGACGGGCGAAACGGGCGCCCGAATTCAGTCGGTTTCGGCCCAACGCGGTGGTCGCACGCGTTCCTTCAAACTCGTATAACGACACTCCGTATTAAGTCATCGGACCGCGATGACGATTTTATAAATCGTCGCAAAAATTCAAGAGTTCCATCGAGGATAATCGGGAACATGAATAGTGCAAATTGAGATAGTTAGTGATCACACGTTTGAATTTGAGGATGTTTCGCGTGTATTTCTTCTGTTTGAGTGAATGAAGGTCCTTGCGGAAATTCGATCTAAACTATGATATAAAAAAGGGGATATTTCCGACGCTTAATTTAGGGAGGTTGTCTATTCCGCGGGATGGGCATCCCTATTTCGTTATAAATGGACCGCCGGGGCAAATGTGTCTGAAAACCGGAAAATTTGATTTGCAAAGACTCGTGGAAAAATCTGATTTTATTTGTTTATTATTTAAAATATATTTTTTTGCTATAGCATATTTATTCAGTGGGCTTATACTGCGTTCCTTATTTAAATGAGGGATGTAAATCTTGCGATTTTCCATTTAAGAATATGCTCAACATCCCTAAAGGTTCATCCCTTTTTATCCTTCCACTGAAATATATCTAAGATAAATTTAAGCAAATTGATTCGCTTTATTGGATTTATTAATCCGGACTTTAAAAACACATAAATCTGAAAAAAAGACATCCAATCCATGACATTTATATATCGTTAAGATTATTTTATGATTTTTTTTCTAAGATTTCTAAAAGTTCATTCATGTTTGCCATTTCCATTTAAATAGGCTAAAGACCGCGTTTATCTCATATCAAAGACGCGATCTGCTTAGGTGTTCGATGTTAATTATCAACATAAGAGTATCTGATGGCCTTCTTTCGATTCGCACAATGACATCAAAAATTAAAAACCATTATCTTCCATCTGTTTCGAAAAGCCTACAACAAAAAAAAAGTTTCCAATCAGAGCCCCAAATAGAAAGGACTCGGAAATTGGATCTAAAAATTGGCATGATGCGATTAATCGGTACAATAATTTAACAGTTACTTTATTAGAGGCCGCATACAGCCAATAATTTGTACTTATCGCAGACAAGTAATTAAGTATCTCATTTTGGATATTAAATTTTGCCATTTGAAATATTATGTTTGGCGAGCTCTATTTACATGGCTCTTTTTTGCTCCGGCGCTGCAGGATGCCATTTGGTCTCTTGGTGGTGAACTTGGCCTCCAACTTTGGATGTTTCTAATTAAAGTCGAAAGGTTCCACACACAATGGGCATCGGGACGCGCTCGTTCAAATCGTATTCGATAGCTCTGATGAAACGGATTGTCCTGCTTGAGTGGAAGCCATCGGAGAATATGTGTTGTGATGGACCGTGGCTTTTGTCGTTCAGTCTGTCTTTAATGGATCGTAAATTGAAATGGTTATTATTACACAAAAAATCTATTCAATCCATTGTGCTTTGCTATATTTGTCTTTGGATTATATTTCCTAATACATTTCGCATGCCGCAAGTCCTTTATTTGTGAAGCTTACAAAGCTCTCTTCGCAGTGTTGAGCTTCAACGTCTGGTTGCATTAAGTATTCATCGCGGATTTGATGACGATCGCATTTTGCTAATACCCGTTGATTAGTAATCGCGCATATGTGCGTTTGAATACAAATGGTACACAGAGAGCATTCTCGCACATTCGGTGACAGAGACGGGTGTCTTGCGTCTCATCATTCATTTATGGATATACAAGCTTGATTCACGCTGCGTGGTCCTGAGAGAAAAGTGGATTTATCTATCTCGAGTCAATTTTCAGAGTAATGATAATAAGAAGTGCATGTTTTCAACCTTTTTATTGTGACAGAGGATCCTGTTCAATTTTTCTTGCATTATATTTGGATAAGATAAGATTTGGTGTCCACGAAAACGGTATCCATAGACTTATCTGGCGCAATAAGCAATTATTATCTGCAGACGCATGACGGGATTTGACGGCTGTGTACGTCAAAGTGATAATACTGCTATATCAATTACCGTGATAATGCATTTAGAGTAGAATGGTCAAGTAAAATAAAAACCACGTGCAACTCTCTCAATCGGATCGGTATCCTGCGTTTTGCGCCCCAAGCACAGTTGCGCCCATGGCAGGCACTTGCTTACGCCCTACGGCCCTGATTATAAATACAAGTAGGGCATTGTAAATAAAGCGCTATGAAGCGCTGCACGCAGCATGTGCGTACATACTCATCAATGCTCAATAAAAATTTGTTCCATAAACTGGTATTAAATTAATGCAATTATACAATCATAACAGGGACGCAAAAATTAGCACACTATGATAAAAAGATGTCATTAATGGAATATTAATTTTATAATTCATTTTCGTGATTCTAAATTATTTTATATTTAATTTCTTACAAAATTACTATAAAAATGTGGGTTAAACAATATTTCTAAATAATTAAATTTGCGCATTTACTTCATTTCTTCGATGTCCAACTGACGGACAGAATGGGCTACGAGAATTGGTATTCTTCCCGCAGGCTGGTTCGTAATCTCGTGGCTGTGATATCTTCGTGCACAAATTTTAAAATAATTTTGGTTTTTTTTGCATATTATCAAAGATTAGACTTTTAGAAATATACATTCTGTGGGAATTTCCAAAATTCTAATTATTTAAGAAGTTATAGCTATTTGAACTTTTTTTAAGAAACTACTTTTTTAACACGGTTGACATGATATCTCAAGTTTTAATTAAATGGTTTACTTCAAATTTAGTAAAAAACTTTTTTTAAATATTTTTTTTATTTTGTTTAACAGATTTATGTCAAAATTTTATTTTAAACTATTTAAAAAATATATGAAAAATAAAGCCAAAATATGACTTTTTTTATGAACAGTCACCATTTTGTGTTTTTTAAATTTTTAAAATTATTTTTTGAGGTAGGAACTATAGCGACATTTTTATTAATTAAAAAAAGCGACATTTATTTTTAAAAAAAATTAATTTACAATAATAAAAAGGCTGAAATTGTGTCAACCAGGACACAAACTTTTTTTGCTCCTTACACTTTTAACAACTTTTTTAATTTATTTTTTGTATATTTTAAAAATGTCAATATCTAATAAAATAATGTAAATTAAAAATGTATTTTTTAATATCGCTTAAAGAAGAAAATTATGGAAATCTTCAACACTTCAACTTTCACAATATTCATATTTTATAAATGATAAACAATAATTTAGCTTCAATCATATTGTTCATTTGAAATTCCTTACATGAAATATTTTTTTGAAAAAAGGATTGTTCTATAAAAATCAACCCTTGTGAATGATTAATATATCAAATATTCTTTCTTATATTGCCATTATTTTCCAATTTTCGACGACTTTTTTGCATTAATCTGGCTGAATTTGCTGGATGGCGTTCGTTATATTAACTTTGAGGGCATCAATTTCTTGCAGTTTATATGGATAGACCTAAGATTTAAGATAGCTCCAAAAATAAGGCGTTAAAAGCGTTAAACAACACGATCTTGCTGTTGTAACGACATGTCACATTGAAAAATTAATATATTTTTAATCATGGGTCCCAGGATTAAATAAATCCCCATATTATATTACAGTAGTAGGCAAACTTTAAATACATGTGATACCTCTCAAACATAATCATGTATTACATGACAAGTAGACTCGCACAAAAAAAACAAGTACTAATTGTTTTGTTATTAGAGTTGGGAGAGATTTGTATGTAAATAATTATGCAAGTCGTGATATTATCGGCTCACCGACAATTACCAATCGACAATGGGCAGTTCTTCGTAATAAGATACGCAAACCTATTATAGAAAACCAAATAGTTATTACAGCGAATTTATTGCTTTTTAATTTTAATTTATTTTTTTGTGCAGATCGAATACACTCTAATTATTAGGCTCAGAACGGCCGATATATTATTTTATTGTATGCCGTATTTTTTGTGCGATTGTTCTCTTGTTGTATGAAAATGCTTTAGCGATAGGCTTTGGAGGTCTATAAAATTAATTCATACAGACTTCAGATGGCATTTAATGACGATGAAGATCCTATATTATGAGAATTCGTATCCTTAATGTCGCGACAACCGATAATGACGACGTAAAGAAAAATCTTTGAAAAAGAAAAACGCAACGAGGTCGTTATGACTAAAGTTCATGATGTAGGAGCTAAAATAAAAAACATTTATATGACAATTTTCCGTTATGAAAATGGCGAATATTCAGCGAAAATAAAAGAAAAGCCTATGACTTATTTACTGAAGGTTTTCCTTTGAATTCGATCCAAATAAATGAGTTATAATCCAAACGTGGCAAGTCTTCGCTGGGTCAATGATCAACGAAAAATCTTTATGGAAGTCATTATTTTTTATTAGCATTTCAAAGTTGTTCAAGCGCCAGAATAAAACTTTTCATAAATGGTAGATTTCTAGCGTAAGTTTGTTAAAAAATGGACGCTCAGATAAGAAATTAGTGAACGATGAATGCCCGATGAAATTATTCATTTTAAAAGATCTCAAATCTTTTCCCTTTAAAGCTTTAATTTATGGCTGAGGAAATAAATTGAAAATTTATCTTTGCGACATAATGACACTGAATTATCGCAATCTCTCAAGGCCTATATGTACAAAGTCACCCTAAAATCTCTTTCGATATACAGTTCTTAATATATTCTATCAATTATACGAGGATCATCCATGTCTATCGGCTATTTTGTGCAGTCATATTAAATTCTTCCGACGGAGAGATCGTCGCGCACTCCTACCACCTCCCGTTTGTGCGAAATCCGCGCATTCAATTATTTTTATACTTTGCATACCACCGCAAATATCCATATAAATCTCATGGAGGATTATGGTAGTGATGTGATGAGTCGACAATAAATAATTTCTGATGAATCATATGACGCTTGACGACCATAACGAAGAGTTTACTGACGTTTCTCTACACGAACGAGACATGGGTATATCAACACACCCCCAAAATAAAAAAAAACTGGAATAAGACAATGGCATACAAAAGCTGGTACTCTGATTATAGAAATACCTCAATCTCGACGACGATTACGTTGATAAAAAGCTTAATATATTCGTGAAGTATCCAGTGAATTTCAATCAAATACAAGTATTTTTCGTAAATATTAAAACGTTCTAATGATGACCGACTGAGTGCAACGCTTTCGCAATGTCGAAGTTATTCAGTATTCCGCTAAATTCTAAATATTTTTTATAGACACATGCATTTTCTTATCATTGTAAAATATGAATTTCATATAAGGAGTATCGAAAAGTATTCGCGTATTTAGTATAAACAGTTCAAATTAATTTTAAACATTTTTTTTTAATATACAACATTATGAATTATAATCTCTTTCGTTAATTAACACATCTTCTCATCGATTTAGCAGTCCTTCGATCCCTTTTTCGTAAAAACTTTTCGAATTTAAGTTTTAAATGGATTTCTGAATCTGCAATATTATTTTTTATAAAACAGTATCGTCTCCTTTTTGTTGAATAAATACGGATTTTCAAGACAAAATTTCTAATTATCGATAATTAACCTCAAGCGGGCAAGTTCTTTCTTCAAGGACTCAATATATATTTCGATGACGTATATATACGTCCTAACCAATTTGATGCAGTTTGCTTTGGACGTATATATACGTCATGCCCACTTTACAGATTAACTTGTGCAGTTATAGTTTCTCGCGGTTTGTCTTGTCAAAAAGACCAAGAAATGAAGGCTTGCGATACCTATCCTACCCCATAACAACCCATCCTATTCGTTTTGCCGATAAGTTTTAAATGTATTTGCACGGTGATCCATGAGAATCGCAGTCTTTGCAATAACTCCTCTGTTGTTTACCATGGATGTGACTCGATTATTAGGGATTTTAGTGCATCGTTATCAAAATTTAGGGATCGTTTCATTCTCGATTCATCCATTAAGCTCCTATTGTCCTATTTAAATTTCTGGAACCGATATTTGTGGACTGTTACCACTACACCATAAACATCTTTGAGTATTTTATTGACTTTTGTAGCATTCCAACCCAAATCAAAGAAAAAACAATATACAATGCTAGATGTGGACTTTGTTAGTTTTAAATCGAGACATTTCACCCTTAACAGTATAAAAAATCAATAACCAAAAACATAATTTTTGACAATAGTTCTGTAAATAAAATAACTAACAAAGATGTTTCTTTCACTCTGTCTGGATACAAAATGAGCTTAAACATAATATTTTAAAAATATTAGTTTATTGTGTACTTTAATTTGTTACCCACTTCCATTCATTCAAAGTTGATCACTTGGTATTTTTGCCTGGATTTATAAACAAGCGTATGTGTTTTATTGGTTTGTTGGAACATAAAGGACACCCCAAGTGATGAGAGCAATCTCTCTCGCTCCATTTCCTTGGGCAGGATCAATCACTCCGGAGCAAAAATAAAATCGAATACGGAATGCGAGAGTACATTAGCGTCTGGAAAGCAGGTCGTTTAGACTTAAAACATATTACAGGACTCAAATCCCATAGCAATCATGTAGATTAAGTGGTGACGCGAGAAAGGAAGCAGCTTTAGAGCGATTCGCATCTAGAAATAAACACGCAAATTTATGCAGGAATACTCAGCATCTTACTCTACCTCTCCGCATCCTGTCTTTAAGCACTTCATTTTTTCGGGTCATTCCAAGCATACGTGCCTGCGAAATTTTAGTGTTGATGTCATTTCCGATGAGAATTTCTCTCCATTCGCCTAAGGTCAGCATCGAACATTAATTTCCTTGGGATAAAAAACACAGCTAACGATGAAAGCCAGTCGGACGTAGCAAAATATTTGCTGGCTGCTTTAGCTCCACTTTAATATAAATATGTATCAAGATAGTTGAGATGTAACATCAATTATTGTAAGATATACCTAATCTTATTTCGAGCTTAGTGGCTATTTTAACAAAGTTTCCCCATTTAGTTCGTTCAATTTATTTTTGAAACGTTTCCTGGCTAGACTGCTCTGGATAGGCATTCTTCATATTACATCATTTGAAAATAGATGTAACATACGACCAAGTGAACACATTACATTCTCAATAACCAATATTTTTAATTTTGAAGCATTTGAATGATGAATTTGACGAAGATTTTAAACAAAAAGCGATTTTTAATGCTTTAAATACCAGCGACTCACCGGTGAGTCCCTGTATTTTTTCGCAGAAATAATAATATTTCTCAATATTAAAAAATATTATGCTAGGGATGCACATTGGTGAATCAAAAAATGTCTTTAAATTTTAATGGATCTTGGTGTTTCTATTTTATTGTTAAATAAATTCGATAAAAGTAATTAGGGCTGCCCATTGAATGATCTTTGCTACGTAACTTAATTCAATGTGGGATGTATTGGTCAAAACACCTTGTAAAAAACTGTTCTTATTAGTATTATTAGTAAATTGAGACAACTCTAAATAAAAATAAAAAAAACCATTATAATGACATGTACATAATATTAATAAAAAATAAATATATTCATTATATTTTGTGGCAACCCTGAACAATAAATGTTCAAAAGCCGTAAATGATCCCACAGAACAGCGTGTGGGATACATGCATATACTAGCACACACACAAGTTGCCTTCAGACAATAAAATATACAAGTTAAACAACTGTTTATGCATTTTCTAATGCTAAAATAGTTCGAGGAATGTGCTTACCCGTTTCATCTATTTCCCTTTTATAAGAATGTGGGTAAAATTTAGCTTCTTTTAATTTTATAAAAATGTTTTCATTTATTTTATTACGCTATATCTATAGATAAAGTGAATTATTTTATATACCTTGTTCCATAAATACTTACCACACAGTTACAGTTATCAATGCTCAAATCATGATCTGAGCATTTGACGTTGAAAACGTTTGACTTTTGGTTAACAGTTTTTGATTTCCGCTATTGTAGGAGTTCTTCGGAGAAAACCGGTTTTTATATTCTCCAAATTTATTTTTAAAAAAATGTGTCCTAAAAATACACTCAATCCTTCTATAGCGTCGAGATGAGGACCACGCTACAAAAAGTTAGGATCCCAAATATAATATTTATATGTCATTGGTATTTTGACAAATATAAGTGACTAACACACGCAAGGGAGCATTGACCTTATGTATTTTACCTGTTTCTTATTTAAAAGACGCCACAAACAAAGTAGACGCTATAGGAGGTTTGACTGAATTTTGGATCATATATAACTGAACGGGTGGATGGGGATGAATGGGCGTTAAACAGAAAGACTCTCTTCTTTAGATGACTCTTTATTCACATTAGAGAAAGAGAGATTTTGCTGCGGGAAGGACGTCCTCCTGCAGCCAAGGCCAACCGACAACTCCTTGCGACTCCCGTCTCTTGGTCGTCATCAACCAACCGGCAACAGTGCACTTACAAGAAGCGATCGGTCGGTATCGCAGGTGCAATGTCTTCGCAGCACCACGAAGATGGCGCTGTTAATCTAACGAATTAAATCTGATCAGACTACATTTTTTTGGCACTACCGATAATAGCAATGAATGATCTATTTATGTAGATTATCTGGTTACAAAATTTCAGACCGAGAAGACTTCGAGAAATGTCTGAAAATTTTTCGTGAAGATCGTCAAGCATCACACGGTGGTCATTTCGCAGTTGTTCATAATTTTTTAGCACATGTTAATCAGAAATCATTGATGTTCGTCCACTCTTTGTCTCGTTGTGAGTATCAGTACATCCTTCTCTGAGCAACCAAATCCATTTCTTGAACCATCACATCACAACCATAAATTTCCACGAGCTTTCTAAGGATATTCACGTCAAAAAACGGATGACCACGCGGATTTCGCACGGATTGAAAGTGGCAGTTGCGCGACGATCTCTCCATCGAAAGAATTTACTGTGACTGAACAAAATGGCCGATAAACACGCGGAACCAAACAAACACCAAATCACGGGACTATTTTCTGGCATTATATTTAATATTTAATAGCATAATTTAAGTAAATGAATTGCAATAAAAAATAATAATAAACTTATATGGATGTAACACTATCCATTTCAAGAATACGATATGAAGTGTCTCTTTGCCATTGACATCTTTTGGTCTTCATATGGGTTAAGGATTCGAACATAGCTCAAGTCCTTTCCTTTTGTCCCCAAATAAGTACTATTATCCTCGAACTCCATTCTTTTGTGATCGACCACTTATGTTAGTATCTCATTATGTCCATTTCTTTTGATGAAATGAATTGATTAAGTTTTTCCATGTTTAACAGCATTTTTCTCCGTCTTCATTAATTTTGTTTGGAATATAAGTGTTGTGCACACAATTTTACATTTCATGTCAAAGCATCGTTCAGCGTACCAAATATTTGTATACGAATTTACATCGTTGATGCTCAACTATCGACTGGCCTCGTCATATTACGGAACCGGGATGTAGTCTGTCGGAAATGTTATCCGACTTGAACGTCCACGAATAGCTTGGATGAGACATCGATTGTCAAATAACAGTAATCCATCAATAGGGTCCATCCAATACCGAGGAACAAAGAGCAACGCACCAAAGTGCGAAGAATAACGACGCTTTTTTCGTTGTTCTTCGCGCGCTATTGCTTTGTATCCTTTTTGTTCCCTTGATCAAATCATTCTGAGTATCAAAACCGGTCTTGACGAATCCTATCGTTGATTAATATTCAGTACATTTTTTGCGATGCGATGATTTCCTCTTATTAAAAAAGCGTATGTTGACTTACCTTTCCGTCATTGTTTGATTGGGTCGAGACCAAACCCACACACGCGATTTTCGCATGTTAAAAGATCACCTGAAATGACAGAGATACGTTTGTGCAATTATTTTTATAGCTGAGATTGTAGTCTTAAGCTTCAAAAGTGGTTACTCTGATCTCACATATCCATAACGGGTTCGCGAGCAAAACATATGCTACGCGAACTATGACAGTGATAAAACGGCACAGGAAATCGAAGTAGATGTTTTTGCTTATTTTGGCTTTGAAACAATTTGAGATTCAAATCTCGGCTTTTTGATAAGCTGCTGAAGTTTATTTATATGTAAATGCCTATTTAAGGATTCACTAGGGATAGTCTAAGGAGCGCAATGGAATATTCGACATTAATCTTCTCAAGACGTCGACTTAAATCCTCATACGATAATTCCACATGCGATACTCTGCTAATATACAAAATGAAAATTTACAAAATAAATTTAAATTTCAATCAATTTTAAATACAGATTACAAATTGCATTTAGAAAGGATAACGATTTGGCCTTATAAGGACTTTATCAAACCTCGTAAGGCGACACGATCTTGGGCTCAAATCTATAAGAAGTGTAATTAGCGACCACAACTATGTAAAAGTGATAACCAATTATCAAAAATATTTTTTTTTTAAATATTGGCTGGGAAAGTGTGAGGGGTAAAAAAAGACGTATTCTGGTTGACACTATTTCAACCTTTTTAATCATTTAAAATTTAAAAAATTAAATAAGAATATTAATAAGTAAAGAAGTCGCTATAGTTCCTAACTCAAAGAAAAAATAATTATTTATTTTTTTATAAAATGGCGATTGTTTTTAATAAAAAAAGGTAATTTTTTGGACTTATTTTTTCACAGTTTTATTTTTTTTAAATAGTGCCCATTTATGGTTCACCCATGACAGACCTCTCTACCATCCGATAATAAACGGACCTTCGGAGGCCATCATGAAGCGTAAATTAGGACGAGGTGGTAATCCGAGAATTCTTTCAAATAACAATACAAATAAAAAAACATAACAATGAGCTTTGAATGTTTCTCTATCTGCTACATATTTTTACCTCAAGCAATAAAATTAAATATTCAGATAAATTGCTCTGAATAATGGAAAATAGTCAATTTATTTTATTATTATTTAGCCGGAATCGGGATTTTTAATAGCTTAAGAAGTTTGATCAAAAATTACTAATTTGTCAATTTGTTTAATATAAAAAAATAACACGAAGGTGAAAGAATTTTATTTATTTGAGAAAAGCTCGCAAAATTCCCGATTTCCCGACAAATTATTTATTTCCGTCACTGCAGAAGAATACTTATGTACTATAACACTTTGATGTGATTCATAATTATATTACGGAGGAATACAAAAATTCTGAAGCCCGTATCTATTATATTTCATATCGATATTCCCATTATTAGAGTCGATGTGTAGTAAATACATCACCGGTAGGTAAAGGTTAATATACCTATTTGAAAAACATTTATGTACTGTATATATATATATATATACATAGATTAGATAGTTACTGCCCCTAGGCGTCGCCTAAGCTCGCCAATTAGTAGTTACGCCATTGTTTCCAAGCGTCCAGATTTCGGCGCGAATGTTTCGATTTAGTAGCCTACGTTTACTTATCCCGGGATTCATGAGCACTTAAAACTGTCCGGGATCCCGGGATTGGATTCCCTAGATATAACTCTCACCTAGAGGCTTTGTTGAAATGAAATCTTTCGTATCGAGAAAAACGTGTTTAAAGAGTTAATATTGGTAGGACTGGCTTAGTTTCTGCGTCATTAAAATATCCATAACTCAATGAAATAATTATAATTTTAAAAATTTCTTTGGAAGATATTTTTTTAAATTGTAAACTTTGATAATATGTAAAAAAAAAACAAAATCATTTTTTTTCAAAAATTTTAGACTAGAATTAAGAGTAATTATTTTTACATTTAAATTAAATATTAATATTAGAGCCTGCCGTAGATAATTAGAAATTATCGAGTATCGAAAAAAACACGCATGCCTTAACAATTATATGTATTTAGTGCACGAAGAGATTACAGCCTCGAGATTACAAACTAGCCTGCGGGAAGAATACCTCTTCCCGCAGCTAACCAATCCATCATCCGAATATCGAAAAGATGCATTAAATACATAAATCTTCATTGCTTATCATCAATAGCTAATCTTCATTTTCATAGTAATTTCCAATGAATTGATTAATATAATATCGAATGCCATATAAATTTATTTTGTAAAATAGGATAATCTCTAAATTTTGATCTTGATGAAATAGGCCGTGTCCTTCGGAGCTGCTCTAATAACAGGATCTAATCCCAAGGCGAATTATATAGCAAAAGCGTTAATAGCCAATCCTAACCCGACTTGCGTTCATTACTTTCAGTTTTGTTGTTGCGATTCAACCCTAAAGCGACCCGGCGTGCATTTTACACCCAACAAAATCATCCTTGTTCCAAAACTCATAGAGTGGCGGAAATACATCCGAGCAGTTGCTCTTTCCATCTTAACATCACATAATCAAAACCCTCCTCAAAACATCGACCAGGGACCACCGACCACATATCTGTATGCGTCTTACAACTTACAAACCACAATGTATCCGAGTCGAGCTCGCAACCCTCGTCCGAGTCAAACTGCCACTAAACAACCCCCAATAAATCATGAAAATTAAAAAATCAAATAAAATTATAATCGCATCATAAAAGCACTGACCCGAATGTAAAAACACAGAATGTCAAATCTAGCACAATGAACTCTGAAGTTATTATCGCAGTATTATTTGCCTTTTTCCCCCCGTTGTACATATATGAAATTCTTCGTGCCATATTATGGGATAAACCATTAAGATGTGGGCCATAAAGTACTTAAAACGACCCCAGAGTATTTTATATTAAAGTAATCTGCTGCCGAAAGTAATACTAATTAAAAAAGTTGAGCTTTGTAGGTCGTTCGAAATAATAAAAAATATCACAGTTTATTTTTTTGCCCAAATGTTTTTAACCCATTTCATGCGAGACATTTTAGCAAACATCAAATACCGGGTGTTCGAGGGCGATTTCATCGTGCAGTTAATTTTAAATTGATTTAAACATATAAGCTATATTCGGTCGTCCAAACAAATCCACTTTTCTCTCAGGAGCGCGCAGCATGAATCAAGCTCGTATATCAACAAATGAGCCTTAACACTGTTGATAGCACACAATATTTGTTCATTTCTTCGCGTAAACATAAATAATACACGTGTGTGTCGTCAGGTTTTAGTAACAAAATAATGCTTTTGTTGATCATTTTAATCATTTTATTTTTTATTGTGTCGTCATCTGTTGATAACTAATGTGATGACTCTCTATTTCGCACTCTATGAAAAAAATCGTTCAAATATTGAATACCTTTATAGAAATACATTTCTTTATAGATTCTTTGGGGTCGTAAGACTTGATAGGCATTTTTAATTGAAACGTAATAAAAGATTAAATAAAAATAAAATAAAATAAAAACAACAATATTTTCGACCGATTGTAAAATTTAAGCAATCCACCCGATCAGTCTTCTTCGAACAACTTCGTTTTGTAATGAGAGTTCGTAATAATTCTGTAGATATGTTCGGATATGGTGTTCGATCGTAAGGCGTTCATTCGTCAGTGGTCGAAAAAGCGGACCAGTTGAACCCACAGACCTCTTTTAGAACTTAAGGCGGTATTTTCGGAAATAAATGCATAACCCGTGTCTTCTATTATTTGTACGATCATGAAAGATCCCTTAGTCTAGACACGCGAACGAGAAACTATATATATATTTATCTATCTTTATAATTTATGTTGCTATCTTAGCTAGTTTTTTATTTTTGAATAAAGAGTTGACTGTAATTAGAAATCAGTTAGATTTATCTATCTGCGATTCGCTAATATCCGTAATCAATGTGCTCTTTTTTTTATACTCTTTTTTATCGCTGGAGTACGAACGCATATATGCGTTATTACTGATCAACGTGTTAAAAATCATATATTGAGCACTTTAATTTGCATGATTGATAAAACATCGATATGAAATTCGATTATGAATGTTATTAAGACGTTTTTCTATTCCCACGGCTCGTTTTATGTAATGAAACATGTTTTTTTAATTAGCATAAAATTTTCTCTTTGGCGTTTCAATTGAATTCGCTAATAGTTTTTTTCGCACATTAATGAAAAGCACACGATCTCATACAATCAGCTTTTTTGCCAACATAATAAACTTTAAATTAATTCAATAACCTGTTAAAATACTATCAAAACCTGATTCGATAATTCGGAATACGTTAACCGGTAGATTTTTAGATTCAGCGTAATGCGAAAAAACATTATGCGGGTAATTGGTGTTATATGCGATATTTGCGATTCGATTTGTGTTCATATGGAATGGATTTCGATCTTGTTTAGGATATAAATCAAATTAATGGCACCGGTTCTGTAGGAATTAAAAAAACGTCCGTTTTCACTGAACAATATGTCTGCGGAGAGTTTTCTTTGGATATCGCTTTTTAATGGGCAATGTTCGATATCCTTCCGGATCGACCTGGAAACAATTCACGGTCGTTATTCGTAATTTATTAGTGAAATTCCTTGCTGAAGTATTTCCAAAGTTATGGTTCGGATCGATGGAGAGTCGGTCGCAAATATGTTGGGAAAGCCAACTTTATGACTTCCCTTCTTTCAGTCATATCGACGTGGATAAACGCCGATGGGACATTTTTAATGTAAATCGATATCGTATATATACGTGGTTATTATCCTGTTAGACTGGCTCAATCACAACATCCACAATTATAATGATTCTGATTGAAAAAACGGGTTATTACGTTATTTTTTTGGGCCCGTTTCGGCCTAGTAAATTACTGCTTGTCACTGATCTTTGTCAATTTTTTTTCTAAGAAGCATCTGTGATATATAATTTTGTATTAAACAATTATTTTTGTTTGGGTATTTGGCCAATATAAATTGGCATTCCTGTACGCAAGCTACGTAATTGTCAGTATTACTAATTAAAACAACTTGTCACAAAGGCGCAGTAGACATCATATTGATTTAATGATCTAAAACTTGTCCCACATCGATGGAGTTTTTATCTCTGTCAATGAGATCTCGAATGCAAGATAACCAAACTATTCGTATCGAAAGCCTTCAAGAAGTATCAACTATTCTAACTACTGTTTACAACTGACAAATTGATGCTAGAAACGAGATTGCATATGAAATTCTTGAATAATATTAGCATGTTTCTGTAATCAAGATCAGAGAAGGGATTTTCAACGACTCCTCACTGAAGATCATTACAGCCTCTCTTGGTGGTATGATTAAAGACGATGAAATATTTATCGATCTGATATGGAATTTTAATGATTTAGGAGATGGATTTAAACTTCACATCCGCTAAAAACCAAAAGATAATCCAGTCATAAAGTCGTTGAGATTGCTATCCATCTAACACTTTATAGTCCGGGTGTTCCACGCTTAACTTCACCAAAAAACCGGAAAATTTCGCAAGAAATTCATTAAAACTTCTTCTTTCGTTAAATTGATATAATTATTAAACCAGCTAATAGATTAAAACGAAATTTCTATGATATCAACTGCATCTATACATGGTTTTTGGCGCATAGATCGACACAATTTTTAAGGCGTTAGGGGGGTATTTTTTTAGGTTTTACATATAATTCCAACGTCATATAAAATGTGCAAACGAATGAGAAATGTCAAATTCTAGTTTTTTTAAACAAAGAACTAACAATCATTTTAAACTAAGTTTAGTTTTAAAAATTTCCAAAATAAGGGATACTTCAATTGTATTCCATAATGACAAATATTTGAAAAAATTTAGACGTGTAGGGGTGCCTGTACATCCCGACTTTGCCATCCATGTAAGATTGTATGCTGAGACACAATATATCTGTATCTATCTCCGATTCACTAATCTACGCACTTAATGTGCAAAAATGTTTTTTCTGTATCACTCAAATCCGATCGCATATATGCGCGATTACTCAGCAACGAGTTAAGCTGACTCCTCTTATATTAACAAGTAAGCACATCATCTCAGAGGGGATGGACTTGGAATAAGAAAAAAATGCAAGTCGGCTTTGGATAATCAAAATGACATAAACAAAGCCAACTGATCGATTAAAAATAAATCTATTATACACACTATTTATTTAGACTAGACTTATAAAAAGGCTCATATTTTATCCTCTAGTTTTATATCTTATTTAGGGTGATATGGATACATTTATAAGATAGTCTTATAATTACGAGGATCGAATTTTCGTTATAATTTAAATTATTTATTTAGAATTTCATAAAATTTTATTTTATAAATTGTGTATACACTTAAACCTTTTTTGTGCAGTAGATGCGCTCTGCGAAAAATCGCACAAAAAAGCTATGATTTACGTAGAAAAAGTGAAGATGCGTTCAATGGATTTTAAAAACCGCATAACTTTGGAACAGCTATATAAAATATATCCAAAATCGCACAAAAAAAAATAATAAAAAAAAAACAGGAAAACAATAAGGCAATTAAAAAATAAGGACGTCTTGCATCATTGGTAAAATTTTAAGGATTTCTGACATCTAGCATCTCAAATGCCAGATATTCACTAAAGAAATACTAATTATTTTAATTATAAACTATCATCGCTGTATGATAACTTTCGTTGCGATTTTCGATATGACATGAACATGAACATGAAACAGTATACCCAGTTTCAATGTCATCATTATTTTATCTAAAATATCTCGATACGTATTCTACAATATATGAAATTAAAAAAAAAATTAAAAAATCTTAAAAAAACCGCATAACTTCGAAATCGCACAAAAAAGTCGCACAAAAAGAGGTTTGAGTGTATATATATATTATTACATTATTTTTCTAATTATAAAATAATAGGAAAACATATTTATTCTTTATAAATATGAAAAACTTGATTGCAAAGTGCCATAAATTAATTAACACATTATGTGCGGGGGATATTTCGGGTGCCTCAGACGCGGGCAATATAATATATCATCAACGCACATAAAAAAACGTACATTTTCATAAAATGTTATTACTTTTAAAACTACCAACATATTTAATTTTTTCAATTATAAATTTTGAAATTCTGTATGTTTTTTTTTTTGTTTTATTAGCATCTTGTTGGCTAAAAGATGAGTGTTTGTTTCATTGACATCCTTCTTGGAAAATATTTCCAGGAAATTGAAATAAGACTACTATTTTTATAGACTATTTCAATGATCTGCACTCTTATGCTTCATAATATATGGCTCATAAATGTTTGTTTGGGTTAGGATCGGGGATTTTTAAACGGTCGGTTAATATGCTCTCCGCAAATAATGTGTTAACACAATGTTAGAATCTTGATTTTAGACTACAAGAATTCAAGATAATTAAGAAAACGACCATTACAAACTTGTATTAGTTGAGTATTTTTTATTTTATCTTGATTGATATATATTATTTTAGATTTCCTGCAATGATGGCATCATTTACAATAACGTCAAATGTTAAATTAAAATAAATTTAAGAAAAATAATTGACGGGGCTATGAATTCCCAATGATGATAGGCCGGGATCGCGAGTGTTGAGGTGCTTAAAATGTGGTGCGCGGCAACACGGACGTGGTGAGGCGCTGAAGAAGCGCATGTCGCTGTGCCGCGCTCGCTCTTGGCCGCTGCTGCAAGCGGCCGCAGCGAGCGCCGCTCCAGACCAGCATCTCCCGAGGGATCTGCCCCAGGGACGGACGAGACCCAGGGGAAGACCGACGCCGCAAGATGCTCACCTGGCTGCTCAGCTGGTGGCCAGGAGGCTGCTCTGCCGCCATTACTACCCCGAAGGAGGCTGGGGCTGGACCGTCACTGCGTGCGCTCTTCTCGTCCAACTCTTGGCTCATGGCTTACAACTGTCTTACGCCGTCATAATACAAAACGTGTACAAGAAGTTTGCTGTTACCCCGCTTTTAGCATCAGGTAATTGACATTTCCAATCCACATATAAAAAATGTCTGTTGTTTATTTGTCTCGTATACGCTCCAATACCATTCATCTGATTACAATGAAGCTTTGGGATGTTGTTGTTTAGTAAATGCGCCATGTTAACGCATATTTAATATTTTTTTACAATGTTAAATAGTATTTTTATAATTAGTTGAATGTTTGAATATGAATATTTAATATTTTGGTTGCTATAGTGTATTTTAACGAACGGAAGATTGTTTGCTATCTTCTTTTTTTTATTTGATCACACTGAAATGTGAGCACTGATACCCTAAACCACAAACTATTAATATTTGAGTATTTTGAAGTCATCAATGAGCCAATAGTGATCATTGTTTATAGTCTTTTTTTAGTTTCACAAAGTTACCACTAATAAATAATATATTTGATAGATATTTGCTTTAAAACAATATGGTCGCTACAACTTAACAAAAATTGAGCGTCTCCATTGAAAGGCTCTGTATAATAGAATAGAAAAATGTCTTAATTTTCACCAACCTTAACTCTTGTCATAAATTTAGATGAAGATAATAAATTTGCTTAATCATTCATCCCATTATAATATAATGATGTTTTAAGATATGTTATATATTTATAGTATAACCGTTTGAAAACAATGGATACTTCAACCTTATTCCTTAAGTGTCAATTTATTTTAAGGGATCCTCTTAATATGGGTCTCATTTCAGTCGATGGTTGTCTCCAAGCACTCGGGTCGAACCATTCCTATAACCACATCATCACTGTGAACAAGACGAAAAGACGTTAAATTTGCTTCTCCGACGTTTTCGAAAATGGAGAATATTAAATTATTTCAATATTATTTAATATATCTAGTCCAGAGGCACGAAATTATTTTCACAAAATAGCGACTGTTCAAAAAAGTCAAAAAACAGTTTAAAATAATTTTTTGACATTTATCTGGTAGGAACAATCGAGGGTTATATATAAAAAAATCATATCAGATTTGAAGTAAATCAATTAATTAGAGCTTGAGATATCATGTCAACTGTATTGAAAAAAGTAGTTTCGAGAAAAACGCGTTTAAAGACTTCATTCTGGTAGGACCGGCTTAGATGCCGCCTCACTAAAATAGCTATAACTCAGTAAATAATTGGAAATTTGGAAATTTCTTTGACGTGTGTATTTTTATGAGTCTAAACTTTGAAACAATGTAATAAAAAAAACTAAATCGATTATATTTCAAAATTTTAGACTAGAATACCTTCTTAAATATATTTACCCGTGGGCGACTTAACTGTCTTGAGATTGATATAAATCGTGGGGATTATATATTTTTATTTGATATTTCAGCTGAAATGCCTATTAAAAATTATTTTTAATCACATCTTTGCAAATTTATCGCCTGTCATAGCCTTGAAGATTTTGATGTTCCGTTTTATTACTGAGGCACTCTTCGCTATTAAATTCCAAAGGAAGGCTTTATCGTTAGCGAGATTCTCGCCTCCCTTTCTGGGACCACTGGATACATTTTATCTTTATTTGACCTACTCAAAATTTAACAGGAGTTGCTATAAAATCCTTTGTGCTCAGTAATAACAACCCCAAAGGCTGGCATTAACAGAACTATTCGACAACATCAGATAGCATGCTTCAACATTCTCCATATATCTTTGGCGTGGGATAAAAAATACAACCGGTGGCTGCTCTAAAAAAACGTTTAGCGTTTTTTCTTGCTATCGAAAAGGTATAAATCACTACAGACAGAAATTGATCATCAAATAGCTGCGAATTCAACTTAACGGTAAACCGTTTTTTATTTTGTTCGTAATGTATATGTACGTTTCGGCTACATTTTCGCACTTGGCTGTTGAAACTTTTTTTCTTCTTTCAATAGAACTAATGGTGGAATCAAAATCTTGATTTATCTATTCACGAAAAAATGTGGCCTTCGAGAAAGTTTTGATTATGCCGACGTATGAGGACAAAATCGGCAACTTGAAGATACTTGGCGTGAACTAAGTTGATCATCCGGCCGATATGTATCCAAACTTGATCCTTTTTTTGTTCCACTTCGTAGTTATATTAAAAGAATCTCAGAAAAAAATGTTCTTCAAAGTTCCATCTCTAATAAATTAATTTTTCAGACAGCATTAATAATATTATTTAATACTGTCTATAACAAATATACGCCTTTAACATGGATTAATCTGATATTAAGTAAAACCAAAAGTATTAAAAAAAAGCTTGTGAAAATTATTTATCTATTAAAGAAATCCAAAATACGACTTAATGTGCGCTCTAACAATCTAAAAAGATCCGACAGTGCAAGATCTGGTTAAATAGGCTGGATGATATAAAATTTCCAATCTAAGATCCTTTATTTTTTCTTGTGCTATTTCTGCAGCATTCGGCCCAAAACAGATCGTTTTTAAATGAACTCTTATTCCATTCATTCGAATTGTTTGTTCATAAACGATCACTGTAACGGTTTGACCGAGTGTGAACAATTCATAATAAATAACTCCAGAAAAATATCACAACGCAAACTAACTGTGAAAGTGCTCATCAAATAAATTTTGATTACTTTCGGCTTTACCTAATATTAATATATCGATGACAATTTGGATGATAGATACTGCCAAAAAAATAGACATGCTTATCTCATATTAGATAAAAGGGGCGATAATATATTACGACATCAAGTATATTTATCCTTCGATTTACACGGTTCAATTATTTGGGGGGACATTTCTAAAAACATCTTATATTAAACACTATGCTTAATATTTTATTAATTGTGGCCATAGCTTTTAATTGTGAAAACAATCTTTCGATGTGTCAATGGTTCGAAATTCGGACCGATTGGACACGAAAGCCTTGTCGTCTCCAATTTTATACATTGTCTTTATTTTTTTATGTTAATGTCTTGCTATTATAAAAGTTACGTACTTTAACTTATGCTCAAATTTGTTTTTTGTAACATTCCAATTGATAAATTTTAATTATTTTTAGCATATCACTATAGTGTATCATATAATAAGCATTCACGTATGAAATTATTACTCATACAATTCACATTATTATTACATGTATTAGAATGCTTCCTATAAATTATGCATTGAAATGTATTATTAGCATTGATCCCTATATTTTTTTTAGAAAAATAAATTTACCCTAAATATTTTCGAACCAACGACGTCTTAAATTATTTCTTATTATTGTTATATAATATATATAAAAAAAAATATCAATACGATGATCTTCGTTCTGGTGCATTGCATTGAGATAGTCGAGTTTTGAAGCTTCTCGCCAAAGTGCGGCAAGGAAACTTCCTTATTTAAAACGCAAGCCCGCGCACGCGATAGGGCCCCGCAGTCCCGAAACGAACTCGCAGCATGTGCGACGGAAATTCTTATTTAACCTCCAGCCGTTTGCCGCCGTGTATTGCAGCAAGGAGCCCCAAAAAGAATCGACAGTTTGTTCGTCCTGCAACCCTTAGGAACGGTTGAAAGCTTCGAACATCATAAAAAAAATCGATAACGACAAAATTATAATTTTAATTTATTTATTGCCTTTTATATTACTATACACTCAGGATACCCGTTGGGTGAGCGTTCAAAATAAAACTCGGTGGTAATGCTACCTTCAATATCGAGCGAATGAGGAGGTGAATGTATGATACAGACGAAATGGATGTAACCCCTTCCTATGAATGGATATTGAAGAGGCCCATAGTTCTGTAGTGGACTGTTAGTGGCTGCACTATGATGATGATATTACTATAATTACTCAAAAATAATCGCGAATTATTCCCACGCTACAGTTGTATTATTCATTTTTTAAAAATGATAATTTCCCTATCGCATCCTATACATAAAATATTTTTCCCGCGCTTTTTTCGAATAAGGTTATATTTCTTTAGCATTTTTTGTGGCCCTCGAGAAGCAATCAGCTTTCTTAAGCTTAACCCTGGTCTGAAAATTCTTTTTTGATCTGGATAATAACATGATCCGAAGGAAGACTTAAGGATGAAGACATTTATTTCGTTTAAGGATGATTTGTTTTTTATTCAAGTTTCCAGAAAAAAGATACCCAACTGCGAGACTTTATTGACTAGGTGCCTTTTATATAGCTTCATAGTTGCGCGCGCATGTGATTACCATTTATCCTGAGATAAACCCACGTGACCTACAAATTTAACGCTTTCACATCGGGTAAAACCCATGCTGCAGATTTACAGTAATACATTTTTTTTAAAATAATTTCAACAACGTTTTAAAATCAAGACAAAAATTAATAAAAAAAACTATCTACTATTAAATGCATTTACTTCGTATCAATAAACATCTAAATATAGTTTTTTTTTATGTTTTCATCAATTTTATATTCTTAAATACAACTTTAAGTTTTTAAAAAAATATTTTAATATAATCAATATTTTTGGCATGTGTACAAAGTCCTTATATTTGTTCTTAAATCTTCTTCGTTATTATTATAAATCACATATCGTTGTTGCTTTCGTCACTACGACAATCTCCGTTTGCCTCGTTGTTCAGCTACGGAGAGCACACCGTAGGGACATTCGGAGCACGAGGCCCTAGGTATCATTGTTCTCGATTGAGATTTACTCTGACTGAATAAAATGGCCGACAAACACACAGGATCAAGATTTAGACTCATAGAAATAATATATTATATTGACGCCATTGCTAGTTGAGATTGCTTGACAGCATAAATTTAGTCGAAAATGGCTGATTAATCTGATTGTTTTCGACATGCAAAGAAAGTTTGGAATTAGTCTGATTCAATGATATAATTTCTTCTTTCAAAACTCGCAAGCCAATATGTACATCAGCATATTTCACAAAAGAAGAAAAATGTTTCGGAGAAGAAGATATTATAGTTAATGCCAGACGCTGACAGAAGTAAGTCGCACTTACCAAATCTCTTATTTATCACGCCTTCATCTTCGGATTAAGACTGCGACTTCTTCGACCCACTGCACAAATCACACACTTTCGGTCTCCATCATCACCATACGTTTGGAACGTAATTTGTTCGTCCGAATTGAATTCATAAAAACACGCTTCGCGTCTCATACACGCTGTACGTATTTGTCCAAAAGCACATTAATTATTCTCATTCACAGACGCGTGTACGCAGATAAAATTTCTGTTTGCATACACAAAGAAAAATTAGTAATGAAATACGCTCCAGGCGCGTCCTTCTTTTTTCTACCTAAAACACGCCTAAAAGGAAAGTTTTTGATCCACAAAACGGCCATGCTATGCGGAGTGTGTATAGGTGGCATTACCTGCCTCATCGTACATATTTTTCCATTCGGATTTGTCATTCATTGTCCAAACTTTTCCTTTTTATCCCCAAAATTCGGCGACCAGTCCATAAATTTGCTGGATTTATTTTTTCCAGGATTGAACGATGAAAGTTTCGTCCAATCCTGTGTATAAACATTCGATCCTTTGCATCAGATTCAATTTCGCATTGGATTGAATTTAAAACCTATTGAGATTAATCGTCTTGAATAATTATACAAGAATTTAGCTAATATTTAAACTAACCATCAAAATATGTATGATGATGTTTCTCTAATATTTTAACCCGTTGATGAGTAATCGCGCATATGTGTGTTCAGATTCGAGTGATACAGGAAGAGCATTCTTGTACATTGAGTGCGAAGATTAGTGAAACGGAGACAGAGACAGATGTCTTGGGTCTCATCATACACTCGTATATCAACGGCAAGATTGAGCTGTAAAGACACCCCTACACGTCTAAATATTGAACACTTTATTTTCAATTGTGTGCTTCTATTTCTATTAAATTTCAATGTCATCATTTAAAATTTTAATTTAATTTAATATTTATGCAAATATTATAAATTTTTATAAAATGACTCTTCTATTTTTATGGGAATTTCATTGAGTAGTTTGAATAAAAAGTATGAATAGATCTATCTTGGGTATGCTGATAAAAAATACTGTCTTCTTAGCGTATTCCTTTTATTTGTGAAGAGAGAGGTTACATCTATCAGGCTGCGGGAAGGACATCTTTCCGCAGTCAAGGCTAACCGATGACTCCCCTTCATGCTCAAACTTAGAGCGCTTCACGAGCAAAAAATTATAAATGTTGTTATTCTATACGCAATGTGTCCGCTGGATGACAGAAGATATGTCCGTTTCGATTCGTATGTCCATCACTTATCGTCCATACAAATCCACTTTTTTCTCATGACCGCGCAGCATGAGTCAGGCTTATATATTAATAAATGAACCTTAACACTGTCGATAGCATATGCGAGGATTCCTCCCAAGCTGGTCAATAATCAAAGATTGAAAAATAAATGGACATGGACGACGAATATTGTTGATATCGAATATCTGCCACATAAGAATCCCCATAAAATGTATAGAGCGGTGATTGACGGTCGTTTATCCACACGTAATTTACCTGTCAAATATGACATCTATTACAATCATCATAATTCAGAAGGAACGCTTTCGCTATCGTCGAAAAAATATAAATCTTCGACGTTATACGAGACCACACGAGCTTACGTAGGCTTACATCCCCGATCCCTTTACGGCCTAAAATTACAATAATATTTGCATTCCACCGTGAGTACCATAAAAAACATATAATTTTATGTATTCACCGCGTTTTCAATTTATTTATGACCATTCTGGGAGCATTCCACGCTTCTTATCAAATCATTCACGTGAATTATTTTTTGGGCGTTTGAAAAAGATTCAAACTATCAACCCTTGTGAACCTGTCTCGCTATTTCGTCAATTTTAATTCCCGATATTTTTATGGCCGAATTTTATGGTACCCAATTCCAATTCAATTCAATCTATCTGCTGTAATTCCATCTCCAAACGATGCATGTGTCTGATAAAATACAATTTATGAGGGCATGTAAAGGATTTTATATATTATTTTCGCAGGCATAATTTAAATTTATCTATAAATTTAAACTTAGATCTTATTGAGATTGCTCTGGTATTTTTCCAACGAAATCTATTGATGCAACAGATTTATTTTTAATACAAATAAATCTAAAATATTAATTAATACAAAAAAATCTATCGTATATATAAATCGCCTTTTTATTACATTTTTTTTAATTCCAATTTAAAATTCTTGTTTTGATACCCTATTCTTATATGTACATTTAAGGGATGATGTACATAATCTCCTGTGTATAAAACTCATGCTAGTCACGTTTTCTTCGACCACACCTCTAAGACGTTTTTGAGATGTTTTCGCGCTTTTCTTCTTTCCCAGCTTTTCCCATATTTTTTTCTAGCGAATTCCCTCTCTTTGTTTTTCCAATCGAAGAAGTCTAATTCCTTAAGCAACCCAAGGAATCAAAACAAGAAGCTTTGTAGCAGAAGCTAAAATATAACGTCAATTGTATGTGCCAAGATGCTTGAAAACTCGACTATCTCAATTGATTGATGAAAAAAAAAATTAAAATATAATAAATAATATATTAAACTATTTTTGCATTTAAATCAAGCATCAATCTGTTAATAAATAAACAATTATATTTGTTTGAAAATATATTGCAGCAATTTAGAACAGCGTATTATTATGCGTTTTTTAACGTTATAATCTTCCATAATAATTTGCCATATAGCATAAAATAATTTACAATAAATTTGAGAGATTTTTCTTTAATAGTCTGACCGCTATATCTTAACAAACTTCAAGCGTTCTTATTGAATGTAACTATATTTTATGATATGAATTGTTTATCAAAATATTTATTTAATACAAAAGCCTCATGTATCTGAAAGGATATGGTTATATTTGCCTTTTTATATTCAATAAGAAAAATCAGGCATTGCTTCTGTAGCAAGTTCGAGCATTGAGACATAAATGTTTTTTGTCACCCCTCTTTCGCTTCAGTTTTGCGAGTAAATCCCCAATAAAACGAAGAAGCCATGCCCTTATGCTGCAAAGTCGTAAAGTTTATTTGTCCTACAGTTAAGAGTGAAATATAAAAATGACGTAAAGAGGCGAGATCTTCATCTTTTCGAAAAGGATCTTTAATTTTTATAGTAAATGTTCGCCTTATAAAACTCGTGTAGGAGCACTCGGCCTTTATCTCTGCCCTTTATGTCGATTCCTTATTGAAGGCTAAGGTCACCGATATGTGACAATCTCTGCCCGATCTCTCGCATATTTTCATAAAAATATTTGTGACAACCGCCATAAATCCCCGGACATAATTTATTCTCATCGATCTCTGCGAATTTACCTAAGGGATGATCAAAAAAAGCCTTAAATAAATATGAATTTTAATTAATTTAATGAGAACTTTCTAAAGCTTGTTTCATATCGGGTGTCTATTCAATGCTTTTTGTATCTTAACGGCTGGTTTTTGGTGTAATAAATGCTGATTCAGCAACCTTCTTGGGGTTGTTTATTCATGCAACAGTTTCAGGGACGTCCCTTTCAACCCTATGCTTTCACATCATCTTATGATTTATTATGATTCAACGTAGCAATAAAATTAATCCATAAATTTTGTCGACGGGCCATTCGATTCAATTACTCGCCATTGAATCCCTTAATTTTGTATTTCATTACTACACCTCAATAAAATGCATTTGGGTCTACCAAAAATTAATCCATTATTTTTAGACACTTAAATTAAGGGTTGATATACTATCAAACCCTAAGACTAATAATGAGCATATAATATATTGCATGTAAAGTTGGTACACCTGACATGTAGGGGGGATCTTAACGGTCAGTTTGTTTAGTCCCGCGCGTTTATCGGCCATTTTGTTCAGCGACAGTAAATTCATCCAATAGAGAGGTCGTCGCGCGCTCTCATCAAATTGAGTTTGTGCAAGATAAGCGCATTTATCTACATTTTGACTTAGTAGAACAATTTATTTATTTATTTAGCTTTATTTATCCCTTAAAAAAATCATATTGCAAGTAAAACATATGAAAACCTCCTCCAAATTTCTTCAAACCATTTCAAATGCATTTAGCTTCTTTCTACTCCTCTTTGGCATGTTTTAATTTCATTGCGATAAGAATTTTCAAACGGTCATATTTGAAAAATATTCATCGAATTCGTTTTTAAATTTGTCGGCAGAGGTCCTTTAAATATTTTCTTCATAGACCAGTATTTGATCCATGTACTATTTATTTTTCTGTATGGGACGCTTTTACGTTTTTTACGAAATTAATCTGGAACCGAAGGGACGATTATGTATTCCTGCGTCCAAGACTATTGGTCGACTCTGTATTATTTTCTACGCGGAGAAGAAGATGAATTGATGCTTGTGTATATAGGCACGTACAGGAATATAGTAAAATTCTGCACAGATCTTTACACCACAACAGCGGCTTCACGCATGAGTTTTCTTTTAATAGCTTCATTAAATTTCTGAGTATTTATTTATTTTGAAGCTTAGCGTGTCAACCATTTTGTACAGTCATAGTAAATTCTTCCGATGGATTGGTCATCGCGCACTCCCGCCACCTCCCGTCCGTGGGAGAATACCGCCGTGAATATCCATCTGAAGCTCGTGGAAGTTTATGGTGGTGATGTGATGAATCGACAACATGTCTCAAAGTAGGTTAGAGTTCTTCTAATTAGGCCGTATTGATATATTTTGTCAGAAAAATTGGTTACAAAAAGTCATGTAAAAGATGGGTGTCCAGAATGCCTGCATAGGAGGAAGAATTTTTTTTTGGACTATATATATATATAAATATTAACTATTCAAAGCAAATATACTTAAGGCTCGGGTGCCACATTAACTATTATCTAGTCTTCTTCTGATAATATATATAAAAAAAAATATCATCTCTTTGTTCGTATGTTATGCGCTGCCATATCATTCATCAGATCGCAAAAAAACTTCATCAACTTATTGCTAAAGATTCCAGGAGTAACATAGGCATAGTATAATACATTAAAAAAAACAATGTTTGTTTGTCCGTATTTAATGCGCTGCCATACCGTTTATCCGATTGCGATAAAACTTTGTTAACATACTTTTTACATTTAAGGGAATAACATAGATATATTAATAGTAAAAATATTGTGTGTATGCACCATGTTGGCGCATATTGGTCTGGTGAAATGAATTTTGGGCTATGGGGACGGGGAGAAAAAGAATGCGCGCACAATACTGTGGTTAAGTCGGTTTTCAAAACGAGAGCGAGTATGCATATTCTTTTGGATCCCAGCTCTACAGCTCGCGCTACACGTGATCTGAAGCAATAAACCACCTACTGCGTTTCTTTTCAAATAATTATTATTCGCTTGTCATTGCAATGTGTGCCACACAAGATAATTAACCCTTTTGCATCGGGTTGTCGCTTTTGCAGCAATCGAATTCTGTGTGAAAAAAACGAACCGTCGCAAAAACGTTGCTCAATTAGTATTATATTTAACCGCATATTTGATATACATTTTTATATATATTAATATAATGGTTCTCAACAAATTTTTGCTTAAAAAATAGGCTATACGAAATACATGTCACAAATCTTTGAATCTGGATGCATTTTTACTTTAGTCTTCTTTCGTCGGTAGCTCTAAAAATGGATTAATTTCTTTTGGTCTTAATATTTTTCATCCAATATTACTTTTAGTAAATCATTTCTTTGAATGTATTGATCAATTTTTTTAAGTATAACAATAAAATGCACGAATCCTTTCAATTTTTTATATAAAATTAAAACCCAATCTGATCCTTTTACGATGCAATAAAATAAAGTAATACCATAAATTCAACGAGAGTTTCCATATCAAACTTTTCGCGAACCTCTGCTATACGTCTGCAAACTTTTTAATTCCATTTTTAAATGAAATCTTGACATCCAGACAAATGTAAAAATCCTTTTGTTAATTTCTCTCCAGACTGTTGCTTATCTTTCAATATATTAGAACTTTTCCTACTGATTTTGATCGCAACAAAACAAGCATAAAGAGCGGTAAAATGGACGAGCCAAGCTCTATGCTAACTGAAAACTTTTCTACTTTATCATTGCCTCATGACGCTTTTAAAAAAATGCTGGGTAATATAAATTCTATTCATTTTAAGAATTCCAAAATGCCTCGATTACAGAAATATCTCGATCTCGATGGCGATTACTTTGATAAATACATTTGTGTCGTGTCCTGTGAATTTTTGATCCTATACAAATGTTGTAACCCTACTTTTTGGACGTACGATAAGCTCTATGCAGTTTGAGAAGCGCTCCTTTTTTATAGCATTTTATACGGTCTGAAGTGTTGTCTGTTTAGTGGATTTATACAAGGCTTCAAAAAAATCAATCGAATCCGAGATGAGAACAAATCAGAATACGTGCTTAAAATAAGAGCGAAACGTGTAAAACAACTTTGGCCATAAATCTTTATCCGAAATAAAGTTAAACAGGTTTTTGACGTTTTCTTCTCTGCGAGAGGAAAGTGCGGAAGACCTTCTCCGTTCAGGATAATTTTATATGGAACATCAAAAGACTTTATCGGTCATATACTGCCGCAATAAATTTACAAAATGAATATTTTTTTCATTTTTAGTACACTTATTTGTTGTATCATACATAAATTTGTGCCTGAACGAAAATCGATTTTCAAATGTTCGTTTTTGTACACATTTTTAAATGTATATTGCAAAAATTATCCTTATAATGCTATCAAAAACGGCATTAATAAGGTTATTGTATCATATATTGGTGTGATGAATTAGTTCATGGACTTCTATTAAATATGTTAATAAAATTGGAATAAATCGATTAGAACTCCAAAGAAATATTCTATATTAGGGAGACCCGAAAGTATTCCCGAAAATTATGTAAAAAACGTTCATCTTTCAATATTTCCTTTATTTTGGAACTTATTTGATCCCTTTTTGTAAAAGCTTTCCGTTTAAGTAGCAAAAAGAAAAAATATTTCAAATGCATATTTGAAGGCATGCGGTACCCATCCTACCCCATAGTACCCATCCTATTCGTTTTACATTGAGTTTTAAATGAGGTCTCAGTTTTTGCAATAACTCCTTGATTATTTGTCATGGGTTTGACTCGATTAAGGATTTAAGTGCATCGTGCACCTTAAACTTCTATTACCAAATTTAAATTTCTGAAATCAATATTGATATCTTCGAACTGTTGCCACTTCACTATGAACATATTTGAATGTTTGGCTGACTTTTGTGATATTCCAATCCAAATCAAAAAATCAGCATACGATACCGGATGTGGACTTTGTTATTTTGGGGTCTAAAAATTTTACCCTTATCAATAAAAAAAATCTCTTGCACAAAAATAATGTTTAATAATAGTTCTACAAAAAAAATGATTTACAATTTGTTTCCGTCACTATGTCTGGAAACAAAATGAGCTCAAATAAAAGTTTTTGACTTTTTACAATATCAATAAAATCCAAATATTTTATTTAATAAATCCAAAAAAGTTACATCTATAGAGCTTTCATATGATAAAAGCCAATTTTGACGACGAATAGAAAAACTTTCTTCTCTCAATAACTATTTATTCCACACGAGAGAGAAAAGGTGAGAGATCTGGCTGCAGGAAGGACGACCTCCCGCAGCCAAGGCTAACCGAAGACTCTCCCCGACTCCCGCCTCCTGAGCGACACTGCCCAACCAGGAACGGTGCATACGCAAGAAGCGATCCATCGGTATGCAGGTGCAATGTTTCCGCAGGGCCACAAGAGATGGCGCTGTTAAAATAACATATTGCACCTGAAAAGAGACGGAAGATGTCGCTGTTAGTCTGGCGAATTAAATCTGCTCAGTTTAACAGCTCTACTACGTGGGGATGATAAATCCCTCACGTCATAGTAGCTGATATTATTCCAATTTAAAAAAAAAATTATGAGAATAGCTTAGATAAATACAATCAAAGTGTATACATCCGATCCTTGATTTACGCGGTAAATGCTCTCTACCAAAAAGTATACAAAAATAGGTATAAAATCTTTGGTTAAAAACCACATTTTAAAAATAATATATGCATAGTTAAGATCAAATCAAAGTGGTTTATAAATGAATAGATATTAAAAAACATAAAAAATAAATTAAATTAAATAAGTTATAGGCTGTTAAAGTGTAATGGGTAAAAAAATGGCGTGTCCTAGTTGACACAATTTCAATTATTCTAGTTATCTAGAACTTAAAACATTTAAATATTTTTTATTAATAAATATAACACTATAGTTTCTACCTCAGATAAAATAAAATTATTTTATTTTAATATAAAATGGCGACTATTTAAAAACTACTTTACTTTTTTAACCTTGTTTTTTCCACAGATTTAATTTTTTTTAAATAGTTTAGAAATCAATTTTTGACATAAATCTGGTACAAACAATAGAAGGTTATATAAAAAAGATTTTAAACAAATTTTAAGTAAATCAGTAAGTTAAAATTTGAGTTATCATGTCAACCGTGTTGAAAAAAATAGTAGATTTCATTCTGGTAGGACCGGCTTAGTTGCCGCCTCACTAAAATAGCTAAAACTCCGTAAATAATTGGAGTTTTGGAAAATTTTTTGGAGGATAAATTTTTAAGAGTCTAAACTTTGAACGAAAAAAACAAAATCGTTGATGGTATTCTTAGAATCATAATAAATAGTGTTCCAAGTCTGTGGTCTATGAGACTAATGTTTAGTGATTTTGGATTGAATAGTCTAGAATCTTTTCTATTGATTTTATTAAGACTTAATATTTTTTTCCATATTATTAAAAATGAATTAAAATTATTTGGGATTCATTCTTGGCTACAATTTTCGTTTTGGGATAAACATATAATCCTTTGATAGCTTAAAAAATCTTATGATGTCGCTCAAGCTTTCAAGCACAAAATAACTTTCCCTTGTTGACTTTCATAATCTTCCGGAAAATTCCGCACAAGTATAAGACTTACGAGAAGAAAATTTCGTTAACTAATTTTGCTGCTTCCATATATTCTCATACAAGTTCCCCCACATTGAAACATTTTTTTATTGAGATTTTCGCACAAATTATACCACATGGACGTATGAAGAAGTTGTCGAAGGGACATGACATAATATCTGTACTCGACTATCATAAAATTTTATAGTCATGATATAATTGATCGTCTTCGTTTCTTATCCTCGTCGCTATGCCATAATTAAAATTCTTCGCTTCTGAAAGGGAATAATGCTTCTTTACTGGATGCATTCCAAACTGCGACCTAAAAAACTTGCTTCTCTCTTAGTTTTCCATAGTCGAACCTATTTGCGGAGAAACATTCCCGAGGGATAGACGTAAAAGATGTAAAAAGTGCGTGACAGCGCCTTGAATATAAATGAGAAAATTAAAATAACATTATTGAACGCGCAGGGAAACACCTTTAGGATGTATCATGATAATATCATACGTATCTTCATTTTTAATATGTACAAATAGGAAATTGAATTTCATTGAAATAGTATCGAATGTGTCTCTTCCAAGTCTCTAATTAATATATGCAAATCCGAGGTAGTCTTAAGAAAGATTTATCCTCACATACATAAATCCTTTCATAATGCCATCCTTAAGTCTGTGTATGGAATAATAGTCGAATTACGCCGAAAGCCAGATCTGGATATATTTTTAAACGTCAAGAACAATTTATCCGGACGCGTTTAAAGTACACCCTTTCTGTGTTTCACTTAAGTCTATTATGTAGATTTATTCGACTTTATTCTCAAATTTGTGTTGCGTCTTATTTTACATGTCTTTTCGAGCGACAAAACATTTACATAAATATGATAATTCGCAAGTGGCGCCTTCCAAGATGGCAGAGACGCCAAGCGGCGATCGAAAAACTAACGGTTATAATCTGTTAAAAATAAAAATTATCCAAGATCCGAACCTTTTTGCCAGTGTTAGTTCTTCTAATGCGGGATAGATTACGTTTATCATTTGTATTAAAATATATTAATAAATGATCTATATTTTACAATATTATTTCAAGATTATAAATCAAATCTTTTAAAATATTTATAAAACGATCTTATTTTAAAATTTTGATATAAATGTTATATCAATAAAAATGGATTTATTGCCCTCATATAAATAAATAAATTATTAATTAAATCCAAAGCTATAGATTCAAATCAATAAGCTTATAAATTGGGGTGGGTGAGGGTTGGATACCCACCTGATCGTCCTAATAGGCCCTTGAATATTTATCACATGTTAAACGCTCGATCCGTCAATATTAATATCGCGAGGCCTCCATAATGCATGCTGCTGACGTCCGAAGCTCGGCTATGATGGATGACGAGAATAAATTACGTGTCTTCAGCCAACCGAGGGATGGACAGCTTACAAGAACAACAAGACCGATATCCTCCTAATGGACTTGGGTAATTTATGCCCCTTTGTTCAACTGTCTATCGGGCCACGTTCGCTCCTAGGAATTGCTCCTCTTTGACCACCTTTCAAATGCTACCTTACCAACAAGCAAGAATTAAGCAAATATTTAAGCCCTCTGTTTTGAATCGATGATTTTGTGCACTCACGTGAAAATGAAAATATGGCAATTCAAGATCAAGCGACGCTAATTGCTTCATCCAAGTTAGCTCTAATGCAATATTTGCACTTAATCTCTTCACCGGATACAGCCAACCCTTCTATAACGTCGTGATAGGGACCACGCTATAGAAGCGAAACGCTATAGAAATTTAGGGACCTATACTAAATAATATTAAAAAAAAAGATTCACAAAAACTTTTTGACTGATCACAAATTGCATGAAATTGCTGACTTTTTAAAGATATCAGAATTAAGTGTATTCACCATTTTGTATTAAAATTTGTCTATGAAGAAGCTCTGTTCGAAGTGGATATCGCTTTTGCTCACGCTCAATCAAACACAACAACACTTCGATAATACAGAGCGCTGTTTGGAGACGTTTCAGCGCAATAAAAAGGATTTTTTTCGTGCAATATTAACCCCCCCCCCTCTAACGTGCCGAGGTCGTTATCTTTGTCACTGCGGCTTGAAAGTGGCATTGTTTGCATGCAAATCCGTGGTTGAGAGCACCTCGGCTCAATCCGTAACAATGGTCCCGACCCACAAGTCGGCTGCGATGAACGACGGAATACGATTATGATTTCATTTGTTCTGTGATAGAAGTCGAAATAAGGCACAACATATCTATTCAATCATCATACAGTTGGAGAACCAATAGCAAACTAGCGAACGTGTGGGTCACATAAAGAGTTGGTGATGGTCAACCCAAGGGTAGACGCTTTCTTGAACCGTCTTCTTAAACTCGAAGTTGATCGTTTTCTCGAAGATCCTCCTTGTCGGGGTCCAAAGTCGAAGTTTAGTAGTCAATTCCGTTGTCCAAAAAAATCCTTCTCCGTCGGGCTCTAGTAGACCTCATTAATGACCACTTGATTACAGCCAGGCTTGTAGTTTAATCTGATAGGCTAGTATCTCTAGTTTTTTTTTTTTTTTCAGTAAAAATAGCTTGTACATTTCCTGTACAAGTTATTTTTGTATCACATTCATTTCTAAATCACATTTGATTTTACTAAACTAATTATCTCGAATTATACTTTAATTCAATCTATATTTTATTGGTGTTAATTTTATTTTTTTATTATTTCAGGTGAGTCATCAATCATTCCAATGTTGTTTTACCTAAGTACGTGAACGTAAGTTTTTTTTAAATACAATCAATGTATTATGTATGGCATATCCCGAAAGTAAGTGTACTAATTTTTTTTTTATAAAAAGTGTATTTGAAAAAAAATGCAGGATATTGTCAATACACTTATTAATTATTCTTTAACACAATTGACATCCCGTTCAATGTATCTGGTGAGTCGTGATACAAGCTTCTTTGTGCCCTTTTCGAAGAACTCTCTCGCTAGCTTCTTCCCCCACTTCAGAACCTCTGTCTGCACCTGACGTCAAAAGTTGAGGGATGTTGTCGTGCAATAAGCACACTCCTCTCGTCAGCATACCCCTTGTGAGAGTTTGAATGCTTCTTTTGATTTTTTAAAGGTCTCATAATATTGTTATGCATTGATTGTCACTCCCTGAGGCAGAAATTTAACGGGCGAGATTTCTTACCGACATCTTTCATGCAACTGGCCACTACAACGTGAATTTACGTACTATGTTACTATGCTTACTTTGTCAGGAGATCCCCCTTTACCACTCAATTGGGCCAACCCTTAAAAAACAAAAACCACAGCCCGTTATTTTTACAGTACACTTACTTTCGGTATATGCCTCGTACTAATATCGAACGATTTTGTTAAACGCCCACCGAAGATCCAAACTTAGTTTTGGATACTTCATTAAACTTAATCGATTTTATAAAATAAATACTTTGTTAATATTAAGCAATCGAGCATCATTTTATGTTAACAAATATGACCTTTATCGTTCGTGTTCACCCCGAATATGTGACACACAAACGAGCCAAAAATATAAATCAATCCTTAATGAATTACTTAAATCATACTTTTTAATTATGATTGCAGTCTGATGATTGCGTCAGTGCTTGCAAAATTGAATAGAAATGGCACAAAGGCAAACACAGACCATCTGATATGTAGGGCGATTGACATGACGTCATGCACAACATTATTTTAAGCGTTTATGTTGATCTTTATGTATATGGATAACACTCAAACTCTAGATTATTTGCATAGATCTACAGCATGAGTTATTGCTATGATTCATCTAAGATTTGCTAATCCTCCATTTGATTTAATCAGAATTATTGCTCCATAGCAACACTTAATAATGATATGTTACCTACTGGTAACCCGATTCTATACATCATTTTAAAGCAATTTAAGTATGATTTATTTATGATTAACTTATAAGAATTAAAGATGAAGGTTTATTTTCATCAGTCCTTATGGTTGTCGCCTTTTCCGCAAAAAGGACTACCCCATTCTATCCATTGTCACGACTTTTTACGATTTTTTTCACTCGGAACATACATAATTTATGATGACTATTATTCGCGTATAGTAGAATTTTCCTCACTATTTAATGCAAGTTATAATGATGCCGTAAATTCGGTTTTTATATCTCGGACATAAAGAAGGACGGTGACCGTGGACTTGTAATGGCCATTTCAAACTTTTCTCCCTGTATCCAAAATGATATTGTAGATTTCCATTACGGGGGAAGTTTTCCATTTAAAGTCCATCCATCATCGACTCTGGACGTCCTGCCAAAGCTTAGTGGCCCGTTAAGCGGTCATTCTATCCTCATTTAGCTCCATAAATCTATGGAAGGCATTAACATGTGGAATAATAGATCCACTTATTTGCGATGCTCAAAGTCTTATAAACTCATCCGTTGTATATTTGTAACTTCAAAGCGCTAGAACATAAGACCATTTTGGTTCTATTGCATTTTTCACGATTGCCAAACATTGATAAGACATAAAATTAAAGCTGAACATGACCAATTAAATTTTTCTCAACACATGTCTTATTTATCATCTCTGGTTATAGCTCGCATGTTTACAAATTCAATTAAATGAGAATTCTTATGCAAGACTGACATAAATAATCTTTGAACTTGTGTCGAGCTTTGGTGATAAAATGTATAACGAAATCAAATATTTTTTGCTGCAGACATACATCAAAGTCACTGCATCCGGATGCCAGATTCTGTAAATTTATTTTAACAGTGTAAATTATTGATTTTTTATTTAAAATAAATATTTGATATAAATTTATAATACTAGATGGATGGTGTAAATTCCAGCTATATGATAGGACAATCGATATATTAAAATTCCATTGATTTGACAAATTAACCATAGATCACTAATCATTAGTCTCATAGACTACAACACTAGGATCACATACTTACCTTTGTGTCCCACTATTCTAATTAAATTTAATTGAGGATTTGGGTTTTATTTTTAATTTGAATACGAATGCTCATATGTAATATAATCAGCTGATGTTTGATCTAACATTAGCTTGCTGTTATCAACAGTTTGACAGTTACAGACAATCCTGTGTAATGCTACTACACGGCGTGGTTAATAAAATATACATGGTGAAATATATTTAGTGGCTGTTTATTATATGATACTAAATTTAAAAATTAATCATATCGCATCAGTTTGCCTTCGTTTAATCCAAACAACATTTTTATTTTAATTAAATACAGACTCACAATCTGTTGGAATCGAAAATGATCGACTATTATTAATTATATTAGACAGACTTGAAACGCACTCCTGTGGTTTACAACATCGTAAATCATACTATGTTAAAGCAAATAGAATTTAAATTACAGCTAAAAATCGTTTTTTATCAGTTTGAAATATGTTTTATGCGTGTGTTCTAATACCCAAATATTATGAAATTTCATGAAATATGTTCAGCATAATTTTCACTGGAAGTTTGAATTTTACAGGTAAAAATATTATTTACCATAAGGAAATACATTAATTATTCATCCAAATGTTCTTCGTGTGCAAACATTATTTTGCGGATGATCCCCAAATAATTGGATGCTGTGGTAAATTCTAAAATCAATAACCGGTCAAATTGAACATTCAATAAAAGAAACCAACGTGTTCTTAATCTCTTGATGACTAGTCGCGATATGCGTACAGGTTTCTCAGAATCAATTATACATGCTTAAAATCGAATTACAAATTAATCAAAATATCAGCAAAAAATTGGCAACTTATTTAAAAAAAAAATTAATCCCAATCCAAAATGTAGAGAACGACTGGTTTTCATATGTTGTTTTTAAATAAAATATGAAGAACAGAGCCTCCATCACTGAACACAAAAATTCTTGAAAATATCCACCCAATTATCGAATCATACATAATAATAGTTAAACATCGGTTCAATTAAAATTCAAGTTCATTATCGACGAATGCTGCAATGGTATTCGATATAAATTTGAGGCATTTTATCTTAAAGGCCGCGAGAGCTCATAGTATTTAAATGAGCGCTACACGATCGATATTACCATTAAATATAATTAATAAACGCCTAATTTTGGCTGGAATAAAAGCAAATGGGCCGTTAACATTCATAAGAATTATCGGACAAAATGTAAACGCGTAGAAAATTGCTTTAATCATATTTTATTATTATTGCAGCTAATGCCTTTTAGGCACATTTCTCTTTATGCTATTATTATTTTTAAGAATTTATTACAATGGTTTATTATTAAATTGATAATTTGGGTTCATAAACTGATAATGATCTGTAGGTAGTCCCGTGGTTAAGCAGTCATGCGTTCAAATCTACAAGCGATGTGGCTGTAAACCACACTTTTAAAACATACATTCGCTATGAAAAAACATGACAAAATGGTTGGCAATAGTATTATAAAAATAACTGATAAAAGCCACTATTTTGTTCTCTGAGATAGCCGCACTTGCACGCGGGTTCGTTTTTTTATCGGATTGTAATAGAGCAAAGCGATAAAATGGAGGTGATCAGATGCGAATAAAAATACTCTCGTCATAACTGTTTTCTTTATTACAACAAAAGAGAGATATGGCCGCAGGAAGGACGTCTTCCTACAGCCAAGGCCATCCAACTACGCGACTACGCGTCACGCGTTTACGCGTTTATTTCATCAAAGGTAAGATAACAAGCTAAATATGAATCTAAAAAAATAACAAATTCCAATACGTTTCGCATTAAGTATCGCATAAGATCTGTGCACGTTTCAAAGAATTTTCAAAACAATACTATCTTAATCTTTTGAAAAATACAGTCGATTGAATTCTAGTAATTCAGAAAGAGCATTCTTGCAATTGAGTTCGGAAAGAGAGGGACGGAAATAATCTTGCGTATATAATACAATTGTAAATGTAACGTTAAGGCGGGGGAGCTCTCGGGGACAGAATCCCTGGGTGGCTCCCCGCCCCTACGTGCTCGTCTATCGGGCCATGATGTTGCTGGATGAATAAATGGGAATAGACGAGCGTCGAATAGAAAGACTCTCTTTTCTAAATAACTATTTATTCCACACGGGAGAGAGGTCTGGCTGCAGGAGGGACGACTTCCCGCAGCCAAGGCTAACCAATGACTCTCCTGACTCCTGCTTCCTGCGCGTGACTACCCAACCAGCAACGGCACACGCGCAAGAAACGATCCGTCGTTTTGCACCTGCAAAGTCTCCGTAGGGCCACAGGAGATGGCGCTGTTAAAATAACACATTGCACTTGAAGAGAGACGGAATATGTCACTGTTAATCTGGCGAATTAAATCTGTTCAGATTAACAGCGCTACTACGCGGGGATGGTAAATCGTCCACGCTACATAACTCATTTTTTTCAATCGATTAATAATGATAACCCAAATTAATTGATTTTAAGTGTATTGTTTATGTTTACGCGAAGCAATAAACGAATATAGTGTCCTATCGAAAGTGTTGATTTATTTATATACAAGCTTTATACACGCTGCGCGGTCCTGAGAGATATATGAATTTGTACGGACGATACATAAGTGGCGGGCATACAAATATAGTATCTATGTCTAAATCATTTTAAAATTAACTCATTACTCAAAGGGTTAATGAATCACTTACACATCGATGTAATTAATCGTCTCAGTATCTATTTCACCCAAACTAAAAAAACACACGTTATTAAAGTTAAGTTTAGTAACGTTTTGAATACGTAAATTAAATAAAACTAAAATACGTATGGCATATTTTATATTTGTTATTTTTATGCATCAAAATTTCATAGTACAAAACATGCATTTTCTTGTGAATAGACTTAAATAACTGTAAAAAACCCTGCACGATGCATGCATGTTCAAGTAAGAGGATCGGAATGAGTTTATTTTCTTAATTTCCCAAATTTATTGGAACAATTTTTTTTTTCCATAGTCTGGATTTGCAACCGAACCTTAATAATAATATCCCAGAACTTAAATCACTACACCGTTACTTATTGGCGAAAATATTTTTAAAAAATAATATGGGTTAAATATTCATAATAGTATCGAGCGTGTATGGGGTTTATGGCGTATGAATGAATCTGGAAGTAAAGCAGCATGGCGACTCTTCGACAGTACTCAAATTTTGGTCGACCTGACAACACGTACGGCTGTCAGATTACCTGTCAAATATCCCAAACACAAAATAATACATCCCAAATATTCGGAATCGATCGAATTCATCCGCGATGAATAGTTTCGTGTTGGTTTCCAAAATATTTTTTCAAAGTGTCATGGCGAAATATAATAATTAATGTGCATGTGATGAGTTGAGTGTGTTCTCAGTTACGATTGTTAGTGAAATTACACGGCGTTTGTCTTTCCTAATTACCTATTGATGTCTTCCATTAATATTGAAACGATTAGTCAAGGCTTCAAGTAGTTAACACTCTCAATCGACAAAATGACGTATTGCGATTTTAGCACTCGATACATCATCTTAAGGAATGCCAAAATGAATGCCTGGTAATCATTCATATATGAAATGTGCTCGTGTTCCTTTTCAAAACTGAACTGTACGATTCAAATTTATGTTTGAACGTGTAGCGCCTTGGATGAATTTGTACGACCGGGTCTTTAATTGAATTTTCAAAACCATAACATCTCTGAAGAGTGAAATGTAATTAAAATCAAGTCCGTTTAATTTTCTTTCCATCAAATTTGACGTTGTTGTTATTATAAATGTGAAAACTAGGTATTTTAAAATCAAATGAAATGAAAAATATAATTTTTCATTTAATCATCATAATGCAGCTAAATACAATCCATTACAATATTCGCTTTTGGGAATGAATCACATCATTATTTTTCATACATTAACCTCCTCATACGTTCAATATTGAAGATATTAATAGAATTATCCCAAATATTATTTATAAATGATCACCCAGCGAGCCACCCAGATGAACATGTCGAATTCAAATGCATTGGATTCTTATATAAACGAAACGACAACACGAAAAATTATTAAAGGTCTATGAATGACTGACAAAATTATGATTATTTTAAAATTCTATCTTTATATTTGTTTCAAATCAATCACTTAAAATTAGCCCTGCCCGACTTAATTAATCGTCTCAGTAACTATCTCGTCAAAAGTTTTAATGGGCGTATTAAATCTAGATATGGATCAAAAATATTAATTTATCCGATCTCCCAAATTTCTTGGTACAATATTTTTTTCCACAATTTTCACTTGAAACCAAATCTTTATAATGAAAATCCAGGATTTATTCCATTATACCAACGTTCGGTGCATATTTAGATATTAAATTTTTGGGTTATTCAACAATAACTCATTTCAGTCCGCTGTGTTTCGCATAAAATGTCGCCTGAAGCCCGTGCAAGCTTCGAAAATTTTACAAAATAATACGTTCTTTATAAATATCAACGTAATTCTAACACCGATTGTCTTCACATAAGCTTACTTTATAGATATACGAAGGTCATTCAGAAAGTAAGGTTACTACATTTATGTAGGATCGAAAAATGGTTGTGCTTAATTTAAATTCATAGGATACTACACAAATATATTAAAATATTTTTCAACGCAATTGCCGTCGAGATTGAGACACATATGTAGTCAGGACACCAACTTTTGTTATGTTACCCCTATGTCTCATCCCCCATCAGGATAGAGTCCAGAAAAGCTTCTTTGTTCGATCCGGTGATTTCTCAATTATTTTAACTTCTCGATTTCATTTCTCAAATTTCTCGAGGATTCTCAAGAAAGTTTGATAAACAGAAAAATGTATAATATGTAAAACAGTAAAGTATTGCAGATACATATTATTATCTTAGTACATTTAAGAAAATAACCCTTTCCACTCGTATGTCGCCAAAAGAATTTTGACTTCCATTCGTATATTTCTAGTCATAAATATAGATATAGATTTATCAAAATTGCTAACGTCGGATCTCTTTATTAAAATCTTTCAACTTTCTGTAAAAGCATGGATATCAAAATCAAAAACAAGACCACATGTTTGATTATGAGAAATTTCTGAACATTTTTTTGGCATATTTAGAACCCAAATAAAACCTTTCAAACAGAATGGCAGAAACGTGCGGTGCAGCGTTTTAAAAATGGAATCGGTTGTATTTGTATCAAAAATATTCGTACAAATTTTATTTTATGCAATAAAAACTGATTTCTTTTATTTCCTTGAGAAATCAGAAAATTTCTTGAGAAATGAGAATTCTTGATTTTGCATATTTCTGGATTCTCGAGAAGAAACACTAGGTATGAGCATTCTGGGCGCCCATCTCGCACATAACTTCTTGTAACCAAGTTTTTCCAACACAATATTACCAAAAAGGCAAGCGCGCGACGATTTCTCCGTCGGAAGAATTTACTGTAACTAAAAAAAATGGCTGACTAACACGCGGGATCGAACAAACTGACCGTTAAGATCTCCCCTACAAGCCAGGTGTGCTATCTTCAAAACAAAACAAAAATCCCCAGGCCTTAGGAGCCCTTGTAACCTTATATTCTGTATGACCCCAATATTGTAATAAAATATACAAATTGATGAACCCAATAATATATAAACGAAATCGATACATTTGTGGATTATATAATAAAAAAATCTGGGTTAGTCATATAGTATCAGAGCAAACAAAAAAGCAGGAAGAATTGGAAGCTTTGGATGAAAGTGCATATGTGAAAATCATTGAATTTTACTGTAGAAAAAAAAATTTTTTTTTCGCAAAATTTTGAACAATTATAACACAATTCTTCGACGAAACTAGAAAAAACAAAGCATTTGCGTCAAAAACAAAAACTGTTTTTTGCTTGAATGGACTTACTAAAGTGCCGCGCGAATGACGCGTTTTCGAGTGAGCAGACCAGAATGAGTTACATACAATACATTTAGCCTATTAAAACCCACTTATTGAACCATTAATTTATAATAAATATGATATTTAAGCAAGTAAATAACATGGTAATCTTATATGCGAAGCATCTACAATATCAAACCCCAGGATGCCTAAAATTACGTCAGCCTGATAATTATGATCAATACTTGAGATTGATCCGCTAATGGCCCCGATTTGGGGTCGTCAAGATTATCAGAAGACGTAAAACAACCATGCCTCAAGACGAGGCGATTTTATTTTATCAAAATATCAATGCATTATCTTTATTGGACCACAAAATGTTTTGATTTTTCATACATTTGAATAAATACTTTTTCCGCCAATAAAAGTTTAATAGAGATCACAGCTAATATCTGTCGAAAAACATAAAACCGAAGCAGAAACGAAGCACATGGTAGTTTTATGTATGGAACATTCACGTTGCGTCATTTTGCTTTCGGATTTACTGCCTCGTAGAACAACAAACGTAATAAAGATTTAACATACGACATCTTCACTCATTTTATCTCGAACCATTTATAAAATAAATGGTCCGTATTTCTTTACGATTGTAGGAGCAGTGCTGAAAATGCGCAAACTTTAAGCTCTCGTGCAGATTACAAATTATGATATGTGATTGCTTCCGGTCTTGTGGATTTGTGCCTGAAGGCTGTTTTCAATTTTCTTGAATACATTGACGCAACTTACTTATTAATACAAATATATATATATTTGGAAAATATTTGCATTCAATTTCAAGCAGAAATATTATTTTATGGCAGAAAATGAGTTAATAATTGATCTTCAGCAATCACTGCTACTTTATGTAAGACCTGAAAAAATCCTTGCTTTTTTTCGGCAACTCACTGCTCAAAAATATTATTAAATCATTCCTTTTAATCACTATTATCAACGATCATTTTTAAACAAATAAACGTTATGGACATGTTTTTATTATATATGAATCATAATTTACGCTAATATTGTTATTATATAGTTTTTTACCAGACATTTATTGACATTTTTGGAATAAACAAAAATGGCTGGTAAATTGTTAGGGATCAAAAATGGTTTGTCTTGGTTGACACAATTTTAACCCTTCAAATTATATAAGATTTAAAAAATAAAAAAGATTATTAATTAATAAACATGTCGCTATAGTTCCTACCTTAAATTTAAAAAAATATCTATATGTTCACAAAATGCCGACTGTTTTTAAAAAAATCATTTTTTGGACTTATTTTTTCAGTTTTATTTTTTTTAAATAGTTAAAAATAAAATTTTAATATATATCTGGTAGAAACAATAGATAAATTTATAAAATAGATTTGTACGAAATTTGAATTAAATCAGTTTGTTAAAATTTGAGATATCATGTCAACCATGTTGAAAAAAGTAGTTGCGAGAAAATCGCGTTTAAATAGCTATAAATCTGTAAAAAATTGGAATTTTAGAAATTCCTTTGAATAATATATTAATATAGATCTTTGGATATTGATGATCTTTAGATTTTTTGAAATCCCTGTAGAAGATATATTCTTAAAAGTCTAAACTTTGAAAATATGCAAAAAAAATCAGTTCATGTATAAATCAAATGTTCATGTTAGAGCCTGCCTTAAACAATTGGAAATTATCGGATATGGATTAAAAAAATACACGCGTCTTATTAACATTTATATATATTTAGTGCACGAAGAGATCACAGCCACGAGATTACAAACTAACCTGCGGGAAGAATACCTCTTCTCGCAGCCAATTCTATCCGTCACCTGGATAATGAAGAGATGAAGTAAATTCGCAAATGTTGTTATTTGGCAATATTGGCTAATCCACATTTTCATATTAATTTTGTAAGAAATTAAATATTCTAGAAATACGAAAATGAATTATAAAATTAATATTCCATTAATGACATGCGTACTAATTTCTGTCTTTTTATGATTGTAGAATTGCATTAATTCAATACCAGATTATGGGACAAATTTTCATTGGGCATTGATGAGTATGTACGCACATGCTGCGTGCAGCGCTCCATAGCGCTTTATTTACAATGCCGTGCTTGTATTTCTAATGGAATATTAGGTGAAACATCATAAAATATGATTTCTTCCCTTATTCACAGTCTATTGATACCTTTTTTAAGGGGGTATTTTGTTCTAGAATCGATTTTTTCAAGATTCTAGACAAAATATCCCTATAAAAACATATTTTTATAAATTAAACAAAATTAATTGTGGTGTTTAATTAATTAATATAACACAATTTTATCAAAATAATTGATATAAATAATAATAATGCTTCATTTTATTTTATTGTAACATCTTCTGTTAAAAATGTCTCGTTAATCGGTATATAAAAGGTCTTTCAATAATAACGCTCAATCTTCAAATTTAATTAAAACAAGTTATATTTAAGATATTTACTCAGTTTTAATTTTATTTATAAGAATATTTTATGGCAATAATTATAAAATATAATATTTTTTAAATATCTGCTGTTAAAATCCATCTTGTTGAAAACACACATCGTTGATATCTAAAATAGATAAAAATAAAATTTGATTATTTAAACGCGTTTTTTCACGCTATAATCTTTCATAATAATTTTATGGATTTTGTTTCAATAATATGTTCGGTTTAACTTAATAAACTTCCAGCGCCCTTATTAAAAGACCATATATTGGGCCCTCAAAAATTTATTTTAATCAAGCGTCCCTAATTTCGATTCCCAACACGTTTTTCGCCCAATTTTGAACAAAGTTTGAGAATACGTGATCACATGTTCATCACGATTTTAATTATCCGACCGCAGCGTTAATTGCGAACTTTTAAAACACCATTCGACGTCCAATTCGAGCATAAGTGGCATCCGACAATAAACGAGAGCAGTTTTAATGTGAGAATTATGATCCATTAACGCCTCTGTCCTTATTTTTCTTTCCGGGAACGCAAGTGTTAAGGAGTATCGGGTTCGTCGAATCGCGATGCCTTAGAAACATCAGTCAGACGTTAATGGCGCTCAAAAAAAGACATTATTTTACCTCCAAATGAGTGAAAATTTGACATTGATTGACAGCCGATTTATATTTATATTCGTAATGCTTTCAGGCTATGTAAATGGCCTCTGAAGATAATGCAAAAGTCGCTTTTATCGACGTTTTATTAAAAAAAAATGCTTTTTATTCTTCGGCACAATGGGAGAATACAATAACACTCCATTAAGTCGAGTAGCTACATTAAACATTATATTTATTAAGAACATGCCTCCGAAGGCTTTTTTAATAAGGATATGAGAATATTTAGGCTATGATTTAAATCTGAATATTTGGCAAAATATAATTTATGAACAACCAATGACGCTTTTATTTCTGTATTTCAGCTTTATTTCTGCGTTTCATGCGAAAATACAATATAAACCCAAGTTCTTTGGCTTACTTGTCATGTTCATTCTAAAAAATTGTAATAAACTTGTAGAAAACCATGTAATTCTATGTACGAGGGTGATCCGATGTAAATGTATTATCTTCTAATATATAAAAAAATAATGTTTGTTTGTCCATATTTAATGTGCTGCCATACCGTTTATTCGATTGCAATAAAACTTTGCCAACTTATTTTTTGAATTTTTTCAAATAATATAGGTATAGTATAATTAACTTACAGTAGATCTTATATATAAAAATCAAATCAAAAACCAAAAAACGATATTTTTAGAATTGTTACTTCTGTGGCGGCAAAGCGCTGGGGTATCGACTAGTAAATTATAAAAATTTTTTCGTCACTATGTCCGTACACAAATTGTGCTCAAACATAAGCTCTCAAAATACGCGAATTCGCTTGGGTTACCCAATATATATTTTATGTAAATTGTTTTATATTTAATGCTAATATTTTATTAGAAAATATTTTTATTCTTCCATTGTATTTTTATACGATTGCCCTATACACGTTCGACAACTCGAAGGATTTTTATTTGACCCACACTCCAAGGGGATGGAAAAATTATATACTTTGTTTGCGAAGATTTCATAGAAATTATTGGAAGCGTATTCAGAATTATTTATATACCACCCTTGGATATATGTAACTGTTTACTGTCGGATTTCCTGAAGGTATGCCCATACATCATACCTCCAACAAGAGCTGGAGCAATTTTATTTCCACAGAGATGTTTTTGATGCGGAAGCAAATATCACTGTTACTTTCTGCGCGTCGAGATCGATACATCGATTTTGGGATTACAAAAATTCTTTCGTTTATGCAAATGAATCTGCGATGGAGCCAGATAAAATGGAGTATATTTTTGATGTTGCATCTCAACCTTAATTAGTGTTGACGGGCTCGTAACAGCAATGGCTGTTCACCGTTGTGTCCCAAATATAAATTCTAATTTTGAACCGAAACAGTTCCTGTTTTTTTCTATCTGCTGTATTGTGTTTTCTAGCTGATCCACAGCATATGTGACTTATCTTCATGAAGATCGTCAAAGTCGACGTTGATGATACGTATTTTTTTTAATTTGATGCCAGATCATTTTTCTTCTGACGTTCAGTATCCAAGATTAGAATCATCTTTTTTATATCAACGTCTCTTCCGATCGATGTAAATGGAACAAAATATCTTCGCTGTGAATGGATCAAAGATCATTTCGCGTATGTTATTGCTTTCCTCGAAGGCTTAAGAGCAATGCTTCAACTTTCAAACTTGAATCCTTCAATCTGTGATTCAGCATTCTACACTTAATGGATCGAGTCTAATTGCGGTTTAATCAACGGAAGCAATTTGGAGATTCCAATAATCGCTCACTAATCATAGGTTTGAAGCAAAGCTCATGCGTCATCTAATCAACATAACCGCCAATTTACACCACATTAATCTCCCCAAGAACCATTTCTTGGCTGGGATTTTACAATGGCAAAGGCTCGTCGTTGTCTCCGCTTTTAGATCAATCACGAGCTAAGACACTTCTTCAAATCTGTATTCGAAAAAAACTTGCGTGTCCAAAAAAATGCAAGTCGATTACCATTTATAACTAATCGCTGCATATACAGCGAAATAACTGTAATACAAGCTCATACATATTGAGATTGTATCAAATTTAATGTCTCGTCATAGCCATTTCTTAGATTATCGGAACGCCCATGGATCAATTAGTATACAAACATGCTTCAAATTCTGCATCTAAAGAGCCGCCTTTGCTACCAAAACTGATTTTATTTACAACTAATAGAATTCGGCTCGTAAAAATTGAAATATTTGGGTAATAACTATATTTGTATTGCCGAAAGTTCATCCATAAATATTTTTTATATACACATTTTATAAAAAATATATAAGTTAAAAATCATACATGCCGAACATTAATAATGTATTAAGTACAATAGTTTTCGCTTATCTGGGGCACAGATTTCTCTGAGAGGCTCGTGACAAAGCTTGAAGAATAGGGGCAAAATATGACCTTCATACTCAAGCTGAATGTATAAAATCACTATAATATGTATAAAATCACATTTATCTTAAGAACTATATACATTAAAAATATCATACACATATTTTTATTTAAGAAAACGGCTAAAATATTGATTTATTTAGTGTAGAGAAATGGTTCGTCATCACAAAGTCTCGCAGCTGGAATTTCTCTCTTGCTAAAGATTTAATTTAATAACTTAAACATTTTTTTTTCCAACATAATATAGTAATATAAAATGAAGTAAACGCCAATTTATCGACATACAAAGGGTTAATCAGGTTATTCGTAACAGATTTAATATCCCATCAATGTTTAAGTCTAGAGGCACAAATTTTGGGCGTTTTTTTCAAACTCTTTAAAAATGAAACGAAAAGTATTTTTAGTCTATATTTTTTTACTAGGTGTTTATTAATATTTTTAAAATACGTACAAAAATTAAAAATAGAAGTAAAGAGTAAGGTGTTAAAAAAAAGGAGGTGTCTTGTTGACACGATTTAACCCTTTTAATAACCCGGAATCAAAAAAGAAAAAATATTATAAATAAGTAAAGATGTGGCTATAGTGTCTACCTCAAAGGAAAAAATATTTTATTTTCGTAAAATGGCGATTGTTTAAAAAAATATATTTTTTGACTTTATTTTTTCACAGATTTAAATTTTTAAAAATAGTTAAAAACGACATTTTGACATAAATCTGGTATAAATAATAAAGGGTTATATCGTACAGGCTCGTATTAAATTTGAAGTAAATCGATTAATTAAAACTTGAGATATGATGTCAACCGTGTTTAAAAAAAGAGTTTCGAGAAAAACGCGTTTAAAGATTTCATTCTGCTAGGAACGGTTTAGTTGCGGCGTCACTAAAATAGCTTTAACTCTATAAATAATTAGAATTTTAGAAATTCCTTTGAAATATATATTTTTAAAAGTCTAAACTTTGAAACAATGCAAAAAAAAATTTTTTTTCAGAATTCTAGACTATAATAGCTCTTGTGACTATAATAGACTTTGTGAGTCCAAAAATGTCTTCAAATTTTATTAAGTCTATATTTTAAAAATATATTTTTAAAAAATATGTGTATAATATCATCCACAATAATCGACTTTTCTCTCAGGATCGCGCAACGTAAGTGAAGCTTGTATAATGCAAAACATTACTAACGCAGTTCTTCCCTAGAATAGAATATTAGGATGAGCTACAAATCATTTTTATACGTCAATGTATTCGATACAAAGCATATGTATTTTTTTTAAATAATTTTAAATATGTCATGTAAAGAAGTTTATCTATCCTAATAAAATATTGGGTTTTCCCGAAAATTGTGATTAGAGATGAGAGTTTTTGTGGTATTTCTTCGATCTGATTCAATCAAAGATCACATCTTCATAAAAAATTGATCTTGTTATAAAGCATCTGAATCAATATTGACATTTGTTTATCATTAGGACTATGGAATCTAATCCCAGAATCCAGGACAGTTTTAGATGCTCATGAGTCCCGGGATTAGTAGTAATTGACGTAACTACGTATACATATATACAGTACATATATGTTTAAATTTTTATATTAACCTTTCCCTACCGGTGATGTATTTACTACACCTCGACTCTAATAATGGGAATATCGATATGAAATATAATACATACGGAGCTTAATTTTTTTGTGTTTGTATTTTTTGTATTAATTAGGATTTTTCCAGAAGTTTTGTTACTGTTATATGTGTCCTTGATCATTTAAATTGGTTTCAAGCTTCGCCATATTTACATTCAAAGATAAAATAAGTCTTATGGCATATAGCATTAAGCTGGCAAATCATACAATAAGAAAAATAATGCAAAAAATGTTTATTTCAACGTGTCTCGACACAAATTGTACTCAAATGAGAGCGTGCGAATATAATGGATTTCTTTCGGGAGGACCTAATATATTGATTGCTTTATATTCTTTTTTCTTTGTTTCATCCAACCGGACATTTGACAAATTTATTATTTTGATCCGATATGATCAGTTGCCCCGATTTGAACGGTTTTGCTTGTTGCACGAAGCTGTAAAAATAGCATTGAGTGTATTTGAAAATAAAACAGTAGCAGTGAGTTGTCAGACGTCGACATGGCCCCGTAGGGAACGATGCCAAAAACTCCACCTCTGTCCATTTATTTACATGGAACGAGCTTTTATATTAACTCCTCAATCATGATCCGATCAAGATTGTAGCATTTTGCTTGCATTGATGACAACACCTGAACGAAATTTATTTTCTTGTCCGGAACGAAGCAAGAAACTGTGTCAATTTGCCTTGTGCAATCGATACGAATATTTTAAATAGTTGCTTCTAAATCGCTTTTCAAAATTCTACGTTGCAACTTTTCTTGGATTTCGTGCGAGCTTTAATCGATTTTCTTCCTACATAAGATCGTGACTGGTATTGTCTTATTTTTGTTGATTTAATTGCATAGGAGATCAAATTTCCAAGTCGGAGCAGCCATGAATGAATTAGATAAATATACCGTATTATAACTGGACCAGACAAATGCTCCAATATTGGTCCAGCTGATTTAAGATAGTAAGAATCGGTTCGTAATGAGATGACCACCGCTTGTTAGAACAACTCGTCCCGGTGTCAAACCAGAATTCCTAATCGTGTATCACAATCACCGACTGCGTGGGCCATCGCCTTCTTCCTGCACACATCGACCTCCTTCTCAACGCACAAACTTCTAATTCATCTCAATATTATGAACCAAAAGACTAATCTTCAAATCTACTGCTAATCTACTAATAAAATAATGGTTTCTAATCTGAACAGAATACGCTATACGAAAAGACCGCCTATATCGCTATAATAAAAAAAATCTATAGAAGTGAACGCTATAGATGGTTTTACTGTATTATTTTACGTCGTGTAACATATGTATATTATACAGATTATTTTTATAAGGACGCTCAATTTTCAAATGTAAATAATACATGTTTTCTGCAAGTTGTTTAATCAATTTTAATTTTATTTGAATTAATATTTCATGGCATTATATACAAAATATAATTTTGTTCAAGTATCTACCATGGCTTTGTTTGGTGCTACACTATTGAATAAATCATAATAAATTTAATAAAAGCTCTTTTAACAATTGATATAGTCCTAAAAGTGTGAACATCCTAATTGAATGACCATGTACTCTCAAACTTATTTTTGTGCGTTTTTGAAGTTATGCGATTTTTTTTATTTCATAAAGAATACGTCTCAACATATTTTAGATAAACATAGGAAATAAATTATCAACACTAACCGAAATTTGAAAAAAACATATAATATGGAACTGTGTAAATTATCTTTATTCTAGTTCAGATGTTAAAAAAAAAATTATTTCTTTTTATGCATTGTTTCAGAGTTTAGAATTTTAAAAATATATTTTCTAAAGGATTTTTCAAAATTTTAATTACTTACGAAGATATAGCTATTTTAGTGACGCGACAACTTGGCCGGTCCTACCATAATGAAATCTTTTAACGCGTTTTTCTCGAAACTACTTTTTTCAACGCGATTGACATCATATCTCATGTTTTAATTAATTAATTTACTTCAAACTGGGTACGAACTTTTTCTATATAACCCTCTATTATTCCTATCAGATTTATATCAATATTTATTTTTAAAAAATGACTTCATTGAATTTTTTTAAACAGTCACCATTTTGTGATTAATTTTTTTTTGAGTTAGGGACATCTTTGCTTATTATGAATTATGTTGTTGGAAAGAGAAAATCTACAAAGAAAAATGATGACATTGACACTGGTTATACTATTTCTTCCGAAGAAGAGAGCGATTTTGAGTCATATCGAAAATCGCAAGGAAAATTATCATACAGCGATGATTGCAATTAAAATAATTATTGTTTTTCTAGGGGATATCATCTTTAAATTTTTACCAATGATACAAGACATCCTTTTAATGTTATCAAAAATGTTATTTTTTAATTTTCTTGATGTTTCCTTATTTTTTTATTAACTTTTTTTATGCGGTTTTGGATATATTTTATATAGCTGTTTCAAAGTTATGCGGGTTTTAAAATCCAAGGAACGCATCTTCCCTTCTTCATTTCTATTAAAGTCATAGGTTTTTGTGCGATTTTCCGCGAAACACATTTACCGCACAAAAAAAGTTTTAAAGGAACAAATATATATATATTAACAAAAAACATTTTTTTATCACACCTAGAACCGTAATAAAACTTTTTATTTTTGGCAGAAACTCATTCATATGCATACGCATTGAATTTGTATGTAAAATATTCGTACCAATTTTGTTTTATGCAAAAAAAAATCTAATTTCTAAAATTTCTCGAGGAATTAGATAATTGGTGTCGAAATCAAATACTACGACCAAGTATTAACTAGTTGAATTAGTAGTTTGATTCGATTTTATTAATTTTGTATTCCAAAAAAAATGTTTATATAAATAAATCTCAGTCTTTTTTATATGCTGTTATCTTCGAACGCAAGCATAAGAAAAATCGGACCGACCCTTTGGCTACCCTTGTAAAGTTTCATCCTCTTCCCTTTCAATCAATCTTCACTATCCAAGATTCTCAATTGTGTATGAAAAAATGTATTCTCGGCGCGTGATTGATTAGCTTCAAAATTATGACACTTAAAAAACTGTCGATATTAACTATTGCGGTGATTTATAGCCCAAACTATTAAATGCTTATTATTGCATTATATAATACGATTTTGTCGTCACAAAATATCTGACAATCTACCAAGAACGATTATGAAGAGATTCGTTTTTATGGTCGTAATGAAATACTTTCCAAATGCTTTTGAAATCGTATCATATGATTTTTAACCGGTTTCCATACGATGGAAATCTTTTACGGAAATGCTTAAACGCTTTATCTGATTTGGTTTGATTGCATTCGTATCGATTTGGACGCTTAATTTTTTTGATAATCGAGAAGATCGTTCAAATGTGTTTATCTATAAAATATTTGTTCGCTTAATCTTCATAAGTTTGCTGCTTTCAACTATTTATCATTCTTAATATTCATCCCAACTAGTCCCGAATATAGTCTGCAATTAACAGCCGTATTGTAAATTAAAATAGAAAGGCAGAAGTTTTTGTTCTTCCCGGGACAATAGTTGGAAATGAGTGATGCTCCTTCAGGTCATGGCAGCAAATTTAATAACGACCCGATTATCCGAAGATAAATTAACTTAATAAATTCGCCAAGGATTAATTTCCATTCTTAACACTTCATTTGCATGCAAAAAATAATTCATTCCAACAAAGATGCCTATAATTTTCAATTATCTACTGATTTGAATGACTTTTTTTAAGCCCGTTTGAATTGAATTTATCGGGTTTTTTTTAAATAGAAATTTGATTATATGTATAATAATTAATTATATGTAATAACAGTGTGTCCTTGTTATTATATTATGCTATAAAGGATGAATAATAAATAAATCATGTGCAATTATAAGAAATATTTGGTGATTTGGTGAGTGCTCGAGAGCGTTGAAAGATGAAATTATCAATCCAATCATAAAATAAATATGTGCATATATAAAAATGTGTCCAAAGCCGCCTATTTACCACCTTCTGGGATCGTCATTGAACGCCTCTTCGATCAAAAGACGGAATCCAAATGAAATCCTGATGGATGATATGGATTTGGATGATTCTTCTTCGGAAGAACGGATCGGCATCAGCGTCGTGGTTCAACCGCCGCGAAGGACGAGAAGTCTTCCCCATCTCAGCTCTGAGTCGTTTTCCGGTTCCGATCAAAGAGACCAGGGCCTTCCAGACTATAACGAATTAAACGAGTTCCACGATGTCCGCGAATTTCGCGACCTTCGGGACCTTCAAGCGTCTCTTCAAGCCGGCACGCGCAGTTTGCTGGGAGAAGTTCGACCTCTGGTGACCCTTCGAAGGCATTACTACCCCGAGGGAGGCTGGGGTTGGTGCGTGCTGATCGCCGCCCTCGCCGTCCACATTTTGACCCACGGACTCCATCTAGCTGGAGGCGTGCTGTTCTTCATCGCCCTTAAGAGATTCGGCCAAGAATATTCGCAACAGGCAGGTATGCACATATACGAGTCATTATGCTATTGTCTACTTTGAACTTAAAAGGATGAATGACGTGAAAATTGCTTTGGAATTATGCTTTTCGCGAGATGTAGTTTATCACAATAAGCCAATTTCATACGTCAATTTATTGTACGTCTATCATTATTTATCTTCGCTAGATGCTGGCCTCTTGACGCGATCGTGATTTCAATCAAGTGCCTGCACTAGATTTTTGCAGACATCCTTATTAATCCTTTTTGAATAAATTATACGTTTGAATGACATGAACTTAATGAAAGATCCGTGCGAAAACCAATTTTGTCCATAGGATTCCAGAACATACGCAAACAATTATTCGCACAAAATAATGCCATATTTTAAAAAATATGATGATTTACATTTCTTGAGAAATAAGAATTCTCGCGGAATTATTTCTCAAAATTGAATGTAAAACAATAATTTATTGCATATAAATATTATAATCGTAGGGAATTGAAATTTAACAAGGATTTTAGAACTAGAATTCTATGGAATTAAATATATTGCTACAGGGTGTTTTGACATGGACCAACGTTTCACACATAGGCTCTATGTCACCTAGGTTACTAGACCCGACTAGGTCACCACTAGATCACCAGAACCGACACCACTAGATTTCTTTGCCTGGGGACGCGCCCTATTCTGTGGCTCGCACAGGTTCCAGACCTGACACCACTGGATTTCTTTGTCTGGGCACGTAGCATATTCCTTGGCTTGCAAGCAGTGGTTTAGTGGGGTAGAGGTGCGTGGAGTTGATGCTCCCACACTTTTTTCTAAACGTATTTTTTTAAAATTTATTTTAACTAAAATATAATAAAGTAGTTTTTGTAACAATGTATTGGAAAAACGTTTGATTGGAAACTTGGTGTGAAAATTGTATCACTGCTGGTAGGGGAGGGGGTACTAACATATTATAATTAATAAGCGCCCCCAAACTTTTTTATTTAACACTATATCACTGCTTGCAAGGATTCTAGACCCGACACCACCGGATTTCTTTGCCTGGGCACGTGCCCTATTCCGTGGCTCGCATAGTCTTCATACCTGACACCACAAGATTTCTTTGTCTAGGGACGTGCAAAATAATTAATTTACACGACAAAGGTGCCATGATGATAAACTGGTAACTCTTCAAATTTAACAACTTATTGAATGATTTGTATGACATGTAGCATACCGATGGAAAGGGTATAATCTAGATTTTTTTTAAAAACTAAATTAAGTTCAAAATACAATAGTTATTATTTTTTTTATTTAAAGAATTTAGAAGTTGACATTTCTAATTTGTTCGCAAATTTTTTGTGACTTTGGAAGCCCAGAACTAATTTTCATTAAGCTAATTATATAAAATAGTAATTTATTTAAGTCAAATAACATTGTAAAATACAAACAATAGTTATTTCGTGCTATTACGACTACAGATTAAACTTGAGTCTATATTTATTATGAAAGTATTGATTATCGCAAAACTTCCGCGCATTTCGTGTTTTTATTCTTGATATAATCGTCATCTCAATTATTCGACGTTTGATAAGCAACTTCTTGTGTCCTAAACTGGATGATATGGATATCGACAACACGTGGCTCCAATAGGACGGCGCTACGTACCACACAGCGCATGCCACGATGGACATTCTACACGAGCGATTTTAGGGCATAGCGAATTAACGCCTTTTTAGTCTTCTTCGTTTGGGATTATCTTAAATTACAGATCTATGCATATAAACCTCAATCAATTGATGCCCTCAATGCCAAAATAATTTTGCCATGAAATATTATTTTAAATAAAATAAAAATTGAGTAATTATCTTACATGCAGCATATTTTATTTATATTTAAAGATTGAGCGTCGTTATTAAAAAAAAATCTGTATAATTTAATGATTTTTTGTAAAACACTCAATTATGAAATTCTTTAATATTCTAATATTAATTATTTTAGCATGAAGTTAAAGTAAACCGGTTGCCAGCCTCTGCTTTGTGTGCTCAAGTTCAAAGGAGATTTCAGAAGCAGAGATTAATGAGGCCTAAATCTCTTCACACAATTAATATTATTTACGAACAAGAGAGACTCGACTTCGTATTAAAAATCATAACTTTCGTCTGACAAAAAAGAGCCATGTCACGTAGAAGATATCTCCAACACGGAGATAAAAAAAATATAAATGGTTCTCTCGTCACGGTGACGCTCCGTCCACATATAGCACAAATGCGGAAATAAAAAAGCCGTAAAAATGTGGTATTCCCCCTGGAACCTAATGCCATATACCCATGAAGTCGTAAACACATGTTATGATAAATTTAAAAAAATACAAACATTTTCCGAAAGCCACGCAGAGCGGACATGCTTAATTTTTGCCTTAATTTATATTATTTGATAAAAATTATCAAATATTTTAAGAAAATCATATAGCAAAAATGTTGGCACCAAAGGACACCAAATTGACGGTTAATCGATAAAGTCTGCTTTTGCGGTTGGTTTCTTTAAGAAAACTGCTCTTACAAATATAAAAACGTCTTTTTTTCATCCACGAAATGATTTTTTTAGCCATTGACTGACATTCGATTCAATGAAAATTCCATTTTAAAATATTTGATGTCGAGAATTTGTGACTATTTCTCTTGTCGGTCACTCCTTAGGTGACTGGCAATATTTTGCCACTTAACCTGATAGTGTCATTTAAATGTCGGTCGGTTCAGGTCATAGCAAAAAGATGTGCGTGGGACTCGCACATTAGATAATTGATAGGCTTACATCTGTAGCCGGATCACTTCTCGAAGATTAAGTGTCCTTTTTTTATTGCTTTGGTGTCTTTGAAATTAATTCTGATCGGCGAGCAGGCTGTTAAAAATTCCGCGAAACAATTTATCCACAGATTTGATTGATGAGTCTGTTGTCGGTGCGTAACAAGTTATTTCCGACAAACGAATTAATTACCTGTCGATTCACACGCATATCTCATAAAGACACCTCATAAAATATCTTTGACAACTTGAGTATACTACTTTTTGCATTTATCCGCTAATTAATTTAAGTTGTTTGATATTTGACACGAGCGAGATCAACAAACAAAGACGAACTTACGCGCAAACATGTTAATTGACATGTGACTTATTATGACGAGTATCTTATTATTTCACATAGTTTCCTGCACAGATTTAATTCAATCAAATCTGACACCAGTGTAACGTAGAGTAGGATCGCTCCCAGGGCAATCTCTGGGCAGCTCCCGCGTATTAACTCCGAATGGGTATTTAGCTCTACGATTCCCACACATAAAATCCCAGAGGGGGAGCAACCCTACGCCCGTAAGTAACAGTTAAATCCCTGGGATAATGATTTAGAGACAGCAACCTCATCGGTTTGCTCATCAAACGCTGCTAGACTAACATAAGTTGGGTACACAGTTGCCTTGTATTGGGTACCAATAAAATAGAATGTGGAACTGCCAATAACAGGAGTAGGAGGACTCTGTGCAAAAGACGACGCCATTATTTTCAACAGCCTAGTACATTTACGGGAGAACGGCTTTCAGCTGCTCTAACGACGATCCGTCTTCATGGCTAGATACTACGAATGAGCTAACTAATATGAGTACCATGGAGAAGGGGGGTCTCCTGCAGTCCGTTATCTAGTACCTAGCGAGGTTAGGCATCGCTGACAGTCCAGAGTGCTCGTGCAAAAATTCGTTCAAGGACGCAGAACGTATTATGTGGTCATGTTATGGCATGGCTTTCGAGAAAGAGGCTCTCCTGTACCGTGTCAGAGGTCCCTGTCTTGGACCTGTTGGACACAAAGATCTAGTGACCCACCCCGGTGCTTTTGGTACCTTTAAGGCCTTTTGCTCCAGTTTCAGCGCCAAATACCAATCGAGTTTAAATTAGAAGATTCAACCACCAACATAGCCTCTTTTTTTTCCTGTGGGCGAGGAATCTTCACAAGACACCCAGAGAATCTGGGAATTCACGATTGATCGGTCGTGCCTTCTCTGTCCCCCTGGTATTGCTTCAGGAGGACAAGTAGTCTGGTCTTAGGTGATTGGCCCTATTCTATTGTTTGCGCTCTGCGTCTCTCTCTTTCACTGCCCTCTTTGGCGCTGAGTATCTCTTCTACGTATTTGCGCCAAAGGTCCCAGTTCTTCTTGCTTTCCATCATGCTGTGGATGGCTTGTGGATGTTGTCAAAGTTGAGCTCGGCCACCCCGAGTGCTTGTTTCAGCAGTTTTCTCTGGGGTGCCCAAGCTTCACAGCCAATGATGGTGTGCTCTACGTCGTCGACCTCCGCTTGGCAGTGTTAGCACGTAGCGGATGGTTCTTTGCCAATCCGCTTCAAGTACGCACCGAAGCATCCGTGCTCAGTGAGCACCTGCGTCAGGTTAGCGGTAGGTTGTTTCACCGTGTTCCCGGGCCCTCCACCGACATATGACCGGGATAAGTCGATGGGTCCATCTTCCCTTGCTGGACTGATCCCATCTCCGTTGCCAGGCTTCCCTCAGTTTCTGGTCATGTTCATTGCGACTTTTAGGATCTTCGTAGTCCACGGCCCTCTTCTTTGCTTCCAGCGGGGGTATTCCAGCAATCACGAGCACTGCTTCTTCAGATACAGTTCTGTATGCTGCGGTGACTCGGAGCGCTCCCTGCCGCTGGACCCCGGCCAGCTTCCTTCTGTAGCTTTCGTGTCTGAGCGACTCATGCCATATCGGGGCTCCGTACAGAAGGATCGAGTGTATTACCTCGTATCTACATATTTGTTTTAGTCATTTCCGAAATGATCCTCTCTGGGACGTAATTTTTTTGCATAAACTATTTCGTGTCTTAGGTATGCGGATGTCGTTGTGGGTCTCATTGTTCGTGTTCAGACCCTATAACAGACATGGTTCATGGATGGTTCCCTTTAAACTGAGATTGGACTGAGTGGTAGTGTGACCTCGCGTAGTAGTTCATTTGCATATTAGCGTAACCTCTTCCTTCATCCTTCAACTATTAAGAGAGAGAGAGAGATCTGGCTGCGAGAAGGACGTCTTCCCATAGCCAAGGCTATTCGACTACTCCCTACTCTTGCTCTCTTTAGACGTAATGACACATTGTGGATTTGGCACAGTAGGGCAAATCAGAACTTAAACATCACAAATAATGAAACTCCAAGCGATAGTTGGTCGGAAATATTTTTAATGCTTTTAATGAATATTTTTAAATGACGCTACGAGTATACACTACGCCATCTTTACAGTATTTGTGTCTATATGCAGCATAAAATAATCGTTAGATCACAAATTCTTAAACAATTTTCATCCGTAGAATACCTGCCGATTTGGTCTGTTTTAAGTAGACCCCTTGCTTTTATAATATTGATTTTTTACAAATTCATATCAGCTTTAAATATAGTACTCATTTGTTTTTATTCGAAACAAATTCTGACATTGAAGACAATTAAAGTTTGAGGCCCCCTCTGTTAATATAAACCACTTTGGGAATGACTGCGCTAGCGCCCCTATTTTATTATATATTACACAAACACAACTACTAAGGCACTCTTTCTGCAATATTTTATTTCTTATCGTGAATAATTTATTATGCAATTTTTGGAGCACTGCCTTAAGCTTTATATGATTTAATGGCTCAATTTACGAGGTATTCTGCAATATATCTCATAATTTTATATCGGATCGAATACGAATACTCTAATTGTTTATCAAATTGGATATTTATCTTGTGGATAAAAATGTGTTTCATGTTTCAAACTCTTATTTGGGCTTTTTAAAAGCTAATTGCTGAAAATTAAATCTCCGCACGACGCAACTTCTTTAAACAAAATCTGGACCAAATTGAAATATTTCGTGTGCATAATTACATGGAACGCATGCGAATTTTCAAATTAGTCGATTTTTTTGGTCGCCACATGGAAGTGATCATCCTATTAATTTTAGAACGGACATAATGAGCAACAATCGGGTAAAATGGGTAATTTAATTTTCGTTGCACCACACGTGATCTGGGGCCATCATTTTGCCTAATGATGGATTATTTTAGCGCCATTCCGAAGCTAAAAACATAATGTCTGACCTGTGAGCCAATAAAATATATAGGGATAGCGTGCTCTTAATTATCCTGTAGGAAAGCACATTGTTAAAATTGCTCCTCATTAATATTTTCATCCTTGTATAGCAATATTTCTTCCAGGGATCTTGTTTATGAACTTCTTGGATCCTTCCAATTCTTTAAATCCATTTGTTATTGTAATATTGTGCCTATAGCATTTATGGGCGCGCAAAATAGCAATGATGCAAATATTAGATATATGGTCAAATTTGATTTATTAAAAATAAATTTTAAGACATCCAGAGTGATTTATTGCGTTCGTTTTAACACAATATTTTCCGTCGGTTGTCTTAATTAAAAATTAAAACGTAATGTGGTCGCAATGTACAAACAAAGCTAGTTAATCGAATCGATTCGATATGGAAGACATGACCGTAATTTGTAATTTATTAGCTTCCTGTGCTTTGGTCAGACCTAATGGCCATTCTTCCATCTAACACAAGCAAATTATGAAAATGTGTAAAGGTTAAATCGAATTAGCTGACAAATTTGATTTAGAATTCATAACCCAGAAAGCCCTCATTAATTCATTATCCGGCCGCAATGTGTTGCTTTTGGATGCACCACATATACATGATGAATTTATGATCGGATAAATTACCATAGGATTTACCATAAGAACATGGTACGGGCAAAGGCTATTATTATTTATTGGCAGACTACACGATTTCATGAGGCTGATTGCTATGAGCGATTATCGAGTTTGCAAATTACACTTAAGGTCTTCTATTGGTGTTAAATATTAGTCTGGGTGTAATGAATTGAAAAAATATAATAAAATAGGTTAAAAAAATACTTTATTATTTCTTAAAAAATCCTGGGGTGTATAAGACAACCTTAACACATTCCGGTCCGCTATATTTTGCAAAAAATGTCGTCTAAAGTCCGCGTGAAAAAAAAATGTTTGTGTAAAATTAAACTCGTAAAATTCCCGATTTCCCGACAAATTATTTGTTTCCGTCGGTGCTAATGAATACTTATATACTATAATACTTTGATGTGATTTGTAATTATATCACGGAGAAATATAAAAAAATCTGAAGCTCGTATCTATTATATTTCATATCGATATTCCCATTATTAGAGTCGATGTGTAGTAAATACATCACCGGTAGGTAAAGGTTAATATAACAATTTGAAAAACATATATGTACTCTACATAGTACATCTACATACTAGGCGTCGCCTAAGCATGCGTCCAGATTTCGACGGGCATTTCTCGATTTAGTAGCCTTCATAGTGCTGGTGAATTGTACGATTTCTGTTAAATAAAAATTTCAATCTCGATTTTTTCAGGATTACGTTTACTAACCTCGAGATTCATGAGCACCTGAAACTGTCCAGGATCCCGGGATTGGATTCCTTAGTCCCAGAAGTACCGACCTGATATATAGATGGCGCTTGTTGTTTTTTTTAATACTATGGTAGAAAGTACTTACCTTATAAAGCTTAAGTTTCAATTTTGAATACGCTATGCTGTTTAGTATTTGTTTGGCATCCATTAATGATCGTCAACTGAAAATGCACGAGCTTGCAGATATGGTGGACATTTCAAAAATTGCTCTATATTGCATATTAACTAAAATTTTTGACATGATAAAGCTGTGCGCATGACGGGTGCCGCGTTTGCTCACAATGAAACAAAGACAGCGTCGTGAAGATGTTTCAATCGAGTGTTTGGTGATATTTCACAGCAATAAACTCATATTTTTACGTCGACAGAGTAAACAGGGTATCGAAGTTATTAACCATCTCTAGAAAAAGTGTAACGAACTGAAAGAAGACTATGTTATATATTGTATAACATTAATTTTAATGAAAAGAATAACATAAAGCATTACAATATTATTTTTTGTGCATTGAAAGTTTAAACTATAGATCTGCAAAAGTACCGCGCGGAAAACACGCGTTTTCAAGTAAGCGGACTGTAATGAGTTTTAGCATAACGACTTTATTTTTTACAGTATCATCTGTTTTTATTAAAAATGTATGCAAGATTTTAAAAAAGGAACTATAAAATATTGGTTTACTCACTTTACGCACTCTGCTCTTTTGGACACTCTACTCTAAATCATCAATTAGTTCTACTTTTAAATTGTGAGGATTTCAAATATTTTTGTCATAAATTGTGACAACAAATATAAAACTATATGTAATACGCATTAAAATGAAATTGGACTACAAAAATTACACGTAAATTTGTCTGATTCTCTATTTCTTTTAGCGTCAGAAATAGAGCTGCGGGGACAAATTTGACCCACATTCAGAATAGGTGGGTTAATAAGTGCAAAATGTTATTGTTTGTTTGATTATATCAATATTTTCCCAATCCAGGACTTAAATATGTTTTTCATATAACTGGTGTATTAATATTTCATCAAAGAATATACTTAAGTATTTTGAAAGCTTATGAATCCCAGCTGTCCCACGAAGAAACATGTGTTTCAACTCCCAAGCGGAATGCGTTTAAATAACATTTTTATTTTGCTGTTTGGTTGGCTTACATTGAAAATGCTATTGATTTAGCAAAATTGAGTATGCAATAGCCATGATTGAATAGGATTAAAAGGCCGTTACTAGAGCACAATGATGGTCTCGGCCCTGGGCTGGTCCCGCTATGAGCCTCGGGCCATCGCCGACTGCTTGCACCACAAACCACTCTAATGCACGCTCTCCACCATGGGAATTGACACCAGCTCCAACACCTCGTTCAACTCCAACCTTGACTTCTCCAGCCAACAGATGAATGACACAACATATGAACTCACAGAGTGATCAATAACCCTCAGAGCGGCCATTCTTCCACGTTTCGTCATTGCCCCGCATGATTTCCTTATGCTCCAAATATTGACATCATGAACAGTTCATAACATAAATAACGCTATCTCAAAAAAACTGGCGGTATTAGTTTTTTTTTTAGATTTAATGCATGCCTGTGCTACGCCATTATAAGCTTTAGAGGGTTAATGAGTCATAAAAGCGTCATGGATGGACCGCAATATTAATAAATTGTACTATTTACAAATCACGATTTTTATTCATAGAATCGTAAAGCATAATTAGTAAAAGGTACAAATCTATTTTTAAAATATCAGGGCGTATCACATGAACGTTCGGAATTCATAGCTGAGAATGGACTATTTTTTTCATAAACATATATGCTATATTCGTATGTCCACCACTTAGCATTCACACAAATTCACTTTTCTCTCAAGACCGCCACAGCATGCATCAAACTTGTATATCAATAAATGAAGCTTAATACTCTTAATATTGTTGGACCCCATAATAGAATAACTTTGTTACAAAGCTGAATTTTAAGTATATAATTGATTTATGTGACTTTATATTATTTATTGCGATTTTAAGAAGACCAAGCATTGAAAATGAATCGCTTTTCGCAATATTTGAGAAATTTTAGACGTGTATGGGTACCTTAACTAATCCTACCATCGATCTACGAATGTATGATGATAAGCTCTATATCACTTGAGTCCCCGAACGCATATATGCGCGATTACTAATCAACGGGATAAATTCTGCAACTTTATAAACAATAAATTCTTCAACCCTTTGAATCACCTCATCCCGAATTTCAGAACTGTTTCATCAGAAGTAATGATGCATTTTAAAAGTCAAAAGGCAACACAAAAATTTAAATTATTTCTATTATCATTAGGTTTTTATGTACTATTTTAGAATTGTTTCTGTTTTCAAAACAATTGAAGACTACAATTGATCTGTCAATTTTAAATAGCCGAAATTGTAAAATATTGCACTAGATTTATCTCAAAAACAGTCGATTTATGACTAACTGAAAATCCGAATCTTCATATGAAACCATATAATGTAAAGTACAGTCAAATATTGTATAACGTCGAGATAGAGAACTTGCTATAGGAAAAAACGCTATAAAAAGATAGGCATCCATTAAAAAATTAGGTTTAGGTTTTTTCAATTGTGTTTTGTAATTTGAAGGAAATCAGAAAAATAAACATTTTTACATTTTAAAAGACCCTGTAAGTGTTTAGTTTATTTAAAAAGAACGGGAGACAGTGACTAGGGAATCCAATCCCGGGATCCCGGATATTTTTAGGTGCTCATGAATCCCGGGATTGGTAAACGTAATCCCGAAAAATTCGGGATAGAATTGTTTATATAACAGAAATTGTACACCTCACCAGCACGATGAAGGCTACTAAATCGAGACATTCCTGCCGAAATTCGGATTCTTAAAAAGAATGGCGTAACTATTAATTGGCGAGCTTAGGCGACACCTAGAGGCATTGACTGTATAATCTATGTATACATATATAGAGTACATGTTTTTCAAATTGTTATATTAACCTTTCCCTACCGGTGATGTATTTACTACACCTCGACTCTAATAATGGGAATATCGATATGAAATATAATAGATACGGGGTTGAGAATTTTTGTATTCCTCCGTAATATAATTACGAATCACATCAAAGTATTATAATATATAAGTATTCATCTGAAGCGACGGAAATAAATAATTTGTTGGGAAATCGGGAATTTTGCGATTTTTAGTCTGTAAGTGTGTCAGTCACATTGATGATGTTATACGAAAATGGGGGCTCACGCGGGCATCAACTCGAACTAGCATTTAAATATCTGATGACGATACTTCCAACAATTGTAGAGGACAAGATCCCGGGTTGGTCTAATGCAATCCCGAAATCCCGGGATGGAAATTTTGGCACGGGATTGGATTCGCTAGCAGTGATTGAAATTTCGACCCATTTCTACAAGAAAGTTGCACTCTACCAAGCTTTTAACATTGCGAACATTAACAACAATTTTCGATACTAGAATAATTATACATATGGGCTTTTAATTAAAATCTACAAAGCTGCATTTTTATCTACAAGTAGTTTATGTTCATTATTGTTAAATAAACGTTGTATACTTTCGATACAATGTGGCTAGGGATTCGGTAGACGTGGCTAAAATTGTAGCGCGGGAAATTGAATGAAGTATGGAAATTTTTTAAAACATAGCAATATTAAGTACATATAATATTTATTATAAGCTACTACAACATGTCACATTCACGACATTAATGACATGTGATTGCATATAAACGCTATTAAAAATATATTACTAGATAAACTTTTCTTGCAGTTAGAAGTTAACCTTGTTAAAATTTTAATATCTTGAACATTTGAATTAATTGAAATATTTGGATTTAATGAGTAAAAGATTTTTATTTGTATTATCTTCTAAGACATCAAATGAATTAAGACAAACAATATTAAGGCCGCGTAAAAAAAGCCATGAAGCTCATATAAAATTTAAGGATACGTCCTAAGAAAACGCTCAAAAACTCAATAAAATAAAGTTTCTCTCAAAACATTTTTCCATAAATCTGAATATAGTCCCAAGAATCTCATTCTAAAGCTCCAGTTCCATCGTCCAAAGGTCACCAAATCCAGTTTTGAAATGAAATCACAAGAGACATAATCGTGCAATGATATTTCGCACAAGTGATGTGATTTGGATTGAGTGATGTGACGTTACGAATGACTAAAATATGATCGTAACTCATGACACAGCCGACATTTTGATTTCAGGTCAATTTATTATCATCCGGCCAAGAACATGATACTTAGTTATAGCGTTTCGTTACATGTTTATACATTGTTGCAATTTATACTTTCCACTTGTGATAATTTATTGAGTACGTATGTCTATCTTTATTCTTTACGGCGTTATCAGTGCCATATTTTATATTCAAGTCGTCCCTATTGTAGATACAGACTGATCAAACAAAGCTCCGGCGGGATATTCATTTCATCCTAATTTACACACGTTTATAGGGCAAACGTTCCATACTGACCCTAATAACAATAACGTATGAATTTTATTAAATGTATGAACGAATAAAACCGAAAGCTACCTGTTGGCAGCATCCAATATAAAATTTTCAATAGATTATGTGTAGGGTGTGGCAGGGAAACTTCCTTATTTGAAACGTGCGTCCTGAAACGACAGTTATTCCGAGAAAGGTTGTTTGAAAGAACGGGATCTAACGCTTTCTGTCATGCAGGTTTACTAATGATTATGCAAGGGACTGTCTTTATATATATTTCTATAGCATGGAAGAAATAATTGAACTATATCTCCTTATACTGTTTATGTTATTCGCTTTTTAAATAAGGTAATTTCCCTGCCGCACATATATGTGTAAATACAAGATATAATATTTGTCTAAAGGCTAAATTATGATCTGGGCAGATTCTCGCTTTCTCATAGCCAATGACTTTTTTGAGTGTTGAAACCCCACTAAATTGTCATTCAAGAATTATATTTCCACAATTTAAATTTTAACCAGAATCATTAAATTTAGAGTCTTAGAACTATTTCGCTATGCACACACATACCCATTTCAGGAAATGTGCGACCAAATTCATTACTTTTTATGATGCCTAAAAACACAGTCTTCTTAAGATACTATCAATAATTCATAAAATTATCTTGACAATCTTCATAAAATTTTATTGTAGCCGCTGTCATGTTTACAAGGTATTATTACCATTGCAAATATCTTGCCTAATTTGAATATTTTTCACAGACAAACAGCTCTGTGGGTCGTGTGCTAGGAGCTAGAACTATAAGCATAATTAAGATAATTCGTCGACTTAATGCGATCGTATATTTCATTCCAACGACGCCATGTCAAGATCGAGTTCATAAAAAATTGTAATAGTATTTCATAAGAGGCCTATAACGGTCCATGACTCGGTAACGATTGTTATGCGGTTGAATTTGCATAATGAAGCCGATCGACCACTTGGACTTGATGAGCATGTTGGTCCATTATTTATCTAGCATGCTCTTCTTCTCCCAATGCATTGTGCTTGACCTACTATTAATTGGCATACGTGTGTCCCCCGGGAATATAAAATGTATTCTATTCGGATTCTGTTTCCATGTATCCAATTATTAGAGTGAATTCATTGATTCAATTGCGGCGACTATTTGCAGCGGGTAGCTTATGGGCTATAATTTAAAAAAATGCTTACAAGATGCCGCCATAAATCTTTGTATCGTTTGTGCGAGAGCCGCCACCGTAAATAAATCTAATTTATTACCCTGTCAGAGGCAGGGTGTGTAGAAAAAGTATGTTGCGTCCTCTAAGTGCGGTTTGCGGAGAGCCTAATAAGAAATGGCCGCTCCTGTCCACTCGTCGAATCCGGCCCTGTCCATTTCAGATGTCTCCCTTTTCCGTCAACTGCATTAATTATCTTCAAGAGCCTTGTAATGAGATCTCTTACTCTTCAAATTATACGGCAAATTTTATTTTTTTAATTATGACCACTCTTAATCCTTTGGGTGCAAACCGGAAGAATCGAAGCCTTATCGAAAAATTTCAAGAAAATTTGATTTAAAGTTTGAAAAAAAATTCATTAAAAAATTTTCAATTTTCTTTTTTAAACCTTATTTCTAAGTAAAAATAAAAAAAACAATACCTATATTATTTGAAAAAGTGCAAACAATAAGGTGACAAAGTTTTAACGCAATCGAATGAACAGTATGGCAGCACATAAAATACGAACAAACAAATTATTATTTTTGTATATTAAACTATGCTTATGTTACTCGCGTAATCCTAAGCAATAAGTGGATCAAATTTTATCGCAATCTGATGGACGGTATGGTAGTGCATTACATACAAACAAACAGAGATTATTTTTTTTTTTATAAACGAAGGGGATTAAAATATAACCCGGAGTTTTGTTGTACAAATTCATAATTTTTTTTTCATCAAATTTACATATTTTTAATTGCGTTAAAAAGTGTTTTTTTGGTTGCTTGAGCAGCGAAAGTCGATCCGCGTCCATGAACCCGACGTGAGATTCGAAATATCGGATGAAGATAAATTTTCAATTCTATCCCTTCCCACTCGTATATATCCAGTATAATGTTCTATTCTTTATTTTTGCTATTTATTGTATTATACATACAACATTTTGAAAAATACCCAAAAACAACTTTCTTGGACTTTTTAAAAAAATCTAGATTATACCCTTTCTAACGATATGCTACAAATCATACAAATCATCCAATAAGTAGTTAAACTTGAAGAGCTACCAGTTTGCCAGAGTCAGGGTTAAAAATATACGTTTTTATGCTTTTGATGTTTTTATTGAATTTATTTACAAAATTCGTTCAAATTCCACCTCAATTTCGTATATACGCATGAAACCCTTTATTTATTTCAATTGTAGTTGTCCAAAGTAGCATTTCCTCTTTAATATTCGGCAGCCCTATTCCGTGGCTTGCACGTTCTCCAGATCTGACACCACTGGATTAGATGACCGTCGACTGTAAGTGCGCGACCTAATAGATATGATTGGCTTTTCGAAAAAATACTGTACAACGCATATTGGCTGAAATTTTGGACATGAGAAAGCTGTGCACAAGATGAGTGCCGCATTTGCTCATAATGGAACAAAAACAGCGTCGTGATGATGTTTCAATCGAGTGTTTTGACAATGTTTCACAGCAATAAGGCCGAGTTTTTGCATCAATTCATAACCATGGGTCCATCACTTTACACTTGAGATAAATGAGCTATAATTTGTAACTCATATAGATCATAGAGGCATGCATTTATATCCGAAAATGCCGCAAAAAGCTCTAAAAGAGGATGAAATGGCCGCAAGGTCTGTGTGCCCAACTGGTCCGCTTTTAAGACCGCTGACATGACGAATGAACGCCTCGCGATCAAACGCCATACCCAAACATTATGATCACTCATTAAGTATATAGTATAAAAACGGACAGAGTGCATCAGTGTTGATTTATGTAAAGTAGAATGGTTAAGTAAAATAAAAACCATATGCAACTTTCGACTGTGTCGGTATTCTGCGTTTTGCACCCCAAACTCAGTTGCACCCGTGGCGGACGCCTGCTTTGCCATCCCCTTGTTACGGTCCTGTTTTCTTTATCACCGGGTATATTGTAACGTCTGTTACATTTTGCCTTTACCGAATCTAAATGTTTGGATTTTATTATTGTAGAACATTAGAAATGTGATTTCGCCATTTTCTTCGATCCTATTAATTACGCTCGCATACCTATACTCCATATTTGGTCTCTTGCATACTGGGAATTGTTGCCAGGGAACTGTTTAATTGGATTTAATTAGAATGTAGCACAAAATATAATTAAGTTTTGTTTAAAGAGCCTTGTCCAGCCAATCTTTTTAATAGAGTCATAAGCCTTTCAATTATATATTTTTTATATGATATGAAAAATATAATAAAGGCTATTGATAAGATAAAAGCTTATTCAATCCATACAATGGCGACAAAAAAGTCGAAAAAAATATTTTTAAGGGGATGTCTAATGTCTAACTAAAAGACTAACGAAATCGTTTTATTTAGTATATTGACCTTTGAAACAAAATGTTTTTTTAAGCATCCAAAACATAGCAAACAATGTCCCAATCAATGACTAACAAACTCTATTGTATTGGAATATTTCGCAAAAAGTTGACTGATGAAAAAATTCACATAAAAGATGCTTAATTTGACCAATATATTAAACTAGATTTCGGATATAATTTTGCGCGTATTATTCAATTCACGCGTAAATAGATTTATACAGATCAACGGATCATCATCTAACACATCAAATGCTTAGATGAATGTAGAAATGAATGCAAGTTGATTAGGTTTAATTAAGGAATTTTCTTAACAAAATTCAACATAATGTGAATTAATTGGAAGATTTAATTCATACGGACGTCCTATTTTGCTTATCATCTAGCTAAGTGCCAATTAATCATGCGATAAACTAATTGAATGCATTCCGAAAGCTATTCATAAACATTCAAGCTAAATTCGATATGATATAATATTGTTTTTGGCGAAAAACTAAAAGATTTAATTAAGAAAGCTCATAACAAAAAAGTTTTATTTGATTTACAGTGCGAAATGAGTTATTCTCATCCAAACTGAAGTTTAATTTAAAGTTGTTTGATATAATTTTATTCATTCTTAACTCGATTTGCTTGAATTTCTTTTATATGGTACAAATCTTCTTTGTTGAGCAACAATATGGTCCGAATTGTGATTGTCTGGCCTGGCAAAGAACTACCTGAATTGATTGTCAACGCCGCATCCAATTAATGTTATCTTCTGTTCACGTCGACAAACTTGTTCGCCGATATTTTTGGTTGAATAATGCTAATTCCACAAGTCAACTCACTCAGCTCATAAATCAAGCTGTCAACGGCTTCTCCCAAAACCCGCCGATGTTCGAGACCTTAACTTTTCTTTGTTTTCCACACAATAGATATACAAGTCAATCACTACGTATGTACAATTTAGAAATGTATTTATATACAGGCAACCTTCTTACAAAACCACATTTCCACATCACGACTGTATCACTGAGAATTTTAAACAAGATCGATGATGAATCAATCGAAGTCATGTTGTAGCGGACTTATACGAGAGTAGTTCCACCCGACTCAACTAAGAAAACTCAAAAAAAATGGAAAAAACATCTATATTTCTCAGCATCTCCTTTCAACTTGATATACTTTTCTCATGCTCATTTCTCTTCACCAAGCGCTGCGCATGCTATACTGCACCTGCAATTACCGACCGAAGAAGAAGCGGGAGTCGAGAGGAGCCGTCAGTTGGCCTTGGCTGCGGGAGGACGTCCTTCTCGCAGCCAGATCTCTCTCTCTCTCTCGTGCTGAACAAAAAGTTACCTAGAGAAGAGAGTCTTTCAGTTCGAAACCTCGAAAGTGCCCCCGCTCCTATGTAACAGTAACAATAACATTACTATGTTTCACATGAAGATTCGGAATTTCAGGTAATCGAAGATGAGAAAAATACAATATCGTACAAGTTCTACTATTTAAAATTGACAAGCCCACTCTATTTTCAATAGTTTTTAATACAAAAATAACAAAAAAGGATGACACAACTCGAAGGTTCAAAGAATCTATTGGTTCTTAAATCTAATGGAGATTACTTAGATAGAATTTGGTAAAAGTAAATGCGTTTTAATTCTCATTTGCGAATTCCGAACGTTGATATGGTACACCTAATATATAATTGTACTGTATAAAATATATTTGTATTGCTAAAATCTATTGGTAAAATATAAAGGATAAAAAAAGGATGTGTTTTGGTTGACATGATTTCAACCCTTTTAGTCGTGTAAAATAAAAAAACAAAAATAAAAATCTTAATTAGTAAAGATGTCGCTATAGTTCTTACCTCAAAGAAAAAATATATCTTTGTGTTCACAAAATGGCGACTGTTTAAAAAAAAACATTTTTGGCTTTATTTTTTCACAGTTTTAATTTTTTTTTTTTAAATAGTCAAAAACAAAATTTTGACATATTTCTGGTAGCAACAATAGATAATTATATTAAAAATGTTTTTACTAAATTTTAAATAAATCAATTAATTAGAACTTGAGATATCATGTCAACCGTATTGAAAAAGGGAGTTTCGAGAAAAACGCGTTTAAAGATTTCATTCTGGTAAGACCGGCTTAGTTGGCGCGTCACTAAAATAGCCATAACTCCGTAAATAATTGGTATTTTGGATCTTTCTTTGGAGGATATGTTCTTAAAAGTCTAAATTTTGAAACAATACAAAAAAAAAAACAACAAAATCACTACTACTAGATCCTTTGAGATGCATTTTGACTTTGTCTCAAAAAATTGCATTCCTATAACACTAATTATAACTTTTGTACAAGCGGCCTTTCAATGCGAATTATCGTCGATGAAGCGATCTCCAATTGAAGTGCTTCTTCGAATTCATCTATTATATTTACCCATACAAAAATCTCCAAATCTCTCGACGCTATTTTTCCAAGCACTCGAGCTGTCATTGTTCAAAAAAATCCGCATGTCATCAACCTGAAGACTTACATCGATGGCTTTAATGAAACACTTCGCACAACGTATTTTCGACAAAACAAACACCGGGTAACGTAAGAAGCCACAATGTAACCACTCGAGGCAAATTTCTCGATAAATACTAGTAGCTGGATGGTGTTTCGCTCATAGCAGTGCTGATATTTTTAATTAATAAAAAAAAAATGGATGGGAATAATTTTTTGGAGTGCGAATATTTAATTGGTCTTGATCTTGTTACTGATTTTTGCTGCGGGGCTTTTGGCTGATTTTGAAATCTTCCGCTTGAATTGCGTCCATTGAATAATGCCTTGTTGATTGCTCCCATTTTTTTTAAATAACCACCATCACATTGCTAATAAATATATTTATAAGGTATTTTTCGTATATTTTCCCTGGGGTGTACTGTGAATTATTTTCGCTTTCTTAAGCCGACATCCTCTTCATTTAAGCTAAAATAGATCATTCTACATGACTGAATATTTTTTATTAGCTCGTCTTCTAATATAGACCACATTTCGCTGAAAAGCCCGCCCCCTCATTTATTATGGGGTGACATAAGACGATGACGAAGAGAATAGACTGCAAGATATCTTTGCTTGTAGTCCTGACGTGAATTTATCGAAGTTACGAGGTGGTGGGTTAGAACTATTAATAAAATATCATCTGGAATCTGATAAAATAATATTAATAATCATTTATTTTATTAATATATCAAACATTTTATAAATCCGCATCGATTTAATGATTATTTGATTTAATTAATTTTCTTAAAATAAATATGTCAATCTCTTAAAAATAAATAAATATCATAATACATTATTACAATATTTGAGTTACTAAAATTGTAAAGACATCTAGCGATATTTAAAAATATTCTAATTAAGGTTCGAATATTTGCTAAAATAATTTTTAAAATATATCAATAGATGATTCGATTATAAACAATTAAATGATAGAAATGCATGAAAACTATTTATATATATTTATTATTATTAAATTATTGCAAAATTTAATATGATTTTATTTTTCTATTTACAGGTGGGTACCTCATCGATTTATTTAAACCTTGAAAGAATATTTTCAATCAATCAGGTAAAACTCATGTAAAAGTATGAAGCTACAGTAATATTATGGGGGTGGAATATATATCTGTATACTTCTGGTTATCTATAAAATTTCCCACTTCTAATCTTAACTTATCAATCATTATACTTGATTTTACGGTAAATACCCTTGTATATAAAACAAGACCTGAGCAAGTATTTGCTTTCTTACGGCAACTCGTTGACCCAAATTATTAAGATTTTTTTATTCCAACCAGAGTAAATTATTGTATTATTTAATACATGACATTGATGTTTACATGACATTGTGATTTAATACATGATGTTTGACATTGAGCTTTAAACGCATTTTTTCACTATAAATTTACCAAATCTTTAATTTCTTATCATCGCTTTTTCTTTAATATTTCCTTGTTTCTTACATTCAATCGACAATATATCAATTACTCTACATAAATTCTTATATGCTTTAGGCATATTTCTCAAGTATATCTTGAGAAATATCGTAAATTCTCATTTCTCGAGAAATTTTATAAATCCATTTTTATTAAATACAGTAAATTTTGTAGAACTGTTTTAAATACAGATCTGAAATTTCTGCCAAAAAGCATTCTGTTTCTGCAAAATTTCTCAAGAATTCACAAGAAAAATTAAGAAACGAAATCGAGAATTCTCATTTCTCGAGGAATGAAAATCTTCGAGAAATCAAAATCTCTACCCAAGCATATCTAGAAATCTACATTTTAAAATAAGATTTCAACCTTCAACTATTACTTTGTAGAATTCACCCCTTAAACCTTTTTTTGTGCGGTAGATGCGTTCCGCAGAAAATCGCACAAAAAAGCTATTACTTGCATAGAAAGAATGAAGATGCGTTCCATGGATTTTAAAAACCGCATAACTTTGAAAAAATTATATAAAATAAATCCAATATCGCACAAAAAAGTTAATAAAAAATAACAGGATAAGGCAATTAAAAAATAACATTTAAAGGACAACTGGCATTTCAAATACCACACATCCACTAGAGAAATACTAATTATTTTAATTATTACAAACTATCATCGCTATATGATAATTTTCATTGCAATTTCGAAAATCACAGAATGGCGACTGTTTTTTGGCCATTTTTTGTCTTTTTTGGCCTTATTTTGTCACAGTTTTGGTTTTTTCTTAAATAGTTAATATTTTGAAGTATTGAATTTGAATTAATTAAATCTTGAGATATGATCTCAACCGCGTTTAAAAACACAGTTTAGAGAAAAACGCGTTAAAAGATTTCATTATGGCAGAACCGAACAAGTTGCTGCATCACTAAAATAGCTAATAATATGACTTGCCCAGTCCCAAATTATAGTTTTTTTCCAAATTTCGATTAGTGTTGATGATTTATTTTCTATTTTATCCAAAATATCTCGATACGTACTCTTTATGAAATTTTAAGAAATGAAAAAATTGCTTTAATAAAAACCGCATAACTTCGAAATCGCACAAAAAAGTAATATATGAACAAAATTAAATGACCAGGAAGGCAATAAATATATCGTTTGCAGTAGTTTCTCTTTTCGAGAATTATTTCTCGAGAATTTCTCAAGAAATATGCAAAATCGAAAATTCTCGAGAAATTTTCTGATTTTTCGAGAAATTTCAAAAATCGATTTTTATTGTATGGAATAAAATTTTTATGAATATTTTTGATTCAAATACAATGCATATACATAGAAGTGGGTTTCGGCCAAAATGCGTTCCGTTTGAAAAATTTTATTAGGGTTTTAGATATGACAAAAAAATGTTTAAGAAACGAAAAATACATCCTTAACTTATTTATTCCGCCATTAAATATTTATGCTTTCTCAGAAAGTCTCAGAAAATTTGAGAAATTAAACCGAGAATTCTCATTTCTCGAGAAATGAAAATCATCGAAGAATCAGAATCCATAGTTTGAAAGACAGGCACTTTGGATGAAATAATGATTTGTTTTTCGATCGTAAAACCACTACTAATTGATTGATCAAATACAATATTGAAATTTTAGCACATCAATAAATTAAAAAAGGATTTTTAGCGAGTCTTGAATCGAAAGCACTTCAATATTAACATATGAACGATTCTGCGATTACTCCGGCGTGACAGACTAAATAAATCAAGTGGCATTCTAATGGAAAATCCATAAGCAAGATGTTTACTTCAATTGATGCCATTTGTCCATATAGTAATCGAGATATTTCTTCGATCAAACCACTCGAAAAAACGCTCCGCATGACTTGTAACAGAGACGTTCTTGGATCTTATTTCGGCTCAATTAAAATGGAACCGTTGTTATTATTTATATATGAAATTGGGAGGCAGGTCGTGAGCAGTTATCTCGTTAATTTTGAAAGCGCCGCCGTAACGTGTTTTTTGCCGCATAATAATGGCCATTGTTGCGGAATTGAATCGCCACCGGTTGATTTACCATTTAATAGTTTGCTTGTAAAACAGAAATCTTGCCATATAAATTCCCTCATTGTCTCTCGGAACAACCGTGTTCCATATATGGAACGCAACTGGTAACCGATGCCAGTAGCGACAAAACTCTAGATTGGAACACGAAGCTCTCGAGGCTCCTGCAAGAAGTCAACAGGTGAATTCTGCAATTGGCATTCGTTCGATCTATCACTTTTGCAAGATTTTCACAAGTCCTTTTGTGCAAGCGAGCAGATCCAATTGTATAACGACGGTATAAATCTTGAATCCATTTGGGCGCTCCAAAATCGATCGGCGCCATTAATTCGAATAGAAAATTGTCTATTCTAGCCTTGGGTAACAAGTCGTTCGTCTTGGTAAATGAGTGTGAATGTGTCATTTTTATTATCACCCGGAGATGATTTAGTGTGATTCGTTCTATTTTTCCGTCCATAGGTATAATCAACCGCGATAAATAATGGACAACACGCGAGGAAGCATTTGATTAGGAATTAATAACAGATGCTGGAGGAATCTGTTTCTTGCCTTCGAGGAGATCCGATGGCCGGAAGCGAGTGCATCAGGTTTTAAAGAATACGACCAGTTCTGCGAAGAGATCTCATAATCAGATGCTGGCTTATTTGATCTATAACGAGAGTGTGTTATTTGCGCAGGAATTGAAATTGGCGGTTCGTGATGAATACCCAAGTGTGATTGTTCTTCAATTATGCCTGGAAATACCTCCTAGCTATTTCAAATTCGCCAAACACTTATGCATTCCATGAGACCTCGACACCGTCGTCGTTCTGGAAAGAGCGCACTAGGAATTTATAATATAAGGAACGAATTAAAAAATTGAATATTTTAGAATTTTCGATTACTTTTCTCATCAAGTATCAAATCATATTCTGAAAAAATTTTCACCGTCATATAGTCTATGATAAACTATTTAGGTCTTTCGACTTTCTGAGAAAACATAGATATTTTATGGTGGAACAAATAAGTTCAAGATGTATCTTTTGTTTCCAAACAAAGATAAGACAAATTTGAAAGTAAGAAATTTGTGAACCCTTTTTTGTCATATCTAGAACCCTAATAAAACATTCCAAACAGAATGCATTTTAGCAGAAACCCACTCATATGTAAATGCATTGTATTTGAATCAAAAATATTTGTTTAATTTAATTTTATTTAATAAAGATTGATTTATAAAATTTCTCGAGAATTTTCGATTTTACATATTTCTCGAAAAATTCTCAAAAAATAATAAATAAGAAGAAAACAAAAACACCCCTTTGAATATTCTTACAGTTATGGAGCATGCTTTAATTATCGCAATTAGCTTTTATCGAATGCCGAGCATATTTGGGGTTAACATTCTACCCCATTTGTTTTTATTGCAGATAAAAGCTTGAAACTTTTGTTGAAAGTTACAAAATTAACAAGCTCGTTGAAGAATTTAAATTTAGCTTTCAAATACCAACTATTTAATTAATATGAGGGTGATTCAAATATAACCGGGAATTTTATGATATATAAAAATACAAATGGAGTATCTTCATTAGAAATACACTAATTCAATCGAATAGGAAACTTTTTGATTCCGTCACTGAAAAAAGTAGGTGGCTGCTCTGAAAAGTAGTTGCGCACGCATTGTTCGACCGCAGCGTTGTCTTGAAATCGTTGTCCTCGTGAACATAAAGTGAGCGTTACCAAAATTCCGGATCATATTTAAATCATCCTCGTATGTCTGCTCGATCAATTATTTTAAAGAATTGATTGTTTGCTCAAAGATTTTTGATCAATTTTTTGATGCCTTTGTGTATTCTCTTTGATCGGAACGTAAAAATAAACGCATATAAATATACTGTCCGGTGTTGAAAAATGTGCTTATACAATGGATACGTAAATAGTTTGATCAGGAATCTAATATTACAACAAGATCCAGCTGACGTTGTACAAATTGCGTTCGGCGTTATAAATTGGTAACACTTGATATGGCGACTTTATGCCTTATTGTGACAATGTTGATGTTTCATTTTTTTATTTTATGTAGAATATTTTGTGCATATATTGGAAGAATTAGAATTAGAGGAATATATGGTAGTGCTAAAAATACGTACCGTTTTTTTATATGCGTTTTATTGATATAAGAAAAGATAAAAACAACACGATTAATCAATAATATATTCTTCTTTTGAATTTATTACAATTTACCATCTGGTTTAAAGTTTTTTTTAATTTCCCTGTTGTAGAAATTATTCGGTTTAGAAACAAAAAACGAAAAAACGTGGCTTCCGCAATCGTACTGATCATAGAAAATTCTGTAAAAAGCCCTAAAAAGGGACAGAGTGGCCATGAGGTTTGTATGCTCAATCGGTCCGCTTTTCGGACCGCTGAATAAGCGGCCTGAATATAACGATAACGAAAAAAACAGGGATTAGACAACTTAGTATATATTATTAAAATAAATACAAAACTTACGCTCTTATTTTTTTATAACTTTTCTTAACAGAAGTATAAAAACGGCACGTATTTTTGGCACTACCGTAAAATATTCTCATCAATGCAAATGTTTTTTAAATGACAAAATACATCTTTATATGTGTATCTTCAATTTTAGTAACACCCCAGATATGCAAATAGTGTTTCTTGTCGAGAATTCAATGCAAAATCCATAACTTTCATTTCTCCAGAAAATTAGAAATCAATTTATATTATATTTTATGTACAATATTTTTTTATGAATATTTTTGATGCATTATCCGATTCTACTTTAAGTTGTATGTATTTTTTAAAAGCTCATTCTAAAAACAGCATAAATAATGCAATTTATATAAATACACCACTCAAAAAGTTTGTAGGATGACAAATTAGTCCACAAAATAGTTTCGACCGATCGCAAATTAAGCCTGGGTGAGATAGCCGACACTTTAAAGCTATCCGAAGGTAAGTATTCACCATTTTGCATCAACATTTGACCATGATAAAGCTCTGTTCGAAATGAGTACCACGTTTGCTCAAAGTCGATCAAAAAGATCAACGCGTCGAAAATTCAGAGCGCTGTTTGGAGGCATTTGAGGGTAATAAAAAGTTTTTTTTTAATGCGGTATAAGACAATGGATCCATTACTATACTCCAGATTTAAACCAGCAGTTTAAATACCTTGAGAAAGGAAGAGCCATCAATACCAAATATTTTATTGCGTTATTGATGCGTTTAATGCAAGAAATTGCAAATAAAACGACCCCAAATGATAAAGAAAATTCTAATTTCTCGAGAAATTTAATCATCGAGAAATCGTGTTTTTTTATCTTTGCAAGACCAACAAAAAAATGATAAATTGCATCTTATATCAATTTTTAGCAGGATGTCAAGAATGTAATATTACCACAAGGGAATGACATTAAAGCAGAAAATTAGACAAGATAAAAAACGACAATAACTTATCATGAACGTGCACTGCCAAAAACACTCCCCTATGCAGTTTTCCCCCATGATCCAATTTCAGCTGAAACCAACCACGCCTTGACTTTTTACATCCTCAAAGATACCTTTCCACGCAACCCTCATTTATCAAAAACGTCTTACGACCTTATTACTCGACACCTCTCCTCACAAGATAAATAGCCTTTGACTAGGTTTTATTTCAATATAAATGTAATATTGTGGATGTTTTAAAATCCCTGCTGTCGTCAATATATAATAGATATATAAACGCGCTATAGCAAATTGCTTATAAATAGTAGCAATTAATCAACGTTTTCATGTAAAAAGCTCATCGATGTTACAATCAAAAATTAAGCTTAATTTTCAAAGCTAATCAATTCAGAATTTATGAACGCTTTCTTGACAATCTTCAGAGTATTGCCCCCAGCGATTTCTTAAGATTTTCTATCTTCGCACCTAATTATCATAGCCATTTTATTGGACGGTTCACTAATGCAACGGAATCAACTTCTCATCCATCGATGACCGAATCGAAAATAAAACAAATCGGAGTTTCTTAGATATAGTTGTTTAAGTTAAAACACGAGATGACAAGGCAATTTACACGATGTTCTCCATTAGGTCGACGATCAAGATTCACCCAAATAGACGAGCGCACGTCCGTTTTACATAGGAAAAAATAATGTAGGAACATAATTTATGGAAATTACCGTTTTAAAACGAATCTGTTAGTATAATTCAGTGTCGTTTCGACCATCAGATTATACCGTTTCAAAAATCTCATCGTACAATTATTACGGGTGAGAGTCTGACATTATCATATGAATGCAGAGATAAAAGTAAAAATTACTCATAGGCTTCCTCCTACGTCAGCGAATATTTTTGGACCAGATATTAGTTTGGAAGTTCACTTTCTACGAAACTTTTTTATCATGGAATAGTCTGCATGAATACCTCAAATGGAAGGGTCATCCCAGAATTGGATTACGTTATTCATATGAAGTGAAACTTTTGCCATATTTGAAGAACGCTGCAAACTTTCCCCCGATAAACCCAGTTTTTTATTAAAAATAAATCCGAAAGATCCATTCAAATACTTCCTATCCTTACATTTGATTTTTATATTAATATATATTAAATTAATACATTTACAATTAATATGTAGTACATATTTGGGCCTTAAAATAAGCTAATTTAAGTGTTTTTATCCCGTTGATGAGTAATCCCGCATATGTGCGATCGGACTCGAATGAATAGGAAATCCCTACACGTCTAAATATTCTAAAATATTGCAAAAACTTCAATTTTCTTAAATCGTTAATGGTCTTCTTGAGATCATAATAATGTATGGTTTATGTTTGCGCAATGAAATGAATGAATATTGTATGCTATTAATGGTGTTAAGGTTTATTTATCGATATACAAGCTTGATTCACGCTGCGCGCTCTTGATGGATATTTGAATATAGCACACATGTTTAACTCAATTTAAAATCTACTCACTAATCCAAGGGTTAAATATTAGTCCAACAAAAAATAGTGATTAAAATGATGATCCGAGCATGTCCTCTATTTTTCATGGCTATTCGTTGTTCCAAATTATTCATAATTTTTCCCTTTAGCCCCATATAATAGCTTCGTTAATATTAATAGATATGTTGGATGCCTTTATTACATCTATAGTTACCTAGTCATAACCAAAATTTACTGTTGATCATGTTCATGTAAACCTAGTTTTAACTTTGAACATTAGTTAAATTATTTTATTTTATTTTAATTTATTATTTTAATTATAAGCTCAATAAAGGAACATAAAAACATTCTTATGGATGAACTTTGACCTCAGTTAAAACAGTTTTAACTGGGCCATTTTGTCAAAACGCGTTTTGCCTAGTTAAAACTAGTATTAATTCAAATTCATTTTTGACTAGCAGTAAATTTTGTATCTGAAGTGTATAAGTAGTTCCGTGAACTAAGCAGTTGAATTCGTGACCCAATCGTTTTGGGTCCAAATCCTATAGGAGATGTGGTTAGCGACCACATTTTTTCTTATAGCCACAATTTCTCTTAAATATGACCCAATTGTTTTTTTTTACCTACCTTATAGAGCTTAACTTTCTATTTTAAAGATATTATATTGTTTAGTATATGCATGAATGAAATGACTGAAAATTTGTACTTGAGAAAGCTGTGCGCAAGATGGGTACCGCGTTTGCTCACAGTGAAAAAAATAGTGTCGTGCGTTTATAATCCAAAATATCTATAAACCGCATTACGCTTAATCGACCGAGCGTACCGACCGTTTCACACGACACCTGCACGCACGTTTGCATAAATCACGCCCGCTTTTACACACAGACGACCATACACACGCTTGCATTATCAACACATAAATAATATAATTAATACATTTGTATATTATCGCATGTTATTCTGCGTCCCTTTTTTTAATTAAATATAAACGCACATTCTGAGATGTTATCCCGGAAGATAGAGATGTATAGAATCGTAAACGAATAGCCGAAAGGCCATAAATCCTGCCTCGAGGATCGTAAATACGGCCTGCGTATATGGGGCGCTAATCCGTGTCCTTTAAATAATAAAATATAAAAATGATTTATATTATCTCGATATTGCCCGATAAAACGCGATCGTCATATTTTGAAAATTTATAACAATATGAAATTCGAATTATTTTTTATTTAAATATATTTTTTGAGTATGTCCGCATTCGTGATTTTGTCATGGGATAAGGATTTGATGCGTTTGATGAATGTATCGATCGTAAAAAAATAAAAGTCATGTGGACGGAATAAAGCTTCAGTAGTACAAGGCTCCCCTAGTACGACACCATGAAATGCCTTTAGATGAAACTTGGACACCGTCGTGATAGAACGTACGCCCGTTGCGTTCTATTTTCCTTATTTAGCGCGTTCCATTCGATCTATTTTTTATTTAAATATTAGTGTAAAATATAGTGATTGATTTGTGCTAAATTGTGCCCTAAATTATTGAGTGGAAAATGAAAATTCGTTGGGTTATTCCAGTGCCTTAATGTGTGTGTTTATCATAAGAGTGTTCAATGAAAAGCTCGTTTTTATAACAAAAATCATTAATAAATTCAAAATATTTTTGCATGCAAAAATCAGTGCAGAAGATGTTATTTTTTAATAAATAAAAAATATATTTATTAAAAAAAACAGTATTTTTAAGGAGCTTTCGATTATAACTCAAAAATTTATATGGATTTCAACAATATTATTTTTTTATTAAAGAAGGGGATTAACCCCCTATTTGGTTCGTTGATTTATTCATCTGAAATGGATTGAAATTTAAGTAATATATAAAATTAGAATATGAATTGGTCTTACGTATGCTTGTTATGCCTACGATAGCAGGTACTAGAAAGTTTTTTTTTTCAATATATATGTAAAAACTTTGCTCTGTTATTGAAATTTATGAAAATTTTCAGCGATTCTCTTCAGGAAACGGCATAACTAATGATCTTCCCATAAATACATACGAACTAACAGATTTATGCCCATATATAGAAAAATTGGCAATTACACAGTCACAAAAAAAGACTTCAACGACCCAAAAAAATTAAATACAACCAAGCATATTTATATGACATTGAGCAAATTGTGTAGTTATACATTCGTAAACAAAAAAGGAATTATTTCCCTACTTCAGCGGTTATGGAAATTAAAGCTAATTTTGGCCCTTCGCCAAATAAGATTGATTTCCCCTGGGCTAAATAAATTCTTCATTAAGATAAATTATACATCAAAGTGCTTAGCATATCTTCTCAACCGTTAAACCGAATAGTGGACTCTATTTATAAAGCTAATATAATAATTATGTTCAAAGCATTAAATATTTATGCAATCGATCCAATGGAAATTATTTTTACACTCAACAGACAATAAAATTAATGTTTTATGCTCATATATATAATTTCGATTTAATGGCTTGGGATTGATGGAGATTAAACGCCCTCACAGTATTTTATGGGTATTCATGGTTTTTTGGGGCGGAATTCATGGTGTCCGGATGTGACAAAAGCCTTGGATACGGATATCCGTAAGAATATGACAGACAGACTTACTTCCTTTAAATCAAAAAATTGCTTGAGTATAATAGTTTTTATTATTTATCATTTTGCGCAATAACAATAAGCGCACATTTACAAAAAATAGGATATTTCAATAAAGACGCTCAATTTTTAAATATTAATAAAACAAGTTATATATAAGATATATACATATTTTTTATTTTATTAAAAAGAATATTTTATGGCAATAATTATGAAATATAAAATTGTTCAAATATTTGCCATAGTTTTGCTTAGCGATACATTATATAAATATTTTTGCAAAATGGTGATTGTTTTTTTTAAACATTTTTTAGCTTTTTTATTTTTTTTTTTATAGTTAAAAATAAAATTTTGACATAAATCTGGTAGATACAATAGAAGGTTATATAAATAATGTTTCTATCAAATTTCAAGTAAATCGGTCAATAAGAAATTTGAGATATGATGTCAACCGTTTTTAAATTCTGATAGGATAGGTTTAGTTTCTGCGTCACTAAAATAGCTACAAATCCGTAAATAATTAGAATTTTGTAAAGTTATTTGGAAGATATATTCCTAAAAGTCTAAACTTTGAAACAATGCAAAAAAACATAAAATTGTTTTTTTCAATATTCTATACTAAATAAAGTTTAAGCGTCCTTGATGATACAGTTTTTGAATACTTGAACACTCTGGCATTAACTATGACCTAAGTATGTCCTCACTTTATCATAGTTACTCGTCGCTCTGAATTATTGGTGCCCAATTTATCATTGCAATTCGTTTTTAACGGAATATTAAAATACGGCAATGGATTTGAGCAGCATAGTCAATTTTAAACGTTATTAGATCCATCGATCGATCGATTCACGATCATGATCTAGCAATTACCAGCACAGCGCATTAGGTTCCAAATGTAATATCCCATATTATGGCCCAGCCGTTGCCATAATTCAAATCTTTCTTTGATTCCGGGCGAGATTTAACCCCTTGCCCTCACGTTCGCATAATTAATATGGCAGAGTTGCCTCTCGGGCGTCTATTTTATGCGGTCGTTAAGAGACTTCGCGTTTCGGCAACGCCAAATTGAGGGCCAAGGCTAGCATCGATTTGCTCCGGAAACTTTTCGTAAAATCTCAATAAAAGCCATTAAGCTCGGTATCGCAGATTTGGCCAAACCTGTAAATTGATACTGGAAGAGCTCTCGTAATGGCGTTGAACTGTGATTGATTGAGTAGCTAAAGAGCACTCAGATGCCTCGAGTCCCAATAAAAAGGGACAAAATGGCTTTTTTTGGATTAAAAGCCCTCGGGAAATGGGACCCAATCATAAAACTGAACACGTTTGCTTTTACGCATGTCCCACCCAAGCGTACTCACTTATCTTCTTCGTTTCCCATCGAGGAGGAACAAACTTTGAATGTAATATATCATGCAGAAAATTCTCCAAAAATCCCTCAGCAAGCGATCAAAATACCTCTTTGACATATTTGTCGTATGTAAAAATAATCCACAAAGCGTAAATCTTCTTTATATTGCCAATTTTAAGGCATGATACATTGTAAATCCTGACATGATTGCACCAGCAGGTTTGCAATGTGAAATGTTATCTGCAATGACTTTGCATTTCGATTGAGTTTTGTTCTTGCTCCAATCCTTAATCGATGGACTTTCATCCATTGGCTTTCAAATCAGGCTTCTTCCCCGAAAACGATTTGTTTATGTCCGCAAAGTTCAAAGCCCCATAAAACATGGTTTATCATTTAACTTGGCCCATTAACCATAAAGTTGCATAGAGCCCTAATTTCGAACCCTTAGATTCCGCGCATTAATCTACCCTCGTTCATCTTCCCCTCTTCATTTCGATTCGCAAAATTTTCGACACCCTCAAAATTAATTTTGTCGATTTTCTTACGATTAAATGCGACAAACTTTGTAGATTCCTGCTTGTCAAACAAAATAGGAATTCATCTTTTTATCAGCATCATATAATTTTTTATGTGATTTACAAAAAAAATGGAAATGAATTTTGTTATATATTTATCAAACAGTTTTATAAAATGTTTATGTATTAGGGTCATCTAGAAAGTATGTTTATGATAGCTCATGAGGTTGAAGAAAATTTTGTGTTTGTCAGCCATTTTGTTCAGTCATAGTAAATTCTTTCAATGGAGAGTTCGTCGCGCGCTTTTGCTTTAGTAACATAACTCACGTCTTATCTCCCATCACTATAGAGTCCATAAAAGCTTCTCTCTCTTGTTTAAAACGATCTGGACACCCATTGGAAGAATTTACTCTGACTAAACAAAATGGCCGACAAGCACGTAGGACCAAACAATCAACTGTTAGGATTTTCCCTTCACCCCAGGTGTGCCAACTTCAGTATTATGATTTGGATTATTGTTAAATCATTTAACCACCTCACCAGCACGATGAAAGCTGCTAAATTGAAACTTTTCCGCCGAAATCTGGACGCTTAGAAACAGTGGCGTAACTATTAATTGGCAAGCTTAAGCGACGCCCAGGGATAATAACTGTCTAATCTATGTATATATATATATATATATATATAGTACGCATATGTTTTTCAAATTGTTATTTAAACCTTTCCCTACCGGTGATGTATTTACTACACCTCGACTCTAATAATGGTAATATCGATATGAAATATAATAGATACCGGGCTCAGAATTTTTGTATTCCTTCGTAATATAATCATACTAGATAAATCTTAATACTTTCTAGTTTGAGTTAAATATCAACTATTAATATAGTATGCGATCAAACCGCATATTAAAATACATTTATCAAAATATTCTATTTTCTGTTCAGCAAAAAATCATTTGTATAAAGTATGTCATTTGAAAAAATCGCCCACTCAGCCTTTTCATCTTTGTGATAAAACGACGTCATAAAAACATAATTCTATTAATATTATTCATCGTTATGTTCCAAATATCAGTAAATTGGCAGTTATCTTGAGATAATTCATCATGAAGACATGGCAATTGTACGGTTATTCATCATAACACCAAAATTACAGTTTATGATCTCGCCAAATAATTGATTTGCCATGGTTTGCCAATACTCAAATTGTCCAATAAATATATAACTATATTTGGCCATATTTAAAATCATTGTTTTTGGGATGAAAACTATCAGACCGATGATAGGCATCGATTGAGATGTAAATATTTGCATAACTACACCGCTTCCAGGCATATGCAAAAATCATATTTCAGCCATCAGCATGTACGAAATAAATTTATATGATAATTATTAGTTCGGTCGTTATAGTAATCAATTCGGCGATCTCAAAATCGGGACGATAAATTTGATTTATCGATAATATTGTGCGTTTTTCAATATGATCTAGCGCCGACGACGGTGGTATTAAAGATTCGACTCATTGAATTTTTGCATACAAATCGCCACAAAGGATAGATTTTGCATTATTATCAAAGGATTTTTATTACAAATCATTTACATGATTCAGAACGGCAACATCCACTGGCGTTTTATATCAAAGTTGTGTCGCAATATCCATAAAAAAGTTGATGGCCGGATAATTTTTGAATAATCTCGAAATGATTTACTCGTGGCAATTTTTCCACCCTTGGAAAGTTTGTTTTTTTTATTATTTATCCCCGGGGATGACATTCGAGGCTTCGAGATAAACGTCTTTTTTGCACGTTTCTCTTCCTCGTTTTACATGAAATTAGCTGGAAAGATAAAACGCTCCTCCTATTTATTATTTTTATACGTACTCCTGCCATATTTTCAATTTTCTTTGTTCCTCGCCATTAGGGCGAGAGACTAATTCTTCCATTGAATTTTTTTTATTCGGCTCAATCCCCATTTTCAAATTCGTTTTGATGATGCCATAATATTTTACTATTATTGGATATATAATAATTTTACCATCCTAAATTAGCATATTGTCCCTGCTGCAGGATTTTATTGATTTTTTCTATTGCATTCTCCAATCGGAACATGCACACAAGCTGGCATCTTTAAGCAAATTTAATATAAAATATTTTTATGTATTAAATTGAATAAAAACTAACTTATTTAAAATTCAATCAATTCAAAAACGCCATAACTTTTACAAAGCATTACGAAATAATATCCATTAGCGTCTTGCTAAATTATTTTTATATAAATCAGTACTTTATAGCCATCCTTGAATTGCCTCATATTGGATTCAGACAATTTAGCTTAATTGCTACCCTAATTTTAAGAAAGAATAATTTATTATATCCTTAAGGGTTTCATCATTGACGGCAGTTTTGGGTCTTATTCGAAGTGTTTTTTATTGAAATGTATCATTATTGAATTATTCTCTCAAAAATCAATCCGTTTCCGAAAGCTCTGTTGGTATTTTTACCTACTTTCTTTTTTATTTGTGTCCCAATTTGAATTTTACAAAACTATTATATTATTTTGAATTTATACAAAACTATAAGCAGATATCTTTTGTCGACGACATCCTGTCAAAAGTCATAGAAAACAATAAAAATGGCAATAATGACTCCGTTTTTGAAGACAATTGAAGACCACGGTCGTTCTTTGACTCTCTGAAATTCCGAATTTTCATGTGAAACTGCATAATATTATCTTATCTAATTTATAAAAATGAATTGGGTTTTGTTCGTTAGAAATGCGCTGCCATATCGTTCATCGGATTGTGATGAAACTTTGTCCACTTATTGCTAAGGTTTTCGCGAGTAACATAGGCATAGTCTAATATATAAAAAAAAAAACAATGTTTGTTTGTCCGTATTTAATGCGCTGCCATACCGTTCATCCGATTGCGATACAACTTTGCTAACTTATTGTTTGCACTTTCTCAAATAATATAGATATAGTACAATTAGCTTACAGTAGATCTTATATATAAAAATCCGTGTTTGTATGTTTGTTCATATTTTATAATAAAACCAACAAAATAAAATAAATTCGATTATTTCTATCATTCCCAATTAAACAAGACAACTTTTTCAAATTCCAATCGATATTTTTAGAATACTTCTGTGGCAGCAACGCGCCGAGTATCAGCTAGTTATATATAATATTTCTCCTTCTTTGTTACCAATCACCATTTAACATATGTAGTACGTTTTTGTTCCGGGAAAAATAACGGTTTAACTCCGGGTGATTCATTTTTTTTAAATTTTCATTTATATAAAAAAAACTTATTTTCTGGCATTATTAGTTATTAATGATTCGTTAGTTAACGTATAATTTTTCATTTCTGCTTCCCCTATGTAGGGGTTAAAAATTTACAATTTATTTTATAGGCGACACATATAATAAAAATGATTAAATTAATGTATTGCAACGTAAACGAGTTGTGCTAAACTGGTTGATTTACGCTTTTAACGGGGGCCACGTTATTCAGACGCGGAAATCGCTCCCTTTAATTCTCTATGGACGTGTATGCGCACAGCCAAATACTCGGATCTCCAAATACTCAAACAATCAAGAAAGCATTAAGCATTACGATATTTTCGAATCGATTTCGTATCGGTTCGAAGTCCTGGTCATAAATCAGGTCATAATAAAAAAAAACATAAGTCTAGTTGTGCGGTCATTTCTTGGCCTTTTAATGCTTTTTAAAATAAATTTTGCTAAACAACTTTATTGTTTCCATTTGTTTCGCTGTATTTCAGATGCACTTTCCAATCAATTTTATTTACCAGTCTTTGCCAACAGAAATATTGTTAAAGCCTTCCTCTCCTACAGATAAAGCAAATTCTACTATATCTCTGGCCATATATATCAATGTTGACTGTCTTATTTGTTTAATGGATTAAATTATGAATTTATATATAATACAATCAACCCTTCTATAGCATCCACACAAAATTTGGGCATTGATTTTACGTATTTCACCTTTTGTTTACGTAAAAGATGTTGCAAATGAAGTGGACGCTATAGGAGGATTGACTGTATATACGCTCCTCGTGTAATGATTTCTTGACAAAGCAAACCGTGTTGTAAGAAAGTCGTGCTATACAAAGGCTGGCTGTTCTTTGGGTTAGCGCATTTTTGTATTTGTTTGATGAATCGACCCTCTCTACCATTTCTATCTCCGATCTGTTATGGGCATTAACGCGTAATATTAACGGATTAAGATTGATGATGACCAGAATACGGTCATGACAATACGGAATATAATAGCTGGAGATAAGGCGGTTCCCGGTTTGAAGATCGTGCCTTCGAAACAATGATAATTCGAACCGGTAGTTGAGATTCGATCCAGGCTTCGAGCTCTCTACGGGACGCCATTGTTGAAATGGCGGCATCTTGGAACCTACAGAAACTTTTATAATTACATTAAACACCAAACAAAAATCCTGCTGCCCGTGATCCGACAGATTGATTAAATTCCAATAGAAAGTAATCCATCGACTGCTTCAGAAGTGATTGGAAAACGATCCATTTTAATTTTTCTCTTTGGAAGCACGTCAACGTCCATGTAAAAAATGATTAGATCCTTCAATCAGATCTGATCTAAATTAAATGTAAATATAAAATATGATTTTTTAAATATTTTTTTCCTTGTGGGGGATCTCGCATTTGCAATAAAAAAACCCACAACATTATGCATATAAATCACATTATTATCGGTTACATATTTTTTTGGCACTATCGCCATGGCATGACAACGACCTACAATTATGTTAAATTTTTCTCGGATATATCGATCATTTTATGCTGTATCTGTCGTCTTCTATGAAAGAACGGCGTCTAAAGTGGCCCAAATTTGGGCGGATTTCTTGTGTTGTCGCTTACCAAACATCGCCGATGGCCCGAAGATCGGTCATTTCTGACACAACTCAATTGCCATCATTAATAATAATTTATGCAATCAAATTTTGCAGTATAAACTCGCATAATCGCATAATGAGATTTGCTCCCGAGGAGCGCGTTTTGCATAAGTAGCAAGATTTTTTTGTAATCGATCGAAATTAATTATCACAAGTCCGATAACTCGCCAATATCACACGATTATAATATTATCGAAAATATCGTAGGAGAATGCGTTTTTTGTCGAACGCTTCAAAATCATGGATTAGTTTGAATCATTTTAATAGTGTAAACCTGTTGAGTGTTTGAATCAAACAGGTTAAACTAATGAGTCAAACTATTGATGCTTTTATATTTGTGTTCCACACGTACAATTATTCAATTTGCTCATTAAAAACGTAACAGTAATGATTCCGGGATGTAAAAACCGCGTATAAAAAGACATACATCTCATACAAATTGTCGGCCATTTTGTCCAATCGCAATAAATTCTTCCGGTAAAAAGGACGTCGCGCGCTCCCGCCATCTTTTTTATGATTGTCTTTTGGATTCTGAGGTATAATGACACACCCACGTCTCAACCCCCATCGAAAAGTTGACGAAAACCAGCGACGACCTCTCCATCGGAAGAATTTACTATGCCTAAACAAAATGGCCGACAAACGCGCGAGACCAAACAAATTGATCGTTAATTCGCCAGGTGGACCAACCTCGAAACAAAATATTTTCTCCGGCCTCATGAGCCCTTATAAACTTACTTTCTAGACGACCCTCGTACATTTAAATCCATCCTCTAGTAATACAAGACGTTGGCATGGAAGCTGTTGTCATCTGTCAACTTGTTCAAAACAAGCTTTAAAGAGCTTAAACTCGATAACGATCTGTATAATGGGATTTAAAATCAAACTTCACTGAGGCATCAAAGCTCAGTCTGGTCATCTTGCCTCCCAAATAGTCCAAATATGGTCATACATTTGAACAAGCCACTAACGACATGCGAGGTGGGCCAAAAATTCATGTCCATGTGGTATTAATAAAATAATTTAATTGCGTTTATTTTTTTGAATGGAGACATAATTCTTGTATATTTTGCGGATTGAAAGCAAATCAAATTTAAAAAAAAATGCCTTTCAACACATTACAGTCTGGGTGTTCTGCGCTAAACTCTGACCAAAATCTGGGCGATTTTGTAACAAATTCATGAAATTCTTAAACCAGCAAATATATTTAAACGGTATATTTAAACAAGAGTGGTTTTCAATCTGTGGTGTGTGTATCAGCGTGATAAAACACAAAAAATATATTTTGCTTTGCCTAAACAAAATGGCCGACAAACACGCGGGACCAAACAAACTGAAAGAATATTTTGCGTTTTATACATTTTTTTACGAAGTCCTTACTCCTTAAAAATTCTAATATAATGTAGCATGAGCGAATTATTATCCCCATGCAATAGCGCTGTTAATCTGTGCGGATTTAATTCACCAGATTAACAGCGACATCTTCCCTCTCTCTTTAGGCGCAATGTGTCAATTTAACAGCGCCATCTTCTATGGCGTTGCGGATACATTGCGTCTGAAGGAACAACACCGATCGCTTCTTGCGCGTACATCGTTGTCGTGAGAAGTCTTCGGATAGCCTTGGCTGCGGGAGGATGTCATTCCCACAGCCAGATCTCAATCTAGTGTAATAAAGAAATTCCCATCCGATCCGCTCGGCTATATAACGGATCGAACGCAGAACAGATCCACATGCGATTCTGCTCCGTGAGCGCCCCCATTCCTTCGCTTCATTGGTGTCAGAATCGGCCATTCTTTTAACTTATTCAAATTTGTGTCCAATGCATGGATTATTATAGTATCGTAAGACAAATTCATATTATTGTAAGAAATCCTAAATCAATTTAAAAATGATTTAAAAAGTCACTTGCCTCATATCATATTTTGAGTTATTTAAATGTTTATAAATTAAGACATTTTTAACAGAAATAAAGGCGCCTTTAATTGAGCAATTTTTTGCTGAATGATACAAATTTTAACATGAAATATTTGGATTTAATCATAAAGAGACATACGTGTGAAAGTGAAAATACCAAATGCTCAAAAATGGTGAAGTTCATGACTCAAAAGTGAGGTTGTACGAAATATGCATTCGCCGGATTTGGAGAGACATCTCTACAACAGCGACTCCATCCAGGGCGAAGACTCCGGCCTGGCCACCAGTGGGGATGTCCATTCCTGCGTCTTCGACTATCAGGACATAAATTTTCCCGGATTCGTCCAGCAGGAGTCGCCCCCGGCTCCGGAAATCCGAACTCTGCACGAGCAAATTCAAAAGGTCACGTTTTATTGCGGCCATTTAATGCATTTATCTAATAAATTGAAGGAGCCCAAACAAAACAGAATATGAATCCCCCTCCATAAAAGCCGTAAAACTTGCACTCTTCCCATACTCCCATAGGGCTCTATGATAAGAATTCGGATTAATAGCTCTTCCAGTTCGGCCCCATATAAAGCAAAGTTTTCTCCCAGGAAAATAAAAAAAGTGTCACACTGTATACCGCTGACCCAGATACTTCTTTTCATCCTCCGAAATGTCCCTTTTTTATCGCGGAAAATCTGCGATGCTCCCATTTCATTGATGAAAATAAAACAAATTACGGATGTAAAAGAGGAGAAAAAAAAGCAATCTCATTAAATCAACCTAGGAATTGCTGAATTATCCACTTCAAGAAATTTAATTGCTGCAAAAAATGATTGATTGTATTGTTTATCTTCGTTTTGCTCATAACGCATTAATATAACTATTTCATTGCCTCTTTTACTATCTTTGCCTTGATTTGCTCCTCACAATGGCGACTTTATTGTTGAATATTTCATATAAATATGAAAATAAAAAGTTTCCCCAAAAAATATTTCTGGGGAAGAATAATCAATAACCTCCCGAAAATCTTTCATTCTTCATACATACAGTCAACCCTTCTATAGCGTTAAATAGGGACCAAGCTATGGAAACAAAACACTATATAAATTTAAGCACCCATACAAAATTTGTACTTTCTCAAACTTTCTCAAATCCCAAACTGATCTTAAAATTAGTTTCAAGCCTCATTTTCGTTTATTTGCCCAAGTCACGCATGTGAGCAATAAAAAAATGGCGACATGCGTGTTACTTCTATTTTGATTGCTCTTATGATTGATGAGACAATCATTATTGTAGAAATATCTTTCTATTCATTATTTATTTATGTATCAATAATATTTTTTCCAAATCGGCAAAAAATGGCATTAGTTTGATGCAAAAAATATATCCTTCTCCAATCAAAACTTTTAACTATCAAAATATTATACAATCTGCTTGTATTAATATATTTCGGGAAACAAAAAGATAATTACCCAATCATCCTATGCTCAGCATCAAAATTGACTTTATTATATCAAAAACGTTTTTAAACTGCTTAAAAACAGTCCTCTGGTGTGTCACCAAAGCGATATAAAAAACAATAACTTTGAATATTAAAATTTTGAATATTCCCTGTGTGCAGCGAAATAGTATTACTTAATTATGTTTTTGCTACATTCCAATGAAATCTACTGTAACAGTCCCCCTGCATCATAACAGGTCAAATATGGAATATAGGTATGTGAGCCTGATTGACGAAATCAATGAAATAGATGGCGAAATTCGTATTACATTTATAAAGCTCTACGATAATAAAATCCAAACATTTAGATTCGATCAAGACGATGTAGCAGATTTTACAATAAAAATATTTTTGGAAAATACTTGCCCAGTTCACTGAGAAACATTTATTATTTGTGGAAAAACAACAGCTTTATATAATATATAGTTAACTACACATTTGAAATAATAATATAGCCAATTATAGGTTTAACTAGAATTTACTTAGTTTAGTTTTAACTAGAATTTACTGCTAGTCAAAAATTTTAAGCAAACAAAGTTAAAGTACGCAACCTAAATATTATTATTTATAACAAAATGTATTAATACATCCATTACAATGCTATTAATATTCTATTAAAGTGTACCACATGAACGTTCGGAATTCGTAGATGAGAATTACAACGTCATATTTTGAACGAATTTGTTCAACTAAAATAATATATTTTAGCACCAATAGTCTTTTGGCAACGAGACACTAAATTACGTTTTCCATTTTTATAAAATTTCGCACCATTGAGTCTTGTTTTTAATTTTTTTACGGATTCGAAAAATTTTGCGCAATGGTTACCCTACTTAATTATTTGTCCACACCATACAGTAAGCATGAACTTCTTTGATGCAGTGAAAGCTTTTGCGCCCTGGATTCCTCCATTGCATTCAAAATTATCCAAATATTAGGGGGCACCCATAAATAATCAATTATTTCGAATTGAACCGAAAAATATTTTTTTATAATTTCATTTTAATCATTCAATCAAATATATAATTTCCATTATTATTAACAACTCTTTGCCATCGTTCAGGCAAAGTTTCAATCTCTTTTTTATAAAAAGAGACTGACTTTGACGAAAAATAGTTATTTAGATGAATTTCAATTTCAACTTCATTGAGTTCCTTAATTTTTTTCTGGGTTGACTATAAAATAATCCGACACTTCATATAATATGCCTTAATAAATATATAAGTCAATAGGGTTATTTAAGTTAATGTTATTGGCTTGGGGAAGGATTGTTTTGGTATCATCCTTAATGCCGTGTATTGAAGAATGATGATCCTGCAGGCGTTTCAGAGGTCTTCATCGGGTCATTCGGGCGAATGCAGCGACACAATCAAACAGCACTACTACCCGGAGGGTGGTTGGGGTTGGGTCGTCCTCGTGACGGCCACTGCAGCAGTGACCTTGAGTCAAGGCCTGCACGGAGCCGTCGGTATCTGGATCATAGAAGTCACCCGAAACACCACCTGCAAAGCTCCCGCTCCTAATCTCATCCAAGCAGGTCAGCTCCAAATCGGGACCATGAAATTAATAATAACGCGCCATTATTCTTTGCCGACGTCTCTATCTCATATTTGCGGAACGATTCGATTTAATGCCACTTTTTGCGATCATTATTCATTCACATGTAGCAACCGAGGCTAATTGTCCACGACTCGAATTATCTAATCTCGACTTCATTAGGCGAATTCAATATCACTCATCCTCATGGACGGAGACACACCTAATGTATACACATGTAATTTAGATAAATGCGACTACGTCACCGATAAATGTTAATGAAAGGCCAAAACGAAGTGCTAATAAATTAGCTCGACCCCCATTCTTTCATTATTCCAGCAAATATTCGCGTAATCTTTGCTTCTTCGACGTTTTTGTGCTCTTATCTTACATGCCATTTTTCATCTCTGCCTTGCAGAGTGGACTGATAATGGTTGTGGCGTGAAAATACGTGATTCAATCGGATCATAATCAGAACAGGCTTTCATGATATGTTGATTAACATTCAGAAAATGCGCTGTCAATTGGTGCAAAGAAAAAACGATATAAAAATAAGGGGCGCCAGATCAAGTGTTACCTACTTTGTTCCATTGTAGCTGACAATCAATGATAACAGCAAACTAATTGTGGATTAAACGTCAATTTATAATATTCTTTGTGAACGTGAAAGCTCTTCATTTGTAGTATTTATCCCTTTGATATGTATGCACGCACATGATGCGTGTGCATTCGCGTGTTCGGATCGGTTGTTGATATCTACACCATTAGAAATGCCACATGACGACTACCGGATGATAGTTCCTGAAGAATCGTAGCGGCATACGGCGGATTCAATGTTCCTAAATATTTAAATCAAACATTCCTTTAAGCGGATGTGAAACTTCGAGAACAATCCAAAGAATAATAGAAGAGGTTAGATATAAAAGCGGCACAGTTGGAGCCAATTAAATCTTGGGATCCGACCACTCGTCTTGGCCGCGGGTGAACCGTGAATAATTTTTATTTTGGTAGAATAATAAAGATTTGGGGACCTGTGCCCTCGGACTACGTAACAAGACGAAAAACATCAAACAGCGACTGGCTGGATTGGGGGTTCAATAATAAATCGAAGCCAATTCCTGCGCTGCCGTATGGTCTGTCCTGGGTTGCCCCGGACTAGCCACACAAAGAGTGTCTTCCGTTGATCCTTTAGCCCCACGAGAAACGCTATGCGCAGAGCATCCAGGTGCCCACCCTTTTCTGCAGGAAAGACAAGCTTCAGACCATGTACACTCGAAGGTGCGATTTAGGAGGAAGGACAAAGGTTAAGCTAAACTTCAAAGGAATACTACCGGGGGTTCACTGCCACCATGAGCCCAACCTCAGTTTGAAGAGGGCTGCAGCAGAGGCTACCCCTTCCCCATGGTACTTGTATCGGTTGGGTCGTTCTTAGTGCCTAGCCTCGGAGACGAGTCGCTGTTCGAACAGCCTAAAACCGATCTACCCTGTTTGCCTAGGCCGTTGAGGATAGTGGTGAGGCTTTGACATAGTCTCCACTAACTACTGTAATCGGCTGATCCACACACTCCTTTATGGGTATGCAGCACAGGGTGACCTGCACACCCAACTCATGTTAGCTGGGCTACCCTAGCAGCGTTTGATGAGCAAATCGACGAGGTTACTTTCGCACACCTCTACTCCACATCATTACCCCCTTGTCCATGAGCATAGGGTTGGCTCCCCTCCCCTCTGGGGATCCCAAATGTATTCCCATGTTACTAAAATTAAGTCACACATATCGACTTGTATTTTGTCTGTATTTTTACGAGAATAATCTTACGTTAAAAAGTTGGTCCACAATGGATGCAAATAGCATTATGTAAAAACTGCTGAAAATCTTAAAGCTCAAACGGTAGCTTAAACTACCCGAGCTTGAAGTCAAAAATGGCTCGTTAGGCCGAACTTCCAAAAGTTGAGTTGAGTTTTACAAACACTAATTGGTATTATAAATTATCCTTTGTATTATTACTTGACGGCATACATCCGTGCAGCATCCGATCTTACGGCACGTAGTTCGGTATTCCGTACACGTGAGCAATGTCATATTCATCAACCCCATTTATTTGAACCACTTTCGCCACCTTCCTCGTATTCAAATAAGCGGAAGCCTCGTTTTATTCCAATGCGGCCTTAGAATAATGGTCCTGAAGCGTCCAAGTATGGAACAATATAAATGCAAATGACCGTTTCAAACGGAACGCCTTATCGGTTCGTATTAACACTTTACCGATATTGCCTCAAACTTTGCCTTCCATCGTTGAAACTTTCTCAGATGTGATTTATTATTTTTGAGAATATCTTAAAATGTACACAGAAGCTTGTTGTTTTAAGCGTAAGAAATGTTTGGCGCAGCTACTATACAAAATTAACTACTATTTGTATATATTAGCTTAGCCTAGTTCTTTCCGATGTATATATTTTATCCACCCAAAAAAATAACGCTTTAAGGAATCGCTTCTTAAACATCCCGACAAAAATGTAGCATCAACAATTAAATCTCTGGATGGAAAATAAAATGTTTGCGATCAAAATGCTCCCCGTTCCCCCTTTTAATTCGACGCTTTTTTGCGGCAGACTCGAAAACTTAACCCGGAAACATTTCCGGGAGGAAACGGAAGGCACATTTTGCATGGGGGTGGAGAAGTATAACGAGAGCGCCATTAACTAAATAATACTGAAAATTTATAGGTTTACATAAAAGCATGCCGAAATATTTGCCTTTGTATAAATGCTACATTTTATTGTGGGGGGGTTCGCGGACACGCTTAGCGAACACGCCTAAATTCAATTTCGAACCGCTACCACTTTCATGTGGACCGATTGAATAACCACTTTTAATATTATTATAGCCTCCATAAATAATTTAATATTATAATACATGTTCTTGGCGTGTAATAAAACTTATAACCCCCTCCCCCTTCCTGACGATTGATGCCTTGAGAGTGCGAGTCGGATGAGAATACGCGTGTCTTTCTGCCGTCTTCGGGTTGATCTTGACTGTGATTGAGGAACAGGTTCATAAACGACACCGGAGTCTCGTAGCAATAGTCATTTTTGACTGGAAATTTGTAAATTATAAATGACATTTTAATTTAATATATGTACTTCCAAAATACTCACTTGGTTATAGTTTGATATTGTTATATTAACCTTTCCCTACCGGTGATGTATTTACTACACCTCGGCTCTAATAATGGGAATATCGATATGAAATATAATAGATACGGGCTTCAGAATTTTTGTATTCCTCCGTAATATAATTACGAATCACATCAAAGTATTTCAGTATATAAGTATTCATCTGCAGCGACGGAAATAAATAATTTGTCGGGAAATCGGGAATTTTGCGAGTTTTAGTCCGTGTCTCAGCATAAAGGAATTTTATCAGTCACATTGATAGCGTTTCATGAAAATAGGGACTCACGCAGTCATCAACTCGAACTAGCATTTAAATATCTGATATTAGGACGCTATCGCAACGATATATCATCGTCGGTACTTTCTGCACTTGTTGCCAATGACGATATATAGTCGTCTGGCACTAAAAGAGTTATATTAATTCAATGTATTCTGCAATATGTCATTTAATAGAGACGCTATCAATTTACAATTACTCACCACATGAGTGTGTAATTTTTCCAAAGGTAAATTTCAAATTTTTAGATAATTTTCTAGTAAAATTTCCTTCCACGTTACACGGCAATTTCACTATTTTTTACAATAAAATGGAGAATTATTTTTTAAATCCAATTATTTCCCAATAAAATCAATCTGATCTTCGATTCGTTACCCACACGATGACCTTTTCGTGTCTTCTTTTTTTTTTTTTTAGCCACTCACTGTTTTTATTAGATATTAGATTGTTTAAATTTAACTGACAATCACGTTTTTGTTAATATTGATTTTAAACTCTGAAACATGATTTCTAAGACCTGTTTGATGAATTGAGATAAATTCTAGAAATGCGATGTCCACAATCGCTACTATGGGCGTATACCTTCTTTGCGGATTTGCCAATGACGATTCTCAGCCTTCTTTAAATCAACTGCCTACAGAATATGGAGACAGTTGATCTGAACAAAAACTTGCAGGAAAAAATGTGCATTAATATGCAAACGGCGTGTAGACTAGATAATTGATACGATCGTTCCAGGGAGCGTCAAATTAAATGCGAAAGAAACTCATTATTTAACTGTTGACATCAAGTAGTCGGACAAAGTGATTCATCATATTGACCCTCAGGCTCTCATAAATTCTGACACCCAACATATACGTTTTAACTCTTTAAATGATATCATTTTTAAGCTACTTTTGCATTTTTTTCATAAATCACCAACAACCGCAATTCGCCCGCAAACACCAGCACACCTAATAAACTCGTTAAGCCGCACACAGAGGCCATTATATATTTTTTTCAGTGCATTTCTTCTAAAATTTTACGATGTAAAAATTATGATAAGTATCTAATATCTTGTTATTATGGACCGAAATCTATGTCCGCAATATTGCGATAACACCTAAACGATTGGTCTCGTAAATGGATCGAATTGTCGATCGTAAATCCAATTAAAATGCACGACGCCCACAGCTCGAAAAAAGGTTGCTCCAGCATCCAAGAACTGTTGGAGATCAAACTGACGATTAGGAAGTCTCTTGCGATGGTCTAATGGACGCTCGGTCCAGTTAGTAGAAAACGTGATTTACAAGAACGACCGTGTGCAGACGCTAACGATCCGATGACCACTAAAAATAATGATTCGGGTTGTGCGATAGGCTTTCAAAATACTGTGAGAAAAATTCGTGTCGTCCGTTTTGGATGTCTTCTAAATTGTGGTATTGCCCGTTTCCGTCATTGCGACCTGACAATTCAATTTGGTCCATTACGGTCATCTGATAACCGATGAAGGTATTTGGGCCTCGATCGCAGCATAACATTATCAAACATTTAACCCTCTGCCGTCTTTAAGAGAAAAAAAAACCAAGCAATTCCCTAAATGTGTACAATATTTTTATAATCTAAGAACTACAGGGTATTTTGCACATGGACCGACAAAAGATTTTTGGGGGTTAGGGAGCCTCTGTAAATTAATTATTTTGCACGTCCCTGGACAAAGAAATCCAGTGGTGTCAGATCTGGTGACCGTGTGAGCCAAGGAATAGGGCTGCCAAATAATTCATTTACACGACAGAGGTGCCCACAAAAGAAAAAAAAGATCTTTCCATATTCAATTAGATATTGCCTATATCAAATCGAAAATAATAAGTTTAAAATAAATCAGTGGTAATTAAGTTGGTCCCTACCGCCCACCAATGAACGTTCAAGCTTACCTGATGGATAGTAGCGGGTTTTTCATGTTATTAGATCTATGAAAGATGATGTAACTCCAGAGGAGACATAATTTCGACAGTGGTGGATATGAGAACCAATGGCAAAATAAAAATGAATACGTGGAGAACGAATATGTGGAAAATGATATTCACTTTATTGATACCTTTCCCTCCTTCATATTTTGTAGAATGTAGAATTTAGACCTCAATACTGTTAATCATATTATGATCCAACAGAGAAACCGTCTGAATGTTTCCCAAAGAGGAGGTCTTCGTTTATTCCTTACGAAAATAGAACCGGTGGGCGTATAGAAAATTTCAAGGTGACGACCAAAACATAAAACGATGCTTTGTTTCCCAATTATGGCAATTTTCTACACAATTTCCCTATTCAAATGAAGCCTTACATGATAACTCAATGCTGTTGAATAGAACCATTGACTTGTTAATATATCGAAGCAATACGTTGATATATTGGGAATATTGTTATTATTCAATATTTTTTGTGCTAAACAATTTTTTTTTTTTTTTGACAGGGTTATTTTATATGTATACTATAAATACTATTTTACTATAGAAGCACAGATCTCCACGCCTATATTTTACCTAAAAATGTGTAACATGTGAAAATGAACGAAAATTTTGAAATCCTGAAAACCAATTTAATTCAAGATATTATTCCCTGGTATAAGATTCATGATCATTGCAAAATTATCCAAAATGTTTGGAATTCTATAAACCATTGGTTTATGAAATTCTTTTGCACGTCCCTAGACAATGAAATCCAGTGGTGTCAGGTCTGGTGACAGTGTGAGCCACCGAATACGGCACGTCCTCAGGCAAAGATATCTAGTGGTGTTAGGTCTGAAGACCACGTGATCCAGGGAATAGGGTACTCCCCCAGACAAAGAAATCCAATGGTGTCAGGTCTAAATACCGTACGAGCCACGGAATAGCTCGTTCGCACGTTTTTTGTAACTGTGGAAGCTCAGAACCAATTTTCTTTGAACTATTTGCATAAAATAATGATTTATTTAGATTTAAAATATATTGCAAAATACAAAAACAGTTATAGTGTGCTATTACGACCACAGATTAAAAATTTGTGACGATTTAAAGGTGAAATTTCGGGTATTTTTTCAAGACGTTGAAAAATATTCTATTTCGACAACCCGTGTGAAACGCAGCAAAAGACCCCCTTAACCCCCAAACAAATTTTGTCGGTCCGTGTGCGAAACACCTTGTATATACATATATATAATAAAATATTTATGTTCTTATTTTTAAAAGTACGTTGTCCCTAATATTAGGTTATCCCGAAAGAAATCCATTTTTTTTTTCAACTTAATATTGTTTTTAATATTTTTTTAACACAAATATTATCAAACTACTCTCATCTTTCTTGCAAGATTTATATGCCCTTCCTATAGAAACTAGAAGGTTTCGACTGAAAAAATGCAATATCAAATGATTTTTGACTTTATCTAGGTTTTATTTTTTGTCTTTTAATGTATGCTTTAAAGAACGAAATAAATTGTAATCAGAAATGTAGGAAATATGGAAGAAATATTGCTGATGAACCATACAAGAAAAAATAACAAAGATGTTTCTTTTATCCGGGCACAATCTCTCTCTCACACACAAGAGAGAGAGATCTGGCTGCAGGAGGGACGACTTCCCGCAGCCAAGGCTAACCGACCACTCTCTCGACTCCCGCCTCCTGCGCGTCACTACCCAATCGGCAACAGTGCACGCGCAAGAAGTGATCCGTAGGTATGCAGATGCAATGTCATCGTAGGGCCACAAGAGATGGCGCTGTTGAAATAACACATTGCACCTAAAAAGAGACGGAATATTATCTATATATTTATTAATCTGCTCAGATTAACAGCGCTACTACGTGGGGATGGTAAATCGCCCACGCTACAAACTCAAACAAGTGTGCGAAAATAATGGATTTCTTTCCGAGAGACCTAATATTATAATATTAAACACTTTCCATTTAGGGATCATTGTATTCATTTATTATCGTTGCTATTCTTGCCGTTTTAACAACCTGCTCTTGTGAGCAAATTTAGTTTATTTTTTCTTCCAAAGGAAGCAATTTATTTTAATGATACTAATTCACTTGTACATTCAACATAACAATAAATTAAACAAATAAATATTGGCAATTTGGCCACATTAAATTTGACGTTAGTGTACCAATTTTCGTCATCCAGTCGCACATTAATCTTTATTATATCCGGGCACTTTTGAATAATTTTATTAATTACTGGATGAATGCTGCATTTAGTCAGTTGTATTTTTTTTTAATTTTACTTTCAAAACAAGATGTATTTTTAATGTCTTTTTGATCATGTTAATACTTACATTATTATTTAAAACATTTTCTAATACATCATTGTTGATTCCAGGATGGCTTGGCGCTCTATCGACGGCTGTTGCGTTGTTCATATCTCCTATAACGGTGGCATGTTGTCTCAGAAAATCAACCAGAGTGACTGCGGTTATGGGCGGTCTAGTAGCTGCCCTCGGCTGTCTATTTACTTCCTTTGCTTCACAATTTCATCAACTTTTCTTCAGTTATGGTGAGAATCTGAATAAATATATTCAAATTTATAATATAATAACAATTCCACTATTAAATATGTATACAAATTTATGTTGCGATAGGCGCTGTCGTCGGAGTCGGAGTCGGATTAGCTCGCGACTGTGCCACTTTAATGGTTGCTCAGTATTTCAAAAGACGGAGAGAATTAGTCGAAGTGTTCGTGGTATCGGGGAGCGGCTTGGGAATCGCCGTAATGAGTGCGTTCATCAAAGGCGCTATTGCGTAAGTTTCATAACCAAAATCTTAAATCGATTATAAAATACGCATAATATTAAATGTATTGTTTCACAAATATAGCGCAAAGGGATGGAGATTGGGTCTGCAAGCCGTCACGGGGGTGGTATTTCTTACGTTCATCCTGGGAACTTTCTATCGGTCCGCTTCACTTTATCATCCGCAGAGGAGGGCAATCCTGCATCTGAAGAATCAAAACAAGATCAAAAGGAAAATCAAAGATAAAACCAAAGTCGACGAGAGCCCGCCGTTCTTTGATTTTTCCACGCTCAAATCAAAAACTGTGCGAATACTTTTACTATCGACGGGAATTTCAGCATTCGGGATAAACACGCCTATATTCTATCTGGCGCATCAAGCTGAAAAAGATAGTAAGACACTATTAAATTGATTAATTATTAAATTATACAAAATATAAACTAATTAATTTTATTTCAAGATCTAGGTGAAGCTGTAGTCTTACTTCAAGTATATTTAGGACTCGCATGGACCACGGGATGTGCAGCTTTCGGGCTTTTGATCGTCAAATCTTCACCAGATTCAAAAATAAACCGCCAATATCTATGCCAAATTGCAATTTTTATTTGTGGACTCTCAATACTTGCATTTACAACCGTGAAAGCCGATTACTATGCATATGTAGCATTTGCTTGGGTCTATGGTACGTATCTAACGTAATACCGAGGATAATCCATCAAAATAAACATCAAGAGAATAATATTAATTTAAATGATTTTTATATTTTAAGGAATATTCTGCGGTGGTTATCATTATACACTTAAAATGTATACGTACGAACGAGTGCGTTCCAGAAATTTTGCGCGGACATGGGGATTTGTACAATGCTCTCAAGCGATTCCTATTGCTATCGGAGTGCCCATATCTGGTAAAATAAAAAATTTCTATTCAATATATTCCATAAGTCGCCATATAATTATAAAGAGCCACATTCTTTCAGGTTATATAAACGTCGGAATCGGAGGCAAAGCCGGCTATTATTTCAGCTCGACTTGTATTATCGTGGGAAGTTTAGCACTCTTCTTCATTGATCTTCACAAGCGAAACATATCTAGACACAAACACTCTAGGTGAATTTAATAATATACATAAAAATATATACGTGTATTTAAACGAAGATATTTACCGTCTTCTACCGAATAAATATTCATTGGTATATTTTTAAACATATTTGTGTTGATGTTCATAGAAGTAATGGCAGTCAAGTGCTTTGTGAATCTCGTAGATGCCCACAACGACATCCATCTTTTACCAGAGAACCAGATCGGGAGCCGTCGTTGCCGGCGAATGCCGCCGCCGCTGCCATAGGTAATAAACATCCTGCAATATCAAGCGAGATATTTTATATTTTATATATTTTATAAAATGCAATTAATCAACGTTATATTTATAGTTCTCGGGACGGATATTGGAATTGCCACTGGCGCAGAAACGCACTCCGCACCCGAAATGAAACCGGAGCTCACTTGTATCTCCGAGGAAGGCTTGGCAGATATGGATTTACCTGACAATTTGCTCGACGATTTAGACTACATAGGTGATTGTATCACGAGCTGCAATAAAGTGGAAAATTATTTGATGTTGAGCGAATACGAAAACAATCTAATCGCCGAGATGCCCATGATTTTGGACCGCAAGGGGAGAAAATGGTCTATTGCGCGAGGAGGAGGGCGCACAGTGGGCATCGGAGGAGTCACGTTAGCGGCGGATCAACCCAGCGAAATCGACGACGGTATCGCGCAGATACCCCCTCTGAACAACTTCAACAGGATTCCGAAATGGAGACTGACTCCACAGCACGCCGCAAACAGTAGACTCATAACGGTCATCGACGAAGCATCAGTATAATTTTTTTAATTAGTTTAAGAATTATAATGATGCTGTGATTTAACATATTTAAATGTTTTTCATGTTTGTATCTATTTTTCTCATTCTAGTCTGTATACTGTTATATTTGTTAATTTGTAAAAGACCTTTATAGTTTTTTTTTACGTTCAATAATCATAATTAGAAGAATGGTTGATAATATATTTTATACAAAATCATATTTTTATTAGAAAAGAATGAAATGTATCGATTTAACGTAAATTTAAATATTACATTAAAATATTCATAAAAGGGCCATCCAAATGTGATACCTAAATGTAATGTTTCCTCGATTTGATACGACAATTTGCTTATCAATGAATCCATCTATCCATCATGTAAACGCATTGTCCATGATTGAAATTGTGCTACCGTCTATTGCAACAAAATGGCTTAAGTAATTTGAAAAGTCGTCACATGTAAACATTATACAGTGCATCGCATTCGGATGACCCTTTATATTATACGGTACATACAAATATTATTTAACTAAGCATCTTCGGATCAGTTATCATACTTAGTTGAATTGTAAATTATATTAACAAACAAATTTATAGATTTACTCTTCAACAGATAATATAGCTTCGATCCTAACAATGGTAATTATTTATCGTACACTCGTATATCTGGAAAAAATGTGGTATTACAATACATTAACAAATAATCTCGATCTATCGGTTTTACCCGTAGATCACTAATCATTACTCCCACAGATTACACAATCAGAACAAATTAGAACACCCCCAAGGTGTAGAGAAAATTGGACGCATTACATTTTGAATGCACCCCATTTATGTATGAATATAAGGGCCATTTTGGGATCGTTCGGAATTCGGTAAATTATTAATGAAGCATAATAATCTACATAAAATGATTCAACCGTGCATTTATACGATTAATCTTCTGCCCTCCATTAGACTGGATAACCGAGAACATGCTAAACAAAAAATAAAACATACAAGTGTTCCTAAGTAGCGTAATATAAAGTATATTTTTAGTAATAGTTATTGTGCATGTATGAAAATAAGAATTTTTTTAGGCTGGAGAAATGTTATTTTCACATATACTTTTTCATAAAACTATTATCTAGCATAATAATCAACGTAACGATTTCTAAAATCGTAACGTTGATTTTTAAATCTTTGAATTAGTCTACTAAATAAATGTTTTGATATAAATTGCCAAATATTAGTTATTTTACATTTTCAAATATAACTACAATACGATAGTTAAACCTAAAATATGCATCATTAACAAACATAATATGAAATAAGAGCTCTTTCGCGATGGGCGACTCATATACGAATCTTTTAATTTCTTAAGCTTGACAACGGAAGACTTAATAGATTTTTTATAATCTTAAAAGAGTGAATTAAAAGACATTAATATGAGTCTCCCAACACGAAAGAGTTAACATAAATATCTTGGAAAAATTGCGTTACTAAAAGTTTTTGTACTCCAATTTGCACTTCTAAAATCTATTAAAAGTATTAAAATTGCAAGATTATTTGTGAAATAATCTAGATTATAATAAAACACATATACAAAATATTTATGTAATAATGCAGGATTATTCTTTAAATATAGATTTGCAAATGTGAAAACTCAATAAACCGTTCAAACCATACGACTAAGACTGAATTGCTTATTGAGATACGAAAAACTTTTAAATAGGAATATGTTTTAAGTCAATTTTTTGAAACGCATTAGTAAAATAAAACAAATATAAATGTACATGTATAATTTATAAACAGTTGTAACATTGAATAAAATTATTTATATCGTAGTTTTTATAAAAAAAACATAGACGTTAGAAAATTCTGTGATTTAAATTCATATTTATTTTGTTATTGTCCCAAAATACATTATGTTTAATAATAATATTAATAATAAATTATTTGAGCAATTAAATTTGCTAGTTAAGAAATATTTGTGAGCTAAAAAGGTATTGTTTCGTTAATATGCTAAAAGTTTGATTGTACGCGTATTGACGATATTAAACGAGTAGATATTTTTTTTGTTCAAAAATCATACTTAAAATCTGTCGATGAATCGCATTGAAGCCGTGCAATATTAGATTGTATCAAAACTATATCGACGAGGAATCTTAGTACATTTTTTAAAATATCGTTTATGATAGATGAACAAATTTCGATATTAAAAATTAGCGGATTAAACCATCACAATGAAAGTTTTGCTATTTTCCTTTTTCTAATTTTGATAATTTTATATTAAATTGAAATAATATGAAATAAATCATCACCAATAATAAACGCATTTTCTTTCCCTGCAAGACATTTCTACAAATACAGAGATTAAGTGAAACTATAGATGAATTTAACAGCCTTGGATGAAGCATAACAATTATTATAGAGCGTCAACGGCTGTGCTTTTGTGGCAATAGTTGGATTAAATAAATATCAGTATTTTTTATTAATGAAGAAATCTAATTAATAACAAAATCAATTAAAAACACACCTTCAAACATAAAAATATCCATACTATTTATAATATAGGTCATATACAATTTAAATGACAAAATGTAGATAAGAACTGATATAAATGTGTAAGTATGTTTATCAAAATTTGTACAAAATTTATAAAACAAAGTATTACTTTTGTATGGAAAATAATAACATTTGAATGAATGAATTATCATTATTTAAATAATTAAATTCTTATCAATACACTTTTTAAAACAAATAAAAACAATGAAGTTTTAAGTTTGATCAAAGCAAAAAAATATCGAACCGCTTCAGTGTTGTCATGCATGAATTAAACGTCATTTTATTCACACGACGGAAATATATATTTTTAATATAATAATTATTAATATTAGTTTTAAAATTGTCATAATTTAAACTTTTATATTGCAATTATTATTTTTTTATTTCTCTAAATAAAATATTGAATATATTGAATTGAAAAAATTCAAATTTGTTGTATTTAAATAGATTAAAATATTTTTAAAACTGACCATAGCTTGTATTTTTATTCGCGAAGTCGGCAAGTGTACGTAATATATATTTTGTTTAAATTTAATATGTGAATTTTTTTGATAATTATTTAACATGATGAATTAAAATATAATTATATGGTAGTTGATATTAATTAATAAATATATGATTTCATTATTTTAGTTAGGATAACACCGAAATTGTTTTGGCGACAATATATTTTCGTCGTTACGGCTATGGTCGACTAATATTGTATTAGGGCGTCGGCGTCGCCATAGGTGTTGTTGGCGCGCTGCGCCGCGGTGTTTGTCGCGATGCACATTAAACAGGTAAAGCCGACTACTAAATCTATTATTTTTCTGATATAGTCTCGTCGCAAGCCTTTCACATGTGACTATATTTTCAGGTCATCATCCAAGGCTTCAAAAGTTACCGCGAGCAGATCGTCGTCGAACCTTTTGACAAACGTCATAACGTTGTCGTCGGTAGAAATGGCTCTGGCAAAAGCAACTTTTTCTACGGTACGTTATCAATATCAAGCTCTCCATTAACGCTTTCGTGGACACGTCTTCAAATGAAGACCTAGATATAATACGCGTTTATTGCGCCGGATAAGTCTGTGAATATAAGCGCGCGTTTGTATGTATGCATGTATCAACTTACTTCAATAACGTATCTACACACCACCACTTGTGTCCAAGTCACGACGTTATTTATTTAATTATGTCGATTACATATTAGATTTATTAATATGTTTCTTATTCTAATGATTACTCTTTCAATAGAAGCTTACTAGAATGCTCTCAATTGAAATATATGCGACAATGTATTTGTTGTGGTATGAAACTAACAAAACTGATTCTCGTTCACAGCAATTCAGTTCGTACTTAGCGATGAATTCTCCCATCTTCGCCCAGAACAAAGATTGGCACTTCTACACGAAGGCACCGGACCGAGGGTGATAACAGCATTTGTTGAAATAATTTTCGACAATTCAGACAACAGAGTACCTGTAAGTTAAACTTGTCATAACACTAAGGCAAATAGTCTTAACAATTAAAATAGTATTAACGTTTTTAATCAATTTGTCAGATTGATAAAGATGAAATCTACTTGAGAAGAGTCATCGGTTCAAAGAAGGATCAATTTTTCCTCAACAAAAAAGTGGTTCCGAGGACTGAAGTACTCAATTTGTTAGAAAGTGCTGGTCTCTCTAACTCAAATCCGTACTATATAGTCAAGCAGGGAAAGGTTTGTATATACTTTATCTAAAATTAGTCGCATATCAGTAACAAGAATAAATTGTTAAATAACTATCGGGTGTGTGAATAAGTTCCTGCCGTTTCACCATTAGATGGCATTGTAATGATTGTGCGCGTGTAGCTAAAGTGATGACGCATCTATATTGAAACTTTTTCAGTAGTGAGCAAATTTAAAATCAATGAAGTTGTTGATGTCATAATCGCTTTACACCAATTACTTTCTGTCAGCTCCTATAAGCATAAGACAATCTTCAATTCGAGGCAGGGTCAATTGTAAATAAACATTTGATAGCATACAAGATCACGTCATTTTTTACATAAACAATGCACAAAAAATTGATTCATTTCCTCCTCCTTTAGAAGGAAATGATAATTGGACAATAATCCGTTCAACACCAGCGAAAAATGGTAAGCAGTTAAAAAAAAAACAAGCATTGTCGATAACACACAATATTCTGTCATTTCTTTGCGTAAACAAATAACACATTTGAAATCGAAATCATTATTAGTCGACAATTTTGGGCCAACGATCTATACAATTGTGCGATTCATGCGGGGAAGCTCTCCGTCTCAGTCTCCCGGACTGCGCTGAGTTCTCTCTTTCTCCAAGCTTCGATGTACAAGAGTGCTCTTTCTGAATAGTGGAGGGGGAGACGCAGGGTCTCCATCAGTACTCCCGTATGGGTTAAAAAAACGTATGGATCGATTTACTTGATAATAAATGGTTCCACGGCTATATAAGTACATTGTTATCTCTGGAATTATACCAAAAACCTTTTATTTGTGAATAGTGAAGTCAAGAGACAAAACATAATGATGCACTATAGAAGACTGCTGCAAAAGATAAGAAAAAATACAGTATAGAAATGCGCTTTATAATACTGTAATTTTCACAGAAAACTGTGAGAACTTATTGACACACCCAATCCAAAAATAATCATGATATTATTTTTGTCAGTCCAATGACGGTAATAATACAGCTTCGAATCGAAAATTTTGTTCCCCACACCAAAATAGGGAAATTAATCACAATTTAATTAATTTAAGACATACAAAATATATAACTAACTTAATCTCAATTTGCAGATTAATCAAATGGCCACTGCTCCCGATTCACATAGACTTAAATTATTAAGAGAAGTAGCTGGTACAAGAGTCTATGATGAACGAAGAGAAGAATCGGCCAGCATATTACGCGAGACTGTTGGAAGGGTAGATATGATTATTTATTTAAAATGATCGAAAATGAATAAGCCCTTCTGTTTAATAAGCATTCCATTTACTAATTTTAGGTTGACAAAATCAACGAGTTTCTGCGTACAATTGAAGAGAAATTGAAAACTTTGGAAGAAGAAAAAGAAGAATTGAAAGAATATCAAAAATGGGACAGGTCTAGGAGAGTTCTTGAATATATTATTCATGAAACAGAAGTTAAAGAAAATAAAAAGAAATTGGAAGAGGTATAAAAATATGATCTTAACATTAATCTGCTTAAAAATATTTTCTTAGTAAAATGCTGGAATTTTTATTTTTCAGTTGGAAAAACTACGTAGTGAAAGTGGCCGTGAACAACAGCAGTTTACTGATCTATTTCGTGAAGCTCAAGAACGGCTACGAGATACTGGCCGTCATTTGAAAGACGCTAGAAAAGAAGTGGCCGGTGCCCGAGAACAACGCGATTTACTCTCAACGGAACATCAGCAATTGCTTCGAGAAAAAACTAAACTGGACTTGACTATAAAAGATTTGACCGACGATGTAGATGGCGACAACAAATCTAAAGTGTGTATACTATTTAAATTTAGTATCAGTATGCTGCTTATTTACTTTTCATATTTTAATTTGTGCATTTGTTGATAATTCAGGAAAGAGCCGAACAAGAATTGGAACGATTACGTTTAACAATAGCCGAAAAAGAAAGGGAGTTGGAAGCTCTCAAACCTCGATATGAAGAGATGAGAAAGAGGGAAGATGAATGTACCAGAACGTTGGCATTAAACGAACAGAAACGGCAAGAGCTCTACGCCAAGCAAGGCCGAGGTACTCAGTTTACATCCAAACATGACCGAGATAAATGGATAGAAAACGAATTGAAGTATGTTAATGTTTTTTATCCTGCTTTATAATATAAATGCATTTTTATAGTGTTTAATACATTGCCGCTTTTAGATCCCTAAATAAACAGATCAAGGATAAAAAAGATCACGAAGTAAAACTGCGAGATGATTTAAAGAAAGATGCCGTTAAATTGGCCGAGCTTGAAAAACGTTTGCAAGAGACGACGGCTGATATGGAAAGACAAAGAGAAGCAATCAACGAACACAACAGACAATACTACGAATGTAAAAAAACCAAAGACCAAGCTCAGAGCTCAAGAAAGTAAAGACACATTTACAAACATTTTATAGCATTTTTATAATTTTGTGTCAAACATTTTTAATATCGCGATTATAATAATGATTTTAGTGAACTTTGGCGTAAGGAAACCCAAATGACTCAGGAACTGTCGTCCGTGAAAGAAGACCTCGCAAAAGCAGATCAAGCATTGCGCTCCATGGCGGGCAAAGTAATCATAATATTTTTCTATTATTGAAGTATATCGTATACACTAAAAATTGCTTGACTTAAGGTGGCTCCTACAGCTATATAAGAGAGGCCACAGACAATGCGTCCCACCATTTCCGTCTGTCCTGAGTCTCCTCCTTCTAATTGCCCAGACCCAGATGTGCGGCGTCTTTTACCACTTGATCCGCCCAATATAGGTGAGGTCTTCTTCACAGTCGGTCATGGACATGTAAGCTTTGCTGCTGTACATATCCATGAATTCTCAATTCAACCTCATTGCTATGGAGCCTGAGGTCTTTTAAATTTTTATTTCGAACCTCTCTAAATGTATCATGAGCCATGTTTCACGAGCAGTAAACCACTACCGGTCTTATTAGCATTTTATAAATTTTATTCCCTAATATACTTTTCAGACCATGATAGCACTGATCACCATGTTGAATTGTGGCAATTGTCTCATTATTCATTAAGTTCTCCGTGAAGATGGCTCCATGGTATTTAAACTCTTAGATCCTTTCAATATTTTTATTATTGGCACTCGTGGAAGTGTAACCTCCAACATTCACCCTCGATGCCACCATATGTTGAGTTTTTTCATACTGAAATTAACAGCATCTTCGTTGATAGATGTAAACGCTGCCATAGCTTCCGACCTCAATTTAGCCTCGGCATCAATGTTGTCATCAATGCTAAATGCATTGCATCACCATTCCATGGATTTGCGCATCCCAATATGTTAGCCTCCTTCATAAACTCACCTCCTCCATTGCAGAGCTCTTCTTCGAGATGAGTACGAGTCTCTGCCTCTTCCACAGGCTTCCAAACGTTCCTCTTTCAGGCACGCATTGAACACTTTCAGTACATCAACGGGGAGGCCTTTCGTCACCTCGTTGGGTACCCGGGCCTGGCGCCTTCCCACGTCCTGTTGACATCATTGCTGCCCTTTGCTCCCCCTCTGTGAATACTTTGTAGAAATCTATGGTGAAATTAACACCTGCTCCAATGTTTTTTGCAAGAATAGTCTTATATTAAAAAGTGTGGACCTTCTCAGTCTGAATGAAACCGCATTGGTACACCCCTGTAGTTGGAGCACAGAAGCGCATTCCCCTTATGAATGTGACATATTACGGCCGTCCTCCACCCAGAATGCATGTTCTCGCTCTGCCATATTGACAGGATTTGCCATATATACAGTTAAACTAACATTGAAAATTATACAGTCAACTTCTTCAACTTCAACCTTCTATAGCGTTACAGATAGGGACCATACTTTAGAATGTTAGGCACCCATACAAAATTTGTATGCATTTAGTTTTTTAACAAGCAAAAGTAATTAATATGCTTGAACATTACATATTTTGCCCGTTGTTTATGTAAAAAATACTGCTGACACTAGGGGAAAAATGTTATAGTAGTGGACACTATAGGAGGATTGACTGTATAACATACAAATGGAATACCAAAAAAATATTTTGCTCAAATTATATGCGTGTTATTTTAGCCAATTTTAAATGGGCGTGACAGTGTCCGAAAAGTTCTCGATACATTTGAAGAAAAGGGTGGAGATTGGGCTAAAATAGCCAAGGCTTATTATGGACCCGTGATTGAAAACTTCAGCTGTGAGCAAGCAATTTACACAGCTGTGGAGGTAATTATAACGGTATTCGTTACGTTTGTCCAAATTTTAAAATATAAATATTCATATCCCGTCAATCCCTCATAGGTCACAGCCGGTAACCGACTTTTCCATCATATCGTCGAATCGGACATCGTGGGAACAAAGATTCTAAAAGAAATGAACAAACAAAATCTTCCCGGCGAAGTGACATTCATGCCGTTGAACAGATTGCAAGTCAAAGATATGGTGTATCCAAACGACAACGTAATTATATTTTACTATAAATATACGTAGTACAAATTTGATCTTGTTGTATGCATTTTTGAAAATGATTTGTGTTTTAGAACGCTATTGCTATGGTCAATAAATTGAAATATGATGCAAAGTACGCCAAAGCAATGAAGTATATTTTTGGGAAAACGTTGATTTGTAGAAATCTGGAATGCGCCACCGAATTAGGAAAACAATATCATTTAGATTGCGTAACTTTAGAAGGCGATCAGGTATGTAAACGCGTCTGCATTTTATATCATATCTTATTAACGCGTTTTGAAAATGAATCATAATTTATACACATCGTTAAAGGTATCGTCGAAAGGTTCATTGACCGGCGGTTACTTCAATCAATCACGCTCTCGGTTGGAAATTCAAAAAAATAGATCTGAATTGATGGAAAAAATAAAATCAAGTGAAAAAGATTTGGAGAGATTACGCAAAGAATTGCACAAAACGGAGTCGAATATAAATTCAATTGTATCGGAGATGCAAAAAACGGAAACAAAACAAGGAAAAGCAAAGTATACAATTTATTTATATTCATTTTATGTTGTTATTGTATCCATGTTATTAGTATTTATTTTTTAATTTTTATTTCTTATCCTTTTAGAGACATTTTTGATAAAGTAAAGGCAGATATCAGACTGATGAAAGAAGAACTTTCCTCGATAGAAAGATTTAGGAACCCTAAAGAGAAATCATTGACACAGTGTAGATCGAATCTTGAAGCGATGCAAGCAACTAAAGAAGGATTAGAATCGGAATTACACCAGGTAAATATTAAGGGAGGTTTCTACCTTATTAGGCCTTTAAGTGACCAAACATTATTTTGTGCAAAATGTATTAAACATAGAATGCTGATATTTAGTGCATTGGCTAGGTGATCTTTATTGAATATAACATATTTTTTAAAGTTTGACTATACATAGTAGTGGGAGTGAGGGGAGCCACGTATGTCAGTGCGCAGGCGAGATGACATTCTTCGCCTCGGAAGTGAAAATAGCTTATGATTTTTAAAATGTATCGTCATTCTAGGAATTGATGGAGCAACTATCAACAGCTGATCAAGGAAAAGTGGATGAACTCAATGATGCAATTAGGCGATTAAATCAAGAAAATAAGGAAGCGTTCAGTGCTAGGATGAATTTGGAAGCAACAAAGAATAAACTGGAAAATCTATTAACAAATAATTTGATACGGTAGTGAATATATTCAATAACTCATATTTTATAGCAACTTCAACTTTAAAAATGTTTTCACATTTTAAATTAAACAAGCCAAAACCGTTTATTAATTATGATTTTCAAAATTTATTTGTATTTCTATGCATTAATTATTAATATTTTATTATTTAGACGTAAAGACGAATTAGTACAAGCCCTACAGGAAATATCTGTCGAAGACAGAAAACGTCGTCTATCCAATAGCAAAGCGGATGTCCAAGCGGCTGAAAAAAGAATTAAGTCAATATCTAAAGATCTTGAAGATATGGACAAAAAGTTCCAAGACGCGGTTAAAAAAGAGAAACAGCTCAAATTGGAATTGGAAAAGTGGAGGAATAAGGTAATGATCGTATTTTTTATTGGACGTAAAGTATATTTGTGCATTTCTTCTCTTATTGTATTATTTCGATTCAAGGAAAAAGAAGCTCAGGAAAAAATGGACGAGGATGCCAAAGGCTTAGAAAAGATGGCATCAAAGGAGGTCCTCATACAAGAGAAAATTAAAGAATCTAAAGAGAAAATAGCAGCACTCGGCACACTCCCTAATGCTCCAGATTTGCATGCAAAGTATCAAAAGATGACTCTAAAAAATGTGAGTGAAAATATTCTATTCATTCCTTGGTCTATAAAGTAGGAAATCACATTGATTTCGAGGAAAGAAATGGATTTGTTTTGAACGCAAGCTTTCTCGACTTTTTAAAACTAATAAAACTGCGCGGGGGGGATTAAGCTAACTAAAGATTTAAAACTAAATAACCCTTAAGCTAGAAAGATTTATGTAATTTTTACTAAAGGCTCTGAACAAGGAAGAAATGGTCAACAAGGTTGATGTCCAACCGGTCCATTTTTCTGATTGCTGATATAGCAAAAGAACTTCTCACGTTAAATGATCTCCACTATACTGTAATATGTTTTTTAATTATTTTTACAGTTATTCAAAGAACTAGAAAAGGCGAATCAACATTTGAAAAAATATAATCACGTCAATAAAAAGGCCTTAGATCAATTTTTAAGTTTCTCTGAACAAAAAGAAAAGTTATACAAAAGAAAGGAGGAATTGGATATTGGGTAAGATTTTTTTTTTATGAATGAATATACATCACATGTAAGATTAATCTACTCAAGTATAATGGATTTAAATTTTTTAATAGAGGTGAAAAAATTCGCGAGCTCATTGATGCTTTAGAACACAGAAAATTAGAAGCCATCCAATTAACATTTAAGCAAGTCAGCAAGAACTTTACTGAAGTTTTCAAAAAACTAGTACCACAGGGACGAGGAAGTCTCATTATGAGAACAGCTAATGAAGACGGAGTTGAAATTCGTCCCGAGGTTAGAAAAAAATGATAAAAAGTTATTTAATGACAAAAAGAGGCTCAATGTATTAAACCATATTTTTTTAATTTTAAGCATGCTAATGCCGAACAATTTATCGGAGTCGGAATAAAAGTATCTTTCACTGGAGGCGATGCTGAAATGCGAGAAATGAATCAGCTTTCGGGAGGTCAAAAGTCATTGGTTGCTCTGGCGTTAATTTTCGCAATTCAAAAATGTGATCCGGCTCCCTTCTATCTTTTTGATGAAATAGATCAAGTAAATCTTCATTTTTTCCAAACATCATTATGTGTCATCCGTTCGGTCTATTTAATGTTTCGTGTATCAATTTTAGGCTTTGGATGCTCAACACAGGAAAGCCATCGCTAATATGATTCACGAACTTAGCAGCTCGGCACAATTCATCACCACTACCTTCAGACCTGAATTGTTAGAACACGCACACAAATTTTACGGTGTGAAGTTTCGTAATAAAGTATCTCACGTTGAATGCGTAACAAAAGAAGAAGCGAAGGACTTCGTTGAAGACAGTACTACACACGGATAAATAAAACATTAGGTTAGTCTTCGTAATTTATTTAGTTTTAAAATTCCACAATGGTTCATTCTTAAGTGTCTTAATGTTGAAGTTTAAATGTTCAGTATATAATTACATTAAATATATGTTAATCACCGCAACGACACTGTTTATAACCTGTGTATCATACGGGATAAATGACTTGAATTGTTTGTATAAATAAAATAAATACTTTATGTATACAATATTGAGTCTCAATTAAAATAAAATAATAAGGTGAGGCACTTGTCAATCGTTATTTTTATATTAAAACAGTTGTTGTATTGACAAAAAAAAAAAAACAATTTCTACCCGAAGTATAAAATGTACATACAAGTATTTATAAATAAATTTTATATATGAATAAATGTTCTTTTTTTTTCAAACTGTGAGTAACTCAGAATTCATCCACTCCACCAATACAATTATTTTACGAGGGTATTCCCAACAGTAACCGACCTAATAAGTAACTTTATTTCTCAAGTCATACAACAGTTACTTCTACTACCCTTATATCGTTAAAAAAATATAAACCATATATACTCAAAACAATCGCTTAGTTGGATTAAAGTACAAAAATTATTAGTAGCATTCATCATAAGAACGTATTCAAGTTCATCGATAGAACAGCTGCCTGGGGTACAACTAAATAAAAATCATATAATCACAATTACCATAGCTGATATGTTCCAGAGATATTGAGATAAAAAATAATCCCAAATTTATGAAAAGTTAAGATTAAATAAAACATGTGCGTACATTACATCCCTAAATTTGAACTGCGGCAAAATAGCTAACTGTCGAAAATTTAAAATATCACAATTATGACCAAAAAACCTAATACATGTATGTTGAAAATATAACAATAAATATTAGGACCAAATATTTCCAATTATTCGGTATTTAATGACAACCTATTAAGCTTATATGTATGCCTGTTACACAAAAAATAAATTATGTATACAATACATATGAAGTATTACTGCACTTGCAATATTGTATGCCATGATTTAGGTCGCAATATTTTACTAATTTTAGATGATATGTACAAAGATAAACCATCCGGCGTATGACTGATTCATTTTACAACAGGATAAACCAGATAAATACACTTAAATAATGCCACATTATCAAGAGTAGCTATTGTACAGAGCAAATCCCAAAAGTCATGAAATATATTTATTTGCCACATACACGCTGATCGCAGAGTGTTCGAACCAGTTGGGTGAGGTGGGATGGAACCTTAGCTTTAAAGCGCACCAAAGTTAAGTCCGCTGCGAGCATCAGTAGAATCAGGATGGTGCGTCACAACGCGTGATGACGGATACTTCCAAACAACATTCTTGACAAAAAAGCTATTGAAACCCATAGATTGCTCAAACAAGCCCACAAATGTATAAATGCTCGTGGATAGTATTTAAAAGAATATTAACAATTTGTACCGGTATTATCAAAAAATCTTTAAAAAATATGTATATTTCATGACTTTTGGTATACACTTGTATTATTATTAAATGAAATTTTTTAGCCGATTACAGCAAAAAGTATGTAAGTTCAATGCAAACCGTATCATTGGTTATTATTTTTGTCGTTCCTGTCAATAGAAGGCATTCTATATAATTCATTTAAACAGAGATAATACAACTCATTTACATCTAATTCAGGCTATTCCACCAAAGATGTTAATAAAACCAACCGTTGATGCTATCTGTGTTACCTTATTTACAATCTAGTTAGTGTTTCTTATATTTTCTGCAGAGTTTTTATCAAACAAATAGGATAAGAAGAGAAACACCACTGAGATTATTAATATTACACAAACATATTATCAGAAGTAACAAAGACATTAGTCTTTATTTAAAAATTACGTACAAATCTTTATTTTTATAATTCGATTTATTTTTGTCACCATAAGTAAAAAAAAATCCTAAAAAATGAGATCTACACTATTTTTATCTTTTAAAATAATTCACGTATTTATCTTTGTGCCAATTTAGAAATGAATCTTTGACTACTCGTTCAAATCTCTTGACACTTGATTAATATTAGTAAAATTTAATTTACAAAAATATAGAAATGCATAATGAATTCATAAATAAAAATTTAACGCTTTGGTGGACACGTCTGCGTTATGTATCATTTTTTATATGAAAAAATTACTGTGTAATGCAGACGTGTCCGTCGACACATTAAAAATATTTTTAACAATACAATGCTATCTTAGAAAATCTACTTCTTTCAATAGATATTTTTATTATGCGTTGCTTTCCGTTTTACAAAAATAAAAAAAACATAAAACGAAACTTCTTCACGATTTATCAAATCATAACACATCTGATCTTAAAAAATGACTAGACAATATTTAAAACTTGACACAGATCCGCTTAGAATAAAAGAAAAGTAATCTGAAAAGGCTTCATCTTATATTGTATTTTATTGTTGAACACATTTAATATTTATTGCTTGCAAGACTTGTAATCTGAACGACATTTAGGTTTTAAAAAAACTGCTAATATTTTATCTAAATATAAATAAATGTAAATTAAATACTTTGTGTATAATTTTTTTAGAAATGAAAATTCATAAAAATTAACTAGTAATCACTGTCGTAGCCGTAAAGCATACGGTGAATTCCAATCGCGCTCAAATACGCTCTGCAGCTGTTGGCGCACACTAAGAGTCGCATTTTGATTGGAATGATCCGGTTCTTCCATTACAAGTGCAACGCCGGCCGTATTCACAAAATAGTCTCCGGACCAATTCGATGTCCCTATATAGGCAGTTTTATCCGTCACCATATACTTGTTGTGGTTGACGCGCGCAAATGGAATTTTCTGCTGATCAGGCGTGGCGGGGACAACGAAGCGTTTCTTAAATTAAATTAATTAAAAATAAATTAAATACGATAGATTCAAATTTAATTATTCAGACATGATGATTGACGCTACCACTTGAATATTGACTTTTGGCGAAGATCCTGTTAGAGCCGTTAAAGATCGTAAGAAATAATCTTCGGATGGTCTCGAATGATTCCACCAGCTTATGAGCATTCTAATTTCAACTTTATCGTCTATGGCTGCGGCACGTAGGGCATCGTCGATTATTGGCCAAAATCTAAAATAAAAGTTAAATCAAATCGTCGTTCATTTTATTCCAATTGCACATTGAGAGTGTTTCAATTATACGTACTGCATTTTTGGCGTATACAACATTAATGGAAAGTAATCCATTACAGCAATATAGATGAATTTTTCGGCTGTTTTGATAACATTTTTTATTGCGTTTATGTCGTCTGTTCTACCCAACGGACTCAAAGGCGGTGGGGAACTCTACAAGAAGAGGATAATTTATAAACCAAATCCAAATTAATCGCACCTTATAAAAAATAAACAATAAATACATTTTAAACTGTCAATAAATCACATTTAACTGACTGTATTCGTAGCGCGGCTAATACTGTTCTGCACAGAAGCTAAAACACAATACTTATCGAATATCCACTTTTAATAAACAAACACAAAGTTATTTTATTGGTCCATCAGCTAAATAAAACATAGTTGGATTATATTGCTATGTTTATGTTTGGGCCACATTCCGTGCCGCTGAGTGTATGTTAACGTTTCATTCCAATAAAATAAAAATGAGAAAGGCCTTTCAATTGGAATAAATTTATATTTCGTCTAAGTAATAAATCAAATAATGCTAGGATAGATTGAAATATATGGGTTTGTCCTAATAAAATATGTTCTAAAAAAATACTCATGAGTGATGATTACATAAATGTATTTGAAATTAAAAGAGCTCGTCCTCCATCATCCAAACAAAAGTGAGAGTATAATAAGAAATAATCAATAATTCTATTCTGACACCCCACACTTACCCCCACAATCTAGCAAAAATCAACCACACACACCAATCCTCAACATGCAATGGTGTGAGGTGAAAAAAATCGATTGAGAATGTAAATAGGTATTCATAACATTTTTTAACACAAAAATATTGCAAATATCTTATATAAATTAGCTCTATTATTACAAGGGCTAATAATAAATATATTATAATAATAAATTATTGCCCAAAATTTTTATTTGAACATTTGAAAGGGTGTGTTTGATGTAAAAATATACTTTTATATGTGATTATATATTAGGGGCATCCAGAAAAAAAGGGTGTTTTTATAAATTAAATTCATTTTTTTTCTGTTCTCTGTCCGACTGAACAGATCTGATCTTTTTCGCAATTCAAACGTATACGAGTGATGCGTTATAGTTCAATCTATTTTAGGAGTAAAATTCAATTGAAAATGTAATGGCACGATTCATTAAATAAAAAGTATCTATCGTGATACTCCATACATACACATCGTAGTAATTACATTATTTATCAATTTAGATCATCTCTATAGATTGAAAATGTGACATCGAAGGGAAAGTACAACAATGGTAATGTTCAACAGCGTAGGTAACTCTCTAATCGCCTTACAATGAGTTAGGTATTATGGTATAGAATGTGCGTATAAAATATCTTTTGTGTTCTCTCCACCCACTTGTGTTTGATTCACAAGGCTATGTGTCAATGTATATTTACACACTCATATTCGGCAACCTTCATTATTGAAACACAACAAACATTTACAGCTATTAAAAAATTAGGAAAATTACACACGCACACAGTAATATTTATAATAAAACTTACAGATATATACGATAGATAGTTCTGATTACTCAACGTCGAATTCATTGGATTTTCCATGTTATACTGCGTTTGTAAATTGGTAGGCCACGCGTCTGGAATGGACGCGTCTTCTTTTCCGAGCAGCATGTACACCTATGAAAGATCAACATTGTGAAAATTAAGCTTTTCAGTCGCTGCGCACATTGCAATGTACATTAATTTTAAATTTTAAAATAAAAACAAATAGTCATTATTATATCGTCGTGGTCACTAAATAGCAATGATGAAGACGACGTCGAGATACCAATTTAAATGCCAAGATATGTTCCATGAGACGGATATTACACAATTTCACACAAGGATACATTACGGGAATTACATTGTCTGAATACAAATTAAATTATGACAATTTCTTCTCTTCTCATTTACTACTAAAAAGCAAAGATATATGGACAATTGGTACTATTCGAATAAATTCGACAATCGATAGGTAAATCTAGCGCCCAACTTCATTGGAAAGTTATAAAATTATATAATAGAAACGTGGGTGGTAATGGAAACAGGGGTGACCTGTAGGTAGTCCCGTGGTTAAGTGGTTGAACTTGTAACTCAATCATCTTGGATTCGAATTCTACAGAAGATGTGGCTGGCGCCCACATTTTTAAAAACATACATACGCCATAAAAAACCATATGGTGGCATATGGTCTAATAGCACTAGTTAAACCAATCAATGGGAAGGCGCGATTACACTGTAGAACTTCTGAGCGCCAAAGAGGGCAGTGAGAGAGAGGCACAGAGCAGCTTATCCAACACTAGAATAGGGTCAATTACTTAAGGCCAGACTACCTGTCCTCCTGAAGCAATGTGGAATACCAGGGGGGCAGAGAAGGACAAGGGAGGAGTTTAGTCAGCAAGAATCTGACACTACCCTTGGATCAAACCCACGGTGTCTTATGCAAGATTCGATTCGCAACAAACTATGTGACGAGGAGAAATACGTCCAGTAGAAGAAATTCAGTGTGACGGTGTGGACTATATGCCACATTTTGACAATAATAAGGAGGCCACCCATTATAAGCATCCAAATTGCAAAGGATGCTCACATTTACACTGCTATAAATGCAAGATACATTTATGTTTTATTAGAAAAAAATGTTTTTCAATTTTTTTATAATAATTTAATTTGAAAAACAATGTGTTTTACTATTTAAATGCATCTTTATAATATAATAAAGTTTTTTTATTATGATGCATTGTTTTTATAAACCGGTTTGGCAGTTTATAAATTGCTTTACACCGTTCAAGCGTATTTGTACATTGCAATGTACATATTGTTTTTTTCCTGAAAAAACATCTTTTTTCTAAAGGAAAAAAGTCGAGGCTGAAAGGGTTAACCAAAACATCAATTGCAATGCAATTCTATGTTTATATTTTATGGCATACAACACTTTTTTATGAAAGAATATTTATGTATTTTATATAGATATTTAAATCGTCATGTATTATAAGAATACTAGACCAAATTACATGCAACACTCATCTGCATTGGCGCAAATTATGCATTAGCATGCAGCACATTACTGCAACGGTCATTAGTGTAAGCATGCAATCAGAAACAAATAACACGGAAGGGTAATTTTACCTGCTCAAATAAAGCGAGAAATTGACTATACTTACATCGAATATTTTGGCTAGATCATTTGCCAAACATGAGCAATTAAATCCAACAGCTCCAAGTTCTTTCACCTAGAAAACATTATTTTATGTGGTATAAATTTATTAAATATTGGGTGTATTTATTGATCGTATTTATTAAAAATACCTGTGTCAATGATCTCCAATCCATGTTTGCACTTCCGATGTAAAAATGAGTACGATCTACTATCCAGAATTTGGTGTGCAATACGCCGCCACCCAAAAGTTTTGGAAAATTAACACTGCGTACCTTAAGAAAAATATACATTTAATATTTCACATGAAAGCATAGTAAATATTAAGGTTTATTCTAAATCAATTCAATAAAATACCATAGCAGCCTTCTTCTTCATGAGATATTCCGTGTCTGTATTTGGATTACTTTTAGTCGGAACACTTTGAACAATATTAACTTTGATACCATCGCGTATCCCGGCTTTGTATAATGCTTGAAATACTTTTTCTCCCTGAAATAGATTATCATAAATCAATCGGAAATTTTCTAAAAATATAGAAATCGATTTTAAAATGCATACATAAATCGAAGAATTGTGCGCATAAACTTCATTTTCACGAAGCGTCCAATAGAATGATGCTATCTCGATAGTTGTACGAGCAGAGTTTATCAAGTCCATCCACGATTGATATGTTGAAGGGTACTTTGTATCATTCGATGACAATATGAGCCCCTCGGGAATACTTTCGACCAGCGACAAGCTGAAACAATTTGTTCTACGCCGTAACTGAGACATCACAATTGAATAATGCACGGTTCGGAGCGCTCACCTGCATTGATCCGTGCAAACATTCGGAACATCAGCTTTCGCGATTAAATTGGTGAACGAATTGGAATGATCTAATAAAGGCACCAATACCACGAGAACTATCAGCACGAGAATAAACGATATTGGAATACAAGAAGGTCTGCACCAACTGTCTGTCCCCCATCTGTAAATATCAATTAGACATCCATCAATACGTATTATTATTATTTATGCATAAATGCTATATCATTTACATGATAATTTAAGTTTTAACACGAATAACAATGAAGTTTTATCGTTTAAAAAATATTGCATAAACAAATATGCCGTCAAATTATACAGTTACGCGGCTTATCCCTGTTAGGGTAAGCAATAAAAGGTCAAAATGACGCTTTAACGCGATCATTTTTAAAGAATATTTAGAGTACTCTTGATTATCCGGGTGTGAATTATTCAGCTGGTGGTTTATCCGTGCTTGATAAGTATTAATTATTTTTTTAAATTGCATCTTTAATGCATTGTCTGACTGGTTGACTAAATTCAATAAATGAGATGGAATTCGACACCTCATGATTCAAGGAGAACGTCTTGTTTCATATATTGAAAATGCTGACGAATTTTGTATCAAATTTCAAGAACATTTGCAGAGAAAATTTGCAACTCGATCAAATCTATAATGCAAATGAGACAAAGCTGTACTGGAAATTATTCTTGACAAAAACCCTTGCATCAATGAGAGAAAAGTCCGCTCCTGAACATCCAAAGAAAGGATTAAGGAAAAATTTTGATAATTCGGATTATCCGTGTTTTTGAATTATCCATGCCCTTCCTCCCCGGCATTGGCCTGGTTAATCGAAAGTGAACACATAATATATATTAAGGGACCCGAAAGTATTTGAATATTTAATAAAAAAGGGTAAGGCAAGGTCCAGTGAATAAGATGGATGTGTTTACACTTCCCAGTTTAATTCCCATATTTTATCCAGTTTATGATTTAAATATGACATATTCAATTGGGAAATATTTACCTTTTCTCTGGCATTCTAAGCTACTCAACAATTATTTAAATATAACAATTAATTTCAACAGCAACTAAGTAAATAAATGCTAATTTAAAGTACGTACTATGTGTCGATAGAACATTGTTCCAATCAAATGAATAATAATGAAACACAAATGTAAATAACTCATATTTACCCATATTATGCGATAACGTTTATAGAGAGCGTTATTAAATGTTCATTCTTACTTTTTAAGACTGCCGTGACCTTGATCCTGTCGCAACATAAAGCTTTGTTCCCACTGGTCAAAATCGTCGTCCGCGCCGGATGCATTCCCAAAACTGGTGCTTTCTAATACTGTCTTTAAAAACAAATTGTAATCGATGATTAATAATTTAATTTAAGATAAAAATGAAGCATTTTCACAAATAATAAATACATTTTTGCTGAAAAATGTAATTATTTGTGAATATTTTGCTATACAACGTATATATTTACATCTCAAGTAATTTTTATATTTAGATAATTGCGTTAGCGAATCAATTAAACTTTAACAGCCCTTTTTAATTTATTCATTGTTGAGGATCAGAATAAATTCAGATCCTCCATATAAAATTTTGAATTTATCTCGATAGCATTATTAAAAGATAACTAATCTTGATATATGAATAATTGGTAGAAAATATTTTTAAAATAACCAGGGTCTTACATATATATATTTTTGCATACATAACTATTCTAAATATATTTCTTGTTACTAAAATAAACACATTAAAGTAATTCTATTAATGATCTCATGATATAATGTATGTACATAAATTGTCTAACGTGTACTGTTTTATAAAGTCATTTAAGCGTATATTGATTCAATTACGTATACTGCCAAAAGATAAATAAATATTGATACATAATTATGCTTAAAAATTAACGAGCATAAAATCAGTTTGATCGTTTGATGGGTTGTTTGTTTTATGATGCGTTTTTTGTAAATATTATTAGAAACTCACAATCAACTTTTTATCGCGTAATTTCTCAAACATATTTACAAACAGCGATAAAGTCTTATCGCTACTTTCAATATGTCAATTCAATAAGACAATGGCTAACTTTTGAACTTGTTTTTTTTTTTGTTGGCCTAAACAATGAATCGAAATGGCATTATATCAACAATGTATCGGTTGAAAATAAAAGCGCAACGATGCCTCATTTTAAAAAAATATATATTATCATACGAATTTATAAAGGAATTTAAATGATTTTGTAAATATATAAATAGGTGTACGTTAAAAATAAAATTATTTTTTTATTTCAAAAATATTTAAATTAAATCGATTTAAAATTAAATGATATAAATTTGCATTAAATTAAAAAATCCGTTGATATATTTTTATGATTTATATATATTTGTATTAAATATATATAATTTTTTTTAACAAATTGGATATAAAATTTAAATTAACTTAAAAATATTTATTATTTTTATTATGAAATATAAATACGCTTTTAAAATTTTGTGCGATATCTTGAAACCTATAAATATTTTAACGACGTCAACCTTCACAATTTTAAATTAATATTCAATGACTCGGACCTTGGGTTCATGGCCAATTATTTTTCGTACTTAAATCCATTTAATATTATTTCTCGCAGTTTGACGTTTCCGAATGTATTCGCATCGATTCGATGTTATCGATCGAAAATCTTTAATGTGTGTTTTAGAAAATTTACAATATTTACAACTCATCGATTTCCTGGATCCATATAATGGCTGTACGTTTGGAAATATAACACTGATGTTATCGGAATGTAATTGTCCGACAATATCTAAATATATTCCACTCGTGGTTGATGAAAATATCACACAAGGACAAAAATATTTACAGTCTATATTCACAGATAAAATGTATGGTGGTCAACTGCATAGTTCCAGCGCTGGTTACTCAACTAAAGGAAATCTAACAAAGGCTCGATAGAGTTTTGCACGTGTATTAATACAATGTAATTGCAGTATGTATGCGGTATACGGCCGCATTTCAACATCGATAAAACCGCCACATAAAGCACAAATTTAATCTTATTGTTCGATACAAATATTGCCTCAATGATCATTCATTTTCATGTGCTTTAATTTGGAATATAATAAACTGGTAATTAATTTATTGATAATGCAGCATTGCGTATTGCAGATATCAATGGTTGGAATTGGATCATGCGCATTTTTTTTATTTGAGCAACTTATTGATAAGAAACACAGGCATAAAACTTACCGATAATCTCTGCTTGTATCCAGAAATGGAAGACGGCTTCTTCGATGAAGGTATGAGGACTTTCGTCTGCTCCGAAGATCCACTACTGCCGCCGTAGTCATAATGGACATTTGATGAATTATTTCCATAGCATATATTATTTGTATTGTTGACTTTCACCAAAATGCTACAAGTTTGAGAAGCTATTTGAAATAAACCATCTTGAAGATTATGGTGAGTCTGATGAGCATGTCGAGAGAAACTGAAGTGATCCCAGAATGTAGGCATTATATCCTCATTTTCCTAAAACATAATAGTCTATGAAAGCAATAAAATATGACATTATAGTTTAATGCCAAGCGTTGCTATATTGCGAGACAGACAGACTACCACCTATTTATAACACATTGCCCTCTACATTCTTGTATAATTTGCAAAGTGTTTATTTTCGTATTATTTTTATACAATTTGATACATAGTGGATGAACCCCGGGGTGTTATTAGCGAACCATGGAAGCCAGGCAGGAAGATGAAGGTGGTGTCACAAATGCAATCTTCTTAACAATTATCTTTATATGATACTAGAAGTGATTACATTCACGAGATTACAAACGAGCCAGCGGGAAGAATATCTCTTCCCGCAAGCAAGGCTATCCATCGACTCTTGCTTATTTTTTACGAATCCTCCTTCAGTGAGACGATGTACTCGCAGAAGAACAGAAACATCGGTGTTAAATTTAAAAAAATCATCTGCACAGGGATACCATTTCAAATTCTCGACAAATCATTGCAGAACTACTGCAGAATAGAAATTTAAACTGAATAAGAATTTGGATGCTTACATCAAACAATGATTCCGATCCTCAAATCATGAGTTCGTCAGCTTCATATGACCAATTGAAACTAAATGATTCATCACAATTGTGTGTACAAAAGTAAAGAAATTTAACAAATGAGCGAAATGTGTCTGGATGCATGCGAAGAAGTATAGCTTTAACTGCGGGAAGACGTGCTCTTCCCGCAAGTTCCTATCTGTATTCTCTCCTTCTCTCTCTCTGCTCATATTAAATAAAGAGAGTGATCGGACAACTGCGATTTATCAGTTTTTTGGTCTCTTGAGACAGACTTCCAGGCGGTCACTCCTTTCACATAGCGCCCTCCAGATGAAGGGAGACGACAGAGACTGACCTCCGTCTTACATGCATCCAACGGTGCGTTGGAGTAATAAAGGAAGTAAAAATGTGAAACTATCGCGAAGTTCCTGCCACCATAAATCCAACCTCGGCTAGATTGGAACTGCAGGGGTTCGCCCTTCCACATGGTACTCGTATTGGATTCGGTCATTCGTAGTACCACGAAGACGAATCGCCATTTAAGCAGCTGTGTGGGTATGTGTGAGACTTGTGAACGCGGAATAACTGCCGACGCCTTGGTGATACTCCTTGTGAGCATCACCAAGGCGTCATAAGGCGACACACGACACTGCACGACCTTTAGCTCAGAATCCTCTTACTCCTGTAATCGGCAGTTTCACATTCCACTTTACGAGTGCGCAACACAGAGTGAGCCGCACACCCAACTTTTATTAGCTGGGTCACCCAATAAGCGTTTGATGAGCAAACCAAAGAGGCTGCTTTCACCCACATCTACTCTAAATCATTATTCCAGGGGTTCGACTGTTACCCACGGTTATAGGGTTTAATGGATGGGGTACCGTAGAGCAAAACATGTACTCAACACATGAGGGAAAAGCTTTTCTGATTTTATAGTAACAGGGGATGACACGTAAGTGTCACTACACATCGGAAAGATTCAAAAAGAGCTGGCGGGAGCGTGCGACGACCTCTCCATTGGAAGAATTTACTATAACTAAACAAAATGGCCGACAAACACACGGCACCAAACAAACTGACCATTAGATTATTCACTACATGCTAGGTATGCCAACTATGAAACAATAAAACCTTGTATTTTAAAAATAGTAACCACATTCGGACACAACGAAATAAATCAGGGAGTTTATGAGTGAAGGCTTGATTCATTAAAATACAAAGATTGACAAGAGATCATAACACAAACTGGCTATTGATGCTGATCGCAAATCATCAACGTCTAATATTACCAACATCATTAAGCTTTCAAGAGCGCCCCCACTACACATTACAATTAATTGACTAACACGCCATAATTCTGTTGTAAAAAATGCTGCATAAACTATAAATAAATAGCCATTGTGATGAATGTCTTCTTTAAGGACAAGGGTGAAGTGTTTTATTGGGCTCAAAAATTTCGCGAAGGTCTGAAATTCGTTAAAGAGTCTGCTGGAAAAGCGATGGCTACAGTATTTTGGGACTCGAAAGATATTTTATTGATTGATTGACTCCCTCTGAGGGAGCTTCCATAATCGAATAAATCATAAAAAAATGATGCAAAAAGCCCTAAAAGAGGAAGAAATGGCCACAAGGTTTGTGTGTTCATCCGGTCCGCTTTTCGGACCGCTGATATTACGCTTATAAGCACCTCGCGATTGGACGCCATACCCGAACATATCTGCAGAACGATTAAGAACTCTCATTACAAAACAAAATTGTCCGAAGAAAACTGATCGGGTGGGTTGTTTAAATTTTACAATCGATCGAAAATATTGTTGTCTTTATTTTATTAAGAGCTAAGAAAATAAGGATTAAACAATTTTGTATGTATTATAAAAATGGACAGAGCCAATCAGTATTGATTTCTTTGCACTCCCTTGTTATGGTCCTGCTTAAATGAAAACGAATAATTACGCGTTGCGCAACAGAGGATGCTACTTTTCGCTTTCATTCTTGTTGAATCCCTTCGTACATATTGAAATATAGTCGGTAATTATTATTCTATTTTAAAACATCACATTTTTCCGATACGTGCCTGTTTCCAACAACCATGAACGTCTTCTTGTGATTCTTAAACGCTTGATTAATCATTTAAGCGTCCATGAAATGCCATATATAAACGCTTAGAGGCACATGAAAACATCGGCATTAAGCTAACGAGTAACGATTAATTATAATAATGGTCATTAGTAGTACAAAAAGATATCCTTCACTTACCGAAGTTCTCGGCGTGTAAACTCACAATGAAAATTCAATTCAAGCAAATAAACATTTTGTGTATCGATCGCCTTCATAATTTCATCCCCCTTTATCGAGCAGACCTCCATATCAATTCATTATTTTTTTAATCAAGCTAATATGTCAGCCTGCCTTTTATCATTTTGTTTTTTCGTGTGTAGAGCTCGTAAAGTCTCTCGCTCGGTTATAAAATTCTTTTTATCTCGATGCAAACTAATAACTTCAAATTTCATCATCAAATTCCAATCTTCTTATGAGCCCTTATAATGACTCGCAAATGCTTCGTTCTTAAAGAATTCCACTCGTTATTTCCACTTGGAAACGTAATTGAAAATAAAACCGAAATGAAAATAATAAAAATTGGAAGCTCTGATAAATGCTATGCAAGCATTTCATTATTAGTTAGTACCACATGAAGATACGGAATTTCAGTTAGTTAAAGATTTTCACTTACTTTTTTTCGTATAAATTCAAATTGGAATATAACCCAGTCAAATCGGAAAATAAGAGTTCAAAAATGATGTGTTTTATGTGACAATAGGTAAAGAACTGTCTGCACAACATTCAGCAAAGCTTTCAATGCATTTGATGCAAAGAGTTCATGACTATTATATGGTAGACAAATAAGGACATAATACATTATTTCTTCTTAAAATTGGGAGAAGTTATTATGGCTGAATCGTATTGTTGCGTCGATTAGTAAGCCCGCACATGCTGCGGGCGCACTCGAGTGATTCAGTAAGAGTATGCCCGCACATGTTGCGGGCAGCGATCCTTAGCGTTTCATTTTCGCTAATCACATTTATAAATTTAAATAAAAAATATTTGAATTACGGATTCAGACTCTAAACCAGAAGCCATCAAATATTTTTGCTACCCAGCCAATAAAACAAACACAATGTTAATTAAAAATTTGTTGGTATTGGGACAATGACGCCACTTCCAAAAAGTATATGAGGTGTTACATAAACATAGATACTTTAACTAGGCAAACGCCTAGTTAAAAACATCAAAAATCTCCCGGAACTGAACCGAAAACCGAAAAACCGTAATTTTTCCTGGAATGAACCGAAAATAACAGTTCGAAGCCCAATTTCAAATGTCAATGGTAGATGATAGAAACGACTAACAATAAAAAATAATTATTAACAACGAGGAAAAACTAATTTATCAGCTCATCTAGGATAATATAATTTATAACAATAGTTGCTTCATTGAAACCCTTACAAGAAAAGATATATGAGAGATTAATGAAATTATTATCAAAAATTTGAATGGGGAATTTTTTTTTCAAATCCGAAGTCTGGATTTGAACATTGAACCTATAAATTTTTTATTTGATTATTTTTTCCACACAAAATCATGGCCGTAACAAGAGCGTGGTAAAGCAGGCGCCCGCCACGGGCGCAGTTGGGCTTGGGGCGCAAAACACAGAATACCGACCCGGTCGAGAGTTACGCATGTATGTATTTTATTTTACTCGACCATTCTACTTTACATTAAGCAACACTGATTGACTCTGTCCGTTTTTATAATATGTACTAAGTTGTCTAATCCCTTTTTTTCTTCGTTATCGCTCAAATACTGGACCGACTCAGTCGGCATAAGCCCGCAATAAAATAAAGACAACAATATTCTCGACCGATTATAAAATTTAAACAACTCACCCGATCAGTCTTCTTCAGACAGCTTCGGTTCATAATGAGAGTTTGTAATCGTTTTGTAGACATGTTCAGGTATGGCATCCGATCGCGAGGCGCTCATTCGTTTCATATCAGCGATCCGAAAAACGGACCGATTGAGCATACAAACCTTATGGCCATTTCGTCCTCTTTTAGGTGGTTTTATGCGACATTTTATATGATCTGTACGATCACGGAAACAACGTAGCATCTAGACACTTTCTATTATAGTATTTTATAACAGTAACTGCCATTTATGCGATAAATTGGGTACTTTTGGGACTATTTTGTATATTATTTTAAAACATACAGCAACGGCGCTATGTGTCATACAGTGCATGCCACGATGGACATTCTGCACGAACGATTTCTTCCTTTGGGTCTTTCTTAAATAGCAGGTCTATGCATATAAATCGCGAACAATTGATTGCCTTAAAGTCAACATAATGCAAATTCAGTCAGATTTAAGCGACAAAGTCATCAAAAATTGGACCTCCCGAATACGCGCCATCAAGCAAAACCGCGGCGGACATTTGAACGACGTTATATTTCATGTTTAATGCCATAAAATATTCTATCGAATAAAATAAGAATTGAATGACAATGTTGACAATATCTTTCAAATTAAATGGAAACATTTTTATCTTCAGGATCGTGATATTTGAACAAATTTTTATTATGCCCTGTGTATACATTTTCATTTATCACTTAACCGATTTGAAGCGCTGAATAAATTAGTGTCATATCTGATGGCTTAATATTTCTTTTGTGTCAATTCGACATTATTACAATAATATCCACCCTTATTTGCTTCCACGGGGTCTCTAAAAAATTAGACCGGGCCTTGAATGTTCCATTAACAATGGGGTTAATAAATCACCCGACTTATCATTGGATCGGGTCGAACGTATAATGAGGTCGGGGTGAAGGATTCTTAATAATTTTTCGATTTTTCGAAAGAAAAATGAATATGCCTCAAGTATTTTGAGCGATCTTTCCGCGTATTTATAGACAAGTTTAACATTGAACCATTTAAAACCCATTATAAACTAGGACGTTTATATTTATGATCGATTCAGGGTTGTCGAGCTTGTGTGAATATATATTTAGAATGTGCATAATGTCAATCTATTTGCAATGTGCTCATATATGATGCAAACAATTTGATGTTAAAAAACAGTAGAAATCGATTATAATTCAAATATAGCTTGGCAAAATATTATCAACCCTTAAATATATGGTATTTATGTGTGCAAAAAATATTTTATTTGGTACTTGTTGCTTTCCAAATAATAATATGAGCTAATTTATATTAATACAAATAGTTCTTGAATTATTTCAATGTATACCTTTTTTTAAAAATGTTTTGAAAATGCCTCCAGGATGCACGCTCGTCGTCATGTCCTGATTAATTACGAATGTTTACATGTTTTTATTGAATAATATGTCACTTTGAATGGAGACGATTTGAAATGCTTCCATAAAAATATCTTCCAGAGGCCACTATTTAACACTTGTCAACATTGTGACGAAGCAGCGACACGAAGACAACTGCGTAACGTCGGTCAGGTTTCGGTGTATGTTTATTGGTGATGTAAAGGTCAATATTGAAGAAAATAGGGAACATGTGCCCGAGGTGCCGCCACTTTACCACCCTCGCCGCCACTGAGGGGGCTAGTCTACACCCCAAACACCCTCCGATATTTTTACATCCATATAAGGGGGTCAACCAGTGGCGGACGCCTCCCAATCTTCCAAAATATTCAATGCCAAAAGATAAGTCATCGCTTGAGAATTAACAACCCTCTATTATTGTCACATAAAATATAAGCGTTATGAAACATAATATGTATGAATAATAATTTCATTACGGTCAGCGAAAACAACTCTGATGCAATCGATGATGCCACTGGACATCAAACTATCACCGATGGCTGATGATCGATGACTGAAATCTGATTGAGGATTGAAGGCACCTTCGATAGTATTTCATAACATGTCAAATATATTCCGGATTAAAAAAAGCAAACCTTATCCAAAACAACTTAAATTATCAGACTATAATGCAATGATTTTATCTGCATACGAGTGTCATCTAGAATGTAAAGGTTTCCTGAGGCATTCTTCCGAATATAATTAAGTAAAAATGCATTCGGATCCGTATTCGTGTATTGCGTGCCATTTTTAATACGCTTTTGCGTTAATTACGAGATGAATCCGGAATTTGGGAAGATCGTGTATACCTGCGTCCAAGACTATCGGTCGACTCTGCATTATATTCTGCGCGGGAAAGTTGCGGGGGAAAAAGTTGAATTAGTTATTTATATAGCTTTATTAAATTTCTCAGCATTTTTTTTCAGACGTGGGAAATAAGAGAAAAATCGGAAACAAGACAATCAATTAAAATAAAATATGAATACTAGGGTCATCTAGAAAATAAAGTTACAAGGGCTTCTTAGGTCAGGTTATTATTTTTCTTTCAAAGTTGGCGCACTCGGCGTGTAGGGGGGATCCTAACGATCAATTCGTTTGGTCTCGCGTGTTTGTCGGCCATTTTGTACAGTCACAGTAAATTCTTCCGATGGAGAGATCCTCGCGCAACATGTCATGAAGCGGGAGACCATCAGTGATTTCTGGCGAACTTGAAGACCTTCATGAAGAATTTCCTGACATTTCTCGAAATCTACTTGACGACATTATGCCAGAAAACGGGGATGAAACGTGGGTATGTCACTATACCCCAGAATCCAAAAAGAACTGGTGGCGGAGGTCTATGACACTGGCATACAAAAGTTGATACTAGAAATTCCTTTCCAAAAACTGTCCTAAACACGATACGCAAAATAAAATCACATGATTTTAAATCTGAGTGGGGAAAAAATGTAGAAACAAAATGTCGAGCCAGACTCGACATAGGACCGCAAAGAGTTAAGAAACAAATTTCTTTAATAAAAAGGGGATTAAAAAAACTTATAGGAGAGGTGGAAGTTATTTATTAATAATAAAGGCGATTATATTTTATATAGACTTGGGTAAAAATTGAAATGAAGAAATAATGGTAATGGATTTCTTTCGGAATAACCTAATATATGTTAATAAATTACATTAATTTGTATCAACATTGGTGGTAGCATTTGAAAATATTCATCTTCTATAAAATGTAGTGCCGATATTAGGTGTAAATTATATTATCGCCATTACATGCGTATTTTAAATTTGATAATATTGAAGTAAAAGATTAGAAGCATAGAAATATGATGTTACAGTCACATGCTGAATAAATAATGTCATCAATGACAATGTAACATGAACAAGAAAATATTTTTATAAGATGATCAACAGCAAAGCTTCGAACCGGAACGAAAACCGATATAAACATATAACGGTTCAAAGCCCTGATTTTTACTATATTACATAATAGATAAATTAATTACATCATTTACTTGACCTCAACAGGTCGGAACGATTCATAATATGCGTCATCCGACTGTTATAGTATTTCGTATCGGATTCTCCACAAATCCTATTAATATTTCAAATAGGGATGACGAAAATATCAAGGTGAAATTTCAACAACCCTTTTAACAGTATCGTAAGCGTTTCTTTGAAAGTGGATAGTTTCCACGAACCGCCATCGACGCCAGATTATTATCGCAGACATTATCGAAAGTAGTAAAGTCGTGGAATGGTAGGGCGAAGCCACGTACATATTTTGTAAGGTGTAATTTCGCGCGTGTATCATCACGCCATACTTCTTCGTAGTCATAAAAAAAACCCCAACTTACTAACTCGAACTCGAATGCGAAAAAATTGCAAATAAATCGCTGTCGTTATGTGTTTTTAAGCACTCCCCCCAGAAAGCCGTTTAATAAATCGATATGAGAGAATAGCGTAGTGTTTTGTTTCAACTGCTGCAATAGCTATTAGGATATATCACATGAACGTTCGGAACGCATAGATGAGAATTAAAACATCATAACTTTAACAAATCAGAATAAATTCAATCTAAATAATGTACACTACATCCCATATATACTTTGCCCATTGCCATTTTAAACATTGAATTGCCTCGTCCTGATCTGAATTTGATCTGAAGTAGGTTTGTCAATTTCAAATAGTCGAACTTGTAAAATATTGCACAGAAACGGTCGATCATTGACAAACTGATATTCCGAATCTTCATGTGTAACTACGTAATATTATACAGATGTTTTGCACATGGATCAACAATTTTGTTTTTGCGAGTTAAGGGATTATTTTGCTACGTTTCACACATAAGCCTTATGTCCTAAATGTCAGGGTTGTCGAATAAGAATATTTTTGAATATTAATATATTTTGAAAAATTACCCAAAATTTCACCTTTAAATCATCATAACTTTTTAATCTGTGGTCGTAATAGCACAAAATAACTGGTTTTGAATTTTGCAATGTATATTTGATCTAAATAAATCATCATTCTATGCAATTGTTATAAAGAAAAAATACTTCTGAGCTTCCAAAGTCACAAAAAAAGTGTAAATGAATGAGAAATGTCAACTTCTAAATTCTGTAAACGAAAAACTAACAACTATTTTAAACTCAGTTTAATTTTAAAAAGTTCTCTAGATTCCCTTGTGGTGTTAGGTCTGGAGACCGTGCAAACCACGGAATAGGGCACGTTCGCAGACAATGAAATCCACTGGTATCAGGTTTGGTGACCGTGCGAGCCGCAGAATAGGGCACATTCCTAGATAAAGAAATCGAAAATTATGTGTGAAACATAGCAAAAGACTCTACTAACCCCTAAAAAAATGTTGTCAGTCCCTGTATATATCTGTATTTGCATATTTTGCTTAGATGCTTTGTAAAAAATAATACCCAATGACGAAGCAGATGATACAAAAAAGGCAATTTCAAAAGATGATCTAAGGTAAATAAAATCAAGTTAATATCCCTTCATTTAACAAATGATATTATACACTTCTAGTTCTAATTACTATATTATGCCATTAATCAATTATTTATAGCATACATGATAGCTTTAAAATTATATTTAGACATTTTCTATAGATAAATTTCTATAAATAAATTGTATATTCATAACTCCTACGTAGAAGCAGAAATGGAAAATAATACGTCAACTAATGAATCATCAATAATTGAAGAGAGTAAATTCTACAATACAATCCATGTAGAATGCTCATTATTAAAGAAGGAATAAAATGTTTTAAATATGTTAGAAGATAAGTTTTTAAATACAAATCAAAACATTTAAAAAAATCAAAAATGAATCTCCCAGAGCTGAATCAAAAACATGATTCTTAAAAATACGAGGGTAGTCCGGTAGAACGTTTTCAGCGAATTTGTAACCATGTAAAAAATTAGTCATCGTTATGTGATACAATAATTTTATTTGGAAGGTCTCAGTACAACCAATATCAAAGCTAAGCTAGGTTCTACTCTGAGGAAGTCTGCTCCTTCATTTTCAATAATAAATCATTAGGTGGCAGAGTTTAAACGAGGCCGTACGAGTTGCTAAGATGAACATCACAATGGTCGACCGAAATATTGCAACGTTTGATTGCTATTTTAAGGAGATCGATGGTTCTCAGTATAAACAGGTTATCGAAGTTATTAAACGTTGCTGCGAAAAGTATAACAAAAGATCTTCATCAGTTCAACTCTTGTCTTCATCTATCCAATTTATCATTTTTTCCTTTTGGTTAAAGTTGACAATACAGTTCCGGCGATATTTTGCAATTATGTCTTAAAATAACTTCATTATATCATCAAATATACATAGTCGCCATCCTGTATTTCATAATTATCTATAAATTAAATATAAATAATCTCAAGAGCAAATACACCTTAAATAAACAATTTTATAGAAACATTAAAAGTGTTTAAACAGAACAAAGGATATGACAAAGAGTTTATCTATAATTTACACCAATCTGATAAGGACTTATTATAATATTCTATTGCATCGTAAAAATGCAACAAATATTTCAGCTTCTTGTAAACATCAAAAAAATCAATGAAATAAACAAACATAGTTGATAAAATGGTTTTTTTCCATCAATATTACTCCAATTATGGTGTGATACAAATACAAAAACATCTATAACGAAAACAGCTCTTTCCGCAACTGTTGATAGGTGGCGATAATAACAATGTATCTTCAAGGAAAGTAACCTAATAAATATTAACAATCTGCTATTGAAAATAGAATTTATTTATTTATCAAAAAGATCTTCAATTAACACTAAAAAACATGTTTTGCTAACAAATTATTAAATATGCTAAACAAAAATAACAATCTCATATAAAAAAAATAACATATTATTCGAGTTACTGCTTATTATTTGATACACATTTCATTGCTTTTTTGTAAATGTAAAGTTATTTACGGTTCTTTTTCAGGGTCAAGTCCCAATTTTTTCATTTCCACAGCCATTTCAAACAAATAATCATAGCATTCAGTCCTGAAATTACAAAAAAATACCATATTTTAAATAACAATTCTAGAATTTTAATATAAATTTTTATATAATTCAACCTACATAGTTTTAGCAGCTTGCCAACTATCGCCCCATACGTAAACGCCGTGTCTTCTGACTAGTATAGCACTGGTACCGGGATAAGCCTGCAGAGCTTCCGCCATACTGGATGCAAGATCTTTCTCAAAAGGCGTGTTTTCAATAATGGGAACGACAAGTTTTTCATCGTATCGAAGATTCCTGTTCAACGATTGGTCTTTAATGCCCTAAATGCATTAAAACCACAAATAATAAAATTGTTAAATTGCGATTAAATTCATTTTATGATAAAATACCTTTATCATTTCTTGGTGTGTAATCCGAAATTCATTCCCGGGCCAAAGTAAGGTGGCTCTGACCGCATGCGGAGAGTGCGTATGAATAACCGCACCTGCATTTCTTTGGGTATACGCCAACATAAACAAGGGGGTGCATTGACTCTTTTTCAACCTTTAAAATATGATTTTACATGGTTGTTTTACAAATATTCATTCAAACTTCACCATTATACGCCGGGCGATGAAAGCGTAAATATATGCTATAGGATAGTTTTTAAAAAATTACATTTTTTCAGGTGGAGGCAATTCCAAGTCTTCATTATTTATTGTCTGCACAAACATATCGTCTGGTTTCATACGCTCTTTTTGAACGCCAGATGGAGCTATGTAGATTTTTTCCCTGTGATATTAAAAAAAAGATAAAATTTGTTTTGATAAATAGTCAAATACATCTATGTACACTTAAAAGTGTATTAATACGCAATATATGACATACCCAAGCTTTATAGAAATTCCACCACCAGTCCCAGTTACCCAGCCCAAGTGATAAAACTGATTGCATAGCTTCGGTATCAAATTACGGGGATGTTCATCCTAAATAAAAACATAGTGTAAATGACTATTATGAGATATTTAGAAATCAATATTGTTTTGATTCTTAACGTTCTGTTACTTTTGGAAAGAATATTAAATTAATTTTAATAGTATATTTCAGTGTTTTAATATTTTCCTGCATTAAATCTATAATTGATGTATCAAAATAACTCAAATGACCTCTATTTATCAATATTTTAAGGTTATATTTTTAAAACAGGACTGATAAAAAAATAGTAGCAAATAAAATAAAATTCTTGTTGTTATTAAACATTTGGTAATAATCATACTTCAGTAAAGTTATTTTCCATTATTTCGGAGACGCAATTGCAACGACTCGACAGTCAACAACTCTTATCTTTTGATCAGTACTGTCATGTAGTAAACAAGCGGTCAAACGTCAATTGCTTTATTTATTAGACTAAAGAGAAAAAAATATGACCATATCTCTGGAATAAATTTAATAAATTGCACTGGAATTAAAAGAGGAGATAAGAAAAATATTGTTATTGGCATACATTATTAAAGATAATTTATTTTTATATATGACTTTTTAATATAATAAGTTAAGTTTGAATTTAATTTTATGCTACAGAATGAAATCATAAATACATTTCCAGTAGGAATCTTACATGCCTGAAAACATTTATGGTATCAATATATCCTAGTTAGAATTTATGGTTTTATATTGAATATATTCCAAATAGAATTACTTATTTCAAAAATTCAGATACAAATTCTGTTCAAATCTTATGTAAAAGCTTTTTTTTTTAAAATATTTGTTACTGTATATACATATCAGCAAATATTTTTTCATCGACAATGTTTTTCAGTTTAAACAGTCTGTGTACTCAACTTTTTCATTCATTCATGTCATCATAATTCTCTTTATTATAATAATACTGGAAAAAAAACCAGATAAATATCTCTGAATATGGAATGTTTTAGATATATAATAAATCTTACTTCTTATTAATACCAGATATGCAATACAAATATACATACTATAAATCAATATGGTTACATATTTAAGGTGATCTATTGATAATTCTCGATAAAAAAAGCCAGCTTTACTGCACTTATTCGCTCTTAATCTTCGTCATTTCCTTCTTATAACTCCATGCATTGATTATGAAAAGAAAGGTGCCTATTCAATGATTTTGAGCGTTGATTAATATATGGGATCAGCTTCTAAGGCGGCGTTTCCTGCGTCAACACCTTTAATATCTCCGGTAAAGGTCAAAATACTGATCTCTTTGATGATATTTTGAATATATTTTCATCATTAAAGTAATCATCAAGAACGGAGTCTTGATGATTACTTTTACTTAATTTTATCATACAACTCCAAATATCCAGCGAACTTGACTAAACGTCTAAAATATAAATTTAATATGGAAAAATAAAAGGAAAATATTTATTTATTTCATATACACAGCCCAATATTCAAACAGTACGTTTACTATTTGAGGCACCCATAGGTAATGTCGTTTTTCGATGCACCATCTTCAAAATATTCACATTTTAGTAAGAAGAGCAGTAAAGATGTGCAGAGCCACAATAAAGATATGAAGCGTCCATGACAAGTATCTAACTTTTCCCTCTCCCCTCCGAAAATCCAATTTTTTTGTTTATTTGTGTAAAAATGGTCAGTGTCTAACAGGTCCACTTTTCGAATCGCTAACATGACGAATAAGCGCCGCACGATCGAATTCCATACCTGAGCATGTCTACAGTACGATTTCGAACTCTCATTACAAAACAAAGTTGTCAAAAGAAGAAAGAAATTCAGATTATTTTCAGTCATATCCCGGTGGATTTTACGAGAAGCGCATTGGAGATTCAAACGAAATGTGGCAGACGATGATAGATAATATAGAAAATTATTTTGTATAACAAAAGTTCAAGAGTTTAAGAAAAATTATTTTGAAACACATTGAAAAAAACAACATTACTTCCGGGCACCCCTAATATATATCAGAGATATATCGCAATCTTTATGGTTATGTCTAAAATGACTCTTCATATTTGCTCGCTGTGCAAAGCCTTTCTGACAAACGGGACATTTATAAGGCGTCTCGCCGGTGTGCAATCTTTCGTGATCCAGCAGTGAGCTCGAATGAGAAAACTTACTCGGACAATATCTGCATGCGTGCGGTCTGTCCCCGGAATGAGTTCTTATGTGCGATTGGATTGCACTTTTAGAAAAAAATGTTTTACCGCACAAATCGCAATCAAATTTGAGATTTACGTGAGTTTTCAGATGTTCCTGATACAAAAAATACATTACATATATTATTATCTAGTGATGTCAGTTTCAATAACATCATGGATTTAATAATACGCGCACAAACCTTATAAGTCGTAGGAGCGTAAATATATTTATCGCATACTTTGCAATGTGTTCTGCGTAATTTTAAATGGACCATTTCCACGTGCTTTCTACAGTTTGGAAGAGTAGTAAAAGATCTTCCGCATTCGGCGCATGAATAATTTTTTATATTCGAATGAGAAAGTTCATGCTCTCTGAGTCTACTCTCGCATGTAAATTCTTTGCCGCAAATCGAGCATAAATGATCTTTCTTTAGGTCGTGTAACTTTATGTGCTTCCTCATTGAAGCTGAATCTTTAAGAACTTTACCGCATACAAGACATGGTATAAAATATTTTTCTACTTCAATTTGAGGCTTGGAACGCTCGATTACTTCACAATTGTTCACATCAGTTTCCATTTCATAAGTGACTTCGCATATTGGTATACTATCTTTATAGCAAGTAATTTGTTTTTCTACGAGATCATTGGATTCATTATTCGTTGATGGATTCACTGGAGCCGAATCTTTTATTATCAAATCAGTCGGTGAATCGACTAAATTCTGAGAATTGTTTATGTTTATATTAGCAATTGTTGTAGTGTTTGTATGTTTCGATAGACGGTTTCGTAATTTTGAATTTATATGAGATTCTATAATTTTTGAAATTCTATCAATTTTACTTTCATCCCAAGAAACCATTTTGGGAGTCGGTCCGTTTGATGGTCTAATTTTTCTCCACTTTCTTACCGGTTGAAAGTCTTCAACGTTTCTCATTCTTTTTGCATTTGACATATTAATTCTATCGAGAGCGTTTTTTATTTCAAGCTCTAGAAAGTCAACATTGCTCGGATATTGCTTTGTATTTTTACTCATGATTTTTGCAGGTTTTTGTAGATTTTTTGCAGCTTTCCGAGGCAACTTTTCCCTTAAGATTTGATCACTTTTTAAGCAAACATTTATGAAGTCAAAGAAATTTTCCAATGTATTGGCACAAAGAAAACAAATAACCTCAGGAAGCCCATCATTTTTTTGTACCTAAAATTAAAATTCAAAATTGATTTAATGAATAAATAAAACGCATTATTTATAAAAACTAATATTGAGGTTGAAATTCTGGATTCTAATATTACGAGTCTCGGGGAAGCAGCCCCACCTTTTCCCCCTCTTCCTCTGATAAGCCTAATTTCTTGTATATAGTACAAGGTATTTCAATTGGAATGCTCGAGATTTGTTAGGTTATAGCGACCATATTATTAAAGCAAAATCTGTCAAATTTGTTGTGAATTTCTCAGTAGTATATGGCAAATCACCATGGAAGGTTATAACATTGAACAACAAGAGCAAATCATCAAATTTTAACTTCAATATCAGTACCGAGTCGTTCGAGAAACATTCCGCCAAAAAATACAATCTTTAGCGACGAGGTCCATTTTAACGCCTTAATCATCGAAAAATGGACCTCCTGAATGTGTCACCAAGCAAAGCCGCAGCGAACATTTGAACGACGTTATATTCCATACTTAATGCCATAAAATATTCTTTCTAATGTGCAAAAATTGTGTGGATATCATACACACAACTTGTTTTATTTACGTTTAAAAATTGAACATCCTTATTGAAAGACTCTATACATCTACAAAAACATGAAGGAAACAATATACAAACTTTTGCATATGCAAATAAATCTATTTAATTGGAAATATCCAATATTTTGGATGTTTTATCGGAATGCATAGACCTCAATTTGACAGCGAAGACGGATTCCAGTCGCAAGAGGGTCGCTTCCGTCGAATATATTTCTTTTGGCGCCTTCGGCCAAGCACAGACGACATTGCGACATCACAATATCAACCGCTTTGTCGCTATTTATTTATTTCCTATTCGACGGCCAGATTGACAGCTTAGTTTTATTTTTAAATTTAAATTAACCTCAAATTGGAATCTAAAAGGATTGCAATATTTTACCGTGTAATTTGTTTAAATTTACACCACTTAAATAATTATGCATAAATAGCAATATGAATTGAATATAAAAATAAGAATTATATTTAATTGAATAATGTTTAAATATTTGTGATATTGATTGAAATTTAATAATTAAACAAAAATTTTTTTTTAAAAATCATTTAAATTGCATATATTTTATTAAATTATGTTCTTATTATTTATATCTGTTTCCTGTCATTTTAAAAAATTGAAACGGGCCCGTGCGATGCAAGCTGCAAGAGATGCAAGTCGTGCAGGTCGGACAGGATGTGTGGCGGTAAGGCGGTGATAAGGCGCGTGTGCCAAACGTCAAAGAGAGTCGCAAGTCGTAGGTTGCAGACAGCAGCAGCTCACAAACATGGAGCAGGACTCTCCGCTGCGGGTCGGATACTTGCTCTTTCCGCCACACCCGCACGTCCTCAACAAGCTCAATAAAAAGGTACAAACATCCTCCTATATGATAATCTGGCTGGCCACCTTTTGTTTTATCTAATACACCTCACCCACTCTCCTAATCATATAAACACTGCCTCTCATCCGTTTAATACGTTTATCTTTCGGAATAATAAATACAGCTCTTCGATTATATAGTATTTTTTCCTTAAATCATTCATTTACAATTGTTGTTTTATCATATTAACTTTATTAAAAGAGAAAACTTCAATATATTCCTTTATTTAAGCGAATGATAAACATTCATTAGAGCTATAATAAACCTGGATATATACAGTAAATAACAAAACGTATGACGCTCTATGATGCTTTCAATATAGCCGGTGTACTTAAAGCAACATTATACAATTATAATCATAAAAACTTTGAGCTGTCATCGTAACCCCAAATAATATTACAACTTTCGAAGCTTTTGGGTTCTTATATTATCTTGTATGCAACGGGATTAATTCGCAATGAAACACAATAAAAAGGCTACGTTCAATAAAATGCTATAATTTTAATTGGAAATTCTTAATGGTTCTTAATTTTTTACATGTATAAACCAAATAATTATTATTCTGCTGTGAATGTCAATGCTATTTTTTATAGCGTATATTTAGATAGTGCCAAAATAGACATTTAGCAATCGGTCAAGTATTTTTTTTTTGTGCCAAATAAACCATATTTGTGAAAAATTTTACTGCATTTATTCAAAAGAAATCTGCAGCTAAACCACATAGAATCCGCGTAGAAACCTATGGTGATCATGTTCAGACAGAAAAAACCTACAGAAATTGGTTTAATCGCTTTAAAAAGAATGATTTTGATGAGAACGCAATGATGCGCTAAAAAAGTTTGAAGACGAAGAATTGCTTGATGAATATCCACGACAAATGCTATTTAAACTTGCATCAATTCATTAAGAATTGATCGACCAACAGTTTCAAAACATCTGACAGAATGGAAATAATACAAAAGGAAAGATCTTTTGTGTGTGAACAGCTGCTCCAACAGCAAAAAAGAAGAGGTTTTTTACATTGTATCATGACTGGTGATGAAAAGTCCCAAACAAACCATCATAATTGATGAGTTTGAGCCGAGCATCGAAGGAAAAGCAGCTGCAATATGCCCAAAGACATGACAATGTGGTTTTGCAGCATGACAACACTCAGCATAAGCCATCAAACACTACCTGTAAACGATGAAATGGGATGTTTTACCCCATCCGCCATATTCTCCCGACATTACTCCTGATTAATCACTTTCCAGATCTATGACTCATGGCCTGGCATTCTTATCATGATATATTCTTAGATAGCCTCAAAAGACATGTGGTTTTTTTCGACATATTGAAATGCTGCCAGAATGATGAGCAAAAGTAGTGGCTAGCGATGGGCAATACTTTAATTATTAAGCCACGAAATTTCACGAAAAAGTCCAGGAACTTATTCACACACCCAATATAAACATCCATTATATTGGATTAATTTTACTACCCTCTATTTGCATTTCGCCAGATTATCATAAACTGTTTATTACGGTAAAAAAACACCCGTGCACTGCAACATATGTATTTGGTACACAATATGAAAATCTGAAAAATTTTGAATCTCGTATCTATTATTTTTCATATAGATATTCCCATTATTAGAATCGAGTTATAGCAAATACATCATGGTGAAGGAAAGATTAGATAGTTCAGTGATGATTTGGAGCTGTTTTGCTAATAATAGTGTAGGCTGTATTTTGAAAATTGACAATACTAAGAAAATAAAGATGCTTAGGTAGATAATTAATCAATGATTACCCTTGTAATCTACGTTGAATTTGATCACTGCCACCCGCAATTATGATTAGTTTTTGTAAAGTGAGATTAGTCTTTGTGGCATATCAAACACTGAGATCCAAGTTACCTGCAAAAGATGTGTTAAAGTAATTTAAATAGAAAACCATAAGATAATTAAGATAAGAAATTGTACAAAACTATAAAACAATTGATAGATCTTAAATATATTCCTTTTATTTTGATAAATATACCTAAATGATTTCCTGTTCATCATTTCTTGTTTTACAATACTGCAGATAATATGATCTAATAACATACGTGTATTGTTTTCTTTTCAGAAATCTTGGCAACAAAAGTACTGCATGCTTTTTAAAGCAAGCAAACAAGGAATCGAAAGACTGGAAATTTATGACAACAAAGAGGAAGCAAACATAGGCAACTGTCAAAGGATTATAACTCTGGAAAATTGCATAAAAATTACCCCATCTAGTCCCGGCAGTTGCAATTTTACAGTTGTTAGCAAGACGCAAACTCATGTCGTTTCGGCCCTTTCGGAAACCGAATCAGCGGAATGGGTGCAGGCCCTACAGGCGATTGCTTTCGGCGATGACAGTTCACGAGTCGTCGCCATAGACGAAGACAACGATCTTTATTGTTCATCCGGAGAGGCGGTCTTCTCCGTCAAGCTGTGCACGTCGGAAGCCTCCGACCGATGCGGATTCGAACCCATCGAGTACAGCCTTGTCATCACAGCGACGGCGATAGAACTGAGAGATCCCGAGGACGGCAAGCTCGTTGCTGTGTGGCCGTACAGATACATCCGTCGGTACGGTTATCGCCGGGGCAAATTCACGTTTGAAGCAGGCCGCAAGTGCGAAACGGGAGAGGGAACTTTTCATTTGGAACACTCCAATCAACAGGAAATTTTCAGATGTCTCTCTTTAAAAATGAAGTCGATGAAAAAACTCATCAACGGCGAATCTCTTCACAGTCTCGAGAGCGGGGAACAACTGCAGGCCGCTCTCAGCATGGAGGCCAGGTCCAGATCTCCGCTGCCTCCTTCTGCTAGATCTGAAGAATTCGAATTTGGACCCATTTCCGTGAAATCCTCTTCGTCCTTGAATCGATCATTCGAATCCAGGGGACCTCTTCCGCCTTCGCCTAAATTAGGCGCAAAGCCGAAACCTTCTAAACCTCCCAGAAAAATCATCTCACCGGGAGAAAGCAAAATAGAACTTGCGAAATCTAGAAAGCTTGAAAATTATGAACCGATATCAAACATTCGACGATTGGACTCCTCCACTCTGCCGTATGATCACGTGGAAATCAGAAGCGAAGCTTGGAAAACTTTAGGCATCAACGACATCGACCACATAGAATTTCCACCGTCGAACGATGACAAAAATTGTTTAAAGCTGATATCTAGATCGCAAGATAATTTAAATTCCGTTTCTGGAGAATCTTCCAAAATCATAATATTACAATCGCCGACTTTGGACTCGGACGATGCTACTTACGATAGATTGCAATACTTCGGTACCACTAGTAAACAGAACAGATGCAACGGATACAAAGCCATCGTGGCGAGACCTCAGAACAATAACAACGCCGATCCGAAAATCACTTGGAACGATTACGACGAAGTAGAAAACGTCATGCAATCCGTCCGACTGGCGGACGATTCGTATTTGGGCTACGGCATGATACGAAAACCGAGCATACCCGGACCGCAAGTACCCATAAAATCGAAATCGCCTGAATCCGGCGAAGATCCTTCTTTGTATTCCGACGTGGAACATTGTGCGTATAACGGATCATCGTATGCGATCGTAAGCAAGCCGAAGCAGGTTTAGTTTTGAATTTTCGTACCGTTAGATAAATAAATTGCGAACATTTTTAAAATGGGTCGCTCTTTGGCTTCTAAAGAGGCTGTTTCGAGAAATTATTACAATGTAAATGATTTCGTTTATTATCGTGGTGCTTGCAATGTAAATATAGTCGATTAAATGTGAACGATTCAAACTATTGTGGATAAATCTGCTTCGTATGATATATTTTCATATAATTTCATTCCTTCGAGTGCATTTTTGAGTGTGTTTATATAGTGTTTTGTTGTTTTAAAACGTGGAAGATCTTTATCGCGATACTCCAGTATACGGCTCGTGTTAGTTTTACAATTTTACTATTTATTTATTAGTGCTTATTTATACAGAAGCGGAAATCTTTTAATGTTTCCCCGAGGATGATTTTGCAATTTCAAAATTAACATTGCCAATCCAGGTCTGTGATTATAATCGTCCAAGCTATTTTATATAATACTCAAATAGTTGTATTGATGAAATTTTGCTTGCTCTAAGCATTTATAGAGCATGATATAATTTAAATTAGCCAAAAATTTGATGGATAAATACGCATCGACTTATATATCTTTTCATCGAGCAATATTGTGAAATATGTTAATATTTTAGATGTTTCATTTTTATTGATTGTCATGTCTGTAAACACATTTTTGAAGTATTTTATTTTTCTGTTTGAACATAATTGTTTTTATCGTAATCCGTTGAACATGAATTTTTATTTTATGCCATTGTCTAGAATATTTTATTTGTTTGGTTTGCATAAGATATGCTTCGTCGTTGGTACTGACTTCATTTTAGAATATTTAATTTAGCTTTATTAGTAATTTTTAAATTAATGGATGTAATATGAATGAACATCGATATTTAAAATAATAGTCTGATCTCTTTGCCCTTGGTTGCTGAATGTCTATACGAAATTAGAGTCATCGCAGAATGACGCTGACGACGGCACCCTGTAACCAAAGGATCGATTGTACGTTAATAAGCCTCACTTTATATTTTTAATTCGTATCGATTAATCCAGAGTAATATGTCTTCTAACAATGTTGAAATCCTTATATAAGTGCAGATTTTATTTAAGATAATTTAAAAGAAGTTCTACCAAGAACTAACACCAAATCATTTTAATCCTAGATCATTAATCATATATTCGCCTGGGTCACTTGTCTTCGTCCTGTGCCGTGTCAGATCCCCCCGGCGTTTATCTCCGCACAATGACCCGATAATGATATCTTCCTCATTTTGGTGTTTATCAGAAGCTCTCTCTTGGTTCCGGTTCTCTGCATAGTATGTCTGTGTTTATGATTATGTCGGTCCAGGGTATACGAAGCATTCTTCTGTGTATCCACATTTCGAATGCTTCTAACCGATTCATAATCAACAGTCAATGTTATAATAATGTTCAAATTGTCATCACAGAAGAAGGCCCTCATTTTATTATTTATTTTATTAAATGCAGCCTTTATTCGGCACCTTACTTCTATATCTGGGTCGAGCGCCTTTGTTAAGATGCTGCCAAGGTATTAAAACCGATCAATCACGTTGACGTCCATTCCATTTAGCTGCAGAGATGCTCCAGAATAGTCTCCTAAATGTCATCCATTTGGTTTTGAAAACGTTAATTATTAAACCTGACTTCTCCATTAATCAACGGCAACGTTAATCATATTTGGGATGAAGATCATGTATAATTTTAGCCAATATGTGTTGTCGGAATATCTGATATTATTTATTACGACTTCATTGATCTTTAATTCCAAACTAGGGTTTTCCAGAGTCTTTCGGAACACTTTATTGAAATACAGATTAAATAATAGGGATGATAAAACACAAACTCGTCAAACTCCTCTTTTTATAGTCTGTATTTCCACTTCCATGTCTGATCTCTGCCAATTGATGCCAGTAAAGTTTTAATAAAGTTCTGATAAGACATCAACTCTGCTTCTGAAAGCATTTCAGGTGCATAGTAGTCTGTGAGACTAATGATTAGTGATCTAGTATTAACTAACATAAGCACTTAGTTCCTTATTCTTTCTAATGGTTTTCTTATTAGGCTTAATGAAGAAAATGATATCAGGCTATATATATATATATAAAAGATAAATAATTACATTTTTAAATTCTTGAAATTTTTCATAGTTATATAGAACTGTGCCATCATAAACTATAATGGTGCTCATATATATATATATTGTATATTAAAAGTGAATAGTATATTTTATATTTAAAAATAAGTGTTTGTGAGTGTAATTTGGGTAAATAGCGTTGCCATAATTTTAAGCCACATTTTACAATAAATATTATAAGCAATGAATGTTACCTATATAATCTAGTGAAGTGATTAATATATCCATTCTAACTTTTTTTTTACTTTTTATCTTGTACATTGGTTATTTTATAGATGAAAATTCTTAAGGCCGTTTTAAAGCTTCGATATTATTCTCCGCTTGCTATCAATACAATCTTTGCATCAATTTTAATTTATATATGACATTTTTTTGACTAAACATGATGGAAACGTTTAATACGTTTGACCATTTATATTATTACACAACCCTTGATTTAATAATAAATGCATAGAGACAGAGACCATATTCATTTTTCTGAATGTGCCATTGAATAGCTATTTGACTTTGACTCGTCTTTGAAAAACAGCTGTACGATTTATTTATATAGCATTTTCTCCACATTTTTTTTATATTGACTTGAGTTTTGACTTCCATTATCATCACAACAACGTGGAAACGAACGAACTCGGCTCTTGCATTTAAATATAGCCATATGTTTATTCTTCATACCGAAGATTGATTCCATATTATAAAATATATGCTGTATCTTATCATTTTTTATTTGAATTGATGATTGATAGCCTTTGCATTTATCTGATTGTAAATATATTTAATCCAAAATTCCTATAACAATCATATATGAATACCTTATTGCAATCGTATGAATATGCAAACATTCCTAAATCTCAAAAACCAATTTCCTATGGCAGTTTTTATATATTCGTTTATTCGCATGATTACTCTTAAAGTTTGATTATTTTATTACTTTAAAAAGATAACTCAAAATTTTGATGCATTTGACTATTATAACACATTACTCGTAAGTTTGTAGGATAACTAATAAAATGACGACTTTTAAGCAAAAAATCGGTCGCTTTTGACGGTTTTCGTCGGTTGCTGTCCACTCAGTTGACTGCCGATTATAACCGTTGATGCAAAATGATGAAAACACTGCCTTCTGATTTTTTTAATGGCCAATTTAATGCAAAATTACCCTACAAACTTATTGAATGACGTGTCACAGTGCTATCGCAGCTCTCTGCCGATTCTGGGCTTCGGCATATTAATTTTTTCACCAAGTACTCTTCTACGCGCATTAAAAATTGTAGTATACTTAGACCGTATGTGGAATACCTCCGTTTGTCCCCAAATATAAAAATAGTTGCGCATCCAAATGTATTATCGGTTATTAATTGCCACAATTTTATACGCGCGCATTAATTATAGTACAAAGTTGCATTGCGTTTATAAATTTTCAGGCGTCAGGATCACGATACGTCATTTAATACAAATGCACGTGGATGCAATGAATATTGCCGTTTGTAAATAGATATTTAAATTGTGCTCGTAATTAATTCATGTTGATGACCATTTTATATAAACGAAACATTAATAATCAGGCCATTTACTGCGTATGTGATATTTTTTATACGGTGATAAAACTAGATTTGTCTAAAGTAAAACGATTACATATCTTGTACACGGATATTTTTTATATAAACAATTATATTATACGAATGTTGTGGAATAAACATAATGTGCCTTTTAACGTGTGTATAGAATGCCAAATTCAAAATGTCAATATTTGTTTCCGATTTTGAATGACTATAGTCTTACAAGATATGTATTTTTATAAATATATTTCAAATGCATGTATTATGTGTATGTTTAAGAAGAAAAACTGTTGCCATATTAAAGCAGACTTTTAATAAAACTTAAATAAACACAATTGTATGTTTTTTATTAACGTTTTAAGCGGCATGTTTGAGCAAATATTTTTCATCGCCGTATAAAACGGCAATGCAATCCGCATGTATTAAAATTTTGTTTATAATTCATTTTTAAATTAAAATTCCTCGCTAATTATTGACACAGCTGTGGCTAGAAACGTGTACACACCTGCAGTCGACGTGTTTATTCGTCCTCGTTTTAATACGTACGTTTGGTCGATTAAAAAGAATAATTCGTTTTCAGAGCATAGCTTTTATTTTAAAATAAACCTACATATGGTATTTAACGCCACTGGCGAAATAAATAACAAACTTATACACTAAACAAGTGTCATTTAACTGAAACTTTTTGTCCATTTATAAATTGCGTATTTCACAATCGATCATTTTATGGCTTTGATAGTCTCGTTGGCGATAAATTCAAGATCTTCCGATGTAATTTTTTGCACAATTTCACCTTTGGCTTGTAAAATTTCTTCAATGTTTTTAAGACCGTTGAGGTCAGTAAACCAATTTAAATTGTCGGCTATCAAATGATTATTTTGGCATCCTTCGCATTCTACAATGACTACACCTTTGGTATAGGCAACTTTAGAAATATATTTCATATTTCTAGTGTTGCATTTTTTGCACGTGTAGCATAATTGTAATTTTCCCTGTTGGCGAAAATTATTTTCATCAATTTTTTCCTGTAATCCAAAACATGGTTGTGTTTTGAAATGTCTTGTGCAATTTTGTATTTTGCTTCCAGAATAAATTTGATTCGATAAGTCATTTGTATATTGAGTAAATAGACTTCTTGCTACGTAATTACGCTTAAATATGGAACTAACAACGCGAATAACATTGACAGATGCCATGACAGTTTGAGGTTAGGTCGGAATGATTTGGCCTTAAATAAAAATAAGTACGGCATTAGCATTTAATTAAAAAGGGGACGCGAATGCGGCGTATGAATATTAGATACTTTTAAATCCTGCATTTCATTTAAGCATGAAAAACTGTAACTAGTAATTTTATAAAATTATATTCAATTAACTAATTTTGAATTATATCCATAAAACCAATTGTATCTTATTTAATTAAAACATAGCATACTATAAAATAGTTTTTTTCAAAACAATTAGTATTTATATATTATTAACTCCAAAAAAAAATGATATTCAAGCGTATCTTTTAATATTATTAGATTTAAATCAATGCATAATCCATTATAGTTAATTTATGTATTAAGAAATGTTTGTTTTTCTGTATGAAAATATGGACAATTGAATGAAACACAAATTCAAAATTGGGTTTATATTTGTATAAATGTTTTGTGGAACAATGACATTAATTTTCATAAATATAAAATTATTAACTTATTTGCACTTCACTCACATAAGCTTAAAAAGGAATATACTTCAACTAGGTTATAAAAAATCACTAAGATAAAAGTTTTTGCCTTATTTTTACGACTATAAAAGAATAAAATAGAAAGTCTTATATTCATCAGGTACAGTATAAAAAAAATATCAGAAGTAGAAAAATGGGAGAAAAAGAAATGGAACAAGCAACCTGCGAATTAATACACATTTCCATGGCACAATAACACAAAAAAAAAAAATAACGAGAAACCTATTTATTCCAAATAAAATAATGTTCCGTCTTTCAACATGAAAGAATTATCAATTTGGTTCGTCTAATATTATACAATTGATATTGTGGAATTAAATAAAACATCTACAAAGGTTTAACACTATTCGTGTACTATAAATATTCAATTCAGTCAAATAGTCATGTACTAAATCAGACAATAAAATTACTGTTCAAACTTAAAACTAAAAGAGCCGACGTACGGCAATCTGATCTAGAAATGTTTGATCAACGAGACGAATTGATGCTTAACGAGATCTTAGCTCGAAAACTGTCCAATTTTGTATCGATATTTAATAGAATCTTATATAAATCGGTCGTCTAGTACATTGCACCATTTAATTTTCATAGCAATGAATCAGCATTAATCTAATAGAAATAATAAAATAGCACTGGGATTTAAGAATGACTAAAATTAAATAATACAATAGTAATACATTAAACAATTGTTCGAATTCAACATATTAAATTGAAATTATTTTATGCAATATTAATTCTTTTGCAATGGGCGACTCATTTGTTAGTCGCCCGTTTTAAGAGAGCGAATTAAAAGACCCGCAAATGAGTCACCCGTCGCGAAACAGTTAATTTTAGCATAAAATAGACTTATAGTCAAATATAAATTTAGTTAAATTGAAACTATAAAAATAATTCTTCAATTTATTTTGCTTTAATGCCGACATGAGCACAGTGGCGAATGATTGTTTTTTTTTTTTTTAAATGGGTAATTTGTATTTAATTTAAGACCAAACAGGCTACTTTGCATGGAGCCCCAGCTCCTTGTTACACTGGTGTCAGAAGTGGGATCACCCATACATTATTTATATACGATTTCGTCCACTCTAGATACGTAATTATAATAAGCCACATGAACACTTATTGAAAAAAAAAAACTACATTATAATACAGATATGAGGTAATAAATAATTTTAACTATACAAAAAAATACACCTTGAAACAAAGATTACTGAATCAACCATATTTAAATCAAAATTGCAATCAATGGAATGCTAAATAAGCCAACTTGTTGAAACGTTATTGAATTATATCTATAAAATTTTATAACTCAGTTATATCATAAATTTATAAGTAGCAGGTGGGGATATAAATGCAAAAATACTAATGATATCCTAAAAATATATGAAAATACACATAAATAATGTTAATTAAACAAAACCTCAATTTCTCCCAAAATAATTTTCAAAGTAAAAAAAAAACAATGCCTGTTATTCTTCTTTAAGGCTAGTTTCAATAATTTGAATTTTGTCAAATATAGTCAACACTTCTATAGCGTCGAGATAGGGACCACGCTATATAAAAGTATGGCACCTTCTGGGCCTTGGACGCTATAGGAATGTTGACTGTATTTTCTTTAAGCATGTGCTTCTGTAGAACATGCAAATTATTTTCTAAGAGGAAATGTTTCCCTTACATTAAATACAATTTGTTTTATTTTAATATTTATATATATGTATATATATAAATCTAACGAGATCAACAATATTGCAAATAAGCAGTCCATCAAGTTAATATCAATTTGCAATGTAGCAAAGCGTTTTACAATTGTTTTGAACAAATATAACTATCGTATATATAAAATGTAAATATTTATATAATTTTCCTTTTTAAAATCCGGATAATAATCTATATTACGAAATAAATGTAAGAACGAGCGTCCTGTCGATGGTCCACATTTATGGATATTAATTATTTCCAACATATGTTATATTTGCTCAAGATGTCAAATTCTAATTTATTTGCAAATTGAAAATTTATATCTCCACAAGTGAGAAAATACGCTATCTCAGTATATTTCATACTGGGACATATTTTATTAATAATGTTATATCGGGATGTAGAAATTAATTCCATTTAAAGCAAAATTTATGAGCAGTACGCATTTTAATAATACTGTATAAAATTGCTATATTACAGTTTAACATAAACCAATTAAATTCATTTTAAAAAAACGGTAATAGTTTAAATTTAAATTTTCAGTCAAAAATACTTTCTTTCAATCTTCAGATTGCTGGAAGTTATTAAGAGTAAAAAAATATTTTAAATTATAAATATTTAAGAAATTTTACAGAAAAGGCTAATTATTAAATTGATGCGTTTAAAAAAGGATCATTTTAAATATATATTTATACATACAATTCAGCGCCGATTAGCTGATAATAGATTAAGGCGAAATTTCAAAAGCACATCAATCATCCGACAACAAGTAATTTTAGATAATTATCTAGTTAAACTCGATGGTATTAAAAATTACTAAACAATTTTCATTTGAAATAACAATTTATACTATATTAGAAACGTTACAGTCGTGAGATACAAATCAAATGTGGTTAATATGTATTAATGCACGATATTTAAATACTCAGTTCGAATAGATATGTTCTTAGAAATAATTAAATAACTTCAAAAAAAATGCATGTAATGACTCGATTCAATTAAAATTACTTCAGCTCCAAATCTCCGTTTAGTCGTCGTTTAAATAATCAAATATATATATATATATATTATTAACCAACAGAATTTTTATGATGTCAATCGATTTTATTATTACTTAATTGACACCAACACGTTACGAATTTACGAGGCAAAGTGATATGATAATTCTAAATATAAAATCTTTTATATAATATTTGTATAAAAATTCGTTGTACTTAATGTAAATTATAAATTACCTTATCAAATAAATACATTTGTATGTACAAAAAGATACAATTTTATAATGTTCACAGTTTGCTGAAGAAAAGCTCCAGCTATCGTTGAAAATTATGAAAACATATATGCTACGGTCAAAATCCGTATTTAGTTAGAATGCGTTTTTAATAGTTTTAACTTTAACCCCTTTACGGTATTAGAAAAATCGTTTTTAATGTATTGAGGGTATACTGGAAGGAAGAAAATTCTGAATATAAAATATTTACGATGTTATAACACGTAGCCGACTACTTAAACTTGGGAACTCCCTGACTGAAACATTTCTATTAATTCAATAGGCCTTTTGGAGTGATTGCTTATCCATATCACAAGTTTTCCGATGGCACAAGTCGTTAAAGAAGGGCTGAGAGGAGGTCACTGATGAATCCCGCAGTGAACGCCCATCAAACTCCTGAATCAACCAAAATGTGACGCGTGTGCATGATTGTTTGAACTCGCAAAAAGCGCTTAACGAAATACCTTATAACGCCGCCATTTTACATTGTTTCAAAGTTAAAACTAGTTTTATCTAAAATCGCGCGTTACATGTACGGCAGCATTTAAGTAGTTATGAATATGTAAATCTAGATGTAAAAAATGCATCCAGTAGGTGTTTAACCTAATTAAATACAAGTTTTGACTGTAACATATATACACATATATAAGAGAGTTTATATTACAACTTAATTAAAATAGCAAGGATAAGGCTCAAAATATAAATAAACAATGCAAAATAATCTTTCAATAGTAGGATTAAATTATATTACGCTTCAACTGCGGATTTAATGTCCTAAATCATAAAAAAAATCCCAGTCAACGCATGCAATAAAATAAAAATAAATACACTATCAACAAAAAACGTCCATGATTAGAATCGAAAATTCCATTTATTGTCCGAGGAAACACTTCAAACTCTCGTTTCCCCCTTCTGATCAAACTCTAAAATATCAGAATGAGATTCACTTATGCAACTATCACTTTCACAATGTCTAAGAGCACGCTCGTGATGTCTGATGTTGTTGTGCGGAAAGAAAGACGTCCTCTTATAGCGCTTATCCCTAATCGTAATTTGTTTATAAAGTTCGTCGATCTCGCTCACCAGCGACGTCGGACTGTCATTGTCCAACCGATTGACATCGGGACAGCTGACAGACGGACTGTGATATCTCAGCTCCGAATTATGTAATCCTTGACTGACTTTCCTCCACGCCGGGTTATAATTCACGTACTGATTCTCATAGTCGTCGTCTTGTTGGTTGCGCGACAGCTCTCCGTTGCTGAAGTTCAGTTCTAGATCGTTCACGCACAGAGACGTAGCGGGCGGAGCGTACAATCCGTGACTTCTTATGCTGACTTCCGACATTTGGTAGTTGGGAAAATATATATCGCTTTCGTTTTCGAAATTTTGCTCCGGTGTATTGACTTCATATTCGCTTTTGTTCACCGAATAGCATCTCCCTCGATTGTGATGGACGCCGCTTTTCGAAGCTTTCGACAGATTATCTTCCGCAAAGAGATTATCGGACTCGGATGCATTCAAACAGTCATTTAGTAAATATTCTTCTTTGGAAGTATTTTGACCATGTAATTTAGCGTTATTATTTTTTATGTTAATGTCTTGAAGTGATCTGTTCAGGATTCTTCGAGATAAGAGGTTTTGTTTAGATTTATCATCGCATTCGTTTTGCAATTTAGAACAACTCATGTGCTTTTTAGAATTCCGCACGCCTTTACGAAGCGCAGTTGCTTTATTAAAATCTATATATTTCTCAAAACTGGGTGCATCGTCAGTATCACTGGTTATTTCGTGTGTTGAACATAAGGCACTGTGAGTTTCTTGAAGAGAAGTAAGTTCGGAATGCGTATTTAGAGTTTTATCAGATCCGAGTTGATTCATAGGTGTTGCTACTTCGGAAGTAGAACTATACTCTAAGCTACATTGTTGGGAAACAGTGCGCATAGTAGGTAAATTTTCTGTACTTCCTTTATTATCGAAATTGTCTCCGCAAACAGCAGTAGGTTGTCCACTGTTGTTTGCTAAATCAACGTCATCGTGTCTCAATTTAATTTTTGTTGAAGAAATCACTTGATGCTGAGGTACTTTGGTTTCTGGAATATTAGTATATATATTCATAACAATTGGATTTTGAATTAACGTCTTATTATCAATTGGTTTTTCACGTTTGTTCTGTGGTTTAGGGTCCTTTTCAATAACGTATCTTTTCAGTTGAGGTTTATCCGATAGATCTTCATTCTCGGAGAGAATATTTGGGTTCAATTGATTCCTAGCTTCTTTCATACCATTATCAGATAATTGACCTCTTTCGATATGAATATTCGTATTATTTACTTTCGAACTAGACGTAAACATATTTGCTACGCCGTCAATATTTTCGACTGATGGCAATGCAGCACTTGAAACTTGGGAATCGGTGTCAAAATTATGTCTTCTAGGTATGTCTAAACAATTTCTTCGAACGTTCTTTCGTTGCTTCTTAAAAAATTTTCTTGCAACGTTACTTTGGTTTGCATTATAAAATATTTCTGCACAATTTACTCCCGAATCGGGATATGTAATAACTGAATTATTAGATCTATATTGTTGTCTGTGTAGTACAACCAAGTTCATATTAGAAATTTTATTTCCATTATTGGGAGTCGAGTCAGCAACAGCGTGACTATTGAGTTCAGCGGCCGCCTTCAAAATATTACTGTTGTTAGACTTACTATTAGTTCTATTAGAATTTTGGCTGCTCGATCTTGAACGAGCTTGAGCAGCCGCGACGTTTGAAATTGGCGCTAAAGGGTGATGATTTGTAGTTACATTTTGAGCATTAGCATCAAACACGCTTCTAGTTCTACAACATTTTTTCCTTTTTCTCAAATAACACCGCATCAACAACCATTGCGATCTAACGTCACTTCTGGCAATGCCGTAAAAAAATAATATGAACGCACCTAAAACCATAGCCAAAAAGGCATATAAAAAACTAAAGACATCTTCTTGCTGAGGGAAATATATCGGAAAAGGATGATAGACAGCGATACACCCGCATGTCCACGTTGCTAGATATATACATAAGACAATAACGTGTGCCCTCAACTGAACAATAGGCGTATGCTCCGTATCTTCAATTTCACTCTCGATCGTGCTATGTTCACTTTGTCTGTCACTCGTGTTGTTTACTAAAAGACCGGGTTCCCACATTTCGAGGTCTACATTTTCAGTAGCTTGAGTTCCCTCCGACAACTGTCCGTTCACATTTCTTATCGTGCATCTTATAAGCAGGAATAAAATACAAATAAAAACAATTATAATTCCAGACGGTACAAAAACTGTGCTGAGTGCCGGGGCGGTACTCAAGAAGCAATGAGAATATGAAGCATATTCTCTCATATTCACGGCTCCAGATATGCCGCAAATAATAATAGCAATCCCCCAACCGACGAGATAGATCCCTAAAATCGGCTTATGGATGAGCACATCTGGAGATTCATCCTCGGGAGATTGCAGCGGCTGATTCATGTTTTTCGAGATATTTTTATATAATTGACTGACCGTAACGGTAATCCATAAGAGACAACACAAAGTCAAATAATGAATTAACAGACCAATTGCTTGACAAAGTTGTATGTCTTCGGTCTGATAAACTCCCAATGTATACATGAAACATAACAAACTCAAGGCAAGCCATGTATTGACTAAAGAATGCTTGGTTTTCACAGCCATATGAATTGCAGTATAACACAGTGTGTACGTGAGTATGGTAACCATAAGACATATCAAAAGAATACTACTTCCCACGTATATGGCTGGATGTGAGAATTTGAACCGTGCGCCTCCACTTCTGCAAATAAATAAATAAAAATTATCATCGTTAAAATCTAGCGGATGCATTCCAATATGATTTCGAAAATATTTTCTCACCTGCCACCATATATTCCAGTCTCGACGTTTTGCATAAGTCCAACATAGCCAAGTTTGTAACATTGAATAACAACCATATTAGTTATGATTCTATGTATTTGGCACCCTAGAAAAACACATTATTTTAAATATCAGACTACGTAAACATATTTTTTTCATGGCACTGAAAAACATGATAACAGATTTCCACTTTTGGAATCTACTTGAATTTTGACTTTGAAAAATGCGGAAGTCGTCTCAACGAGATGACAGTTATTCCGCATCCATGAATCTGACAGGAAACTCGAAATATCAGAAAGAGGTAGATTTGAATTTTTAATGTACCTCTCAAATAATTACTAAGCGAGCAAATACCCATTTTTTAGCGTAATTAATATATATATATATATATTAATGTGTGTCGCTGCTGATTGAACAAGGGGTTTGTTAGGTATACATTTCAATACTGTTCATCCAATTGCAATGAAACTTTGACAAGTTATTGGGTGTGTATCAGAGAAGGTTTTAACATTAGCAAAAGCATGGAAGCCAAACGTAGAATTTAAAAGTGACTCGAACACGTTTTCGATGTGTTGCTGTTGTCACCAAACGAATCAATCCAAGTATGAATTGAAATAATGATGTTTGTGTCTTATCGCTTCAAGGTCATACTTGACTAAAGACTTAACACTTGGGAAGTACACAACAAATCAACAGTAGCTATAAAATAAATAAATGTATGTAATACCTTCAGATGACCATCGTTTCGTATTTTCATCCCAAAGGACTGCTCTGCCACCGATTCCAGACTTGACACCAGAATCACGAACCATAATATACATCGGTTCAGTTAAACGTTTAACCGAACTTATATTAACTAAAAAAATGAGAAATACACATATTTAATTTTGGCACTTTAATACATTAAAACATTAATATACAGTCTTATTCGCAACTCACCGAGTTTCACACCAACAACGGGAGTGGTGATAGCTAACTCTTTTAAGCTATTTGAAATTCTATGACCATATAAACCAGGCGTTCGATCGTTGCCATTGAAAAATGAATCGTTGAGAGTATTTAAATTTGGCAATTTTGTAAAAAATGATGCCTTTTCAAACATGGCAACGATCAAACTGTAAGAACGATGGACGTTACCATTTCCGGTAGTCGGAAGAGCTTGATGATCAAATCTATTTAAGAGCGATGCAGGAATCTAAAAAAATAACCATTCTTATTATAGCCATTGAAAACATAAAACAATCATTGTCATTAAATAAAATAATAACACACCTGAATACTCGCTTCGATTACTTTGTCGCGTTCCGCAAGTAATGGCGTAATAGTTCTATTTGTAGTGGAACAATGAAAAAGCCTACTTTGATCATTTTCAATCTTAGACGTCAAATCAGGCATGGTATACCAAACACATGTCATCCCAGTAAAACTCTCTCGTTTTATGGAAAATCTTTCAATAGCCAAATTTTTCTGTCGGTACAAAAATATTGAATTAGATTTTATAAAAGGGCACAGATCATATTCTTAATGAACACTATAATAGGAATACCTTGTGCCCTTGAATATTGGACGAGTACTGAGAGGTCTCTTCGATAGTATTAATTAAATATGAAGACGAATTGTATATATTATCAGCAGCAGTGAGGACCGATTGCGGGAGTGACATCATAGTATTGACTATGTCTAGTAATACAGATCCTATCAAATATAAACGAACAACTTTAATACAAGTATTTTCAAGTATGGAGAGTATTTGAAAAAAAATTAAATATACAAACCCAAGCCCTTCTCTCTATCAGCATACTTGATGTAATTATTCATTGCTTTGACAATAAAATATATCTCATCAGGATCACCAATCACCAGTGTGTTCTGTACCAGGAGAGAATGCAATTTTTGACAAGCGCCCATTACGCTACCCTTAAGAGTCGAAAGATCAACAAGTGCAAACTGTTCCAACATCTAAAACATTGTATTTGCATTAAAATACATGATTAAAATATATAAACAATGAGATGAACGAAGAACTAATTACCTTTGTAGTTTCGCTCGAATAAGGACAGGCGGAAGTGTTCAACTGTGACCAGTTTCCGTTCTCGCCGCAAACGTAACGCGCTACAGCACCGTCCCTTTCACGACACGGTTGGGTTACAACGCGACCTCTGATGGTCCCGGGCCACGTATAGAGCCCCTTGTTGTTTGACGTCACCGTCATGGGACAGTATTTGGTAGCGTTCGAAATCACTACGACTTCTATACGCTCTGTGAGATTGGTGGAATTGTATTTTGTGAAATATGTACACGTGTATTGACCGGTGTGATTGCTGGACAATTGAGGAATAGTCAAAATCGTTTCGGCCAAGCCCTCCTCCAAAATGTTGTTGTTGATGATACTATAAAAGAAATGTTGCAAGTTATGTTACCTATTCCAAAACAAAATTAAATTCTTGACAGTTTTATCATCAAATTTTTAATCATTAGCCCTTTGATTAGTGAGTTTATTTTTGTAGCGCACATGTTTTAGGACTGCGTTAATTGCATCCTGCTTTATCTGGTAACTGAGCATGTGCGCGAGACAGATTAGATGAGTTGCAGTATAGTTGTCCATTTGTATTAATTTTTTACAATCTGTAACCATGTTTTTGCAAGATAGCAGTAATGATGGGCACAGACTGTGAAGCGTTAATTGGTGATTTGGTTATTTTACACTTAATTACATTTTAATAATTAAAATTATTAATATAGTAAAATATTAAGTTTTAATTAAAAATACTAACCTCACATGAGATGAGTTGAAAGGGGAAGATGGCAAGAACCAAGTCAGATTATAGATTGTCCCAACAGTTGAAAACGGAGCCCTGCATCTCAGGAGCAAAGAATCTCCCTCGAAGACCACCTGAAAATATTCAGTTTTGAAATAAATCGAACAAAATTCACAATGTCTTGTCGAAGCTGAGACTTACTTGACCGTTGCGAGGCCTCAACGAAAGCTCTATTGGTGTTGGCCGGCATTTTTCCACGTCGAGGTAAGATTTTAGTTTTTTTACGCTCTGCCCTTCGAGAGAGGGTGGATTTGCACATTTCGGATTGCCCATCAACTTGATTTCAGCATTTCGGGACTGGTCTGCTATCCAAAGGAGATCACAGTCACAATCGAGCGGATTTGCCGACACATTCCTGTAAATAAAGATAAGATAAGAACAAATGCAGAGTCGTCAACTTCAGCGCCGATTATAAGGCATATGAAAATGGCGCACACAATTTTAGGATATCATATACACTGTTATTTTGAAATGGAACCAATAATAGTTTAGTAAAGGCAATTAATGTACTAATTATAAGGTTGAAATTCAAAATAATAAATAAATATAGCTTTTATTTATAATGCACTTCTTAGATATAAATTATAAAGTGTACATTAAGGTAATACCAATGATAATTTAATGTGTTGTAAATATTAGAACTAAAAGTACACAAATGATTTACTTACAGCTGTTTTAGGTTTATGAGAAATTCAAATGAATCCGAGGCGAGGGACGTAATCCGATTCCTGTCCAGAAGCAGCCGCTCGAGTTTCTGAAGCCCGTCGAAGACCTCACCTCGTATTGATCGAAGCTCATTGCCGGAGAGGTCGAGACGTTGTAATTCAGGGAGGTCACGAAATGCATCTGGTTCAATCTTTGATATTCTATTGTCGCTGAGATCTCTGTAATCAGATTATGGGTGAGGTTTAAAAATGAATTTTCATTGTTGAAGAGACTGATCAGCTGTTTCTAAATGTACTTACAATTTCTGTAGCGCAGGAAGATGTAGATCTCTTGTCAAGACGGTGATGTTGTTCCCTGATAAATTTCTGAAAAATGATTTAAGTTATAGTTACTGTTGAAAGATAATACCGTCCAAATCGCAAGAGGTCGAATTATAGCTGACAAGTTAGTTATGCGCCGGGCGAGATCTCCAAATTCTAATCCGTGGAGGCTGTCAAGCGAGGAGCAGCGCAATTTGGGCGAGTCGGGCTGCCCTCGGCACGAACATCCGAAGGGACACCCTGCGACGCTCCCCGTCGAGGGATCGAGCGATGCCGCCTCGACTGCTCCCAATGCCCCCGTCTCCAGCGCTCCCGCTACTACCACCACCGCCAGCACCAGCCAGCCCCCGGCGCCGGCCATGCGAATCAAGACATTCCGCCCCGCATAAATAACACTCCGCCCTCCACCCGCTACCCTCCTGAGGCCTTTCTGCCACCCACCACTTATTGTCGATCTTCGATCCACCGACGCCGAATAAATATTTTCATTATTAAAATCGATCGTTTCAAATTTTAAAATGTTAAAGACTTCAACAATAATATCCGGATGAATTTTCAAATAAAAAATGAGTTCTCAAAATAAATTTATTTTATTCCATAAATATATGATTAGAATCAAATACACAATCTTAACATATTTAAATAAAAAATAAGGATTCAAATTTATTAATTTTGTCCAATTTTAAAAAATAAACAAATACAAGCTTATGTTCGCGAACCCCTCCATAGCTTATGGCCGCCGTTTGCGTTTTTATATTTAAACAAGCTGTCAGTTTTACGTGCGGGCTGTCGTACGACAGCCCGATAAGCGCGGAACTCAAACATTCAGCACTATGGCCGCCTCGACTCGTGCTGCTGTCTCTCAAATCCTCCGGAATAAAGATGACGTAGCCGAAGACCGACAGGATGAGGAACCGAAAAAAAAATCACGCGAAGACTGGCGGAAAGCTAAAGAACTCGAGGAAGCCCGTAAAGCCGGAACGGCCCCCGCGGCCGTTGATGAAGAAGGTGAGAACCATCACGATTTTATTATATCGACGTTGCCGATAACTCGCTGACTGCTCTCGTTCGATTTCAGGCAAGGATATCAACCCTCACATCCCCCAGTACATTTCTTCAGCACCTTGGTACTACGGCACCGCCGGACCGACACTCAAACATCAACGTCCTCAAGAGGAGAGAGAGAGTCACTTCTCTCATCTCGACGACTTATTACAAGAAAGGAGTCGACACAGTGCGTAAATCGATCACTTTATCTTGTTCATTTCAATTTTTACACCCATCTAAAATTGTGCTTTCCACTGACAGAATTCTACCGCGAATAAATATCGTAAGGGAGCATGCGAGAACTGCGGTGCCATCACTCATAAAAAGAAAGATTGCTTGGAACGTCCCAGGAAGGTAAACACCGTCTAAAAATAATCTTCGAAATATTAGGAATGCTTCTCATCATCAGTTGTATTTCAGGTCGGAGCAAGATTCACCAATGCCAAAATAGCCCCTGACGAATTTGTGCAGCCTAAGCTAACGCTAGGTTTTGACGGCAAGCGAGACAGATGGAACGGTTACGATCCCTCCGAACACAAAGCCATCATCGAAGAATACCAAAAAATAGAAGATGCAAAAAGAGAAATGAGAGCACAAAAACTTGAACAAGGTAAACGTCCGACTTCTTATTAATTGAACAATATAAAAATGATGCATTCATTTTGAGGGTTATATCATTTTCAGATCCTTCTGCCGTGGATGACAAAGATGAGGAAGACGACGCCGAAGAAGACGAAGACAAGTATGTGGATGGCGTCGATATGCCTGGAACAAAAGTATGACCCGCTTTAAATTAATAATCATCTACTTTAGGCTTCTAAATTAACATTTTTATCCTGCTTATATTCACATAGGTGGATTCTAAACAACGTATTACCGTACGAAATTTGCGGATAAGAGAAGATACGGCAAAATATTTGAGAAACCTCGATCCAAATTCAGCGTATTACGATCCTAAAACTCGTTCAATGAGGGACAACCCGAATCCCAAAGAAGCTGAGTGAGTTTTGCAATTAAAACTATTACATATAACTTTGAAAGCGGATAATTGCAATGATTCCCTTTAATATCTGTTTTAGACATGATTATTCCGGTGAAAATTTTGTACGATTTTCCGGTGACACACAAAAGCATGCCGGAGCACAGCTTTTCGCTTGGGAAGCTCACGATAAGGGAGTGGATGTTCATCTACTTGCAGAACCGACTAAACTAGAGGTTCTTCAAAAAGAATATGAAAAGAAAAAGGAACAATTCAAGAGTCAGGTATAAAAGCTCAATGAAAATGTTTGGGACTATTTTGGGATTTACATATGATTTCATATTATCTAATCCATCCTCCTTTCTCAGGTTAAGGATTCAGTTCTTGATAAGTATGGGGGTGCAGAGTATTTGAAAGTGCCTCCAAAAGTATTGCTTCTCGCTCAAACTGAAACATTTACACAATATAATCGGGATGGTACACTTATACAAGGACAGGAAAAACAAGTAGCAAGGTATTTATCAAATGGTTTTTTTTTTTAAATATAGTTAAATAAATTATTCACATTTCATAACACTCACCTCCTGCACTTCACCAGACCAACAACAATCCAAACTCCAAATTACTGGACTATTTTGTATTAAAAAAAATCTTTTTACAGGAGTAAATACGAAGAAGATGTGCTGATCAACAATCATACATGTATTTGGGGCTCTTTTTGGAAAGCTGGAAAATGGGGATATAAATGTTGTCATTCTTATGTCAAGGTAATTTATTATATATTTATGTTTTTATTCATAAAAAATGCCATCAAACTTTACAAAAAATTACTAATATTGATTCTTGGTTTTTACACTATTACAAGTGATTTGTAAATGTTACTGTTTGAAGTTAAATATTGTTTATAAGAATATTTTTACCGGAATTATTAATTTGACATTTTGATTTACAATCTAGATGTCGTATTGCGTTGGAGAAGCTGGTAAATCAGTAATTCTCGATATGGATCATCAAACATCAGTCGATAACAATGAAGCAGCTGCCAAACCACTGCGCACTGATTCTTCTCTTGCTGAGTCTTCCATTAAGAGTGAATCGGATGGTGAAAGCTCTTCATCTTCCACCGGATCAGACGGAAAGATCAAATCCAAAACTGAAAAAGTAAGCAGCAGAAAGAAGAAGAAAAAGAAAGAGAAGAAAAAAGATCGTAAAGACAAAAAGAAATCTATCCCTGAAAAAGACAAATTAGAAATGGTAATTGTACCTAAAATTATCTTTTAATTGTTGATATTATCTATAAAATATTTAATAACATTTTGTATGTTTTAGGCAATAAGATCTGAAGAAAAATCACAAAGACACGCCAGTCGTATTTTAGAAATGGATGAGCGAAAACGGCCCTATAATAGTATGAAACAAGTCAAAGAACCTACAGAAGAGGAGATGGAAGCATATTTTATGAAGAGACAGAGAGAAGATGATCCAATGAATCAATTTAATCTTTGATTTTACTTTATGAAGAAATGTATAGTGTAATTTGAATAAATTATATAATAGGGTCTTAAATATGTTCTTTGTTTTATTGATTTTTTTTCCAAGCTATAATTAGTCAATCTATATGTTACAATAATATATTATAATTTATAATTCAAACGGAAATTAACTGAGTATTCCTCTTTTAAATATCTTAGAATATAATTATGATTTTTTTTTGAAATTTAATCTTATCAATATATTTTGTCGTAAAAGCAGAATTTTTAGTGCTGTTTAAATAATTTTATAGCATGAATATAATTATCTAAATATTTTTTTATGAAAACGAATTGAAAAAATATTCTATAAAAGGAATACTCTGGCAACACTAGGCTAGATGTCAACTTATTGTAAACATAACCTTGAAATGATTGAATAACAATTCGCATTATCATTAGAGCAACATGCTGAAAAGTTGTGGAAGATTTGCCATTCGCCATTCATTAAAGAATGTAGAATGGCGGTCGAATTCAAACGCTTCAATAGTTAATATATTCGACCGACGAGCCAAAATGTTACAGCGCAGCCGTGCTGCCATACATCCTGACAGTTATTTTTGTGATTATTTAAAGGAAGAAGTTGGCTGGCGAGTAGCTGACAGGGTATTTGATATTAAGAGATCTTTTGAAAAAGTAGCTGACATAGGTGACTTTATTAAAATATACTTTTAGAATAGTAGAGGATTTTAATACAGATTTAAGTAAATAATATAATTGGAATCCAAAACGATTTTAGGTTGTTCGAGAGGATATGTCACGAGACATCTGACTCCTGATAGTGTTCAAAATGTAGTTTTATGTGACACTATACAAAATCATCTAGATACTGCAAAATTACCGGAAGGAATAAATATCACTAAATGCATAATGGATGAAGAAAACATAAATGTACTAAATACCTACCATTAATATTGATAATCTTATTTGAATATTTAGCTTGTGTAACGTGTATCTCTTCTGTCGTCTATCGCCAATTAAAGATTCGAGCGTCGAGGCGATTCAATGTTCGATACTCTGCCATTTTGCGACAATTGACGATAAAATTTCCTTTTGTACCTTTCAAATGAGCATTAAAATACACTCAAAATTTTAAGAGGTAAATGTATTTATGCACAAACAATATAAATTTATTTTACTTAATTTTTTATGCAGTTGGAGCCCAATAGCTTAGATTTAGTAATATCATCATTATGCTTACATTGGGTTAATGATCTTCCTGGATGTTTTGATAATATTTTTAAAAGCTTAAAACAAGACGGAGTAAGTTTATGAATACATTTTTAATTTATTATTAGTACCAAATCATAATTTTGTGCAATAATCATTTATCTTCTTATAAATAAAGGCATTTTTAGCGACAATGTTTGGCGAAGAAACGTTATACGAATTAAGATCCTCACTTCAGTTAGCCGATCTAGAAAGAAATGGTGGAATAGCTCCTCACATATCTCCTTTTACGCGAATAAGAGACGTAGGCGGATTGTTAAATAGGTAATCATATGCGTTTGGTTGTAAGTTTGTATTAAAGAATGTTTAATTTATTTATAAATCAAAACTTAACCTCAGATAATAAATTATTTAGGTCCGGATTTACTCTGCAGACAATAGATACGGATGAAATAGTCGTCGGTTATCCGAGTATGTTTGAATTGATGTGGGATTTACAAAACATGGCTGAAAATAACGCCGCCTATAATCGACAATTACACTTATCGAGAGACACTCAAATGGCGGCAGCTTCTATATATGATGAATTATATGGAAAAGTAAATAGATGTCTCATTTTTCTATCGATAATGTTTTATCTTTGTTATGTGTATTTATTTATATTCTATATTTTATTTGGTTCAGATAGATGAAAAAACAGGAAATAAATGTATACCTGCAACGTATCAGATAATTTATTTGCTCGGCTGGAAACCAGACAAATCACAACCGATGCCATTAGAACGCGGCACAGGAAAGATTTCATTGAAAGATTTGAATAGGTATTTCTATAATATTTTCTCATAATTCTTTAATTGATTAACATATTAATATGTTATTAAATGTAATGCAAATGATTCTAACATATGTACAGTAATGTGTGGGAATAAATCCCCTATGATTAAAGATTAAGAGCGCTCTCTTACGAGGGTAGTCACAGAAGTACTCGACCTAATTAAGAAAATACTTTCAGTTCGAATTGATGCAAAAACTCAGCTTTATTGTCGTAAAACATCGCCAAATACTCGATTGAAACATCCTCACGATCTGTATTTTTTCCATTGTGAGCAAACGTAGCACCCATCTTGCGTATAGCTTTCTCGTGTCCAAATTTTCAGTCAATATGCGATGTACAGCGCTTTTTGAAATAGCTACTATGTCTGTTAACTCGCGCATTTTCAATCGACAGTCATCCAATACCATTTTCTGGATTTTCTTCATTATTTCTGACGTGTTCACCTCATTTGGTCAATCAATTTTTTCGAATTCAGCTGCAGGAAAATGTGTTTTTCCCGCTGACATACTCCGTAATCTCGTAGCTTTGATCCTAGTCTGATTTTTATATTGCGCAAAGACCAATCTTTATATTGTGTTAACATTTTCTACAACTACCAAACTATTAAACTCAATATAAGAAAATAAATGCAGACTTTTCATTTTATTTTATAGATTGAATGAGCTTGGCAAAAATTCTGGAAGTATTGCTTTAAATCTTGAAAGCGAAGAGAGGAAATAAAGTCTTCGTAAGTGATTGTTTCTTTTAAATGAGGCTTAATCAGTATAATGATTTAATGCAAGAAATTATAAAACGTCATTAAATGTAAATATTTATATTAACTTTAATAAAGTTGTTGAGTTACATTTTTATTGTATTTTATATTGTTTAAACTAAACGAAAACAACAATATTTTTCTTTATTTATGTAATTTTAAATGGCGATCATTTTGTGTTAATTAGACATCGTCTGTGGGTAAAAAAAAAACAAGATATCTTTATCACAGTATGACATGGTTTTATTCTTTTTCATGTTTTTACAATCGTATTTCATTTTTTTACATTTTATGTCTTTTAATATAAAATACAAATATTCCACATCGATTGATACTTATTGTAATACACACGCTTTGCCGTTATTGCTGTCTTGAATAATTTCTATACGTTTTCGATAGCTTTATATTTGACGGGCTGAATCTATATTGGCAAGTATAGTAGTTTTTTATTCGGAAGAATTTTGAAAAACGTCGTGCGCCACGTTCAATTACACGCGTACATCATCCGTGTACATCTTTGCATGACGAATGTGGTGGCATAATTTTGACTGTGCAGTGGAAAGTTATTCAAAAAAGGAAGTGTATTTACCTAAGTTAAATTAAATGTAAAATAAAAATAAAAGTACAAATGATATTACTTAAATAATTCGATAAAGTAATAACAGAACTATAAATTAAATATAAATATGCACATATGTCTGCCCACGCACATTTATTTGAATTTCATTTTGAAACTGCAGAAAAAAATATAAATAAAGTCCTCAAATCAAATAATATCAGTTCTTTTGAAAACATTTTTTGGCTTGAACGGCTATTTTGTAACCCCTTTTGATTTGTCAACATTTGGAATGTTATAATACGGCTACAAAATATAATTTTTTATTAAAATCCATAATTTAGTTTGCTCCTATCGCTAAGTAGATTTATATTATATTATATAAATGCGGATATTTCTTCTCGTTGCCAATATGAAAGATATATAAATGAAATCTTAAAATTTTGTCGTTGAGGCACATATTTAAAACTCATCTTTGCTTATGCAAAGACATATTTTTTTTTGATAAAGACTTTTATTGATAGTATCTTTATAATAATTTATTAAAGTAAAAAATAGTGCCCAATAATGAATCTAGTCTTTCTTTCAGCACATAAATTGAGCACCAAAACATACAATACTATAAGTTTTCGAAGGCCACTAAAATTTGTTAAAATTTACAGTTTCCCCACTTTATATCCGTGCAAGTTTTATAGGTTTCCTTATTTTATATAGTTTCACATCGCGTAAAAAACTCGGGCGTTCAAAAGAAACGCTCGTCCGCTTCTCCGACGATTCGAACCGATTGCAGGCAAAATTTTCACTCGAATATTTTTTTGTAGAGATGAACGATTTTGTTGTCTTCAGTTAGAGAAGTGAAAGTGTCTTATAACTTGAGTGAACTATTTTTTACCGTTTTCGTTACACTGACATTGAGCGCCCCCGTGAGAGTGCGCACCGATCGCTTGTTGAAACGCGACCTGTCCGGTCCCCGCCGGGGAGTGCCCTTGCACGGCGGCGTACTGATTTTGCTGCTGTCGCTGCTGCTGCTGTTGGCCGACTTGGAAAGTCTCGTGGACTTGACTCTGACTCGACGCCGACTCCATGGTACTTTCATACCATGTCATATCGAACTTGAAGAACGATGCAATTTGATTTTGTGACGTACAACCTAAAATTCAATAAATGTTTCAAATTTAATACTCACAAAAGTTATAATGTTTTCAACAATCAAATTGTTCTCTTAATAATTTAATTTATGCTTTGTTATAGAAATTACATTGCTTCTATTATTTTATTTATTAAATCTTATATGTTTAATTTGAATACACATTTCATAAATAAGCAAGAATAACAACCTGAATCCCAGGAGTAAACTCCATGCATGTAATATGCACCGTTTCCATTGGTACAGGCTAAGGCACTTCCGATGTCAACCTATAGATGAAAATTAATTAAGAATTAAAAAAAGATTGTAATAACGTTAAATTTATATTATCAATGATAAAATTACTGGATTTCATGTGAATTTAATTAATTCCAATATTGTGTAAAAAAATTCCTAATAAGACAAATTATAAACTAGATTTTTTTTAAACCTTAAATTGTTATGAAACAAATATTTTGTTAAGAGTTATGTTAAAGTTGAAAACAGGGCTTCGAATCGTTATTTTTTTCATTTCGGTTTTGGTTGTATATGTTCCTAACCTATTGTATATATCGGTTCGGTAAAAATAACGGTTTTACTGGTTATCGGTTCAAAACCCTGGTTAAAAATCAAAGACACTCTTTATTCCTCGTCCCAGAGATGGACTAGTCTATTCGCATGGAAGGATTAATTAAAGCCAAAGTAAAAAAAATACCCTGCAAACGTTGGCGATCGAATTCGATGGCTGTCCACATATACAGGTGTCGCGATTGTAGTTCTCCAGTAGATGTGGATAATTCTGGGAGATTTGCGCTTGACACTGTCCAGGTTCCACGAGCGACATGTCCAAAGAGTGCATGATGCTGTTGGGGATGTTGACTGCGAATGGAAGAAGGAACGAGATGAGTCAACGGTCGACGGAGAAGTGAGTCAAGTCGCGACGATGGATCGAGCGATACCTTGGAGGACTTGTTTTCCCCAACCGGTGACTATGCATTTGGTGTTCCCGGAGTAGAGATAGCGTTCGGCCTCTCCGTAAGACGGCAGACAGATTGGAGCTATGTTCGGAGCGAACCTAAGCTTCTCGGTCAGCATCAAGATGGCCAGGTCGTTCTGCAGACTGCCCGGTCGATAGCCGGGATGTCGCATTATCCTGCCGACCTGGACGATCTGATAGGGCAACGGTTCTTCGTCGACGCCCAGCTTCCATTCGCCTCCTTTGATGAGGACGTTCTTGGGTTCCAACCTGCGTCAAGAAGCAAAAACGAAAGTTCATTTATGCGTCACAATATGCATTTCGAATCGAGTATCGAACGACAGTTACCCGTCGACGCAGTGCGCGCTGGTGACCACGGCGTCAGGTGCGGTTATCACTCCCCCGCAGAGCAGAGAGCGGTTAGTCTGCAGCAGGATCATCGCCTGCCAGGGAATCTCTCCGAAGTCGACCTCGAACTGCTGTTTGTTTCCGCTCGGTCGTCCGGGCTACACAAACACAATCATCAGGGTGAAAGATTCGAACGCGACGCCGACGTAAAAAATAAGGTAAGAGCGAGCCGGCTCACCTGTCTGACACCGCAGGAACCTCCCTGTTGGAAGCTGTCCAAGTGCAGCTGTCCGTTCGTGTAGCTGTTTCCGGGGCTGCCGGTCTGCGGCACCCTAGGCACCTGAGGTTGCGGATAGGACGGGGTGCGGGGGGGCTGGGGAAGCTGAGGATCGGTTCGGTCGCCCCCGTTGTAGTTCTTGGGAGGGTCGTTCGGCTTCCGGGGATAGGTCGGAGGGCGATTCGGGTTCGGAATCCGGATGGCCGTGTTGACGGTGCCGGAGCCCTTGGGGCCGGAGACGCCGCCGTTGGTCGGCGGGCCCGGGGGCCTGCGGTTGTCTCCGCGGTAGGCTCCCGAGTCCCCGAAGGCTCCGGGCACCCACTGTCCCAGCTGGTTGGTCGGCCACGGATCGGTGTAGGTCGGGTCTCTGCAGCACTTGCCGACGAAGCCGCCTTCGACGTCCTTGCAGTCCTGAAATGCGAACGTCGCGTTATTCGCCGTTTCCGATCGGGCGCTCACCCGGTCGCCGTCGCGAAGCGCTCACCGTCAGCGGAACCCTGAACTCCTGCTGCTCCTTCGTCAGCGCGACGGTCGAGTTGGAGATCATCCCGTCGGCGGTGCAGAACTCGATCTTGGTGCACTTCAGGGCGGCGGCGCAGGCGGACGGCACGATGGGAACTTCTGCAAAATGCGATGAAATTTAGTCACGAACCGCGAGCGAGCGATCGCGGGACGGGCGGTCGGAGGGCTCACCTCTGCTCGGTCCGGGCCTCAGGTTGTCGAGGAGGAGGGTGCCTTCGGAGTCGGGCTTCGGTCCGGGGACTATCTGCTGGGTGCCGAAGGAGGACTGCGGCCTCTCGTCCTCCTTGGGCGGGAGGTAGGGCGGGCTCGTCGGGCGGGTCGGCTTCGGACGGTAGGGGGTCGGCTGCGGACGGTAGGGGGTCGGAGTCGGCGAAGGAGGAACGTACTGCTTCTGAGTCGTCGTCGACGGGGAAACGTAAGGCGTAGGAACGTACGGCTTCTGAGTCGGGATCGACGGGGGCACGTAGGGAGGGCGGTAGGGGGTCGTCGTCGGCCTGTACGGCGGGGGGGTCGGCCCGGGAGTCTCCCGCTCCACGGGCGGCAGGTAGGGAATGCCCGGCTTGAGGACGCTCGATCCCGGCCTGACGGAGTACTTGTCTTCGCTCTGAGAGACGCTAGAGTCTCCGTAGACGGTGGACCCCGATCCGGTTCCGGCTCCCGATCCCGAGCCCGGAACGTACGTCAGACCCGAGGAAGACGCGACGTTCGTCGAGATCGACGACTGGAGGGACGCGGAGTCGATCTTCTCCTTGGAGAACTGATTTCCGGAATAGGGCGGGGGGTTTTCGGATTTCGATTTCACCTTGCAGCACACTTCGGTCGCCGTCTTGCACTGGACCTGCGAACCAAAACGAAATCGATGAGCCTCGACGGATCGTCGTCTCTCTCTCGTTCGGGACTCCCCGCGTCTCGATCGACCGGCTCCTCTCAAAGATCGACGATTTCGATGACGGATTCCTAAATAAAGTACGTCTCGCGGAGGAAGCTATTCGAACAGTCGTCATCTCGATCCTTAAAAATATTTTACGGCCGATTCGCGCAGAAGCGGTTTTTTAAATTTGAGCTGACCAACTTTGACATTTTACCCCGTCGATAAAATTAAATCGGAATCTGGGAACGGAGCGCATGTGACTTTGAATCTCTCGTTCGTAAATATTCATCGAACGATTTAATATGCATACGTAATGAAAGCGAACTGTCAGAACGATTGACGCTCGTAAAAGGCATTTTTTTCTCTTTTACTCTCCATTCGAGGTCTTCTTCGATCATTGTTTATGTTGATTTGCTAATTTTCTTTTTTTTGTGCTTCAATTTATTTTATTCATATTCAGAAATGAACCGGCTCGAGAGACGAACAGGAGAAAACTTTAAATTCGCAGGCAAATTCTGCAAAATCAGCTTTTCAGCCGAGAAATGTCTGAATTGCACCGGCTCCACAAACCTGCAAGAACCCCTTTCATTTTGATATAATTTTTCTTTAATTCTGGAAAGACTCTAATCGATCGATCGAAATTATAAATATTTTTGATCAGATTTAGTAGATATCGCAGTTCGTCGGCCGTTATGAAAAGCGAAGTCATCGCGAGAACCTTCTCGAGCGCCTTCGACTCGGCGAGTCTGCTTTAAATTTGAATGATAAATAAATGAAATTTACATTCCTCGACGATCGAACGAGGAAGCTTAATTTCGACGATTTGTAAATAAAAGATTACGCAATAAGTCGAAAGATACACGCGATATTGACCTTTGGTCTCTTAGGTAATTGTCCACTCTTCACCGTTTTTGTAATCGTAAATTGTAATAAAGTCGGCGCGATTCCGTACACTCGAGACATGCTCTCAGTCGAAGAGCTTTCGCGTCGGAAGCTCTTCGCCGAGGATTGTGTTTGCAGATTTGTCGCGTTTTGCAGATGATCATAAAATTAATGGCATTTCGATCCTCGAGCTGAATTCCACCGAGCTGTCTAGTTCTCTTTCGAATGTCTCGGATGACATTTAATTATGCATAGCGATTCTGAAGCACCCCAGACGTCGATGTCAAAGGTTAGGCCGCGGAACGTTGGCGAATTTAACGTCTAAAAATAAATTCGTTCTTTTAGCGACGATTTCGAGTATCGGCAGACACCTGGTCGTTTTGAGTTTCCCATGGAAAAAAACTAGTTCTGTTGGATTTTATCATAAAACGATAAGCGATCGATTAATTCGAGACCGGCGCTTTTCGCGTCGATGTAGAATATTGATTGCTTATTAAATCGCCGAGATGGAAACGGACAGAGACTCACCCCTCCTCTCGCCTGGAGGATGTTTTCGCCGTTCGTGTTGAGGTAGCCGTTGACGCAGAGATTCTTCTCCACGCAGATCTGTCCCTTGCCGCTGCAGGAGACGGTGAGGACGCCGACGGTGCTGACGGTGTCGCCTCTGAATCCGGTCGAGCCGGAGAACGACGGCGGAGGCCTGTCGGGGATCGGCCTCAGCGCGGGGAAGGGCTGCTGGCTCTGGCTCTGCTGGGCGAACCCGGAGTAGGTCTGGGACTGCACTCCGAAGTTGCAGGCCGCGCCGCCGCAGCCTCCCGCCGGCTTCTGGACGGGGGCGCCTCCGCATCCGCCGCCTCCGGAGCAGCCTCCGGTGGATCCGGAGATGGCGCCGTTGAGGAACGGATTGGCTGCGATGTTGAGGCCTCCGCCGTTAGTCGAGGTGGATCCGAAGGAAGACTGGAAGGACGTGGAGACGCCGCCGCCGCCCGGTTCGGCGCCGTCGGTGAAACCGGCGAACTGCCCGTTGAGGAAGGGGTTGTTGGAGATGTCGATGCTGTTGCTGATGCCGCCTTCGGAGGTGACCTTGCTGTCGCTCGAGAGCGAGTTGGACAGCTGGCAGACGGTGCACGCCGACGGGAACGGCACGCCGGCGAGTCCCGTCTTGATCCACTTGGTGTAGGTCTCGTAGGCGTTCTTGAAGGGGGAGTCCTGGTTCGCCCACCAGAAGGGACCGTTGGCCGGGATGCTTCCGGAGAAGGCCGAGTTGATATCGGACGCCTGCTGGACGAACTTCTTGTGGAATTCGGCCGGATCCAGGCTTTCAGGCGGACCGTCTATTCCGATCGCTGCCGGATTTCCGAACTGATGGGTCACCTTTCCGTTTTCTACGGTGAGCCCTCCGCAGCCGGCCGCCGTCGAGCAACCCCCGAACGACGACTTAGTCTGGACGACGGGATGATATCCGGAGTCACCGCAGACCGTCAGAGCGAAGCCGGCGCACAACAGCACCGCCGCCCTCGAGAGCGACATCGTGACCCTTCTGCAAAACAAATAAACGTATCATCTCATTGCAAAATAAAATATGCTTAAACTGTGTGTAATATATATTAAAATAGGCATGCTACTAGTGTAGCGGTTGCTTTATGCCACGCATAAACACACAGTGGAGACGGCGCGGCGCATGCGCGTAGCGTCTCTATGATGCATACCAGCAGAGCTAAACTCAAAAGCTAACATGGGCCAAAATAAAATACAAAGTCTAGGTGGACTCATTTGGCCCTCGATAAGCGCGGTTTCCTATTATTATTTCATTATAACGCGACATCAGAGCAGAGAAAAAGCTAGTATTTCAATTACAATTTCTACATGCCGCATTAAAATGATACCGTATATATCAAAGGATGAACATACTATTTGAGCAATTTCTTAGATCCGCGCCTATACAAATAAGACTTCAAAAATAACCAATGAATGAAGCATTTCGCTGGTGAATTGTATTCATCTGTGAGATCGTCCGATCAGGATGTAATCCCAGTTCCTACACGAAACCGATTCTTCGGAAGACGTTTTAAAAAATACCACACAATTACAATGGGCCATGGAATTAAAAGATTGATTACTCCTCATGTAAACCTTGAACTTGTATCCAGTGTGTTTATATATTGAAAAAATGCCAAATGGAATTTCCGACCGCCGAGATTCTTATCTCGACGCAAGTTACCCATAACACTTGAATAATTGCCATAATTATTGTTCACGATCCGTCAAATTGCATTTGCGCCAACGTCGACATTTTGCCCGTATTTAGGAAATCTTTAGATGAAAATCTATTCGAATCTGGTCGTTTTTATATAAATCCAATTAAGCTCGATGAGAAAATGAGGAGGAAACGCGTTTTCTCTTCTTTGGATACGTTTTTGGTTACCCAATAAATTCATGTAATTCAAAGATCGTTGATAGCGGGTATTGGGTGTGTGGATTCCGCCGGTGGCTTAGAGCTTTCGTCCGGTGGATTTTTTTTGCGACGGAGAGCAGTTGCAGAATCTCTTTCAGCGCACTGTCAAATATTGAGTATCGGAACGTCTCATTGTGAAACTCTCGTCACGAGCGTTACTTCACGGGGGCCGATAAATTATATTTATATGTACAAATGGAAGAAGACCGAATTTTTACGCAACCGGCTTTCGACACGGACCGCTCTCGCTCGAAAGCAATGCGGAAAAAAATGTGCGCGAACTAAAAAATAGGGGCCAAACAAAAAAGAGAAGGCCGAACGAGAAATCCGCGCGGGTCCGAATCGAGAAGAAGGGCTCCGCCGAAGGATCCGCCGCGAATGTCGTTTCAATTTGAGCGCCTGCGCTAACAAAATGGACCTATGAATATAGAACTCGTGAAAATTTCTTCGCATTGAAGAATTAAAATAAACGTCCTAATTTCATAAGAACACGCCAAAACGCTAACGCTGACGATAAGAGCCCAAGTGGAAGAAATCAAGGCGAATATCATCATGTTTAACTGATATAATCCGGTTGCGAAGAATTATCGGGTGTGTGAATAAGTGTGTGCCGTTTCAACATATACGCTGAAGATTATTTGAGTCAGTCAGTTCATGAGGAAGCTACACATCTGAACGATTGATGTAGCCCAATTTTGTCAGATGATTATGGACGAAGGTTAGTGGAATTTCTAAGTTGTTAGCGAACTGTATATCGCGGGTTTTCTTCAACCATGGCTATGATTAGATCTATGTTCATTTGCGTAAGAAACTTATGGGACAACATAATATATTGTAAATCGCAGGGATAAATTTCTTCCCACAACTTGCGCTTTAAAAGAAGAGGGATTGGCCACAACTTTAATGTGTCCAACCGGTCCGCCTTTCAGACCGCTGACCCATACCTGGATATGTTCAAAGAAAATTATCCGCATCCATGAACGGATCTCCGCATTGGCGCTCTGAGATCGGGAAAAGTCCAAATTTAAAGAGCCATAAACCGCGTAACGCGAACCATCGACGATTTTACGTTGTTCGGTTTAAAAATGATTGATTTTTAACATCTTAATTGAAAATATTTTTTAAACTTTGACAGAATATGATAGTTGGAGTAGGGAGAGCTACACGTGTCGATGCGCGAGCGATGATATTCTTCATCGCGGAAGTCCTAAATCCCGAACAAATGAGTTTTAGTAAAAAAAATATACATATTTATACTTTGTATAATATTGTGTATAGTTTAGACTATAATCAAGACGAAATATTAAAAATTAAAAAAATAGTGAGCGATCAAAGAAAAGTATGTGTTTTTATCAAAAAAAATTGTAGTTTTTTGTTCGTTAAATAAAAACGGTTGAATATTTTTAAATAATTATAGATCAAATGATGAAGACGTTTGTTGTGCACATGTTTGTCAAATTTCATAAAGAATGCTCATCTAGAACATGTGGGAGTACGTCCGTGAGTTTGGAAAAATTCTACAAACTTGACTCCACATCTCCAACATCCATGATTTGGGACTGTATTTGAAAGAATCAGCCGGATTATGAGGTGCTCAAACCCAACCAAATCATCACAGGTGATCTCTGATGAAGCCAATTGATGCTACAAAGACAAAACAAGATGATTTTCGAACGAAAAACGGCGAGAATTTATTCACAAACCCGATAAATAATTTTCATTCGAATAGCAGGGAGTGGCTTTTAGGTGAATATTTAAATCGTAAATAAATAATTAAAACGTGTGGTGGCCCCTGATCGTCGATGGCCCTCGAGGCGTCCGCCTAACACTTTTCTTCGAAGATATGAAGAGCTCAATCTCGCGATTAAGTTTTGACCTCTGGGTTTCTTAAGATTTTTTGTTTGAACGCTTGTCGAATTGTTTTTTTTATGATCGATGGGCGTGCATTGTACGTCCATCGCTTCGGCGGAACGGCGTACGTCGAATCTGGAACGGTCGTGATCAGATCTTCGGCGTGACCCATATCGCTGAAGCCGTTCCGGGAAATCGAAGGCGGCCGTCGCTTAATTTTGCATATGTAAGTCGTCGTCTGCAGTCGTTATGATGATGAGTAATCTATTGCCTGATTTGCATAGCGAGCTTCGACAAAATAACTTCAAATGCATAAAAAGAAGAACCAGTCGTCAAACGGAGACATGCTATTTTTCTATGCTACTTTTTGTCTCCTCATCCGGATATAGTTTTTTTATTCTTGTGTATTTATTCGATGCTAATCTGCATTTAGCCATCCGAGAAAAACCAGTTTTCGAAACGAAAATAGTCGAATAAAAAATCGGAATGCGCTATAACGTAAGTCATCTCGGGAGTATCGTTTTCTACAGTAGCGAGAGCATGGAAATTTTCGCTCTCGTGACTTTTTTTGATGTTTTGCATAATAGATCTTCGACATAAAAAATCAGGAATTTGATCGCCAATTGTCTGCCGCGAAGAGTCCGGTTTTTTGCCAAAAAATATATCGCCAGTATTCCACGATCGTCTTATTGGACGCGATGATTTCAGATCGATCCGCACGTCGAGGGTTCGGAGCGGCTTTTCAAGATGTTTAGCGACGGTCATGATCGACGTCCAATTTTGGTAATTTCTCGGTAAACGTACGACGTGGGCTAAATTGTCGATTGTTTTGTTTGTCGAGGAATTGAAGTGCAAATACGAAGTGATTAACACCGTCCGCCATCGCAGCGTCGACATCCTGGTGGGCGAGTGATGTCACTTCGGACCTTGTTATTATAATTCGGCTTATAAAAAATTGTTTGATTTTGCATTTTTAAGTCACATATTTCCACTCGAGAGATGACCTCTCGCAGACGACTCCGAGTGTCGTCAAATTGTCGTCATTTTCGGCGGAGAAGCCTCCGGAGGATCCGGAGGAATGTAGGGCGATCTGTCCATTGGGATGCTAATCGCCCAATCTTTTTTTAATCGACACAATCGATACGATCGAACTGCGAGATAAATGATTTTCATAATGACGATATTCAACATATTACGAAATGAGCATTGAATTGAAAGAACAAACGGAAGTTGCGATGGAACATTGTCGAAGAAAGTCTTCGTGTTAATTGAATCTAATGGAACTACTCGGAGGTCAAATTGAATAAGCGTTTTTTCCAAATAGGGAAAATTTAAGCGAACCACCTTATTTTCCTATTCATTTTCATCAATTTCGACTGTTGCATTAGTGCTATTTCTAGAATAGGGCGCTTGAAATAGTTTTCATCTGCGCGATTAACCATAACGATAGATTTTCTTCGGCTTTTCCAAGGTCGATCATCAGAAACAATTAGCAATCAAAGTCAATTTGATACGAAAGATCCAAACAAAACGTTTTGTTTGATGATTTTCATCGTAAATCGGTCAAAATCCAATAAGTGCTTGGAAAAAATCGCACAAAAACGAAACTACAATGGAGATAAAATCTCGCCGATGGCTGCAAAAACACTTCAATTTCAATTTAAATATTATAATACGATAAGGCCATGAAATCCATTGCGAAAGCCTCTTTATTCAAATTTCTGGTCTTTCGGCGACCTCAGTTCGATCGCGTCGAGGCGCCGCGTCGCATTTTCTTCGCCCTTCTTCGGCGCGAAAGATACATTTCTTCGACGAAAGAGCGTATCTTTCGCGATCGTGATGCAACGTTTCGTCAGATGCTGCGAAATATTGTCAAATAGTCATCCGATGATCGGAAAAAATCGCCGAGCGTTGATTAAATTGAGGTCATGGCAGATGCGGCGATGGCGCCAGACCGAGTGCTGGGCGTCTGCCTTTACAATTGCCGTCCGAATTCTTCGCTCGAGAGTTCTTCGCGATTCCACCGCGGGTCGTCCGAGTGGCCGTCGAACCGCCTCTCTGAAAATCGCGGCCCGTCGGACAGTCCCCTGGACCCGGCGAAGAACCCGGGGGATTTCATGGCGATCCGCAAAAAAATAAAAACGGCAATGTACACAACAATGCGCGATTGCATAACTGTGGGTGGCAAAAATGTGTTTGGCGCTAACGAGCGCCAAACAAACGGCATCATTTTTGTACGTAGCCAATGCAATTATTGACGGCAGGTGATGCAGACTTAATTTTCTATTTAAACATTCTCATTGTCGGCGACCCATTCGAATTCATCTCGATAATGCGCTTAAAATGCGGATGAAATCATATTTGAATTTTGCTAAAATTATGCATCGAATTGTGTCATCGCAATGCAATTGTTTGCTTTGAATGTGTTCAAATGATTGATTTTTTTATTTTAAATATAGATATTGATGAAATATGGCCAAATCGATTGATTGGGGAAATTCCGCGCGCGTTTACTCATAGTCTGTGCATTGAAGATGTGCTCAATTTTATAAAAATAGATTCAATAGATCCTCGAAAAGGAAAAAATGCGAAGAAACAAGGTGTAAATCAAAAAAATTTGCTTCCCGCATGCAAACATCAGCTGACATATTAACGCGCTTCCCGTACGTAATGTGTTGAGAGGGGTCAAATTTAAGTGCTTCGATCGAGGCTGTATCGGATGATAAATTTGCAATTCCTGATGCAACACCGAGACGTTAAATCTCGAAAACAAAACAATTTCTCCTTGAGAGCGGTTTCGTTATAATGCACATTTTTTGATAAAAAATTAATACCGCTTATGTAATGCATTAAATATTCAGGGTTATTCGAGAGATTTTAATAATATTTTAATATCACATTCGAACGTCGTTTTAATGGAGCCGAATTGCGAACGAGCGGCCTGAAATTGTCCAGTTTGAAAATCGAGACCGGGTGGGAAAGCGCTGAAAATGACGGAAGCGTTCACTGAGACATGGCGATAGATAGGGTGGAAGCGGAAGAAGGGTGCAATCCACACTGACATGCAATGGATAATAAAATGCACTCACTGATAAAGTAGCACAAATCACAAGGGTTCCGATTCACAGATTCACTACACTCGTTTGAGGGCGCCGCGTAATGGCGAGCTTGCGGCCGCGGTACTGTGTTGAATGAGTCGGCCGCCCGCACTCGAGCTCCTTATATCCTGCTCTGCCCCTCCCCTCCCGAAGCCTTTTCCTAAACTCTCCTTCTAGGAACTCTCCTTTTTATCCTTCGACCGGAGGCGTCGCCTCAACCTTCGCCAGGCGATCCGACTTTCAACCGTGACTGGGCTCTAATCGCACCCATCATCTGACAAGTCTTCAAATTGACAAGGATTCACAGACATCAACATTCAATTCATAATATATTAACCCTTTCAATGCGTCCAAACAAACATATAGATACAACAAATGTATCCATCTATATCTGTCCTATTGGATTCGGACTTGAATATGAGAACAAATTTAACGATAAAGGATCATCCAAATACGGCGACTAGATATGATCACTGCATAATATTTTTTCAGATGACGTCCTCCTCGTGTTATTTAGGAATGATCCAAATCCAAAAAACTATTTGATATGCATTTTGAGCAAATAGATTCATTGTCCTACATTTTTTCGAAGAGGGTGCTGGAAATGCTGTTACTGTAAATAAAGAGCGATACTAATCAATGCTGAGTGATGACAGTCATCAAACATATGCATATTGATTGAAAATTTGAACATGATAAAGCTGTGCGCAAGGCGGGTGCCGCGTTTGCTCACAATGGAACAAAAATAGCGTCCTCGGGATTTTTCAGTCGAGTGTTTGGCGATGTTCAAACCTCTTTTTGTGCGATTTCGAAGTTATGCGGTTTTTTTAAAGCAAACAAAATAAGTCCAAGAAATTACTTGACTATATTTTTTTAAACAGTCGCCATTTTGTGATTTTTTTGAGTTAGGAACTATAGTGACATCTTCACTAATTACGAATTATATTGTTGGAAAGAGAAAATTTACACAGAACAATGATGATATTGACGATGGATATATTATTTCTTCCGAAGAAGAGAGCGATTTTGAGTCATATCGAAAATCGCAACAAAAATTATCATTCATCGATGATAGTTTGTAATTAAAATAATTAGTATTTTTCTAGTGGATGTCAGACATCCTTAAAATTTTACCAAAAAGTTATTTTTAATTTCCTTATTGTTATCCTTTTTTTAAATTCACTTTAAATTATGCAATTTTTAAAATCCATGGAACACATCTTAACTCTTTCCATGTAAGTTATAGCTTTTTTTGTGCGATTTCTCGCTAAATGCATCTACCGCACAAAAAAGGTTTAAGTGTATACATATATATTGTAAATTAAAACTAGATAAAATACATTAAAATAGATAAATATATACGTTTTATGGGCGAGGGACTTCCGTGATCATAAAGATCAGATTAAGTCCCGGAGATACGCATTTATCACCAATATATCACAAAATGCTCTAAAAGAGGACATTTTGTGACCATAAAGTCTGTATGTCCAACCAGTCCGTTTTTCGGACTGCTGCTTCGACGAATGAGCACCTCACAATTGGATGCCATACCCGAACATGTCCACAGACATACAGGTAAAAAATGCCAAAAATGAAGAACTATTGTCGGCGATTGATGGCTATTTTATGTTTATGAATAAATATATTTTTTATGTTTTCTTTGTTAGGTCGGCTACTCCTTGGACTACCCTCCAAATAGTGGCTTGATTGATATCGTGGTGGTAAAAATGTGTTTATATTTTATCGTATAGATAAAAACGCATAAAGTTAAGCATTCAGTATTAGAATGTTCGTTTAAAATGTCTAGCGTCGAATTTAGTTAATATTGCGAATCGATTATTCATGTTTAAAATATATGTTTAAACGTGTGAATTTAAATAATATAATAATTTTGGCGGTAGTGAAAGTGGACGACGATTATTAATGTGCTGGAGCCGAACCAGTTCTAATTTAATAAATTCCAAATTTGTATTGATCATCAGGATATAATATTGGAGAATTTGATTATATGATGATTTCTTGTTATCTTCCACATAATAAATAACTAGGCATTTTCAAAACTAGACAAACCTGATTCGAGAAGATGGCTTCGAAATATTAATACAATGCAAATATTTAATTAATAGTCTATAAATGTGTGCTATATTTAGGATGCGTTAACACATGTTTGGCGGGACGCTTGGATTGCTTGCGTACACGTGTAATTTGAAACGGGAATAATATGTTTATTCTTATGAAGATGCCGAGGATATCATGGATCATGGATGGAATTTTGAGTATTTGGGGTGCGTAATACGGAACTATAAATTTATAAAATGACATATGAGGATAAATAGTCAAATTGGAAATCCTGGTCGTGATGATATCCTTGTTGAAAAAAATGCTACATTGAAAAGTGATTTTCAGATGATCAACGGTATAAATCAAAGGGTAGTATATTTATCTTCCACGTCTTGGATTTGAGTCCCAGTTCTTATATTAGATGTTGAAGAATTGTTTCATAAATCCAGTACTTTTGGATAATTGAAGATTATCCTTGTCTTGTTTTTAAGCATAATTATGGTTCATAATAAAATATTTGGTAAAATGAGGTAATACTAAAGGAACTTTATTCATCGATTTGAAGAAAAATAACGGTAAAATGAAGGCCGGAAAGAATGAAATCATATCTGTCTCAATGTCGTCCTTTGCGGTCGTTGGAATTCATCTGACACATAAGTTGCAACACAGTAGCTCTTCGTGGACTATGACGCAGGTAGTCTCATGGTTATTATCATCCAACGTTGATTATTTAAATGTTGAATCATTTGCTCCGTTTGGGGTTTTCTGCAAATATTGGAAATAATCATGAAATGTTCCAATGTATGCGGATGATTTTTTTCTTCTCAATGCATATCATAAAAATTGGCTTTAACGAGTGATGATCGAAGAAGAATTTGCGGAAGACATTTCAGTGATATTTTTTATTGTGACCTCCGACTTGGACCGATAAAATTAGAGACGGGTCATAAACTAGGCTTAAAAATTAGCGTTAAAACGCCAAGACATAATCAATATTTAACGATTTTTTATTGATTGAAATTAAAGATAAATCTATATATACAAATCAATTAATTGATTATAAAAAATGGCGATATTTAAATAACAGCAATATTTTCAAGCTAAAAAACATAATCAAGGGTGATAAAGAGTTAAGGGTAGGTTTTTTAGATATATATTTTCATTGCGCTTGGATGATTTTTATTTCTCGAAAATTTTAATAAACAAAAAAATACTTATTTAATAGTTTCATTTTTTTTAAATAATCATTTAAAAACACATCCTTTCTAAAGTATAATCGGACATCTTAGTTTTCATTTTGGTTAAAAAATCAAAAGAAATACAAAATATTTTATTGTTTATATGTATCTGTTTCAGCTGAAAATTACAAACAACTTGCCGAAAAACGACATATGAAACGAATAAGTTCATGACTTATCTTTTGTTTTTTAAACGAAGATAAAACAAGATTTAAAGTAAGAATTTTGTTAATATTATTTTGTAATATCTAAAACCCTAATAAAATCCTTCAAATATAATACATTTTTCCAGAAATCCACGTATATACAGTGCAGCATTTTAACCTGTATGGTAGGATGATCGCGCATTTGCGAGCGAATTCAAGGGGATTAAGAAAGTGCATTTTGTACGTTGAACTCGGAGACTTTATCGACTAATAATGACGTATGAACGATATAATCAGGGCGTGCAAAGCAAGTGCCCGACACGGGCGTAACTGGGCTTGGGGCGCAAAACGCATAATACAAACCCGGTCGAGAGTTGCGCATGGTTTTTATTTTACTCAACCGTTCTACTTTACATGAACCAACACTGATTGACTCTGTCCGTTTTTATAATATATACTATCGTTATATTCAAGTATGGCATCCGTCATATCAGCGGTCTGAAAAGCAGACCAATTGGCCACTCCGTCCTCTTATAGGGCTTTTTGCAGCATTTTCGGGGATAAATGTGTACTCCGGGTCATCTGTAAGATTACTGAACTCATAGGCTAACTTATATAGTTGGCTCGCGGCAAATGAGATCGCGAACGAGGCTATATTTCCCCCCGCCCATAAAGACTATATATTTATCTGATTTATGCTGCTGTCTTGACTAGTTTTTAAGTTATAAAATCTAGCTACAAATAAAAACATCATCACGACGCTGTTTTATTTCATTGTGAGCTAACGTGGTACCCATCTTGCGTACAGCTTTCTCATGTTGGAATTTTCAGTTAATGTGTGATTTAATAGCTCGCGTAGGTCATCCAATACCATTTTGTGGATTTTCTTCGTAATTTCTGGGATGATTACTTCATTTGGTCGATCACTGCGCTGTTTGTCTTGGCAGCTCGTACGGCCTCGTTTAAACTCTGCTACTCAACGTCTTACTGCTGTAAACGAAGGAGCAGACTCCCAAATAGCTCCGATTTGATATTAGTTGGACTGAGATTTTTCCAATAAAAGTATTGTATCATTTAACGATAACCAATTTTTTTGATGTTTGCAAATTTACTGAGAATGTTCAATATTATTATATGTATTTATAATAGTATTATTCAACTTTTAAAAAATTTGGGAGGGGGGGGCCCATGTTAGATACTTTCTATGGGCGCTTCATACCTTCGCTCTCCACAGATAAGTGGAATTTTACGGATGATAAGTGGCGGACAAGCAAATATAGCATCTAAGACTCCTCAAAAGGTTAAAAATGGATTTGCATAAAAAATATTTCTATAAACAATTAAAATTAATTTATAAAATTTCGCAAGAAATTATAAAATTAGAAAATTGCAACACAGCAAAAAAATTAAAAATATGATTTGCTAAAAAAAAAGTTCCATACTCATATTTTATAGTCTATCTAAAAATTAACATTTTTTAAATTCGAAAAATTGATAACATATATTTTTTTGTATTTATATAAAATAAATTATACGATAGAAATGAATGGGTTGAGTTCGGACTTAGAATATTGCCATGCTAACAATTATAACAAAATTTATGTCGCAATAATTCACGAGACTATTTTTATTAATATTTTAATATTTGTCGCAGACATAAAATATTTATATATTATTCGTAATATTATTCATATAATGTTCGAGGCTGAAGTTAGTTTATTCAGTTTTATGTAATGTAACTCGATACGTAATATGCATTAAATTTGCATTTTAAAGTCATTTGATATAGTTTGCAAATTTGACTTTGAGAATACATATTAATAATACATAAAATGACGTTATTTAAGGAAAATTCTATACAAATTTTCTAATGGGATTTGATTGAAATTTGATATATCGAGCAGTGTTAATATCTGTATCACGTTATCGAGTTGTTGTTATCACTCCAACAGGATGTGCTTTTGGGGATTTTACAAGACATAGAACAATGCTAATTGTTATAAAAAAATACGTAATAAAAAATAGAATGAGATAAAGCTTATGGAGTAAGAACTGGATGGCGAGATCAATGGTCAATATTATTAATGGTATAGTGTATGCACATGTGCCGAAGAAACCGGATCTTACACGAGACACGTCACCCCGGACTTTTCTTGGATCTTACTTCCTTTTAGCTTCACTATTTTTTGAGTCTTCAAAAGAAGTTGAATCTTCGATGCTGTCATAAATTTATTTTTGATTATTTAAATAATATAAAAAAAATTAAAAATGTATGTTTTAAATATGCTTATACCGCAGGAATGCCTCTTGAATGTCAAGATCAGAATATCACGTTGATACATAATTAAAGCTAACGTAGTGCTCTGTAAAAATATAAAATTAATATTAAAATCAGGGCTTCGAACCGTTATCTATTCCATTTCGGTTTTGGTTTCGATAGCATTCCAAACATTTATATCGATTTTCACTCAGAGAAAAATAACGGTTTTACTAGTTATCGGTTTTCAATATCGTTCTTTATAATTTTTTTTAATACAACCCCTAAATACCTTAAAATTGTAATTGCAAACCGTAAATATTTTATTAATTTAGATATTCGAAAAAAAAAACCGGAGCGAAACCGATAACCGATAAAACTGTTATTTTTACCATAAAAAACCGATTCGAAAATATCGGTTTTATCGCTTCGGTACACGTCTTCATTCTTATGCAGAATTTGTTGGATTGTGTTCATATAATAATTCTGCAATATTTACTCTTTGTTCATCCATATTATTATTTTATATCAATACTCCAGATAATATTGTAGAATGCATATAAAAATTAATCTCTGTTTGTTCGTATGTAATGCGCTGCCATACCAGTTCATCAGATTGCAATAAACTTCGTTCACTTATTGTTAAAGATTGCGCGAGTAACATAGGCATAGTCTAATATATAAAAATCAATGTTTGTTTGTCCGTATTTAATGAGCTTCCATATCGTTCATTCGATTGCGATAAAACTTTTCCAACTTATTGTTTGCACTCTCTTAAATAATATAAGTATAGTACAATTAACTTACAGTAGATCTTATATATAAAAATTGATGTTTGTATGTTTGTTCATATTTATAATAAAACCAACAAAATAATATAAATTTCATTCTTTCTATCATTCCTAATTAAAAACAAGATAGCTCTTTACATTTTGAGTTATTTACTCAGTGGTAGCAACGCGCCGGGTACCAGCTAGTATATTATATAATTGAAAATCCGTCGCTTTTTATTCGTATTTTCAGATCGTGCATGTGATATATTCATCACCATACTCAATGCTATCATTCGATCCAAAGCGGAATCGAATAAGTTATGACGCTTCAAATAGAACACGTATTTTAAATATTTAAATTTAAGATATTATTTACATATTTGAGCATATTGTTTTTGGATCCAGGATCAAAGTTCTGTAAATTTATCACATACTGAAAAATTAACCTCATATGAAGCATTTTAAGATACAAAAATACCCGGATTAGGGAATCTTTCAATCCCGGGATTTCGGGATTGCATTAAACCATCCCGGTATTCCGGGATCGGGGTTTTCAATAGTTTAAGAAATTACATTGATAAATTTGGTCAAAAATTACTAATAAGTCCATTTGTTTAATATAAAAAATAACTTGAAGACGAAATAATTTTATTTATTTAAGAAAAGATAAAAATACAGTTCAAAAATAGATAAATAAAATACTAAGAAATTCATATATTATTATAGTGATTCGTAATTATATTACGGAAGAATACAAAAATTCTGAAGCCCGTATCTATCATATTTCATATCGATATTTCCATTATTAGAGTCGAGGTGTAGTAAATACATCACCGGTAGGGAAAAGTTAATATAACAATTTGAAAAACATATATGTACTGTATATATGTATACATAGATTAAACAGTTACTGCCCCTAGGCGTCGCCTAAGCTCGCCAATTAATAGTTACGCCACTATTTCCAAGCGTCCAGATTTCAGCGGGAATGTTTCGATTTACTAGTATTTATCGTGCTGGTGAGGTGTACTATTTCTGTTAGATAAAAATTTCAATCCCGAATTTTTCGGAATTACGTTTACCAATTATGTTTAACAATCTAGTCTCGTTCGTGATCTCATTTGGCGCGAACTACTTATGCGAATTAGCTTCTGGAGGGGCTTCCGTCATCATAATTATCGTAGAAGACCTCCGTCGGTACGCGTTTTTACCAAAAATCACAAAAAGGCCTAAAAGAGGACATTTTGTGACCACAAAGTTTGTGTGTCCAACCGGTCCGTATTTCGGATCGCTGCTACAACGAATGAGCGTCTCGCAAACGGACGTCATGTCCGAACATGTCCACAAGTAAAAAAAATGCCAACAATGAAGAGGTGATGTCGGCCGATGGCTATTTTATATTTATGAATAATCCCGGGATCCCGGGATTGGTATCCCTAATTGATCGACAGTAGATTCATAGAAGGAATTGATGAGATAAGAGTATAATAGACATGTCCTTTTAAGACTACTTGTAAACGCACAATAGCGTATCCCCTACTTACGAACATCCTTGCAAATGCATAATAAGTAAGGTCCTCTTCTAAGGCTGCTGTTAGAAACAATGGAAAGCCATTGCTCTATCGTCAAATAGAAGAGGATGCTATGGGTTCCTTGCAGATTTGTTTTAGAAGACTTGTGGTGGGTTTGGTGTGAAGATGGCCGGTTGGGGTCGACCTTGCATTCCGCAATCTATAGCGTTCGATTACGAAACGTTTTCTCTCGGTAATGAATAAATAACTTATAAACGCGTCAATGTGTTTACAAAATACGCGCCAAGACCGACACATATTTTACACGACGGCGACCAAAAAAGTGACCTCGTCGCTTCATCGCCCAACAAACATTATTCATTGTGAAATTTTTATTTATGACTCTATTTCGTGTTAATTTTTTTGTTGTTTCAATAATTTAATTTATACATATGTATATTCATTATTCGCTCGTAAAAGCAAATAAAACAAACCATGCGAGCCTACGACCAGAAAACAACCCTCTGAGTATTGGCGCTACAATCAATGGCGATCTCGTTGTGGGGCCAATCTGAATAATACAAGATAAAAACAGAGTTCAACATACCATAATGAGACCTATTTGATAATGAATGATGTCTTTCTCTTACATATTAGGGCATACCATATTTTGTACAAAATATATTTTGTATAATAAACATAATTCAATCATTTTTTGAACCCTAGAATTGTCTGATCTTGATTTCGAAACTTTTTATTCGGCAACTGCCTCATTTTGATCTCTATCACAGAACGAATGAAATCCTAAACGTGTTCCGTCGTTCATCGCAACCGACTCGTTGGTCGGGACCATAATCTATAAATCGCGCTAAAAGAACCTGTACATTTATTTTAGTAAATGGATTGTTTATTTTTTTCATCGATTGATATATTGTATAAGAAAATTAGCATTCAAGTAAAAAATATAGCATGTTTTATTTTGTTTTGATGTTTAGTTGGATTATGTTTCGTGCCCTTTAAAAACTCATACACGTGTTGCTTCAGAGGCTTTTTTTAAAAATAAATAATTGTATATAATGGTGTTTATTTATCAAATAAATTTTTAAATAAGTAACAAAAAACGATGAAGCAAAAGCGATCCTACTCTTTAATTATAGTGATTACTTTCCATCGATTTTTGCGTTATTAAAATTTGTTTGTTAATCAAACGTTGGACGTATATTAGAAATCGCAACGTAATGTGTTCATTTCGTACGACCGTCTTTTTTGTTTGTTTTGTAAATTCTCTAATTATTTATTACAATTTTTTTGGTCGATCTTCCAAATGAAGCTGTTTACTGAAAACGCTGCCCATTCTAGTTCCTTTCATCATAAAAATTAGCATTAAAAGGAAAACAAAAATGTACAGCATTAACATATAATATTGATGTTCGCAAAAAATGTTTCGCTCAACTGCCGTAAAGTTTATGGGACCCCATAATTTATAATATCAACAAAAGTGGCATATTCACAAATGAATCGAAGCTTGAAAAAATACTCGTATGTCAAAGATTATCTGAATTTCGTCGAGTGTTTGCCGAGCTCGAAAAGTCTTTAAACTTGATTCAGAGACGTCCGAAGAATTCAAAGTATTTCATCACGATCGTCGATTTAAATGTCAATTACGTTTGAAGTCTATTGGAATCGTTCTGCGGTCAAACGAAGAGTGACAACTTGAAGCGATGGAAAGATTTTGCAAGATTAATGCCGCGAACAAAAGATAACGCTTTCGATGCTGGAAAATCAAATAAATGCTTCGAAGGTTGTGTCTCCGTAATTACACATTGTCCTCTTCTATCCGCGCCTTTTAAATATCATTTTTTTTTCCTTATGGTTGCTTAACGCTTTCGCGCGCGTTATCGTCATTTTAATTGGTTTCGTGAATCCGATTGCCGACAATATTCATGAATACCGATTAGTGCTTATAAGCAATCGCCAAAACAAACAATGAGTCAGTTATTCTGTTTCGTGTTTGCCTCTTGATTTCACTAATCGTTGTTATTGATAACATTCCAGCGATAAGACCGAAGTTTTATCGCCGTCGAACCATTCATCATTAAATTAATTGATCCACACGTTTTTTTTAACATGTTCTTTACACTTTTCAGTGATTTTCAACCATTGTATTTTCTTTAATAATAAAACTATTTAAACCATCGCTAATACACACAATGAAAGGTCGATCGTTTTGTCTCGTGTTATTGTATTAGAGTAACGGGAGTCGAAAGCACACAAGCAGAGCAGGATTTTTTTGGGCAGGTTTGGCATCTCCATGAAGTCTCAGTGCGTTTATTATTTTTTGAACACCACCTGCAGCGCAAATAACATATTTTCTTTTTATAATTTTTTGGAATAGGATTTTTTTCCAAAAAAATGACTAGAGTATTGCCTATTGTTGGAGTAGGTGTGACAGTTACCAATTCTCTACCATCTGTTATATGGGCAATACATAATAAGGATTCTATTAAATTGTCTCTAAATTGTAGAAAACTTATCACCTTTTCCATTTTAATGCGGTATAAAATCCACGCATTAAATACTGACATGTCTAACAAATGGAATATAATTTTTTTATACCACCGAATTGTTTTTCGGGGACAAGAATAGTATGCTATGAGTTGGCCTGACCTGTCAACATCACCCATAAATTTATTGTATTCCACAACTTCAATGGGCTTTATTTTTATGATTCCATATCTGTTAGTTTTTTCGATGAGCTGAGGGTGATATTTGGTTGTAATGCGTCTCTAGTATCGTGCCATTTTGAAATATATATATTATTTTTTCTTAACCATATGTGTTCTCCCTTTTTAACCTTCTTCTTTGTTATTTCTGCTGGATTTCCTCTTCTATTTGCACGCAATGTCCCTGTTGTATGCGTCCTTTTTTCTAATAGTTTAGTAGATAATGAAATGTTATTAAAAAAAAATGTCCATAAAAACATGATGACCTTTGTGGAGAAATGGATTCATCAATTTAAGTACGATCATCAATCAAAGGCATCAATTTTGGTTCCTCTAGGTTCGTTATCAAATAACCTTCCTCTATAGATTTCTAGATTATGGATGTATCCATTTGGGGAACACAATTTATAAAATTTGATGCCATACTTAGCTTTCTTCCCTTTCGTGTATTGCCGTAACCACAGTCGCCCTCGACGAAGAAGAGATTCATCTAAAGAAATTTCTTCCGATGGAGAATATATATTTTGAAAATTCGAAACAACGATGTCAACAGTGAACTTATTTTTGACATCCTGTCATTGTTATTTATCGTGCAATTTAAACATCTCAATATTTTTTCGAATCTTCTACTCGACATAATATAAGAAAATATTGGATGATAATACAATGAAGCTCGTGAAAACATTTTTCTTAGTGTTGGAAAGCCTATATGCCCACCGAGCAGACACAGTCCAAAAAATTTTTCCAATTCCATATAATTTATTTCATTGAATTTGGTCACCATGCAGTATCTTGTTTTTGGTAAATTGTAAAAGTAAACTTTTTACCATAAGCATTCGTACATTTTATCAACAATTTATTAACTTCCCCAGTCCAAATACTTGTAAAAAATTCTATAGGTGTATCTCCAATATCTTTTTTTATTCCTGAAGATGTAAAATCAAAACCAAAATCTGGTATGAGAATATTTGACCGGACCGGGCATGGTGTTGATCGGACCTTGTGATCCGCGAAAAAAAATTGTATTTACGTAAAAATATTTTGGGAATAAACATTATTTTATGTGATTTTGCCGAAATTGGTAATCCGAAACGTAAGTACATAATACTTTTACGTGGGCGATGTTCATAAAATGTATCTACTCCAAGTCGGTGCATCACAAAAATCGAATTATTAACCAAAATGAATTTATCTTACACGGAAAAGTTTGGGAGTGTTTGATCCATGTTTTGTAAATGGTTTGTTATTGTGTCCCTGAAGGCGGCAGGCATAGGACTAATCCGGCGCGAGAGGTTTAGGTTGAGCGAGGTTTATTTGCACTCATGTGCTGCAGCGACGAACGGAGTGACGACATGCGCGCAGGAAAGCGTTAAATATAGCTTGACAGACTCGGTTAAATTGCTGATAGGTGATATTTTTCGATGTCTTCTGCGACTTTCTAACACAAAACAAACAAGACACATTAAAAAAATCGATCAACTTAATATATAGTTTAAAAAGCCATAACCATACATGAATTTTAATTTTAAAAAAATCATCAGAAATGAGATATTACAATAAATCTCGGTTATAACGAGCATTCAGAAATCGACGTAATTTGCTCATAAATCAAGAATTTGTTCTTATTTATGCATTATGTATAAATATTATTAAATAAATTACCCAGATTTGATACAGTGATCATTTTATTATGAAAGTTCGGCTGGATTTTCCGGGTTATATTTGAATTCCCCTCGTGCAACTTTACCATTGTTCCAAGTTAATGTTTCTAGTCCCTTGGCTTTTAATGTTTATATTCTCTTCTTCCATTCTACAAAAATATAAATTAAAATTTATGGCTATTCTTTGTAATCTGTACGCAAAGTATTAATATACGCCTTGGCGGCCACCGGTGTCTGCCAATCAAAATAAGGTTGTACATAAGTCTTAATAAAAAAAATAGCTATAATTTATCATCCCATATACAAATACATAAAACACTTAAAGTTTTGTCAGTTTTAAATTTTTAAATAGTTAAACAATACATTTTGACATAAATCTGGTAGGAATAATAGAGGGTTATATACAAAAGATTCGTACTTAGTTTGAAGTTAAGTTAATTAATTAAAACTTGAGATATGATGTCAACAGTGTTGAAAAAAGTAGTTTCGAGAAAAACGCGTTAAAAGATTTCATTACGGTAGGACTAGCCAAGTTGTCGCGTCACTAAAATAGCTATAACTCCGTAAGTAGTTGGGATTTTGGAAATTCCTTTGGGGAATGTGTTTTTAAAAGTCGAAAAATTGGAACAATGCAAAAAAACACAATCAATTTTTTTAAAAACTTAAACCAGAATGAAGGGCATGGTGGTAATTCAGCGATAGCGGATGCAATATGATTTACAAAGTCCCAAATTACAATTTTTTTCCAAATTTCGCCTTATCCAAAATATCTTGATACAAACTTTTTATGAAATAAAAAAAATGCTTTAAAAATCCGCATAACTTCAAAATCGCATGAAAAAAGTCGCACAAAAAGAGGTTTGAGTGTATACAACAAAATTTGTATGATGGCCAATGGCTCATTTTTTTTAAAAAAATATCTTAATCACATTTGGTAGACAATATTTTATTTTTATTTGTTTAAATTTAGCTTTATAAAACAATTATTAGAATACCAATTTGCTTTTGGATTCGAAGTCAACAATGAAAATATGAATGGTGTATGCCTTAATATCTATTAGATAGCAAAAATAATATCAGAACATGAATATACAATAATTTATATTAAATTTAATTTAAAATTGCTCGTTAATTAATCCTGAATATCTGAAAATCAAGTAAATAATTCTATTCTAGTTCTTTTTTATTTTTAGAATTGCGTGATTAATAAACATGATCTTGTTATATCTATAATTCCAAGTCAGTGTTAGATTATCCAATTTGTCGGACTATAGAGTACTGCCCCCAACCCCTTGTAGTCCGGAACTTTTTGGAAAGGTGTGCTTGTAATCCGAAAAAATATGAAAATGATAATATATACAAAGATAATACAAGTTTTCATAATATAGAATTAACATCATAAATATAATAGCCGTAGCTATTATCAAAATAAAACCTGTTACCGTTATCAAACGTATTCCATTTTTAAAACGTTTTAACTATCCCTTGTTAGTTACTTACTTAAAGTCTTACTTTTTGTTATCTCCTTGTAAAACAACTTTGTTTACATCGCTTTTTTTTGTATCATAATTTGTGAAATTGTGCAAAATCATTCTTTTACATTTATGAAACTTAAATGTACATATATACTATACTTGTGTTGGGATGTCGGACTACGGGGGGCACCGGATTACACCGGGGCCGGATTATCGTGGATCTGCTGTAATATTTGTAATATAAGATTATAATAGGAATGTTTTATTTTTGATCAATTGCTCGTTATAACCGTGTTCTCTTCATAATTGAGCCCATAATGAATAAATTCAATTGTATTTCTAGACTTTATGCCGTCATGTTGATATAAGGACGCCAAATTGTTTTCTTAAGCATGTTATATATGATTCATAAATCGGTCACGAAATTGAAATGATTTGAAACAGTAAAATTTCTTAGGTCGATGGTTTGTTCGATCCGAGCAAAAATAAACGAAAAAAGCTCTACCGTTATAATGTTATTTATTTTGAAGCATCTCTATCAGGTTTTACCACAAGTAGTACCATATCATTATGGTGGACTTGCTGCCATTTCATAATTACACACACTCTTATATGAAATATGAAATGACGTCGCTTTTTCTAGATAAAATTTGGCTTCAAAAAAATGCTAATCGAAACATCGTGAAGAGTAGGATGTATCCGGGACAGTGATTAAATATGTTGATCGATGCCGGACTCTAGAGGATTTTTTTCCCCATGGATGATTCCATGGAATTGTGCTTGGAAACGGCGTCATTAACCTGCAACGCTCCCGGAGATAACAACTCTTTGTGTTGTTATTTTTTCCTCAACTTTTTAGCAAAAGTTTTAAAATGAGAATTTCCAGCGTTTGCTTCGATCAAAGTCGTTCTCTTAAATATGCTAGAACGTTTTATTTATTAAAAAAAGGGGGATGGAAATTTTTCAATGATAACAGGAAATTACAAAGCATTGACAAACTGCATTTGACACTGAATTTATTAAAGGAATTTAATAGAAATGTCAAAACTGTATGCGAATCTGCATATCAATAGAGCTTCAACGCTGTATATTTATGATGTTTTTTTTAATGGTTTTATTAAATTAAGTTATGACTCAAAAATGACTAGTCGATGCCCATTACATTTATTTAAAGTTGACATGTTTTATGAAAATATTATTGCTCATTTGAATTGTATTATGTGATCCTCGTTCGATTTAAATAATATTTTTTATAAAAAATGTATTTGGTTTTGCATCTTTTAACAAGAAAAACGAATTGATCCCAAATGTTAATGAAAATGATAAAATAAGACGATAAAAAGGAAAGTAGGCGCCGTACGAACTATCGCAAACAAAATGTTGCGTACGAATCAAATCAATATGAACCCAAATCATATCTTGCAATAACAAAAAAACATTAGGCAAACAACCATAAATATTGTAAATCCAAAAAATCAGACTAAATTTTGGTCAAAATAATCCATTAAAAATATAATTCCTTCCAATATTTCAATTTTATCTTTATTATAAGGGTCTAGGAACTTTGTCACTATATACATACTTTATTTCATCCTAAATTGATATTTGTTTTTCAATGAATTAATATTAACGTGCGTAAACAGCATAGCAACCGTCGATATGTTATGTACTTGCAAAGCGTTCGGTCTTCGGCGGACTATGCCGGGAAACAGTATTAAACCCGGTTTGTTTATATACTCAGACAGTTGGTTGCTACTGCGACTAAACGTTTACCTTTACAAAAGTCCAGAATCTAAACCACAATACCAACACATGATCAAAAAAATATATATGTAAGCACTTTAATAAACAGAATTAAAACACACGCTTTCTTTGTGTGGCATTTCAACGCAGGTCAAGTATTCGCTAGTTCTTAATAAATTCGAATCATGATGAATCACGTGCTCAATTTTCCAGTAGTATACTAAATTTAATACGACAAGGCTCTTAATATAAATTTCACAAGTGGTAAACTTGACTTTTTAAGAAATTCCGGAGATTGACAAACGCAAAGAGGGCTCTTCCGTTGAGTTGGCGATTAATCAATAATTCTTGATTCATTCATAATTATTATATCCGTTATAATTTAAAGCATTCGCCATGTATTATAGCAGGGGTTCTTAACCTTTTTCTGGTATGACCCATTTCCTACCGAGAGATCGCCTTACGCGACCCATTGGTTAAACAAATATAAGAACATTGAAAATAAACACACAAATCAAAAAATATAAATTGTATTCATAGTTATGTATTATTATCATTGTGGAAAAGCATGGATCTTAAATTTTATTTGATCCTTGGTCTTGCTAAAAGCTCTATAATATGTTTTTGAAAGACCGTATTTCTTTGGTACTAGTCAACTCTTAATTTTAGTTTTCGCAACAGAAAACGGATTCATTACTTAAAATAGAATTTTCCGAAAAAGGCGAAATGTAGGCATGCAAGAAACAAGAACAAAAAATCGATGGATATAGTCTTTTTTTTTTTTTTTTTTTTTTTTTTTTTTCCGTGTGCGAGAAAATCTTCGCAAGACGCCCAGTGAAGCTGGGCAGTGTAGGATTCACGATTGTTCGGTCGTGCCTGCCCACTAAACCCGCCCTTGTCCTTCTCTGTCCCCCTGGTATTGTTTTACACATTGCTTCAAGGGTGACAGGTAGTCTAGCCATTTAATGGCCCTATTCTATTGTTGAAGAGGCGCTCTGCGCCTCTCTCTTTCACTGTCTTCTTTGGCGCTCATGATGTCTTCTACATAGTCGCGCCAAAGGTCCCAGTTCTTCTTACTTTCCATCATGCTGTGGACCATGTTGTCGATATTTAGCTCGGCCACCCCGAGTGCTTGTTTCAGCAGTTCTCTCTGGGGTGCCCAAGCCTCACAGCCTATGATGGTGTGCTCCGCGTCATCTGCTACCGCTTCGCAGTGGTGGCATTTGGGAGATTCTTCTTTGCCGATCCACCTCAGGTACGCACCGAAGCATCCGTGTCCGGTGAGCACCTGGGTTAGGCGGTATGTAGTTTCGCCGTATTTTCTGGCCCTCCACCGGCTTACGACCGGTATAAGCCGATGGGTCCATCTTCCTTTTGTGGACTCATCCCATCTGCGCTGCCAGTCTTCCCTCAGTTTCTGGTCGTGTTCTCCGCGCTTTTTGGGGTCTTTGTGGTCCAAGGCCCTCTTACTTGCAATAAGGTCCAGCGGGGGGGTTCCCGCGATCACAAGCACTGCTTCTTCCGATACCGTCCTGATGGATATAGTCTAGGCTGCTGGAAGAGGTAATCTTCCCGCGGGCTCGTTTGTAACCTCATAGATGTAACATCACCCAGCATTAAATAAAGATAATTATTAAAACGAGTGCGAAAAATATATTCTTTGAAGAAATTTCCATAATTTCAATTATTTACGCAGTTATAGTTATTTTAGTGAAGCGGCAACTAAGCCGGTCCAATCAAAATTAAATCTTTAAACGCGTTTTTCTCGAAACCATTTTATTCAACACGGTTAACATGATGTCTCAGGCTCTAATTGATTTATTTACTTCAAATTTGATATGAACTTTTAATGTTATTTCCTATTGTCCCTATTAGATTTATGCTAAAATTTTATTTTTAACTATTTTAAAAAAAATTGTAACTGAAAAAATAAGGTCAAAAAATGTTAATCTTATTTTTGACTTTTTTTTAAACAGTCGCCATTTTGTGAAAATATTTTTTTTTGTAGTAGGGACTCTAGTGACATCTTTATTAATTAAGAAACATTTTTATTTTTATATTTCAGATGCCTAAAAAGGTTGAAATCGTGTCAACCAAGACATAGTCTTTTTTACCCCATACACTTTACCAACTTATATCTTTTTAAATTGTTTTTTTTTTTTATTTTTTTGTATATTTTGAAAATGTCAATAAATCATGATTATATTTTTCTAATTGTATAAGGGTTACTTCTTAGCTCGCAAAAAATATTTTCAAATGAAAATTGTTAACTAAAAGCACTGTGTGTTGTGTAATATATAATAAAATAGGCTGCATACAGTAGAGGCATATCTATGTACATGTGTATGCAAGATGGAGAAACTACAAATGATTTTCCCTTTTTTTCGACCAAGTACCGTTTTGGGTTTCACTTTTCGTGACGTTGAAGCGAATTTACCCTATCCAGTATTTCCAGTGTTGAGACGTTGTTCAATACTCTTCTAACATCAGATTTTTTTTCCAATTGTTCATTCGTAAATTTGATGAATCAATATCCAGTACTGTCGAGTATTGATACTGGAATATATGAGTTGGGTTGGGCATAAAAAGAGATAATTTCTCTTGCTGTTCCGCCAAATATGCATTTTTCACAATATCGCAGAGAACAATGGCGAAAATCGAATGCAGGAAGGCCACGGTGCGTTTTTATTTACATTTCTTAGAGGAAAAAAATCCAGTTTGTAATATTTTTTCCGATGAAAAATACCGTAAGATATTGAATATGGGTAGTATAAAAGTATTGAAAAAACGATAAACGCATGACGCACGTTGCGTCACAATGACGCTGTTATTATGTCATGTCAAGGCCGAAACGGCCTGCCGAGAACTTATTCGTCATCGTCATGAAATCAACACCAATTCGTTTATTATGATATTAATTTCCGATATTTAAATACGAAATCTGTAATGTAAATAGACTTGCCCGGTAAAAGGTATTTTATGACCATAGACGACGAACAAAGAAACGGAGGCCGCCCATTAAATCATCGCCTGGCGATGATTTATTCCCGGTTTGATCATATGTAGTACAAAGAAATAAAGTAATTCTGTAGGTGACTCCAAATTTAGTCAAGCGACAATTATAATACCGCAACCGGATGCCAAAAAATTTGCAGAATCATCCAAAAAATACAAAGAAAAAAAGTAAGTATTTCAGTTTTTACACAATGTATTTTTTTAGTTTAAAGCTTATTTAAGGCTTAATTAGCTCGTGGTACTTTGTCCCACAAGTGCCCCCGCTTCTCCACATTATCTACGCTACATTGCTGTCAGAAATCCAACGTAAACTGCATCAAAAATAGTTAGGACGTATATATACGTCCTCGAAATATATGTTGAGTCCTAAAGCATGCGGGACATTTTTTGTTTTAAAAATGTGTGAGTTGTTGATACATGTTTTTACATGAATTTAAGATAGGCAGCAAATTGATTGCACTTCTGATTTTTTTACAAAAAAGGGAAAAGAATCTACACACTGGTGTCCGGATTGTGAGTTAGGATTACTTGTCAACAACTACTTGAAAATACACAGAAGTTGAGTTTTGAATTTATGTATGAATATATTTTATTTTTTTTAAATTTATGTTTCCATTTTCTTTATGTGCTTTTGTTTATTGTTTTATATTTTTAGCTTCTCTATATGTTTTTGTATCTAAAAAAATATATGTTTCATTAATTTTTTTTATAAATTTTAAGCATCGTTAAAAAAATCAATAACATCACGCCAGGTGGGTGGGACGTATATATACGTCATAACAAAAATGTGCGCGCCCACTGTAAGTTGCGTTATTGAAAAGAAACTTCCCCGCTTAACAGGGTAATAGCCCTAGATGGACACAGTGAGATAAAAATCCACCAGGTCCCTAAATGCTTGCAATAATATTAAGAAAAAATATTTTTGTGATAAATATTGTAGCTGCATATACATATATATATATGTTTTGGTTGTAAGTTTTTTGATTATTTTTTCGCCAAAAATTAAAAAAAGGTTCCCCACTTTATAAACTCATTTATATCAGCCATTATTTCAAATTTTTATGCGATAAATTTCCACAAAAATTCGGCGTGGCGATATATAGACGATATATTACGTCATTTGACCCAATGGTACGCTTCTTTTGTTGTTTATATTTCATAAAGTTTTTTTAAATTTGCTTGTTATAGTTTCTAAATTTTTTGCATCGTATTTTTGAAAAGCACATCATTTTCCACTCGACATAGGACCCATCAGAATCGATATCTCAACAAAGACATGTTCTCAGTCAGAATTAAATAAGAACAAAATAATTCTTACGACTTGTAAGCATTAACATATAATGAATTGAGACTTAACAAATAATAAGCGTGCTATTACCAGTAGTTTTATAGCTTCCATGAAATTATAGCCGAACCTAATTGACTTCTTTATAAACTACGTAATTTATTGAAGATCATTTGTTTATTACGAACTTCGATCCTCTTATAACACCGTTTTATGTGATAGGATGATGATTTTTTGGGGTCAAATGATCATATGCCGTACAAGGATGTGTGTATAATAAAATATATTACCATATTTACACGGGAAAAAATCATACCTTATAGAAATAGCAGAGCGTATAATCATTAAAATTAATAAGAACAAACTTTATAGTGTGGTTATTAATGTGTTGACTAATATCAATGAATATGTAAATTGACAGAATTAGTTCAGGAATTAAATACTATATTACTTACCATTTATCGCCCTTATAAATCCAATTCCTCTCAGGGCCGTTCAGCGTGAGTCAAGCTTGTATATTAATAAATGAGGCTCAACACTGTCGATATTGTTGGATCCCTTAAAAGCATTTCAAATAGAATATATTCCATTATATTTTTTTAATGTTTATTTTGTCGTCATCTGTTGATGATTGATGTGATGACTTTCGATTATGTAGTCTATGAAATAAAATCGCTCAAATATCGATCAGCGACCTATATTAAATATCAGAACTGAATTTTTTTCAATAATATATTTTGAATAAAAACTAAGTTTTTCTATAAACAATAACATCATTTTGCTATAAAGAAACGAATGATTTTTTTGCATTTAATTAGCATAGTTATGAATGGCGATGCAAAGAATTGTGTGTCACAAAAACATCAGAATTTGCAAACAAATGCAAAGAAAAGAGACGTTTGAAAGCTTTTATAAGAAGAACGTTATTTAATTTGATAATGGAAGCTTCGCGAATTTATCACCGTCGCTTATAGAAGAAGATTTCGCGTTAAAATGATTAGGATTGACCTTTGCAAATATTTATTTTGTTGTCATGATAAATATTATTCGCCGGCTTTAAGTGGTGCTATTGAATCCACTTCATATAAAAATGTGTTCCTACAGCCTATTCCTATTGCAAAATACGGTGTCGAGGACGTTTGTCGTTTTAGAATTTTATCTATGGCTTAAAGTTAAATAAAAAAAATCCCACTTATTTAAGTTCAAGTACTATACATCATTCTTATTCATATTTTTGGTAGATTTTTTACGTATGATGTTTGCAAACAGCACTAGATGAGATTTTTGGATTCTATCACGATGCTATCTTATAGCTCGAGAGGTTGTTAAAAATTTTAATTTTAAACAAATCATTAATAGGCGTATTGTCGTCTTTTTGTTAATGTGTCTAAATTATTTTTGCAAAAACAGTTTAATATCAAGCAAAACATTAATGTGATTAAGCTCTTTTGCGTATATTCCTTGACACTTTGCTGTATGCATAAAAAAAAAAGACATAGCGAAAAATTGACTTTGAATTCTAAGTCCGCATTCCATCTTCTATTTGTAGATTTTTAAAAAATGCATCAGTTAATTGAATCTAAAAAAAATGTTAAATAATTATGGTCGCCGCCTAATGTGATATAACGATTCGGATGGTTTAGTTTTTGACATTTTTGCATAGCCTAATCATCTTCAGTATGAAAGTGAAGGCTCCGTCGGTCATAAAACTTCCGAAAGACGTTTTCCGGCAAGAAAAATTTATTGCCAATGGAAGCAAGCCTCAATAAAGCCGGGATTTAATATGGCCTAAAGCTACTCTCACTGCGTAAACATATCATAAAACCACGTTCATAAATATTTCGATTCAAATCTTCGATCGATTTGACTATATGTAGATTTAAATACTAATTGTAAAATTAATAAAGGGCTCCGGGCGCAAAACTTTCAAATTATACTTGGGTCAGTTATTATGAAAGTGGAATAAGCCATCTTTATTTCTTTGCGAGATTGAGTTGAATTTTTGTGTAAAATTAAGTGGAAAAATACGCTTTATTAGCGTTATAATTTTAGGTCGGTATTTAATACTGTTGCCCTATAATTATTACTAAAACCTTTAAGTTCCTTCTTGAAATTATTGACAAACAACAATAAATGAGCGTATAACATAACATTATTACAGCACGGTTAATCAGAGCTTAATCAATTTTTAATTTATCACATTCCTCTCGGGACCGTGCAGCTTGATTGAAGCTTGTATGTCAATAAATTAACCTTAACACTATTGATATTGTTGAGCTCCATAATAGCGTTTCAAATAGAATTATTTTTGGTACCAGGCGGAGTTCTACTATTTATTATGATTCTAAGAAAATCACCCACGTTCTAAGAAAAACCCATATCTGATGGTTTTCATCCGGATACGGACAAATTTAATTATAATTTTAATGTTTATTTTATTGTCATCTAATGGCGTGGCAAAACATGCGCTCGCCGCGGGCGCAAAACGTAGAATACCGACCCGGTTGAGAGTTGCGCATGATTTTTATTTTACTAAACCATTCTACTTTACATGAACCAACACTGATACTAAGTTGTCCAATCCTTCTTCTCTTAATTATCGTTATGTTCAAGTATGGCATCCAATGGCGAACCGCTCATTCGTCATATCAGCAGTCCGAAAAGCGGACCAATTGAGCAAACAAATCTTATGGCCACTCCGTCCTCTTTTATGCTTTTTGCGACTGCTTTGTGTTCACAAAACTTGATCGAAAATTTAATTTAAACATGAAAAAATAATAAATGTAATATTTGAAATAGTGATTTGAATAAATAATAATATTGAAAATAGAATAACGGAATGGAAATGAAGCGCTATAGATCGCTATTTGCAATATTTGATCATGACCTTGTCATAGATGTACGAGTGTATGATGAAACTAATGACACTCGTCTCTGACTCCGATTCACTAATCAATCGAGTTTGAACGCATATATGCGCGATTACTAATCAAGGGGCCAACCAAATACTCATTTTTTTCTGTTCGTTCATGAGATGATGTATTTTTTTTTATCAATAACCGAATCGCGTTTGAACTCCATTTTTTAATTTTTCAACTAGATATACATATTATCTAGGATTTATATTATTAGGGGGACCAAAAGAAATTCAAAAATTTAAATAAAAATGAATTTAAATCTATTAATAGCAAAAAAATATTATATAACCCTCCCCGCTCCTATGTCGAATCTCATTCGACATCGATTTCTACCGCGTGGGTCTCATGTCGAATGTCATTCGACATATTTTTTCATCGTTAGTATAATTGAATTAAAATGCAACGCAACATAACTTGTATCTATTAGAACAGTATTTTGACCATGGGATAAATGATTTTTTTGCTCATTTGAATGTGTAACTGTCTACTTGGAAGGGATATGAAAGAGTCGTTTTAGGGGCTTGTGCGACGAGTTAGCCGAATTTTGCAATCAATAGTTACACTTGCTCCGAATTATTGCCGATTTTTATAGTATTCTTCTTTTACACTTTGGAAAATTTTAAGATATGGCTATAAAGGCTTTCAGTAATTAAATTTGATAAATAAAATTAATTTTTATCACAAATTGAGTTTTTATTTTAAAAAAATGAAAATAACATTCTGAAAATCTATTGTGGACCTGGTGGGAACAAACATTTTTTGCCGCTCTTTATTATTGTTTTCAGTGAAGGATTGTATTACCCATCCTACTCCATAACGCCCATCCTATTCGTTATGCGGATGAGTTTTATATGGTTCCAATGTTCCAGTCTTTGCGATAACTTCTCGATTTTTTTGCTGTGGATCTGATTCGATTAAGGATTTTAATGCATCGTTATCAAAATTCGAAGATCCTTAAGTTCATCACGCTCCTATTTCTCGATTTAAATTTCTGCGGACTGTTAACACCTCACTATAAACATATTTGATTTTGTGATATTCCAACCCAAATTTTAAAAAAATCTGCATACAATTCCGTATGCGGATTTTGTTAGTTTCGGGTCTATAAATTTTATTTTTAACATCAGAAAAAAAATCTGTTGCACAAAATTAATATTTAATAATAGGTTTTAAAAAATAAACTTGCAAAAATATTTCTACTGCTGTATTCGAGCACAAATTGATCTCAATCATAAATAGTCAAAATTTTCGAATATTTTCGGGTCCCCCTAATGTATTTTAAAACTAAATGCTATTTTTTGGGTATTCATTTTTTGCAGTCGATATTTTGTTAAAAGTCTTATACAAATAAGTACGTCATAATAATCCATTATGAAGTTTCTTATGATTTGTAAAAATATATATGATATGAAAAAATAGCCGCAATTATGGCTCACCAGATGAACAATCTAAAATCGCAAATGTGTTTTTAAAACATCCATCATTCTTTTCTATGGATGAAATTATGTGTTAATTATTGATATCCATTGTGACTTCTAATAATCTCTTGAATGACGCTATTGCATTGGATGTTGCGTTTTTATCGAATAGTGATTCACGCCTGGAAAATTAAACAATATCGATTTGTAATCTTGGGTGGAAATCGTCTTTTGTGCGACACCTTGAATCATCTATCATCGTCGAAGTAAAAGGAAGAGCTTACTTTGTGTCATAAATACATGTCGTTATAAATAAACGGCACTTAATTTAATTTGAAGACCTTCAATAACATTCTTTCATTTGCAACGAACCAACACATGAATCATTCGACGCACAAATATGTCGATATTCTGAAAATACCTTCCGCAACAGATAACGAATCTCGTGCTAATGACGCTTTTTTTTCTTGTAAAGTTCAATGCGAAGTATTCAATATTTGGGTATGATCTTTATTTGCTTGGAAGTTTGCTGGCTCGTTATCGCCTTGGCGAAAAAAAAAAACCATTTATCGAAAGAAGAAAATGCCATCCATTGTATGCTTAATGATTTCGAATAAAAATGATTAAGGCAGTCCAAATGAAAAGCTCGTTTCCTCGTTCATTAATTTTTAGATTATATCGACGTGCATCATGACTTAAAAATAGGATTAAACTTTAAGAGGTTATTAATTACGCTTGATAAAGTCACATATGTGCATTTGAAAAATTGACCAAGCGTTTATATCTTGGCTTAGATCCTGCATACGATAGATCCAAGTCTAGTCTGAATTTTTGGGTGTATAAAAATAGAAGATCTTTCAATTGGGACGCTTAAAATTTGTTAGGTTATTGCGGCCATGTAATTAAGGCAAATCATCATCATACCAAATACATCCAGAGAAAGTCATTATTTGATGAGAAATTTGATCTGGCGAAATTATCGATCCGTACTCGTTCCAAAACGAAACTTGTATTATCATAACGTCAAAATTGTTATTGACTAAATTGGATGATATGGATACCGAAAATATGTAATTCCAACAGGACGGCAAGTTATACAGCGCATACCATGATGGACATTCTGCATGATTTCAGGACATGATAGTGCGATTTAACGCCTTTAGATATATTCTTTTGGAGCTTTATTAAATCGCAGTAGTTTAGGCATTTTTAAAGCTCGATAAAAAATAAACAAAACATATTTTTACTCTAAATTGTTTTACCATATATTTATTGACATTTTTAAAATATACAAACAAGTAAAAAAAAAGAAAAAAAATAAATGAAATTAAATTAAAAAAGTTATAAGCTGGTAAAGTGTAAGAGTCCTATCCTGGTGTCCTGTTTGATACGATTTTAACCTTTTTAATCATCTGAAGTATTAATAAAAATAATATTCTTAATGAGTAAAGATATGGCTACAGTTCCTTTAAGAAAAAATAATAATTTTATTTTCACAAAATGGTAATTTAAATTAAATTGTAAAAAATTGGAATTTTGGAATTTTTTTCGTAGGATATAACTCGAAGTCTAAACTTTGAAAATATGCAAATAAAAAACAAAATATCACTTGCATACATCTACGAAGTTGCAAACAAGCCTGCGGGAAGATTACTTCTTCCCGCAGTCCAGACTATCCCTCGATTTTCTGTTCTTGTTTTCTACATATCTACAGTTAGTTCTTCGAAACACTCGTTAACTAAAATTAGTTGACTGCTACCAAAAAAGATTTGGAAATTCTTTTGGAGGATATATTCCTAAAAGTCTCATCTCAAATCGGAGAAAAAGAAATCGCGCAAAAAACTTTAACTTACATAAAAAAAAGTAAAGATGCATTCCATGGATTTTAAAAACCGCATAACTTTGAAACAGCTATATAAAATGTATCCAAAATCGCATAAAAAACAAGAAGGCAATATAAAACAACATTTAAAGGACGTCTTGCATCCATTTTTAGGATATCTAACATCTAGAGCAATACTAATTATTTTAATTACAAACTATCATCGCTATATGATAATTTTGCGTTGTGATTTTTGATAAATGTAATTCAAAATCGCTCTCTTCTTCGGAAGAAATATAATAGAATACTCAGTATCAATGTCATTATTTTGTGTAGATTTTCTCTTTCCAACAATATAATTCATAATTAATAAGGATGTCACTATAGTTTCTAATTAGAAAAAAAAACAAAATTGCGAATGCTTAAAAAAGTATTTTGTCACAGTTTTAACATTTTTTCAAAAAATAAATTTTAACATTTTGGTAGAAATAGTAGAGGATTATATAGAAAAGATTCGTACCCAGTTTGAAATAAATTAATTCATTTGAATTTGAGATATGATGTCAACCGTATTGAAAAAAGCAGTTTCGAAAAAAACGCGTTAAAAGATTTCATTATGGTAGAATCGGCCAAGTTGCCGCCTTGCGAAAATAGCTATAACTCCGTAACTAGTTGGAATTTCCTTAGAAAATGTATTTTTAAAAGTCAAAATATGATCTGCACAGTCCCAAATTTTTTTTTTTTTCAAATTTCGGTTAGTGCTGATGATTTATTTCCTATTTTATCCAAAATATCTCGATACGTACTATTTATGAAATAAAAAAAACAGGTTTAAAAAAACCGCATAACTTCGAAATTGCACACAAAAAGAGGTTTCAATTTAATTCACTTTTTAAGTTATTGAAATTAGGTGAAACGATTTTATACCTGGAAGGTAATGGAGATTCAATAATTATATATATAATGATATAAATTTAATATACAATTATTAAAGAAGTCCAGTCAAATGCAGTGCAGCGATTTTAAAAATGGAAGCGGTTGTATTTGTATCAAATTCGAATAAATTTTATTTTATACAATAAAAATTGATTTTTCAAATTTCTCGAGAAATCAGAAATTTTCTCGAGAAATCTCGATTTTGCATCTTTTTTGAGAAATTCTCAAGAAATAATATATCAAGTACAAGGATAAAAGCGATAAATATAAAGATAGACGATAGATGAGAATAGACAATAACATCATTCTGCTTTGATAGCCGATTTAGTTCCTCTCGCAAGAAATAGCTTTCATATTTAGTCTGATTGGGATAAAAAAATATCCAATCAATATTTGCTTATTGAGCTCGATTTTTTTCTTTCAATTACCGAGAAGCGTTTATTCGTTACGTTGTGCGATGACCAATTCGTTCTGTAATATGCTGTATTGTATTATATAATCGTTACGCCATTTTGACCGGTACAAGACCCCCGATCTTTACCACTTGTTTGTTTTGTTCTCGATAGTCGCAACTGTCGGCACCCATCTACATCGTTGCGAACAACACTATTATACTGTGTATTTTAGTATTATTTCTTATGAAAAATGTTTGAATACGTTTCGAAAGCGGTTTCGCTCAAAAATGCCATCAAACCGATAAGACACATAAACACAATGGGATGCAAAAATAGCACAGCGTTCGAACATCAGACGTTGAGCAATCCGAGACACATCCCAGATGATATTGTGCCAATTATATCCGACACATAGAAATGATGTTTAAGCAACTGTTTTTGAATCGATGATGATATCGAGTGTTCGTGCTCAAAATTGGATTGACTGTCGCATCTTCGATTTTATGGTGAATAGAAGCGGTTTTCCCAATAGTGCAGTCATAAATATTGTAATGAGTCACGTTCTAATGTCGGATTGAAAATGGTTAGCACATATTAGTGTTTATGGGTTCGTATAAAAGATATATAAGGAAATGGAGTACGCGACGTTGGCGTTGATGTGTGCAGGTTTGGTTCTTACCCGACCGGTTAAATCGCTGCACAACATATCCCGGATATCACATTTTTTCGATGCCTCATTTTTCACACTTTTTTGCATTGATGATGTTACTTGGGAGGACACAATGTGAAAGAACGAAAGTGCCAAAGTTGCTTCAATGTAACATCCATAAGAAGCAAACCTCCAATTCGTATTTAACTCAAGCAATTATATAAGAAAATTCAGTATCAATGTATTGAAAATCATATGTTCATCAATTTGTTACGAAATCCATTACATATTAATCATACAAATAGTATTAAAATTAAAATCCCAAAATAGTGTCATATTGCAATCCATTGATTTCATAGATATTCCAAATTATTTGTTTCATAGATATTAAATAGAGAAACCATCTGAATATCTCCAAAACAGGAGACCTTCGTTTGTTCCTTACAAAGCACAAGCTTCAAGGATCTCATCAATAATTAATTAAATATAATTTTAATAGACTTGATACTTTTATGTATGCAAATTATTCACAAAAATATAAATTTAAAAACATATTTTCTCTTAACCTTCGCTCAAATATTATGGGCGATAGAAAATTTTACAAGTTATGAAAATACAAAAGTGGGCGAAAGGAATAAAATTATTGACTGCCCTGCTTTAAATGATTTGCTATAAAAGGCTATAAATTCAAAAACTACAAATATCGCTTGAAAATCCATTTATTTCTTCCATTTTATCTATTCAATAACATACCATTTTTCAAGGTGCGTATCTTCTTGTAAATATTAATATTTAAAAACTTACTCAAACAAAAAAATACTCGGAGTTTAACTCTATTATGGCTAATAAAAATTTTCAGGATCAATTGTATACTTCAAGGCATCTATTGAAGCTCTATACAGGATTATTCAATAGGGACGCTCGAAATTTGTTAGGTTATAACGGCCATGTTTTCAAAGAAACATCGATTAAATTTATTGAAAATTATTTAGTAATATATGGCAAATTATTATAAAATATGAAAACTTAACAATTTTAGCTGTTCATAAATAGCAGGTAGTGCTTTTTCTCTTAATTCATAAATAACAGTGGTGTAACTATTAATTGGCACGCTTAGACGACGCCTGGGGGCAGTAAATGTCTAATCTATGTATACATTTATAAAGTACATATATGTTTTTCAACTTGTTATATTAACCTTTCCCTACCGGTGATGTATTTACTACACCTCGACTCTAATAATGGGAATATCAATATGAAATATAATACATATGGGGTTCAGAATTTTTGTATTCTTCCGTAATATAATTACGAATCACATCAAAGTATTAGAGTATATAAGTATTCATCTGCAGCGACGGAAATAAATAATTTGTCGGGAAATCGGGAATTTTGCGAGTTTTAGTCCGTGTCTCAGCAGATAGGAATTCTATCAGTCAAATTGATGGTGTTCCAAAATCAGATCCAGACGAATCTTTCGTTTGACAATGTTTAATGTTACTTCGAGCATATTTTCAAAATAATATTTAAATTTTTTTGTGTTTTATTTATCTATTTTTGAATTGTATTTTTATCTTTTCTTAAATAAATAAAATTCTTTCGTCTTCAAATAATATTTTTACATTAAACAAATGGACTTATTAGTAATTTTTAATCAAATTTATCAATGTAATCTCTTAAAAGATTGAAAATCCCGATCCCGGGATGGCCTAACATAGTTCCGGAATCCCGGGATCGAAATTTTGGCTCGGGATTGGATTCCTTATACATAACTAATTTTATTTACATTTAAAAATTGAGCGTCCTTATTGAAATACCTGAAGATATGTTCTGAAAATTGATGTTTGTATTTAAAATGTAGGTAGTCCCATAATGTAGCAGTTTTTATTTGAAGCTCAGATATCTTGGGTTTAAATTTACAAAAAGTATATTTAATGATCACATTTTTAAAGACAAGTGTGAAAAACCATTTTAACTCTTTGCGGTCCTATGTCGAGTCTGACTCGACATAGATTTTATTCCGGTGCGTCCTATGTCGAGTCTGACTCGACAATTTTTTCAACATTTTTTCCCACTTAGGTTTAAAACCAAATGATTTTTTTTGGCGTATCTTGTTTATGACAGTATTTGGAAAAGGATGTTAGTTTTTACTATCCTTCACAATGTTTCGCCTACCTGCTAGAGATACAAAGAAAAAGGGCTGTTGCACGGGTAAAATTGTGCTTTAACTGAGGGCAACATTTTTTACTGTGGAAAAATCAACATTCATTTTTAAGTCGGAATGAGATGCTTCCTACGGTTTTCAAACGATTTAAAACTTAACATTTATAACAGGACATATGCACATCGGTGACATTATTATTACACAACATGTATGACATATGAGAACCTTTTTAAAACACAATGTAGGTGACAACGCGATGGTGACTAATATCCTTGAAAGAGTCCGGTCCAAATATGCGGTAGTTTATTAAATGTAAATTCTATTAAATAATAATTGATGATTCAATTTTTTTTTAATATATTTATTCTGACAAGTGCACTTTTAAAATTGAACGGAATCATTATATCCTTATCATTGAATTAATTTCAAATTTGCGTGTATGTTGAAGATCAATTAATCCGATCGGTGGCAAAAATAAGCTTAAAGGTTAAATACATTGATTTTTTGATGTATCCTAAGTTATGGTATTATTATTGCCAATATTAATTATCGCATGTTCAAATATCATTCTGTGCATTTTAATGATAATTTGATCATTTTTTTTGTAGAAAATAAAATTCTCGATCGCCTGGTTAGCAAATAAGGGAAAACCCCAAGGACAAATCACTTCACATATTTGTATGAGCGGTTTTATTGCATTTTATTACACGGAATCTTGTTAATCATTCAAATCAACAAGAACTTGAATAATCAATCGTCTTCAATTTGAGCAATCTGTATTTTGCAAATAATTCTACTTTAAAATGTATCTTTTGCGGTCATTGCAGTCATAATGTAATTATCGTGTTTAAATCTTCCCAAGCGATTTTTTGTTGGTTTTAAGATTATTGTTTTGAAGCCGGTTTCGATCATCATTCAAATGATCCTGTTATTAAAATGAAGAAATATGCAAAATCGATCATTCTCATTACTCGAGATTTTTTTTGATTTCTCGAGAAAATTTCTGATTTCTCGAAAATTTTGAGAAATCCATTTTTTTGTTATTTTAAAAAATAAAATGCAGTAATATAATTTATACATTTTTTGTTTATCAAAATTTCTCGAGAATTCTTGAATTTTCTCTTGTTAATCGTAAAGTATTTTTTGTCCATGCTTATGATTAATATGACGAATCGTTGTTAAATTTCTTATGGTATATTAATTTTGTAAGAGGATTTCATAGTCATGAATCTACAATTGGTGATTATTAGCTCTTCCGCCCACCTTTTACCTCGAGTTCGCCCATTAATGTCCTTTTGCACAACAAAGAGCACAATTAAAATTATGGTTGACTCATTTTCATTCGATCTATTATATTACATATAGAAATAAATCGGAGGTTCACATGAGGCAATCGCAAGCAGTTATAAATCCGCACAAAAAAAATACGAACATTAAAATTATTTATAACGTCCTGAAAAGATTTGTTTCCTAATTAACCCTTTGAAACACATTATAACAATGTTTATATCCGGCGTCTTCCATTTTTTTTTTCTCAAAGAGGTGAAAGTGCACAGACAAACCAGAAAAAATATGATGGACGTTTATGCAAAAGCTTGTTTGGTCAAATCAACAACGCATAAATGGTATTAGAAATTCCAAAATGGTAAGAAAATTAGCGTCAAAGAGTAATAAAAAATGTCAAAAATTATGTTTCAAAAAGAAAGCCATCCACAGTGACTCAATATGCTATTGCTAGACGAACAAAAAAATATAGCCTCATAAATATATTATGGACGCATAATATTTTTGATTTGCATCAGTTTATCTTTGCTCCAAAGTCTAAACAATTTTATTATCTTGATATTCCATATCGATTTGAATGGATGCAACATGGTTTGAAAATTCATGGCTACCGCATTTAATAAAATTTTAGGAATGTGAATAAAATTATTTTTTAGTACACAATTCATCAGACCAAATGTTACTAAATCTTGTTTGCACAAGCAATGTGCTTATTATTTACAAGATATAAAAAGCATTATGTTATTAATTGGCATCGGATATTTATTGGAATCCAAATAACTGTCCACCAATTGGAACAGTGAGTGACCATTGCAAAGCAAGAAGAAATTTTCTCTCTGATCGTATTTTATAATCAGAGCAAGAAATCTAAGAGATATTGTTTTATAGCGTGGGCGATTTATCATCCCCACGTAGTAGCGCTGTTAACAGCGACATCTTCCATCTCTCTTCAGGTGCAGTGTGCTATTTTAACAGCGCTATCTCTTGTGGCCCTGCGGAGACATTGCACCTGTATACCGACGGTTCGCTTTTTGAGCCGTTGCCGATTGGGTAGTAACGCGCAGGAGGCGGGAGTCGGGAGATTCGTCGGTTAGCCTTGGGTGCGGGAGGTCGTCCTTCCAGCAGCCAGATCTCTTTCTACAACTTACAGTTTAATATTCAAAGCAATCCACCAATCAAACTTTTTACATTATTAAACGACGTTGCATCCGACATAGACATTTCTCTGTTTTTTAAGCGTTTCTACAGAAACGCAATTAACAAAAGATGCAAATCAAGCTTTATTATTATAACTCTAGCCTGCCTAGCGTGTTATAAAAACTAAAAGTTTAATCATCCAAATCTAAGACGATCGTATTAAACGATTAGATTGAATTTATTAAATACAATTTTAGTTTTGAGATTTTCATAGTAAATTGATATCGAGACGCGGTTCAAGAAACACATCATTTGTTATCATCAGAATCAGATCCTCGTCATAAATTACTATTTTTCTATAGGGTACCTTCATCGCATAGAAAAAATAATGCGTTCTTCGTGAATAGTCAGTCGCTAACCGCATTAGAACAGCAAATAATACTAGATCATAAAACATTTTTCATTCAACTATTTTCTATATCATAATTATAAATATATAAAAATTATTTAAAAATATATTTTATACAGCAATCTTAAAATTGAAAGCATTTTTCGTTTAGAACCGCTACTATGATGTATGTTGCGGAAAATTGGAAAGAATGAAGGTGAAACTTTAAACAAAATCGTCCGTGACCAGACAAAAAAATCGGCTGCTCTGAATTGATTATTTTTGATTTATCTTCGTAAGGATAAAATATAGCATGACATCAAATAATATTAATCAAAATTAATATTTCTTCTAGAGAATTATTTCTGATTTCTCGAAAAATTAAAGAAATCAATTTTAATCCCATTTTCGTATGACACCATCAATGTGACAGATAAAATTCCTTTCTGTTGAGACACGGACTAAAACTCGCAAAATTCCCGATTTCCCGACAAATTATTTATTTCCATCGCTGCAGATAAATACTTATATACTCTAATACTTTGATGTGATTCGTAATTATATTACGGAAGAATACAAAAATTCTGAACCCCGTATGTATTATATTTCATATTGATATTCCCATTATTAGAGTCGAGGTGTAGTAAATACATCACCGGTAGGGAAAGATTAATATAACAATTTGAAAAACATTTATGTAGCTTTCGGTGTGCTGGTGAAGTCTATGATTTCTATTAGATAAAAAATTCAATCCTGAATTTTTCGGGATTACGTTTATTAATCTCGGGATTCATGAGCATCTAAAACTGTCCGGGATCCCGGGATTGGATTCCCTAGTTATAATGAATCAATCAAATCAATTTTTATTGTATAAAATAAAATTTGCACAAATATTATTAATACAAATACAACCATTTCCATTTTTTAAATGTTGCACTGTATATTAGTGGATTTTTGCCAAAATGCATTATGTTTGGAAGATTTCATTAAAGTTCTAGATGTTTACAAATTTCTTACTTTCAAACTAGTCTTATCTTTTTTAAAGAAATATAGTGGTTAAATAGTTATTTAAAAAATAATGTAAAAAAATGTTTTTTCAACTATTTTATATTCTAAGATATTAAATTGCTCGAGAATTCTCGAGAAATTTGAGAAACGAATTCGAGAGTTCCAATTTCTCGACAAATGAAAATAATCGCCATTGGCCTATATTTAAAATAAATAATGCATACGAATGCTGCAAACAAATTCAAGTATTTCTATTACGTAACGCCGTTCGAGTCCATCTCCACTGTTATAAAATTAATAAAATAGTATTATGAACGCCATGTTAAAGGTTCAAAGTTCATCGAACAAATCAAAAGTTTGGCAGCCTTTCCGCGATGACGAAGTCCGCATACCAAGAAAAAAAAACATTAAACAACCATCGAAGACTTATGGATTTCGTCCTCAAACGCGATAAGATGAATCATGGAAAAATGCATTATTTATAATATATCGCATGCACATTTCGGTTGAATCGCTAATGCAGTTCAGAGTGCATTACATCATTTGATTTATCGTTTCGAATCCGATACACGTATTCGTATATTTACGACAATCATTTGTACGTTTTCTGTTATTTTAATTTGCGGCATTGCTTCATGCGTTTTTTCATATAATGGCGAGTTAATCCCGAGATATTTTTACGACGTATAAATTGGTCACATTTTCCGATGGTCACTATATTTTTAGAGATGATTTCGCTTTTGTTCAGCTGGCGACATCGCCCGACGATCAGCGAAACACTTTGAATCGGCGCGACGTAATACGGAAGGCAATGCGAAGATTAGCACTCGCTGTAATTACGATCGGAGATGTAAACCGGTTGTGAATTGAACCAGAAGCATCAAGAAGCATTCAAATGTGGGTCATCCGAAATTGAGACATTTGTATAAATGAACGCCGGGGCCAAATCCGATAATGTCTTCCAATTTATGATGAATTCGACGAGATTGATGGATCAAGCGATGCTGAATTTAAGGTCGAAATGTCGGTTTAAAAATCAAGTATGCATTGATCGATAATAAATCTATTTGACATGAGTCAAAATGGAAATGATTTTGAAAGATTATCGAGTCAATCTGATATGTTTTATAAGGTGTGCGTCGATTATGCAAGATGTTCTAATATGGAGAGGTCTTCAGCTACCGATCTTTATGGTTTGCAGCCAGTTTCGAAAAGGTGGCCGCAGAATGCATGCGTGGGAACTCGTCTCGAGCTCTCCATATCTGACATTAAATCTTAATAATGACATACAAAAACATATTTTTATACCATCATTAAAGTCCTTGCCTTCCATTTAATTGATCTGGCGAAATTATAGCCGAAATTTCCGAGCGAATCCAACACAAAATGGTAAAATGCCTCCGAACCCAGCTTCTGTGCCTCCATACATAAAATTCTCGATTTAACTTTCAAATTCGCTTAATTTATTCGACTCAAGCATTATTTTAATGCATTATTCTCAAAAAGAAAAGATTCTCTCCAAATGCATGTAAAGATATGCACGCAAACATCTTATAAGACGAAACGTGCTCCCGCAATTTATGGAGCGCTCGAAGAGTGGGTTTTTCCACCACATTTACCGCATTCAGAATCGATCCATATCTTCAAAAAAGATCGTCTCCATCTCGCATATTATAATGAGCGACCACAAATTATGCCCAATCATGCGATAAAATTACTACATTCTTCAGCGCCTATTGTTCTAGGTTCCGGTATGAATTCAACCATCGGAAGGATACTTCGCAACATGAACGTCCATTGACGACACCTCTTGCTAATTATGAGGAATGTAAAAATGCCATCATCGCCTCTTTACACCATACGGATGTTGAACCTATAATGTATTTATCTTAATAATTTGGAAGTGTGTAAAGGCAAGACGTGTGCCAAAGGAGGCGTTCATAAAAAAAAACATATGATTAGCCATTTGAACTTTGCTATTAACGCTAATTACCATCGCTCAGATCGCTGCAAATTATAAATATTTCGATTTGAATACAAAATTCAATTGTAAATATCGCATTTGCGGCTCAAACGTCTTGGGTTCAAATCGACCAGAGGTGTGGTCGGCAACAGCACTTTAAAAACATAAAAGCGCTTTAAAAGCAATCGACTGACGCTAATTCTTATTGGAATGTCCAAAGTCTGCAATCACAGTTACGCCTTGATTATTTTTCACTTATGCAATTATTTCCACGCCCAGATTAGAAAGCTTGAGCAAATGTCGAAAATCGGTGGTCGGATCTATCAAAATCATGATCCGAGCAGATCCCACATGTATAATGATCACTCGCTGTTTTATATAAAATTCCTTTTAAACGAGTCATTTAAAATTATTTATAACATTGTCACTTATTCATAGATCGTATCCTAATCAAGATTCTTGTATAAATGATTTTATTTTAACACGTTTTAAACGGGCGTGCGAGAACTTACCGTTGTAATGAATGATATTCTTGAAAACTCTTCGATTTGTGAAGTTAAATTTTACAAAAATCATGATAAAATTTACTTAATTTATACCTGCACACATACGATATAGTTTTTGAATGAATTTTTTTATACAACATTTATATTTTGTCTTAATAATAGACCTAAATCAAGATGACACATGATTAGGCATTCTGATTTTTTGATGATTTTAATTTCTTGAAAAATGAGAATTCTCGACAAAATTTCTTAAATTTCTCTGAAATTTATTTTACTTGACCATTCTACTTTACAAGAATCAACGATGCGATTGACTCTGTCCGTTTTTATAATATATACTAAGTTGCCTAACCCCTTTCATCGACCGAGTCGGCATAAGCTCGAAATAAAATAATGACAACGATATTTTTAACCGATTGTAAAATTTAAATAACCTACCTGATCAGTCTTCTTCGGACAACTTCGTTTTGTAATGAGAGTTCTTAATCTTTCTGTAGACATATTCGGGTATGGTGTACGATCGCGAGGCCCTCATTCGTTATATCAGCGATCCGAAGAGCGGACCGATTGGACACACAGACCTTATGGCCACTCCACCCTCTTTTAGGGGTTTTTGCAGCATTTTCTATGATATGCACGAACACGAAAGCTTACTTGCATAGGTGACTCGCACCAAATGAGATCGCGAACGAGTCTAGACTTCCCTGCATCCATAAAAACTATATATTTGTCTATCTTATTAGCTTATACTGCTTTTTTCCGAATTTCTCCGCTTTTGTAACGAATAGCAGAACCAATAAACAGTTCGGATCAGTTGAGGCTCCCTATGTTCCTTTGTCTCAGATGTGTTGGATTCACGTTTAATCCTAAATTGATATAAAAATTCAGCCTTATTGCTGTGAAATATCGCCAAACACTCGATTGAAACATCATCACGACACAGGTTTTGTTGTATTTTAAGCAAACGCATCACCCATCTTGCGCACAGCTTTCTCGTGTCCAAATTTTCAGTCAATATGCAATGTACAGCATTTTTCGAAAGGCCTACCATGTCTGCTAGTTCTCACACTTGCAGTCGACGATCATCCTATATCATTTTACGATTTTCTCTTACCATTTCTGGGGTGGTTAACTCTTAAATATGAGGAGAGAGGATTAAAATTTCTTTACGGAACTTGAAGAAAAAGTGATACTCTGTACAAATTCGATGAAAAAAATATCTAGGTCTGGCCAAACCTATTCTATTGGCTTTAGGTACATATTTATCTTATATAAATTCGGTAAAACTCTTAAAAGGACAAACTCCTTAGGAAAAGAAGGGTTAAAATCATCCAAACAGCAATAATTTTGGCAAAAAAATAATTTTTTAAAAAATCTCGAGAAATGAGAGTTTTTGATTTTGTATATTTCTCGAGAAATTCTAGATAAATAATTTTCGAAAAGAAACATTACACATAATAATATTCATATCGCATTATAGTTCTAATCGCGAAGAAGTAATTACTAGCCGTCCCGCCTAAAATGTGTTAATTAAAACATATGCTGAGCACAAAGATTAAATTTAAAAATTCTTAATCTTTATAAAAAAAACTCTATAAAAAGTCTAAGTGGTATCAATCCGAAGCAAACATTGATTTGTATAAACAATTTAAATCACAACCTGAGCAAGTCCTTACATTCTCATGACCACTCGCTGCTACAAGTTATGAATGGACCATCATTTAACGAAAAGCTCTATGATCAAATTTTCAGATAAATATATACAAGGAGCATTCAAATACAAGCCGGATCATCGGATCAGAAGCTTTTGATCCCAGTTCTTGATCTAAATTGGCTTCCAATTGAATATAAGCACGCCATTATCAACTCTAGGACATTTGAAGCGGAATAAAATTCGTAACGCTTGGTCTGGCGGACACTGTACGCAAAACCGCGGATAGTGAGGGTCATTTGGCTTAATGCGATTCGGCGCCGTTCTTCTCGACGATGTCCATAAGTTAATAGACGATTATCATAAGAATGTGATAACCGATCAAAACGTTAGCAAATTTGCCATTACTTCACACATGGCGGCCCGACCGCCGACACATACTATTTCATGACAGATATTCGCAACTTCAATTTTATATTTCATTATTGATTAGATCTTCATCGACGTCCGATAAGGCACTTATTACATTAATTGAATATAATCAAGGCTTACAATTTCATACGAAACAGCAGCGAAATGGGCGCTGCGATCGAGCCATAAGTACGACAATTGTACGCGACTCGCGCGAGTACGTCACATCTTTCGGCCGCAAAATTTGCCGCCAAATTGTGAATAATTTATAAATAATGCAAATGATGATTGAATATCAAAGGGCAAATGTGCTTCAGCTGAATGGACGCGCTTCATACGCCGCATTGACAGCTCAAAGGGCTGACCTATCAACTTTTGCAATGCGAGTTGTACACGTCGAGCGTTATAAATCGATATGAACATATTTTATCATTTTCCGACGATGATATATTGTCGATGAAATTAGCTAGGATGGAAGAAGTAATCGCTTAATGGTGAAGCCTCAATTTGAGTGCATTTGTCAAAGGAAGGCGGCCAGATAAATGAGGCGCATTCGAGTTGCCCAACAGAGTCGGAGTTAACATTTCGCAAGTCGATGCGTAATTCAAGTATCCAGAACTCGGATATTTTACTGCCTCCCGCAGTCGTCGTCGTGACCGTTGAACTGCGAATACCGATACTGAATAATTGATCAGCTATATTGAAATATCTTCGTTACGCGAGGTGTCTTCGTTTTGACGCCGATTTTCTTTATGTAAATGTCGCCGTTTGCTTTTGAAAGTCCATAGCCTGGTCCGCGGTTTTCCTTAATCTTCTCAGAAATTAACTTCTGACGTTTGGGACTTTAATATACCATCGTTACATTAGCATTTAATGCAATACAAAAGAAGAAGGCTTTAACGTTTTAATCTTATTGCTTCGCCAAAAAGCATATAATATCAACTTACACATGAAGGTTCGGAATTTCAATTGGATAAAAATCGACCGCGATTGAGGAAAATTTTGTATATATATTACAAGTTTGACTGTATCATTACTTGCGTTGAAAAATATATATTATACGACAACAGAAAACGATCTGAGAAGTGTTTGAATATGGATGATAGTTATGAAATCGAAAATATGCAACAGAAATTAGAAATTAAGCATGTAATTCCAATAAATCTGAAGGTTCATGTGGTACGCCCTAATTCATATTTGCACCCTAATAGATACCGCCCGATTTTTTTAAAATAAAGTTTTAAAAGATTAGACTTTTTACAAGTTTAACAAATAAGGAAAGCCAAAAATTAGTTTTTTCCATGCATAAAGATGAACCGAGTTTTATTGGCGTTGATTAAATATGCGGATGATTCAGTTATTTTGTCAGATTAACGACCTCCAACTGCTTTTGGACAAAATCAGTAAAAACAGAGAAGAGCAAGGTCTTGATACGAATGCCTAAATAACCAATTTAACCATAATCAATCGGTCACGTCAAAACAGCTTAAATCTTATAAAGGCCGCAGCTTTAAACTCATCAGGGATTTTTTTTTTAATATCTGGATGGGGCTCCAATCTGTTCCAATCATCATCATCATCATCGGCCGCAAAAAGACTGGACCAGTTGTCCTATGTCGCAATGACCGAAATCGAAGTTGATTTAAAGGTATTTAAGATATCAGATATATCGTCAGCGCAATCAGATACATGCTTAATGCAATGCACGTATGAAAAGTTGTCGCGAATTCGAATCTTCGCCTAGGATATTTGCATTCGCAAAAGGAATTATGATTAAATCTAGAAAAATGTTATGGTGCATAAGTCGGCATAATGTGATGATTTGACAGTCGCTATGTCGGCCGTGGCCTATAACCGAAAGGTCAATCTATATGGATTATTGGATTATCATCAACGAATCATTTATACCAGTCATCTTCCAAATGGGCTCTATTTTACCTTACGCTTAATGTCTTATTTATTAATGAGCAAACACCTTCCTATAAATCTTTTTTCGTATGCGACATTTTCCAAATCGACCAATGAACGTGCTTTGTTGTTTTTGGTGAATGTATTGTGCGAGGAATGAGTTTCGTTAGCTCGACTGAGTGCGAGTATTTTATATGTATATATGATAATCAAGTTAATAACGAATAAACAGCATTCAGATGGTAAAAAAGTCCGCTGAAAATTTGGAGCAGCGACTGGCCATGATAAAGTGTGATTCTGCTCCGGTCATAATGTAGGTGGCTATCACTGTCAAAGATTGCGCTCCTGCTGTTAAATCAAAAGATAATAATTAATCAAATTTAAAAAAAATCAATAATAGTCTCGAGAAATATGCAAAATTAAGAATTTTGATTTCATGAGAAATTTAGGAAATAAATTTTTATTGCATAAAATACAATTTGCACGAATATTATTTATACAAATACAGCAGCTTCCATTTTTAAAACACTGTACTGCATATGAGTAGGTTTTTGCCAAAATGTACGCTCAAACATCTTTATGTGCGACTTTTTTTGTGCGATTTCGAAGTTATGCGGCTTTTTTAAAAGTAGTTTTTTCTTTTTTTTAAAATTTCATAAAGAGTATGTATCGAGATATTTTAGATAAAATAGGAAATAAATCATCAAAACTAGCCAAAATTTGAAAATAAAATATTATTCGACTTGAATATGTAATATGTAATTATCTTCGGAAAATATACCACCTGAAATATTTATAAACATATTAATAGGATCGTTGAAGACTTAGATTTAAGTCATATACTAGATAAACATTTTATTTTAATAGTCAAATTTGTTTAGAATAAGGTTATTATCCTTGAAAAAAAGTTAAATTAATAAAGAGTTTGTAAAAATGCAATAAATGTAAAACACTCAAACCTATTTTTGTGCGATTTCGAAGTTATGCGGTTTTTTTGAAGCATTTTTTTTATAATTTAATAAATAATTGACACTAACCGAAATTTCTTAACCGAACGAAGTCTTTTCAAATGACATTGACGCCATTCTGTTTTAGTAGAAGATAGTACAATTTAAATAATGGACAGATATAGATTGCAACAACGAATTTGCAAGGAACGTTGTCTACAGCATTACAGCGTCACACAACTCAAAAAAATATTACGCCTAGGCGTCACATTTGTATGACCCTATATAAGAATCATATTTTATTAAAAAATATTTAAGCTATTGGGTCTTAAATTGGCAGCGTTTTTTTTTTGGCACGAATATAACTTCATCTAAGCACATCTATATTATTGTCAGTTGCTCATTTAGCTGCATCGCGATTTTTTGGCACCTTTGATTTATTGCCGATTATGGACATCATTTTTGGAAATGAATTTAAATGTCCAACGTTTTTGCTTGATGCCGCAGCATTTCGACATTGTGATTTGGCGGTTGTATCAATATTTTCGGGAAACTGCCGTATTATATTTAAATTGAAATACGTATTGCGAAAGAGTCGCTTAAAATATCGATATTTTTTCAGTCGAATATTGAAATCGATCGATTCGTTCCAAATATTTCATATTTGGATTTAAAATTGTAATATGACATTGAGCATCCACCACCAGAAATGCAAATCCACATTATCAAACGACTTTGCATAGGAATTGTTGTTTGCTGACGAAAGCTACATTACAAAATCGGAGAGGACTCGATTATAATAAACAAAATAAAAAAGGCAAGATAAGCGCTTTATATATCTGGATTTTTGTATTTGCTTACGTAACCAAAGAATTAAGTATTATACAGGGTGTTTTGCACATGGACCGACAAATTTGCTACGTTTCACCCATAGAGCCAATGTCAGGGTTGTCGAAATAGATTTTTTTCTCTAATCGAAAAACTAACAACTATTTTGAACTTAGTGTAATTTTAAAAGTTAACTAGATTATACCCTTTCCAATGATATGCTACATATCATACAAATCATTCAATAAGTTGTTAAACTTGAAGAGTTACCAGTTTGCCAAGGTCAGGTTTAAGAAAATACTTTTATTCTTTTGATGTTTTTATTAAATTTATTTACATAATTTGTTCAAATTAGCTACATCTATTCACGCACTGTAGTTGTATTTTAATTGTAGTTGTCTGAAGTAGCATTTCCTCTTTCGTTTTTGCAAAGGCGAGACTTTTTCTTCAATTAGAATTTCTTTTGTGGACACCTCTGTCGTGTAAATTAATTATTTTGGCAGCCCTATTCCGTGGCTCGCTCGGACTTCGGATCTGACACCACTGGATTTCGTTGTCTGGAAAAGTACTTTATTCTGTGGCTCGCATGGTCACCGGACCTGACACCACTGAATTTCTTTATCTGGTACGAACGTAGCAAAAGACCCCTAACCCCCAAAAAATGTTGTTGCTCCATGTGCAAAACACCCTGTATATTGTTTTCGCTGGTTTATTCTGAGCTTGTTGCATTGTACAAATATCTAGGTAAATATCATTTCAATTAGTATCAATTGGGTGTGTATGTATATTTTTAAATATACGGATTAAGTAAGAGGAGCGAGATGTAAAAACGCTCTCGATGATGAATGGGTTTTGGATGTCATGAGTGCAGTGGCAATGTTGGCGTTATCTTTCGGTGAGTGTCAATTAAGTGCATGGATGGCGCCGTTTATGCAACCTCCTCCCACCCACACACTCTGCAACGTTAGATCTTTGACTTTGACTGTCAATTATGGATACATTTACCCACAGTTCTATTATATACTGGATTATTTTCCATCGATAAACATAAGTGCAATACAAACAAGACGCCGATTGAGAACGTTGACATCCGACCCATTGACGTAAAGGGTCAATTGTCAATGACAAAATTATAGATTTGATCGACGTTTTCGATGATTTACGATTGTCAAACAGGCGAAAATCAATCGGCACGTGGAAAATCCCAAAAAAATTAGGAAAAATGTGTCAATGAAGAATTTTAGATGTATGAGGTTGTCGGCGTAATGCGACAACGGAGTCGAGATTACATCTGATGGCGGCGGGCGAGCGACTTGTGATGGAAGATATGTGTCGACATGAAATATTATGGGTGATTCCAGATAAATGTGCGTTTTGATTAAGGAGTTAGTGACCTTTAGAGCGACGATTAATAAGAAATATTGCAAAGTATACCGACGACCAAGATGTCACGGATTAACACAGGCTGTTTTGCAACAAAACATGGAGTATAAACATCTATATATCAAAGTAGCGCCGTATGGACATTCATCAGTAGTGAGCCAACGCGAAATCGTACATATCTTATATAAGTCTGCAATTTGCTGGTCTGCCGATGATTGCAGATGCGTCGATCCAGAGCACTCCACTAATTCGGCACATTCCTTTCTATCATCGATTTCGTCATTGTTAACCCTGCATAATTATGCACGAGGACTGGTCTGTAAAGAATCCGAGCTTACATATCCATCTTATCAATTGCAAGATGATTAATTCCAGTGTTGAAATTACAACAGACTTAGGAGATAACCGCGTCTTTGCGTTCGGCGTCGTCTCAGACTGTTTCGAATGTTGAAACAGTACTTAATGGATTTCTTCTCGGAAGATTTGAACTTGGTCTTCTTTTTAATTGACAGCATTTGAGACTTTGAACCGGAAGCGATAAAAAGATCTCAGAGTACTTTGATACACACGGTAATATATTTAATACAGGGTGCAGCAGAGAAACTACCTTATTTAAAAAATGGATAGCAAAAATAGTAAAGTAGATATAACATTAATTGTTTTTCCCATGTTATAGACAGACATTTAAAGTTTTAATTATATATATTTAAAAAAATATATCACGAAGGAATAGTCGTAAAAAGATGAGAAGTTTCGAAGAGAAATCGTACACCTCACCAGCACTATGAAGGCTACTAAATCGAGACATTCCCGCCGTAATCTGGACACTTAGAAACAGTGGTGTAACTACTAATTGGCGAGCTTAGGCGACACCTAGGCAATAACTGTCTAATCTATATATACAGTATATATATGTTTATCAAATTGTTATATTAACATTTCCCTACCGGTGATGTATTTACTACACCTCGACTCTAATAATGGGAATATCGATATGAAATATAATATTGTAGATACGGGATTCAGATTTTTTTTGTATTCCTCCGTAATATAATTACAAATCACATCAAATTATTATAGTATATAAGTATTCATCTGCAGCAGAGGAAATAAATAATTTGTCGGGAAATCGGGAATTTTTGAGTTTTAGTCCGTGTCTCAGCAGAAAGGAATTTTATCATTCAAATTGATGGTGTTCCAAAATCAGATCAAGACTAAATGACGAAACAATCGATGTTTTAATGTTACTTCGGGCATATTTTCAAAATAATATTTGAATTTTTTAGTGTTTTATTTATTTTGTTTTGAATTGTATTTTTATCTTTTCTTAAATAAATAAAATTCTTTTGTCTTCAAGCTAATTTTTATATTGAACAAATGGACTTGTTAGTAACTTTTGATCAAATTTATCAATGTAATTTCTTAAACTATTGAAAATCCCGATCCCGGGATTCCGGGATGGTCTAATGCAATCCCGAAATCCCGGGATCAAATTTTTGGCTCGGAATTGGATTCTTCTCCTGTTTTTATTTATTTCTGAAATTTTGTTTTCAATCTTGGATCTTACACCTTGGATCTTACATCTTGGATCCACATTTTATTTCACCTCCATTGCTTAAAAATTGAAACTCAAATTTCATCATTTTATACAAACATCCACATCTTCTTAGAAATTTAATACTTCAAGTTGTTGAGCTCATTCTTGGATTTTATTATAAAAGTTTGCGTTCAAACTGTATGTCGAATTATTTAATAATTATTGTTTTCTGTCTAAAATAAATTAAAAAATGAAAATAAGATAACTGCAATAACTTAAATAAAATATTTTACTTAAATAAAATATTTTCACATTAATTTTGTTTGTCGACAATAGTCCAAAAATATATAAAAAGTCATTATATATATATATATATAAAAATAACCAAATAATATATTTTCCTTGTTCACCCATTAAGAATGATGTGCTCTGCAAGAATAAGTTTTCGACATCGAAAATATATTATTTGTTTCTTTTTATATCTAAGAATTTCATAATTAAAATAATGAAATTCAGTACACATTTAGACACTATTTTTTGATATAAACGTGGGTAATTTTGTTTGTCATCCTTTGCAACATTCTTATTAATACATTCCTGCCGCTTTGTTTCCCATAAATTATCGTGAGTGTCGAATTACTTGCGAAATAATATTTCCTTTCAAAAATCAGTACAAATCTTAAAACATTTGACAGATTAAAAATAAAAATTCTGGATGTCTTTAAAATTTGACACCCACATGTCATATATGGATGAAAAACTGTGATGAATTTTTTTTAAAGTTTAATTTTAATATGTTTAATCTCAATTTTCAACGAAATTAGTAAAATATATGACATAAATATATTATTTTTGATGCGTTAAAAACTTAAACTACAATAAATACGTTTTCGCTTGCGAGATCGGACCATAAAAACGCCGCGTAGAGCATGTATTTTCAAGTAAGCGGACGGGAATGTTTTAATTTTTTTTAATATACTTGTAAAGTTATGTATACAGCATGTTACAAAGACCCAAAAAAAAAACGGAAATTCTCATTTCTTAAGAAATTTTCTGATTTCTCGAAACACAATAAAAATCAATTTTTATTGTGTTTGAGAAATTAAATCGAAAATTCTCATTTCTCGAGAAATTAAAATAATCTAGAAATCAAAACTCCTACTCATATGTAAAAAATCTGAAATGTGCATCCGAGAGTCACTTAATTAAAATGTATTCTCAAATAATTTTATTCTTTTCGTATTGTAATTTTTGAAAAGCTGCACGTCGTTTTTATTATATCAAACGAGCGATCAAGAATTTCCGTCCGACTTTTACTTCCGTCCGGCAATAAAAAGCTAATAAGCGCCACAATAAAAGACAAAGGGTTTGCGTCGGGTCGGAGGTCAATCCGTCCAGGACCGTCGCCAACGAGAATGAGTTTTCCTCAATCGTTTAACCTGCGACCTTATCGACTTACCCAATCAATTATATTCACCTTTAACGACGCCAAGTTGAAAAGAGCGTCGCTATCGGACGTGTTGAAATGGTCTGTCAGAAGTGTTGAAAAGGTTCATCTAAAGCCATTGAACGACAATAATAATAAGCGCCTCGCGGTGTCGAAAGAGCACTGGACGAGAAATGCTCTCTCCTCCGAGACGGTGATGGACCATTCAATAAATAAGACGACTAAGGATTGGAAAGGCTACTGTAAACGCCGCACATAATTAACGCGCGGACATAATCTACTCATTTATGCATATTATCTCATATGACTGACGACTAATCTCATCATCGTATTATTTATTAAGTCTTCAACTTGCATGCTAATTTATTTAAATTTCTGGACATCATTATTCATTCGATGACAATTTCAAAATGCTGCCACTTGCAGCCCTATAACTCAGTATTTTTCAAACATTTTTTATACAAAATATTACCGAAATTGTCCATTAAAAATAGTCGCCTTTGACCAATATAGGGCGTTGAGCCTAGTGTTGAACATGTTGCACGCACGCGTGTGGGTCTCTGAAATGCATTTATATAGTATTGTAACTTTGAGGCGGGGGCAGATTCCCCGGGCGACTACTATTTATTCCGCACGAGAGAGAGAGAGAGATCTGGCTGCAGGAAGGACGACCTCCCGTAGCCAAGGCTAACCGACGACTCCCCCGAAACTTGCTTCCTGCGCGTCACTACCCAATCGATAACGGTGCACGCGCAAGAAGCGATCCGTCGGTATGCAAGTGCAATGTCTCCGCAGGGCTACAAGAGATGGCGCTGTTAAAATAACACATTTCACCTGAAGAGAGACGGAAGATGTCGATGTTAATCTGGCGAATTAAATCTGCTCAGATAATCTGCTCTAATAAGCATGCTCGGTTTTTAAACATAAACGTTGTGTGTGAGATATCCACTCTTTTTTTATTTGTAAGAATGTATAATGGCATTTAATATAAAATATAATCATTTAAGAAGTCCCAACGCAAAATCGCATTTAAGCCAAATTCTTATGGGCGATAAGATATTGACTGACTCAGGTTTTTCCGTACACTCTCACGCACAGCAGCGATGTTTTCAGCAGACCTCGCGTTTCGATAAAATACGTTTATTAGCTAATTATTTATTGAACCGTAGAATAGTCAACTCCGTAGGACGATCGTGGCGAAGATAAAAATCACGTAATGCGCAGAGCTTTTCTCGAAGCACTAATTTTGAAGATAAAATTTGATAATTTTCACACGTTATTCAAAGCTTCATGGCTCCTTCAATTTCATGGCTACTTGCTGTTTTCTAATAAATGTAATTTTTATTAAATTACGCGTTGCGCAACAGAGGATGCTACTTCTCGCCTTCTTTTGTCAGCGACGGGATCCAAAAGCTTCCTATACGATTAGGAAATCCAATCCCGACCCAAAATTTCGATTCCGGGATTGCATTAACACATCGTCACATTGGTATCGTCATCACATATTTAAATGCTAGTTCGAGTTGATAACCGCGTGAGCCCCCATTTTCGTCACAACACTATCAATTTGACTGATAAAATTCCTTTCTGCTGAGACACGGACTAAAACTCGCCAAATTCCCGATTTCCCGACAAATTATTTATTTCCATCGCTGCAGATGAATACTTATATACTCTGATACTTTGATGTGATTCGTAATTATATTACGGAAGAATACAAAAATTCTGAACCCCGTATCTATTATATTTCATATCGATATTCCCATTATTAGAGTCGAGGTGTAGTAAATACATCACCGGTAGAGAAAGGTTAAAAAATAAGATACTCTATTTATATTTTTATTTAGCACTAATAAATTTGTACAGAAAAATTCCGGTTTATATTTGAATCCCCTACGTATTAATTTTTTTTTAGGATAATTCAACTTCACTATGCATTCATAGATCCAAAAAAGAAGAACTTGATTAAAAATGATTCATCAAAAATTCATTTAGCAGATTCTATAACCTTCATGATATTAACACATTGCTGAAAATATAGCAAATTGTCGCTAAAACTATATATTGTTGCTAAAATAGTCTACGTCTATGTTGAAAATTTCGACGATGGAAAATAAATAATCAACTTCATACAAATACAAAAATCTTAAATGATCTTAACTAAAAGGAAGTTCGGGAACATGCATATGTTCCAAATCTGTAGTCTGTGAGACTAATGATTAGTGATCTAGGATTAATATAAAGAAATCATCTTAAATTATCTAATATTTTAATTTAATAGCATAGCAACGCTATAGGGGTTTTTATCGGCATAAGGAAAAAGCTTTTTATTGGCTGTCGAATATAATTGAACTGTTATCCTTGAGTACTGAAGATGTTAGTTATGTGTTAAAATAATGAGGTTAAGCACTTCAAAATTTATTCTAACGACGATGCCAGTACATTAAGAAATTATTTTATTTTCACTTTAGATAAACATAATGATTTTGCTTTGTATATTTATAGCAAATAAGTCGCATAAAGATACGATATAATGCTAATTATTCCATATCACTATGTATGGAGATTGCCCAACAGCTGATTTAAAATTCACAAATAAACATTATTTCGTGTCGATGGATTAAAAATTTCAACGCCGACGGAATAATAATGCAAACAGTTAAAATGAGTAGCTATATCCTTTCACAAAAAGTTAGACAACGTCAAGTGAAGCAACATCAAAGCCAACATATATAATATAATAGTACTCTTCTCAAATCGGACTTGTTTTATTGGCTTATCAATGTAAAGACATATTTTGATTGTCTTATCTTATAAATGAAAAAATTCGATGATGAATGAGTGAAATTTTCCCTAGATGATCATCGTTGTATAAATCCATACAAATCAAGATTTATATGATCTGTTCATAAAAACGCAGATATTGACTTTTAATTTTTTGATAGTGTAAAAAAATGTTCTTTGAGCTCAAATTGAGCGCATCTTCACAACAAGGTAAACGGGGAAACACCGCGACTAATGATTAACCGTTAAATGGCGATCAAACAACATACGTAAAAGAATTGACATAACTGTCAACAAATTATGATTTGACTATTCCGCGAAGACACAAATGCTTGATGGGTCTCAAGTTGAGAAAACATGGTATATTTATATTAAGAAATTACAAGTTTAACTGATGGGACATAGGTCGAGGGGTCATTTTGTGTCAATGATTGAAAATTCCAAGCTCGTAATCGCAAACCTTACACCCGAACAACTTTCTGTGTAATTTGTTATGTAGCCGTACCACTTAATGAACAGAAGCATCCTAAATCTGCACCTACAGACGATATATCTTCTTGCACAGTTGTGACATAAATTGGATTTGTAATAATTAATTGAACGATAGGCCAATGAAGATAGATTTCCATGTGCAATGTTTAGGATATCCTATCATCTTGGAGATCTTTCCAATAATTTATGTGGCAATATACAACTTAATCGTGCATAAATAATTGTTAATGTCGATTGAATACAATCAACCCTCCTATAGCGTCCACTTTGTTTGCGGTATCTTTTACGTAAACAACGGATAAAATACGTAAGATAAACATCGCCTAACATTTGTTAACAAACTAAACACGTTTAAATTTTTTATGGTTGCCTAATTTCTATAACGTGGTCCCTATATAGACACTATAAAAGGGTTGATTTTACTGTTTCAATTATGATGAACATAATCTATTTAAAATGTCTATCTTTTAAAACATCTTTTCCTCTCATCTAGGAATAACATGCGAAAAAGCCTTCTTCTTCTGTTAATACCTACGTTAAATAAAATATATTTGCATATTATGTTATAATATCCAGTTTTATATTGTATGGCATGGAGTATATATGAAGATCGTAATGAATTAAATTTTCAATAATAAATATACGTTTTATTAACCCAGTATCGGTTTATCCGGTTTAACCGGCTTTAATTGGGATAAATATTGTTTAAAGAATCTACTACAAAGTATTTCAATAAGGATGCTCTAAATTTGTTAGATTATTGCGGCCATTTTGTTATGCTGACATATATCAAATGTATTGCAAATTATCATAGAAGTTTATAGCAGTAAATAATTAGTGCTCCGTTCGAGAAACGTCTTCCAAAATCAAACTGGCATTTCTATAATCGTCAACGGCAGATCGATAATAAATTCTCGTGGTCTAAACTAGATGATCTGGATACATGCATACCACAATGAACATTCTGCATGAGCGATTTTAGGGGATGATTGTGGAATTAACGCCCTTAGACTTCTTCCTTTGTGGCTATATCGCAGATCTATATGCATATAAAGTCGACATAATGAACGCCATTCAGCAAAGTGGTTCATCGTCATCGGAGTCTCGCAGTTGGAGTCTCTCTATACTTTGAAGACTTCAAATATATTAGAGGCACGTCGACGATCATTCATAAGCAATCACTCCCAGTGATCTTAGAAGCTTTTAAAATGTTCTAAACATTTAATTGTATCAGGCGCTCGCCGCGGGCGCAACTGAGCTTGGGGTGCAAAACACAGAATACCAACTCGGTCGAGTGCACATGATTTTTATTTTACTTGTTCAGATATGGCGTCCAATTGCAGGCACTCATTTGTCATGTCAGCGATCCGAAAAGTGAACCGGTTAGACACTTTACACTTTATTAGAACTTTTCACAGCATTGTCTATGATCTGTATGATCACGGAAACTTCCTCAGAGGTTAATTTAACTATATTACTAATTTATGCTGCTATCTTAGCTAGTATTTTAGTTTTTAACTACAAAATCTAACTAATTTCTCTCTCACGCTCAGGGCTTTGCGGTCATGGATAATACATTTAAGTTTTGCGCTTTTGTTGAGCGGGCTGCCATGGTTCTGAATAGTGGAACCAATAAACAGCTCGGGTCAGTGGAAGGTCCCCCAGTTTCATCCTGAATTGATGCAAAAACTCGGCCTTATTGCTGTGAACCATCGCCAAACACTCGATTGAAACATCATTACGACGCTGTTTTTGTTTCGTTGTGAGCAAACGCGGCACCCATCTTGCGCACAGCTTTCTCGTGTACAAACTTTCAGTCAATATGCGATATACAGTATTTTTTGAAAACGCCTACCATGTCGGCTAGCTCGCACACTTATAATTTGAGTGTTACGCACCCTTGTTAATTGGTTTGATATTCATTCAGAATGTATACAGGGTGTTTTGCACATGGACCGATAAATATTTTTTGGGGGTTATGAGGTTTTTTTTAATACGTTTTAAGAAAATTACTTTTGAGCTTACAAAGTCACAAAAAATGTGCAAACCAATGAGAAATGTCTACTTATAAATTCTTTAAACAAAAAATTAACAATTATTTTGAACTTAATTTAATTTAAATTTATTTTTATTCTTATCATATACTTTCCAATTATATGCTACGTGTCATAAAAATCATTTAATAAGTCGTTAAACTTGAAGAAGTACCAATTTGCCAGGACCAGGATTAAGAAAATACTTTTTATGATTATGATTTTTTTAATTAAATTTATTTACAAAATTTGTTCAAATAGAGGTAATCAGCCTCCTTGTATGTATATATATAACTTGTTTAATTTACATTTAAAAGTTGTGCATCCTTATTTAAATAAGAAAAGAAATCCATAAATAATTTGGAACAGCGAGTGACTTAAAAAAACAGAGGAACTACTTAAATTTGTTTTTATAATAGACGATTTTTTTAATGTTTTTTTTATATATACATATAAATTATATAAATAACAAATTCAATCCTGTTGATGAATATTTCAATCGTAAATTTGTGGTAAGAATTATTTTTCTGCAATAAATTTGTGGTAAGAACTATTTTTCTGCAATAAATTTGCTAGTATGAAATGTCACTATCAATTAGGGACTTTTTTATTATTTTTAATGGAACAATCCACGATTAATCTTGCCGCATAATGTGCATAAAAGACAAAATTGCCAACGTCGAAAGATCCGTCATATATGATAAACTGGGATAGTTTTTGTATATGAATGTGCGACAACGTAATTGTGGGAAATAGTCTCTTTTGTATTACTAATATTGTGATTGTTTAAGTTCGAGGATATTATTTTCCCAAAAAATAAGGAAAACATTGTAATAAAACGAGGGAAACCTTGAAAAAGATGCTCATTTGTCCCTGCTGAACATAATTGGTAGGCGACAGACGTGTGAAATTGGCGACGTCCTCGCATCACCATATTCCAAACTCTCGCAAATTATCCAATTTTGATACGATTTAATTAATTTCGCAACACTCGAACGAATTCGGATCAAAATATCAATTGCATAAAGGGCAAATCTTTACGACCAAGGCACCTTTGACCTGTTCTACTTCGCATTCGATTTATTATAAGAATAAAATTTCGCACTCGTGGACTTATTAAGAGGTATCTTATCAATATTTATAGGCATATTTCTACACTATTTCACCATTGTCTTTGTCACTTCGACGCTTTTGCCGATTGGGACACCGAGCCGAATGCAGAATCTGTTAATTTTATCGATCGGTCATTGAAAATTTTATTAGTCACGCTAATGACACCCCGGACAAACACTCCGTAAATCGTGTGCTGTTCTAGAAAAATAGCGTCCGTGCGAAGAATATCAGCTCGGATCGATCGATCGTCTTGGAGTAATTCTTACGGATTGTCGTCGAAGGTGTTGAAGAGACGTCGCAAGCGATGCTCTCATAATCGGTCGACTTTCGCCAAGGAATTCGTTGCGTAAGGATCGGGTCATCGCGAGGTCAGGTCAAACCAATAACCTCACTGACAGTTTACCTGCTTTTCTCGATATCGCATACCTATGCATATGTACATACATATGTAAGGATTTTATCGTTTGAATTTCATTACGACACATTTTTCTTCTGGCAGTCCCTGAAATCTGACCCTGAAACCCTTAATCACACGACTACTTGCTGATCAAATCGGCATTTGACTTCCAACTATGAGAATTGCATCACAAATGAATGTCATCTATCTTCAATCATCAAGGACTTGTTATTTTATGAGTATTTTATTTTTATACATAGTTCTCTACATTATAAATACATTTATTCCATCAGATAGAAATCTTATTTATCCCGTTACTGAAGAAAGTCGTCTGCTAAAAAAGTATTGGCTATGATATTTTATTGATTGATTTTCTCCACGAGTTCGTGATAAACTCACCCAATTATAGTGTTTACCTAACATTCCATGTGATTACTAAATGTTTATAGAGGCATTCGGAGGGCAACGATTTCAAGACAACGCTGCGGTCGAACAATACGTGCGCAAATGCTTTTCGGAGCAGCTGTCTTCTTTTTTCAATGATGGAATCGAGGAACTTCCTATCCGATTGAATAAATGTATTTCTAATGAAGCAAACTATGCAGAAAGATAATATATTCAATTTGCATTTTTAAATATAACTCATAAGTTTGTAATAAACAAAATTCCGGGTTATATTTGAATACCCTTATATATGGATTTTCAATGGAAAAATTATAATTTCTTACACAAAAATGCTACATCTGATCTTTTATTTTCTCGATTTATCGAATAATTTAAATCAAAAAATTATGTATGCCAAAAATACGTGCCGTTTTTACACTTTTGTTTAGAAAAGGTATTAAAAAATAATTTTATAATGGTTTTTTTGCTATTCGCTTTGAAATAGACATTGTTCAGCTTATTTTGACTAGTCTTCTCGTCTGGATGTGTAAAATTTCCGCAGAAAAAACTCTCAAAATGCAAAAAAATTAAACTCATAGACGACATTTTCTATCTTTTTTTTTTCAAAAAAGATAAATCTACCTCTGATCTTCATAAAATCATTTGTGGCATAAGCAAGGATAGCTATGCTAGTGAAGGAATATACAGAAAGTGGTTTACCAAATTTTGATTGGGCTCAATTTAGCGAAAAAATACCTTTAAAAAAATATCGACTTGGATTGAGAATTACTATTACATCCACCTTATTCTCCTGATTCTCCGGGTTTTCATGTTTCCAGTATTAGAGCAGTTTTGATGTACAAAATAATTTCAAATTTCAGAAGACCGAAGTGTTCCACCAATTTCAGACCAATTTCGTTCTAATAAATTTGTAACTTTTCTGATTTGCATTGTATAAACACTGACCGAAACAAAAATTAGCTTTGTAGAAATGGGTGCAAAATTTCGGTCGTTAATTGCTTTCTAATGAACTTTATTAATAATCATCTGGATTTTCTTACAGATAGATAATTCGATCAATAATATTAAACAGCGAGTGGCATTGATACAGCGAAGACCTGCTCGGGTCGTGTATCTAAATACACTACCCGTCCTAGGTCGTCTACATTTTTGAACTGGAGAATTGATTTCCATTGACTTAAGAAAGTAGATAGCCTTGTATATTAAAGCGTAAACTTTTTAAGATCCAACATCATCCTCTTTATTTCAATGCGTTTCGACAGTAATTTAATGTCTTCAGACTAAAAGCACTCTAAAATATTGCTATCAAATCCATTTTCACTTATGTTCGTTTTAGCAACCATTTTTACTACTAAATTCCAAGATTTTTTTACGCTAAGCCATATAAACACCATTTGGAGCATCAATTGCGGCAAAAAAATATATGTTGAATGACATAAAAATGACTTTGACATTGAATTTCAATGAATCAAAACAAATGTCTGTATTGTCAATGAATAGAAACACGTTAAAATGTTTTTTTTTTTAAGTCCACATTAGTGTTTGTATTTATGTCTAGGTGCAATGAGCAAATAAGTATTTCTCAGTAAACTGAGCAACTCGCTGTCTCTGGTCAATATTGTTTGAAAAAGTTTACATTATTAGGTAAAGCCAAAAGTAATCAATTTGTTTTTTGCTTGTGAAAATCATTTTTTATTAAAGAAAACTTTTACAACATTCAACAAAATATTTTGTATTAACTTTTATCAGCTTAAAGGTTGATTTTTCACGGAAAAACTTATCCAAGTGCGTTTTTACTTCTTCAACATTGTTAATTTTTGTACGACTTAACATGTGCTCTAACGATCTGAAAAGGTAGTGCAATATCTGATTAATATGCTGAATGAGGTAGAATTTCCAATCCAAGCTAATCCAGCAAGACACGTTTGTTTTAGATGAGAAAAAGTTCTTCTTGGAAGATAATTTTGAACCTTTCTCGGAATTAATTCTTATCTTTACAAAAGGCTGCAAAGTCTAAAAACTATATCGAAAAAATAGTATGTTTGCACTTGCTTAAAAAATGGAATTTTCAAAATGAGTGAAAGCATATTAACCTCTTAAAGAGGCAAGACACGAGACGGCAAGAGTTGTGTCCGAATTCCAGTGATTCAGAAATATCATTCTTACACGTTGAGCTTTTGGCTGGAGACAGAGTTTGGAAAGAAACAGAGACGGAGAGAGTCTTGCAGTTCAGAGATTGTGAATGGGAAACGAAGACGGGGAGAGTATGTTGCGTACGATTGTACAGGTCGTTAACCCAAATTTATCGACAAATAATGATATTTGAATGTAATAATGAATCGATTTCAAGTATGTTTACTTAAAGAAATGACTGAATATTCTGTGCTATCCACAATGTTTATAATTTTTATAAGTTTATGATGATTTAAAATCAACTCACTACACAAAGGGTTAACAAGGACGAATCCAAATTTCGTGGCAGAAACAAATCTTTAAGAGGAATGTGTAGAAATAGTCGAAGAAAAATCTGTGTAATGCTTTAAAAATGGAATAAAATTCGAATTATCTTATTATATCCGTTATTTTAATTTTATATTTTTAAAACCGAAAACCGGTGGAAACCGGTTTTGTTCGAAAAATGAAAACCGGCTTTGAAGAATGTCGGTTTTTGTATAAGCCCTATTTGTACAAAAACCAATATTCCTTTCCACATACTGTCCTAAACACGATACCCAAAATAAATCACATGATTTTATATCTAATTGGGGGAAAAATGTAGAAACAAAATGTCGAGCGGAACTCGACATAGGACTGCAACTTTTTTCAGCACGGTTCACATCATATCTCAAGTTCTAATTAACTAATTTATTTCAAATTAGATACGAACTTTTTCTATGTAACCTTTTATTGTTCCTATCAGATTTATCTCAAAATTTACTTTTTTTTAAACAGTTGCCATTTCTCATCTCAATTCATTTAAAATCTTTACTAATTAAGAATTGTATTGTTAGCAATCTACACAGAACAATTATTAAGTTATTTTTAAATTGCCTTATTGTTTTCCTGGTTTTTTATTAACTTTTTGTGCGATTTTGGGTATATTTTATATAGCTGTTTCGAGTTATGCGGTTTTTAAGTCATAACTTTTTTTATGCGATTTTCCGCAGAACGCATCTAGCACGCAAAAAAAGTTTTAAGCGTATTTTAAAACTAAAAAAAATAATTTTATGTAAATCTCAATAAACAAAAAATGGCCTAGATAACTTTCTTAGAACGATTTGCACAGTTTACTAAGGAAAAATATTGAAGGCCTAAATATTGAATTTATTTAGCAATCGTATAAAATTGAGGATTTAAATACATTTTATATAGAAGCGTGTTAATTTAATAACAGATTTATATTAAGATTTGGCTTGTGTATCTAATCTATGTAGTAATCTTCGGTTATTAAATTTTGATGTAAAATCAATGCTTTTTTCTGCTTTGGCATCATTAGATAAATCAGATTTATCTGGTATGATCTTTTTGGCAATCCTTATATTTTATGGTTAAAATCGAGCGATTTGCAATATGCTGATGTTTGATGAGTATGGTCTCTGGCGCCATCGATATGAAAGTTTTGTCCAACGGCAATACAGCACGCCAATAAGAAGTAAAAGCTCGCAATCGTTTACCAAAACTCGAAATATCAAATTCGCAAAGATTCAATAATGGATCGAGGCAATCGAGAATTGAACGGCTACTTTTTTTACGACGAACAAATGCGATAAATAACTTTTTTCCCAATAACCTTTGAGATTGGCGCACGCGACGCCGGCTTCACGGAATGATGGGCAATTTGACAAGTTTTAAATTCGAAAAAGGAGGATCAAACCGCGTTCGGATCACGATCGGTTCATCTCGCGGTCGTATATAATTTTAATGGCTGTCAAATGAGATAATTAGAATCGATTCTTTATGGATTAATGGACTGGCAAAAAAGCAGCATCGGCGAAGCTGAAGAAGCGTGACTTCAATCAGCAACATACAAAACAATATGACCTTTATTGTGTTTCGGCCAGAATTGATTTACGAGCGACGCTTTCTAAGAATGCTCAAATTAATTCATTTGTCAGCTTTTGTTGTAGTGGCCATAATTATTCATGCATCTGTTAATTAATTATTCATCGGCAGATGTCATGTTTTCATTCATTATCGATGTAAGCGTTTACATGCAGGCGACATCCATCCAACTTAGTATGCAAATACCGGAAACTTTATGTAAAAGCTAATTTTACGCCGTCGACACGTTACAAGGGCGCCGCCACCAAATTTCCAAGTGAAAATTCGAAGGAATCCTTCAAAGCCTTGACGCAGAATGGAGGAAATTACCCAATAAAAAGTCATCGCCCCACATAAGAATTGTCAGAAGCGAATATTCCAACATTAATTTCCATAATATTATGGATTGAGCAATCGAAGTTTGCATCTTTTGCGTGCATCCAAATATGATCTGCCGTTTTCATTTCAATTGCAAATTTGTGACGTCTTATTAATGGATTTGAACCCTATTTGATCCATCATTAATTAAATCCATTCAATTTAAATATTTCTGATCATAATTAATTTATATACATTGATCGATGCCATAGACTCATAATAAAAATTTGATTCTTCAAATTTATTTTTAAATGTGTAAGACTAAGTATTCCCAAGTTAAAATGTTTCATTTCCACACATTTTGTATGTCGGTGCTCAGTCTTAGAATATTAAAATAAAATCAGAAAATTTCTCGAGAAATTTTCTGATTTTTCTAACATTTTTGAAATCAATTTTTATCGAATAAAATAGAATTTGTACGACTATTTTTGTTCCATATATGACAAAAAAATATAGTTCTAGGTATGACAAAAAATGTTCATAAATCTTATAAAAGAAAAAAAAGATACGATTTTTAATTAAAAAAAATAAAAACAAAATGATGTAATGTAATTATAACGTGGAAGGAAATCCAGGGAGCTTATCAGTTTCGGATTTTCTATTTTCAAAAAGAAATTTCTGCAAAGGAGCAGTGATACTCGGATGATGACGCCACTCCAGACCTCTCAAGAGGTGTCCTGAGGATCTCCTCGGGAAGATCTTCACCATTCAATTAAGAGACTACCCTTAGGTAGACCATCACCCGCTTGCTCCGTACTAGTACTTATACTGTGGTTTATAATACGTTGTGTCGATTGTTTGATCCCCTGCAGTACATACTTCATTTCGACCTCTCTATCACCGAGCAAATGAAATCATAAATGTGTTCCGTCGTTCATCGCAGCCGACTCATGGGTCGGGACTATTGTTACGCTTTACGCCGCAATCACGCATAGCGTCAAGATGCTCTCAACCACGGGTTTGCGTGCGAACAACGCGACTTTCAAGTCGTGGCGACGAAGATAACGACCCCCGTAAATCATATGGAGCCCCAGTATTCGTTATAGTAATTCAATTTGAAATATTAAGGAGAAATTCAATCAATCAGAGAAATTAAAATCATCGTGAAATCAGAATCCCTGGTTAGAGTCTTCTTTTTTATGAAATTTATTCTACAAAATTATAGAAACAGTTTGAATGAAAATAAATTAGATAATTTAATAATGAGAGGTATTTTTGGTCTATAGTCTAATATATAAAAATGAATTGGGTTTTGTTCGTTTGAAATACGCTGCCATACCGTTCATCGGATTGCAATAAAACTTCGCCCATTTATTGCCAAGAATTTTGCAAGTAGCATAGGCATAGTTTAATATATAAAAATTAATGTTTGTTTGTCTGTTTGTAATGCGCTACCATACCGTTTATTCAATTGCGATAAAACTTTGTCAACTTATTGTTTGAACTTTTTAAAATAATATAATTATAGTACAATTAACTTAAAGTAGATCTAATATATAAAAATCAATGTTTGTATGTTTGTTCTTATTTATAATAAAACCAAAAAATAAAATACATTTCATTCTTTCTATCATTCCTAATTAAACGAGATAACTCTTTAACAGCAACGCGCCGGGTACCAGCTAGTATTTAAATAAATATAGCTATTTAAAATATACGAGTTTGTTTCCTTAACAGACATTTGTTTAATATGATAAATTATCTTATATGGACGTTTATAAGTAAACTTGGCAATGGAGTAATTCTTATATTCCAAAATTTATGGAAATAATTTTAAATATTTCCTGACTAGGCTAGTAAATATACTCGTAGGAGTTCGAATGAAAATTAATTTATCATTTAAAATGTGGATTTAAATGCTTAAAATGTGTTTTGGTCAAAAACCATATTTAAGAAAATATATTCTAGTTAAATTTATTTTAGTATGAAAACATGTTTAAATGCCTTTAATATATATATATATATTGATGCATTAATTTTCAGATTTTAATCTCAATATACAAGTCAAATCACGACCCGGGCAATTCCAAATTCTCTCATAGTCATTCGATGCTCCGAATTATTGATATAATAATTTTATATAAAATTTATTTTTTCAGTCCATATAATTTTATTTTTATATAAGAATTTGCTTGTAAATAATATAAACAAATTATATTTATTTCAAAATTATGAGAATGTCATAATTTGCCTTTTTTGTAGAATAAATTTTACATTTTTCCACCCTTATTTTCCATTCGATTTGTGATAATTAAATATAATATATTTGATAAATTATTTTTAATAATCAGTATTTGAATATATCCATATATTTTGAATTGCCTTGAATATCATACATAAATACCATAAATAAACATGAACTGAGGTGAACTTATTCAGCGCAAATTTAATGTTAAATGCAACGTAAATAATTGAACCAAAGCGATTCAACGGTATTTGTGAAGCAAATTGGATCTCATACGTATTTCGTCTGAGGTCATTTCAAACCAATGTCGATATGAACTACATATTTAAGTTTTTGCATGATTGAATATTTGATTCGATCGAAAGCATGGATTGGGGTTGTTATTGAGGGTGGCGATCATATGAAAACACTTATTATAATGTCTCATATAATTTAATCCGTTGATGATAATGATTCCATTGAAACGATGTGTTGATCGAGTATTTAAATTATAAATGTCGCTTCATCTATGTAATATGATATTTTAGTTAATATTTTGCCAAATGAAGAGGCAAATATTTCAAGGCAATTTGTGAATATTTCACGGCAATTTTTTTTCACACCTACACGACATTTATCGACTTTTTCGCATTAATTGCTTAGTGACAAACGCGTCTCGTTTTGAAAAATGTCTCGAACTCGAGAAATTGACCCTTAATTAATTTGAAATTCTTCTAGAGACGATTTGATAAATCGAAGGCGTATACATGACCGTTATTCGGACTCCGTCCAAATGTTTATTTACAAGTCACGAAACGTGTTAGGAATTTTTGCTGCAATATAAAAGTGCCCAAGCATCTCTCCGAGAAGATCGATGACGCATATTTCTTCACTTTTGTAATCGACTTCCCGATTGCAGACCGTCAAAGCCTCCACTTACCAAACAGAACGCTTTATGGTCGAAAACGTTTCCATTAAAGTTTCAGGGAGATTGAATATCAATGTTCACGTGACAATCGCATCAATTAAATCCCCGTCTTGTATTTTATGGCCGTACATATAAACGTCGGGGAATTCCATAAAACGCATTAAAGTAACAATTAAAGCCATAAAAGTTAAACTTGATACACGCGACGGTCGATTTATGCGAGAATCGTTTAACCTGCGTGCGCTTAATCGAAAAATGCATCCTCAACATCTCCCATAACTATTCGACACCATAACTAGAAAAATCTAGAGTTCATCTTTCTTCATCTGGAGGTCAATATATAAATTTGTACAAATGCGCCATTTATCCTCGTTTCTCCAAAAGCGCCATTTCATTGCCAAATCTTACTAAAATAGCCGCTCAGGGCTCAAAATTTTCAAAATCAAATCCCAAATATGAAAGATTTTGAAAGCCCATTATTATCTATCAGCCGGATACCAATCAATTCCATTTCCACTTCCGGTCGCTGAATTCCATCTGAATTTTTTGCGACCTCTAAATTCATGCGCGTCTATAAAGCGAATGTCGCGTTATACAACTCTTTCTAATCGACAAGGATCTCATCAATTTTTTGTTCCCCGCGATTCGATTTTTAGAAACGATCGTGGCTCGTTAATGATATATCGATCGCGTTCAATGTTCGTCATTTAAAATTGCATCATTTTGGCGCTATTAGGGGTATCGAAAAGTATTCGCGTATTTTGAGAGATTATGTTTGAGCTCAGCTTGTGACCGAACACAGTTATGAAAACATCTCTGTAAGTTATTTCATTTGTCGAACAATTTGTTAAACATTATTAAGAGATGGATTAAAATGCCACAAACGCCAGTAAAACCCTGTGATTAATAGGGATGAACCGAATTTGATGAACTTATTAAAATTGAAATGGCTTATCTTATTCAGATATCTGCAATCCAATGCTTCCGAAATATATCCTATTTGAAATTAAGGATTCTGTTTTTCACTTGTTTTCATTTTTTGAGAAAAAATAATTCTCAATTTCATTTTTCAAATTTCTCGAAAATTTCCGAAAAATTTTGAAAAACAAAAATAATTAAAACAGTATAGAATAAGTTCAGGAATTATCTTTTGATTCTTAAACAAAGATAAGACGGCTATTAAAATAGGAGATTTGTTAACATTTTTTTTTTGTAATTACTAGGTAAAGAAATGTCATTTTTTTGTTTATTGGAGAAAAAATTTTTTTTAATAAAAGATGTACAATATTATTCAATTAAATAATTTCCATTGTTATTTATAATCGCCCTCCACATATTAGGTAGCTTTTTAATGCCTTTTTCATAAAATTCGGCCGGTTTTCCACTAAAGTGAAAACCCAAATAAATTTTCACTTGTTCCACAGAAGTAAATTTTTTATCGCGAAGTGAATGTTCTAATGACTTTAAAAAAAAATGTCAGGAAAATATGGTGAATGTTGCAGCACTTCAAAATCCAGTGTAGTGAATTACGCCAAAAAAATCCCACCAATCCCACCTTTTTCAAGGATACTGACGATCGAGGGGTAGAAATAGGTACTTTATTTCAAGAAAGCCACTGGTTTTTCTTCTCGGACTGTTGTAGAGGATCCACTTCTCACCCCAGTAACGATCCTTTTTAAAAATGGATCTGTTTCATTCCTAGATAATAGCGATGATCAAATGATTATCCGTTGTTCCAAGACCGTTAATAACAGCTTGTGCGGTACCCAAATTCCCTGTCTATGTTTTTTTACCGAGTCTTTCAAATGGTCTTTTACTGTTGACCAGGAACAGCCGATGTCTAGCGATAATTCCTTTATTGTTTTTCGAAGATCAGATTCTTAGAGAGAATTTAATGTGTCATCATCGATTATTTGAGATCGTTCTGATTTTGTTTTATTTTTCGAATCTTTGTCGCCACTTTTGAATTTTTTGAGGCATTTATGGCATTTTCGAATATTCAATATGTTGCCATATGTATCACAGATGCTCTGGGTAGCTTCTTTTGCTTTTAATCGAATAAAAACAGTAAACAAGATCGCAAATGGGTCTCATCAATTTCTGGCTTGGACTTTTTCACTATGGCTAAAAAAATATAAAAATATTTTAAAAAGTAAGAAAAATAATAGAGCTTTAAATTGACACCAATTTTGATATATTCACTCGACAGGAACCCGAGGTAAACTGACGGCAAAGACGCAAACCAAAAAAAGTGATTTTTTTCCGCTTTATCTAATATTTAGAATCCCAATAAACCTTTTCAAATAGAATGCATTTTGGTAGAAACCTGCTTAAACGTAGAGCAAACTTATAAACAAGACAAAGAAATAGTCCTCTTTTGAATAGCATTTTGACTGGTGAATCGATTCAAAGATATAGCTGATGTGAAAATGCATTTAAAATTGTTTTCTTTTTACAAAAAAAGGATTGAAGGATTATCAAAATGATGATAATTTTTTTAAATGCGCGAATATTTTTCAATACTCCTAATATAAAGTTTTTAAACAAAAATAATACGACCGTGCCACGCTGCGAAAACGCTTGTGAGATTTCATCCTATGATGGAATTAAAAACTATTAGAGATTCTGTTTTTTTCGATCATTTTAATTTCTTGAGAAATGAGAATTCTCGATTTTATTCCTAAAATTGCTCCAGAGAATTCACAAGAATTTTTTTATAAAAAAAACAACAAAAAGTATCATTTGTTGCTTAATACAAAGATAAAACAAGTTGAAATGTAACAAAAAATACTTTAAAACAGAATGCATTTTATCAGAAACCCATCAATATGCAATGCAACGTTTAAAAAATGGAAGTTATTGTGATTGTATCAAAAATATTCGTATAATTTTTCTTATGCAGAAAAAATTTATATCAAAAATGTCTCGAGTAATCGGAAAATTTCTCGAGAAAAGTACCTATTTCTTTATTTTGTTTTATAAAAAAAATAAAGGGGACTAGGATTTTCTTTTCTACTTTTCGACTAGGATTTTAACTGGTGAATCCATTCAAAGATACAGTTAACGTGGAAATGCATTTAAACTCGGTTTTTTTAAAAAAGGGTCGAAGGACTTGGAAAAATGGTGATAAAATTTTTAAATGCGCGAATATTTTTCAATACTTCTAAACAACAATAATACGATAATATCTCGCTGCGAAAACGCTCATGAGATTTCATGAGACGATGCGATTAAAAACTGTGAAGTTGTGGAATTCAAAAAGCATTTTGACACAATTCAAATTAAAAAACATTATCTAGGATCAGTATTTAAGTATGTTTTTATCTTGAAATTTGATTCTTGTTTAATCATCATCATTAAAAATGAATGAGTGTAATGGTTTTCGCTGCATTTGTTGAAATTTCACAACGAAAATTCAACAGAATGGAATTTCTCAAATAATGGAAGAATGTGAGACATTTTTAGCATGTTCGAGGGCGAGGCGATTTCTTAAATATATTTTTTCAACGTAGGATTTCGACTCTTAACCACTATTTTGCGGTCAAGTCAATGATTAACCCACTTAAAGCCGAACAACGATATATGGTGGTTGGCAACTCTTGCGCAAAAGTCTCAAAGACGATATATCGTTGCGTATGCAATTGAGCCCTAATATTAGCCCTGTTTCAAAATAACTTTATAGAACTTTATATATTTTTATTTATTTAATAGATCATGTTATTTCAAAGGATTAATCATAACAAGTATCATCGACTGAGTATGGAATATGAAGTGTAGCCAAAAATGGTTCAAAAACAATAAATCTGTCAGCAAGTCAATGATGTTTTTGGCATTTACTAAAATAATATCTCGATTGGATGAATCAATATACGAAGGCGGACAAAAATAAGGATTTGGGTAACGATAGGTGTAAGGTTTATAATAATAATTGATTATAAATACAATTTAAATATAAAACACATCACTCAATAAGTGTGTAGGTTTTTTTTTTGAAGAAATTGCGATAAAACGACCCCAAATGAAATAAAACATCAATGTGCAAAAATCCTAAAAACTTATTGAGTTCTACTTTTGTAATTTTATTATAATCAATGTTATTTTTTTAATTTTTTTTTTTCACATACCTATACAATTTTTGTAGGCATTAAAAGAGTTAAGCTGAGTTAAGTGATATTTGGTCATAACGTCGCGCGTTGAAAGGGTTAAGTAAATTGTTTTACAAGCATATTTAAATCTTAGCTTTAGCGTCTTTATTTAGTGCATTTGAAATGTCGACCGTTTCGCTTTTGCTAATCAATGCATTATTATAAATATGGAATTCTGCCATACGACAAGCAAAACTATTCACATGTTTGGTTTATAAATACATACATGCTTTTAGCCAGCTGCTGTTCGTAAAATATTCGCATTTTTAGCATCGTCTTAATCTTCAAATCATCATCGATAATGAACAGCACAAATAAACTACTGATTTTCAAATACGCTTTCTTGACTCATTTTATTTACGAAATAGTGAAATTAAGTGGTTTTATCATTATTCGTGAGTCGAAACGGCGTCTTGGGATTCGGTGGAGAATTTATGTTGTTCGATGGCTTCCAAAAGAAGGAATGTTGGGTGAAAATGAAGTGGTTCCTCGTCGGGAAGAAGGAGAGTCGGCTGGACGCAGAGAAGCGTTCTTGCGCAACCTGTTTACCATCTTTCCAATTGGAAAGTATTACGTGAGCTGTCGCTTACGCGAGTTATTCAATAGGTTGTGACGTCACCGTCGAAGCCTTCGTGACCTCCTTCGATACCGATCGCAACACTCACTGTCAATATTCACAACAAACCTCTCTCCCGACCTGGACAAGGGCACTTCTCCTTCTGCTCCTCGACATTACGGATGCTGGGAAGCAGCAGGAAGCAGCATCGACAAGGCGATTATTTACAATTTCAATGTATTCAATAGCACACTCGATTCGCTCAATTGCCGCATTCGACGTAGACGTCTGCTGTTAAAATTACATGTTATTTGTCTACGCAAAAAAAGAATGATGCACTTCTATTCGATTCGGACTTCAATTCCGGATACCAAAATAACTTCCAAGACATTTGACACAAGCTCAAAACATTAACAAAAAAACAAGGATCTTAAAACTTCATGTTAATGAATTTGGGAGGTCTTAAATTGGCTATAATCATGGTAGTCAAAATCTCCGAAACACCAGATGTAATAAAGATCAATTTAATTCAAAATCTGATTAAGATCTCATTTAAATGTAAAATGGTATTGAATTGCTCAGGTACCGGGTCTTTCATATTGTAAAAGCAATATTTGTCAAATTTATTGTAAATTCTTCAATAATGTATGGCAAATTTCCATGGAAGGTTAAAGCGTTGAACAATGTGTGCAAATTCTCAAATTCTATTTTTAGAATCAGTCATATTATAAATGAAATATATTAAATGCGTACAGATCATAAAAAAAATGCCGCAAAAGGCTCTAAAAGAGGACGGAGGTCGCAATAAGGTTTGTATGCTCAATCGGTCCGCTTTTCGGATCGTTGATATGACGAATGAGTGGCTCGCGATCGGATACCATACTTGAACATGACGATATTGAATAAAAGAGGGTATATATTATAAAAACGGACATAGTCAATCAGTGTTGGTTCATGTAAAGTAGAATGCTTGAGTAAAATAAAAACCATGCGCAACTCTTAATCGGGTCGGTATTCTGCGTTTTGCGCCCATAATAAGCGTCCAAAAATTTATTTTGAATTTATTTTTCGAGAATTTTTAAGAAATTTATGATAAACGAAAAAATGTATGTAAAACATTATGTATGTAAAATGTATGTAAATTACATGTATTGCATGTAATTGAAATATATACGAATTATATTACTTAATATTATTTTTAAAATAAGCATAGATATTTTTATGGCAGAACTAATAAATTCAGGATGTATCTTTTGTTTCTTAAGCAAAGATAAGATGAGTTGAAATATAAGAACTTTGTTAATATTTTTTATCATATCAAAAACCCAAATAAAACCTTTCAAACAGAATGCATTTTGCCGGCGTTATAAAAATGGATTTGTATCTAAAATATTCATACAAATTTTATTTTATACAATAAAAATTTCTCGAGAAATCAAAAAAAAATTTTAGAAAATAAAAAGATGCTGAAGAGCACTGAAGCATTTCGTCAGTGCACTGGATGAAATTAACTTATTTTTCAATGAAAATTATTCATATTTCCAAAAAATGGAATGGTCAATATTTTTTTTTGAATTCGAAATTTAAAAAAAATCGTCAAGGTCTTGGTCAATTAATTCCAACTTAACATGATCGTACCAAAGCACTTATGGTGAAATTCGTCATATTTGCAAATGACCTCACGCTTGATGAATTAAAATATTTTTTCATCATCCAACAAGCATTTATCAATGATATATAATTTGGAAACGATAAAAAATCACTGTCAGATTTAATGATAGAAGATACAAAAATATCAATTGGATGAAATACAAATAAATGTGTTGAGCAATGTATTTAATTTATTGTAAAAAAAATCCTTCATGAAGCACCAAGTCAAGTGTTACTAAATGTTAAGTGTTGTCGGATGAGCAGTGAGCGGCGATGAAAAGCGCGGACCTGCCTAGATCATAATTTATACCACATTGACGTCGATATATACGAATATTTTTGGCAATGTCTGAAAATTTAGAATTTAAATATTCTGACACAGTCATTATGCTTCAAATTAGATACACCTGGTCTGATGAAATCTGCACAAATGTCGATTTATAACACATTTCTGAATTTAATAAATATTTTCAAAATACCAGGAAACTGATATAATCACGCTTGATATTTTTTGGTTATAAATGTAATTTTATTTATCTGACGTGTGGCAATTTTTTTTTGAAAAATAAAGTCTGCAGAAAATAAATTGCAATCGTCGCGTGCGATCTATTTGCGGCTAAATTTTTGCAAATCGCCACGCAAATTAATGACGATTTTTTATCGTCGCTTAAAAAAAGGAGTTTGCATCGCCATTTATAAAATTTTTAAAGTGGAATTTAATGATTTTTAAAGCTCAATAGATGACGATTTATTGGCACAGCTGGTAATGCAAATCATACGTTCTTACATGGACATGCATCTCGGAAATATAATTCTTTTGAATGGCATTTGATGCGGCTATTTTGGAGTCGGTATGGTAATGACGTTTTTTTAAAGAACGAACGATCTGGAGTCCTTGAAAATTATTGCATTATCGAAATGACCTTGAAAGTAATCGGTCGAGATAACGAGCTCGAGGACCCGACTCCGGCACGTTTCTAGTCGTCTTCTTCGCAATTTTCCGCAGCCTCAAGTCTAAGGTCGATTACAAATTATGTGTTTTTCCTGCGGATTCATCGCGCGTGGCTTTTCTGAGTGGATTCCGTGGGAAAGACTTCCACGACAATGGATGATCGGATCCGGGAGGACGCGAGCTAAAGTCCTGGTGTTGTTTAATGTTGTTGACGGGGAATGCAGTCGGATGGCCGAAAAGCAGAAAAGCAGAAGAGCAGGAAAGCCGACCGGTTCGGGCGTATCACATATCATCTGACCTGATACGGAAAACGACTATTCTCATTTTGTCGGTGCGGTCACGGACACCCAGACGAACAGATTCCAAAATAAAACGAAAGTTATTAAAATTGCGTTGGAATTGAAGCGAAGGCCGTCCAACGACTATTAATCTGTAAATAGTGAAATCTCTCATTGAATTGTTGACTCTGTTGTGTCAAAATTAGCATCTTCTTCGAGAGCCTCTCCTATCAGATCGACCTTCGTCGAATCGTCCATCAATCGGGACGATTCTTCTTCACTCTTCGACTTTCTTCCAAACAATCCAAAACAATTACACTTGGGTCTGTTTTTATGCGATTTTGAAGCTATGCGATTTTCAAAAATAATGGAACCTATCCTTCATTTTTATATAGAGGACAAAGCTTTTTTTTATGCGAATGCGCATAAAAATAATCTTAGATTAACACTAGTGCAAGTCACAACCGTTATAATGTGAGTGTATAAGGCGATGGGAGAACGAAAAACTTAAGAATTGCATGTTTCCATATCATGAACTGCGTAAAAATGATGGTTAAATCGTCGCAAATTTTAAACCTTTGAGTAGTGAGCTAATTTAAAATCATGATAAACTTAGATGATATATTTGAATGTCCGCCACTCAGGACCGTCGCAGTTTGTATGAAGCTTGTATTTAAATAAATCTCCGAGCTCAACGTGTGTTTTTTAAAATAATGGAACCTATCCCTGGGTTTTCTATGTAGTTAGAATATTTTTTTATGCGAATTTTTTATCGAAAATCGAAAATTCTCGAAAAATTTTTCCATTTCTCGAGAAATTTCTCGCAATTAATTTTGTATTGAATAAAATAAAATTTGTACGAATATTTTTGAAACAAATACTTTATAAATATAGCTTTTATTATTGTCTTGAATGTGATACGTTTACCAGGGACACTGGGCGCAGTCCCGCAATTGCACCCCGCGCCGGGGTTTACGCTTTCAAACGGACGGCCTCCCGGGGTCCGTTCACTATCGAGTCGTAAACAGTGGCAGATTACACTATTTTTTTACGATTTTAAATTGAAGGTTATTATTTCGTCTCAAATAGGTCAATCTCTTCCAGTCCGTGTAATAATCATCATTGTTCATCGATTGCGATTTGTATTTATCTTAAATTTATCCTCATCTATATCCAAATTCCAAGATTTGAATCTAAAGAGTAATTAGAACGTTTTAATACTAAAATTTTTCGTTATCAAAGACTATTGAAGCTAATGGAGATTATTTTGATCGAATTCACTATGTTTTATAAATGTTATGTTATTTTTATTGTCACTGAATTCCGAACGTTCATGCGGTACGCCCTAATATGAATTGCATTGCCTTCGTTGAAGTTTTGCTTTAAAAGTATTACAAAATTTCGATCACACAACATTAATGATGAAGTTAAACTGGATTCAGAATCAGATAAGGAATTTCAGAAAAACCATGAATGCATCCGAAAATGATGACCAAAAATTCCGATTCGAGCCCTTCAAACAGCATTTATCTTAAATCTTAATGACGTCTTTTAAATGGTGATTTATCGACCACCGAATCAGTTATTAAAATACGAAAGCTTACTTCAAATTCTAAATTTTTTGATATCAATATTCAGTAAGGATAAAAGTGATTGTTCCCTGAAATAATTGATCATTGAATTTGGCTACGTATTTGATGAAAGGTGAAGGCTCTGATGATTTAGTTATTGAATAAATTGAAGAACTGTTTGCGGAACGTGTGTCGAATGACGAAAATTTAGTTAACGCGCTCGTCACAAGCCCAAATGACGATAGCGATAAAGAATCTCATCAATTAAAAATAGGAAGCAACACAAAGACATATTGACTTTCCCATATATTTCTTAGTCTCAATTTGCATGATGGCATGCATGACCAATTTATCGTACAAATAGAGAAAAAGCTGTATTAATACATGGATTTCAAATAGTAAATGTATTGACTGAGTTGTTCAGACCAATATTGTATAGAAAAGTATAAATTATAATATATTTCATAGTTTACTTTAAAAGATAATTAGCGTACAATATCCATTTGGATCAACTTTATTAAATTAAAAACGTTTTTATAATAAAAATAAAATAAATCATAGTATTTGTTAGCATTTTGTGAACAGTCTCTCATGTCTATATTTTTAAAAAGTATATTTTTCATTTAATTCCCTGACATAGAGCTTTCAGAAAATATTTAATATCTCCTAAAGCAATGGAAATCTTTTTGGATCATCGTGTTTTTTTTATTAACTAGATATTCCTTTAATAAGATTTGATCAATATATAAACAAAAAAGTGGCCTGGACAACTTTCTTAGGATGACTTGTCCAGTTTACTGAGAAACGCCCATATGTAGTTATATAGTTAAAAAAATATAATTGGTAGTGCTTTAATATTGTAAATATAATATCTGAGAATGGTTCAAAGAATCTTAAAAATAATCATCCGTACAAAAATGGACAAAAACCTGGCAGTATTCTTGGAATGATTAAAGCGTAAAGTATACAAAGTTCCGCATGAGTCATGTCAAATTGACGATTGAACTTCTAAGCTTCTAAGCGACTAATAACAGTTTTCTTCGAACGTCCTTAGCTATCAAGAAACGTATACTTCTATTGTTTCGATGAAGGCTTTAGCGACTAAACAGTGAGATCATTCGCAGATGAAGTTCAAATAAAAAGCAAAACACAGCTACCAACATTGGAAGTGTGGGCGTTTGCCAAATTACAAATTGTAATGTGTGCAACTGACCTTAAAAATATCGAGCTCTATAATCTCCACTGATATATACGGAGATAATTTAAAGACCTCTCTTTGCGTTGACTTTTTTCGATTCACGGTCATTTAAAATACCAAAATTGAACGGAGCTTTCTTCGCAGCTCGGTTGGTCGTTGTCATCTTCGCCTTCTAGTTGTTCAATTGATCATACGCGCAATTTAAATAGTATGATGACCTTCGCACAGCAAACAGAATTTAGGAAGCACCAGCAGAAGACCTTCGAATTTTCCACAAAATAAACAATTAACGCGGTTTCGGTTTGTGGGTTTCAAACATTTCTGGATGATAACGCTCTTCCGAGATGTCGTGACGTACAAGTTTGTTCACCCGGATTTAAATTCTTCGCGAGATCTCCTCTCGACCCTAACTTCTTTCACACCTGATTGTCATCTTCCATACGCTCTTCACTAAACACTACCGCAAATAGCTCTGCAAAATGACAATTCATACGAGCAAAACAATTCACCGTTGGGAATTCACAAGAAAATCAATTGCTCATGAAACTTGCAGAACAATATTGTTGGTAAACATTTCTTGAAATATTTTACAGGAAAATTCCAACCATTATTTAATTAAATGTAAAATGATTCATAATTCAGGGTGTCAATACATAAATTTAACGTGTTTATTTAAAAACCACACGCAACAACGATTTGGAGCAGCGAGTGGCCATAAATATGCGCGCCAGGTACTCGGCTCGTCAAATCTGAATCTTTCATACCATTTAGAATTCAAACTGTCCTCAATCCGTTGGATATTTGCAGTTGAGTGCGGATATATAAATTGTCATAAGATCGTGCTGTAAAGATACCCCTACACGTTTAAATATTACGAAATGCAATCCATAGCGCTTCACAGTACAAAATAGAGAGTCATCACATCAATTATCAATAGATGACGACAAAATAAACATTTAAGATCGTTGGCGGTATTCATAAAATCATAATAAATGATAGAAATCCGTTTAAATAATTTATATACTTAAAACATTATCATATCGATGAGCTTAAATGAATTGATATCAAGCTACAACAAATACATTATTTTGTTATTAAAACTATCGACACGTGTGTATTGTTCATGTTATGCGAATAAATGAACGAATATTGTATGCTATCAACAGTGTAAAGGTTCATTTATTGATATACGAGCTTGACTCACGCTGCGCGGTCCCGAAAAAAAATGCATTTTTGCAGACGATAAGCTATGCACAAACAGCATTTGTGTTTAAATTGATTCACTAATCAATGGCTTAAACTACATTTCTGAATATTTTTAACCAATGTTTAAATGTATTCCAAAATATACTTTAAGTTTTTATTTATTATGTTTTAAAAATTATAACATTAAGGTGACCTCCGTTCTGATCGATGCATTTTATCAAGGTGCGGCAGGAAAACTACCTTATTTGAAACGTATAACCTGAAACGATAGTTATACCGAGAAGAGTAAATTAGTACTCATTTTAAAGAGCAAATTTTAACGTATGATTATTTAGTAATCATGATTTTTTTTAAAAAAACTGTCATACAATTACGATCAATTCTGTTCGTTATGTTATATATAAATGATTATTTAAACCGAAACTTATTATTTAATATATTTGAAATATGTCTGATTTCAACAAGATGGATTTAAAATCTTTATTATTTAAGTATCTTAACTCAATTCAAGAACGATGTTCAAGCTATTATCGAGTACATATCCGTCGATATGCTGGAAAGAGTGAAAGACAAGCTTCAAAATTCGATTATCTCAATATAATGACCAGAATACGTGGACAGCTTAATGATGTAATTTTAAAAATATAATATATTAAAACTTTAAATGTTTTTCTGTAACATCATAAAAATAATTAAAATGATATCGACTATATTGTTTATGTTATTAATTTTTAAAATGAGGTAGTTTCCCTGCCGCACCATGTATTATGATTTATTATAATCCGGATTAAAATACAATACTGACATTTTGGCGTATATATCTCGATCAAATTAAGTTTTTTACGATGCAATTCGTATCATAACGACATAATTTGAAGAATGGGAATGTTTTACGGATTCTAAAACAGCATGTTCAACGCCGGATTTGTCAAATAAATTTTTATTACAACCGTGTGTCATTTCTTTTTTACAATATGTTTGCAAGCATTGTACAATACGATTTCTTTTTATCATATTATTAATATTTCATTCAACTTTTTTACATGTGTGACTTCATTATTAGCACAAAACAGTTATTTATTGCGAAAAATTTATGTTGTGAAAGATGTAAAAATATCGATGAACACACACACGATTAATTGTTTATCTTTGATTTACGAGTATGTAGCTCTGTTCAATTATCTTTTTCAGGATTCGTTTGAAAGTGGGACTTAAATTAGATACGGGACAATAAGGCCTCTCTGTATAATGTTAAAGTTGTGGGTTTTTCAAGCATAAAAATAGCAAATCGAGTGCAATACAAGGGCCAATTGTTATGGATTGTAGTAGGTGCATAATGTAATTGTATATTGGATGACGTGACGCAATCGTCGAGATGAGAGCTGTTCGTAACCTTAGCTGCGACCATAAGTTAAGTCATCATTTTGAATAAATTTGAATATTGAAGGTCGACATAGTATAGGCGGTGTGACATTAGCATGAATTAGTGTATCAGGATTTTGTCACTCCATAATAAGGCGAGGCTCTCGGAGAGGATGCAGTCGCTCTGAACATACCTTCATGTTTATGCAAATCTGGCAAAAGGTCTTCACTTCATCGATAAATCATCGATGCCCAATTTTGCCTTTGCCCTGATATGGCGACCTTCGCTCTTAGCTGGCAAAGAGTTCAATACCAAACTCTTCATTGATGACTTTTATTACATTTCCCAAGCACGGCTTAACCTCACTTTTGAATTATTTTTTTACATGTACACAACCTTTTGAAACTGATTATTTTAATTTCTCGAGAAATCATAAAATTTGTTTTTTTTAAATTTTGTATATTTCTCGAGAAATTCTTACTCGAGAGAAGAGAAATTATTCTCGAGAATTAAACGGAAGAATGATCTAGATTATGTTTTTGACATTATTCCGAAAATAAAACATTATTAAAATCAAGTTCATGCATATCGTTCATCTAAACTGAAAAAAATCAAGCGGATTTACATCCATTTGAACAAATCATCCCATCCCAAAAAACTTATTGGAAATAAATTCAATCCAAAAAAATCGAATTTTTTATGAAGCTCATATGCCATTGGAAAAATACACACATCAAATTTGTCACCTAAAATTAAAATACGAGGATCATTTGAATAAGTCGCGGCATGATGTATAGTTGTTGCTGGTATATCTAACACTTTTACTGCGTTGTAATGCTACAACTGTGCTACACTGGCATCAAATGTCAAATTGTTCGTTATAAAAAGTTGCTTAAATAATGTCATCTTACTTTGATTTAAAAATGAATGAAATTAAAAGACGCTAATGCAACGTGTACACCGTATGTGCAACAATACTTTAATGACATGTACCATATTGTTTTGAATCAAAATTATCTAAAATCTGTGGGCATCTCAGACGAATGAATATTTTATATCCTAAACGAATAATTAGGTATGACAAGGCTATCGGCAAGATGGGTGCAGCGTTTCTTAACTGTTGATCACAAACGCAATCGAATGCAGATTTCTCAAGACTCTTTGAACCTTTTTATGAAGGATATCACTGATATTATTCATCGATTTGTAATCGTTGATTAAGCTTGAATGCACTGCCGTATAAAAAAAACAACAGGAACATAGCTATTATTCAACGGCATTTAGTCTGCGAGGGAATTGATTACAAAATTATTTTTTTCATATGAAATGTCCGATTTACGATAAGTCTTAAATGTCTCTCAAAACAATATGAATTTTATTTTTATTTGGCTGCTCGTATTTGGTCAAAACATCTATAATTATCTCATAATCAATTTAGAATAGACTACTGCAATGAACGTAATAAATTCTGGCTTAGAAAATGAGCCGCGTAGATGACCGATTAGCATCATTCATGACGAAAAGCTAAGAGTGAATGTTGAACGAAATTCATCGACTACTGTACAATATATTGTGCAGTATATTGACTCAGATTTCACTCATTAATAGATTATTTCAGGGTTTTGAACTATCAATCATATAAGTTTGAATGTAATTTTGGAACTTGGAAATGCGCGACTTACTCCCAATAAAATATCACTTCAGACCCATTAACGAATGATGAAAATATTTCGACGGTTTTATATCATCAAAGGTTCAAAGGAAAATTACATATGACGGAATCCGAATATTGTCTGACGTGTTAAAAAGTTCAATATTTGTTATTTATCATATATCATCCGATAAAACTGTTATAAAAGGTAATGTATTTATGCATCATCCTATTAATATATATCGGAATTAGTGTTTCTTCTCGAGAAATATCCAAAAACGAAAATTCTTATTTTCCGAGATTTTTTTTAATTTCTCGAGAAATTTTTGAAATTATTTTTTTATTTTGCGTAAAATATTTTTTTTTATACAAATAAAATAGTTCCATTTTTGAAACTCTAGTTCTACTATTTGAATGGTTTTATCAGGGTTCTAGACATGACAAAAAAATGTTCATAAAGTTCTTACGTTTTAACTCGCCTTATCTTTGTTTAAGAAACAAATGATACGTTCTGAACTTATTTAATTTTATATATATTTATTATTTATCAAAATTTCTCGAGAAATTAGAATCCCTAATTGGAATAATACTTATTTGCCTTTATTGTTAACTCTTCAAACGATCCTCGTAGGTCTGACGGGTTTCGACCTTCGAAGAGAAGTTTTGAAGCACCACGATACGCTTTATATAATAGTTGTATTTTAAATTTGGTTATTCGTATCCCGGAAACATATTTTTATAATTGTGTCAAAATGAGTTATGGCATTTCGGAACAAAATCTTCTCGTTGAATAGCATTAGTCGTGACCGTGCATTGTCACGGTGAAATACGACATTATTTTGCTAATGACGAATTCATAATATAATAATTAAAGCGGATTTGAAATTTAAAGTCATCGACAGCATCAATCAGCATCGAGCGTTTCATTGGATTTTATGAGCTCATCAAAAATGATTTCCTTACATTCTCACCTCAGCTTGTCACCGACGAGGCCTTGGAGCTCATTCGACGACACTTTTGCTTTACGACGCTGTTTTTAGAACCACTTTCGGCCGAATATTTTCCCAAACGTCGACGATGAAACCAGAAGCGATTCTCGAATAAGTCGGAACCCTAAAAAATAATAATTGAATAGCATGAGAATAGTCAATGAGAAATCCAAACTTAGCTACCTGTCAAAATAACAAAAGTAAACATTCATCAAATAATGTATATTTTCTCGCATGACAGTTGATCTACGCGTATACAAATAAATTTAAGTGAATTTACCTTGAATTTTTTTCATACATCGTCAAGGAATGCTGCTTAGGTGTCCCCCTTTGGGTTCAATAAATACTAATTGAAATATTATGTTTTCATAAGGCTCAAATAATTACCATGGCCGCAACAAGGACAAACTCGTGCATATTTCAAAAACTGCAATAAACGCATTCATTTTCGATATACTCTGTCTATATCTATTATCCTTAAACAAACAATGCATGAAAATCGACAAGCAAAATGGATGGCCCCCAATTAGAATGGCTGCTGTTAAATTACTCATTTGAGACATGTTTTCATTTCAACAAGGCACAACTGAAGTTGTTTATTCGATTTATGGTGATACATTGAAGGTTAACAAATGCCAATGATGATTTAGAACATTCGGATTTTTCAATCTCGCTGATAATCCTTCATCCGGAAGGTGTTTTTATCGGGTTTACCACGATTCTAACAAAAAAAACCCCTATTACGAATCCTGAAAAATGTTCATGCGGCCATATCAAGGCATCGAATCATAATTTATTACGAATAATTTGATCGATTACGTGATAAATCCAATTATTGTACAGATCAAATGTCGCGATTGCCTTGTATAAATCAGGCAATGATTGGAAAATCCTGCCTCGTTTATCATTTTCAGCTGACATCGTACTTTCAAAATGCAATTTAATGCAAATCGCATGGGAAATAATGCATTTTAAAGCCATATGCATTTTTGTTCTTAAAATAGATTGAATGCACCTTTTAATATTGAACATATTTCCGCTATTAATACTGCCTAAAAGTCATGATCTAAATATGTCCTCGTTTTTTTATGACCAGTTGTTACTCTAAATTTTTGCCAATATTAATTTGAAAATATTTATTTATAGAAAAATGAGTATTTTCTGGAAAATCAATACATGGGGATTGTTTAATAACATATAACGAAAGAAAATTATTTATCATTTAAATAAGAAATACATTTTTAAAAAATGTCTATTATCTATGTTTATGGCGCTTTTGAAAACAATATGTAATTACATACGGACGTTTTTTAGTAAACTGGGAAAGTTGCCCAGGCCATATTTTTGAAGCAATAAGCAGGTTTAATTATCATGCAATATTGTTCAAATTCATAAATTTATTGTATTAATTAACGTAATCTAAAGCAAATAGACTTAAACTTTTCCGCTGGAAATCGCACAAAAAAAGCCACGAAAAAAACTATGACTTACATAGAAAAAGTGAAGATTCGTTCAATGGATTTTAAAAAATGCATAACTCTAAAACAGTTATATAAAATATACTCAAAATCGCACAAAAAAATAGAAAACAATAAGGCAATTAAAAAATAGCCTTTTTGGTAAAATTTTAAAGTTGTATAATATTTTTTTAAATTATAAACTATCACCCCTGTATGATAATTTTCATTTAAAAAGTCATTTTTGAACTTATTTTTTCAGTCTTATATTTTTTTAAATAGTTAAAAATTATATTTTGACATAAATTTGGTAGAAACAATATTAGATTATGTAAAAAAGGTTCGTACCCAATTTGAAGTAAATCTTTTAATTAGAATTTGAGATATGATGTCAACCGTGTTGAAAAAAGTAGTTACATTCTGGTGCATTTTTTGCCATGTCACTAAAATAGTTATAACTCCGCACGTAATTAGAATTCAGCGATAGCAGAAGCAGAATGATTTCAACAGTCCAAAATTTTTTTTCCAAATTTCTGTTAGTGTAGACGATTTAGTTTCTATTTTATCCAAAATATCTCGATATTTACTTTTTATGAAATTTAAAAAAAATCGCATAACTTTGAAATCGCATAAAAAAGTCGCACAAAAAGAGATTTGAGTATATACCACTTTAATGACACAACAGGGAGCTGTTTTCGAATATTATAAAAACGTTTTTGATATAATAAAATTAATTCAAATGGATTATCTACGCTGAGCACATGAAGATTAAGTAATTATCTTTTAAAGTTAACTACGAAATGACAATGAATTGCCCATCCATCTAACTGAACTTGGTTATTATGGATGATTTTTGGCTTTTTGGCAAAATGAAAGCCTTTCTATCCATAATACTCGAACTTGATTTGGTTGTGCTTGAGAAAAAGGCTCATGTCATTGAAGTCTCGCAGTTGGTTCTCTTTTTTCTGAAGATTAACTATAAATATGCTATTTTCTTGATGATTTCCATTAACCTTTCAGCGTCTCTTCGCTGGTCTTATAGTGAATTAATCGGTGATTTGTGAATAATTCAAGCCGTGGATTAATTTATCCAATATATTTTAATTGGATTAAAATGTATGGAGCGATGGATCAAAATGTAGGTAATTTCATCCCTATTCATCGCATAATTCGCCCCAAATTCGGGTCGCATCCTATTCAAACTGTATAAATTTACACAAAAGTTGAAAAGCACTGATCGAAGATCCTTTAGTGTAGTTGTGCTTTAATTATAATAAAGCGATAACAATTAGGGTGTGATTTATAGCGAAATGGTCTCGGATGAAATGCATGTCATCCGACGACAGTTGCAGAAGCTACGATGGGTCTAAAGTAGAACCAGATTTCTCATCAGTATGTTGATGAATGCCATAATTAAAAAGATGGCATCGTTCGTTTCAGTTGGGGTAAATAGGTCGCGACGATTATCGTGCAGTTCCGGCTCAGCATCCTCCAGCATAAATCCTACATGTCATAAGGCGAAGGTCTCTTCTATTTATAAGCCTAACAAAGATCCGAGCCGAACTGATATCGTTTTTTAGCTATTTTCCTAGGAGCGATCAAAGTTTACAAACTTGCTCGTTTTGTATGAGAATACCGTTTACGATGTATTATATGTGAATATTAAAGATTCTCATTCAGGCGGATGTGGGTTTTGCCGCAAGTTTCATGTCAAGAACAAGGTGAATTCTAGGGCACGACCTTTTGTGCTTTTCCAATTTATGTATAACAGCCACACATATTTTCAACCGTAAGAAACTTCCAGATGCAACTATTATCCAAATTCAAATCACACACTGGGCGACATCCATCTTCAGCAAGTCTAATTCAAATTGTGTCATGATTCGGAATGAGGTTGAGAATAAAATCAATGTAAATAACGTCAAACCGTCGGAATTAAATGACGGAAAACCCCAATGGAAATGAAGATCTGTCGGCAGACGAGACAGCCCACAACAATCTTGCAAATGATGCTAGACAGAAACTACAAAGTATTCTGGTTTGAACAGGATCCAGAACATAATATCACTATATAAATATGCCAAAAAGATCGCACAGATCGATTGCTAGCAGCTATCAAGCAAATAAACATTCAATTTAAAACAACACCAAGGAAAATCTTTGATTTTTACCCTAGTCTTGCATAATAATTATTATTTATCCTGTTATTTGAACCGCCTTGGTATTGATCTACATTATAAATATAGATTTTGATTTCCCGAGGGAAAAAAATTCTCGATTTGATTTCTCAAATTTCTCGGAAATTCTCAAGAAATTTTGACAAATAAAAAATATATAAAACAGTAAACAGTTGTTTCTTAAATAAAGATAAGATGAGTTAAAATGTAAGAAATTTTCAAACAATTTTTTGTCATATCTAGAGCCTTAAAAAACCTTTCAAACAGAATAAATTTTAGCAGAAACCCCCTCATACGCAGTGCAGCGTTTTAAAAATGGAAATATTGGTATCACAAATATTCGTACAAATTTTATTTTAAACAATAAAAATTGATTTCTAAAATTTCTCGAGAAATCAGAAAAATTCTCAATGAATTTCATCTTTGCCATCCTTAATCTTACCTGAAATTCCTAGTCGAGGAATTTTCGCAACGACTGGGATTCTCATGGATTCCATAATGTGAAAATGCATTTAAAACCGTTTATTTCTTCTAAGCCGGATTTTTTTTACAAAAATAATGGTATATGTGTTAAATAATGAAGGATATTATATTGTATAATGTTGTATGTACCATATTTTTTGCTAAATACGTGAATATTTTTGGGTACCCCTAATTTAAGCAGTTTCTTATTGCTCGTTATAACCGTGTTTTACTGTATTATTGATGAAAATGATGTCATTTTTTACAATTAAGTTGTTTTTATTGAAATTTAAAAATTCACCCATATTATAAGCAGAATAAAATAATGCTTAACCATAAATTGGATGATATTTGATCAATTTGAATGCTTAAAAAGTGTAATATTTTGTGGGTCGGAAAATTGTAAACGACACGTGGTAACGTTTAAATATAATAATTTGAATGTTGAAAAGGCCTGATTGTGATGCAAATGAAAGACGATGGCCACGTCTCCTCGGAGGACCTTCCTTAACGGCCGAGCGCACGAATAATTCAAATATGACATTTGGTTTCGGCCAATGAGCGTCAAATGCACGAGCAAAACGCGACGCGCGGCCGCCAGCTTTATTTTAGGATAAAATTCACATATTTAAGCCTTATTGTAATAAATTTAATGGCGTTAAGATTCGCAAACGATCAACAAGCCAAAACTGTGTCGTAATATCCATATTAACCTGATTCGCACACCTTCAAATAGATAAATACTTATAGTTGCACAGTTCCATATAACATATGCTGATGGCTCCAAATCACTCAGCCAACGGAATAAATATACACTTATGAAAAATACAAAATCATTATGAAAATCGTCTCAACCGAAGCATGAATATTTAACTCGTCAATTTATTTCCAAAAAGTGTTGCTTTTTTATTTTCAAGCAGAAGTGTGCAGATTTCATCAACCGCAGAGATGAAGTCACGCACAATGCGTCAAGTTCCGCTTCACAGCCAATTAATTATTTTAATACCAAATATTAGACCTCAAAATACATCATTCGTATGAATATATATATTCAATCATCCATTTCAATCGAAATGGAACGACCACTTCATTAAATAAATAAAATATACATATATTCCAATTGAGACCAGTTATTGAATATTTGTGGTCATTGTTTATTTATAGATTTAAAAACAACTTTCGCCACATTAAACGAAATATTTTTTTAAAGATTAAACTTTGTTAATATATAGTTTATACTTGCAGGAATAACATAGGTATAGTAAAAATGTTGCCTAAAAATACTGCTTATTAAAAAGGCACATGAACACACAGGGTATGCGTGCATGCTTCTCACATGGATAGCTATATATGGACTGCCCACACCCTTCCCATTTATTATTGGACGGTTCGCAATACACGGAAAAATATTTGGTTTCCAAAAGCACTTCATTACAAAGACGAAGGATGCTCACAAGGAGCATCACCAAGGCGCCGGCAGTTATTCTGCGTCCATAAATCTAACAGGAGACTCGAAATATCGAAAAGAGGTACATTTGAATTCTTAATATGCCTCTCAAATAAAAGTGCCAGAGCCGTAACTAAAATATGAAGCAACCGTGACAAGTATCTTACTTAACGCCCCCCCCCCCCTTAAATCTACTAATACTATTATAAACGCAATATAATGTATGTTTTTAAATAACAGTTCCAAAAAATACCTGACCTAACGTGTAGATGACGGCTACTGTTGTAAAAAAATACTATGATAAAAAGTATCTAGATCGTACAGATCATAGAAAAAAGAGGACGAAATGAACTTAAGGTTAGTTATTCAATCGGTCCACTTTTCGGACCGCTGATATGACGAATGAGCGCCGGATCAGATGCCATATTTGAACGTGCCTACGAAACGATTACAAATTCTCATAGTGTACGTAAATTCTCATAAATTCTCATACGTAGCGTCTAGACAATTTCTATCTTGTAACCATGATAGAAAGTGTCTAGACACTACGTTGCTTACATGATCGTACATATTATAGAAAATGCTGCAAAAAGTCCTAAAAGAGGACGGAGTGGCCATAAGGTTTGTATGCTCATTCGGTCCGCTTATCGGACCGCTGATATGACGAATGAGCGGCTCGCGATCGAATGCCATTGCAATACATGATAAAAAATGAGGAAAGTGACAAAAATATTGTATCTAAATTCATTTTCTAATATATTAGTCCATTTTCAAATCTTATAAATAGCATACGCATCATTGCGGTAAAACCGCTGAAGAAACGGAGGCATTTAGAGTAAAATTATCATTCAATATAATGTCTGCAAGCCGTAGAAAGTATAATGGTCTTAATTATTCATTTTGCCCTAAAAAATAAAATAAAACTCACATATAAGCATAAGAAAGTACTGTTTGAAAAGGCAAAGCCGAAACATTTGTATTCAAGCAGAACCTTTCTAAACATCGTATTTCTTGATGAAAAGATATTCAAAATCCAATTAAACAATCATGCTAAATTGAAGATAGTATTTCCCCACATATTTCTCGAGAAATATCCAAAATCGAGAATTTCTCGAGAAATTTTAGAAATCAATTTTTATTGCATAAAATAAAATTTGTACGTATTTGATACAAACACAACACAAAGTATATTAGTGGTCTTTTGACAAAATTTATTCTGTTCCAAAGAATTATAATTTTAAACAGCTAGCGACCATGAAAAGATAGGACATATCTAGGTCATAATAAATCCAAATTAAATTTCTACAAATAAATATTCCAGTTCATAATTATAATAATATGAACTTATTAATAAAAACAAATAATGGAAAATGGAATGGAAAATGGAATGGTGTAATGGAAAAATCAAACAAAAAAACAACCTTATTTGAATGAAAAAGAAATACACCAATGTTTTGGATCAACGAGTGGCCATAAAAAGCGAGAACCTACGCAGGTCGTGATTTAAGTTGCGGTGATTGCTTTTGTTTTTTAATCACAGCGTCAAAAGGCATCGAAAAATAAACGTATATTGTTATCGTTTCGAAATTTTGTTTCGATAAAATATCATGCATAATTTTATTAGTACGGTTTATATTTCTGATAATCGAATAAATTATATTTCAACCCACTCTATTTTGATATCCTCATCATTCGATGTATGATATATGTACTTCTAATGAATAAGTATAAATAATTTTTTTTACGTTTTATCACGTTCGTTTATGTTTCTACGAATTTATGCAATATTCATAACGAATCAAAGACATTATAAGAAAACGAAAAAAAACTGAACTATCAAAGGTCGCCTTTAAAAAACGATATCGAAGCATATTTTAATACGCGATATTATTAATGTTGATCCATAAAAATCCAAGACAACATGAGCGTATAAAATGGTGATAAAATAAAATGAAACGTGTCCATTTTTATTGGATCTGAGCAATGGAGTTTTCCTTTTGGCGCAAAAAAAGTGTTTCGCATAAATGTCGTCGTTTATCATAAATACGAGAACATTTATAAATAAAGACACTTATTTCGATGATTAATTTCCAAAAATCGACTTAAATTACATAAGATAATATATCGGAGATGTGTTCAGAGCCCCTGTTTGTCTATATTTAAATAATACACATATAACCGCATTCTTATGCTAAAGGCGCGAACAGTTATTTGATTGTTCCAGTTGTTTTTTTATTTATTTATTTGTAAAAAATTCCGATGAGTCCTGACAAAACGATTGCAAATTATACAATAAACATTTAAAATTATTGCACACTCCCGGATATCGCAGAGATGAGCTTTTCTTATATATATCACATGAAATAATACGACCGTATAAATGACGACCCAGACCACTGAGAATCGCTTTAAATAAGGCTTTTTTTGAAAATGTCACAGAAATTATCTACATATTCCAAAACGTGAATTTTTACCTTAAAACATAATATTGGAATGGTTATTGTAACTGAGAAAATTGCAAGCATGTCAGCTTCGGATTTTCTATTTTAAAGTAAATAGATTTTTGCAAAGAAGTGGTGATACTTCGATGATGACACCACACCCGACCTCCCATGAGATGTCATCAAATCAGCGATGAACTATCAAAACAGCGTCAAACTGTCAAAAAAGTGGATTATTGTCGAAAATGACTCGGCGGTAATCAAAGCGAGTCATCTTCGAAAAGACTTAACGTATTCCGTCGTTCATCGCAGCCGTCTCGTTGGTCGGGACCATCGTCTATAAAATCACACCGCGATCGATCATGCTGAATCGCGGGCTTCAGTTGGGATACCAAATACTACAGTTATATTAGACCTTCTTTTTCAAGTATTTGAATTTGAAAATGCAATAATTAATTCAGATAAGATCTCTATGGCGATCAATATATATCAATTAAATACAAAGACGCTTAATAAAAAAGATGCAGCAGGGAAATTACCTTATTTGAATAGAAATTTTAATAGCAATTCCAATCTGCCACTCAGAATCAAACGCTTTCTCGGTGTCTAATAACATTATATTGTTGCATACTTTTTTGCTAGGATTATTGAAGTTATTTTCATGGTATGCATACATTTTAAAATGATTAATCTATCACGATATTTATATTAGATTTAAATTAATTTTGGAATAGATTATGATAATTTTTATTTGCTCAGTTCGCGCAAAAAATCGCAGTATACTTATTTATTTTTACTATGTCTTAATTGGATGATTTTTTTTCCATTTAAATTTGCATCCAAGTCTGGACGATGAGATTATATGAATTTAAAATATATCTGTGATTAATTCAAATTTTGATAAGGAATTAAATGAGACATCACAAGTTCAATTTTCATTATGTACAACAGGTTTTCCACAGCGTGACAAATGTATGTAATAGAAAAACATGATGTTTATGTATTAGTCATGCTTATTACTCTTTTTGTCAACGCTGTCGATTAAATAATTTGTGGTCACATCTCTGCGGTTTTTTTAATGTTTATTGAAAATGTTAAGTCTTTGCTTAGTATTACTGTAAATTTAAGAATTCTACCCCTATGGCTTGCGTACTGTGTAAGATCGAATGTTGAAATAGTGGATTAGATCCTGGACTTTTATTATAAAATCTTGGGAACAAATCTAAATCGGGAAAAATAATTCAATGTACCAATAAATTTAAAAGATTAGAAGGATTCATATTTGTGATTGGTTGTCTTGATTCGATTTAAGGGGGTATTCCAATGTGAACGCGTAAAAAAAGGCATATTTTCGATATTTTTTTTCTCTGAAACTATAGCATATAATTAAACGAATGTTTTTTTATCTTAAAGGCATATTTAAGGAGAAGGACAAAAGATTTTTTTTGATGATCAAAAATATTTATTTATTTATTTATGACAAAAAAATCAAGCGAATAAAAAAAAAAGTTTTCTGCTGGCGTAGGTACTTTGGGCTCTCCTGGTGATCTGAAATAGAAAATTGAAATAGTTTATTAATCTAGGTAACTGTCCCTATCGCAGGTACCTCAACTTTTTTATTTCATTGAAAATTGACAAAATGGCGGCGTTTTTTGTAAAAGAGAGAGAAAAACACACATTTTTTGCACCATAAATGAGGTGAAATTATAAGTTAAAATCTAAATATCAACAACTTGGAGGCACGGACGATAGCCATAATAGTTCTTAATATCGTATTAAAATTTGAAGTCGATACGCTTAGCCATTTTTTAAAAATCACCTACGCCAGGTGCAAAAATGTCGTTTTGAGAAAAACGCGTTTAAAGTTTTTAAAGATGAAAAGTCATAGAAAACTTACCTTTTCGACTGATCAGTAATGCCCCAACCATACAAGGTACCTTTTTCTTCGTCATAGACTTCTTCTTTAGCCGCTCTAGCTTCTCTCCTTGCGATTCGAGCGGCTTTTGAAGCAAAGGAGCTGCGTTGGTCTGGGCGTTGTACGCGCGCATTGTCGCAGTCCTTGGCGAAACTCAAGCTTCCAGGGCCAAGTAAACAGCCCATGACTTCCAAGATCTTAAGTATTCTTTTCTGACCTTCATCAATTATGCAAACTGCATTATAGGTGGCAATTTCCAATTTTTTTTGCCGCAATAGACATATTTAGGTGCCAAACGCAAGCATTGAAACTTTCGTTGTCATTTTGCGTGTTGGAACCTAAGTATCTCTCTAAAAGTTCATTTTGGCTCAGCTCTTCATAAATTGGCTTCAAAGTGTCTTGTGTTTTGTTATATTCATCTGTATCTTCTTTGCCAATTCACGTATTGCATGCTTTATAGAAACTCGATTTTATGATGGTATCAAAGATTATATCGGAATCTTTTCCAATCAGTGATACAATGCCTAGAAGAGAAGAAAATCCTCTCTTGAACCACGAACCATCGCTAGAAACCGAGAGCTCATTTTCTGGAAAGCCAGCTTGTACATTTAACTCTTTTTCTTCTCGAACGGCTTTACGAATCACAATGTCGTACATAGCGTTTACGCTTTCAGAGATAGATTTTATAATATTATAATATAAATTTACGTTAAAACTCTTGCCAATATCCATATATCCACAAAGATAGTTTATATTTTGCAAACCAGCGCCAATCAATCGCGTAACATACACGAAACGGCGGTATCTGCTTCGAAAACATAGCGCGCGCGCAGTTAGATGCTCTCCGTTGGAGCATTATAATTAGTCAACAAGATAGGAAACACCCAAACCGATTCTAGAATATCAATTTAAAGGATACAAACTATCGAAAAATGCAAAAAATAAAAAAACGATTTTTCGAAACGGTCACATTGGAATACCCCCTTAAGTTAATAAATAATTTAATTCTGAGATGATCAATAAAATCTATCTATAAAAAAACCCCTTTTCAAATAATCGTATCCTAACTTAACCATTTATAATAATAGAAAACTTTACTTGAAAAATCTTTTATTTAAAATTTAATAATGGAATATTTTTTATAAATCAAAATATGGTTCGCATATCAATGAAGTGAAATAGAATTATAAGATTTGAGACACTAACTGCAAATTATTCCGCTTTTTATGTTTATTTACTTTAGGCAGATTTTAGGCACAACAACTTTTGTGGCAAAATATCAGACAACCTTGAGGAATAATGAAATTGCATATGAAAGTCGATCAAAGTCAAGATCTAAGAATAATCTATATATATGTGTATAAATAAATGTATGTTTGTTTGACCCGTATGCATTCCTATACCATTTATTCGATTACTGACCCATAAAAGATACTGACAGTACTGTAGCGTGGGCGATTTACCATCCCCACGTAGTTGCGCTATTAACAGCGACATCTTCCATCTCTCTTCAGGTGCAATGTGTTATTTTAACAGCGCCATCTCTTGCGGCCCTACGGAGACATTGCACCTGCATACCGACCGATCTCTTTTTGCACCGTTGCCGGTTTGGAAGTGATGCGCAGGAGGTGGAAGTCGGGAGAGTCGTCGGTTAGCCTTGGTTGCGGGAGGTCGTCCTTCCTACAGCTAGATCTCTCTCGTGTGGAATAAATAGTCATTTAGAAAAGAAAGTCTTTCCATTCGACGCCCGTCTATTCCCATCCATTCGTCCAGCAACATCACGGCCCGATAGAAGAACGGACCTGCGCGCAGCTATCCTGCTGAGCACGTGGGGGACAGAGAGCCGCCCAGGGACTCATCGAATAGGGCACATCTTCAGATAAAAAAAATCCGTGTAAAAGTGGAGGTGCAACGCTGTCTCGGCTACGGACACTTGGCGACGATCTGTAAAAGAGAAGATAGAGGTAAAAAGTGTACCAAGTGCTGGAAAGAAGGCCACAAACCAGCAGTGTGCAGTGCACCCGAAGCACGATGCGAACCGCGCAAGGACGCGGGAAAGGATGACCGGCACCGGTGCGGAAGCACACAGTGCAATAATTTCACAGAAGCCTTTAAGAATCAGAGGGGCCAGTAGGCCACTCCGCTTAACACGAGAAGGCACCCTTCGGACAGGGAGAAGGAAAAAAGGGAGGGCTTAAGAGTCTGAACGTCGTGCACAAGCATATGCCTAGAGGCCAGCCGTACACGATGAGGGACGACCAAGGGAAGAGTTTAGTCAATACGAATCTGACACTACCCTGGGATAAAACCCAGGGTGTCTTATGCAAGATTCCCCTCCCACAGGAAAAAAAGACAAAGAAATCCAGTAGTGTCAGGTCTGAAAACCGTGCGAGCCATGGAATAGACCTGCCAAAATGCTCCTTCAGACAACTACAGTTGAAATAAGAAAAAGGTGTAGTGCATGCATACGAAGGAAAAATGGCAAATTTGAACAAATTTTGTAAATAAATTTAATAAAAATATCATTCAAGTATTTTCTTAGCCTTGACCCTGGCAGACTGGAAACTCTTCAAATTTAAGTACTTATTGAATGATTTTATGACATATAGCATATCGTTGGAAAGGATATAATCTAAAGGTTTTTTTAAAAACTAAACTAAGTTCAAAATAGTTGTTAGTTTTTCAAAACAGTTATTTACAAAAACAGTTATTTACAAAAACAGTTATTTACAAAAACAGTTATTTACAAAAACAGTTATTTACAAAAACAGTTATTTACAAAAACAGTTATTTACAAAAACAGTTATTTACAAAAACAGTTATTTACAAAAATAGCTATTTACAAAAACAGTTATTTAACGTTATTACGATTACAGATTTTAAAAAAATATGATGATTTAAATGTGAAAATTTGGGTATCTTTTCAAAATGTTGAAAAAAATCTATTTCAACCACCCTGACACTTTGAACACAGGGCCTATGTGTGAAACGTAGTAAAAGACTCCCTTAACGCCCAAAATATTTGATTGGTCTATGTGCAAAACAACCTGTACACAAAAATATGCGCAAGTTTTGATCCTTTCTAGTAGATAATTTTTGTTTTAATAATATTTTAGCTATAAATAATACTGATGACATCTCTATATAAAATGTTAAATGGATGGGTTTTAGTAAAAATAAAGTTTAAGGTGTTTTTTGTTTGTAAATTCGAAGCGCACAGATTTTTGCGCACGATATTTTTAATGTAATAAATACGCAATAAGTTTTGACTCGACCTAACATTGCGCACAAATATGTTTTTTTTCATAGGCATTTGCTTGGACGCAATGAGAGTTTAATTATTCAATATTGTGCGGACGTGGACGATGGTCCTTCAAGCAGCACGAGCACTCGAGTGGGTGGATCTCTCCATTATTTGCCTTCGTGATAATTAAAAATACATTTTTTTATAAACTGGTTTGCTGTTTTTCTATGACCTTTGCGGTAATTGAATTATAATTTAAAAATAAGTATTGAATTATCGGAGAAAAAAGAGGAGCTTGACTGACGTCGATTATCCAACGCAGTCGACAGCCCGTTAACATCGAGGATCGGGTGCAGGAAGACAAGTCCTCGACTAATTTGGTCTGATGCACTCACCGGAAGAAGAGACGACGATGGCTGGAGATGATCGACCGTGAACTTTGAGTTGTTCTTCGATGGGTCGCAGTGATCGATGTGACTTGGATTGAAAGATCAATGCCAGGTGGAGCGGGCGCCCCCTATCATTATCAACGCGGCCTTCGTTAATTACTTACTAATTGAATATGCACGCATTATCTATCATTATTATCTGACTTGCTTTGAGAAATCATTATTTCGCAGTATTCTTCATCGAAGCGATTGCGTAAAATAAGTGATGCTCGTTAATTGTATGCAAATATTTTTTTTGCGTTTTCGCATGTGGAATTTTCATGGATTTTTTCTAACACTTCGCGACACACCCGAATATCGACAGATATACCAATCCGCATATGGAAGAGACTTTTTAAATAGCAAAAATCTGACTTTATAAATTAGCATTTGACAACATAATTATGAGCTATGTGATAGATCTCACAGAACGTACGCATATCATTTTACGTCAATGAATCATGGAAAATTATAAATATTTGCTTTGTTTAACGTAATAATCATTCTCTGTCGAGATTTGACTAGGACCAAGAAATACGTCATTTAATGAGAGGTTCGATTAATAAAGTAAATTAAATTCTTACCCACTTATTTCACATTATTGTAAGAACACTAAATATTTCAAATGTCAAATTTTGAAGCATTAATATCAAGTATAAAATGCGAATTTGATTTAATCTTTCATTAACTTCTCAATTGAATAAACATATATTCACATCTAGTGTTTCTTCTCGAAAACTACTAAACTAAAACTACTAAACTACTTTCTCGATAATTTTTCGAGAAATATACAAAATCGATAATTTCTCGAAAAATCATAAAATTTCTCGAGAAATTTTAGAAATTAATTTTTATTGTATAAATTAAAACTAGTGCAAATATTTTTAACACAAATATAAGTGTAAAATTTTTAAAACGTTGTACCGCATATGAGTGCATTTCTGCTGAAATGCATTCTGTTTGAATGAAGTTGTATGGGAGTTCTAGATATGACCAAAAAATGTTTAATGTTTATACATTGTCGTAACAAGGGCGTGGCAAAGCAGGCGCCCGCCACGGGCGCAACTAGACTTGGAGCGCAAAACGCAGAATACCGACCCAGTCGAGAGTTGCACATGGTTTTTATTTTACTCAACCATTCTACTTTACATGCATCAACACTGATTGACTCTGTCCGTTTTTATAATATACACTAAGTTGTTATGTTCAAGTATGGCATCCGATCGCGAGCCGCTCATTCAGCAGTCCGAAAAGCGGACCGATTGAGCGTGCCCCATTTGATTTGTACAATCCCAGAAGTCCCTCCAGAGATTAATTTACATAGGTGGCTTGCGCCAAATGAAGTCGGCGAGACTAGACTTCCCCCTACCCATAAAACTTACTGACAGGCCACTTGCGGACATGATTATTAGATTTGGGTTTTACACCTTGATGTGCACTTTTGTTGAGTAGGCTGGCATTATCCTGATTAGTGGAACCAATAAACGCGATGGAGAATCAATTCAATAATTAGTATGATTATTAAAAAAAAGGAAATAAAATAAATTGTGGTAGAAAATATGTTTTTCATACAACCTAAAATATTTAAAAATTTAATCACTCGGAGCTGAACCGAAAACCGTTATTTTTACGAACGTACCGCCGAAATATATAACGAAAACGGGAAAAGAATCGATATAAATTTTTGCAATTGAACCGGAATGTAAAAAATAACTATAATAAGCGCAGATTTGTATAGATTTTTTTTCAATATACACTTGGGTCTGTTTCTATGCAGATCTTTTTTATGCGTTTTTGAAGTTATGCGGTTTTCAAAAATAACGGAACCTATCCCTTCTGAAATATTTTTTATGCGGATTTTTTATATGCGGCTCCCCGTGGAATGTATCTATCGCATAAAAACAGACCCAAGTGAATATTAAAAGGGTATTTCGGGGTTACCAAACCAAGTGTTATTAGCGTTTGCCTCTTTGTAACTTAATTACACTATCGTAACGTATTTTATCCGTGGCTTACGTAAAAGATGCTGTAAAAGTGGACGCTCTAGCAGAGTTGACTGTATTATTAACTATGTCTGTATTGTTGTTAACATCATCAAACTACGGAGGTATATACGGGTAAATGCGGATTTTCGTTGCGTGTGCTGCGAGTTCGTTTCGATGCTGCAGAGCCCCATCGCTACTGAAGGGCGGACGTCCCCATCCTTCTCGTCGAGGTCCTTCAGGCTAAGATGAGAGGCGCACGGGCGCGTCCGGCCCCCGGAGCACTCCGCGACTCGAGACGCCCCTCGTGGTGGCCTGCGTGAGGCAGCCGCGATGAAGACTGCGAAGCCCTGGAGACCAAAAAACTGCTCAAACGCAAAAGAACCAAGAATTATTAATCAAACTAGTCATAACACAAAAATAATGTCGTGTGATAAAAACTTATATAATTTTAATTTATAAAAGTGTGATTACCGTATATCTGCCTGACAAGTTCCATCCGGCTATTGTTTGTGAAGTCAAACATTTAAACTTAAATAAAAATACTTATATATGATATCATCAATCTTATTTTTTATATTACGATACATGGAAATTTTATTTTCTTCCACTAAATAATTGAAACAACGAATGACCATGCTAAAGTGAGGACCTAATCAAGTCTTAATTTGGTCGCATTGACAGCCAATGACGGTTTGGCGCTACTCTTTTTGAATCAGGACATAAAATATTTAAGTAGTTAATAATGATAATGCATTGAGGTTGTAAATTGTTGGATTGACATATAATAACAACAAAAAATACGTATGTGAAGTTGCAACCAACAATTATCTTAGCAGCTGTACACCTCTAACCTTCTTACTAAAATCGCATTAATATTTAGTAATAAAATCCATTTATTATATTGTTTTGCCAATATAATTAACTATTGATGCATATTAATAAATAAGTAATTTTTCAAACGTTATTTATGGAAAACGATGTTTTTGTTAATTTGAAAGCGGTACCGGTTCTCATCTTTTGTTCATCCTTTTTGTATTATTGTCGAATAAATAGCCTTTTGATTTATCTCTCAACTACCATTTATTGTTAAAATTACTCGAAACATGTGAAATTTTATTCTATAAAAAGTCTTTGACGAATTTTCAATGGAACCTTTTCAAATCAGAAGAGTAGTATTTTATTTGGATTGGTATTTAAAAGCGTAATAATTTACAAGATCGTGATTGAAAATCGACTTACTAATTTCCAAAAGCATTACGTAATTTGTATGCAATATTTCATAATAACGTATAATGGCATTTAGATGATTGTTAATTTGGTAAAATAGGAAAAATACGGGTGTAATGTCAAGAGCGACGGCAAAATTATCGATAGATCGTTGAACCATTTATCATCGGATATCGTTTTTATACATCGACATCGATAATTATCTTAACTATTAAAACGCAAGGGAAGGACGAAAATCAACCCTGATTCGAAAATGCATCGGTCTTCTGATCTAATATTAACGTACTTTGGAAAAAATGACTTTTATCTCTGGAATCAATCATCATTTGTGGACAATAAAACATATTAACACTAAGATCCAATATCGGTATTGAAATGATGATTAAACTTTTGGTAAAAAGTCGAAAATTTCTCGAGAAATATACAAAATCGAGAATTCTCATTTCTCGAGAAATGTTCTGATTTTTCGATAAATTTTAGAAATAAATTTTTATTGGTTAAAATAAAATTTGTACGACTATTTTTAATACAAATCTGAATTTTCTGTCAAAATACATTCTGTTTGAAAGTTTTTATTAGGGTTCTAGATATGACAAAAAAAAATTCATAAATTTCTTACTTTCAAACTCGCCTTATCTTTGTTTAAACAATAAAATATACGTTCTAAACATTTTCATTCCGCCATAAAAATATCCATTCTTTCTATGATAAAACCATTTTTTTCCCTGGAACGAAAACCGTAACCGAAACGATATATTTTTCTGTTTATCTATTTATATTTTTATGAGTGGGGAAGATTCTAGACTCGCTCAAAACCTTATTTGCTGCGAGCCACCTATGTAAGTTAGCCTCTTAGGGTATTTCCGCGAACGTACAGATCATAAAAGGCCTCGGGTATGCATTTATCACCGCATATACCGCTAAAAGAGGACGGAGTGGCCACAAAGTCTGTGTGTCCGACCGGTCCGCTTTTCGGACCGCTAGCATAACGTATGAACGCCTTGCGATCGAACGTAATACCCGAACATGTCTACAGCACTATTGCGAGCTCTCATTACAAAACGAAGATGTACGAAGAAGACTGATCGGGTGGATTGTTTAAATATTACAATCGGTTGAAAATATTGAGGGCTTATGCCGGCTGTTCGACGCAATGCAATGAAGGGATATCTCACACACAACTTGTTTTATTAACATTTAAAAATTAAGCATCCTTATTAAAAGATCCGTTGAAGTACTCAGATGAATAGAGTTGGTAACCATCACATATAGAATAAGCTCAAATATGTTTGGTTACAGTTTGTATGGTAATCATCATTATGAAATATATCAACGTAGACAAGTCACATATAGAACAAGCTCAAATAAAATATGAATAATTCATAAATAAATTCATTTATCAAAGATATTAAATAGTCTTAAACCTAAATTCAAAGGCATTTTTAACTATCAAAACTTGAAATGTGAAACGGAAGATGTAAAATTGATTTGGAAATACCATTTTAGAAATTGCATACATTGTGTGTCAAATATTCACAATTTTATAAGCGATGCAGATAACTATCGAGCAAACAACATTACGAGATTTGAGTGAAAGCATTATTGTTAATAATTACACATTTGTAAATCATATTTAACGTCATTTAGATATATTTTCCCCTATCAAACGTTACTTTCTTGTTGTTTGTCGTGAAAATAGAAGGCCTCAAATATTGCTCAATGTTTTGAATTTACTATGTAACCATTACAGCAAATATCGTCCAACTATAGCATGATTCCGTCAAAAATATGCCTTGATTAATATTAATTTATTTCTTAAATACGACAGACAAAATACGCTGCTTTCTAAACTTATTTGGAAAATCGGGAAATTAAAAAAATCACGCCTTTCATAAATAAATTCACCCGAGTTGTCTCCTTTCTAATTTCACAGTTTTCAGGATATTTATCTCCGACATTACAAAACGCCACGACATTTGGGCTTCCTATGTAACCTGAACAATTTATTTGATTTAATGCCCAATATAAGAGCGGATATATTTAGTTACGGTCGTATACATAACATTTTATTTGAAATACAATATTTTTAGTATCGTTTGACTGAGGAAAATTATTTATGTTTAATGTAGGTTATATTATAATAAAGGTATTGCTTTATCACGAATATTTTAATTGCGTATACACAATAGTTTTATATTTAATTACTTGGCTCAGAAATAGATAATGAAATGAGCAATTGAATTGTTTTTAAATAATTAAGAAGCTGCGTGTGATGATGGCCATGAGCTAAGATGATGAATGGTGATCACTATGTATTTTTTTTTAATCTTGCAGTGCCATTTATTCTCATTCTTCTCGATCTTCTGCCACCCTTGAAATGGATAGAATATTAATTTTGCTAATTTATTTAATCTGATTAGTGCGCCTTTTTTCAATATCATGATTCGCTTCTTAATCCTTGACTTCATAATAATATTTATAGATTCTGATTTATTGATGATTTTCATTTCTCAAATTTCTCGAGAAATTTTAATTAAAAATTATATGTAAAACAGTAAAGTATTACATATAAATATTATTAACTTACTATATAATTTAATTATGTTAATTCATATTGTTTTTAAAAAAATCCTTTAAAAAATACATGCCCATCTAAAGTTAAATATGAACATTTGAGTTCTCCTTTTGGTTAAAAAAAATCCAATGTACCTCGAAATAAATATATTCGCTTAAAACTAAAAACAACTTGCCGAAAAACAACCGATTCAAAAAAAAACGTATTCTAAATAAATTTTTCAACCCCAATAAGGTCTTTCCACTTTCCAAAAAAGCATAGATATTTTTTTGAAATAAGTTCAGGACGTATCTTTTGTTTCTTAAACAAAAATAAAATAAATTTGAAATTCAAAATTTTATTTGAACATTTTTTTGTCATATCTAGAACCTTAATAAAACTATTCAAAAAGAATTTAGGTAGTAACCTATTCATATGCAGTTTAGCGCTTTAGAAATGAAAGCGGTTGTATTTTTATCATCAAAAATATTCGTACGAATTTATTTTATACAATGAAAATTGATTTTTAAATTTCTCGAGAAATCAAAACTTTTTTCGAGAAATCAGAAAATTTATCATGAAATGGGAATCCTAGATTTTGCATATTTCTTGGGAAATAATTCTCGAGAAGTAACATTCCCTATATTATACCAATCATAATTTACTCTGATTTTTAACCCTTTCGTCGTAATTTTAATTTCGCGGCCAACGAAGTAAAAATGTATCCAGATTTAAAGATTTGACACATATTTCGCGAAACCCATTTTTTCAATGCATCAGTTGAAAACCACGTGAACAACAATATGGGGACTTAAAAGAGATTTTTACTCGAATACGAAGCAAGAAAATAGAAGCAATATTTTTGACCGATAGTAAGATTTAACCCGATCAGTCTTCTATGGACAATCTTCTTCATTTTATAATGAGAATTCGTAATCGTTTTGTTGACATGTTCGGGTATGGTGTCCGATTGCGAGGCGCTTATTCGTCATATCAGCGCTCCGAAAAACGGACTGGTTGAACCTTGTGGCCACTCCGTTCTCTTTTAGGGCTTTTTGTGAAAATTTCGGAGATAAATGCATATCAGGAGTCTTCCATGATCTGTACGATCATATCTGCCAGCTCGCACAATTACAGTAGATGAGCATCCAATAGAATTTTGTGGAGTTTGTCCACCATTTCGGGAGTGGTTACCTCGTTTGATCGACCACTGTGCTGTTAGCCTTGGCAGCTCGTACGGCCTCTTTTAAACTCCACCCGACATCTTACTGTTGTAAAGGAAAGAGCAGACTCCCCGAAAGTAAAATCTAGCACGGATTTTATATTAGTCGGGCTGAAACTTTTCAAATAAAAGTATCATATCACTTAACGATGACCGTTTTTTTTTTCCAAATTTACGAATTCTTGAAACATGAAACTTAAGTTTTATAAGATAAACATTTTCCATCATAGTATTTTTTAAAACAGCAACCGCCATCTATACTTTTGGTCGGGTACTTTTGGGACTATCTTCATATATAAAATATCACACGAACACTCAAACTTCTTTTTGTGCAATTTCGAAGTTATGCGATTTTTTTTAAATTTTGATTTTGAGTCATTGATAATCGCAACGAAAATTATTATACAGCGATGATAGTTTTTATTTAAAATGCCAAATGTCAGATATCCTTAAAATTTTACCCATAATGCAAGTTATTTTTAAATTGTCCTGTTTTTTTATTGACTTTTTTTATGCGATTTTGAGTATATTTTACATAGGTGTTTCAAAGTTATGCGGTTTTTAAAATCCACGGAACGCATCTTCACTTTTTCTATGTAAGTCATAGCTCTTTTTGTGCGATTTTTCGCGGAACGCATCTACCGCACAAAAAAGTGTATACACAAAATAGTTTATCATCTAGAACCCTCGCTCAGTGAGCCACCCAGATGAACATATCTAAGAGTGCTTTCGCGAAAAGAAGTGGGGGGGGGGGAGTTTAATTACGAAATTTCACCAATTTAAGGGTTTGAAAAATAGTGGATTTTCATGAAAGTAGAAATAATTCAGTTTATCGTACGAAAAATTGTATTTTGTAAGTTATTACGTTTTAATTTTCACCTACAAATTCCGAACATTCATATGTTACGCCCTAATATATGATCTAATCAAAAACAATCTATTTAAGCTGTGCTTTTTAGAATGAGCCAACAAAATGCTAGTTTTATGTTTAAATAAAATGTTAAGCCATTCTCAGCTTTCCAAGATTTCCATTTTGGACAGCTGATTTTAGAATTAACAATGCGATTTGGCAAAGTCGCCCTAATATGTATATATGTAAAAGGAGACCGCTTCGAAACGTAACGGTATTAAACGTAAATCGGTCGACATGGAAAGATTTATCGATTCCTTTGATGGTTTTCGCTTTTATTTGCGGTTCACAATCGTTTCCTCGTAAATAGATTTATAGCTTGACATTAAAGAAGCTCCGTCCGGACCAAAAAATGAAACCTCTCTGGCGTTTTCAATAGGAAATAAATTACTGGAGGCATAATACAGTTTGATTACCAAAACAACTGAGTCGGGTTACAACATCGCCGCATAAAACCGAAACGAATCATTTGATTCAATAAACAACTCTTGACGAGGTGATTCATTATCGGTGTTTGCATATATGATAAAAAAGTTCATCACTCGTATTTTGCTAACTTTCGGAAATCTCCCAATAAATTTTATTATCACTCAGTGATGTAACTTCCACAACGCAAGATTCGCATCGCGGGGGGTCACACGGACCCAAAAAAATGAATTAATCGACCAATTTGAAAGCAAATTAAAATGTAAATCTGACAAATATGGATGCTTTGATTTCATTCTTTTAAAACATTAACAAAGCAACCAACAAATGGCCGGAACAATCAAATACAGTCAACACTTCTATAGCGTCGAGATAGGGACCACACTATAGAAATTTAGGCACCCATACAAAATTTATTCATGTTTAGTTTGTTAACAAGTGCAAGTGACTAAAAAACGGAAGGGTGCATTAATCTTACGTATTTTGCCTGTTGCTTGCGTTATAGACGTCGTAAACGAGGTGGACACTATAGAAAGGTTGACTGTATAAAACAAGTAAATATAAAATGAAAAGATATAAGGAATAGCATAATGAATAAAAATATAATCCCTGATTTATCTGATTACAATTAATCCAGATAATGAACAATACAAAGCAAATAAAGATCCATTTTTGTTCAAAATTTTCCTAAGCATACATGGTATTTATCCCAATATTATTATTCAATTATATATTCAATAGATATTCAAGATTAACATAAGCTATTGTAGATGAAAGAGACCCTTCATCTCAACGCCTGATAAATAAAAATAGTAACAATTTGTAATAGAAAAACCGCAACAAATAAGATTAATTAGCTTAAAAAATATCAGCAATCAATTATTGAGGAGTAATGATTTAGCAATTGGGTTCAAATGTAATCAAATACGATCCCATAGAATGTACTACAAAAAGTTCAATAATTTGCTGTGCTAAAATGCTAGGTCACTAATCATTAGTCTCACAGACTACAGACTCAGAGTACATTCGACATGTACACATTTACACAATTTTTTTCCCATCCCACTCCACTCAGTACGTAAATAAGCAAATTAGTGACTCAAGTGTACATGTCAATTTTCACATAATATGTAGTAGAAGCCTTAGAAAGAAAGGATTTGGGAAATTTGGGTTGCATCAAAAATTGTGGAGCGTGTCCAAAATAATTTTAATTTCGCAACTTCTTTTATATATTTTCTTAAAATGAAAATATCATATTTATACACTTTTCACATGCCTCTCATCTTTTTACAAATATGCGGTAAAAAATAAATCACATTGATCAATTTAAAAAAATATTTTAAGTTTATCACGGCTACAAAATAAATTTGTAGATAACATAATATACATATAAAACAATCATTTATAATTGTCTAATATCACTATATATATATATACATACATAAATGCATATTTCTTAAGCTAAATAATTTTACGGATTGATTTCTGTCATATTTCAATTAAAATTATTAATTAATCAAATCTCGTAACTTTTTGCGCCATGCATTAATTTTATTGTGCATGTTTTTGTTAGTCTTATCTCTGTTTTTTGAGGAACTTGATGCATTCACGTCGATGCGTTCAGCAGATTCAGACAGTCGATTATCAAATATATCATAAAAATCCGGATATGGCAACTCGTCTAATATTGATTTTTTATCTTCGTTGTTCATCGATTTGCATTTAGTGGATAAATAAATTTTCTTCTGATGTTCAATAAAATTCTGACACATGACAGTTTCGATAAACCATTCCAGAAAAAGCTGAATGTGATTGGAAGACACACTATTTATAAATCCATCTTTCTAAAAATTAGAAAAAAAACACATTTTCATTCATTATTAATGATGCAATACTAATAATTTAAAGTGTAACTATGTAAATTTATTTTTCATAGCAGAAAATCTTATTTTAATTTTATTTAAAACAAATTAAAAATAAGACAATTTTCAGACTTACATCAAACGTGCATAATTCATCATCATCTCCATCATTCATTGCTGCGGGAATGGGAGATTTGTGCTTTAAAAAACTTTTAAATCCGGTGAATATTGTAGTAAAGAATCTCAAAAATGCTTCAGCCACTAAATTGTTACATTTTTTTCTCGAATTATCATCCAAGCCTGTATTTACAGCCGGAAGCTGAACACTTTTGTTTACTGTTGAAGATAGAAAATGTATTTAAAAATATCATCATACATAAGCAATGGTATAAATATAATAAACATATTTTACCAAGTTGTAAAGCTGCACGCAATGCCTTAGCTAAAGACGGTGGAAGAATAGTGGATTCATCGCCTTGATTTCGAAGAATGTGATGCGATGTAGTTTTCTTTTTTGAGTTTAATCTAATAACCATCCCCTAAAAATCAAATTATCTTTATTAAGATTTATAGAATATTTTTTAACTAATATTGATAAATATGTGATGGTCATTTTGCACTCTGAATGCAGGCAGGGAACTATCTAGATTAAGTAAAAAGTAAACATATACTAGCTAAATATATATATATAGGAACGAATTTTAAATTAAAACTATATAATAAATAATTTAAATATATATAGATATATATAAAATTTACATATGGTAATTCTAATCTGGCAAACGATCTCATATGAGACGAACCACCTATAATAGCTGCTGTGGTGACTTCTGTAATCATAGAAATCATAGAAGACCCCGGGGATGCATTTCTCCCCATAACACAAAAAGCCCTAAGTTTGTGTGTCCAATCGGTCCGCCTTTCAGACCACTGACACTTCGAATGAGTGCCTCATAATCAGAAACCATACCCGGACCACCCAACTAACAATAGTTTATTTGAACGTTATTAACACTGAAAAGATAAGTTTGAAATTTTTTCAGCATTGAAAAATTTTCTTCATCGTGATGCCATGTGAAGTGTACCCAATCGCCAATTTTGAGACCTTATGTTTGAGCTCAGTTTGTGTACAGATGCAGTGGACACGTGTGTTATAATGAATTGCAGTCCTTCGAGTCAATTTTTGTAAAAAAAAATTGTGAAAATCCATTGAGGCGAGGTCTGGTGCATAAAAGGAATGCAGTAACTCTTCCCAGTTTAATTCCCGTATTTTATCCCATGTGTCAATTTTGCTTTAAGATTAAATTTCAGAAAGCAACAATGGCATCTGCAAATTGTTAGCATTTAACTATAAACATCTATGATGGTTTTATTAGTATTTGTGGCATTCCAAACCAAATTTTAAAAAAGCAGCAAACAATGTCGGATTTGGACTTTGTTAATTTCGGGTCTAGACATTCTATCAATTAAAAAAATGTGTTGCACAAAAATAATGTTAAACAATAGTTCTACAAATAAAATAATTCACATAAATGTTTTCTTCACTATGTCCGGATACAAACTAAGTTTAAACATTATTATATTTGCTGGGTGCCAGTCGTTATAATAATATATAACGTTATAATAACTTAATTTACCTCTTCGAAGTTTTGAAGACCCAATTCTTCATGGAAATTTGGCAGTCTTTTTATTTTGTTTAATTCTTCTTCATTAATATATACACCAGCTAAAATTGGTACAGGTATTTCAAAAACATCTTTGGAATATTCCGGAGGTACTATAGATATTAATGTGTGTTGCCATATGAATGGGTACAAAATAGTTTGAAGGCCTTCTATGCATAGTGAAAGTTTACTGTAAATATAAAATACCATATATGTGCATTTTTATGTTATGATATTGCGCAGATATACAGAGTGATTATAAGAATTCAAAAAATTAAGAACTACAAAATTCATACAATCAATATTTTTGAAATTAAGTGCAGAAATGATTATAAGCGATTAAAAGAAATACTAAGCAATTAAGAAAAGAGAGTTATGTTAAGTCAAGTTTATAAAATAATGTCTAACTTTAATTAATGCATTTTTAAGTACCTGGCATCATCGGATATAATTAAAACTTTCCTTTCTAATAAAAGTGATCCAAATATTTCAATAAGAAGATCGACACTAATTGTAGAAAAAAGAATAGATAAATAATCCTCTTCAAAACGTAGTTCTGAACGTTTCAAAATAATATCTTCTAGTAATTCAAAATCTTTTTCACGCATATCTTTCGTATCATTATTCATACAAATATTATTATTTGTCAACTGTTTAGAGTGGCCTCCGTTTATATTTTCTATATATTCATTTTCTGCATTTCTTGTAGATTTAAGTGCGTTTCCAAGATGAATATTTGTGTTTTGTAGAAAAAGTGATGAATTTTTTAGCTTAAATTTTCTTTTAAGAGAATTTGAATTTCTTATAATTATGGTTTCTCCCATTTTCGGAAATGATTTTTCATGCAGTTGATTGAGTATAGACTTAATTATAGAATAAGATCCATGTCGAGATTCAATTTCTTTGAGTATCTATAAAAAAAACAAAATAATTAATTATTTAAACAAATAATAGATTTAATACACAATCAAAATTAAATTATAAAAATGTCTAAACCTTGTAGTAAAAAGAAGGCGCTCTGTAAACAGATATCATACAATAAATGAGAGGTAAACTAAACGTCGTTCCGTCTGGTAAAACTCGCCGACAATATCCATACGTCCGTTTGCCTTCTTCGTTTGTTAATATCAACGATTGCAGCAGTGAATCCTGATTTACGGTGTTTTTGAATATTTTTTCATTTGAAGACTTTGTTTTTTTGCTAAATTCATTCATTTCTTCGGGAAATACAAGCGTTTCTATATTTGGTGGTAATTTAGCCTGTTTTGATTTGAAAAAATAAAGTACAAAACGTCCATTAAATAATGTTTGAAAAAGTGGTAAATATATTTTTAATAAAAATAAAATTAACCCCCCTGCCTCCTCGCACGTACATGATACGCGCGCTGTTATTAAGCTTAAACGCGCTTACCCGTATCATGTACGCTCTTAAGATAAAAATACATACCCGATGTTTACAAAGCTTTTGCGTGGAGGGCTAACACTTGGTGGATGAAAATGAAATGAAATTAATTAAATTAAATAAATAGTTGTAAATTCAAGGGGATTCAGTGGATTTCCGATTTGTTAGCTGTGTGTTAGAAGTGTTTTTATGATAGCAAAAAATCATTGCGTGTGTGCGGCGAACTGCAGTGTATTTTGCAGCCCAAAAACATTTGGAAACGATCTTATCTATAAACAATAGAGATTGGAATGCGACCACGGACAATTCATGGAACCGGGATACCTGAATCCTGGAGGGTTGACGGGCCTAGCGCCGGAGCGTCTGGGGGTAACTTTCGTGCCAAATCTCGTGAAATTGGCATTTATTTTTGATTGGTGACTTTGAACCCATTTATTTTACCAGTAAACTCTTTAGTTAGTAAAACATGTCTAGTGAAAGTGAGTATGGGAGTAGGTCCGTAAAAGAAATTTTACTCAAGAGCGGGTCCGCGGACTACATAAGTTAAAGAGCCGCTGTCTATTGTAAATGCATCTATTTTAATAAATAATGGTCAGATATGATCAGGAATAATATTATTTTTGTAATACAAAGAAAAAAAAAGGTGACTATTTTTTACACATCTTCACGAAAATAATTAAGAGGCAGGGGGGTTAAATACACAATACGTTTTATGATTTACACAAGTTCACAACGACACTAAATCAATATTGACCCAAAAGACCAGAACTTTATTAAAAACCTTTACTGGCATCAAACAGCAGAGATCAGACATGAAAGTGGAAATACAGAGGCTATAACTAAACAAAGAGAAGTATGACAAGTTTGTATTTTATTACCCTTATTATTTATTATTATTTCAATAAAGTTTTCCAAAAGACTAGTCTGGGAGCAAAGATCAATGGAGTCATAATAAATAAAATCAGATATGCTGACGACAAGGTCATATTGACTGAAAGTATACATGATCTTCAAAACCTCCTAAATATGATTAACTTTTCCAGAGAAGAGTTAGGTTTGACAATTAACGTCTTCAAACCCTAATGTATGACATTTGGGTAACTTGATTATTCTGGAGCATCTCTGCAGCTATACGGAGTGGATGCTGAAGTGATCGACTGGTTTAAATATCTTGGCAGCATCCTAACAAAGGCACTCGAGCAAGATATAGAAGTAAGATACCAAATAGAGGTTGTACAGAAGAATACTTCGTATAACCTGGACCCACATGATAATTAACACAGACATATTTAGGAGAGCCAGAACCAAGAAAGAGCTGCTGACAAACATCAAAAAGATGAAGATATCATATCTGTTGCGTGGAGATAAATATTGCCTCCTCCAACTGATATTAAAGGGCAGAGAGAAGCCTAGGAGTTGGCAGGAAGTTGATGACCTGGCTGCGACATTAGAGAATGGACAGAGATGTCTTTGCCAGAGTGATCGCCAATATTGGGAGGACCTAACATGGCACATGAAGAAGAAACGGCTTTTATTGTGTTAACTCATTATGGATCCAAAAATTTTACCCAAATCCGTACGTATTTTTATCTTGTTTTTTAAACAATTAAGTTGAATTGAAATATTACTTACATTTTCTGGAAAAACGCTTTCAACATAAGGTCGGTGGTTATCAAGATCCATGCCAATGAGAACACAAGCGTCAAATATTTTATGTTGCTCTTTTATTTCCTGACTGATTTTCTTTTCCATCATAATTTTGTCCCTCTTTATAACCGAGGGTTCTGCATTAAAATCTCCAGACTCAAATATTGCCCTGAGTTTTTGAAAAGAGTTTTTAGAATTTGGACATTTAAGCGAAGCTGACCTGTTTGAATAAAAGTCTGCTTTGTTTTCTCCAAATTTTAGTGATTTTACACTTATAACATATTCTTTACGTTTCTCAGAAGCTCGTCGGGCCAATCTAAATGAAGCTAGGAAAAAATTACATTTTTAATGTGGATTGAATAAAATTATATTACTTCAAAGCTACATTGTTCTTTTATTTATGATATTCTTATGCAATTTTTTTACCTATGGATTCCTTTTTCGTGCTAAAAATTTCTTCATAAAATGATTCGTCTTCCGTGTCATTTTGCTTGTCGAGAGAATTTTGAGATACTGAAGTGCTGTTCGTTGTGTCGTGCGGACTAGAATCATCTATTGCACATATGGCCGCGACTGTATCATATATATCAGCCATTAATTTGCTTATCTGAAATGAACAAAACAAAGTTAAACAATTTTTAAAAGTAAAATTTGACAGAAAAACAAAACTCCAAAACGTTTACATCAAATTATATTGTTACAATTAGAATACAAAATTTACTATCCTCATATTTTAGGAGCATATTTCTTCAATCAAAATTAACAATGAAAACATTATGGTCAACGTACAACTAACCACAATAAAATTAATCTATCATAAGAACATATTTTGTTACTTCTATGTGGCTTTAAAGGATAACTATTCTAATATATAAAAATAATGGAAAATACAATTGTTATATTACCACGTAAGGTAAATAATCAACATATAACAGATTAAAAAAGGCACAACGTTGATTATTTGTCATAGTACATTATTATTCATTGCCATCTTGTATAGTGTTTTAATTGTTTGTTAATTTTTTAAATAAAATCTCAGGTCTGGATAATCAATTTTTAATCAAATTTAGCAGCTATTTCTTCTGTTACAGTTCTACAACATTTCTTACAAGATGGCTATTCTTTAAGCTCCCCAAAAGCGTATTTCGGCGACTCTAGTTTATTTATAAAACGTCAATTTATACACCCATATCTTGGTCTATGGCCTAGATAAGTTCCGGAGAAGTTGGCCGTTAAATAAAAATCAGTATAACAGAGAAGTCGAAACTAAATAGAAAGTTGCTATCAGTACAGCATTGTTTTGCTCGTATAACGAAAGAGTGCAAAGTACACTTATTTAGTGAATTATACTTATTTCGTATAGTTTCAAAGTTGACTAGATAAATTGCTAGCGTTATTAAACTAGTAAATACTGCTGAGTATTAAATAACTCTTTAACAAGTCAACGGATTCAAACAAAATTTGGAATGTAGCTTTTTATAGTTTGTTTTCAAATTTTATAATGGTAAAATTGTAATTGAAACTCGTATTATAATTGAAAAATATAAATATAATGTACAGTCAACCCTTCTATAGCGTCGAGATAGGGATCACGCTATAGAAAGTTAGGCATCCATACAAAATTTGTACGTGTTTAGTTTGTTAACAAGCGCAAGTGACTAACACGCACGAGCGACGTATTTTGCCCGTTGCTTAGGCAAAAGACGCCGTATATGCTATAGGAAAAACTCTATAAAAGTGTATGATATAGGAGGATTGAATGTACATATTAATTAAATATAAACAATACAAATGATTAATAAAATACTGTTTTCAATAACAGAAAGGTTTTTGGTCATAAAAAAAATATTCGTTTAGAAAAATATATTTTGGTGTACAAATTTTAAACATCCATTTTGACTCAAAAACAAATTTTTGCGCAACTTTTAGTTCTTTACAACTAATCGATATTTTTTGTTTGAATAATATTTTAGTTGAATATAATATTTTTGAAGTATAAGCGAGGTAGGGCAAATTGGCTTGAACGTCACGAAAAGTGAAACTCCACCTCTACTCTATTTGGCATATACCTAGCATAAAGCAACAATTACATAAGCGGCAAGCCTATTTTATTATATATTACACAACACACAGCCACATGATTTAAAAAAAGCAATGCATGAAATAAACTTTTTCTAGGAGATAAAAACTTTCACTTCTACGATATAAATATAATATCCATATGAATTCACTAGGTAAAGGATTAAAATTAAATAAAAACCCAAATTAATGCACAATTTTAACATTTGTATCTATATGTCATGGGGAATTTTAATATTTAAGGTGTATCAACTATGTGTGAATATACAAGACATGATTTGTTCAATAAGAATGAAATCGAAAACGTTGAATTTGCATTTTTTTTAAAAACAGGTTATTCAAAATTTCTACCAACAGTTATCAGTTATATAAAATATTGAAATCGACAGAGGGTTTTTTAAGTTGTTTAAAAACCGTATTGCGATCGGTGTTAGATAAAATACGTATCTATATTTACCCTGTCACCCTGAAGATCATTTTTCCAATCCATTTTGTGGAAATTTGAAACAATTTAAGGCAAAAATGGCGCCAAAAAAGAAAGACGAGCTGCAAACACGTCCAACCACAAAGACACAATCGAAGGCAATGGTCTGCTTCAATCGAAACCAGATTGAGTTGTCGGTCGAGACCACTTCGCATCGTAGGATAAAACCCATGCCACACAAATGCTAAACCTGATAATCTTCCAGAAGAAAATGTCAAAATTGATAACCACTATCTATTTATTTGACATCTGACTTTAATAGTTGTTTAAAAAAACAAAGCTCTTCTCATAGTTTTGTAATAACGTTGTCATTCAATTTCTTAAATAAAAACAATATGTGTATTTAAATGTCATTGTAAAAATTGCAAACACAATATAAAAAAATATTTTAATCTATCTATAAAATCAAACAATAATTATTTGTAGATCGTGCTGATTGGAGGAAAATGAAAGTACGGTTTATACCGTATAATACAAGGAAATTCCCCTACGTCATGACCCGAGTACGTCGAACAAGTCTTTCGCAAAGACCGATTCATAATTATTAGTTTGATTGACTAATCATCAGTTCCTATTCAAGATAAAATTGTCTTGGAATGTTAAGAAATTTGAAAAAAATATCGTAATCATATAAGATATATCATGAGACCTTGAGTATATTGGGTTGGTGCAAAATTCATTCATCCACGGAAAATCCCTTGATTCCTGTTTCTCTCCATATATAGTATCATATAGCCAGAAAAAGGTGGTTAAACAATGCATACAAAAATTTGAAGACAAAGACGGGTGTCTCGCGTCTCATCATACATTCGTGCATCGATGGCAAAGCCGTGCCGTAAAGGTGCCCCTACACGTCTTAACACTCTCAATGTTTTTATTTTTTTAATTGGCTTTTTTTATCCTTTTCAAATGTATTTCTAAGTTTTTAACCCTTTGAAAATAACATACCATCATAATTTAATTTAATGATACGACAATATCAATGATAAATTAAGGTAATATTAACACTCTCGTCGCCAACCGTGCATAGGTGTTGTTTCTCACGAGATCCATATTCGATAGTTGGAGCGTAAACAGAAGGAATAGCGATGCGATATTATAACGCGCGACCAGAATGCGACATGTGGTACATCTTTTTTTAGGTGTTGTTTATCTTAGATCGATTAACATGACCAATTACTCTGTCATTGGCCAAATTAACGAAAACAAAGTGAATATAAGCAAGTGCGAACAGACAAGGGTAGGAATGCAAGTTTCGAGGTCGATTTCGAAAGATATTTAGACAATTGTCGTCTGAAAGACAATATAGTGAGATATTCATAATGTTAACCCCTAAAGGAGTACGAGCCCAGGGCTTAGGCTCCCCTTTCCACTTTTCAGAAAGAGCACTCTTGTACATTGAGCTCGGATGTACTTTGAAAATTTTGTGCTATCGACAGTGTTTGTTTATTTAATTGCTTTCTGTTCGTGACGAGTCTTTGTCTAATTCCTTCTAAAGCAGGGACAAATTAATCAATTTTTTGTGTATTGTTTGTGTAAAGAAATGACGTGGTCTTGTATGCTATCAAGTGTTCATTTACAATTGACTCTGCCTCGAATTGAAGATTGTCTTACGCTGATAGAAGCTGACAGAAAGTAATCGGTGTAAAGCGATTATGGCATCAACGACTACATCGATTTTAAATTTGCTCACTTCTCAAAAGGTTAACATCTGTAAGTCGTTATAAAAATACGTAACAGTGAGACGCTGGATTCGCTTTTCGGAAATTGTTTAAGCTTTCACTGCATTTACCCAAAAACTCTTTGTTATTGCTGTATTGTACTCTTTGTTACAAAATGATGAGACAAATTTTCGATCGAGGGTCACAACATTTTGTCCTAATTGTCCAATCATTTCCCAGTTTGAATTGTTTTAATAATTTACATAATATATATATTTTTATACTCTGTTTATTTTATATTTGCATGTGCTAATTCCATTAAATAAATAACTTGTTAAATCGTATTTAAGCGGAGGAAGAAAACGTCCACCGAAATTACGCGACGACGTGGACGCAGCGACGAACGAGTTAAAATGTTAAAGAAACATATTTTAAAGAATCTTTCACCCGTCATAAAATTTAGGTATAATTACTTGAAATCACTATCGCTGGATAAGCTATTAAGATCTTTCAACAAAGATAAGACGACTTAAGAGATTTGTAAATATTTTTTTAACATATTTAGAATTCTATTCGTACGCAGTGTAGCGTTTTAAAAGTGAAAATGTATTTTTATCAAAAATATTCGTACAAATTTTATTTTATACAATAAAATTTTATTTTTGTAACTGTCAATCACATAACTTCAGCAGGTGTATCTTCGGTTCTTGATTGCATAATTTGTAGCCGAGGTGATTGTAAATACACATAAATTACTATACTATATTTTTTAAAAAGCACTTCTTTCTGCTCACAATTCACTATATCACTTTGTTACGAATAGCTGGTGAAAACTAAATGAGTCGAAAGACTGACTGTATATGAAAACGCTTAGTTCCAGGTAGTTACGATCAGATACAAAAATACGGGACAAAACCATTCAAATATCAATTAGCAAAAATAGTCAAAAGCATATGCTATTCAAGTTGAATATTAAGACTTTAAGATTTATGGTGGGTATATTATTCACAAGTGCACCTTTAGACGTGACTAATGTAACTAATATGCAAAACAATGTTAATCGCGGAAAATTCGATAGTAATTTATGTAATATGGCGAAATCTGTTTTTAAAATCCCAAATAAAAATAAAAACAATATATGAAAAATATCAACAGTGTAATGGTTCATTTACATCATAAACATACGCGCTGCGAGGTCCTGACGGAAAAGTGTATTTACATTGAGGCATAGCATGTTCGTTCTCCGTACGGAATGGGTTAACTGGTAACGTGGGCCAAATTTGACCCAGGAGCATACAATTTCGATTCTTATTCTTTAAATGTTCATGTTATAATAACGCGCTGATACGTATTCTTAGTACGATGCAAGCTTAGGCAGGGGTCGTACTTGCAGGGTTGTGGCTCCCGTAGAAACTGAGGTATGTAGCTGACTGGGTCAATCGGTATCTCTATTGTGATATCGTATCTTTTCAATGCAATGGCATATTGACTGAAAATTTGAACATGAAAAAGCTGTGCACGAGATGGGTGCCGCGTTTGCTCACAACGGAACAAAACCAACGTCATAAGATGTTTCACAGCAATAAAGCCGCGTTTTTTATCGACTCATAACCATGGATGAAATATAGGTCTATCACTTCACATCTGACACAAAGGAACAGTCAAAACAATAGACTGAAACCGGAGAAATCGAAACAGGCTTAGTGTGGAAAGTGTTTGGGAGCAGATTCCGTCTAATAGGCACTCGCAAGACTGATCTGAATCATCGTCAAAATTTCTTGAAATGATTGAAGCTGAGTATTTATGCAAAATGTCATAGCGATTGTTTGAACACCAGTTTGAAATTGATATATTTATGAATGAGAAATTAAAACCTGTTCCAGAAATATCGAATCCCAAGTGGCTGTGACGTCTCGCCTTCTTAACTGATACACTGAACGAACCTATTAATGTTTTAAATAAGAAACTACAGGGACGTGATAAACATGTCAATCATCTCTATTGTGATATCCTATCTTTTCAAACAAAATTAGAATTATTTAAAAATCATATCAATCGATATACATTTTTGTACTTTAAATGTTGTGATAATTTACCTTACATCTAACACTTTTCCTTTTCGATATTTACTAAGACCTTCGAATCGTTATTTTTTTTCTTTTCATTTTGGTTTTGTTTCAGTTACATTCCTCATATATTTATATCGGTTCGATTATGGTTTTCGTTCCAGGAAAATAACGGTTTTCAGTTTCATTCCGGTTCACAACCCTAGTTTTAAGCCCTGAACGATAAATTAGAGGAATTAAATTATCCTAAACTAAAAAAAATATCGATTTTTAGTAGAACATATTTATGTAAAATATATAAAATCTATTAAGATTTTTTTAAAAATGGCTGAGATAAAAATCATCGATTTTTATCTAAGCTGAAAACCTAATTGAGCTAAAAGCAACGACCTCTCACTATCCGGATTTAAAATCAACACACTTTTCATTTTTATCATTATTTAAATAAGAAAATAAGTTATTATTTTGCATACGTTTTAGAAAATAATCACCAAAAGATGGCACGTCGAAATCTGTTTTTTGGTTTGAATATTGAATAATTAAGTTTGACTTTTCCACATTGTGGGGGCTTAAAATGGTGTTTTATATATAGTTTGGCTACTATATATCTATCTTGCATTGTGTGACAAGTCAACAGCAATTATAAAAGTAGCTAAGATCAAAATAATCTGCGAAATTTGCGACAGATGTGCTAAAAAGTCGAACTTATCGCTTTTAGCTCGATAAGTTTCGTTCTGAATACAGTCAACCCCAGAGCCGTAACAAGGCTACGAAGGGCTCGTGGCAAGTATCTATCTAACTTAATGCTCTCCTCCCGGAAATCCAATTTATTTTTTAAACTTAACTTAACACTATTATAATGTATGTTTTAAAATAATATACAAAGATAGTCCCAAAAGTACCAGACCCAATGTATAGATGGCGGTTACTGTTGTATGTAACTGTGATAGAAAGTTTCTAGACGCTACGTTGCTTCCGTGATCCTACAGATTGTAGAAAATGCCGCAAAAACCCCTAAAAGAGGACGGAGTGGCCATAAGGTTTTTATGTTCAATCGGTCCGCCTTTCGGACCGCTGATATGACGAATATGAACGGCTCACCGGTGAGACGTTGGCGCTAAAGTAATTAAAAAAACATGCAGAAAAGTTGAATTTAGTAATACGGTTGTAAATCTTCCATATATTAGGAACTATGCCAAATTTCAGCTTTTGAATACTTGGCATGTCATCTGCAATTCTAAATAAATTTGAATTCTACTAAGTGTTAACATTAGAGCGCTTTAAATACATCTGCAGCCCGTTACACAATGTAATGGATGAGGAAATATGTGTAATATTGCATGAAAACCAAATTGGTCGAACCCTCGGGATCCTCTTTCCCAGGATACCGATATTTTGTATAATATTAGAATATAACAATATATTTATTTTTTACATTACACTGGGTAGTGAGTGGGTGGAATATGTCTACCACAGCTTAAAAAATATATATATTATCAAAAATATAGCTTTTGTTTGAGACAAAATAGATATTTCTTGATGAATTATCATCGTTCTATTTAGCAGTGTGTTAATAATTACATTTTTATTTCATTTTACGACTTTAACTAGAATATTTGGCCAGCTAAAAATGTTTTTTGTATTCATGAAACATCGCTTTAAATTCAATTGAAACGTGACAGTAAATGTGATTTTTGATAATATTCTATTACAAATAGAAGCATGAAAAGTCCACAACGTGTGCGTGCATACTCTCTCTGGATCACTCGACGTGTGAATATGCATACTCATCAAACAAACCAAGACTTTTACTAAATAAAAAAACGCAGCCACTTTCACATTTAGGCAATAAAATTACATGGTTATTTGACCGCACTTTTCTTTAATCAAATCGTCTAAATTGCCATCAAATGATGTTTTTTATGAACAAATTCTGCAAAGGTATAAAGAATGAAAACACCATTGGCTTCATTGTTGCAAATCTATACATATATAAATGAATGTAAAAGAAAGTATGTTTGTTCCAAATCCATTTTTATATCGTTCATCCGATTGTGATGAAATTTTGGTGAGTTATTGGGCGCGTATTCCAGAAGTTAATTACATTAGCGTAAGCATTATTCGTGTGTGGAATTCATTTTGCGAGACGTTTAACGGATGCACCATGTTGGCGCATATTAGTCTGATGGTTGCTAAGGTAAACAAATTACAGCAACCATCGATGTCTTATGTACTTATATCCAATCTCGGGATCCCGGACAAGTTTTAGGTGCTTATGAATCCCGGGATTAGTAAACGTAATCCCGAAAAATTCGGGATTGAAATTTTTATCTAACAGAAATCATACACCTCATCAGCACGTTGAAGGCTACTAAATCGAGACATTCCTGTCGAAATCTGAACGCTTGGAAATAGTGGTGTAACTACTAATTGGTGAGCTTAGGCAACGCCTAAGGGCAGTAACTGTCTAATCTATGTATACATATATACAGTACATATATGTTTTACAAATTTTTATATTAACCTTTCCCCACCGGTGATGTATTTACTACACCTCGACTCTAATAATGGAAATATCGATATGAAATATAAAAGATACGAGCTTCAGAATTCTTGTGTTCCTCCATAATATAATTACGAATCACATAAAAGTATTATAATATATAAGTATTCATAGGCAGCTACGGAAATAAATAATTTGTCGGTAAATCGGGAGCTTTGCGAGTTTTAGTCCATGTCTCAGCAGAAATGCAATTTTATCAGTCATATTGATGGTGTTATACGAAAATGAGGACTCACGAGTGTGGCATTGCAACGCTTGCCGGGTATTTGCTAGTTACATATATAATAGAATTATTCTATTAAAAATATTTAGATATGACAAACGATGACTTCATCACAACATATAAAGAAAGGAATGAATCTGACGAATCGTGACATTTAATGTATTAATTAGATCTAAAACAGTTTTCATGAATTTTAGAACTGGGCGTTATCGCAACGGAATCTTATCAATATCAATACAAATAATTAAGATAGGTCAATTTGTCAATCAGACTTTATCAAAACTTCGAATCTCTTCGTCGTTCGTTTATTTGAATTCAAGTTCAATAGCTTGCCAAATTTTCGAATAATCTTAGGCACACGAACAAAAAATGTTTATTTTAAATCACGTCCAGCGATACAAATACAAAATGAACTGGTATATGTCAGTGATAACAGAATATGCGAATAGTTCAAGTGTGAGTCAGGCTTTATTATACGCCATTAGCATCTATTCAGTAATTAATAAAATATAAAAATACACAGCGTCATAGATAAGGCACATGTGGACCACAAACAAGACAAAGACAATTCAACACATCCTCGACTCGACGTTTCAGCGTCAATTCTTACCTCATCGTCTCGAATAAAAAAGCATTGTGTGGATTTGTTTCCGCTTTGAAGTTCAGATGCAATTGGAATTTGGTTTGAAATTGAAAATTGAATCTTCAGGCGTTTATTTCAAAACTCGTATTATAGCATAAGAATGGCATAAATGCTCTAGCACTACCAAGAATTTATGATTCACATATGTCCGATCGAGGAGAGCCAAAAGTCATGTCGTAATTTCAAACGTGATTCTTTTCCATTGACGATTCCGATGAATATGTAGCACATATACTGATTGTTTTACCGCGTCGATCTTCCATATACAAAAGATCACTTGTATTTCATATAGATATTCCTATTATTAGAGTCGAATCGTAGTAAATACACATCATAAGGAAGGAAAGGTTAAGATCAAAAAGCAAATGTTAGTCTATCTGGCCCGCAGATGATCGTTTGCGGATAGAAATAATCACCCATCAATGCATCAAAGAATTGATTTTGTAATGAGACGAGCCCAAAAATTAGACGAGTTAATATTGAAAGATGAATTAATTTCGCAACGCAAACGATGGCGAAATCACTCAAACAACCGTCAGGCCATAAACAATTGATAAGTCAATTCTACTGAAAAATATCAAATATGAGTATTTATATTTAAATACAAGCGAATTCATGCTGTCGGTAATGTATCAATGGCGCATAACGAGTTTTTAGAGACATCATCATACAACAGCCCTCTTTGCAGAACAACGACCTCTTCGATACGCAGATGATATTCATACTTTTTTGTTGCCTTCAAATAGCTTATGACGCTGCAGATAGAGATTGCCCTTTTAGTTCGATTATTAATTTAAAAAAACACATATCAAAATGCTGAATCTCCATCAAAAATGATCTGGAATTTTAAAGCTAATTATAAACATTTTACATCAAGTACAGAATTCTCAATAGAAACAAAGCGTGTGAACAGAGTACGCCGTATCAATTACAATGTCTACAAGCTGTAGGAGAACTTGTGTTCTAGCATAAAAATAAAAACAGATATTCGCAATGGAATTCAAACGCTAAGGTGATTTCCGTTCATTAACACAACTTCTGCGGGAAACTTGGATCGCAATCCTCGACGTACCGCTCGCCGCATGCGAAAGACTGCAATTTTACATTAGGAAAACTAATTGCGATCTTGGATAACAGTGTTCACAACTGGAACAACGCATTATGTTATGGCTCAATTTTCTCCGTAGATTTTGATATAAAAACCTACGGAGATATTTGGAGCAGCGAGCGGTCGCGGAAAAGCGAGGACGCGCTCCGGTTGCGATTCGGCGCATAGAGGAATATCCCACGAGATAAATAGTTCACCCACGAAAAGCAGATTTGTTTGGGTGAGATCCTTTCCGATGTCCAGAGTCTAGGAATCCGAATGTCTACTGTCGAACGGGATCCATCCAACCGGGAGACGAAAATTTAAAGAGCAATGGCATTATTGATATCACGATAATTTCGGGCTTGATAGTCCAGCGCGGGGCGTCGAACGGTCGAGATCTGACCGGAAGGTCGCGGGCGCGGAGTTCCTCGAACCGCATCAGCTCGGAAGGACGACGCTTCACATCGACGCAGACGAGTCACAAAATGACGAATCCTCGACGGAGTCATTCGCGTCGGGGCAAAGTCGAAAGCGGTGGGAATCCGTTCAGCTCCCGGACGAACAATTGTTTGCTTGCGAGGAAAACGAAGGCATCCGACAGAATAAAACGTAACTTTTAACTAAGCTAAACACAATCGACGTTTAATAAAAACAATGTCAAATTTTGCAAAAACGCTTTATTCAAAATATATACTATATAATTCAATGCACATAAGACGATCTACAATCTAGCGTTTAGCCGATCCTCTGTAATTTATAAATTATCTCTTTGTCTCAATAAAATATTAAACCTTTTCGGATGTGAAATTTTGAACCGATTCGATACATTTTTATACGATTGTTAATATTCCCGGCGTCTTCCCTCATCGCATCTTTCATGAGATACAGTCAACCCTTCTATAGCATCGAGATAGGGACCACACTATAGAAAGTTGGTAACCGTACAAAATTTGCAAGTGTTTAGTTTGTTGACAATTAATATTACGTATTTTACCTGTTGCTTGGGTAAGACACCGCAAACGAAGTGGACGCTATAGGAGGGCGGACTGTATGTCACTTACTCAAAAATGTGGTCAAAAAACGCACCGTCTTCGGAAATCGAATGCGAGAGAGACATTTCGATCGGTCAAAAATGGATCGGAACTCACGTTTTGTCGGTCGCTCCCCGAAGGCGACGCGTCGTCCCGGAATCTGTCGCCCCGGTGGGACGCTCCGCCCGGGGATTCCCCTTCGTCCGGCGCCGACTTTCGCCGGATGGCCTCGCTCTCGTCGCCCTGAAATCAATTTTACAAAATTTCACGTTCGGTCGATCCGCGAACGACGTCGGTGTCGGCGCAAAACGAACGGACGCTCACCGCACTCCGGAGGCGTCCCGAATGGGAACCGTCGAGGCTGAGCGCGGGCCGCGGGACGCGCCTCCCGCCCTCGTCCGCGGATCCCGTCCGGCACCCGATCCTACCCATCGTCCTCGATTTGAACACGTTCCTGGCGAAGGGGACGTCCGCTCCTCTCCCGGCTTCGGCCGAGCCCCGGCCGCCGAAGCCGTCCTCGAGGCGCGTCCGGGAGCGCGCGAACGTCCCGGCGGGTCGCGTCGAGGCCGGCCGGAACGGCTCGTCGTAGATGTGCTCCTGAGACTTGCTCTTCTTGAGGGCGCCGTACGCCGCCCCGGGGGCGACGAGCGTCGAGCGCGAGCCCCCGCGGGCGCAGTTCAGGTAGCACCTGAAGCCGCTCTCGTCGCCGACCGGGGGGGCGCGGGCGCTCCCGTCGGCGCCGGAGCAGTTGAGCGAGTTGAAGTATCTGGCGAGGGGCCTCGCCGGCTGCGCCTCCTCCGAGGTCGCGCTCCCGTCGCTCGAGTTCGGCGCGTCCGGGAAGGGAAGGTCGAGGATCTCCGTGCACATGTAGTGCGTCTCCTTTCTCTTCTTGGGTTCGAGGCGCGCCGCCGAGGGGAGCGTCTCGGCGGCCTCGAGCGCCGCCGAGCGCGGAGAGAGGACCTTCCCCCGGTGCAGGGACCTCTCTATCTTCGCCAGCATCGACTCCCCCTTGCTCCTCCCCCCCGCGTCCGGCGAGGCGGGGGACGAGGCGGACGCGAACGTCCTCGGGGGCTTCTTCGGCGGGGGCCCCGGCGGCAGCGGCTGGCTCATCACCTTCCGGAGGGTGTCCGCCGAGGCGGCCCGGTCTCCCGGCGGGTCCGCCGCCTCGGGGGGCTCCCCGTCCGAGCCGAGGCCGCTGTCCGAGAGCGGGGCGTCCGGCTTTCCGGCGGTCCCCCTCTTCGGCTTGGAGACCCGGGCGTACATGTCGAGGACGCTCTTCGGCGCGGCCTCCGCCGGCTGCGGGGCCGCTCCCCGGGGATCGTCCGAGAGCGGCGCGCCGTCCTCCCTCAGCCGCTCCTCGATCGTCCGGGCGAGGTTCCTCATCTTCTCCCTGTTTATCGAAACGCGCCCCGGCGTCGGGCGCTCCGGGCTCGCCGACGGGGCCTCCTTGAGCTTCTCCCGCTTGTCGCACCTGAAGGCGGGCGTCCTCTGCAGCCTCTTGGCGGGGTCGCTGAGCTGCCTCGAGAGCCGCCTCGGATCGGCGCCCCCTTCCTCCTCCCCGGGCGGGCTCGGCGGCGGCGGCGTCTCGGGCTCGGGGCTCTCCTTGAGCCGCTTCCGGTTGCCGAAGTTCCTCGACGCGCCGAAGCGGTCGCCGTCGCCGCCGTCGGGCGCGTCCGCCCTCGCCCTGAGCGCCTGCGCCCTCCGCGCGGCGAAGGAGCCGCCCGGGGCCGGGGAGCCGGGCCGCTTGCCGGCCTGCTCGCTCAGCGTCTCGAAGCGGTTCCTTATGCTCTTCACCCTGTTCTCCCGCTCCGCCCTCGTAGAAGACATCGAGTCGGAGTCAGTCGACCGCCTTCCGACGTCCGACGCCCGGCGCCATCTTCCTCGCGCCTCCGCTCTCCTCCTGAAAACGAACGAGACTCGGTTATGCGGCCTGAAGAAATCTATCGTCCGACTCAAAACATGCAACGATATTGACGATCGTTCTGCGACTTGTTCCAATTTAATCGAAAAAAGTTTTCGATACGCCCTTTCCGACTTTATAAAAAAAACCAACACGGCGTCGATCATAAGGAATTATGTACAAAATGATTAATTTCCTGATTACTGACCACAACGGGAATTTAGCACCCAAACCCGATGAAATATCGCAGACAATTGATTCATTTTTACTTTATTCGTCACATTATAACAAATCTAATTATTCAAAATTATGAAATACGGTATACAGTGTATATAGTGTATGTAATGTTTTATCTAAAGGAACCTCTCAAAACCCATCTCGTAGTAGACAAATTTTCTAACTATCCAAAACATACACTTCATAACAAACAACCGACGAACAAATATCTTCTTCGAGATTCAAAATTGTCTCCACGATATTGAACATACATACATTTATGTTTTACATTCAAAAGTAAGCCATCAAATGAGAAATGCTCTTTCAAACTAACTAAATTAAACAGTAGACGGCAAATAAATCTGCAGATATCAACTGCCCAATGAGAAAATCAAAAAGATAATAAAGAGCACTGATCCAAATGCAAATATAAAAACTGATCAATATAAATATTTGCAAATGTACATTTTAATATTTCAGCAGAACAATGATTACACCTTCAAAATCGTTCATAGATTTTATCAGAACATTTGTCAATACAGTTTTGTCACCGTCACTCTGATAAAGTTGAGCTAATTAATCGTCCCAATCTGAATTGTATTAATATCTAGGTTTATAACAATTGAATAGATTGTGATGGTATAAAATATCACATTCTCTTCGTTATTGCTTGAGATTGTACGAAGTGTCTAAATTTTGTTCCGGCAAAAATAAATACCCAGCCGGAGCAGCGTTGCACACAATACGCATGGTATTTATTGGGGAAATTTTAAATTAAAATTTTATTGATTCATATTGTGTAGTTGAGTTGTTTAACTATTTGCATGTATGAAGATCATATCATATAATTTTATTTGAGCGCCGAGTATGAGATTCCGTTTGCATTTCCATTGAAATTTTTGAGAATTTTCAAAACATCAAATGTCAAAAATCACCGTTGTTGACAAAACGTAAACTGTAAAAAAAGTTTTTGAATTTGTCACTTTTGAAAACTTTAAAAATTAAGAAGGCTCGTCGAAACGACGAACGGAGGTGTGGAATTTTGAGGATCGAACGCGGAGTTCCCCGATGCCGTCGCTCGACGCTGCGTCCGCGAGCAATCGGAAACCGTTGAGAAATAAGAAAATGCGCCTCTCTCGGAAACTATCACAGTCTAGAATCAACGATCACAGTGATGGGCACGTCGACGCCGTTTCGATCGCACTGCGTCGTCGAGGAAGTCGCAACGTACCGGCGACCGAAGAGACGAAGACGCGGAACGGACGTGCGACGGAGCAACAGGTGGACGCCGACTTTGACAGCGGACTCGACTGAACTCGGCTCCCTATGCGCGATCGCAAATCACACAGCTGTGCGACCGATTTGCCGCTTTTGATTGCGATCATTTTCAAAACAAAGTAAAATAAATGCATTTAAACATCATCAAAATATTGTACAAAAATTCAAACTTGATCTCCATTTCGGAATTGTAAAAAGTCAATTTTAAATTTTAAAAATTGAATTATTAAAAAACATTAATTTTAACGGAATATACTACTGTTATTTTTATTCGAGTGCTGTCTTAATATTTGTTTTTTACTGAAATTTAAAACTATTTAGAAGAGAACCGTCGTCGATTTTTATACGCGTCGAACAAAGTGAAGGTTCGCGAACGCCGACCGACGTTCGCGACGCCGAAGAAGAAGACGCGTACGTCAGCGTTGACAGCGCCGAGTCCACAACATGCGGGAGACGCGAGACCTCTCTCGCACATGAGACTCCTACCCTTCAGATTGAAGGCGCTCGCCCGAAACAGAATCTCCGCCGTCTTCAAGATGAACGGTCCCTTCAGAGACATCCCCTTCGGCGTGCTGGTCTTGCAGAAGGCCACGGTCAGATGCTGTCCTCGGAGGAGATTCAATCGTCAACTGTGGTGAGTCACCCCTCTGCCTCGTATCTTCCGATGCCGCCTCCGCTCGCGTAAAACATTTTCATCTACGCGATCTCATTCGTTGTTTCTTTGTATTTAAAATGAGTCAGAATTCGAACGTAAACTTTGTACCCGTCGACATTGTCAAGATGAGCCCCGAGTTTTGTGTTCGAAGTAGTCCGATTACATTTTAACACTCGAACGAGTCCAAACCTTTTGTTGAAAAGCATTCAAACAAAACAAATTTTTATACACAAAAAACTTTAGCTGATTATCCACAATCTGCAAATTCCTCAAAAAATTCATTCCATTAGCAGAATGATTAGCTCAATGCGTGTACATATAAGATGTTTAAATTAAGATGTACATTAATGTATGCTCTAACATGCGATGAATTGTATTTATTTCTTATAAAAGTTCAAATTCTAATAAACATGCCACATCCGAGAACCTCCATATGCTTAAGTTCGTATTTTAATTTCAGCTATCAAACGAGCATTTTAATATTGACGTACATGTCATATTTATGTTACCATCTATCGAGAAAACCAATCTCAGTCGTCAAAAATGTACTGCATCAGAATTGTAGTTCTCTCACTCCTCCGGCGAACATACACATTAATCCGAGTAACAACGCCACCTGGTGCGATTGGGCACCTTTCGGTAAGTTTATTTATATTTAATTGTTGACCTTCTAATCCTAATGGTGAACGAAAATATATTAGCAGAAAATACACATGGGAGTATATTTCGCACAAAAAAACAATGAGTAATTTTTAATAACATATTTTTTTATTGAATATTGCTAATAAGTTCAACATACAAGGGATCATTGGATACAATATATCAGTGTAATAATATAGTATTGAATCGTGTGTATCGGTTGATTTTTAATTCTCACTAGATAAAATATAATTACAATATAATAATTTAATTTTCACAGATAAGAGACATTTTAATTGTCATAAAAATTACAAAACACACGTACTCGCAGTTAATGACTAGCGATTTTAAATATTCATTTGCGTTTCAACTAATATTTGCAATTCAAAGTATTTCAACTTAGGAAAGTTTATCTCTAATATTTGTTATATCAAATGTTTTAATTGTTAGATAATGCTTTCATGACAAAAGATTGCACTATATTCATATCACTGGTAACAAAGGTATATGCATTTCCGTTAATATATCTTATTTTGTAAATTATTTACACCGGATTTTATATTCCAATATTGTCACGTTGCTGATAAATAACATTATTCTTTTTAACTACATTATTATAAGTGTCCAATTAGTATCCCCCTCAAATAAATAAAAGTAAAATTAAAATCGTTATAATAATGATATAATTATTAACAATTTGGCAGGAAAATTTCATAATACTAAAATTTTATTTTATCTCTTCAATTACTCAATTAAACATCGTTCTTAATTAAAATTATTTCTTACCCAGATGGATCTGACGCAACAGCTCTACTTGGAACCCTCGATTCTGCTTTTCTTTTTGCATATGCAGCAGCAATGTTTGTTTCTGGTAAGATAATAACAAATATGTTAAAGAATTACTTGATCAGAAATAATACCCATGTATGATAAACAGTGTTGCTCTTGGATGTAATTATGTATAAATTCCATCTATGAGAGATAGCTTTATGAATTTGAGAAACATCTTCATAAGAATGTCGTTAATCTTATTTTGTAATTATTTATTTATCTTTTAATACCTCTCATATTATAATAAAAATATTTTTCACAAATAGGTTTTATAGCAGAACGTGTAAATCTTAGATATTTTTTGACATTGGGAATGATATTTTCCGGATTATTTAGTTATATGTTTGGAATTGCAAGATCTTATGACATTCACTCCATGGGATATTTCATAGCTGTACAGGTAAACTATCAAAATTGTAATTCTTACAGTTGAATTTTTCATATTTTTTATTGCAGCATTAGTGATGTAGTGCATGGAGGCATTTGGGGTCAGTGCTTTACCAATTTCTACTCTATTGTGTTTCTAAATTTGACAAACGTGGATATTAAAAATTATAAAAATAAAATAATGCCCTAGATTATTTTTTATTCAACACTACACCACTGATAATCACTGCAAACATCCCCCTCTATATTGTACTGGTAGTGCTATCTATTTTGATTGTATGCTTAAGTTATCCTCAATTGAATAGGAATTTAAAGAATTAAAACAGAAGAAAGACTCGTTAAAAATAAATAATATATAGCATAAAAAAATTGTAGCATTGTATATTTGTTATTTTCTTCAATTTCAATTTGTAAAATTCCAATATCTTTCTACAAATTTTTACAAGAAGTTTGCTTTCAGATTTTAAATTAATTAATTCTGCTGGGTGTTAAAAAGTTTTTTTTTTAAATGATACTTAATTTTTATTTAATATTCAATAGGCAGCTGCTGGTGTATTTCAAACCACGGGATGGCCAGGAGTTGTAACTGTAGTTGGAAAATGGTTCGGAAAAGGAAAACGTGGACTAATTTTTGGAATTTGGAATTCTCATACGTCTATTGGCAACATCTTAGGTAACTTTTACATTACTTTTTATATTCATCATTATTTTTGAAGCGATTGAACCAATCTCTGCATGTTCTTTCTGCCAAAGCCTGATCATCATAGGTCTCCACAAGGATCCTATGTGCTTCAGCTGCAGATTTCTCTTAAATAAAATAATGCAATAAAATTCGTCGCAAATATGGTTTACTTCACACTACGAATAAAATGTTGTTTATACTTTAACGGAATGGCATACACAGATTTTAAAGCTTGTTACACTGCCATCCGATGGTGAAATGGCAGGAACTTATTCACACACCCAATATTTATAAGCCACATCTCCCCAATAGTCTAGTATTATAATAAAATTAAAGTATATTTTAATAACAGTCTGTTGATTTTATTCTGTTGTAAATTAATTATAGGTACCCTCATAGCCGCTCGTTTCGTTGAGACAGATTGGTCACTATCGTTTATTGTACCGGGCGCCATCATAGCACTTGCTGGATTTATAGTGTTTTTATTTATGGTCGACGACCCTACTGACGTCGGTCTATCACCACCTGATCATCCTGTCGGTAGCATCAATACAAACAGGGTAACTATTTACAAATAATTCATATACAATCATGTAATCTTCATTCTCTATATGCATATTTACTTGTGTAAACTGTTTTATTACCGCTTGTAATTTTATACGGTAATATCATATTTACAATTTATGACATATAATATACACGTTTAGATAAAACAGTGTTTTGTTAGTTTTTACTACAAACTAATTTATAATAGTTCTTTTTAATACTATCTTAAAAGTCTTATTTTTTCTGTTTTATTAGATTTAATAGTAAAATCAATTGTATAATTATTTTGTTTGACTTTATCAAGTTCAAATTTTTTAACAGGTTTAATATGCTCACCTGAAAAGATAATAATTTTCTCTCTTTAAATGCTATATGTTGGAAACCACACTATCCATTAATAGATTTGACATCACAAAATGGATTACATGAATAAAAACACTCTTAACGCAATGCATCACCTGCAGAATCCCCTTGAATAGCATACTAATTTTTCTACACATATTTATATTATTAATATCATCAAATTATATAATCTAAACATATTAATGTAAAATGGTAACAGAACTACCTACATATCTATTTAGGAATTTAATTTTAGTTTATTACTTTTAACTTATTTACATATATATACGAACACATTTTTGCATGCTATAACTCTTAAAAAGGATTGTTAGTTAAGTTTTTTGCATTAAATTGTATTTTTTTAACTCTTACAATTAGAAATTAACATTTGGTGCATAACATCTATTTTTTACATTCTCATTATAAATATTCCTTGTAGTTAATAAAATCTTCATTCTTCTATATTATGCAAAACATTCATGGAATAATATCACAATTATTAATTTAAAGTATTAATTTTTCATAATTAACTGTCTTACATTACATTTGATGACTGCTTTAGCTTGCATACAAGGAATTTAAATAATGGAATTGATATTAAAATATTATTTACTGCACAAAATTGGGAGGATTTTATCTATAATTTTATTGTTCGCTAACACATATAGAAAGACTTGTATCGACGATTGGAGTCGGGTGCTGATCATTTATCTGATGAAAATGACCAATCAGAATCAGAAACCGAAGATGAAACATTAGTAGTTTTTGGAGATCAGGTACTTTTAACAATTTTGAAACGTTTTAAATCTTCAATATAAGGACCGTCGAAAATATCCTGTGTTTTTTCACTCTAAATAATCAAAGTATTGTTAAAAAAACCTACAATTTTGATAAAATAATATAGTATTATTAATTTTGTATTTTCTTTTCATACAAAATATGCAAACTTTTTATACATTAACCACAACATTGATTTTAATCTAATTTATAAAATCACAAATTTTTGGATGTCATGTTTAATAAAAAGCTTTTCATTCATTTTTATTCAAAAATGTCATTTTTTTAAAGACAATATTACTTAGAAATAATATCACGATAATGTAGGAAAATATCTTGAAAAATCCCAGGAATTCTTGACACTGTTATATGAAAGATTGGTTACTCAAATCAAAATATATTTTTACAAAAAGAAAATATTATATATGTTGATAATATCTTCAACCCTGCTCTTGATATGGTGATTGGAACATTATTAAATGCATGAAAAATCAAACTCTAACTAACGTCTTTAATAAAATTAACAATAACATAACTGCTTGATGTGTGTTTACAACTTTAATATATACTGGAAAAAAGTTGCATTAAATGTATTTGTTTACTTTTTATAATGCTTAATTGTTACAATAATGTGTTCCTGTTTTTTTTTAATTCATTTCCATAGTACAATATCCAAGCAATCATTCAAACAAAGACCATGGCAGAATTTAATAATAATGTTTAATAGTAATGATTTTTTTTTGTATATGAGTGTAAGCCTGTTTACATCAATATTTTTATGATAAAATTATATTATTAACTTTCAAAAATATGAGCTTATTAGGAGCGAATTGTAGTAACAACCCCAATTTTTCATTTTATTTATAAAGCTACTGTCCATACTGCATTGATTCATTTCTAGTTTCGGCCTTATTACAAAGGTAGTTCAAAAAGTACACGACTTGACAAAGAAAATACCCTGTTTATCAAGCACCAGCAGCTCAAAATATTCATCAAGCGCCAATTCCTCATGCCTCGTTCAATCGCAGTCTGTCATCTGCTGCAACCCCCTTCAAACAAAGGTTGGACTTATGGTGGCAGTGAACCTGCATTAGTAGTTCCTTTGAACTTAACATAACTTCTATCCTTTCTCCTCCAACCCACCTTCGGGTGCATATAGTCTGAAACTGGTCTTTCCACACTAAAGATCCGTGGAAGACACTCTCTGTGTAACTAGTCTAAGGAAACCCGGAATAGACCGCACAGCAGCGCCAGCGGTGAAAGGGTTGCATTATGAAAGACCCTCCATTCTCGTCAATCACTGTCTGTCAGCTGTCTATTCTTCTATCTCAAGTATGAAATGATAGACATCCTCACGGTGCTGTTTTTTTTTTCTATTGTGAGCAAAGGCAACACCCGTCTTGCGCAAAGCTTTCTCATGTCCAAATTTTTAGTCAATATGCGATGTACAGCACATTGAGTGGCCATACTATGTCTGCTAGCTTGTGCACTTTCAATCGACGGTCACTCAATACCATTTTGTGGATTTTCTTCACCATTTCTGGCATGGTCACCTCACTTGATCGACCACTGTGATATTCGTCTTGGCAGCTCGTATGACCTCATTTAAAATCTGCCACACAATAATTTAATATTGTAAACAAAGAAACAGACTCTCCCAGCGTAGAATCTAGCTCGGCTTTGATATTGCTTTTGCTTTGATTGGACTGAGACCTTTCAAATAAAAGTATTATATCTACTGTAAGTATTGTACTAAAAATCATAGCGTTTTTAAAATTGAAAGTTAAGCTTTATAAAGTAGGTACTTTCTTTCTATAAGTTAGGTCATTTCTTGGACTACCCTTGTAATCATTCTACACTTATAAATTAATATCGGCACGAAATGCTAACGTAATTTCAATCAATTTAATTTGACTAACTTTTCATTACCATTTGTATTTTTAAATCATCAAGAAATTATGCAGTGCATTAATATTCATTTTTCTATAGCAGTAAACATTTAATTCTAAATTCTATATCATAAAAGTCTGTGTTATTTTTATAACATGTGATTATCAAAATTTCAAACAAAAAATATATTAAAAACATAAAAAAACCCTTAATGTAAACATATTTTTCTAAAGTGAAGGCATCGGTTACCGTGTCCCGAAATAATTATTATCGTATTAAATAAGTCAATTTATTCGATCGTCAACATAACTTTATACTTATTTGTACACATTTTTATAGGATCACAATGCATGCTTTAGAAGTCATCGAACATCATCATCAATCAACTGTGTAAGTCATCTTGGAATTAAAAATATTTACTATAATTATTCAATACAACATAATTGATTTATAATTATTGTTTGATAAATGCAAGTTTCGTTTGTCTTTCATAATTGTATGGTTTTTTTATATACAGCTAATGCATCATTTAATTTGAATAATAAAATGCAAATAACAAGGCTGCTTAACATTCAATAAAATTACATGTACTTACATTTGCTTCACCTAATTAACAAAAATTCAAATTTATTTTAAATCTCTTTTAACTGTGATGAAACTAAACTCATAAAAAAATTAATTTATCTATTTTTTTTATATTACCATATTTAGAATAAAATTATGTTTTATTTTCTTTTTTAATATTCCGTTTTATTAAATGATTTGCAGATATTGAAGATGTTTTTTTTTTCTTTCGTGGTTTAAAGCAAGTCATCTTAATTTAATAAAATGAATAGTTTTGAATGTGTTTTTACAGGATGATGCTAGAAATTCAGTTGCAACAGAAAGCACGACTCTTCTTGCAAATAATAATTCGGATTCTTCGAAAAAAGCTGTCGGTTTAATGGGGGCTTTGAAAATTCCTGGAGTAATAGAATTTTCATTATGTTTGTTCTTTGCAAAACTTGTTTCTTACACATTTTTATATTGGCTTCCTCTATATATAAAAAATTCAAGTAAGTGTTTATTTTTCTTAATATCTCTTTTTCTTAATAGTAATGTATTATTCAAGCACCATTTCAAATATTTTTTTTTTATCAGCTTCATTGAGTCCGAAAGATTCTGCTGATTTATCAACTATGTTTGATGTTGGTGGTATTTTTGGGGCCATTCTGGCTGGAATAGTTTGTGATATGAGTGGAATGCCAGCAACAACTTGTGCAGTGATGCTATTTTGCGCTGCTCCAATGGTACGTTTTAAATTTATATTAAATATACAAAAAAATATTATCGACCAATTTTTCCAAGCTCATGGAAGTGCTCCCACGCCCTCTAGGTGAGCATTCTTTATGAAATTTGGATGGCACGTGTACAATAAACGTCTTCATCGTTTGACATATAACTATCTAAAAATATTGCAACGTTTTTATTTAATGAAATAAAAAATTCCAAAAAATGTTGCTAAAAACGCACATTTTTCTTCGACACACACTTACTATTTTTTTTATTTTCCAATATTTATTCTTAATTATAGATCAATCTATACACAATATTGTACAAAGTAAAAATATTGTATAATACAAAAATAACATTTTTTTTCCTCATTAATATTAATGAACATTAGTTCATAAAAAAAAAATTTATTGGAAGTGCTATTTTCACCGTGTCTGGATACAAACTGAGCTCAAACAGATATCTATCAAAATCAGCAAGGACTTATCAATACACCTAATATATATATATAAAATAAACATTTATAAAATAGTATTTTTATATTAATTAATCATTTCAGATGATGGTTTACGAATGGTTTGGAACTCTCAATTTAGCTATGAATATGTTTCTCCTAGTTTGGGTGGGCTTATTAGTCAATGGTCCATATGCATTGATTACAACCGCCATCAGTGCGGAGCTTGGTATACTTTTTCTTCCATTATATAATATATAGTTGTACATTTTTCTGTCATTATTCAAATTGTTGTATTTTAAAACGCATATAATATTTTAGGTACTCATAGTTCTCTTGAAGGAAATTCCAAAGCATTAGCAACAGTTACAGCCATCATTGATGGAACAGGAAGTATAGGTACGATTACTATTATTAGATATTAGCAATTTTTAACTATAACAATGTCCTTCCTTAATTCAATACATTACATCCAATCAAATTATTTCGGAGGTAATGTATTAATAGATCATCATTAAATTATTTAAATGATGTTGACAAAACACGAATTTTACATTAAATATATTAATAGTATTATTTCGGACCAAAGACACATCTTTTACATAGAAAAATTAACTTCAAATTGGGGTGTGTCTTATGGTCTGAACATAACATTAAAATACAAATATGCATATTATATCAACGCTATAAAAGAGAAGTTTGTCAGAGTATAAATTCAAATGACATCAAATCAGTAACGATCAAATAACAAGGCACGTAAAATACATGGACATATAAAGCAGAATTCAATCTCGTTAACATAAATTGGAAGGCACAAGCAAATGAGCAAAGTTCAAACAGTCTGACTTAATTCAAAATTCTAACACTAATGGCCTCTTTGTCCTAACAACAATTACTTCAACTAGCTTTATACATGTTTTTATTATTAAATCAATCATTTTTCAACGAACTAATGCTTATATTGTATGCATATAAATACTAGGAGCGGCTGTCGGACCACTGCTAGCCGCATTAGTTTATTCAAAAGGATGGTCGCAAGTTTTCTATATGCTGATCTGCTGTGATATTTTAGCCTTAATATTACTTTTCAGGTATACATTTTTTAAATACAAATATATAATTTTCTTATTTTGAATACTAATTGTTTTTGGTTAACTTAAATTATTTTTATTGTCTATTGTCAGAGTCTGATGACAATCATCATATGTGGCTCACAAATAATCATATACGATAATCATTTGATATTTTTCAGACTTGTAACACAAGAGTTATCACGACGGAGACAACAACGAGATGGCCCAGTGGAATGAAATATGGAATCTAAACAAATGTATATATGTCTATTTGTGTGTGAAAAAAGCACACGCACAATAATGTACAGTTGCATTCATGTGTGCATGTACGTACATAAAAATTGGGTGTTAAATGAATTATGGAAATGTATTTAACCAGAGAAAAGTATTTTTGTAAATATAAATCTGCCTTTGAATAAGCTCACTTTGTGCAGGGACATCCGAAGCCAAATAATATGACCAATTACTAAAAAAAAAAAGTGAGTCCATTTTTTATGGTAGTTATTTTTCCAAAATATTGACGGAATTTGCAATACGGATAAAAATCTAAATCGGAAAAAGTTAACGTAAAATCTGTTCTTTTATATATTTTTAAATGATGACCCAAAATTATAGTTGAGTTATTGTAATTAGTAAAATGAAAGACAGACTGACAGAGTATTTTATGTATTATTAGACACTTATTTAAAATTCCTTATTTATTTATGATTTTCCAGTATTACATCAAAATAGAATTTTATTCTGGTTTATATATTTCGTCCATCATTTCCAATAGATATGTTATATCCAATAAACACTTTAACGACTGGCGGTTTTCAGGCAAAATCGCAGTTTTTAGTGTAATCTACTAGAATAATTGTAACTTTTTTATTGTTTATAAATTTTTACGAAACATTCAAAAATTATTCACTATGAATGCATTTAAGTGATGATGAAAAGAAATATTAGTTATTGAAAATTAATTTAATCAATAAAATACATTAAAATAATTATATAAGGTTTATTATGCTTTTTATAAATAATAATATTTTAAAAAAAGATTGAGAATTATTGACAATATTTAACTTCATTTTATCTCAGGACTAATAACTACAAACACATGAATTGCAAATCATTTTACAAAAGCAAATTCTAAAAAAATACACATAAAAAAATTGTGTTGATTTACTCGAAAAAATAACAATGTTTTAAAAATTAAAAATGTCAATATATTTGAGCATGAATAAATTTTCCATTTATCTGTACTGCTACCGTCTTCCAAAATTTCAAACCATAAATAAAACATCTCGATTTATTGACGAGCAAAGTCGGCCGTATCTGAGGATGCAATATGTGCATCCGTGGTCTGTAAAATGTTAACATGATACATCACAAATGAATGAATTCATATGGGATAGTTTTTTACAGGAATAAAATATTTATTATAATTAACATCTTTTCAATGTTTTTGTTTTACCATTTTGACATCAAATATATTTAACTTAGACCAGTTATGTTGGTTTAGGACTCAGCAAAATACCAAATGCTTGCCACTTCCTTAACTATAATAAATTATTGTCTGACTTTCTATGGCAAGTTTTTTTATAATTCCTCGTAACTAGCGTTTGATAAATAAACCTCATTTTAATTATCATTATTTTTATATAAAGTATTGTGCAATATATATAATGCAAACATTTATGAAAAGAAATCTTCATGCTTAACATATGCAATATATTATTATTACAAAATTAACTGATAAATCTTCTTTCTTTTCGTTTCCTCATAACTGAGGATCGTGACTATGATTATGTAGATTTTGTCCGTTTCCGAACCACGTCCATCCAGCCATCCTTGTCTTCCATCGTCCGCAAGGCTATAGTGAGGACTGAATTGGTTGCTTCCTTTACTCGGTCGCTCCATCTTCGTGGAGATCGTCCTCTTCTTCGCTTCCCTGACACACTGCCCACCATCATTAGTTTTTCTAATTTTTCTCCATCTCAGCGAGCAATGTGTCCGAAAAACTTTAGTATACGTCCCAGGGAGGCGGATGAGATTTTATTTTTAATTTTTAAATCTGTCAGGATGGACTGGTTGGTTATTTTGGCAGTCCACGGAATCCTCGGCATGCGACGCAAACGCCACATTTCGAAGACATTAATTGTTTCTATTTATTTTTTGCAGTATTTTATTTTTACAACTGTTTGCAAAGTTGAATAGACTTCCCACATTCAAGTTAACCCATTGCTGAATATAAGTAGCTGAAGTATCTTACACTTGGAACCCCTGACTGTTGGATTGAATTACTCTATTAAATATTGTTTCATTGATTTTAGAATTTCTAGAAGCATTATTTTTTCTTGTTTTTTGAGAAATAGCTGTTTTTTTAAATAAACGATATTAACCCTTTCAGACCCGACTTTTTTTCTTTGGAAAAAAATCTTGAAAAACATCTGTTATCTGGAACAATAAGCATGCCAGATTTTTTTTTCTGAGTACATTTTTCAGGAAAATACAGTGTGTACATTGCAATGTACAAGTGCAAAATAATTTTTAAATTGCCAAACTGGTTTATAAATACAATGTATTACAATTACAAAACTTGATTATATTACAAAATTAAAAATATTACAAATATGTATTTTAATAGAAAAAAAACAAGTTTTTCAAATTAAATTATTATTTAAAAAAATCTAGTAAAACATAAGCGTATCTAGCATTTATGGCAGTATACACGCAAGCGTCATTTGTAATTTTGATGCTTATTATAACGAGTGACTTCCTAATTATTGTCAAAATGTGATATATGGTCCACATCCTCATACTGCATTTCTTCCGCTGGACGCTTTTCTCCTCGCCACATAGTTTGTTGCGGGGAAGGAATATTTTGAAGCGCACTTGATCTTTCCCTGTTTTTCACCTTGATTGGTTTATCTCTTGCTATTAGACCATATGCCATCATGAGACAAAAATGTGGCAAATCAAGGATTTTTTTCAAGGATCAAGGATGTGTTTCACAGTCTTTTTTATATTCAAACCAGCTGTTCACTCGAGCTAAGTCAACAGCGTGAAATATCATTCTCAAAATCCATTTCCTGCATCTAATCAATAATTTCTTCATCCTTTTCAATTAAATTGAATACTAGATTTACGAGTTGATTGTCCTTTTTTCGTGTGTTTATCTGATAAAAGTGAAAATCTGATAAAAGGCAATTGATGTATTCGAACAGCTGCTATCTGCTAGCTGCCCATTATCATTGCTTTTTAGTATCTGTAGTAAATGATAAGAAGAGAAGTAATTATCATAATATAGTTTGTATCCAGACAATGTAATTCCCGTAAAGCATTCATCCGAGGCATTGGAATATAATTCACAGGGGAATCTTGAATTTATCCTATAAAAAGAATCTTTTTTTATATGAAGTCATGTCAAAATAATGCAAAGTAATTGATTTTTTTACAATAAAAATAAAAAAATAATTATGACAGACTGGGATCTATGTGCTTGGCAGGCGACATCGTGGACAAATTGTCATATTTTAATTCTTGTACCTTTAATGATAGCATACATACATATATTAAATATACAAAAGGTCCCAAATACAATAATACGTAAACTAGCCCATAAAACACAGTTAAAATTACTGTACATTGCAATGTGCACAGGGACCGAAAGGGTTAAGCCATATTATATACAATGATCATTACAATGGTTCGGGTATTTTTACTGAAAATCTTCACATTAAATGAAAGTTTTATTTATTGCACATTTAATATTATCACTTTGATCAACATTATTACATATTGATTTTTATAAAATGTGTTTGTTTATGTAAACGAGAGATGAAAAGGGAATCTTAATAAACTTGCCTGGATTTTATTCAGACCTTATCAGATTAGGATGTGAACAAAATCGATTCTGTTAATAAGTAGCTTTCATTATAAATGCGATACTGAAATAATCAAATCGGCACAGATTGTCTGAAACAAGCTTCAATTTACCGTGTCAAGTGTTCACATTCGTCTAAGCAATGATAAAATGTTTATCGATAGTCCAAACTAAATATGGATTGAAATTAATCAAATCGAAGTATTTAAAATGAAAAATAGCACAAATACTGTTCTCAACAATATTTTATACGTAATGATAAATTATTCATGTCTGACAAACTGGATTAAGATAATTTATTATGAATGCTTTCTTAACAAATATGCACATATATACTACATAAATGTTCAAGTTCAAATATTCAAATATGGCTCGTGTAAGCATGGATTATTTTTATTTAAGGAATATTTCTATTTTTTTACAGTAATTGATTTACTTTAATATGTCAAAAATACGTATCCTAATTTAGAAACTTTAAATATGTACTTTTTTAAAGGATGTTTTTTATTAAATTATAAAACACTTTCTAAAATATCTGTTATATTATTAATATTACTGTTAATTATTTTCATAAATTTCAAAATGATTTTTAAACGTGTTTAATCTGAATAATGCAAGATGGAACGTTTTTGCGTAATAATATAATTGCATTTGTATGATTATAGCTCTCATTATTGCCTAAAGCAAATTTTAAAACTGAGCATAATTTATATAATACACGAAAACATTAACAATCGCAATGTTTTTTGAATCTGTGTATTTGATTTTTTTTATATTCAAGCCGTTGGCAAACACTTCTGCATTACGCAATCATTTTTCATACCAAAAATAATACACAATGCCGACATGTCCATCAAAGCATTAATATTAATTTCCATCATGTCCCTCTGAATATTATTTTTAATCTATTATACATTTAAAATGCTTAAAAAAATAATTTGAACTTAACTTTTAGTAATAAAATGATTAACATTTATATTTTTTAATACCCAAGTATATTACCTTCTTGCATTCATTCATTCCCAGCAGTCATTATTAGGTATTGTATTAAATTTAAATACATTATAAAAGAGTAATTGAATCACATATTCTTTTGAGTGTGGATTTAAATATATATATAAAATTAAAATATTAATTTTGAGAATATTTTAAAATCGTTTCAAAAATATTTGTAAATTTAAAATTTCTCAACGCGGAAAATATCTCTATTATTTTTATTTTAATCATTTTTAAAGTGACGTTATTGATTATAAACATCTTCAATACTATGAAGTACAAAATTTAAATTTAATCTAAATTGGTGGCAAAATGCATAGTTTAGTCTTACTTACAAAGTAAAAAATTCTTTACTCAGAAAATTTGATCTATTGTGATAATTTTCCGTTCTCGGACCTAGAATAATTTGATTAATTAATGCGATTGAGCTTAAAAATAATTTATTGTGGATTCATATAATATAAACTCCTATCTATGTTAAAAAAATACTTTTTCAACTCTGATTTTTAATACGTTTTAGATCTTATTTTAGTATTAATATTTGTCTTTTGTTCCTTGATGCTAAGCTTTATGTTTGTTTTGATCAATAAACTTAAGTTAAGTTATAATATTTTATATTTTTATCTTTGATTTAATATATTTGGCCGATGCCATAAACTAGCCAGATATTTTTTATTAATTCCAGTTAACTCTTCTATTTAATTGCAATTTTAGGACAATCACTTTGATACATTCTCGTTTTTAAGTGGTATAAATATCTGTATCTGTAAATGTCTGTATTTAATTCGTAATACAATGAAACTCCGAAGCTAATTTTTTAAAATAAAATAAAGGAATCTAAACTAGGAATAACTTTGTAAGTTTTCGATGACTTCGTTGGCTAGAACCACATTCAACAATTTGAAAGAATCGTCTATTCCTTTGATTAATCGATCGATCCAACACTATTTTTAATCATTCTGATATTAAATTTGAGAAATTGTTATTGTAAAACTGTGCTTAGACTGTATTAAAATGAAACAGAACGGTAAAAATTACGCACAAATGATAAGAAAACATAGATTCCAAAAAACACTGTTTTTGTATTAAAACCTTGCACTGTTAATTACATTCGTATTATGTTTTAAATTGTGTAAGTTGAACTTTTTTGTATTAACGTTTTATGTTTAAAATTGTCAGTATTCTATGTAAATTATATTAAAGTCTGACTTATATCTTCTTTTAACATAAACAATTTATTAATATAAACAATTCAGTGATGGAAGAAAATATTCCCAGTTGGTTTAATCTTTAAATAAACTTCAACGATGATAGAAAATGTAATGTTTTATTTTAATAAAACCTTTTTATTTTAATCCTACTAAGGAAATGATTCTAGTAGTGTTTTGGAATTTATAATTTTAAAGGTGAGACAATTTAAATTGCAATTTATTTAAATTGGGATTTCCAAAGATCTAATATTATTTTATTTATCTCATATTATTATTTGATCTCATATACACGATCTCACAAACACAGCACACATCTGCTTCAATTTTTGCTTTTATGTTATAGGTCTTGAAGGCTTAAATTCCACAAAGATTCAGCAGTTTCCACATTTTATTGGGAATATCAAAAGATATCATGTTATACAAAAGTGCTGCTATTTTTATCTTATTTAAAACAACAAAATTCTCTAAGAATTCAATGAGTTTGATGACAGAATGAAAAACTTTTTGATGTATTTGTTTGAATATTTGTCAAGCAAAAACTCCCTGATCACAACAGGGAACTACAATTTTATTAGAAAACTAGTAAGTCATCCTAATTAGGATGAAATATTTAATATCAAATTCATTTCTCAAAAATATATGCCAAATAAGTTGATAAATGTGATTTTTAAGAACATATCGCACAAATTTTGTAATACTTCAGTCTGTTTTATCGAGCTTGCACAATATGGTGAAATCCTAGTACAACAAGAGATAAGATTAAATCTGGTACAAGCAACGGATATGTTTCAATGTCAGACTTTCAGAAATTTTGTTTTATCTCATATTAATTTATAGTTTTAATATTTGATACACGTATTCGATTATTTTCATTAAGTCTACCTTATTACTGATCATTTGTTCCATAAATTTATTTTATCAATATATTAATAAAAGACAGATGTAACAAAATACAAAAACCAATATATCAAATTCTCAATTTACTCGGTAACAATTATTCAATTGTGGAAACTATATAATAGGAAAAAATATTTAATCTTATTTTAATTATTACTACATAATATTTTATGACAGTTTCATATTTATCATCTTTCATTAGATTTCATAAATTTATAATATTATGAGTCCTCTCGGCTTTTATTTATTGTACGGACCATTATACATATATATATCTGCGATTTGAAAATCACTGCTTATGATAAAATTTTATCAGCATAAAACTTCAAAATTATCTATTATTTCGGTACAATAATCCAGTGAATTCAGTAGAGAGCTCACGTTTATATCCGTTTTAAAAAAATAAAAATGGATATACCAATTTTGATTCTCAAAAAGTTAGGAATATTGGATATTGACAAAGATAAGGTTAGTAAATAATTATTATAAAATATGAAAAACTTTAATCGATCAATAATGAATATTACACAATGTTTCAGATAATTAATTTTATTATAAATCATGAATTTGGTACATTTGATTATATATTATTAACAATTTGTGGAGCGTGTGCTTTATATGGATATACTATATGGCAAGCTAATTATTTTAAAAGGAGAGGGATTAAAAATATACCATTTGACTTTCCTTTTCTTGGAAATATGTATAAAGTTATAACTCAACAAGAACATTTCAGAGATTTAGTTCATCGAACATACAAAGCTTTTCCAGATCAAAAGTGTGTAAATATTTTTTCCTTGTAGATACGAGATATATTTTTGATTTTAAAAACAATTTATTTACTATAATAGGTATGTGGGACAAATGCAAATCAACCAGCCTTTAATCGTAATTAGAGATTTGGATATTTTGAAACAAATTGCGATAAAAGATTTCGATCACTTTGTTAATCATGAAGTAACTATTGATGAACATTCGGATTCGCTCTTTGGCAACCATCTATTTTCATTGAAAGGTTATTAAGCTATTTTTCAATTTTAAATTATTTATTTAGTACTCATTGTGATTTATCATTCTTTTCAAAATTAAAGATAATATCATATCTCCACTCTTAATACAGTTATAAAACCAAATTAAAATTGATTTAAAGTAAGACAAAAGTACTGTAAAACAAGTAAATTATAGTTTATGTTTTTAATATTCAGAGAAAAATGTACTGTTGTAAATCTCTAATTTTTGATAATGCTATTATTATATAATACATGGCTTCAAAACGGAGCTCAACCGAAAACCAGATAAACCTGCTGGAATAAGAACACCACTTAATCAAATCTTATACTTTATTATTATTGCAATATTTTCGCCTAAATATGAACATTTGTAATGTATTATTTCCTTCGTCTTTATAATATAAATACTGCCTGATATGTAATATTAATTTACTTTGCTTGATAATATTTTATTATGTAATAATTAATTTTACACAGCAATAACGTTGCATTTTATACATTACAGGTGATAAATGGCGAGATATGCGTGCCACACTAAGTCCAGCATTCACAAGTTCCAAGATGAAAAATATGCTTGAATTCATAGCTGATATTGGGAATCAAATGGCAGAATATTATTTGCAAAAAATGGAAGAAAGTGACAATCAAGGTTTATATTTAGCTAGTTTAATAGTATCTATCTTTTCTCGGCATTGTAAATTAAATTTTATTTGTCATTTTTATTTATTCTGTGATTTTTTAAAGAACGAGGTTTCATAGAAGTGGAAATGAAAGATGCATTTACGAGATACACAAATGATGTTATTGCATCCTCTGCCTTTGGAGTGAAAGTCAATTCTTTATCTGAAAGAAACAATGAATTTTATGAAATGGGCAAAAAATCTTCAGATTTTTCTGGAATACAACAATTAAAATTCTTTCTATTTTCCGCATTTCCAAAATTGATGGCGGTAATATTTTTGACCCTCATAGGATTAACTTTTTATTGTATTTTTGTCAATTGGAGTGTAATTTTTGCCAATAGTTGACAAGAATTCCGCTTTTCAAAGAAGAAATTAAAGATTTCTTCCGTGGACTTGTATTGAACACAATGAAAACCAGAGAAGAACAAAATATCGTCCGTCATGATATGATTCATTTACTCATGGAAGCTAGAAAAGGATCCTTAGAACACGAGAGTGAAGAAAAAGAAGATGAAACTGGATTTGCAACTGTAGAAGAATCTGAAGTTGGAAAGCGGAAAGTAAAAAGACGTACGTTTTCCTATATTTACGTTGATTAAAATTTATTAATCCACATAAACATAGATTATACATCTTATTTAATTTGTAGAATGGACCGATGATGATATTGTAGCTCAGGCTCTGTTGTTCTTCATTGCTGGATTTGATACATCATCAACATTACTCTGTTTTATGGCTCATGAATTGGCTATCAATCCTGATATTCAAAAAAGACTACAAGAAGAAATTGATGAAATCGTTGAAGAAAAAGGACACACTTTGGAATATAATGATTTATCAGGAATGAAATATATGGACATGGTTGTTTCAGGTAAGAAGACGACTATTCAGTAGTATTTTGAAAAGTCAAATTATAATAAAAGCCTAATTTAATATTCATTTCCAGAGACATTAAGAAAGTGGCCACCGGCCGTTTCCACAGATAGACAATGTATAATTCCATACCAACTGCCACCAGCTAGCACTTATTCTTTTAAAGGACATACTGTAATTATATACATACATTACATTTATAGCATAATGTGATATAATTATCAATATTGATTTATATCTGTATCTGCAGGTTAAGCCAGGTGAAGGTATTTGGATTCCGATCTATGGTTTCCATCACGATCCTCAATACTTTCCGGATCCTGAAAAATTCGACCCGGAAAGATTTTCAGATGAAAATAAAGGTGATATTCAACCTTTTTCTTACATACCATTCGGAATAGGTCCCAGAAATTGCATAGGTTAGTACTAAATATAATGTATATAGCCACAAGCTTATCATAATTGTTTATGAAAAGGAATCAAATTCCTTATAATTTTAATTTTAATATTCACAATACTGCTTGGAATCTTCTAAAAAATGTTTTTATCTAGGTTCGCGGTTTGCTCTCATGGAAGCTAAAGCTGTTATGTTCCATCTGTTATCCAGATTTGATTTTATTGAAACAGAAAGAACTGAGAATCCTATTCAGCTTGCCACTAATACATTTAGCGTGGTTGCTAAAACTGGATTTTGGGTTGGATTGAAGCCGAGAGCAACTGAATAATTAAAAAACAGCTATTTTTAATTCATATAATACTCCATGTATTATTTTCAATATTTTTTAAATAAATATTTATTAAAATGTGTTGATATATTAAAAAAAAAACATACTTTTTCTTATGAAATATCGAAATATTATTGAGAAATACTTGTCATTTGACATTGGTTTGCTTATCATCTGTATCCACCTATAATAATCATTATATCAGTATTATCTCTATTAATATCAAAAGAGAGATTCAATTTTTTATGGATAGAAATATGTATATATGTCTATTTGTGTGTGAAAAAAGCACAAGTACAATAATGCACAGTTGCATTCATGTGTGCTTGTGCGTACATAAAAATTGGATATTAAATGAATTATAGTTGTAGTTGTAATTAACAACTCTTCAATGTTAATTTTTTTTTTACCATTTTGATGTCAAATATATTTAACTTAAACCAGTTATGTTAGTTTAGGACTCAGTAAAACACCAAATGCTTGCCACTTCCTTAACTATTATAAATAGTTTTTAGAATTGTTATAAGTTTTTTTTTTTTGCTATTTGAGAAGTACCTGTTTTTGTTACTAACCGATATTAACCCTTTCAGACCCGATGTTTTTCTTTGGCAGAAAAATTGTCTTTTTTCCATGTTCATTTTTCATGAAAATGCAGTGTGTATGTACATTGCAATGTACAAATGGGCTGGAATGGTGTAAAATAGTTTTTAAATTACCAAACCGATTTATAAAAATATTGTATTACAATTACAAAACTTTATATTACAAAATTTACTAGAAATTACTCTATTTTTAAAATCATATTATTATAAAAATTAGAAAAACATAAGTGTGGTAATTTTTTTCTTTATATTCAAACCAGCTGTTCGCTAAAGCTTGGCCAAAAGCGTGGAATATCATTCTCAAAGCCCATTTCCTGGATTTAATAAATGAATAGCACTTCACTTCGTCTTCTTCGTCCTTTTTAATGAAATGGAGCACTAGATTTACAAATCGATTGTCTAGTTATTTCACTAATATAAAATCACCTGGATCACTTATAACTATCAGACAATGTAATACTAAAATAATCAAATGACTTTATCATAACGTATGTCTAGGTTACTAATTTGCTTATTTAGAATGCGTTCCGAGTCTAGTCAGTGAGACTAATAATTAGTCATCTAGGACTAGATATATCTCTAAAATAATTAATTAATAGGATCAGATAAATACCCCTCGGAACTATTATTTTATTAGAAAACCAGCAAGTCATCCTAATTAGAATTAAATATTAAATCAAATTCATTTCTCAATAATATATGCAAAATATATTTATAAATGTGATTTTCAAGAACATATCACACAAATTTTATAATCCTTTTTATCGAGTTTGCACATGTATATACAATCCTAGTATAACTAGAGATAAGACAAAATCTGGTACAAACAACAGATAAGTTTCAATCCACGAAATTCAGAAATCTTATTTTATCTCATATTAATTTATAGTTTTAATATTTGATACAAATTCGACTATCTTCATTTGATCATTTATTCTATGAATTTATTTTATTAAAAATTATTAATAAAAGACGATGATGTAAAAAAATACAATGCTTCTATTAAAACCAGTAACTCAAATATCAATTTTTAGCCAAAATTTACTCAAAGGCCATCAGTTAACTGTAAAAACTATATAATAGGAAATAATGTTAAGTCAATGCAATACGATTTTATATGTATCATCTTGTATTTGTATTTTATAAATTCTCTTATAACATCACATGTCATCTAAGCTTTTATTTATCGAACAGACCGATATATATTTGCAGTTTGAAAATCACTGCTTATGATAAAGCGTTATCAGTATACAATTGCAATCTCGAAATTATCCATTATTTAAGAACAATAATTCAGTGAATTCAGTAGAGAAGTTGCTTTTATATCCGTTTCTGTAAAAATAAAAATGGATGTACCTCTTTTGATACTCAAACAGTTAGGAATATTGGATATTGACAAAGAGAAGGTTAGTCTTAATGATTGTTATAATATGTGATTTTTTTAAACCAATCAATAATAAATGATATAAAATATTTCAGATAATTAATTTTATTATAAATCATGAATTTGGTACATTTGATTATATATTATTAACGATTTGTGGAGCTTGTGCTTTATATGGATATACTATATGGCAAGCTAATTATTTTAAAAGGAGAGGAATTAAATATTTACCATTTGACTTTCCTTTTCTTGGAAATATGTATAAAACTCTAACTCAACAAGAACATTTCAAAGATTTAATTCATCGAACATACAAAGCTTTTCCAGATCAAAAGTGCGTAAATAACTTTTCCTTGTAGATACAAGCATTATTTTTAAATTTAAAAACAGTTTATTTACTATAATAGGTATGTGGGACAAATGCAAATCAACAAGCCTTTAATCATGATTAGAGATTTGGATATTTTGAAAAAAGTTGCAATAAAAGATTTCGATCACTTTGTTAATCATGAAGTAACTATTGATGAACATTCAGATTCGCTCTTTGGCAACCATCTATTTTCATTAAAAGGTAATTAAGCTATTTTTCAATTTTAAGTCATTATAATTAAGTATATTTTAAGATTTACTATTAAAAAAGTATGCTTTAATTGATTTCTTCTCTATTATAATGATTCATTTAGTGCTCGAGCTATTTAATTAATCATTTTAGTTTATTACTATTTTCAAAGTCATCAGAAAATCAGGGAAACATACCTCCATGCTTAGTACAAGTATAAAACTATATATTAGGAATAATTTTAAATTATGTTATCGTTAATCAAAATATAAATTTGTAGATAGCTAATTTTTGCCCTAATTTAATAATGAAACTCAATTTTTTAAATTCCATATTAATAAACAGTGGAATACAAATGCCACTCAATGAAAGCTCATGCTTTATCGTTATTACAATATTTTTACCCAATTTTTATATAATGTGATTTTTATTATGCAATAATTAATTTTACACAGTAATAACGTTGCATTTTATACATTACAGGTGATAAATGGCGAGATATGCGCGCCACACTAAGTCCAGCATTCACAAGTTCCAAGATGAGAAATATGTTTGAGTTCATAGCAGATATTGGTAATCAGATGGCAGAATATTATTTGCAAAAAATGGAAGAAAGTGACAATCAAGGTAATTTAGCTTTATATATATATGATTTTCTCTGCTATATAAATTAAATTTTATTTGTCATTTTTATTTATTATGTGATTTTTTAAAGAACGAGGTTTCATAGAAGTGGAAATGAAAGATGCATTTACGAGATACACAAATGATGTTATTGCATCCTCTGCCTTTGGAGTGAAAGTCAATTCTTTATCTGAAAGAGACAATGAGTTTTATGAAATGGGCAAAAAATCTTCAGATTTTTCTGGAATACAACAAATAAAATTCTTTTTGTTTTCCTCGTTTCCCAGATTGATGGCGGTAATAGTTTTGAACCTTGTAGAACTAACTTTTGTTTGTTTTTTTTTTTTTGACAATTTGAATATAATTTTTATCAATAGTTAACAAGAATACCGCTTTTCAAAGAAGAAATTAAAGATTTCTTCCGAGGACTTGTATTGAACACAATGAAAACCAGAGAAGAACAAAACATTATCCGCCATGATATGATTCATTTACTCATGGAAGCTAGAAAAGGATCCTTAGAACACGAAAGTGAAGACACTGAAGAAAATGAAACTGGATTTGCAACTGTAGAAGAATCTGAAGTTGGAAAGCGGAAAGTAAAAAGACGTACGTTTTCCTATATTTACGTCGATCAAAATTTATTAATCCACATAAACATAGATTATACATGTTATTTAATTTGTAGAATGGACCGATGATGATATTGTAGCTCAGGCTCTATTGTTCTTCATTGCTGGATTTGATACATCATCGACATTGCTCTGTTTTATGGCTCATGAATTGGCTATCAATCCTGATATTCAAAAAAGACTACAAGAAGAAATTGATGAAATCGTTGAAGAAAAAGGACACACTTTGGAATATAATGATTTATCAGGAATGAAATATATGGACATGGTTGTTTCAGGTAAGAAGACATGATTATTCAGTAGTAATTTGAATAGTAAAATTATAATAAAACTCTAATTTAATATTTGTTGTCCAGAAACATTAAGAATGTGGCCACCGGCTGTCGCCACAGATAGACAGTGTATAATTCCATACCAACTGCCACCATCTAGTACTTATTCCTTTAAAGGACATACTGTAATTATATACATTACATATATGGCATAGTGATATAATTATCAATATTGATTTATGTCTGTATCCACAGGTTAAACCTGGTGAAGGTATTTCGATTCCGATCTATGGTTTCCATCACGATCCTCAATACTTTCCGGATCCTGAAAAGTTTGACCCGGAAAGGTTTTCAGATGAAAATAAAGGTGATATTCAACCTTTTTCTTATATACCATTCGGAATCGGTCCCAGGAATTGTATAGGTTAGTACCAAATGTAATATGTAAAATAAAGCCACAAACTTATCATAATTATCTATAAAATGTATTAAAATTCTTTCTAATATTTATTTAAATTTTTACAAAACTGCAAGTACATAATCATCTATTAAGCTTTTTTTATTATTTAGGTTCACGGTTTGCTCTCATGGAAGCTAAAGCTGTTATGTTCCATCTGTTATCTAGATTTGACTTTATTGAAACAGAAAGAACTGAGAATCCTATTCAGCTTGCCACTAATACGTTTAATGTGGTTGCTAAAAATGGATTTTGGATTGGATTGAAGCCAAGGGCAACTGAATAATTAAAAAAGGAGTTTTTCCTAATTCATATTACACTTCATGTATTGTTTTTATCAATTATTTCCAATATTTTTTTAATAGTTGCTTATTAAAATTTATTGACATATTAAAAAAAGCTACTTTTTCTTATGAAATACAAAAATATTATTGTGAAATACTTGTCACTTGACACTGGTTTGCTTATCATTGGTATCCCCATATAATAATCATTATGATATCAATATTATCTCCATTAATAACAAAAGAGAGATTCAGTATTTTAATGGATAGCAATATATTTATAATTTCAATGAAAACTTTTAAAATAAATATGAATCATTTTTGTTTGATTCTTTGAATTCAATATTGGAAAATCCCATTCACAAATTCTTAAATAAAATAATACCTAAATTAGTCTATCTAATTACATGCAATGTATGTATCATCCTTAGTAAGATCGCTTTTGCACAGAACTTATTCTTTTTGTTTGTATATTGATTGCATTAATTCAGTATCAATGATAAGTTTTTTAGCTATTGTTACTCTGGAATAAAGTGTACATTTGAGGCAATTTGTAAATCTAGAATAAAATACATAATAATGTTTTAATTTTGACTCATTAAGTCATACAAAAAGCTTTTAAAAAGTCCTTAAGAAATGCAATATTGAAACTATGTTTTTTATCAAATTTTACAGACCACAAGTTGAAACTAAATATTCCATTGAAAGCGTTTACATCTTCAATATCTAATTATATGAGACATTTTTTCATTGATAAGCTATCAGCTGATTTCCTCCAGAAGTATTTCTTACCCAACCTAACGTATAAATGGCAGTTACTTTTGAAAAAAAAATACTATGATAGAAAGTGTCTAGATGCTACGTTGCTTCCGTGATTGTACAGATCATAGAAAATGCCGCAAATAGCCCTAAAAGAGGACGGAGTGGCCATAATGTTTGTATGCTCAATCGGTCCGGTTTTCGGACCGCTGATATGACGGACGAGCGCCTCGCGATCAATCAGTGTTGATCCATATAAAGTAGAATGGTTGATTAAAATAAAAACCATGCACAACTTTCGACCGGGTATTTTTTGTTTTGCCCAGTTGCGTCCGTGGCGGGCGCCTGCTTTGCCACGCCCTTGTTACTACCCTGGATATGCGTGTACAATTACAACATGATGCATGCGCTAAACATTTCGCAAAACAAATTGTGTACACATACAATAGTTATACTAATTCACAAACGTTTGCGAGTGTGTGCACAATAACTCGCCAAAATTACATTGCGAACAAATGAATGGTATCGGAACGTATACGGGTCAAACAAATACACATTAATTTTCTTATATATATTTTTTTTAGGAATTATTATACCAATGCGTGTTATTACTTCAAGATAACATATATTCAATTGTGTTTATGAACTTCTGTAAAAATATGATTAAAAAAATAGTTTCTGTAGCTACAAATGGCGCCCTTTCAATTATCAGAAAAATGAATGCTTCGTAGTTTTATTACAAAAAACACAAATTTATGACGGATCCAATATTCATCATACACATCAAGAATGTACGAAGATAATTAACATGGAAAATGTGTTATCATACGAAATGATGAACTTCTAATGCGCTTAAGTTCTGAAAGAAGATGGACTTGTCATAGCATTCGTGGGGAATTTAATTTGGTAGACTAGTGATTTCTGATTTGTTTCTATTATATATTATGGAATTAAATTTCTGTAACAATTATTTAATGCTTAATTATAGCAAATCATCGATCAGAGGACTGTTCCTTTTTAAATGATGAATGATTAAGTATGGTAATTATATGATTTCTTATTCAGATGAATAGCAAATCTAATATTTATGATTGATAGAAGAAATGCGGAACGGAAGAGGTTGAAAATCTTTAGACTACATATATATTTATGTTGAACGAGTTTATGTTTAGTTGTCGTTTGGTCTTTGAATCAAATGATCTATCATTGCGTTGGCGATCTTTAAACACTCAATCAGTGGTGGCTTGAGAGGTCATTGGCGCAATTTAAGTTTGAGGCCCCCTAGGCCCATTTTGTTTTTCGACCTGGAACAAATTTTAAAACTAAACGGCAAACGACCTGGATTTTCAGTTGAAGGTGGGTATTTCAACCACGATTTCTACATGCAGCGTAAAAGTGAAACCGTGTCTTTCAAAAGATAAGAATATTTTTTTTGAATCCTTTAACCCTTTGACTCTAGGCATGCGCCTTCTGCACCTATGAGTAAATCCGCCATTGTTTTTGTTTTAAGAAATGGCCATAATGGTCTTTACAATCCCCGATAATCTCACACTAAGACACTTCAAAATGAACAGGCCGAGTCCTGCAACTCCCCCAATAAGTGCAGAGCCCGAATTTATGCAGGACTCTTTCCAAAAATAAACGCGCAATATAATAGTATTTTTTTTTCCTCTTTCAATATTTAAAAATTATTATACCAGGAGCACATATTGGTGAATCCAAAAATGTCTTCTCATTTTAATGGATCTTGGTATTTCCATTTTAGTATTAAATTAATTCAACAGAGGTCATCAGAACAACTCATTGAACGTAACTGAATCTATTTTGAGGTGTATTGGTCAGATGCTTTGTAAAAAATGTTCTCATTTGTATTACTAGTAAATTAAAACAACCCTAAATAAACAATCAATTTTAATGGCTTGTATATAATATTAAAATATTCATTAAGCGTTGTGACAGCCCTGAAGAAGAAATGCTAAAAATTCGTAGATAATCCCGCAGGATACTAATAAATATAATAAACTAGATTTACATACAACCTTATTTGAGTTGGCAGACACCGGTGGTTGCCACGGCGTGCGTATAGATTGCAAACAATAGCCATACATTTTGACTTATATTTTCGTAGAATAGAATAAGAGACATATCAGACTTATAAAATAATAAGAGTAGGAGAATATTCCTCATTTTCATAGAAAGGTATGATTGCATCGACCAAAGCATTCATTATTCATAAAATATATACAATGGCTTGGCTACTTTTTATTGCTATTAATTGTCTGAAAAATTTGAAATGGTTTTAAAAAGATTACACATACACTTGTACAAAACTGCGTAGTTGTTACAATAACGATATCTTTTTTAATGTTGCGAAAAAGTATCAACAACATCATTCAGATGACAATGTAATATCTCCACTTCATAAATCATCTTGATTTAAAACCACATACGAGACGCATCAAAACGTAAATTGCATGTCTATCCTATTTAAGGATGTCATAGGTGTAGTAGCGTCAATTTAAATATTTATATGGAATTTAAATTGATAAATTGTCAGTCAATTTGTTAAATTCATGAAGTGTATCGAATCATTGCCTTTAATATATTAAGTCAAACGATTTTCTTATTTTGAACGTGATGGATAGCATATAAAAGCGATTGTTAATAGTCATGATGTATTTATTTATTTTAGAACATGGAGTCTTTTTTAAGTCTCTTTTCATTTGGGAAATGGAATTGGATTTCCGTCGTATTGGGAATAATATTGATGATCTACGCATATGGCGCATGGCGAATCAACTACTTCAAGAGGAAAGGAATTAAAAATGAGAGTTTTATTCCATTTTTTGGTAATATGTTTAAGGTTTTTATCCAAAAAGAGCATTTTATGGATGTCGTACATAGGCTTTATAAATTATATCCTGGTGAAAGGTTCGTTTTCTTGTATATTTATTAGTTCGTTGAAAAATACTAACGGTTGTAAAATAATTATGTGAATAATACTGATTTATAGATATGTGGGACTTATGCAAGTCAATCAGCCATTTATTATGGTAAAAGATTTAAAACTTCTCAAACAAATAGCCGTAAAAGATTTTGACCATTTTTTGAATCATCAAAGTCCTATATCAGAAGAAGTTGATCCATTATTTGGCAGCAACCTCTTCGCTTTAAAGGGTAACATTAAATCTGCGTATGAATAAATATAGCTTGTTTTATTTATATTTTATCAATGAACTATAATTTTAAAACCAAAGGGGATAAATGGCGCGATATGAGAGCTACTTTAAGTCCAGCATTCACCAGCTCCAAGATGAGAACTATGTTCGAATTTGTAGTCGAAATTGGACAACAAATGACCGATTTCTACATTGAAAAGATGAAGGATCCTGAATGGCTAGGTAAAATAAAATAATAGTTTGTAGTTCATTGTCAAATATCGAAATTAACTAAACAATTTTTGTAATTTTCAAAAAAGAAAGGGGGCTGGTTGAAGTTGAAATGAAGGACGCTTTCACAAGATACACTAACGACGTTATTGCAACTTCGGCTTTTGGTATTAAAGTCAACTCTCTTTATGAAAGAGACAATGAATTTTACAAAATGGGGAAAAAGTCTACAGACTTCTCCGGATTTACATTGTTTAAAGTCTTTTTGTATCAAGCGGTGCCCAGTTTGATGAAAGTATAAATATATATAATACTAATTTAAACAGAATTTTACATACATAGAAAAACTTAAATGTATGTATTGTATTTTTCAGCTTTTTAAAGTTTCTCTCTTTACTGAAGATGTCAAACAGTTCTACAGAAGCTTAGTGTTGGACACAATGAAACGCAGAGAAAATAATGGAATCGTACGACACGATATGATCAACATTTTGATGGAAACCAAAAAAGGATCTTTAAAATACGAATCGAGTCTTGCTGACGTAAAAGATGCAGGATTTGCAACTGTGGAAGAATCACATGTCGGAAAGCAGACTGTCAAAAGACGTAAATGTTATTCGAATTTTTCATCTTATTATAACAACAAATGTAACATTGTGGAATGCTGAATTTCAGTGTGGAAAGAAGACGATCTCGTGGCTCAGGCCATCTTGTTTTTCATAGCTGGCTTCGAAACAGCTTCCACGTTGCTCTGTTTTATGGCTCATGAATTGATGATAAATCCACAAATACAGCAAACGCTGCAAGATGAAATAGACGAACTTGTCGCAAAGAAAGGAGATAAGGTGGAATATAATGATTTGAATCAGATGACTTACATGGACATGGTGGTAACAGGTCAGTTCGATAATTTAAAAAGATGGCATATTTAACTTAACTTAAACTTCAACAATCCTAGTTAGTTTCTATATATAAGACGCTGTTTAAAATTACATAGAAAATTGATGATTTTGATATTTACAATTTATAGAAACTTTAAGAAAATGGCCTCCAGCAGTAGCCATTGACAGAGAATGTTCAAAAGCGTATAAATTGCCTCCATCTAACGATTCTACCAAAAAAGAAATACTTGTGAGTATATTTGCTTTGTTGAATTCAACAATAAACAGGATATCTTGCACTAAATTCTGTCAACATGCTGATAACAGTGTGCCCATATTTGTTTGGACGTTAATCTATCAAATTTTTAACAAAGCGTATAGGAAAGTTTTATGAATAATTTGGATCGACGCGTTCTCATTAAAACGAGGATCAGCTCAGGTCATAATTTGGGTTGCGAAACGTCACTCTCCTTTCATATTTCAAGCAAATTTTACGAAAAAATAAATCTATTTCATAATTAACTACTTAAGCTGTCTGATTTATTCGTTTTATACTATTCGTTATGGCGCGAATATAGTAACACTTAGCCTGGTGAGCTCAGTATAATTTTACTCGAATTAACAAATGGTTTTTATATGCAGATACAACCGGGAGAACTTTTATGGATTCCCATAATCGCCATCCACCATGACCCGAAATATTATCCGAACCCGGAAAAGTTCGATCCGGAGAGATTTTCTGAAGCGAACAAAGGAAATATTGATCCTTTATCTTTCTTGCCTTTCGGACTGGGACCGAGGAATTGCATAGGTGAGATATTGCATTATCCTTGTTTATTCAAACGTATTTGTTTAAGTAATGATTAAATATTTTTCCAATTAGGGTCTCGATTTGCACTGATGGAAGCCAAGGCCGTTATGTTCTCCCTATTGTCTAAATTTTCATTCGTCGAAACTGCCAAGACGCAAAACCCGATCAAAATTGCCAAAAACAACTTCAACATGCATGCAGAAAAGGGCTTCTGGATCGGATTAAAACCAAGATTTTGAATTATTCATTTTTTAACTTTCATATTCATTTTTAATATTTTCATTGTATTCAATAGTTCGATGTTTGTTATCTTTAATTATAAGTTTAAAAACGAAAATAGTATCTTAATTTTTCGGTTGTATTTGTAGGGTTGTAATAAAATTACTTATTTGAAATTTTACATTTTTCTTACATAACTTATTTCGGATTATTTGAAAACACTTTTATAGGTTGAGCTTGGAAAAACAACATAAACATGTGGTATATTTTGTAACATGGAGTAACGTTTGGCCTCAATTAATATGAGCGCGAATGAAATCTGGCAACTAGTTTTTATTGGGAGTCCGCGCCGCTGGACGCGTTCTCCGCTGAGTGTTTGTGAGAACGTTCATCTTTTTCTCGTAACAATCGCCCTCCGTGTATTTTAAAATAAATGCGTTTTTTATTTGTCCACTTGATGCATCTCCTCTTATGAAGTATTACCCACCAAAAACCACAGCATCCTGACAACCGTTGTCTATTGATGCTGTGTGTGACGAAATAGCTTCGCACCCGAGTGACCCCCCGGTGCCGTCTTCGCGTCGAAAAACGCGATAAAGACGACGTCGCAACGACGAAGGCAACGTGGATTCGAGAAGTCGGCTAGAACCGAGACGTTACAGCATATTTTTCAGTATAAAATTCAATAATTTTGAATTATTTTCACTAAGCTTTTCGTTCCATTTGACTTAGATTTAGAATAATGATACAGTGAATTCAACAAAAACGTCATTTCACATATATTTTATAAAAATTAAAAATGGATATACCTCTTTTGATACTCAAGCAGTTGGGAATATTGGATATTGACAAAGATA